>OW818029.2:162805237-165288880 GCA_942486065.2 Calliphora vomitoria | reverse complement strand
AGTAACAAAATGCCTCCTTAATTCATGAAAAATTTCTAAGATTATCACTTTATTACAGGTCTTCCATGTGTGTGCTCTTACCGACGATGGTATGGTGCGTAAATCCTTCCTCTGTCCCGAAAATACACTCTTTGATCAAACTATTTTGAAGTGTAACTGGTGGTTTTATGTTGACTGTTCCTCATCCAAAAGTGTTTACGATTCCAACATACCCATCTCCAAAAGTTATCAGCTAATGAAATCTCTAACATATTTCTCCAAATTCACCAAAACTAAAGACGGCGAAGAGTCCAATGATGGTGGTTTAGATATACAAAATCTTAAAGATTCTATGGATGATATGGAGCGTAAATCCAGTAATGTGGTGGAGGGAGAAGCGGAAGATGAAACAATAAAGACCCCAAACGAAGACGAGCATCAACAGTTGAATGAGTCATAAGTTTTAGTTTAATTAAATTTAGTTTTTAGCTTACATTTAAGTGTGTATGTCTCTCTTTTGTGTCAAAAACAAAGAAAAACCAATCAAATTTCATTATAGTCATTTGTTTTTAGTATCATTTTTTATATATATATATATATTTTTGCAACTACATAGTTTAAAGACAATTTTCGCTAGTGCGGAAAATTCATTTTTGTGTTTTGAAATGTTTTTAGCCCAGAGATTCCTAAGTTTTTTTGTGTTTAAGGTCGTTTTTATGTTCTTAGTTAAATGTTTGTATGTGTACAATTTGTTCATTATTAATAATTTTTCTTACTTTAAATATTAAGCAGATGATCGTTAATTTTGTTTGTGGATATTTTTAAATTATTTATTATACAATCAATATATATTTTTTGTAACTACAAAAGAAATATATAAAAATAAAATTAAATAAAATAGTAATATGGTTTTATTTTTCATGAAGACATGTTATAAACAAGGTTTGTTGTATGATTTAAAAGAAAATAAATTAAAAGGTTTTAATTTGTATAGCAAATTTACAACAATAGCTTGCTTTTGATATAAATTTTATTAAAATCCTTACATAAATGGCAAAGTAATTACAGTTTTCCCATAAATAACCTTTTTCAAATAAACTTTATTTAACAGCCTAAAATTATGCTGTATTTTTTGGCAGCAATAATTGTTTAGGAATTGTGTTTAATAATAATTTTCCTTAAATGGCTGTAATTCGCAAACTACAATACAGATTGTTATGAAACTTTCGGGAGATGATAGAAGGAGTTTAAAGCTTTATTATAGTTTTAAATTTTACCGCCCCATGCCACGCCCACTTTGCAAAATTTAAGCCATAAAGTTTATAGTGTTAATTTGTGGCAGGTATTTTGCAGAAAATATTTTTAACTAACATTAATGGAAACTAGAATTCAATACCTATCCATTGATATGCATTTTATTAAAATCGGTTCAAAACTTAAAGAGAAAATCAAAGTTGAAGTAACGACTCATTACTACCGACCACTACGAAAAATTGATGAAAATGCGTTTTAAAAAATTTGGGCGGGTAATAGGTGAACAGCATTGTGTAGCAAGCAAATGGTCAATAACAATTTTTCTTTAAATGGCTATAACTCGGAAAGTACAGCTCGGATTGGTATACAACTTTTGGCACATGTTAGAGCAAAAATTAGGCTATAAAATAGTTTCAATTTTTAACGCCCACTGCCACGCCTACTTTATTAAATATAATGAAACAAAGTTTATAGCAATAATTTACGAATAAAATATTAAAGTTAATATTTTTTTTTGATTTATCCATTAAGTAGAATTTAATATCTTTCCAATGACACCCGTTTGGTCCAGATTGCTTTACAACTTGGTGAGAAAATCAAAGTTTAAGCAACAACTGCTCTGCTTTACCTATCACTTTATAAAAGTTCCTTAAATGTTTATAACTCAAAAACTACTGCTTGTAATGAAACGAAACTTTTTGCATAAGATAGCTAACAAATTAGGCTATAAAAATTATGAAAAAATTTCCGCCCTAAGCCACGCCCACTTTATTAATTTTTAAGTAAAATGTTTATTTATGTTAATACCAGGTGGAATATTAATGACCATATTTCTGATTGATTTTATTATAAACTAGAATTCAATAGCTTTCCATTGACATGCATTTTATTAAAATCGGTTCAAAACTTAAGGAGAAAATCAAAGTTGAAGTAACGACTCATTACTACCGCCCACAAAGAAAAATTGATGAAAATGCGTTTTAAAAAATTTGGCCGGGTAATAGGTGAACAGCATTGTGTAGCAAGCAAATGGTCAATAACAATTTTTCTTTAAATGGTTATAACTCGGAAAGTACAGCTCGGATTGAGATACAACTTTTGGCACATGTTAGAGCAAAAATTAGGCTTTAAAATAGTTTCAATTTTTAACGCCCACTGCCACGCCTACTTTAGTAAATTTAATGAAACAAAGTTTATTGCAATAATTTACGAATAACATATTAAAATTAATATTTTATTTTGATTTACACATAAACTAGAATTTAATATCTTTCCAATGACACCCAATTGGTCCAGATTGCTTCACAACTTGGTGAGAAAATCAAAGTTTAAGCAACAACTGCTCTGCTTTACCTAGCACTTGATAAAAGTTCCTTAAATGTTTATAACTTAAAAACTACTGGTTGTAATGAAATGAAACTTTTTGTATGTGATAGCTAACAAATTAGGCTATAAAAATTATGAAAAATTTCCCGCCCTAAGCCACGCCCACTTTATAAATTTTTAAGTAAAAAGTTTATTTATGTTAATACCAGGTGGAATATTAATGACAATATTTCTGAGTGATTTTATTATAAACTAGAATTCAATAGCTTTCCAATGATACCCATTTGGTGTAAATCGCTTGTAAACTTAGTGAGAAAATCAAAGTTTAAGCAACCAGTCTTTTCGCCCACAAAAATTTGATAAAATTTTTCGGCAATTTTTTTTTGGTGTATTAGGTGAACAGAATTGACTAGCAAGCAAATGTTTAATAAGTAATTTCTTTAAATGGCTATAACTCGGTATAAACAGCTCGGATTGGAATGAAACTTTTTGGATAGGATAGATGGAAAGTTTGACTATACAATAGTTGTAGAGTTTAACGCCCCCTGCCACGCCTACTTTATGAAATTTAATAAAACAAGATTTATTTCAAGAATTTTCTAATAGAATATTAAAGTTAATGTTTTATTTTCAACTAAATATAAACGAGAATTTCATATCATTCCTATGGTACTTAATTGGTTCAGATCGGTTTACAGCTTGGTGAGAAAATCAAAGTTATGAACCTGTTTGAAACGTTCATTAAAAATGGTTATAACTCAGAAACTGCAGCTCAAATTGTAATGCAACTTTTTGCACATAATTGATTACGAATTAAGCTTGTACATGGATTTAATAGTTACCGCCCTATGACAAGCCTACTTTTGTTAAATTTAATATAATAAAACAAAGTTTGCTTAAGTATTTTGGGTGGGTAATAAAGTATTTTTGTATATACAATGAAAAGTAGTAATAAATTCAATTCGACACATGACTTGCAAGAAAATAAAAATTTAAAAAATCTGCACAATTTACTTACCTGTGTCGTAATTAGAAAGAACTACTTTCTAAAACTGTCAGAAACACAGAGCTCTGTTTGAAAAAAAAGTTGTTTGCACAAACTTAATATATACGGATCTATGCCACGCCCACTTTATCGCTGGTGCTTTAAATTATTAAGAAATTGTATATGAAAACATTATTTTAAAAAAAGTGCTGAACTTATTGTCCGAATATTCACGCTTATCGCGGTTGGCGTATGTGCTTTGCGACTACGACAGTTTTGTACTAGATTAAAGATAAAATGCACTGTTTCTTTAATCTAGTACGAAACTTTTGTAGGTGTAAAACGTTAAGCCAATCACGATAAGGATGATTGTGAAAGCACTGTATTGCCAAATGTGGTAGTACTCTAAACAAGTCTATATTAAGATTAAAATTTTAGAAGTTCTCACAGTAATTGTTTTAAGATCACTACTCCATTAACATGTGAAAAGAATTCACTTGTTCATTTGTGGCAAAAATCAATAAATTTGAAACAAATCTGATAGAAATATAAACAATTTGAATCAAATTTTGTGACCAATTTATCCAAAACAGAACATGTAACCTGTCACAGCATCCCTAAAAGGTGACAAATAACAAACAAAGACATGGCCATGTTAAACTGAACTGGTCCCTATCCCCGAGGAAACAATCACAGGATTAGTTTTGTGTCGGTTTAGGGACATGACAATGTTTACACAACTCTGCTATCGTCATAAATGTGACAGTATTTCGGTGAGGATATTGTTAGCCTGAGGGGTTACTCCCTAATTCGATTCGAAAGAAAATCGTTTCGAATTGCAATGTATTTAGCACACATTTTCGAACATTTCCGTTTTCGGATTGAGTTACGCGGTAACCCCCCTGGGTAAATATTAAATATAAACTTAAAACAGCAGGATTTTTTTCTAACTTTTAGCTTTTATTTTGAAACATTTGTACAATATACATAAATGTATTCAAAGTATTAGCTATTGTTAGCTATGATCTTTTCCCCATCTTTCTGGCAACGTATGGATTCCGAGCCAAAAGAACTGCTCATCTTTTGAGGTCAAGAATGAATCAAGCCAACTTCGGATACTCTGTTCTGAAGTGAAGTGTATTCCAGAGAGAGCGTTCTACATCTATCGAAACAAATAGTAGTCGCACGGGGCAAGGTCTGGACTATAAAGCGGGGGAGGCAAAACTTTCCAACCACTGCATTCTAAATTCTTTTTAACAGGTATTGCCACATGTGGCCGAGTGCTGTCATGATGGAGTATTACAGTTTCACATATTCTGAGCGTTTTTCGGCCAATTGCTGCTTGAGTAGCTCCCAATGATTTTGCAAGCTCTTGTTGAGTTTTACAATAATCTTCATGGAGTAATGCTTTCAATTCTTTGTCTTCAAACTTGTTTGGCAGGCCTGGGCGATAAAAAAACAAGTAGGAGAGCTATATTCGGCTGTGCCGAATCTTATATACCCTTCACCAAATTATACTTTAAAATAAAATTTAAAAACTTTTTTTTCGAAATTGTTTTAAAAGTTTTTTCCAATTTTTTTACAAAACATTTTTTTAATTTAAAAATTTATTTTCTTTAATTTATTTATGACAAAATTTATGACAAAAACATGTTTTTTGTGAAAAAAAAATTTGAGTTATAAAATATTTTTCCCGATTCTGACCCATTGTAGGTCCAACTTACTATAGCCTTATATACATCGTTGCAATGGACTTTGAAATATCTATCATTAGATATTAATGACGTAGTAATCGAGATATAGATCAAAAATAGGCCAACAATAGAGGTTGTCTCGGATTTTTGCTCATATCTCGGTTATTTATGAACGGATTTTGCTGATTTTAAATAGGAAACTTCTCGAAAGCATGTCTAACAGAATTATTGAAGATTTGGATCCCGAAGATATCTGGGGTCTTCAAAAAATTGATTTCAACAGACAGACACACAGACATGGCTAAATCGACTCCGCTATCTATAAGGATCCAGAATATATATACTTTATAGGGTCGGAAAATTATATTGTGGAAATTACATACGGAATGACAAACTTATATATACCCTTCTCACGAAGGTGAAGGGTATAAAAATTACAGATATGTACCCTTCAAAATGACATATAATTTATTAAAAACAAAAACAGCTTTCAAATGATATGCCATCTATTGTAAATCTCGCATTTTTAAGTCATACACTCAATCATTTTTTTTTTTTTTTTTTGCGGCCCCATAAAGTATATATATTCTGGATCGTTATAGATAGCGGAGTCGATATAGCCATGTCCATCTGTATGTTGTAATCAACTTTCCGTAGCCCCCAAATAACTTACAAACATAATTAATACATCAATATATCGGGAATTCTTCCAATTCGGTTGCTATTTGAAATCGAGAAAATCGGCCCACAAATGGCTGAGATATAAGGGAAAATCCAGCACAACCTCGATTTTTGATGTATATCTAGATTACTAAGTCATTAATATAGACAATATGAATATCCAATAATAGATTTTTCAAAGACCTTAGCAACGGCGTATATAAGGCCAAAGTAAGTCAGACCTAAAATTGGTGAAAATATTTTTTTCCCCGAATTTTTTTTTTTTTCACCAAAAAAATTTTTTTGTTTCTAAATTTTTTTCAGATATAAATTTAAAATTTTTTTTTTAAAAAATTTTTGCCCCAAAATTTTTTTTCGCTATAAATAAAAAAAAATTAAAAAATTTTTTTTTTCAGGATTCTGTTACTTGTTTTTTATTAATTTTAAGAACAAAAACGTTTTTTTCAATTTGCGAAATATTAACTAAAAATGTTTTTTTACCAACCTTACTCTAAACCTGCACTACTTAATTCAAAAGTGTAGGGAATGTTTCCACAATCCCTTTAAAAAAAAAATGTGTTAATTTGGAAAAAAATCAACAGATATTAAAAATATTAAAGTTAAACTGCCAGTCATGAAATTTTATTAACATTTTAACACTTTTCTCTTTAGTTCCAAAGAAAATACAAAGAAAAACAAACGAATCAATGGGAAAACAGCCACAAAGTAGATAACGCAAATAACTCGTCCACAAAATTATATTAACCACTTATTTTTTAGTTATAAAAAATAAATAAATTTAAATTAATGTATTAAAATGATTTGTTGGTATAAGTTTTTGTTAGGTTTCTTAGGTTTATGGTGTATTACATAGATTTCTATCCTCTCTTGTCTTAAGCTTATTTGAATTGAAGAATATAGATCAGAGATCAGCAATGAGTAGTGAAAAAGTAAGTAGAGTTGAATCATGGCTCAAAATTTCTTGTACTTATACGCATTCATATTTATTACAATGATGTCGAGACTCATATCTACTTGTAAAGTTTGAGGTAATACTCATACTTAACAATACTTATGACGTTGTTGATTTCGACACTACTTAACTGAATTTGTATAGACAATGCAAAATAAGTATGATTCGAATACGAACATTAAAATGCTCATAATGAGGTTGGTTGTGAGTTTTAGGGCCTGATTCAGAAATACGAAAGGAAAACAATTTTAAAATTTTTTATGAAAAACACTAAAAAATTATTTGAAAACTGAGTGATTTTCATACAAAAATTTTAAAATTGTTTTCCTTTCATGTTTCTGAATAAGGCCCTCAGTGTTGCGGAATTCAGTATAACTACACAAAAAAAAACATGCATGAGTCGAATGAGTTGAATCAATAGTAAGTATCAGGAGTATTTTCCTAAAATTATAACTCAGGCTGAGGTTATTTATGAATCAAACATATTTGAGTTCGTATGAGTATGATATCAACGTCAGATTCATATTAACAATGTTATTGTGAGTATGAGTAAGTCAGAGTAGTTTAATTTCAATGATAACTACTGACATATACTTATAATTTCATAAGTGCGTATGAATAGCTAAAAAGTGATTAATTGCTAATCTCTGATATATAGGGCCTGCAATGGATCCTTCACAGAATATTTACGTTCTGCCTTTCTTTTAACCCTGTTCCGGCCAACTGGTCACTTTTATTTGCAAAATTCTTAGAAGAAGTAATGAGAACACGAAGGATTTTAATCTTTCATCTTTTCAACCCGAAGCATAGCTCACTTGAGCCCAAGTGTACATCGGTCTCGTTGTGATACCTAGTGTCCATCGCACTATTCATCCTATGTTTCTTATCCGCCGTCATTATCCAGCCAATCTTTTGCTTTAATGAAGGTGTGGATTGTACCTAAATCACCTCTTGATAGACAGGTTTTGTCGATAAGTTTTTTGCCCAAGAACTCTACGTCTCAGCTTCTCAAATGGGATTCTTAAACCTTTAGCACGTACACCTAGACCGCTATGAGGTTCCTTAGATAGGTTCTAGGCAGACTTATAGCAAGTGGGTTCTCTTTACCATCTTTCCTTTGGTATTTAAATGAAGTTTGTGGGAGATCCCCTCAAAAGAGGAACGTCAATATCATTCGTGTTGTGCCGGCTTTCGGAAGTACATTACCTTTATATCCCCGTGTCCATACGATGGTAACCGATGAATATCTAGAGCAGGCGCGGATCCAGCTCAACCATTTGGAAGAGAAAAAATCAAAATTTGTTCAATATTTTTCTGAACACAATCAGTTATCAACGAAGCAAATGAATGAAACATAAATTACTATCAATTGTTGATCAGATTACAAAAGAGATATAAAGTGCATAGAATGTTATTTTAATCCTTAATCCATGTTCTCTTTATGCCGACCACTGATATAGATATAGTCTGTATTTACATTTTCCATACACATATCTGTCATCTATTCTCACTTAGTTATCATTCATTATAGTGTAAACAACAAGGTTTTTCTTTGCTTCGAAAATCTCGAATTTTGTGCCAACAAAGCGTCATATGCACACAGAGAAAACAGATTCGTGATAGCAACCGAATTTGTTGCCAATCGAATGATTCTTCCTTAGTGATCGACTTTTACAGTTGTGGCTACAAAATTTTAAAAGGTGTAACAAAAGTTTGGTTGCTTCAATCTAAATTCTTCTTTATCAACTGACTTTCTGTTGATAGAACCGAAAAATACTATGTGTGCAACCGAATCATTCGATTCGGTTGCTACTACGAATCTGGTTTCTCTGTGCAGAAAGTTTTGCTTTACTTCTAAAATTTGAAAAAAAAATGCCGCTGAATTACACCGATTGCCCACCAAAGCTTATGGTGAATGTGCGAGAGATGGTTTGTGCGGTTCAGTTGTGGTGATTTTGACACGGAAGACAAAGATCGCCCAGGCTAGACAAAAAATTTGGAAGACCAAAAATTGTAGGCATTACTCCTTGAAGATTGTTGTTAAACCTCAACAAGAGCTTACAAAATCATTGGGAGCTACTCAATAAGCAATTTCAAAGCGTTTGGGAGCAGCAGGATTCATTCAAAAGTAGGGAAATTGGGTACCATACGAATTAAAGACGAGAGACCTTGAAAGACGATTTTGCATGTCTGAAATGATGCTAATTTTTGCACCGAATAATTACTTGCGATGAAAAAGAGATTTATTAGGATAACCCGAAGCGTAAGAGATCGAATGTGAAGCCCGGTCATCCAGCCGAATCGACACTATAGTCAAATATCCATGGCGCTAAGGTAATTCTCTGTAATTGGAGGTAGAAACAAGTAAGAGAGCTATATTCGGCTGTGCCGAATCGTATATACCCTTCACCAAATTATACTTTAAAATAAAATTTAAAAAAAAAAAATTTTTAAATATTTTTTTTCAAAATTGTTTTTTAAAAGCTTTTTCCAAGTTTTAAATTTTTTTTTTTTTTAATTTATTAGTAAAAAAAATTTATGACAAAAGAATGTTTTCTGTAAAAAAAAATTCGGGTTAAATTTTTTTTCCCGATTTTGACCCATTGTAGGTCCAACTTTGTATAGTCTTATATACATCGTTGCAATGGACTTTGAAATATCTATCATTAGATATCCATAATGTCTATATTTATGACTTAGTAATCGAGATATAGATAAAAAATAGGCCAAACATAGAGGTTGTCCCCGATTTTTGCTCATATCTCCGTTATTTATGGACGGATTTTGCTGATTTTAAATAGGAAACTTTTCGAAAGCATGTCTGAAAGAATTATTGAGGATTTGGATCCCGAAGATATCTGGGGTCAGACAGACGGACATGGCTTAATCGACTCCCCTATCTATAAGGATCCAGAATATATATACTTTATAGGGTCGGAAAATTATATTGTGGAAATTACAAACGGAATGACAAATTTATATATACCTTTCTCACGAAGGTGAAGGGTATAAAAAGGGTCCTATCTATTATGAGCTGCTGAAATCTGACCACGCCATCACAGGGTACTTGTACCGAATGCAACTAATTCTTTTGAAGCGTGCATTGGCCGAAAAACACCTAGAATAGCAGGCCAGACATAAAATATTCCATCATGACAACGCTAGGCCACATGTTGCAATACCTGTTAAAAACAATTTATAATGAAATGGTTGGGAAGTTTTGCCTCACCCGCTTTATAGTCCAGACCATGCCCCGTCCGACTATTATTTGTTTCGATCGATGCAGAATGCTCCCATATTGGCTCGATTCTTGGCCTCAAACGATGAGCAGTTCTTTTGGCTTGGAATCCATTTGTTGCCAGAAAGATGGTAAAAGGTCTGAGCTAACAATGACCAATACCTTGAATAAATTTATGTATATTGTACAAATGTTTCAAAATAAAAGCTTAAAATTTGAAAAAATCCTGAATTTTTAATCCTGAGTTTTCATCGAATATTTACATTTTCTAAAAGTTTAAAAATACTTTTAAACCAAACCTGTTATTGATGGTTATTTTCTGTTACTGCTGTATTTTTCTCAATCATTTATCACCAATTTGTCTTTTAAAGTCTGATAAATTACAACTAATAATCTTTTAAAAACAAATGGTCCCCTTATTTTTCGATCTCTGCTTAAGAGTGTTGTACCAAACAACAATAGCCTGCACATTACTACTAACCACAGGCTAAAATTAAACTTAAAAGTAATTCGTATTTAATAATTATTACAATTATTACATTTTGCTGATTTTTGACTTAATATATTGCTTAAAAGAAAACTCCATTGAAGAAAACTTTGTAAGCATTAACTAAAATTGAAATCTTTTTTCATATTTTATTTTATTTGTTTGTGCATTTTACAACATCCGGTATGGCTGGCTGCTGCTACTGCTTTGGCATCTGAAAGTGGTTTTTCCGGATAACATTTATTTATATTTATTTTACCATCATTACGTGAAAATTGCACACAAATGAAAAGTAAAAGCGTTTCTTTTCTGTAATTTTTCTAATACAAAACAACAATTGACTTCGAATCTTGTTCACTGACATTGAATTTCTTATTTATGTATAATTTTTTCAATGACAACCTGTTGCTGTTGTTGCTGGTTCGGTTTGGGAATCCGTAGTGAGTATATGGAATCACCTGCAACATTTTATTCACACAGAAGTTGTTGGCATTCCAAGCTGTAAGGACGTTTTTTTTATTGTTTTATTTTGTGTGTGAAATTTTAAACGTTTAAACAGATTAAAGGTGCGGTCCTGGTATAAAGGTTTTAATACGATTTTATTAAAAGAATTTTAAAAGTTGTACTTAAATACTACTGTTGCGTAGTGATTTTGTAAAGAGTGTAAACAAGATTTTATAAAAGGATGTGTGATTTAAAATAACATTGAACTAGTTCTTGGTTGAACTATTTTTTAAATAAATAAATTGCCAGAAAATATGAAAAATTATTAAACAATAAAAATTAAAGAACAAAAATTCAATTTGAACTCAAATGGAATAATGTTTTTATTCGTAAATATATATAGATCGGAAACTCTCCTGTCAACGACCTAACTCAGTTGTCAAGAACCAAAGTGCAGATAATGTTTTAATAAGAATTCTTTAATTGATGATTCAGGAAGCAGAGGGTCTTCCTGATTTTGACAGGCTTCCCGGAAAAAAAGAATTATCATTCGAATGCAATATAAATGTATGGAAGCAACATAATACTTCTATTATACATAGCTACTCCCTATAAAAGCTTACAGAAATTGTGCAAATAAGCAAAAATGTATGCGAGACTTTTTCGTATTGGGAGACTCAATTAAAAATTTTAGTTTCATAAAAAAATCGTGCGGGAAAACTTAAATTTTCTAATTATTTTCGCCTCTATTCCATTTACCAGTTTTAGTTATAATTCAGACTAAAACATTTTCTTTTTTGAATCGTCATCGATGTGGTCCTTCTTACTTATATTCCTACATACAAAACTATATGATTTGGGACTCTACTGTAAACCTTACAAATCCTAGTTTAACTAAACTGGCTTAATTGAAGTTTAACTAATCTCTCAAATTGTTTTAAATTAATTTTTTATTTGTAATTAGCTGTCATGAGTTTTTTTTTCAATATTTATAATTTAAACTTCAAAGACTAAGTTTAACTAAACTTGGTAAATTTAAGTTTAACCAAACTTTCAAGTATTTCTAAATTTATTATCTATTTGAGTTTAGTTTTGATATGTTTTTGGGACTTTACAGTTAAATTTTACAAATCCTAGTTTAACTAAACTGGCTTAATTGAAGTTTAACTAATCTCTCAAATAGTTTTAAATTAATTTTTTATTTGTAGTTAGTTGTCATGAGTTTTTTTCAAATTTTATATTATAAACTTCAAATACTAAGTTTAACTAAACTTGGTAAATTTAAGTTTAACAAAACTTTCAAGTATTTCTAAATTTATTTTCTATTTAAAATTAGTTGTGATAACTTTTTGGTACTTTACTGTAAAACTTTACAAATCCTAGTTTAACTAAACTGGCTTAATTGAAGTTTAACTAATCTCACAAATAGTTTCAAGTTAATTTTTAATTTGTAATTAGTTTTCTTAAGTTTTTTACTTTTTATAATATAAACTTCAATGACTAGTTTAACTAAACTTGGTAAATTTAAGTTTAACAAAACTTTCAAGTATTTTCAAATTTCTTTTCAGTTTGAGTTTATTTGTGATAACTTTTTGGTATTTTGCAGTCAAATTTTACAAATCCTAGTTTAACTAAACTGGCTTAATTGAAGTTTAACTAATCCCTCAAATAGTTTCAAGTTAATTTTTTATTTGTAATTAGTTGTCATGCGTTTTTTCAATTTTTATAATTTAATCTTCAAAACTAAGTTTAACTAAACTTGATAAATTTAAGTTTAACAAAACTTTCAAGTATTTCTAAATTTCTCTTCTATTTCAATTTAGTTGTGATAAGTTTTTGGGAATTTACAGTTAAATCTTACAAATCCTAGTTTAACTAAACCCACTTAATTGAAGTTCAACTAATCTCTCAAATGGTTTCAAGTTAGTTTTTTATTTGTAATTAGTTTTCTTGAGTTTTTAAAATTTTTATAATATAAACTTCAAAGACTTAGTTTAACTAAACTTGGTAAATTTAAGTTTAACCAAACTTTCAAGTATTTCTAAATTTATTTTCTATTTGAATTTAGTTGTGATAACTTTTTGGGACTTTACAGTTAAATTTTGCAAATCCTAGTTCAACTAAACTGGCTTAATAGAAGTTTAACTAATATCTCTAATAGTTTCAAGTACATTTTTTATTTGTAATTAGTTTTCATGAGTTTTTTTTAAATTTTTATAATATAAACTTCAAAGACTAAGTTTAACTAAACTTGGTAAATTTAAGTTTAACAAAACTTTCAACTTTTTTTAAATTAATTTTCTATTTGAGTGTAGTTGTGATAACTTTTTGGTACTTTACAGTTAAGTTTTACAAATCCTAGTTTAACTAAACTGGCTTAATTGAAGTTTAACTAATCTCTCAAATAGTTTCAAGTTAATTTTTTATTTGTAATTAGCTTTCTTGAGTTTTTAAAATTTTTATAATTTAAACTTCAAAGACTAAGTTTAACTAAACTTGGTAAATTTAAGTTTAACCAAACTTTCAAGTATTTCTAAATTTATTTTCTATTTGAGTTTAGTTTTGATATGTTTTTGGGACTTTACAGTTAAATTTTACAAATCCTAGTTTAACTAAACTGGCTTAATTGAAGTTTAACTAATCTCTCAAATAGTTTTAAATTAATTTTTTATTTGTAGTTAGTTGTCATGAGTTTTTTTTCAATTTTTATAATATAAACTTCAAATACTAAGTTTAACTAAACTTGGTAAATTTAAGTTTAACAAAACTTTCAAGTATTTCTAAATTTCTTTTCTATTTGAAATTAGTTGTGATATGTTTTTGGGACTTTACAGTTAAATTTTACGAATCCTAGTTTAACTAAACTGGCTTAATTGAAGTTTAACTAATCTCTCAAATAGTTTTAAATTAATTTTTTATTTGTAGTTAGTTGTCATGAGTTTTTTTTTCAATATTTATAATTTAAACTTCAAAGACTTAGTTTAACTAAACTTAGTAAATTTAAGTTTAACAAAACTTTCAAGTATTTCTAAATTTCTTTTCTATTTAAGTTTAGTAGAGATAACTTTTAGATACTTTACAGTTAAATTTTACAAATCCTAGTTTAACTAAACCCACTTAATTGAAGTTTAACTAATATCTCAAATAGTTTCAAGTTTATTTTTTATTTGTAATTAGTTGTTATGAGTTTTTTTTCAACTTTCATAATTTAAACTTCAAAGACTAAGTTTAACTAAACTTGGTAAATTTAAGTTTAACAAAACTTTCAAGTATTTCTAAATTTATTTTCTATTTGAGTTTAGTTGTGATAACTTTTTGGGAATTTACTGTAAAACATTGCAAGTCCTAGTTCAACTAAACTGGTTTAATTGAAGTTTAACTAATATCTCAAATAGTTTCAAGTTAATCTTTTATTTGTAATTAGTTGTCATGAGTTTTTTTTTTCAATATTTATAATATAAACTTCAAAGACTAGGTTTAACTAAACTTGTAAAATTTAAGATTAACAAAACTTTCAAATATTTCTAAATTTCTTTTCTATTTAAGTTTAGTAGAGATAACTTTTTCGATACTTTACAGTTAAATTTTACAAATCCTAGTTTAACTAAACTGGCTTAATTGAAGTTTAACTAATCTCTCAAATAGTTTTAAATGAATTTTTTATTTGTAATAAGTTGTCATGCGTTTTTTCAATTTTTATAATTTAAACTTCAAAGACTAAGTTTAACTAAACTTGGTAAATTTAAGTTTAACAAAACTTTCAAGTATTTCTAAATTTCTCTTCTATTTCAATTTAGTTGTGATAAGTTTTTGGGAATTTACAGTTAAATCTTACAAATCCTAGTTTAACTAAACCCACTTAATTGAAGTTTAACTAATATCGCAAATAGTTTCAAGTTAATTTTTTATTTGTAATTAGTTGTCATGCGTTTTTTAAATTTTTATAATTTAAACTTCAAAGACTAAGTTTAACTAAACTTAGAAAATTTAAGTTTAACAAAACTTTCAAGTATTTCTTAATTTCTTTTCTATTTAAGTTTAGTAGAGATAACTTTTTGGTACTTTACAGTTAAGTTTTACAAATCCTAGTTTAACTAAACCCACTTAATTGAAGTTCAACTAATCTCTCAAATGGTTTCAAGTTAGTTTTTTATTTGTAATTAGTTTTCTTGAGTTTTTAAAATTTTTATAATATAAACTTCAAAGACTTAGTTTAACTAAACTTGGTAAATTTAAGTTTAACCAAACTTTCAAGTATTTCTAAATTTATTTTCTATTTGAATTTAGTTGTGATAACTTTTTGGGACTTTACAGTTAAATTTTGCAAATCCTAGTTCAACTAAACTGGCTTAATAGAAGTTTAACTAATATCTCTAATAGTTTCAAGTACATTTTTTATTTGTAATTAGTTTTCATGAGTTTTTTTTAAATTTTTATAATATAAACTTCAAAGACTAAGTTTAACTAAACTTGGTAAATTTAAGTTTAACAAAACTTTCAACTTTTTTTAAATTAATTTTCTATTTGAGTGTAGTTGTGATAACTTTTTGGTACTTTACAGTTAAGTTTTACAAATCCTAGTTTAACTAAACTGGCTTAATTGAAGTTTAACTAATCTCTCAAATAATTTCAAGTTTATTTTTTATTTGTAATTAGTTGTCATGCGTTTTTTCAATTTTTATAATTTAAACTTCAAAACTAAGTTTAACTAAACTTGGTAAATTTAAGTTTAACAAAACTTTCAAGTATTTCTAAATTTATTTTTTGTTTGAGATTAGTTGTGATAACTTTTTGGGACTTTTCTGTAAAACTTTATAAATCCTAGTTTAACTAAACTGGCTTAACTGAAGTTTAACAAAACTCTCAAATAGTTTCAAGATAATTTTTTAATTGTAATTAGTTGTCATGAGTTTTTTTTTTTTAATTTTTATATTATAAACTTCAAAGACTTGGAAAATTTAAGTTTAACAAAACTTTCAACTATTTTCAAATTTATTTTTAATTTGTGTTTTAAATAAGTAATGTTTGGAGTCTTTATAGATAAAACTTGTAAAATATTAGTTTAACCAAACCATCATAAGCTTAACTAATCTCTCAAATATTTTTAAGTTAATTTTTTATTAGTTTTCTTTTGTTTTACATTTTTTTTTTTCATTTCAGAATATGAATATGTTTTTCCAACGTTTCATCATACTAGTGCTATTGATTCGTAAGTAGTGAAGTCAACTAACTGACTATTTCAGTTGACATTACAAAATTAAAATTAGCACATCTAAAAAACAAATAATCATTTATAAATGTCTCTATATTCCTTCTTTTTTTTTTTGCACAACAGCAACTTTTACTTTGGCTCGTAAAATAAAACGAAAAGGTCACTATGTTTTAACGCACCCACATCAACATCCACATCTACCTTTTCCACCACAAACCACGACAGCTCCTGAGCATCCATATCACTTTGAAGAGGTAAATGGGGATGAATTTTCGCCACAACCACAAAACTATGAACATGAACGCTATGGCCAACAGGACTCGTTTGAGCCACATGATCACTATGGACAACACACAATACTTAGTGGCACTTATCTAATTGACAACGGCCTAAGAAGTATAGCCAAAGGTTCCGCCGATCAAGCCAACTCAGCGGTGGCTTCACAAAATGCAGCTGGCAAACAGGCAGCCTATGTGGCCAAAAATTCATTGGCCCAGGCAGCAACACAAGCAGCCGGCACAGCTGTTGCGGTACTCAAGGGTAAAGAAGTCTTATTGCAACGTTTAGATGAACAAACCGCTGAGGCACACAGAGGCATGCAAGGTGAACTGCAACAACTGCAACAGGCCAAACGTTCGGCCAAAGCAGCCCAATATGCCGCACAACAAGCACTCAATCACGTCTCCATCTTAACGGCAGCACTAAACAATGCCCAGTCAGCCTCAGAGTTGGCTCAAAAAGCTGCTTCAGAGGCAGCCGCTGAGTTGGCCTCACAAATCGATATGGTTGCACAAGCCAAGACAAAATTGGAACAAATAGAAACACAATTGTATACGACGCGCTTAGACTATGAGGAGACCAAAGATGCAGCCGAAAAAGCCACACTATCGGCACAAGAGGCACAACTCAATGCCAACGATGCGGCACTGCATGCGAATGTTGAATTGCAAAGTGAATCACATGGTAGTGGGCCTGGTGAAACGATTCATGTGCATCTGCCAGATACACATGATCATGATCATGAGGTCCATTCAATTGTTAAGAGACGTTTTAAAAATAATGAGAAGGTTAAAAAGCCATAAGTTTCGTTGTTTGTGTTGGGTGTTTACTATTCAAAAAACGTTGTTTTGTGTGCAGATTTGTCTTTTTTTTATATCTAAAATTAAATTATGTAAGATAATTTTTGTATTCTCTGTATTTGCAAACTCTTTTGTATTTGTATTTACTAAAAGATGAGTAAAATGTTTGTTAATTTATTAAATAAAAACCATGAAAAACATGTCACGTTTGTTTGATTTTTATTTTTGGCAATTACGAATGTTTGTCTTTAAAGATAGCGAGTTAAATGTTTCCTTGTTTCCCATCATAAATATTGTCATTTAAAGTTTCCTTAATTTAATAGAAAATCTTTTACACAACAAGCTTTTACACGTTTTATAATAGATGATGCGAAACAATAAATAAAGATTTAAAATAAACATTATGTCAATATAATCTTGAGTTAAATTATTTTGAAGTTTTCAATTTATGATCCTTTTAATTTAATTAAAGTTTGTTTTCGTACTTAAACGTTCTTTTTAATTTGTTGATTTGTTTACAAATCTTATTATAAAATTAAGAAGAATAAGAATATCACAATTCTACCCAGTTCCTATAACTTGCGTGATGTTTTTGAATAGAAACAAAGTAAGAAAAATGGTTAATCTCCTAAAATCTTAGTTTAACTAAACTCGCTAAATTTAAGTTTAACAAAACTTTGAACTATTTTTACTTTTCTCTCCTACTTGTGATTAAGTTTTGTCATCATTTAAGTCATCACAGCTGATTTTTGTCCATTTCTAGTTTAACTAAACTCTCGTAATGGAAGTTTAACTAATCTCTAAAATATTTTTAAGTTTATTTTTTATTTATAATTGATTCTAGTTTTTCTGGACTTTTATAAAATAAACTTTCAAAATTCTCGATTAACTAAACTCATCCAATTGAAGTTTTTTTTAAACTATTAATTTTTTATTATTTTCTTTTCATTTCTAACTAGTTTTATTATTTTGTAAATTTCTTATGCCTTAAGCTTTTAAAATGCTAGTTTAACTAAACTTACACTTTGTAGCGATATTTTTCTGTTTTTAACTATTTGGAATCGAAAATAAAATATAAAATTCTGTTAATCTTCTAAAAGCTTAGTTTAGCTAAACTTGGTAATCTTAAGTTTAACAAAACTTTATGGCTTTTTTTAGTTTCTCTTCTATTCGTGATCAAGTTTAGACATTTGTTGAGACTCTACATCTAAAATTAGCCAAACCCTACTGTAACTAAATTCTCATACTTAAAGTTTAACTTATCTCTTTGTAAGTTTATTTGTAATTGCTTATTTAGATGTTTTGTTTTTTATAATATAAACTTTAAAAACTTAAGTTTAACTAAACCCTCCTAATTAACGATTATTTAAACTATGAATTTTTTTATTAATCTCTTTTTATTTATAATAGTTTTATTAATGTTGCATTTCTTATACATTAAGATTTTAATATACTTGGTTTAACTAAACTCTGTTAATTAAAGTTTGAAGTATTTAATGTTTGCTTGTTATTTCCTCTTGTATTTCTATTGTTTGTATCTTTTTGGCTTAAACTCTTAATAATCTACACACAGCTTCAAAAGTGAGTAAACACCACAAATTATTTGATTTTTTTATGATAATAAAAATCCTGAAATCTATACATGATTCAAATTTAAAAGTTTTGGTTTGTTGGAGATTGAGCTGAATAATAGATTCGATTTTGAAAAAAAAAAAAAAATCAAAAAAATCACTGGTGTTTACTCACTTTTGAAGCTGTGTGTAGTTTAAGTGAACTCGCCTAATTTAAGCTTAACTAATCTTTGCAAATTTGTATTCTTCCTTTTTAATTAATGCTATTTATTGTCATACTTTAAGCTTTTGGGAGACTAGCTACACTAATCTGGCTTAGTCAGATTAGCTAAACTCGATAAAGTTAAGTTTAACAAAACTTTCAAGTATTTTTATGTTTATTTTCTATTTGTGTTTAGTTGTGATAATTCTTTGGGACTTTACAGTTAAATTTTCCAAATCCTAGTTTAACTAAACTGGCTTAATTGAAGTTTAACTAATCTCTCAAATTGTTTCAAGTTAATTTTTTATATGTTATTAGTTTTTTTAAATTTTTATAATATAAACTTAACTAGTCTCGCTTAGTCAGTTTAGCTAAACTCGATAAAGTTAAGTTTAACAAAACTTTCAAGTATTTCCAAATTTATTTTCTATTTGAGTTTAGTTGTGATAACTTTTTGGGACTTTACAGTTAAATTTTACAAATCCTAGTTTAACTAAACTGGCTTAATTGAGTTTAACTAATCTCGCAAATACTTTCAAGCTAATTTTTTAATTGTAATTAGTTTTCTTGAGTTTTTAAAATTTTTATAATTTAAACTTCAAAGACTAAGTTTAACTAAACTTGGTAAATTTAAGTTTAATAAAACTTTCAAGTATTTCTAGATTTCTTTTCTATTTGAGTTTATTTGTGATAACTTTTTGGTACTTTGCAGTCAAATTTTACAAATCCTAGTTTAACTAAACTGACTTAATTGAAGTTTAACTAATCTCTCAAATAGTTCTAAATTCATTTTTTATTTGTAATTAGTTGTCATGAGTTTTTTTAAATTTTTATAATATAAACTTTAAAGACTAAGTTTAACTAAACTTGGTAAATTTAAGTTTAACAAAACTTTCAACTATTTTCAAATTTATTTTTAATTTGTGTTTCAAATTAGTAAATTTTGGAGTTTTTATATATAAAACTAGTAAAATACTAGTTTAACTAAACCATTATAATTAAAGTTTAACTAAACTCTCAAATATTTTTAAGTTAATTTTTTATTTATAATTAGTTTTCTTTAGTTTTAAAATGGTTTAAAATAAAATTTAAAAAACTGTAGTTTAACTAAACTTGCTAATTAAATTAAAGATTTGTTAAACTTTAATTTAGCAAGTTTAGTTAAACTACAGTTTTTAAAATTTATGTTTAAAAATTTTAAAACTAAAAAAAAATTAAGTAGAAATAAAAAATTAACTTCAAAATATTTAAGAGATTAGTTAATCTTTTGTATTTGTGATTCAAATTAGTCGTTTTTTTATTTTATTTCCATTTATATAAACTCTCATAATAAAATTAATATTCCAAATTTTTTAACTTAAACTCTTAATTATCTAGTTTAAGTAATCTCGCCCATTTGAAGTTTTACTAAGCTTTGTAATTTTTTTAGCTTCCTTTTGAATTTGTTATTACTACACAATCATGTTTAAAGGGCCATAGAAATTTAAATTGAATATTTTTGGATTTAAACAAACCATTTTACTTTCACTTTGATATTTCGAATCAACTAAACTTTTCCCTGTTCATAATCAATCTCATTTTAAATCTAGGTTTTAAATATTATAAATCACATATATTTATAGTTTAATTCAAGTAAATATTTAATGTAAATCCTTTAAAGCATAAATATGAAATATATTAATAAATGTAGGAGAAAATTGGTAAAAAAAAAAATTCAATAATAAATATTAGAAAAATATTTCCTTCCCAGAAATGCAGTTAATTTGTACATCTCTGTTATAGTGATCTGCAACTTTTTGTATTTCAAATTGTAGCATATCTGTCAAAACTATTTGCTTTAAAAAACGTTTGGCGTAGATCAGTCATTTTAAATATTGTTTGCCATAAATCCCCTAAAACTTATTCATAAAACTGTTGACGTGCCAATCTTTGGCGCTGTCTTTGTTCCATTAACTGTTGGCGCTGTTGAGGCGTCAAAAAGCGCCTCGACAAATGACGTCTCGCTCGCTCGGCATTTACTTTAGCTTCCTGAGCAGCACAGGCAGCTTTATAGGCAGCCTTCTTTGTATTGTTAAAATCCGCACGAGCGCTGTTCAATTGACGCAACAACTGGTCGACTCGATATTTTGCCGCCTCCATCAATTGATTTTTCTCCACCAATTCCTGTTGAGCCCCACTGGCAGCCTGTTCCGAATTTCCCACATTTGATTGGGCCATCTGTACTGCTGCCGTTAGTGTTTTTAGCTGGGTTTGCGCCTGCTGAGCCGCTTGTACCGCAGCCTGAACATTTTGTTGGGCATTTTCCAAGGAAGAGGATTGCTCTTGTACAACTGCCTCGGCTTCGTGTACTTCTTGCTCGAGTTGTTCCACAATTTGTTGTTTGCCCGCCAAAGCAGCCTCTGCTGCTTTAGCCGCCTGCATGGCCTTTTCAGCCAACTGCATTTTAACTTGACGTGAGGCAGCCTGTCCGGCCTCCTGTTGAGCATCTGAGGCAGCTTTAGCTTCTTGGGCAGCTTTCTGGGCAATATTCGTGGCTTTTTGTTTTGAGTTGCCCTTGGTCACGTCAGCATTGCAATTTTCTTCGCCTCGACCTCCCTCACCCTCATTACAGTCATTTCCAGCACCAGCCCCATTGCCACCAGCATCTGCTAAAGCGAAATCAGCGTATATGGAAGGTATCATGCGTTTGACGTTTTTCTATAAATTTTAAATTCTTTTTAAGTTGTTCTCTTGAAAGTGCTTTACTGATTTTACCAGATTCGTTGTATATCCATGTGAGTTTAATATTAAATAACTCAATTGATAAATTATTAAAAATATAAGCGGTTTCATTTTGTTTTCAGGCCAAAGAATAACTTTCAGGCAATGAAAATATTTTTGAACTAAAATTGTCAAGCGAATTTGAAATTTCAAAATTAATTTTGACAGCTAAACACAAAATGTTTTTCAAAGACAAATTCAAAGCAGGGTGGAAAGTTTTTTGTTTTGCGATTAATTAAATGAAATAACTAAAGAAGTGGGATTATCGATTAGTTTTGGTAAAATAAGGGCTGATTCAGAAACAGGGACAAACTATTTATTTTAAAAATTTGATTAAAAATCACTCAGTTTTCAAATAATTTTGAATGATTTTCATATAAAATTTGTAAAATAGTTTTCCGTTCGTGGTTATTGTGTAATTCGATTCATTTTTAGAGCTTTCTCTTAAATTTTGAATTTCGAAATTATGTTTGAATTTTTTGAATATCTTCTCTATGATTTTACTTAGTAATGTAAAACATTTCAATACATTTTCGTAAATTTCTAAAAATATAATCAAATCTGTTTCAAATTGCTCAAGTATTGTAGTTAAGAGTTATAGATTATTCCTATTCAAAATTTAATTTAAAAATTTCGAACATTAAATGTTCAGTTTCAATTAAAATGAAAACAGAAAACTAATGTTAATCAAATTTCCTAAAAATTATTAAGAATAATAAAATCCAGTTTCTTAAGCAGAAATTCTCGAATATTAACGAACATTTTTATAATTCTCTGGTTAAAATTGTGGATTTGAGTGTATCGAAATAAAAAAATATTAACATTTTTAACAAGTTTTAATAAAATTATTCGAATTTTGTAAAAATTTTGAATTTCGAAATTATGTTCGAAATTTTTTTCGAAATGAAAAAATATTTAAATTTTAATAAAATTATTCGAATTTTGTAAAAAAATTTTAATTTCGAAATTATGTTCGAATTTTCGAATATTGAATATTTTAGTTACTAAGAATAATATTATGTTTAATATATGTTTATAAATTTAATCAAATCTGTATAAAACTGCAAAAATTTTAACAATTTCCAAATTCGAATTATTCGAACATTAAATTTTTAGCTTCAATTGCATTGAAATTAAAAAATTGATAAATTTGCACAAATCCCGTTTAAATAGCTTGAAATAGTAAAAAGTTCTACAATTTTCAAATTCGAAATTTTGTTTAAAATATTCGAACATTAAATTTTCAGTTTCAGTTGCAAAAAAATTTAAAAATTATTTAATTTTAATTCAAGTTTCCTCAAAACTATAAAATATATTATGAAATTTTGCTTAAATTTTCGAATTTTGTTTAATGGAATACTCAATATTAATGAAATTGCTTGAAATCTATTTAAAATATCTCGAAGTAGAATTTTCAAATTGGCAATTTTATTTAACATTTTTAATCGTTAAATTTTAAGTTTCAAATGGAAAATTTTCAGTCATTGAATTGTAATACAATGAAAAAAGAAATTAAATATTCACCATTATTATGAAGTTTAAAAATAGCTTAAAGTAGTAACAAGTTCTACAATTTTCAAATTCAAAATTTTGTTTAAAGTATTCATAAACAATTTTTAAATTTATAAAAGGTTTATACAACAAAATTTCCATACAAAAACAACCTTTGAAAAATTTGGGGGTAAATCAAGGCGAATTTATTGTACAGGTGGCGTTGATATTACAACAAGTACAACATTGCAAAAACAACATTGTGTTTTATTGTTGCTTGAGGGGCAAATATGTCATAAGCAGCTGATTAAAACAAAACAAAAATAATAATTTTAATCAAAAATAAAATAAAAAAAAATATTTTTAAAATGTTTTGCAATGCAAAACAAGAGACAGCTCCAACAAGAACATACCTCCAAAGAAGCATTTGCTAGAGAATATTCAAGCATAGGGGCGAAGAAGAACTGTGCGACCTGGACAGTCAAGAAACAGAGATTTTGTTCTTTTTTGTGATGTCAAGAAGTCGCAAAACGGGTCGTGTTACTATAATAAACTATTTATCCTCATCATACTTATACACAAAAGTAGCGAATGTGATTTTAATGGCCATATAGTGATTTTCGTTACGGTTTAGGCTTTTTGCTGCTGTGTGTGTGGTAGGTATGCTGTTGCCGGAGCCTACATATAAGGGACAATGCTAGAGCCGCGTTTGGTCTTAACAATTTGTACAAACAATGTGTAGAGGATTCAATACCTTTCGAGGCAGTCAAACAAACGGATCCTATTAAAATGGCTAAATAAATAAAGGAGAACACAGCATATACATACATACATCAATCACATTCATTATGTTGTGATTTGTTTTTTTATTAAAAAAAAGTAAACAAAACAACTATTTACATGAAATAAATTCGTTTTGTAAACAATTTTTGACAAGTTTGCCCCCAAGGCGAAAGAAAAAAAGTAGATCAGCTGTGCTGTTAACGCCACCTGTACAGTAAATTCGCCTTGGGGTAAATGTTTAGTTTCAATTGTAATAAAATGTAAAAATAATTTAATTCAAGTTTCTTCAAAACTATAAAACTTACAAAATTGAATTTTGAAATTTTGCTTATAAGATGTTACTAATTCCAATAGTTATATTAACATAGTTTTTAGGTAAAGTGTATTGTTTGAATTACCTATTGGCTTTGGTAATAAAACTTAGTTTTTCATTTTCATATAAAAATAAATTACCTATGCAAGCTTAGTTAATATACCCTCGACTATTTTTTTGTGTGTAAATTTTTGAACATTTATTTGAATTCTCCAATATTAACGAAAATCTTTGTAAATTCATTAAAATCCCCTTAAAATTGCTTGAAAATTTTAAAATTGTTGAAAACTATGAAAATTTTATGAAATTTTCAAATTCGAAATTATGTTCGAATTTTCTAACGTTGAACTTTTTACTCCAAATGTAAATAATTTGTTCATTGAAAATTTTAGGAAATTTAAAAAAGTTTTAATTTCGAAATTATGTTCGAATTTTCGAACATTTAGTTTTTTTCCTTCCAAATGTAGAATTTTGTAAAACTATGAACATTTTAGGAAATTTTAAGTATTTTTAAATTATTTAAATGTGGAATATAAATAAAAGCTTTTAAATTTATTAAAAACTATGAAAATTGGAGCAAATTGTTAAATTTGAAATTATGTTCGAATTTTCGAACATTGATTTTTTCACTTCCAAATGTAAAAAATTTAAGGAAATTTAAAAAAATTTTAATTTCGAAATTATGTTCGAATTTTCGAACATTGAGTTGATTCCTTCCAAATGTAAAATTTTTTAAAACTATAAACATTTTAGGAAATTTTAAGTATTTTTAAATTATTCAAATATGGAATATAAACAAAAGCTTTTAAAATTGTTAAATTCCATGAAAATTTAAGTAAATTTTTAAATTTGAAATATGTTCGAATTTTCGAACATTGATTTTTTCACTTCCAAATGTAAAATATAAAATTGTTAAAAACTATGAAAATTTTATGAAATTTACACAATTTTTAATTTCGAAATTATGTTAGAATTTTCGAACATTTAGTTTTTTTCCTTCCAAATGTAAAATTTTGTAAAACTATAAACATTTTAGGAAATTTGAAGTATTTTTAAATTATTTAAATATGGAATATAAACAAAAGCTTTTAAAATTGTTATAATCTATGAAAATTGGAGCAAATTTTTGAATTCGAAATTATGTTCGAATTTTCAAACATTGAGTTTTTTTCCTTCCAAATGTAAAATTTTTTGAAACTATAAACATTTTAGGAAATTTTAAGTATTTTTAAATTATTCAAATATGGAATATAAACAAAAGCTTTTAAAATTGTTAAATTCCATGAAAATTGGAGCAAATTTTTAAATTTGAAATAGGTTCGAATTTTCGAACATTGATTTTTTCACTTCCAAATGTAAAATATAAAATTGTTAAAAACTATAATATTTTTAGGAAATTTACACAATTTTTAATTTCGAAATTATGTTAGAATTTTCGAACATTTAGTTTTTTTCCTTCCAAATGTAAAATTTTGTAAAACTATAAACATTTTAAGAAATTTGAAGTATTTTTAAATTATTTAAATATGGAATATAAACAAAAGCTTTTAAAATTGTTAAAATCTATGAAAATTGGAGCAAATTTTTAAATTTGAAATTATGTTCGAATTTTCGAACATTGATTTTTTCACTTCCAAATGTAAAATTTTTTGAAACTATAAATATTTTAAGAAATTTTATGTATTTTAAAATTATTTAAATGTGGAATATAAATAAAAGCTTTTAAAATTATTAAAAACTATGAAAATTGGAGCAAATTTTTAAATTTGAAATAGGTTCGAATTTTCGAACATTGATTTTTTCACTTCCAAATGTAAAATATAAAATTGTTAAAAACTATGAAATTTTTAGGAAATTTACACAATTTTTAATTTCGAAATTATGTTAGAATTTTCGAACATTTAGTTTTTTTCCTTCCAAATGTAAAATTTTGTAAAACTATAAACATTTTAGGAAATTTTAAGTATTTTTAAATTATTTAAATATGGAATATAAAAAAAGCTTTTAAAATTGTTAAAATCTATGAAAATTGGAGCAAATTTTTGAATTCGAAATTATGTTCGAATTTTCAAACATTGATTTTTTCACTCCAAATGTAAAATATAAGCAAAGTTCATTAAAATTGTTAAAAACTATGAAAATTTTAAAAATTTTTAATTTCAACTTTTTGTTCGAATTTTCATACATTGTACTTTTTTACTTCCAAATCTAAATAATAAACCAAGTCCTTTTAAATGATTAAAAACTATGAAAACTTTTTGTTTGTAAATTCACTCAAATCTCCTTAAAATTGCTGGTAATCTATTTAAAATAGCTTGAAGTAGTAAAATGTTAAAGAATTTTCAAATTGGAAATTTTATTTAACATTTTCGATCGTTAAATTTTAAGTTTCAAATGCAAACATTGAATTTTAACCCTTAAATGCATATTGTTGCCAATTATCTACATTCCAGTTCCACTTAATTTTAGATGAACATAAACTTGTTGCTAATTCAGATTCTCCTTCAGCAAATTCAAATGGAGTACGATAAGTTTTAGCTAAAGAAATTCTAAATCAAACTAAAGCTATAGGAAATGTAATGAATAAAAATCAAATAAATATTTGATACTTTATAGAAAAATAAAAGTAAAAATCATGCATTTAAGTGTTATAAAATGATTTCATACAAATGTCCCCCCGGAATACTGTTTGAGCAGTCATAAATTAGTTGATTATGCGGCAATCCTGATAAAATTTGGAACAAACTAGTTCTAAGTACTCTGAAATTACACTGTACTCTTATTGGTTTTTTATTTGTCAATTATTATGTATTTTAAAATCATGTTCGTCTTTTCGAACATTGAATATTTTACTTCTAAATTAAAGCTAAATAAATTTAAAAAGTTGAAATAATTTACCTTTTTTTTAAGTGGTCAGGAAAGAGTGCAGCATCTTTTATTACAGGATCTTCATATTAAAATTTCCTTAGACTTGAAACTTTTAAAACCAAGTATTACTGTTAGTTAATGGTATACTTTGTTTTAGACTTTTCATTTCAGTTTCTTATCACAATTCAAAGTATTTTAGCACCGTTTTAATAAAACTATGTTTAATATGTTTCAATTTTACTTTTTTTTTGGTAAATCTTTCTTCACAAAATAAGAAAGTTAAATATGATAAACTTTAACTCCCCTGCTATTTGAATGAAGATTATTGATTTAAGATTAATTCTTAGAATTTTGTTTTCAAGTGTAAAATTCCATTTAAATGTATTTTACTTTCACTTAGTTTAGTTTAATTTTTTAATGAAACTCCTGTTTATTATTTTTGTTTTTAATTGTTTTTTTATTGTTGTTGTTGTTTTTATTACATTTATATAAGTTAAGGTTTAAAATTTTCTTTAATATTTTTTCATTTTTTGTTTTTTTTTATTTTTTTTTTTAATTTATTGGTGTAATAATAAGTTTTTGTTTAATTTTTATTAATAATTTTAGTTTTGTTTACGTAGATCTCAAAAAACTTTATACAATTTAGACAAATAAAAATATATTGTTTTGTTTTGTTTTCTTTTAAATATGTATTGTATATAAGTATATATATATAAATGTTATATCTGAATAATCATGTTATTAGATGTTTGTTTTACTTACAAATTAAAAATAATACCAAATTTTAAAAAATATAAAAACATGTTACTTTTTGTTTGTTTGTTTGTTGTTGTAATAAATTAATTTTTAAAAATATAAAAAGACAAGAAGGACAAAATATATAAATTGGTTTGTTTGTTTGTTTGTGTTGTTTAGTAAAATATATATATTTTTCTTTAGGGAATAAAAAATTTTAAATAAAAAAAATTCCATTGAGAAAACAAGTATTGTAGATGTAAAATTTCATTACATATTACATTATTATTATTATTATAATGTGATGCTGTTTTTCTTCTTTTGTTTTTAGTTAATAGAGTGTGTGTGTGTGTGTTTCAACAAAATATAAATATAAAAAAATAATAATAATATTATTATGATTTTTATTTAAGATTATAAAAATAATTGTTGTTGTTTATATACAAGCAAAGTTTCGTTATGTTATGTTTTCTTTATCTTTTTTGTTTTGTTTTTAAACCCCTGTAAAAATTCTTTTCACTTAAAATTTTAAATAAAATTATAATTGAAAGTTTTAAAATAAAAGTTATAACATTTAAATATAGGTATATTTATATATATATATATATGTATAGTATAATTGTTGTTGTTTTTTTTCTCATAATAATAATAATAATATTAGTTTATTTAATTAAAAAATAAAAGTGTAAGCATTTCATAATTTGCACTTTTTTTTTGATTATTTTTTACTTTCTTTCATTTTGTTAATACATAATAATAATGATAATAATAATAATAAAATAATTGTAATAATCATAATAATAATAATAATATTGAAAACATTTTACATTTTCTTTTTGTTTTATGTTGTTGTTAGTGATGAGTTTATTTTTTATATTTTTATTTTTTTGTTTTAATGTATATAGATTAAAGTTAGATTTCTTTTCAAATCTTATTATGCTAAACATAAAATATTTAAACTTAATAACAATTATTTTTAGTTTTATTTATTTTTTGTAATTAATTAATAATAAATATTATACGTTTTATTGTTGTTGTGTTTGTTTTTTTTTAAAGAGATTTATTTTTATAAGCTGGAATTTGTATTTCCTTTAATAAGCTTAAGTAAGTAAGGTTTTAGTATTTAGTTGTTTTGTTTAACATAATTAATAAAAACTAAAAGTTGCTTTTTTTGTTTTGTTATATTCTCATAATATAATGAATACTGTTTTTTCTTTTTTAATTTAAATTTACTTAATAAAACTTTTCATTTTTAATATAATATCATCACGTTTAATTAGTGTTTGTTTGTTTAATAATATTGTTTATTTTAAAGAAAATTTTAGTTTAAAACTTAGTTCTTTAAAATAGGAAAGCAGTTATATTTAAAGAATTTGTAGTAAATTAAAAAAAGTATAAGGATTTTATTTAAACCTCAAGATCAAAGCAACACAAACTATATAAAAATTATAAAAAACTCAAACTCGAAATTATGTTCGAATATTCAAACAGAGAAATTTTCACTTACAAATTCAAAATATAAGCAAAAGCTTTTTAAAATTGTTAAAAAGTATGAAAACTTTAAGAAATTTAAAAATTTTCAATTTCGAAATTATGTTCGAATTTTCGAACATTTAATATTTTGCTACCAGACCTAAAATATAAACAAAAACTATTAAAAATTGCAAGTATAAAAGAAAAATTTCAGAAATTTTGAAAAAAAAAAAACATTTAGAATTTTTTTTAATTTCGAAATTATGTTCGTATTATTAATTCCGAATCTCAAATATAAACGAAAACTATTAAAAATTGCTAAAATATATGAACATTTTAGGAATTTTGAAAAAAAAAATTCAATTTCGAAATTACATACATATGTTCGAAAATTCGAACATTGAATTTTTTTAATTTCAAATGTAGATCAAAAAAATTAAATAAATTTTTTAAAAAAACTTGAAAGAAATTTAAAAAATTTTCAATTTCGAAATTATGTTTGAAGTTTCGAATATTTAATATTTTTCTACCAAACATAAAATATAAACAAAAACTATTAAAAATTGCTAAAATATATGAACATTTTAGGAATTTTGAAAAATGTTTCGAAATTATAATCGAAAATTCAAAGATTGAATTTTTTAATTAAATATATTTTTTAAAAAAAACTTGAAAAGTTTAGAAATTTTTAAAAATTGTGAATATCGAAATAATGTTCGAATTTTCGAACATTTGATTTAATGCTACCAGACCAAAATATAAACAAAAACTATTACAAATTGCTAAAATATATGAACATTTTAGGAATTTTGAAAAATGTTGCTTTTCGAAATTATAATCGAAAATTCGAACATTACACTTTTTTACATTTAAAAAAAAGTTTAGAAAATTGTAAATTTCGAAATTATGTTCGAATTTGCTACCAAAAAACTCTTAAAAATTGCTAAAATATGTGAACATTTTAGGAATTTAGAAAAAATTTCAATTTCGAAATTATAATCGAAAATTTGAACATTGAATTTTTTTTAATTTCAAGATAGAAACAAAATGAAATAATTTAAAAAAAAAAAAAATAAAAAGTTTAGAAAATTTAAAAAAAAATTAATTAGAACATTGAATTTTTATAATTTCAAATGTAGATAGAAACAAAATTAAAAAATTTAAAAAAAAAAAAAACTTGAAAGTTAAGAAAATTTAAAAAATTTTTCAAGTTCGAAATTATGTTTGAATTTTCGAACATTTAATATTTTGTTAACAAACTAAAAACTCTTAAAAATTGCTAAAATATACATTTTAGGAATTTTGAAAAATGTCAATTTCGAATATATGATCGCTAATTAGAACATTGAATTTTTTTAATTTCAAATGTAGATAGAAACAAAATTAAAAAATTTAAAAAAAAAAAAAAAAACTTGAAAGTTAAGAAAATTTTAAAAATTTTTCAAGTTCGAATTTTCGAATATTTAATATTTTACTAACAAATAAAAAAACTCTTAAAAATGTCTGAAATATATGAACATTTTAGGAATTTTGAAAAAATTTCAATTTCGAAATTATGTTCGAAAATTCGAACATTAAATTTTTTACTTCCAAACATCAAATATACACAAAAATCACTCAAATTGTTAAAAAAAAAACTGAACATTTTGGGAAATTTTAAAAATTTCGAAATTATGATCGATTATGATCACTTCCAAACGTAAATTTTTAACAAAATATAAGTTTATATTATATTTATAGAAATTTTTAGAAAATATTAATTTGTTCGAAATTTGGAACATGTATTTAAAAAGAAAATTGTTAACAATTTCACTTAAAATGTCTAGAAAAATACGATTTTTTAAGAATTTTAAAAATTTTAGTTTCGAAAACCCAAATACTTTAAAAAATGTATTCAATTTACCATAAAACTATTTAAAATAGCTAAAAAAAGTAATATTGTAAGAAAATTTAAAAATTTTCAATTTCGAAATCATTAAATTTGTAACTAATAAATAACAAATTTTAACAAATAAAACATTTTTATACACATTTTTACATTTTAAAAAGTATTATTCAATAATTTACACAAAACTAAACTATTTTCAGCAAAAACTATTAGAAATTGTTAAAAATTAATTCAATTTCAATTTCGAACTTATTCAACATTGAAATATTTACACACAAATATAAAATTTTAATAACAAAACGTTTTGACTTATAGTTGAGCCAAAAAAGTTAATAAATTTGAAAATCTCCAAAAAAATGAATAAATTTTAAAATCTAAAAAAAAAAAATTTCAAACAAACATTTTAAATCCAACTCATTTAGTTTGATTTTTTATATCTTTGTGAAAATTATTAAGTTGAAAATCACAAATTTTCTTAAAAACTTTTTAGAATTGTTAACATTTTAAAATGAAAATCTATGTTCGAATTTTCGAAATTGGATTTTCCCTTATGAATCTCAAAATTTACTAAAAATTTTACTAATTTGAATATGATTTACTTTCAACAAAAGATGAACAAATATTTTCCTGATACAAATTTAAACACATGCACTTTTAAAACAATAATCAAGAGACAGAGACATAATTAATAAATCGTTTTAAAAATCTTTAAACTTTTAATAATTTCCTTTAAATTCTTTAAACTCTTCTAACGCTTTTCAAAGAACCTTTGATTTTATTATATTGTAGCAAATAAAAAATATTTAAATATTCGTTGATATATTTCTTGTAATTTGTTTTAGCTTCTTTCTTCTTCTGCTTGAATGTTTCTTTTTTTTAATTTTTAATAAATTTAGTTTCAGTTTTTAGGTTATTTTCTCTCTGTTTTACCAGTTTAATTTTAAATTAAATAATTGTTGTTGTTATTATTATTATTATTATTTTGATGCTGTTGTTGCTATGGTTGTAATAGTAATTATAGTAAGTATTATTAATAATAATATTTAAACTATGAGTATATAATAATTACACAGACATAAAAATGTTTCGCTTCGAAATAATAAAAAAATCACTTTTCTTTTAAAATCACTTTATGCTTTTTTCTCTTGTAGTTTTTCTTTATGTTAATCTATATTCTCCAAATACCCATAATTCTCTTACTCTTTCTCGCTCTCTCTTTCTCTCTCTACCTCCTCAATTTAAGTACTTTCGACACCGTTTTTGGCTACACGAACAGGGTATTTTCTCATCTTCAAATGGAAATTTATAATCATAAGTCAATTCCTCCCCTTGGACAATGCGTCGTAGAGCGAAAATGATTATATGTTTATGTCCCAAAATATCAACAACTTTGGAATAGCAATTGGGCTAAAAAGGTGTGGAAGAAATAAGCACAAATTAAATGAACTGCATACTACAACAGATTTTAGTGATTTAAGACTTACCTCACAAGAATGATTTATAAATCTAGCTGCATTGCCACGCATTGTAGCATCCACCACCAAATGATCATCGATTTTAAACATGTAGCAACCAATACCACGACTATTATAATAACGTTCACGTTGATCCGTCAATGTGGAACGTATTAATTCGCCAGCATACTCAATAACCATTTCACCTGAAAAGAAATCAAACCAATTAGAAAAAATATATTTATATTTAGTTTGTTTAGAGACAAATAATTTTCTATAGAAAGAAAATTTAGTGTCCAACTTGAGACAAACAATTTTCTAGTCTAGCATGAGAGATAAACAATTTTAACATATAAAAACAGTTTTGAAAAATTTACAAATTTTAGGATTTACTCACCAGCTTCAATATCCTTTGTACAGTACAAACCCCGACCATGTATATGAGACCGGAATACACCCACATAATCTTTATAAGTTTCCTTTAAAGTGCGATATTTCATTGCCATGGGTAAATTACTGCCCGTACCACGTCTACGAATAAAAACACATCAAATATTAATTTCTCTCTTTCCAGAAACACAAAACAAACAAAAAATCACTTACCTTGGCACCAATTCATTATCGGATGGTTGCACAAACACTTGTACTGGTTGTTTGCGATGTCTGGACGCCAACCAACTGAACATATCATACTCCGAACGCTTTGAATAGGGTTCACAGCGGGCACAGTCATATGGATTTTCCGTCATATCCTCTTGATCCGAAGCATAATCCATACTATTGCTGTCGGTGTCCAGTGAACCAGCCACCGAGGCATTACCATTCATGGAGGAGGAAGAGGATAAGGAGCTAGTGGAAGCCGAGTGGGAGGATGAACTTGAACCATGACGTCTATGATATTTGGGTGTGTATTTGTTGCATTTTTCCACACCCGGCAATTGTTCAATGAGATATTTCAAAGCATTCGTTTTAAGACCAATCATTTGCACCCCACTCATATCGGCCAAGGGGCCTTCGGGCAGCGGAGCTAAACCATTGGCCCGGCGTGCCACTTGCACTGCCTCAAACACTTTCTCCCATACTTCGGAGATGGATGAGGATTTGTAGGTGAAGCCATCTTCACTTTGTATTTCGTAGAGTAGATGGGGTCCTGTTATACGTTTGGGGTCTCTGGAGGGAGGCTGAGCGGCTTGATTTGCCGCCATTGTTAGGGGAGCTGCTAAGTTGTTTGTCTGCGGCTGTTGCTGCTGCTGCAGGGTATTTAAATTCGAGGCGGGTTGTAGGGAGTTTTGACAGTTTTGCATGTAGTTGGTGTTGAGAGTGTTTTCCACCTCCTGCTGCAGCTTGGCGGCATCATGAGTTTCCATCAAATTATTATAGTTTTGGGCGTCATGTTGTTCTTTCATATTTTCGGCTGCTAACTGAGCGGCTATAAATGCTGACGTCTCTTCAGTAGTGGGTGTATAATATTCATTAGCTTCTTGTGGCGTTAATTGGGTTTGCTGCTGCTGCTGCTGCTGCTCGTTGCTGCTAGAGTTGAGATTGTGTTGGCCATTATCCAGATTCTCTGCTGCTGCTGTTAGTGTGTTATTGAGATATTGATTATTGCAGGCCATTTCCACTTGAGCTTCCAAAGTGGTGGAGGTATTTAGCGAATCATTGCAATCTTCGTTAGTTAGATTGTCTAGAATTTTGCTGATTTTCTCTTTAACGGCCGGCTCATCACTATCCATGGACAGGTTGTCGGAACCATCTGCTGATGGCATTTTCAAACTAAAACCATCATCTTCTTCCTCATCCTGGGCCTGTTCTTCCTCGGCTTCTTCCTCGTCGGCATTTGCCGAATTTAAGGCTTCTTCTTCGTTTCCACAACAATCTGAACCAAGAATAACCTCACCTTCGGGAGGGAATTTGGGATCTGTTATGAGGCAACCTTCGGGCGTAGAGGGATTAACAAATTCTGGCATGCCATTGTTTACATAGTTCAAGTCATGCAGACACATTTTTTGGTTTGGTTCCTCAGGTTTTTCCACCATGTCATAGCTTAGAGGCGGAGGAGAGGATTTCGCCAAATTGTGTTGCAGACTTTGTTGCTGCATATGCATGACATGTTGAGGCTGCAATTGTTGTTGGTGCCCATGATGAGCCTGTGCGACCTGCTGAGCTTCATGTTGAGGCGGTTGTGGTGAGTGTAGCAACATTTGTTTTACCTCCGGCTCGTAAGCAATTTTATTTATGTTGGCTTTAATGGAGGACTGTTGCGTCGTATCCTCGCTGGAGTTTGTATGATTTTGTGAGATCTGTGAATTCGTGGTAGTGGTGTGTGTAAATTGCGTGGCGGCTGCTGCTGCCGCCGCCGTAGAGGTGGAAGATGTAGTACTACAGCTGCTGGTCTGAGAATGTTGTTCATATTGCCTCTGTTGCATGGGCAGAACACGATTGGTGGGTCGTGTTATGGTAGTGCTGGTCGTAGACGTTGATGTTGTCAGGGTGTTAGTGGTGGAATACTGTTGCAGGGGATTCACTATATTGATGTTGGTGTACTGAGGCATTCTTTGTATTGTGGGCAATATGTTGCTAACACTATCTGTGTTATTGTGGGTTGTTGCTGTTGCAGCTGTGGGTTGTGGTTGTTGCGGTGTTTGCTCATAATTATTCGTTGTATTTGAGAAACTACAATGTGAGAGAGTTTGCTGGGCCATTTGAGAGCTGTCATCCAGCAGTAAAGCATCGGCCACATTGTAATGTTGCTGGTGGTTATTGGCCACGTGTTGTATATTTAAAAATTCTGAATTTTCTGTGGGTTCTGTTAGATTTGTTAGGGGTATTATGGCGGCAGGTTCTTCTGTTAGGGGTAGATTTGCTGGAGTGTTATTTGTTATTATGCTTTGCTGTTGCTGCTGTGTTGTTTGCTGCTGCTGCTGCAGTTGTAGTTGCTGCTGCTGCTGCTGTTGTTGAGGTTTTAGTACAATCATTTTATTGGGATTTGTGGGTATTGCTGGTATTTGTAGCTGATTTAAGGGCGGGTTTGTATTGTTTACATTGTTGTTTGTGGTTGCAGTTGGTTTGGTTACCACTGTAGCTGTGGCGGTTTTCATAACTTTGGGTTTCACTTCCAATTTGTGTAAAGGCCTGATCATGTTGGTTTTCTTGTTGTTAGCTGTAGTTGTGGTTGTGGTTATTGATGCGGTTGCTACTGCCGCCGATGTGGTTATTAGTTGGGGTGTAGCCACATCTACTGGAGTAGCTGCTTTTGTCTGTGGTGTTACAGTTATGGTGGCTGGTATTTGTTGCTGTTGTTGCTGCTGCATTATGCTATTCAAGTTGGTTTGATTTAATTGTTTTAGATTTGTAGCATGTAAGGGGGGTTGCTGCATCTGTGTAGTTTGTAGTTTAATTTTTTGCGTTTGGGTTTGTGTCTGTGGTTGACTATTTATTTGTACTACATTGGGCATTACTTTGTTCACCACTTGCGGCTGTACTTTAGTTACCGTGGCCACTGGGGCAGAGGATTTCGTTCGTTTTACCACCGGAGCCACCTTTGCACTTACCAAGTGTACTGTTTGTGCTGGATTTGTAGCCTCCACATATTGTGGTTGTGTAGCGGATGTGGTTTGTACTTGTGGCTGTTGCGTTACCATTATTTGTGGCTGAGTTTGCATTTGGTAACCTTGAGCTGTGTTGACTGGTGGGGTCTGCAGGCGATAAACATTATTTTGGGCCTGCTGTTGTTGCTGCTGCTGCTGTTCCGCCAAAGCTTGAGCCTGTTGCTGCAAAGCGGCTTGTATGAAATTATTTTGATTAGCCTGCTGTTGAGCTGCTGTATTAGCCGCGTTGGTAGCTTGTTGCTGTTGCATTAGAGCATTATTAGCATCCACATTATTGAGCAAAACATAGCCAGCCGGTATATCCACCAAGGGTTCTATTTTACTGGCCTGGAATACTTGTGTAGTGGTGGCCGAAAAGCTGGCATTTTGACTTAACACTCCCGGCATGGCGGTGGAGACAAATTGCTGTGAGGACATTACAGTATTTTGCACGATCGTCTCTAATCCGTAGTACATGGGCTGGGTGGTGGTGGCCAAAATGACTTGAGGCTGTGTGGCTGCCGATAGCATCTCTAAGCCGTTTGTGGTTCCATTAGGGTTGCCGCTAATAATGACTTGCTGTTGTTGTGTCTGACCCGTGCCCTGTTGGGGTATTCCTCCTTCGGCCGTGGCCGTTGTAGTGGTGGTTAAAACATTTCCTCCTTGCAATTGCAAAGTTTGAGGCTGTATTAAGGTGCCTATCACTTGAGGTCCCTGGGGTGTGGTTATCAACTGCAAATGGCCGGTATTTTGTGGTGGTCCATTGGTTAGCACCAAATTGCCACTAGCATCTGTCTGCAAATAGGCTGATTGCAATAAAGGCTGCGTATTGGCTGCGGTGAATAGAGATGCTTGTGTCTGGGGCTTGTATTCCGTGGTTTGTTGAGCTGTGGGCAAAGTTACATACTGTAGTTGTGGCTGTTGTGATCCATCATTTGTGGTGGTCACAAATGAGATGATATTCTGTGGTTGCTGCTGCATTATTATTTGTGGTTGTTGCTGTTGTGGTTGAGTGGTTTGGAAAAGTAGTTGTGGTTGCTGCGAGTTGTGTTGGGCCTGCTGTTGCAGTTGCTGCAGCAATTGTTGATTCAGTAGTTGTGTAGCATTAACGGTTTGTGGTTGTGTGATGTGATTGGTGGTGTTTGCTGCTGTAACGTTTATTTTCGATTGTATAGGTTTCACCACGGTGGTGGCTTTTAGTTTATTTTTGGCTGCTGCCTGTTGGGCGGCTTTTGTAGCCATGGTTTTGAGGGGTTTTCCTTGTGTCACTGGCAGCACTATTTTCTTGTCCGAATTGGTGGCCTGTAATGTTTGATATGTCGCTGGCACGGTTTGGTGCGTTTGCGTAGCCGTTGCCGGCAACTGTATAATCTGTTGCGTGCCATCTGGATTTGTGGACACGGCAATGAGTTGGGGTTGATTTTGTTGCAATTGTGGTGCAGTGGTGTATTGATTTGTTGTGGGTTGCAGGGTAAAAGTACCATTTAGATTAGCTGTCAGACCCTGTAAGGTGTTGGCATACAACTGCAGATCGTTGGATGCCTGATTCATGTCTGGTTGGCTGGTGGAAATGAAAAAGTTTCCACCCAAAGTTTGAGGCTGTGTCAGCTGCTGTATATTGTGTAAATTCTGTAGATTTTGCAAGTTTTGTACACCTTGCAATTGTACGCCTTGCAAAATGTTGGCCGTTTGTAAACCCTGCAATTGGGACAAAGTTTGTGTGGGTATGCTTTGTATAAAAGGCATTTGGTTATTTCTTTGCTGCTGCTGCTGCTGTTGCAGTTTATTGTTTAGCTCCTGTAATTGTTCCAAAGTTAAAGCCTGCGGTGTGGAGTGTGTTGCATCGGGTATTTGGGAATTATGTTCCGATTCTGATTCGCTCGTGGATGAGGACATTGGCTCACAGTTGTTTAAATGCCTTTGGAAAGATTCTATGTTGCGGTACGTGCATTGACATCTTTCACACTTGACGGCAGTTTGTGTGGCCTCTTGTGTAACAAAACGATACTCTGTAATGCTGTCATCCACACCATCCACTTGCATTAGTTTGATTTTACTATCCGTTTGGCTTGAATCCAAATTATATCTTTTCTCAGCACTCCAGGTGAAAGTTCTTTTATTAGAACCCTCCATATCCAGTCTGCGGGTTACCGAGGTCACCTCTTTCTTCTGTGATCGTTGATGGTTGTTGAGAGAAAGCAGCATATTTTCGGATATCTTCCTTCTTTTAATAGCATTTTTGGCATTAACATCACAATTGATGACCGGAGAAGAAGACTTTTTTAATTTTTGAAGTTTTACCGCCTGGGCAGCTGTTACCGTGGTAGTTGTAAGCAATGCATCTTCAACATGATTATGATTGCCCGTGTTGGACCAATTGCTGTTGAATTCTGCCGTTAGCTGCTTGGTAAAGGCTCCTATAGAGGTCATGGTATCTTCATCGGACATCTGTTGATTGGTGACACCATCTTTGGAGTGTTCCCCTTGAGCCATATCCTCATAATTCATGCATTTGGTGAAAATATCCAACATGGAAATACCCTCCAATAGATCTCCCGGTAAATCCTCAAATATGGCATCTTTGATTTCGGGTGGTAGCAAATCGGCATTGGTTTGGGGTTCCTCATCGTTGGTGGCATTGGTTTCTTGAGTATTATTGCCCGAACAAGAGGAATGCTGTGGAAAATTATTTAAATAATCATACTCCTCGGCCGTCTCATAGTCTCCTTTGGACAAACTTAAATGCCATTGCTGTATTTGCGAAAGACCCAGTTGTACCAGGGCTGAGTTGTTTTGTGTATGATCCACGGTGAAGTTTTTACCCAAATCTATAGCTCCATTGGACAGTGAAGATGAGGAGTTATTGTATATATAAGTTCTTACGGTATACTCCACTATTTTCCAAGGCTCCTTAGAAGACCAATACAAACGTGAGCACAGGAAATTAACCGGCACCAAAGACTCATAGGTATCCGAGAATCTGGGTAAAATATGGCCCAATTGCTTGACTTCCAAAGAACCTATGTGAAATTGAACCTTTGAGGGTTCCACCAGTTTCTTGCGCTTACGCTCCAATTCCACATAAACTGGACGCGTTACTTCGAATTGTGTTTCAAAGCTGGTCTTTGCATGGCTGAAACTAGCTGCATGTTGTGGACAATACATGGATTTGTCGGCTAGAAAGGCACAAGTTTTAGATCTAGCACAGGGATAATGATAGTGTTCACCACACGACTTAACATTGCAGCCTACGGTGGCTCCTCTATTGCCACACACAGAACATTTAATCATGCGTCCTCGTGCCACGGCCGAGTGGACATTTTGCAAAGAACCATCGATCTCTTCGAACACCTCGGCAGACCATAAAGCACAATTGGTATGGACCCAACAGTCATGGCCACAATATAACAAACGAGACTCTTCTCCCGGCAAACCTTCACCGGTACGGCGACAAAATAAGCAAATTCTAGCATCCGAACGTGACTTGATGTTGTACAATTGCTCCTCCAAATCTTGTGGCAATTCAGCCAACAAAACCGAACGATCTTGATCATCCTGTTGCTCCTGACTTGAGGGCAAACAATCCATATTGTAATCCGACTCGCTGTCTACAGAAGTATTGAGACCGTAAGCTCCTCCCGCCGCTTCGTACATGTCCTCTTCCAAGGCATCGGTGCAGGCTTGAGTTTCGTTTTGAAACCAAGGAAATTGTTCACTTAAAATTTCCTTATACACTATAACCAGATCATCACAGTTGGCCTGTTGTATTACCAAATTCATGTCGTAGTTGAACTCCGCCAACGACACATAAGCACCATTGGAGATTTTATGTTTTATCTCCACTAGGCTTAAGTTACTTTGTGGCGATGACAATTGAGCCTGGCATATACATTTTTTTGACTGCAACTCCAAAGAGGAATTATTCAAAGTTACTTGTTCTCTTTCGCGGTCATCAAATTCATAAATATCTATATTGTTAGGCAAAGCTAAGGGGTCTTGCTCATTGGTATTACTTAACTGAGATTGCTGCGAGTTGAATTGCAAAGATTTTGGTTGAAATTTGTGGCCAACAGTAGAAGAATTTGAGGAGGAGGATGAAGAGCCACAGGCACACTTCATTTGTTTGCGGGGACTTAATTTCAATAGAGCACAGGCTTGGCGAGATTTGCTCAACAGCTTTAATACACTCATTAAGCTGGATTTGAATTCCTCCTTCACCGCCTCCCGCCACTCGCAAGCTCTTTGTTTAGCATCTTGCGATTTGCGGGAACATCTTTTGCATATAAATTCTATGGATTCTGGCAAAGTACTTAGCAAATTGTATTGCTCATCGGTTAAGGTTTCACATTTGGCATGAACCCATTGACGACAGTCACCACATTCCATCATTTTCAAATCAAAGTCTTGATCATCATAACACTTCTGGCACACCGGACAATAGTTGCCCTTTTTGCGCAACTTAAAGCAGTTGGTGCACATAGGTAAGTTGCCCACAAATTTGGTAACTTTGGTGGTGGAGCAGGAACGACACTTCAAACAGTTGACACAGATTAAAGGACGATCGGCGCCCAGCAGACGTTTGCTGGTACCCAAACAAGTGGAGTGGTAATTCTTTTGACATTTCTGACATTTCACTTTAGCACCGGAAGACATGTTACAGGTGTAACACACCGTACACCGAGGACACAGCCAATTGAGTTTGGCTATGGCCGTATTCGCATTCGTACCGAGGCCCGTAACACTGAGGCAACTTTCATTGAGCAGCAGGGTGTCATCCAGAGAGCCATGTTTGAGATTGAATTCGTCCTGGACGCAATACTGATGATACGGTTCACAGCAGCATGAACAGAATATTAAGGGTTCCTGACCCGCCGAACCACACAGAAAACATAAAGCGCGCTGCGCCACTGTTTCCGTAACGATAAGACCAAAACCAGTTTGGCATACTTCAGCAGGATCATAGTTCTCCCAAAAGTCAATGGAGATTAAAAGTTTACACTTCAATTGGGGTTCCTTGCGTGCTCGAGGCGGCATTAAGGAGGGATTCATTTGGCTGTTTATTTGTTTCTTATAGGCTGTCAGTTGGGTGTTGTAGTGATGGGGTCGCTGTGACAATTTCGAGACTGGCACTAAGGCCTTCGTGGTGTTGTCTGTTTTCTCGATTTTAGCTGTCTTTAGAGGTGGCTCTGTAATGCCGGAGTTGTCTTCCGTTAACAATTGCTGGGTTTTACAGGAGGCACAGTTGTCGTTTTCATCGGTTAGAGGAAGTTTTGTTTCCGTTTGCTCTAGCGTTTGTTGCAATTGTTCTTCGCTCAAAACCGATTCCTCGCCTTCCTCACCAAACATGGCCAAAGGTTGTCCCAAAACTATAGAAGCACTACGGCAGACATGTTTTACCCGGGGACCCTTTAAGTCAATGCGTTGACGTTTGTCTGCTGCAGTAACAGTTGCTGCAGCTGGTGTATTAGTAGTGCAGGGAGGGTTAGCAGCAGCTGTTGCATCATCTTGGGCAGCCTCCTTTAAATCGCTCGATAAATTCTCCAGTTTAGCTTTAGGTTCTTTCGTTTTATCATTTTCCATTTTGGGTGAAAGCATTTCCTTTATTCTCAAGTCTTTGCGTTCCTTGTCCAAAGATTTATCTTTCTTTTTTGAGGAGGTTTTTAAGGCTGGCGTTATTGTTTCCATTGCTAAAGGTTCGGTTTTCAAATCCTTTATTATATCCAAAGGTTTTTTATCCACTTTTTCCTGTTTGGTTTCTAAGGAAGATTTCAGGAATAAAGGCTTTTCCAATATGGCCGGCCTTAGCAAAGGCACACTGCCAAAGGTAACATTATTCTCAACCAAAGGATTCGATTTCAGATTCAACTTTAGCGTTTCCGTTAGAGAAGTAGTAGTATTATTGGTGACAGCAGCTGTACTTATTAATGGTTCCTGTAAAGGTTTCCATTTAATAGCGCCCGCCGCCGCTGCTTTAGCAGTTTCTTCAAGTAATTCTTTTTTCGATTTGGTATCTTGCATAGAAGATTTGCTGCTGCTGGTGCTGTTGGTGCTGTTGGTTGTTGTGGTGGTAGAATTGCTCAGCACCGGCAGCACTGCGTTTAGCCTCACTTTTGGCAATTGTAAAGTTTGCAGACACTTTTTCAGCCAACAATAGCCACAACGTTCTTTGTAAACTTTCTTAAAGTTTTTCAAATGACCCGCTTTATTGTTAAGCGGCAAAATCACACAATTTCCTGGTTGATGGAAAAGAAAAGAGAAAGGAAATTGATTTAAAATTTAAAATAAATTTTGATGCGGGTACAGTATAAAACAAAAAAGAAAGGAAATCAATCTTAGTGAAGCATATCTTAAACACTTTCAAAGTAATAGCTTATTTATATTTAAATTGATATGTAACAACTTCCAAAGAAGTCATTATGGAACTACTTTTCCAAAACCAATTGTTTTTTATATAGTTTTAACTACATTTTCTTTTAGGAGATGGAAAATAAGTAAGAGTGCTATTATTCGGCTGTGCAGAATCTTATATATCGTTTACTAAAGTATACTTTAAGATAAATATTGAAAAAAAAAAAATTTTGGTGAATAATCGAGTCTGTCATTGATTTTTGCTTATATCTCAGCCATTTGTCTGGCGTTTTACTCGATTTTAAATAGCAACCGAACCAGGACTATAACCGATATATTGTAAATTATTTGGGGGCATCGGAAAGTTGATTTCAACAAACAAACTGACATGGATATCGACTCCAACTCCAGAATATACATATGGACAAAATTTACGGGGTCACAAATGATAAATATGGAAATTACAAACTTATAAATGCCCCTACCACTCATGGTGAATGTTATAATAAAGTTTAGATGCAAAGAAAAAACTTACCATCTGCTTTGCATTGGAGTTGTACGGTTTTCATTGTGGTTGAATTTTTCATGGCAAGAGATTTCTTGGCTATTTTCGATATGAATTTACGGCAATGTTCACAGCTTAGTTCCACATACTTATTGGCTTGTGGCAAATTTTTCGAATGTATTATGGAAGAACAAACAGCACACTGATGGGCTGCCGGGGAAGATGTAGCCACAGGGACTGTAGCTATAAAAAATAAAACAAAAATTTAATTTTAAATTTCAAACATCATCCTTTCTCCTCCTAATACTCACTTGTATTGACATTATTTTTGATAGCACTGGTACCATTTAAGGAAAATGTGGGCGACAGCAAAGAAGCTGTACTACTTAAACTTCCGGCAGTGGCCGCAGATGATGATATGGCCTGTTGCAAAGATTTGGGCAATGAAGCGGATAAGGCTAAAGCGGCCGCTGCAGCTGCTACAGCAACGTTAGAGTTTGAGTTAATATTACGATCACTGGTTGCGGTTGTGGGGTTGGCATTGGTTAAGGATTCGAATTGTAGTCGAGGTTGTCTTAAAACAAAACTACTGGGCTTTAGTGAGCTGCTGCTGTTGGTTGCGGAACTTGTTGAGGTACTGCCAAAATTCGAGAAAACATTGGAGCTGCTGGCAAATGTTGAGGAAAGTTTTGCACTATCCAAAATCAATTCCTTAGAGGATTTTAAGGCTAAAATGGTAAAAGGTTAATCAGCAACAATATTTAGAAATCATTTTTAAAAGAAAACTTACTTGCTGTGCCATTACACTCCTTGGCATTATAATCGCCCAAACCAAAATAATTTGGCTGTTGAGTTGTAGCGACTAACTTCTCTTCTTTCGCCGCTAAAACGGCATTAGCTGCTGTAGATGTTGATGTTTTTAACGTACTTTTCTTACAGATAATACCATCCTCTATCAAACGTTTATTGGGCTTAATAATCCTCGAAGAACGGCAACTGCGTTTGGGCAAAACAAAGTGTTTGTCCACAATCATTTGTTGATCCTCATCTTCATCTTCGCTGCACACTTTCAACTTGAGTTTATGTTCTGGCTCTAAATCCTGTTTGATCACAGCACATATTTGCTCTGCCACCTGCTGTTCGTCCTCATCCTCCTCTTCATCCCCCTGCTCCTCTTCCTCTTCCTCACCCTCTTCTTCATCATCGTCCTCATCATCATCGTCTTCCTCCTCCTGTTCCTCCTCATCGCTTTGTTCTTTACTCAAACGAAAGTTAATAATATTATGTTTCTGTTTGCTGTCCTCCTCTTCACTGGGCGCCCCGAACACTCTCGACAGCGGACCCGCCAACACTGAACAACTCTCGCTTCCGGTCGAATGATTCGTGCGAAATTTCAAAGAATTTAATTTATCAATATTTGAATTATTTTTGAGTATTTCGGTTAGCCTCGAAGGTCTTACTATGCACTCACTACTTCTCGTATACATGAGGGGACGATTTAGGCATTCTTTCTTGATAATCGACACCAAGGGCTTACGATTATCCGGATTGTAGAACTTTTTAACCGCACTTTTGTCATCACTAGTCTCGAGTACATTCTTAAATGTAACCGTTTTCTTTTGTTTCTTATCGCTGCTGGTGGACGATGATGAATTCGAATTGGAATTGGAATTCATATTAACCGTTGCTGCACTGGCTGTTGTGGCCGCTGCCGTGGAGGTATTTGAAACAGAAGAACATGATGTTTGTGAGGCGTTGGAGGGCGATAGGGTTAATGATCCGTTTGCGTTGTGGTCCATTGTCCGGCTGGGGGAATTTATGGGTGTTATACTGGGTGTTTGTTTGTTTACAATTTTGTTATCATCTTTTTTAATTAGATCACTTGATTCTTCTTTAGGACATTCACTGGTCCCATTTAGATGCGCTGCTGTGTTATCTAGGGTAGATATTGGACATTTTTTCTAAAAATAAAAAAAGGAAAATAAGAATTAGCATGAGTTTCTTGTAAAATTTTATTCAAATTAAATTTAATCTATATTAATTATTATTTTCAAATTTAAAGAAACTGTTAACAAAATAAAAGTATTTTTGAAATGTATTCGAATTAAAACCCAAGTTTAAAACAATTTATGTATATGAGTTTCTCTTAATTCTTGTTGTAAATTTGAAATTTAATCGAATAAAACATCCGGTTTTATAAAGTAACCTTGTTAAAAAACAAGAAAATAGTTTAAAAAAAAAAATATTTATTCGAATAAAGTCAAAATTTTTAATCGAATAAAAATTGTGTTCAAAAAAATTAATACAAATTTTTTTAAAAAAACAAAATAATAATTCAAAAATTATTCGAATAAAAATATTCGGATTTTATTCGATTAATAAAGAAACCGGTTTTGAATAAAAATAATAATTTAAAATAATTTGTTTAAATAGATATAATTTTAGTAAACTTATTCGAATATATATTTTTAATTTGCAGTAGATTAAATATTATTAAAATTTTAATCGAATAAAATATCCGGATTTTAAAAAATTGATTAACTAGCCGTGTTTAAAAACCAGGGAGTAATAAGAAATATCTTTCAACTTATACTTAATTTTAGAAAATTATTCGAATAAAAACAATATTTTTAATCAAATAATTAAGGCGAATTTTAATTTATTCGTAATAGTTTTTAAATACATATATACAACATACAATATAATATTTGTAATAAAATTAAACAAAAAATTATTCGAATAAAAATTATTCGATTCAGCTTTCTAAAAATTTGAAAAATAAACAATTATTAAGTAAAGGTTTTAAAATAGTTTTGTGGAGTACATATTTCGAAATTGTTTCGAATAAAATCAATATTTTTTATCGAATAATTAAAAAAATTTTATTTAAATAGAGGTCGAGTTTGTCGAAAATGAAAACATTAAAAGTAGAATTAAAAATAGAGATACAATTAATATGATATGTTTAAAAATTATTCGAATAAAAAGATTCGGTTTTTAGTCGATTAATAAATTAACCGGGTTTGAACGAAAATTTTATTTATACAATTTTTTAAACTTGTACGAATACATAAACCAAATTTTATGTAGATCTTTAAAAAATTAAAATTTTATTCGAAAAAAAGATTTTTTTTTTTTAAATTGTCTTCTCTTTTTTTTCCACTTAACTCTCTGATGAGCATAGGGCCTCAATAATCAAATAAACGTGTTTAAGGATTATATATTTGCAAAAAAAATTAGAAATTCATTCGAATAAAATTACCAACTTTAATCGATTAATTAAGGTGTTTCGAAATATATTGAATTCAATTTATTAAAATTTTTTAATAATTCAAAACTTCGACTCTTTGGAATTTTTAAATTATTTATCAATTTAGCAATAATTAAAAACACTTTTTGAAATAAATACATATATACTTTTGAATAGTATATAAATTCTAAATTTGTTCCAATGAAAAGAATTAGATTTCATATTTTAAAACAAGCAAATAATTAAAACTATAATAAAATAAAATTTTTGAAAAAATTAAGAATTTTATTCGAATACAAATAGGATTTTTAATCGATTAATTAAAATGTATCCAAATTTATTCGAAGTGTCGGATTTAATTATTTAAAAAATTTGCAATAATTAAGACAACTTTTTGAAAAAAGTTTTGAAGAATATTTAGAAATTTATTCGAATAAAAAAAATATTCGTAATCGAATAATTTAAAATATAAATTGAATAAAAAACATTATAACACTTGTATTTTATTTATTCAAATAGAGAGTCGGATTTTTAAATGATATTAAAATTTGTCAATAATTAAAAATACTTTTTGAAATAGTTTTGAAGAGAATTTCAATTCTAAATTTATTCGAATAAAAAGATTTGATTTTATCTATTAACAAACCTGTTTAAAAGCAAGCAAATAATAAATACAATAAAAAAAAATATTTTAAAAAAATTAAAAAAATTTTATTCGAATATAAATAATCGATTAATTAACATGTTTCAAAATTTATTCGAATAAAGAGTCGAATTTTTAAATTATTTAAAAATTTGGCAATAATTAAGACAACTTTTTGAAAAAAGTTTTGAAGAATATTTAGAAGTTTATTCAAATAAAAACAATATCGTAATCGAATAATTAAAATTATACATTAAAAAAAAACTTTATAATACTTGTATTTGAAGTTTATATGAATTATTTATTTTTTAAATTAAAAATTATTTTCAAAAATTATTCGAATAAAAAAACCGGTAACCGGTTTTAAACAAAAATTTCATTTGGAAAATTTTTTAAAACGAATTTGAATGCATAACAAATTCTTCTAAAAATTAAAAAAAAATGTATATATTCGCATAAATAGATTAATAATAATTTATTCGAATAAAGAGTAGGATTTTGAAATAATTTCAAAATTAGGCTATAATTTTCATTATTCGAATAAAAGCAGTATTCTTTATCGAATAATTAGGTTACTTACAAAACTATTGGAATAAAATTCGAGTTTTTGTATAAATTAAAACGTTGTGACACTGGTAGAAAAATTAAAATTTATTTGAATAAAAATATTTGGGTTTTAGTCGATTAAAATATTAAACGGTTTGAAAAAAAAAATAAACTATGAATTTAAAAAAAAATCCTTTAAATTTTATTAAATTTTATTTAAATTTATTTGAATAAAAATATTCGGATATTCGCCGATTAAAAAATAAAGGGTTTTTGAGAAAAATGTAATTTAGAAAACTCTTTAGTTTTAGACAAATTTTTCAAATTTAATTCGAATTAAAAGAAAGAAAAATTTAAATTTAGTTGAATAAAAATAGTTGGGTTTTAGTCGAATAAAATATTAAAACGGTTTGAAAAAATAAATGACGAATTTAAAAAAAATTCATTACAAATTCGTTGAATTAAATACAGGTTTTAAATTTAATCGAATAAAAATATTCGTTTATTAGCCAATTAAATAATTAAGAAGTTTTGAGAAAAATCTAATTTAGAAAACTCTTTAGTTTTAGACAATTTTTTCAAATTTAATTCGAATAAAAATATTTGGGTATTAGTCGATTAACATATTAAACGAATTGAAAATTCTTTACAATTTTACTCGAATTAAATACAGGTTTTAAATTTATTCTAATAAAAATATTCGAAAAATCTAATTTAGAAAATTATTTGTTTTTAGAAAATCGAATAACAACCGATTTTAATCGATTAAAAAATATATTTTTAGAAATATAAGAAATTTAAACGATTATTTTAAGTTCCTTTTACAATAATAATTTAGTATGTTTTTGGGTAAATAAAATGTCAGTTAAACTTAGTTTAAACCTTAATTATCTACTCTTAGGTTTGATCGTGTTACAATTTTGAAATTAAATTTATTTTAAAGTTAACAAAATGAATTTATAACTATTAAACATGCCATCCATGGCATTTTTGATTTGATAATTTATACGTTTAACTAAAATTATAATTCACACAATAATTTCTTTAATTTTACGATTTTAAGAATATGGTTTAAAGTTTCTTGAACTGAATAGTAAAGATCTTAAAGCCTAATAGGCACCTTGCTTTGCAATATCATTCAAAAAGCATTTAAAATTCCCCCTCTTTTATTATTTTGTATTGAATTTATGTTTTAAAATAAATTTAATTAACAACTGGCCTTGATCTTCAACACAAATAAAGGTAATACAACACATTATCTATGCAAAAAAAAAATAAGAAAAAAACCAGGGAAAGAAAAACGTGTTTACAATTACTATGTACATATATAGACAGGCTTAAAACAAACTAAAACACACAAAAACTAAAACGCCAGTTATTTAATTATAAAAATTAATTCATAAATATTCCTGTAAAAAAAAAGAAAAACCAGACATGAGAACTTTAAAACACACAACAGACTAGACCACATAGACATGAAGATGAAGCTAAAATAACCAAACCCTCTCCCTACCTTATTTTCAGCAGAGACTTAAAAAAAAACTGACTTAAAAAATACTTAAAAGATTTTAACAATTAATACGTCCCATGACAGTCAACATAGAAAAAACTTATGCTCTATAGAAGACATTAAAGCAGGCCAACAGACATGTAAACCATTTTACATGATAAACACCAACAAGAGGACCTGAATTTAAAGTTCTAGTCAAGAGGAGGAGGGGTAGGGGATTAATTTCACTATGATTTTTCTATTCTATTTTTTTTACTCTTAACAACAACTGCAAATAACAAATCAATTGTGAAAATTACAACAGCACAAACAAACTTTAAAAGAACAAGAAGTCTAGAGCAGAAATAAAAATCAAACATACAAATATCAAAAGTTTTGAAAAAATTGTTTGGTGGAAAGGGTTCAAATCAGTAACTAAGTTTTCTACACAATTGTTAGTTTTTTTTATTTTTTTTGTAAGTTTAAGGAAAAACAAGCCTGTCAGTCAAAGAATTGTAATGTAACTACAACAAATAACCCAACCAGCCATCCAGTCAGTCAACCATCCAGCCAACCAACCAGCCCAGCTAAGCAACCATCCAAGACAAAACATAAAGTGGTCAACAAGCCAGAAACAATTGCCAGCAACGAACAACAACATTAACAGCAACATCAACAACAACAAACACTAAATATTTTGTATAATAAAATAAAAGGGAGAAATGCAAATATATAAACGAGCATAACGTAATACTTTGTTTGTACTCCCGGTACTAGTCGTCGTCGTCTTCGTCATCAACGTTGTTGTCAAGGCACTGTAGTCAAAAAGAGGCTTAAAAGTGGTAAAAAGTACAAATATTCTTAATCAAATAATTAAGATGAAAATAAATTTCTTCGTATAAACTTATTACGAAATTTTATTCGAATAAAAATAAAATTTTTAATGGAATATTGTAATTTGAAATGTATAAAAATTCAAATTTTTTTAATTTTTTTTTTTTTTTGAAATTTATTCGAATAAAAATAATATTTTAATTGAATAATTCTTTTAAAAATTTATTCGAATAAAAACTCTAAAAATATGAACATTTTTTAAATGTTTTTTTTAGACATTTTTTCGAATAAAAATAATATTTTAATCGAATAATTAGGATAATAAATTTATTTATTTACAAAATTTATTCGAATAAAAACATAAAAACTACAAATATTACAATTTGTTTGATATATTTTTTTGAATCTTTATTCGAATAAAAATAAAATTTTAATCGAATAATTGTTTTCAATATTTATTCGAATAAAAACACTAAAAACTATAAATATGAAAATTTTTTAAATATTTCTTTTCTAGAAATTTATTCGAATAAAAATAATATTTTTAATCGAATAAACTCCAAATATGACAATTTTTTTTTTTGAGTCTTTATTCGAATAAAAAAATTGTATTTTAATCGAATAATTGTTTTCCATATTTATTCGAATAAAAACACTAAAAACTATAAATATGAAAATTTTTTAAATATTTTTTTTTTCTAGAAATTTATTCGAATAAAATAATATTTTTAATCGAATAATGAAAAAAATTTAATTTTTTATTGAATATATTTTTTTTTTTTTTTGGAAATTTATTCGAATAAAAATAATGTTTTTAATCGAATAATTATTTTCAAAATTTATTCGAATAAAAAACTAAAAATATTAAAATTTTTATATATTTTTTTAGAAATTTTTTAGGATAATAAAAATAATATTTTTTTGTTTCCAAAATGTATTCGAATAAAAACACTAAAAAGTATAAATATAACAATTTTTAATATATTTTTGTTTTTAGAAATTTATTCGAATAAAAATAATATTTTTAATCAATTTATTGTTTCAATATTTATTCGAATAAAAACACTAACAACTATAAATATGAAAATTTTTTAAATATTTTTTTTCTAGAAATTTATTAAATTAAAAATAATATTTTTAATCGAATAATGAAAAAAATTTAATTTTGATTGAATATTTTTTTTTTTAGAAATTTATTCGAATAAAAATAATATTTTTAATCGATTTATTGTTTCAATATTTATTCGAATAAAAACTATTTTTTAAATATTTTTTTTTCTAGAAATTTATTCGAATAAAAATAATATTTTTGATCAAATAATGAAAAAAAATTAATTTTTGATTGAATACTTGTTTTCAAAATTTATGAGAATAAAAATACTATATTTAATCGAATAATTAAAACACTATATTTAATCGAATAATTAAGGCGAATATAAATTTATTCGAATAAATAGTCGGTTCTTTAAACAATTAAAAAATAGACAATAATCAATTATTCGAAGAAAATCAATATTTTTAAACGAATATTAATTTTATAAAAAAAATCTAGTTTGTTAAAAAGAACATTATAATAATAGTATTATTATAATAATACTTCAAATAGAATTGAAAATAAAAAAAATTATTTTCAATAAAGTAACCGGTTTTAAAGAAAAATTTAAATTACATTTTTTGCTGCCTGTTTCTCTAAATGCGAACGAACATTTTCTTTCGTATTTTATATTGAAAACAACAACAAAATTTATTTGTTGTTTTCAATTAAAAATACGAAAGAAAACGTTCGTTCCCATTTAGAGAAACAGGCAGTAAACTTATTGTAATAGATAAGCAAATTTTTAGTAGAATAAAACAAATTCAAAATTTATTCGAAGAAAAAAATATTCAGATTTTAGTCGATATCTTAAAAACGTATTTCTGCAAAAATATTAGGCATTTATCGAAGAAATACCAATTTTAATCGATTAATTATGGAAAATAAAAATTGTTTAAATTAAAATATATTAAATATTTTCAAAATGTATTCGAATAAATAGATTCAAGTTTAATTCGATTAACAAAGTAACTGGTTTTTAAATAAAATTTAAATTTTTTAAACTTAAATGATCGTTTCAAGTTTTATTCAATTAACAAAGTAATCGGTTTTTAAGAAAAATTTAATTTAAAAAATTTATAATTTTAAATGATTTAAAATTTATTCAAATAAAAAGATTCAGATTTTAATCGATTAATAAAACAACTAACTAGTTTAAAATCAAATAATTTATTTTTGTAAAAATATATTGCAGCGAATAAATAGATGCAGGTTTTATTCGACTAATAAAGAAGTGATTTTTTTAAACGTTAATTTTTTTTTTAATAAAAAGATTCAGATTTTAATCGATTAATAAATCACACTGTTTAAAAAAGAAAATAATTAAAATATATTTGCTAAAATTTGAAGAATTTATTCGAATAATTTTTAATCGATTAATTATGGCGAATATTTAAATATTTTTCCGAATAAAGTTCGATTTTTTTACAAAATAATTAGTAAGAAAACTTTTTAAAGCTGTTTTGCAGATTATTTAGAAATTTATTCGAATAAAAACAATATTCTTAATCGGAAAATTAAGGCGAATATAAATTTATTAGAATAAAAATCTGGATCTAAAATATTGATTCGAAACCTATGTTAAACACCACTGTGCCTTCCTGCTGCCATTGTTATATATATCTAGATGTTGTTGTTGTAGTACTTACAAAAAGCAAGTTTATACGATTATTTTGTTATTTTTTCAAAATTTTTCTCGTATAAGACACTTACACTGTGCGAAGCATTGTTAAGGTGGAAAAAAGCAGGCTTAAATATGAAAAAAACGAGGTATTAAGGCTTTTTGTTACCAATAATAATCGTCAAAAGGTGCAACGTAAAAAAAGTGGCATTAAAGAAAACAAAACAAAAAAAAACACAACACAACACAAGTAACAAACAGGCAACAGCAATAATAACATTCAGAAGGCTTTAAAATAATAAACAATTATCTACCACACACAAATGCTTAAGGAGATTGTAAAGTGAGCGTAAGGAATGTGAACAACAGCAGCAGCAGCAACAACAACAACGACAGCAACACAAGTAAACTAAGCAACCAAAACAAAACGTAGAAGAAAAAAACTCAGCAGAGTCAAGTCAAGTACGTGTAATGGAGACACTACAAACATCAAACCAACCAACCAACAAACATACAACATTGAATACGTCGTCATACTTATACTGGAGAAGAAAACCAACAACAAAAATTGCAAAAAATAAATTATATGACTAAAGGAGAAAAAAAATGCCAAGGAATCACACACATTAATACTTAAAAAAAACTTTTTAAAAGAGCTGGTAAAAAATAACAACGACGACAACAAAAAACCAACAAACGAACACAAAAAAAAACAAAAAAACTTTAATGAAAAGTATACAACAATTCAATCATTTTTTTAGTGTGCGTGTGTATTTGTGTTGGGTAAAAGTAGAGGGGGAGCTGGGGGGAGTTAAAATTAAAATAAATTTAATATAAGTTAGCAGAAAGTAATTTGAAAAGAAGTGGACATTTACGAAGACTTTCCAGGTTTCGGGGAGAGTGTGAGTATTTATACTTAGTGTGAAATAAATCAAATAAGGATTACAACGAGGGATGACGAAAGGGTGACGTATAATGAATATACGAATACTCTTTTAGACAAATCGCATTTGTTTGGTATTTAAGATACTGAGATTTCTTAAAATTTATAAAATTCATGGATCTATTCCATACCATAAATTGTATTCAAATGTTTAATAGAAAAATTCCTCTTAGACTAAAATCTTTCAATCAAACTAATTCGAGAGCAGAACAGATATAATGAAATAAAAAGAGAGTTGGAGGTTATCCCCGTCGGGAGGATCCTTCAATTTATATTTCAGTCATTCAAACCTTTTTTACAACCGTTCAACTGAGAGATCTCTAAAACCTTAAATACGTTGGATGGATTAATAGCAAACTTGACTCACACCAGATTTTTTTTGTACTAATCTGTTCAGAGGTCATATGTTGATGGAAAATAAGGATGGCGAGCTACAGCATCATTTCTATAATCGAAATGAATCGATGAACTCATCGATCGAAGAAAACTCCAGTGTTGGAAAATAAGGATAAGAAGATACAGCCTAATTTTGTACTCACTTGAGTACGTGGACACAGGGATAACGAAGGCAATTGTATTGCTGATAACTTGGCGGAAATAGGAGCCTCGATGTTGGAAGCTGAAATAGACTTCCTATGTGATATTCCGCTGTCGACTTGTAAACAGCGGATAAATAATGAATATTACGAACTTGTGCAAACAAGGTGGGGTAATGAATCCACCTGTGCCATTACGAGGATGATATAGCCTGCGTTGGACTGTAAACGCACGTCGTATCTACTACGCTTACAACGAATACGACTTAGCAATATGATGGCGATAATCACCGGGCATTGCACTTTCGGTACCCATGCTGCAAGACTTGGGCTGGCTCACCACGACATCTGCAGGAGTTGTCAGAATGAGGAGGTGGAAGAGACCATCTTACACTTCTTTTGTGGTTGAAAAGTCCGGCACTGGGTGATCTACGTGCACTGGGTAATCGGTACCCATGCTGCAAGACTTGGGCTGCCTCACCATGACTTCTGCAGGAGTTGTCAGAATAAGGAGGAGGAAGAGACCATCTTACACTTATTTTGTAAGGCATTGGGTGATCTGTGTGCCAGGCTTTTAGGCGAGCGATCCTTTAGTAATATGTTCGGGTTATCTGGCAAGGAATTAAGGTGCATAGACGCCTTTATTAGGGAAATTAAGTGGTTGATTAAGACCGAGCATGCAAATTGCACCCAATAGTGACCCAGCAACTGTCGCATGATGGTCTGCGCTATTTGAATTCCTTGAATTCTTAAATTTATCTCTCCTATAACAACTCCCTCAACCTACTTTCTTCTTTAACTTCTTTAACTTCTCTTTCATCTTTCCTTTACCTTCTATTTCCTCAGGTACCACAAAAGGAACAATCAATGGATTCAAGTGAGCTGTATGAGACGAAAGGTTTTGGACGGCTGCCTGAATACCTACACAGAGAAAACAGATTCGTGATAGCAACCGAATTTGTTGCCAATCGAATGATTCTACCTTAGTGACCGAATTTTACAGTTGTGGATACAAACTTTTAGAAAGGGTAACAAATGTTTGGTTACTTCGAACGAAATTCTTCTTTATCAACTGACTTTCTATTGATAGAACCGACAAATTCGATGTGTGCAACCGAATCATTCGATTGGCAACAAATTCGGTTGCTATCACGAATCTGTTTTCTCTGTGTAACATAACCTAACATAACTAACATAACAGCGCTTTATAGAGTATTATTCTCGTTTTAGGTGCAAGAAACAGGACCGGTGATTCCATTTGAAAGATATGAGCATTTACTATCCCCATCTCAAAGCCTTTCCGAATTATTTGACAACAGGCCCAGTTTCAGATAATCAATCTTGTCTGGTGCCTTCTTCAAATGACGAATAACTTGGAAGTGACGAAAGTTAAAATTTCCTACTGCTAATGTTTACATTGAGGCTCTCCTTATGAAACCTTCAAGATAAATTTAACTTAAGTCTCTCGAAATATTTTTTTAATTGAATGATAATCCAACACCAAAATATTGACTAATATTTAATTCTCGTCCTACGTTAACATCGATATAATATTACTCGATCAAATTGAACCCATGCATGGGTTCATCTAGATAAAGTAAAATTCTATTCATACTAGATACATACTAGAAACAAGCTACATTTCCTTCTACTTACAAGCAGTGGACACGCATATCACACTCAATTGGAGCTGCTAGCAACAAGGTTTTCGGATACGATCTAGGAGCCAGTGGAACGATCAAGAGTATCGGGAAGTAGAAACAAATTATTCAGTAATGTTTACATCAGTACTCAGGAGAGAAGATGGGATCCAGGAAGAAGTTCCAAGAATTTCTACAATATGAGGAAATTTAGATGCATTTAGTCACGACAGAAACCGGAAAGTCTTCAAACCGATCGATTGATTAAATATATTAAAAGATTGCGAAATTTGAAATCATGGAAGGATCCATTTTTCAAAATTTTAGCAACAATTCTGCATAGAAGGTCCTAGAGAACTCTTATAAATGATAATGTCTATGGTACAACGTCACCTTATATTAATGAATTACAAATAGTAATAGGCCAGCTAAAGAAGATTAAAACACTGAGTGAGATTCTACTCAAGTTGTGTCTTCTTCAAATTTATAATGGCGAAGATCTTGGAAGATTCGAAAATTATAATATAAAGAACTGCTACAAACAAGGCTATCATTGATACAATCAAGAGCATATTATATACAGAAATATAAAATAAACACTGAGTTTATGAAAGGACAATTGGGTAAACAATATACAAATGGATTATTATTACGATGACTACAGTATTTCTTGCAAATAGACGCTCCAACAATGCTGTGGATATCGTAAACAAGGAGGAAAACATTTCAATTGTAAAGTGTAATGTCATGCTTATTGATTTCGTAAACAACCCATCTCTATTGAAAAGAAATTTAAATTAGGTTCTATTAACTCCAATTCTATACGAACGATGACTCGAAGGAAAACGTAAACATCTTCAAACAAAATTCGGGTTTCCTATTTTCGACTATTTCTTAATTGAACGAACGTTTTCTTCCAATTTCAAAAAACTTTTAGTTAATAACTTTCGTTCGCTTTGTTCTTCGTTCTAGATCATGGAGCAGGACTTTAAAATTGTTTTGGTAAGCTTTAGAATTAATACACAGTGCTATTGCCCTACTACAGTAGGGCGGTACAGTGGCAGTGATTATGTACCGACTGTAAACCTGCAACTAAGTCCCTAGGGTGTCTACAAGACTTCTAGATTGGTTAATGGATACTGTGTGTCTCTTGATGAGATGACAAAACATTTTGACCTGGAGCTATTATGCGACCAGGGTCATACTGACATAACTGCTAATAATGTTGCGAATGAACTAGCTAAATACGGTTCTCATGTACAAGACGAGGAAATCAATTGGTTGGTTGGTGTTCCGCTTTCATGCTGTCAGTCATTTTTAAAGCGGGATCTTTATGGATCAGTCAGGACATCGAGGCTTAAGCAGCTTTGATAGAGATTTCACGGGAATGCTAGCTGTGTTGAAAGGACTCTGTTGGATGAGTGTACATGGAATGAACCTACCTTTTTTTAAGAAGCATTGATGGAAACAAGTAGAGATCTCTGGAAAAATACCTCTGCTTTGTCATGTTCTATTAGGGTTTAGGAATATGATATTTGACAGTCCGTTACAACACAATGGGAGTGGATATTCTGACGATGGATTTGTTCATTCGGGTTGGGTTGGGTCATGCTGACATAACTGGTAATAATGTTGCGAATGAACTAGCTAAATGCGGTTCTTATGTAAAAGACGAGGAAATCAATTGGTTGGTTGGTATTCTGCTTTCATGCTGTCAGTCATATTGATAGCGGGATCTTTATGGGTCAGTCAGGACATCGAGGCTTAAGCAGTTTAGTAGAGATTTCACGGGAATGCTAGCTGTATTGAAAGGACTCTATTGTATGGGTATACATGGAATGAATCTCCCTTTTTTAAGAAGCATTAATGAAAACGAGGAGGGATCTCTGGTACAATACCTCTGCTTTGTCATGTTCTATTAGGGTTTAGGAATGCGATATTGGACAGTCAGTTACAACACAATGGGAGTGGATATTCTGACGATGGATTTGTTCATTCGGGTTGGGTTGGGTCATGCTGACATAACTGGTAATAATGTTGCGAATGAACTAGCTAAATGCGGTTCTCATGTAAAAGACGAGGAAATCAATTGGTTGTTTGGTGTTCTGGTTTCATGCCGTCAGTCATATTGACAGCGGGATCTTTATAGGTCAGCCAGGACATCGAGGCTTAAGCAGCTTTGATAGAGATTTCACGAGAATGCTAGTTGTGTTGAAAGGACTCTGTTGGATGGGTGTACATGGAATGAATCTTCCTTTTTTTAAGAAGCATTGATGGAAACGAGGAGGGATCTCTGGAACAATACCTCTGCTTTGCCATGTTCTATTAGGGATTAGGAATGTGATATTCGACAGTCCGTTACAACACAAAGGGAGTGGATATTCTGATGATGGATTTATTCATTCGTGTATTGGGTTGGCATCGAACCACACACGAATATGCAAAGTTCCTGTTTGAGGTATCGATACATGATTATTTGTGGGTGTCACAAAAGAACCAGATTATGGGCTTAAGTAAGCCGGATATTACTGATTGGGTTCTTTTAAAACTTAACCTAAAATCGTTTGGTTTAATCCTGTCAATCAGGAGATTATAGTGAACTTTGCATCTCCTTTGAACATTTGACACATTTAGTTCATGTTCAAGTCATATGATTTTGTATAGCTTGAATAGTCTTTTCCTCTCCCTTGCGAACTAAGAAACCTACGAATTTTAAAAGTACTAAGAAATAATAAGCCATATTTCTCAAATTTATGTTGATCAAGAATAATAGCCATAAAATTCTTGTTCAACTACATCACGTTAAGCCAAGTTTAACTCTAACTAACCAAATAACCAAACCAAAATATTAAAAAAATATTTCTTTAAACACAAAAGGACAAACAATTATTCTAAGAAAATAATAATTTGCCAGTCATCACACTTTAAATAATAACAATAATAATAATAATAAATACAATATTTCCCATGAATTCATACACGTACCCTGACATTAAATCAATCAAAAATTTTACATCATCACTCTCTTAACACTGACAATTAAGATTTGTTTGTTTTTGTTTCTGTTTTTGTTTTTTTGCTGTGTTTTAGTTTCTCATAAAAATTAAAAGTAAACAACTTACCATCTCAAGATGAGAGCTTGTTGAAGGAAATGTCAAACTGGAATTTTCATCATCATCATCATTACTATTATCAGCATTATCATGATGATCATCATTATTATTGTTATTATTATTATTATTTTTAAGACGATGATGATCATTATCATCCTGATGATGTTGCTTAACATTATCGTCATTGTCATCATCATTATTATTATGATTATTATGATTATTATTATGTTGTTGTTGATCGTTTAGTTTATGATCTATGGTATTATTATGATTAACAGATTTATGATATTCATTAATATTACAGGAGGACGACAAAGACGACAACGAAGTTAAACGAGATGTAGGTGATGAGGCAGAAGTAGCAGAAGAAGCAGAAGAATTTGAAGAAGATGAAGACGAGGCGGACGTTGATAATGACAACAACAATTCATTATTTATTGCTGGAGGGGTTTGTTGTTCGGCTGTCTTGTTATTTAATGTTGTGGCCGCCGTTGTTGCTGCTGTACAGGCTGTGGGAATATGAGCAAGAGGGGCGGTTAATGCTGTAGAGTTGCTGGTTTCTTGTAGTTGCTGCTGTTGCTGTAATTTTAATTTACTTGAAGATGGTAGCATTACTTCAGGTTTATTTATATTTAAATTTTTAAACTTTTTACAGGGACGTTTGGGAAAATTCACTTGCCCGGCTGTGGAGCACAGTGTATTAAGCTTTTTCAATTCTTTTGTTGAGGCTAATGTAGCTATTGTTGGTGTGGTTAGTTTAGTAGGGGCCTCAGCCGTTTCCTTTAGGGAAACTGTTGAGGCTAGAGAATTTTTGCTGTTAAGGGAGACATTTTCTAAGTTATCAGTTTGCTGCTGATGTTGCTGAGAATTTGTATTGTTTTGTTGTTGTTGCTGTGGTGGTGGCTGTTGATTGGTATTAGCTGAGGTAGAGGCTCTACCATTCATACTCCTACTACCACCCAAACCAGCAGCACCTGAGACCGGGCCCCCCTGCTCGTCCTCATCATCGTCATCTTCTTTTTTGCCATTTTTACGTTTCTCCAATTCCGACGAATCGTAATTTACATCTTCCTCCGTTTTCGTTTGCTCCTCATCATCTTCTGCATTGTTGGCAGCCGGTGCTGCATTTGAATTTGCTGCCGCTGCTGCACCCGAGCTGCTATTTGAGTTGGCTGTTGTGGCAGAAGAACCTACTGCTGTTGTTGCTGGGGTTGAGGCTGAAGCCGCCGCCGCTGCTGCCGTCAAGGTATTATTGGGATCCAATTGCAATACACTTATCCTTTTACGATTAATCGATTTAGAAGGTTTCCCGGGAAACTTGGAACGACCCATACTAAATTTATTGTTTGCATTTGGCGCGTAATTTTTTGTATACCTTTGCCTTTTGTTTATTTTTTTTTATTTTTTGCTGTTGCTTTCCGATGTCGACTCTTTGTTTGTTTGTTTACTGTAACAACAACGACAATATATAGTTGCTGTTATTTTATTTTACTCACAAATGTATCAGAGTAGAATTTGTAGGAAATTGTTTAAGAAGTAGAAAAAAAAAATCACACACACAAACATTTGACGTCCTGGTTTAAAGTATGGCCATGTTGCTTGTTATTCTTTGGCAAACTAAACTCGATTCTCTAGAGGACAATCAACAATGTTTTTCTTTTCTTAGTTTAAGAAAAACTTCATGCTACGACTTATAATAACATTTTGTGTTCTCTCTTTCTCAGTGACTTTACAACACTCTCTTTTTTATATAAAATACACTCTTGTGTTGTAATTTCTTCTCTTTGGATTTCTTTTCAAGGAATGTGCAACAATGTAATTGGTTGTTTGCTTTATTGCCACTTTATAACTGCTGCTGCCGCTGCTGCCCTGTGTGTGTGTGTCTTTCTAAGTAGAAAGCAGCTGCTTTTTTATTATTATTTTAACAAATTTTCCGTATGTAAAATACCTTTTGTTGTTGCTGGTTATGGGATTGTTTATTTTATGTTGCGTGACCACCACCACCAACTTCACCTTTTAACATTTTATTTGTATGTATGTTGTTGTTGTTGCAGATGTTGTTGTACTCTGCTATGTTGTGCCTTCAAAAACAAAAAACACCTTTAAGCTAATTGTATGTACAGTTTAATTACATATTTCATCACATTTAATTTGGCAGAAACGCCAAAAATAAAAATTAAATAAAATCAAGAGAGTAAGTGAGAACTCAGGACAAAAAACAGAGAGAGCGTGTGTAACAGGGATGTCAACTTAGTGGTTGACATGATGGCGTTTGTTAACTACAAATTAGCGGTTTTCTTTTAATTTTAATGAAAACCCAGATTTTTCTTTTAAAAAAATAAATTAAATGGTTTCAAATTTAAATAAAATTGTTATTTTGTCAAAAAAAAAGTGTTAATTTAACTGATGTAACATGAAGTCTGATTATGTGTTAACTAATAGTTATACTGTCGGTTAAAATTATGTTTGTATTAAAACTGCCTAACCGGGAGTTAGGCCACTAAATTCTAACTGAAATCTCTTAGGCCCGTTTTCTCAATGTATCGACAAACTGTCTGTTACTAAATGTCGACATAAATTTATTAGGCCGATAAACTGTCCGTTAACAATTTTGGCTTTCTCAATATGCCGACAAAAAACATTATTTTCTGTTGGCAATACCTCTCAAAATAGATGTGAAAGGTGGGAACCCTGCCTTCAAGTGACAACATGTTTACATAAATCAGCTGTTTAATGTGGCCATCGACAGCCGGAATCTTTTGAAAAGTGCATTATCCTCCATGTCTGCCAGGTAGTTAGGCCTGACATGATAAACTCTTTCAGCATTCACTTGGAACTCATGTTATTTAAGTTCGTCCTCCATCAAATTAATGTTATTAAACTTTTTTTTATAAAATCTATTTAATTTCGTTTACAAAAACACAAACACATAAAAACTATGAACAGCAGTCAGCTGTTATTTATTTATCTGTACGATAAATAAATAATTGGCAGATGAGGTCGGGTTAGCTTTGCGATAGAATAGAAGCAAATGAGACATTGAGAAAACCAAATTTCTTTAATCTGCAGTTTTTCGTTGGGAAAAAAGATAATCACCTAATGAGAAAACGGCCCTTAATCTTAATAATAATAAAGGTTTGAGGAGTGCGTCTATAAAAATAGGTCAATAAAAGACTGCAGCAAGTGTGATTTAAAAGTAAAATCATTTCTTGTTGCAGTTTTTATAAAGGATTTTGCAATAAGGCAGCATTGATGTTGAAATGAGCTAAAACATGCTGTGGGTATTATTATTTTTCATATGTCCGGCTTAGCACAATGGCACGGATCAGAGGGGTCCAATATTCAATGACTCTATGGCGTGGGTTATGTTGACTTTAAGCTCGTCCTTCGATATGCGAACTCAGAAAATCCCTCACAAGAGATATAAACACATCCACAAATCGTTCATGCAAATCGGCCATTGTCCCTTGATAACGTATGAAACAATATGCTGTCTCAAGAATGAATGCAATTTTTATTGTTTTAAGTTGTTTATAAAGTTTAGTAAGCCGCTTCAATAGACTTCACATGAAGCTAAAAGCCTCTATCTTTCATTGGTTAATCAATGATCAAACAAAATTAAGCCTTGAATATAAAGTCATCCTGTATAAGACCGTTTTAAAAGCAATTTAGATGTATGGAATTCAATTATGAAGAATTGAATCAATACACCAGTATTGATCTTATACATAGAGCCCAATCTAAAATTCTTAGAACCATGAAGCGAGCAACATCCATAGGGACTTGGAAGTACAATTGGTAGAGCAAGAATTCAAGAAAGTCCTTGAAAAATATATTGTAAAACTGAAAAACCATCCCAACCCGCTTGCATGACTGACTACTTGTACAGAGCCATACCCGATCAAGGCTGCGTAGAGCAGATCTACCAAACCGCTAAGATGAGTAGCATTTGTCCATGAAGGCTCTCTTGTTACAGAGCAACTAGTTTTCATTTTAGTTCTTAGATTTAAATACTTATTGTTAGGCCTAAAAAAGGCAGATAAATAAATAAAGCGTAAAAAAAGTAAGCTGCTCCAATAAGTTTTTGGTTAATACGGTTCCGGAACATCTCCTTAACTATTCGCTACACAAAACTACATACAAGGAGCCGAGCAAAAATCAAAAAGTTGCAGATTAGGTCGTTCAATACTCAAAATTTAAAAAAAAAAAATAAGTTTTTGACACTTTTTGACGTTATCATTATTTTTAGCGTTTAGAACTAGAATTTTTAGAACTTGGAAGCCTAAAAAGATGAAGGAGCTTTGTAAGGACTCAATTATGTAAATCTGCGTGGAATGTGTTAATATATAGTCCGAGAGAAAGCCAAAATAGAGTTTTTCCTCGGCCTATATATTAAAACTTCCCACCCAGATATATTTGAGTCCCTAGAAAGCTCCTTCGTCTTTTTGGCTTAAATTTGTCTTGCAGTTCTTTTGTTTTACCCGTTCCAAATCTCCTCGCAATCGTTATTTTCTTAATGAACTTTAGGAAACAATTTTACTAGGCTCCATTGACATGTTTATTTAAGTTCAATTCGCAAGATTTCGAATCGTAAAAAATTTTTGTTCTTGGCCTGGACTTCTTGTTGTTATTTTTTCATACTTTTCTTATTGGATGCAAATTGATGGCTCTATGTTAGCGCTCATATCTAGAAATTAACAAATTAAATACTGCATAATTTGAAATCTCTTGAATCGGTATGTTCAAAAAATCTAGACAGAAGACGAATTATGGATCCGTAATCGAAATTATAAAGCTGATTTGTGAGCTCTTTTTGAATCTATCAAGAGCGCATTGATACCAATGGATTTAATAAGATTGTGGATATATTCCAATTACACATTTGTTTGCCAGTAAGATCTCAAGATCTCGTAATTGCGTAATTGAATAAGAATTAAAAAATGTTTGGACCACAATTAGGAGACCTCCTGCGACTTAAGAAAACCCCATAAGAAAAAGTCTAACGCGGTCAAATCTCACGATCTCGATGACCAGTACATATCACCTGCATGTAAGATGAGCATGCCCTAAAATCACTCATGCAGAATGTCCAATGTGGAATGAGCTGTATGCTTCGTAGCGCCGTACTGCTGAATAATATAATATAGTATAATAATCGACCTATAGCGCTCATTGTTGACCCTGATGGCCTGACCAACGTCGTTCTCAAAAAAATATGAACTGATGATGCCGCCAGCCCAAAACTTACACCAAACAGCAATTTTTCGGGATGCATTGGACGCTCTTGGATCACATGTGGATTGTTATCGTCCCAAATTTAACAATTTTGTTTGTTGACGTACCCATTCTACCAGAAATGGTCTTCAACTTAAAATGGGCAAAGCGCGAGAAACATTGCCCAAACAGAACCAAAATTTACACCAAACGGAATTTTTCGGGATGCATTGGACGCTCTTGGATCTCATGTGGATTGTTATCCTCCCAAATTCAACAATTTTGTTTGTTGACGTACCCATTCAACCTCCCCGAACAGAACACCCATTTTTATGAAACAATTTTATCATTTGCAGGTGTTGTTGAACGCTTTATCCTTCCATGGTGATGTGGTACAACAAACTGAATAACTGACAGCCCATTCGACAGATATAGCTTCAACGATATGACCGCTATCAACTGTCAAAGTTCGGTAGCCCCTTTTGGAAGACCCTTAGCAGATATTTTAACATAAAATATTTTTCTCTTTTACAACTTTTTACTTGGAATTCTTTCGTTTACTTATTTGTATTGGTTGAATAACTTAAAAATGCAGGATTTTTTCAACTTTTTAGCTTTTAATTTGAAACATTTGAAATGTTTTCAAAGTATTGGCCATTGTTAGCTATGACCTTTTTCCATCTTTCTGGCACAATATGGATTCCGAGCAAAAAGTACTGCTCATCTTTTGAGGTCAACAGCGATTCAAGCCAATATCGGATACTCTGTTTCAAAGTGAAGCGTATCCTAGAGAGAGCGTTCTGCTTCGATAGGAACAAATGGGACAAGGTCTGGACTATAAAGCTGAATCAAACCCCAACCCAACCACTTATTTCTAAATTCTTTTTACCAGGTATTACAACATGTGGCCTATTGTCATCATGATGGAATGAAAATCTTGCCTTAAAATGTCTAGCCGCATATTCTGGGCTTATTTCAGTCAAAGCTCGCTTCAAACGAATATGTTGCGTTGGGTACAGTCTCCCTGTGATGGTCTAGCAGATTTCAGCTGGACATAATAGATAGGACCCTTTAGCCATGGATATTTGGCTTTGGTGTCGATTCGGCTGGTTGGCCGGGCTTCATGTACGATATCATACGCTTCGGATTATCGTAATGGATTAATTTTTCATCGCAAATAATGATTCGATGTAAAAATGATTTTCTTTTATAGCATTCAAGCATCATTTCGGACATTTCCTTGATTTTGGATGTATCCTACTGCTTGTAAACGTTTTGAAATTGCTGCTTCAGTAGCTCCCATTGATTTTGCAAACTCTTGTCCAATTCTTGGTCTTCAAAATTGTTTGGCTTGCCAGGGCTATCTATGTCTTCAGCACAAACGATCTCTTGCACGTTGAACCCGATAGAACACATTCACCATAAGCTTTGTTGAGCAATTGGTGTGCTTTAGCGGTACTTTTTTCAAATTAAAGCAGTAAAGCAAAACTTCCCGCATTTAACGATTCGTTGGTACAAAATTCGACATTTTAATTTTCAATAACTAAATGAGAATAAATGCCAGATATGTATCCTTCAAAATGTCATATAAGTTATTAAAAACAAAAACCAGGTTCAAAAGATGCGTCATCTATTGTTAATCCCGCATTTTTAAGTCATACATCCAATAATACACTTTTTTCTCTTTGTTTTAAACTATGCTATCAATAATTCAATTGAGTCTAAAATTGTAGACAAATTTTTATAAAGGGTTTTCCAACAAGAGGCGTTATTTTTGAATCACCCGGTATTTCGGTAGCTGTTACTTTTGAAGCTTTTATTCTTTGACATTTGACAAGTAGAAACTACGGCATTACTAAAAATGGAACGATCAACAACGCATTGAAATTATTAAAATTCCCTACATAAATGGTGAAAATCTTGCAGTCACAGTTGGCAAAACTAAATAATTTTTGGGTCGTCGTGAAGCACCTTGTCGGACCGCAATACAGAAATTGGTGGAAAAATTCGAGCTGTTGGGACAATTTAGTGATGTAAAGAATAAAACCCGTGCACGTCGCTCAAGAATAACTTAGATTATTGCTGCTGTAGCCCAAAGTGTTGAAGAAAATCCAGGTTTGTCCATTAATCGTCCTATTCGCTGTCGAGAGATGATTAATGATTTCTTATGGTTGTTAAAATTCGAGCTTTTGGGACAAGTTAGTGATGTGAAGAATAAAACCCGTGCACGTCGATCAAGAACAACTGAGAATATTGCTGCTGTAGCCCAAAGTGTTGAAGAAAATCCAGGTTTGTCCATTAATCGTCCTATTCGCTGTCGAGAGATGATTAATGATTTCTTATGGTCGGAGTTGGATGATATTGATCTGAACGAAACCATTGCTCTTTTTGGGCAAAAGTTTCCGTGATATCTCTCGAAGAGGTGATCACAATTGGCCAACGACACCTTGTGATTTAACACCTTGCGACTTCTTCCTTTGGGGCCACGTGAAAGATAAGTTCTACGCCAACAGGCCAGCTTCGATTCAAGACCTTAAATATAAAATTCGTGATTCTATCGAAAACATGGTCCTGTAAGCGTTTTCGTGGTGGCCATTTGGCTGATGTTGTTTTTCATTATTAACGGCACACCTTCCTCTTTATTATGAAATGAACATCCTATCATTTATCTCAAAAAATTACATTTTTCTTTGAATACCAAAATAACACTTCTTGTTGGAAAACCCCTGTATCAAATTTAACTTAAAAAAAACTGGCCTTGCACTTGCATTTATAAATAAATCTTAAAATATTACAAAATTATGTTAAAATCTAGTAAATTAAGGAATACTATGTTGATTTATTGCTGTAGTTCTCAAAAATAAACTTTAAATTTAACTATTAACATAAGCTGAACAAGGTTTTTAATAATAACTACAAAAGAAAACTTTATTAACACAATATATGTTGTATTTTAAGTAGACATCACTTGTTATTTTTTTGTAAACACTACTGTTTCAAGCTCTCAATTTTTTTGCACGTGCTTTTTCATTGTTATCACAACTATTTTTTTTATATAAAGGGGGGACTTTCTCTCTTTTTTTTCATGCTAAACAAGAAAATTACACACATCTCTCTCTTATTTTTTTAAACACAGCAAGCACTCTCTTGATGTTTATTTCTTGGGGCTATTTTTTTTTTTTTTTTGTTACACAGGGAAATTGTCTACTTACTGCAACTTGTTTTTATTTCTTCTTCTTTAATGAAATTGTAGATGTTGTTGTTGTTATTGATATTTGTTTGCTGCTCTCGTTGTTGTCGTCGTTGTTATTAATTTTAGCTCTTTGGAGTTTGATTTGATTTTCTTGTAAGTGGTTTTTCAACTTTATTATCCCATTGGTAGTAACATTGTCAAGAGTACGTTTACTACTACTATTACAACAACTAAACAGTTCGACTAATAACAACAAGATGATGAAGAAGAAGAAGAGAAGGTATGATGAACAAGAAAAAAAAATAAAGAAAAACAACTTTTCTTTTTCTTGTTTTTGTTTTATTAATAATGGCGCTGCTGCTGCTTTCGTATGTGTTTCTTAAGGTATGTATTTTAGCTAGAGGTTGATTTTTCACGTCGTTTTAGATTTTCTTTCTTTTTCTATACTCAGTTGTTGTTATGCTTGTTGTTGTTGCTATGTAGAGTAGCCTGACTGCGTGCGTTTTTTTTATGTTTAGTTTATGATGGGTTTTTCTTTTTAACCTTTTTTTAAGTGGTTGTTGGTAGAATTTTTTCTGTTGATGCGTATTTTAATGATTTTATGACGCTTTTTTCAGGCGTAATAGTGTTGTTGCTGTTAATGTTGTAGTTGTAACTTTATATTTTGCGCATTTGCTTTTCAATTGTTTTGAGTTTTAAGGAAATTTCTGTGCAAAAAAAAAGTACAGACGATTTGTTTTTTACTACTTTTTCTGTTTTGTTTGGATTTTTGTAAAACCCTTAAGAAGTTTAACAACAACAAGTTGAAATTTACATCAAAACGTTGACGACGAAGTGATGATGATGAGGTTGAAGTAGCAAGAAAAGAGAAATAGAAATATTTATTAGTTTTTCAATTTCATCATTTCTTTTTTTTTTAATTTTTTATTTGTATTTGTGGGGATTTTTTTTTTATACACTATTAAAGTGAGGCGAGAGACAAGGCTGAGAGTGATGTTGGTGGAGGATAAGAATGTGATAAGATGAAATGATGTGCTGTGTGCGTGAGTGTGTGTGTGTGTGGAGAAGAGTGTTTTTTTTAAGTGATATGTGATGGGATAGAGAGATAAATAGTAGTAAATATGTTGCTGCATAGATGGATTGTTGATGATTAGAAGGAGGCAGATGATGATTGTTTGTATGTTGTTCATTTTAAAGCGCAATTTCAAGTTGAAAAAAATAGTAGAGAAAATTAAATGTGGGCGGGGGGGATAAAAGTTATAAAATAATAGTAAAGATGTTGATGCCAATAGCCATAAGTTAAGAATGCTCATTTGCCTTAAAGATCATTATCATAATGACAATTTGTTTTAATAATAATAATAATGATGATGATGACGTTGTTGTTGGAGTTGTTGTAAATGTGTTAGTGTGTTAGTATCTGTGTTATGACTAAGCATGTAGCAATTTTTATTGTGTTTTGTTCCTGTTTCTTAATAGAGTGTTCAAAGTTGTGGGGGAAAAATGGGGTGGTTAAGTTTAAAGTAAAAAATAAATAAATAAAACAAAAACTGAAATAACAAATTGTAGCTTAAAACGTGAGTGAGTGGCGTGAGAGAATTAAGAAAGAAAACTTGTTTAATTTTCTGTAGAGAACAAGAGTAGGGGAGGGAGAGCAAAAAAATAATGGCATGTAGTGAATTGTTAATGGGGGGAAACTCACACATGTGTCTTATATTGTAAAGAAAACAAAATCAAAGAAAAAGTTACCAGGAATGTGACATTTATTTTCCAAAAATTTAAAAAAAAAAATTTCTTTTTATAGAGAATAAATTTAAATTGAAGCTTAATAAAGTGCTTAATAGCCAGATTAAATATTCCTTTTTTTCAATTTACTGAAAATGTTGGCTCGAAAAATTCAACATTTCGAATTTTGTACCGACGAATCGTCATATGCGGGAAGTTTTGGTATTTTTCTTTAATTTGAATAATAAAATCTCGGTGAAGCACACCGATTGCTCATTAAAGCTTATGGTGAATGTGTTCCATCAGTTTCAACGTGCGAGAGCAGGTTTGTGCGGTTCAGATGTGCTGTCACCTTTGACGACCATGAATTGGAGGCATTACTCCATGAAGATTGTTGTAAAACTTAACAAGAGCTTGTAAAATCATTGGCAGCTACTCCAGCAGCAATTTCAAAACGTTTGCAAGCAGTAGTAGAAATACTACTTTTTTTAAAAATAGTACTAGAAATACTACTTTTTTTAAAAATAGTAGTAGAAATACTACTTTTTTTCAAAATAGTAGTAGAAATACTACTTTTTTTCAAAATAGTAGTAGAAATACTACTTTTTTTAAATAGTAGTAGATATACTACTTCTTTTTTAAATAGTAGTAGAAATACTACTTTTTTAAAATAGTAGTAGAAATACTTCTTTTTTTTTTAAAATAGTAGTAGAAATACTACTTTTTTTTAAAATAGTAGTAGAAATACTACTTTTTTAAAATAGTAGTAGAAATACTAATTTTTTTAAAAATAGTAGAAATACTACTTTTTTAAAATAGTAGTAGAAATACTACTTTTTTTAAAAATAGTAGTGGAAATACTACTTTTTTTAAAAATAGTAGTGGAAATACTACTTTTTTTAAAAATAGTTGTTAAAATACTACTTCTTTTTTAAATAGTAGTAGAAATACTACTTTTTAAAAATAGTAGTAGAAATACTACTTTTTTAAAATAGTAGTAGAAATACTACTTTTTTTAAAAATAGTAGAAATACTAATTTTTTTAAAAATAGTAGTAGAAATACTACTTTTTAAAAATAGTAGTAGAAATACTACTTTTTTTGAAAATAGTAGTAGAAATACTACTTTTTTTAAAAATAGTAGTAGAAATACTACTTTTTTAAAAATAGTAGTAGAAATACTACTTTTTAAAAATAGTAGTAGAAATACTACTTTTTTTAAAAATAGTAGTAGAAATACTACTTTTTGAAAATAGTAGTAGAAATACTACTTTTTTAAAAATAGTAGTAGAAATACTACTTTTTTAACAATAGTAATAGAAATACTACATTTTTAAAAATAGTACTAGAAATACTACATTTTTAAAATAGTAGTAGAAATACTACTACAGGATCCATCCAAAAGCAGGGAAATTGGGTACCATTCGAATTGAAGCCGATAGACCTTAAAAGACGATTTTGCATGTCCGAAATTTAAAGAAAATCATTCTTGTAACGAACCATTACTTGCGATGGGAAATGGATCCATTACAATAGCCGGAAGCGTAAGAGATCGTATGTGAAGATCGTCCAACCAGGCGAATCGACAACAAAGCTAAATATCCATGGCGTTAAGGTAATGCTCTGTATTTGGCGGGAACAAAAGGGTCCTATCTATTATGAGCTGCTTAAATCTAGCCAGATCGTCACAGGTAACCTGTACCGAACGCAACTGATTCGTTTGAAGCGAATATTGGCAGAAAAAGGCCCAGAATAAGCGCCCAGATATAAAAGCGTAATATTCCATTATGACAAGGATAGACCACATGTTGCAATACCTGTTTAAAACTATTTAGAAAGACCTAGCCCAGTCCCACTACTCCTTGTTTCGATCGATACTGAATGCTCTCTCTGGTATACGCTTCACTTCAGAACAGAGTATCCGAAATTGGCTTGATTCGTTCTTGGCCTCAAAGGATGAACAGTTCTTTTGACTCAGAATCCATATGTTGCCATAAAGATGGGAAAAGGTTATAGCTAACAATGGCCAACACTTTGAATAAATTCATATTGTTCAAATGTTTCAATATAAAAGCTAAAAATTTTAAAAAATTCCGCATTTTTATATCATACACTCAATAGTTTTCTGCCTCTACAAAAAACCAAACTATAACATTTTCACGTTAAAGTGGACCCCCTTATTACCGTACTTTTTGCAAACATTTTCCCCAAACTCGCGACAACATTTATGTATGTAAATATTGCTTTGTTTTAAAAAAAAACGTTTCATTCAAACTTTTCATAAAGTTTTTATTTGTCTTACTCATTTCATTCTCTTACAAACTCTGGTTTAAGAAGCTAGAGGAAGGAGTACGAAATTTATAAGAGCAAGTTAGGAGTACAAAGCATAATTACTGTTTGTTTGCATGTGTATGCAAGTTTAATACAGACACTTTTTTTTGCAACATAATAAAGTGAATGTAACTAAAGAAGAAGAAGAAGAAAACTAACCAAAGTAAGAGAGAGAGAGAAGGATAATTTAGTTTTAGTTGTTGTTGGTTGTGCAGTAAGTTTTGTTTTGTTTTTTAAACACAATGAAAAAGGGGGGACTCTAAAAACAAGGAAATTCAACACGAGTAAGAGAAGAAAATAAATATAAGAAGGTAAACAAAAGGAGTATCAATATAAAAAAATAACAGGGAGTTGGGTGTTTGTAGGTATTAGTTAATATTAACAACCAAGCAAGAAGAAAAAAAATCTTGGTTGGGGGGTTATGTATGGTTGTAGTTATAAGAGTAAATGTAGTATGTTTGTAATAAGCTAAACATAAGCATGCATGTTTAAGGTAAATACTTAGTTATAAGAGTAAAAGCAAAAAAAATAAAAAATAAATAAAAACTGTGTATAATATAGTATTAATGTTATGTTTATATCATGTTTGTAGCATGATGATGTTGATAATAATGACGATGGTGGTAAAGCTTGTTAATCTTGTCAACTGTACGCGATTTGTTTCAATTTTTTTTTTCTGCCATTTATTTTGTTGTTGTTGTGTTATAAATACATATAAAAAATACTTTGTTGTTACTGTTGGTATTGTGCTTAACCATGTTTGGTATGGTTTAGTTTAGCTTAAATTTGTTGTAGGTATGTAATTGAAAAATCAAGTGAGAGAGCAAATAATCCAACCAGACCAGAAGACGAAGAAGTGGAAAATATGCAGTTGTCTCTACATTGTGTGTGTGTGTATGTATGTGCATTTGTGGTTTTCTTTTGTTTGTTGTATTTTTTTTTTTCAAATTATAAAATATGTATGTAATGCATACCTACATATAATATACGTTTCAAAACAGTGTTCACAAAGAGTTTTATTATATTAAAAAAAGGATTTTTAAGATTAATAGAAAAAAAAGAAACAAATCAAGAAATTTCCCCAAAAAACTATAATTTTACAAAAAAAATCACCAATTTGCCAAAAAAAAAAAAGGTTAATTTAAAAAAGGTCTATCTAAAAAAAATCGGCAAATACAACTAATTTCCCAAGAAATAGCTAATTTCGAATAAAAAAAAAACGTTTATTTAAAATAATAACCTATTTTACAAAAATCACTACTTTTAAAAAACGCTAAAATCGCTAATGTTATTAAATTTTTTTTTTCAATTTTACAAAAAGTGCATAATGAAAAATTTTATTTTTTAAATAGGCGTTTCTTTTTTTGTAAATTATCGATTTAATTTACAAAAAAAAAACGCCTATTTAAAAAATAAATTTTTTCATTAAAAATTTTCAATATCTCCAATTTTAAATTTAATTTTTAAAAAATATATTTTACAGAAAAAAAAATAAAATTTACCAAACAAATACTAATTTGACAGATTAATACAGATAGTTTGGCAAAAGCTAATTTCTCGAAAAATCATAAATGTTCCAAAAAAAATATATAAATATAAACTTGAAAAAAAATCGCCTATATCACAAGAAATCGCATATTTTTTAATAAAGCACAAATTTTCCAAATAAAAAATTATTTTACTCAAAAAAAAAAAAAAAAATCGCCAAAACATTAATTTCAGAAGTCTCCAATTTAAAAAAAAAAACAAGATTAACAAGAAATTGCTTATTTTACAATAAACCACAATTTTGCAAAAAAAAACGCTTATTTCTCAAAATCACAAGAAATCGTATATTTTTCAATAAACCACAAATTTTCTAAATAAAAATCGCTTATTTCTAAAAATCGCTTAAACATTAATTTCAGAAAAGTCGCTAATTTAAAAAAAAGCAAGATTCACAGGAAATAGCTTATTTTATATAAATCCACAATTTGCAAAAAAACACACTCTTATTTCTTTAAATCGAAAATTTAAAAAAAAAATCGCCAAAACGTTAATTTCATAAAAACCGCTAAAACAAAAAATATCAAGTTTCGCAAGAAATCGAAAATTTTACAATAAACCACACATATTTTTTAATATCATTTGTTCTCCAAATCGATAATTTTACAGAAAAAATCGCCAAAACGTTAATTACAAAAAAACCGCTTATTTAACAATTTCACAATAAACCACAAATTTTAAATAAAATCGCTTATTTCTCAAAATCGACAATTTAACAAAACAAAAATCGCCATAACCTTAATTACATAAAAACCACTTATTTATCAAAAATAAAATCTCAAGTTTCACAATAAACCAAAAATTTTTCAAAAAAAAATCTCTTATTTCTGAAAATAGAAAATTTTGCAAAAAAAAATCGCCAAAACGTTAATTTCACAAAAACCGCTAATTAAAAAATTAAACTAGCAAGATGCATAAGAATTCCCATATTTTACAATAAACCATAGTTTTTCCAAATAAAAACCGCTTATTTCTCCAAATCGATAATTTTGTAGAAAAAATCGCCAAAATGTAATTTAACAAAAAAAAAAAATATGCCAAGTTTCACAAAATCGCATATTTTACTATAAACCATAAATTTTACAAAAAAATCGCTAATTTTACACAAAAAATCTCTAAAAGTTAATTTCACAAAAAGCGCTAATTAAAAAAAATGCATATTGTAAAACCACAAATTTTACAAAAAAATCTTTTATTTTTCCAAATCCAAAATTATGCAGAAAAAATCGCTAAAATGTTATTTTCACAAAAGTCGATAATTTAACAAAAAAAAAAATAAATAATCGAAAGTTTACAACAAATCGTGTATTTTACATTAAAATAAAATTGTTTGCAAAAAAATCGCTTATTTCTCAAAATGATAATTTTACAGAAAAAATCGCCAAAACATTAATTTTTAGAAACTAACGTTTTTGCGACTAATTAACAAAAAAATCGCAAATTTTACAATAAACCACAAATTTTACATATTAATCTTTTGCTTTTCCAAATCGATAATTGTGCAGAAAAAACCACCAAAACGTTAATTTTACAAGTCGCGAAATTAACAAAAAAAGTTTCACAATTAAACACAAAAATTAAAAAAAAATTCTCTTTTTTCTGAAAATCGAAAATTTTTGATAAAAAATCGCCAAAACGTTAATTTCACAAAAACCGCTAATTAAAAAATTAAACTAGCAAGATTCATAAGAATTCCCATATTTTACAATAAACCATAGTTTTTCCAAATAAAAACCGCTTATTTCTCCAAATCGATAATTTTATAGAAAAAATCACCAAAACGTAATTTTACAAAATTTACAAAAAAAATATACCAAGTTTCACAAAAAAATTGCATATTTTACAATAAACCACAAATTTTACAAAAAAAAAAACTTTAATTTTTTCAAATCGATAATTATGCAAAAAAAAAAATCGCCAAAACATTAATTTCACATAAACCGACAATTTAATAATAAAAAAATATCCCAAGTTTCACAAGAAATCGCACAAATTTTACAAAAAAAAATCTTTAATATTTCTAAATCGACAATTATACCAAAAAAATCGCCAAAACATTAATTTCACAAAAACCAACAATTTAATAAAAAAAATATCACAAGTTGCACAAGAAATCGCATATTTTACAATAAACCATACATTTTACAAAAAAAAAAAAAAAACGGTTATTTTTGAAAATCGCTAATTTTATTCAAAATCTACAATTTTACCAATTTTTAATTTTAATTTCACTAAAACCCATAATTTAACAAAAAAAATCCCATGTTTCACAAGAAATCGCATATTCTTCAATAAACCACAATTTTTCCAAATAAAAATCGCTTATTTCTCGAAATTGATCATTTTTCATAAAAAAAATCGCAAAAATTTAACGAAAAATATCGCAATTAATTAATTAAATAATTCATTTCGCATGAAAATGCAAATTTTACAATAAACCACAATTTAAAAATAAATAGCTGTTTTCTCAAAATCGATAATTTTACAGAAAAAATCTCCAAAATGTTAATTTCACAAAAACCGCTAATTTAGCAAAAAAAAAAAAAAAAAAAATCGCAATCACAAAAATCGCCAAATTAACAAAAAATAATTTGCAAATTTCACAAGAAACCACAAATTTAAAAAAAATCGTTTATTTTTTCAAAATAAATAATTTTACAGAAAAAAACGCAAAAAGTTAATTTCAAAAACCGCTAATTTAAAAAAATCGCTTATACATATTAATAAAACCTTTTCAATTTCACTAATTTGATTAAAAAAATCGCAAAATTTCTGAAATATTTACATATCTTCTATTTTACAAAAAAAAAAAAAAAAATTTAAAAAATAACTAATTTCACAATAATTCACTTCTTTAATAAAAACAATCGAACTTGAAAGATCTCAAATTTTACATAAAATCGCTAAATCACAAAAATAGTAAATTAAAAAAAAATCACCAATAATCGCTTAAAAAAAATCACAAATTTAATAAAAATTTCCAATTTCACCAATTTACACAATAAATCGCCAATTTTGGAAAAAAAAAGATATCAATTAAAAAAATGGATAATTTCACAGATAATATCCTTAATTTTACAAAATACGCAAATTTAACAAAAAAACGCCAATTTAAAAAAAAAAAACGCCAATATATAAAATCGCCAATTTCATTTATAAAATTAGCTAACTCCTTAAAAAATTGCTAAATTATAACAAATTTAATTTTATAGAATAAATAGATAGATTAATCATGATCTAGGTTAGTCTTTTCTTTAAAAAGTCGTGTAAATTGCGAATTCTAAAAAAAATCGCCAAATTCTGAAAAAAAAAATAAATTAAAAAAAATCTTAAAAATTTATAAAAATGTATTTGTAAAAATAACAACATTAATTGTTATTAATATTGGTTTACCAGCCATTTTAAGTTATTTATTATGATTAACTAACTACCTAAAAAGAGGTAATTTGAATTAATGGAAAAGTAATTTTCGGTCGCTAGACAGAAAACATCGATACTACTTAAGAATTGTGACATAAAGGCTTGTTTGAACATTAGTTCGTCAAAAAGATTTATTGGCACCGCTCCAAAGGAGATTCGTGACGATTTATCACAATAAAAGTTTAAAAATTCGATCATGGTACCTCAAAAGGCATCTTTATCAAAGACAATTCTTTTTATAACTATTATTTTGAGTGAATTATCTTTAAAACTAAAATTGATTGGTAATTAGTAGACTAGTTATTTTCGGTTTATAGCCAAAACACATCGTTACTTAGTGGATATCAAGACACTTAGCCTTGTTTGGCTATAAATTCCACACTTAAACTTTACACCATTAAACAGATGAATGACTACCTTCCTTTAAGCCTCTGCTTAGCGATACAATATCAAAAACAACAACAAAAAATAACCAGCCAATATAACAGAAAAAAAACCAACAACAACAACTACAAAACATGCTGAAAAACAAAACCCGACAACTAAATAAATAAATATCTAACGAAAAGCGTGAAAACATTTTACAAAAACGACTTAAACACTGAAAAGTAAATTGAGTATGAGATGATTGATTAAAAATGTGGCTAAAGCTTTACACATGCATCAGACATTAGACAAACACACAAATATATAAAACAAAAATCAGAATAGACACAGGGACGGAAGGAAGGACGGACGGACAGGCAGAAAGACATACAGACAGACAGACATACAGATAGATGCAAGTCAGTACCAGGGAATTAAGAATTTAGTTTAGTTGTATTGACTCGGACTGACTGGCATTTTGAAGTGTATTAAATTAAAAGCAAATTAAGATAAATAAACTGAGAAATAAATAGAAAATAAATAAAAGAATGTTAAGACTTTTTGGATGTTGCTATAATGGTGATAATGGCTCTAACGAAGAGTTTGAAAATTGATCCAATGCTTGAGTTTGAGTGTATTGACTGACTGTCAGTTTTGCTGTTTATGGTGAATGACAATTAACCCAAATTTAAACGTGTTTGTAACGAGGCAATTAGTGAATTAATTAATTTATTTATTTATTTGTCTGTTTCTTTGTTTGTCTTTTGTCTTTTGTATTGTTTAAAGTTTATTTAAAAATAGAAAGAAGCTTGAGAAAATTACTACATAGAGGTGATTAAAAATGTCTATACGCCATTAATTAATCCATTAAAAATGGGTAAAATATAGATTTTATGGCTTTAGTTTTACAATAAAACTTTTTGTGTTTTTATTTATGGTCTGAGCTAAGCTGTTAAAGACAATGTGGTCTATTTAGCGTTTTTTATATTTTTTTTCAAAAATAAGAATTTTCACTTGCCAATACTAACTATATGGACATTTCCATGGTCCAGAAAGCGACATTTATGAAACTTTAAAGTGAAACAAAAATAAAGATACCTAAACAAATTGTTTTCTTATTTGCATTTTTCGATAGCATGTTTGTAGCATTATGTTTTGTGTAAAAGATAAGTTTGGTCGAATTTTGTTTCCAATATAATAGCAATAAACATAGAACTAAAAAAACTCGCAAATCACCGAATTGGAAACACATTTTTATTTTCAAACACAGTGGAATTATCAATATGCAATATCGTCCTTATAAAATAGTTAAAATATGACTTAAAATCATAAAATTACAATTTTTACAACATAAACTCTGTATTTCGCATTTTTAGCATATTTACAATGTAAACATTTCCCCATCCCTGCAAGGGGAGAGTACAAAAATATTGGCATCACTATCTTACATACAACTCTGTGTTTACACACACCGTGTGTTTGTTTGTGTAAGTGTGTGTTGTTTGCCTGTCAGTCACTCAGTTTATTATTTTAATTTAGGCATTGGTTTTAATATTGTATTATTATTATTATTATTGTTTATGCATAAAATTAAACTTATTTCTAAAATAAATTATAGTTTATGTGTGTTTTTGTTTATTTGCTTCATTTGGTTAAACAATAGATAGATAGATACATACACACACATAAATTTGTACACGACGCACACATGCGTTTGCACACAACGCGACACACATACACACTTATCTGCTACAAACATGTCACCTTGAAAATTATGATATATGTATTTATATCGAATGAACCAACGACCGAAAGACAGGCGGACAGACGGACGGACTAGATGTTGAAAATAATAAAAAATTAAAATATTTAGAAAAAAATCCAACTCATAAAAACACTATAAACAAATACAGGGTAGCTATTTATAAATGTATAAATATAATTTAAGAAAAATTAACAGAAAATACCTACATATATAGAAATAATAAAAATTTAAAATATGTATTGTAGTTTGTAATAAATTTTCGTGAAAGAAGACAATTTGTAAGAAAATTAAATTTTTAACGGCTACCGCAAATAACTCACCCACTTACTCAAATTACCCAAATTATCACTTATCTTTATTAGGGATATTATGAAAATTTTATTATTTTTGTAAAAAAAATCTTGTTGAAATAGTGATTTTTCATAATTTAAGCGATTTCTTTCTTTCTTATTGTGAAATTGGATTTTTTTATAAGATTAGCAATTTTAAAATTTGCAATTTTTTTCGATTTTAAAAATTAGTAATTTTTTTAAGGAAATTGGCTAAATTTATTGTGAGATTTTTATAATATTAATGAATTTAAGTAAAATTAAAACTTTTTATATAAGCGATTTTTTAAATTGGCGTTTTTTTTTTTTTAAATAAAATTTTAGATTTTTTAAACTAATTGGCGAGATATTTATTGTGAAATTGGAGTTTTTCGTAATATTAGTGATTTTATCTAAATTTTTTTGTAAGATTAAGGGATTTAAGTAAAATTAACACTTTTTTATATAAGCGATTTTTTAAATTGTAACTTTTTTATAAAATTTGTGATTTTTTTATGAAATTGGTTATATTTATTTATTGTGAAATTGTAGATTTTTGTAAAATTAGATATAATAATTTCAATTTATTTTCGAAGCGATTTCTTTTAATTTGGCGTTATTTTTTTTTTTTTTGTAAAAATTAGTGATTTTTTTAAGAAATTGTTTAAATTTATTGGGAGATTTTTATAAGATTAATGAATTTAAGTAAAATTAACACTTTTATATATAAGCGGTTTTTTAAATTGGCATTTTTTTAAATTAAATTTTAGATTTTTTAAGAAAATGGGCGATTTTATTGCGAAATGAAATTGGTGCATTTTTGTAAAAATTAGTGATTTTTTTAAGATATTGGGTAAATTTATTGTGAGATTTTTATAAGATTTTTTAATAAGCGTTTTTTTTTAAAATGAGTGATTTTTTTTAGAAATTAGCAAAATTTATCGCGAGATTCTTATAAGATTAAATTAGCACTTTTATTAACTCTAATTTTACAATAAATATCGCCAAATCTAAAATTTGATTAAAAAAAAACGCTAACTAAAAAAATCTTCATATAAGCGATTTTTTTATTACCAAAAACTTTAATTTCACAATAAATATCGTCAAATTCTTTAAAAAATCCAAAATATGATATAAAAAAAAACCCCAATTTAAAAAATCGCTTATATAAAGATTTTTTAAATTGGCGCTTTTTTATCAAATTTGCGATTTTTTCAAAGAAATTAGCGATATTTATTGTGTTGTAGTTTTTTGAAACATCAAATCAAATTTAAGATGTTTTTCAAAGAATTTGGCGATATTTATTGAGTATTGGAGTTTTTGGTAAGATTAGCGATTCTATGTAAAATTTGTAGTATTTTGTTTGAAGCGATTTCTTTTAATTTAAAGAAATTGGCTAAATTTATTATGAGATTTTTATAAGATTAACGTTTAAATAAAATTAGCTTTTTCTTATATAAGCGATTTTTTAAATTGGCGCTTTTTTTATAAAATCTTAGATTTTTTACAGAATTTGGCGATATTTATTGCGAAATTAAAGTTTTTGATAAGATTAGTGACTTAATATAAAATTTTCAATATATTTTCGAAGCGATTTCTTTTAATTTGGCGTTTTTTGTAAAAATTTGTGATTTTTTTTTAAGAAATTGCCTATATTTATTGGTAGATTTTTATAAGATTTTTTTTATAAGAAAATTAGCACTTTTTTATATAAGCGATTTTTTAAATTGGCGTTTTTTTAATAAATTTTTTGACTTTTTAAAGAATTAGGCGATATTTATTGTAAAATTGGAGTTTTTTGTAGGATTAGAGACTTTATATAAACATTTTATTTTTTTTTAAATGTGTGATTTTTTTAAAGAAATTGGCTAAATTTGTTGGAAGATTTTTATATTTTTTATTGGGCGATTTTATTGTGCAATTAGTGTTTTTGGTAGATTAGTGACTTAATACAACATTTTCAATTTATTTTTGAAGCGATTTTTAAATAGGCGTTTTTTTTTAAATGAGTGATTTTTTTAAGAAATTAGCAAAATTTTTTGTGAGATTTTCATGTGATAAAATTAGCACTTTTATTAACTCTAATTCCACAATAAACTTCGCCAAATTCTTTAAAAGATCCAAAATTTTATATAAAAAAACGCCAATTTAAAAAATCGCTTATATAAAGATTTTTTAATTTGGAGTTTTTTTAAATCAAATTTTTGATTTTTATTGTGAAATTAGATTTTTATTGTGAAATTAGATTTTTATTGTGAAATTATAGATGTATTTATTGCGAAATTAAAGTTTTTGGTAAGATTAGTAACTTAATATAAAATTTTCAATATATTTTCGAAGCGATTTCTTTTAATTTGGCGTTTTTGACTTAATACAACATTTTCAATTTATTTTTGAAGCGATTTTTAAATAGGCGTTGTTTTTTTTTAAATGAGCGATTTTTTTAAGAAATTAGCAAAATTTATTGTGAGATTTTCATGAGATAAAATTAGCACTTTTATTAACTCTAATTCCACAATAAATTTCTTTAAAAGATACAAAATTTTATATAAAAAAAAACGTCAATTTAAAAAATTAATTTGGCGTTTTTTTAAATAAAATTTTAGATTTTTATTGTGAAATTATAGATGTTTTCTTAAAAACATCACTCATTAAAAAAAAACGCTAATTTCTGTGTTTTTTGTTTTCGTTTTCTTTAATCAAATTTTAGGTTTTTTAAGAATTTGGCGATATTTATGTACACAGAAAAAAACAAGTATTTTCAATGATAATTGTAACAAATAAGTGCTGAAATTAAAGTGGTACCCTCATTATCGGTCAAATCAAAAAAAAAAAAAAAAATGGGTAATTTGCTGTTATTCATTAGCAATTGTAATTAAAACAGAAATCAGGCAAATCGGTTCATAAATGACCGATAAGGAAAGGAAATTTCTAAAAAAAAAATATCAAAACTTCAAATATCTTCCTCGCAAATATGGTAATTACTTTATATAATCTTTAACTTAACCTTAGCTCACCCCTTGTACAACCACTTTCACCCCTTACACTGCTCTTAAATTGATATTGTTTGAAATTTCTAAACAAATTAAATATTTATATATGTATGTATGGATTTCCAATCACGTTGACATTTAAACATCACTTTTAAGCAAATTATTATTAATGCGATTTATTTAAAAATCAATAAAAACCCGCAGAAGACACACATTACAACAATTTCAAAAATAAATTAAATATTCTTTAACGACCGCGATTTATTTAGAATGTAGCAAAAAAAAACAACAACAACAAAAATCCATTAAACTATCAAACAACAGTGGGGCAGATTTTGACAATTTGAAAATAAAATTTTACAAATCATTTTTTTTTTTTTTGCATAATTTCCTTTTTTTTTTTTTTTTTTTGGTTTATATTAGATCATTATTTAGTAATTAATTAGTCCCACTGTTTAGCTTGTTTAAATAAATTTGTTTTGTTTTAAATTGATCATATATGTATATATTTTTATTTTTTTAAATTCCATTAGATCGATGTTTTTTATGCAAATAAGACAACACCATAAACATAATATAAAACAACATACATAATATTAAAATAAACTTGCTTACACATTTATGAAACAAATTAATAATAAATTACCACGAAACACTTAAAAGAGCAGCCACAATAATAAACAGGCGCAACAAATCCGCTTAAACATACAGTCATTAAATTTTTAGTTTTATTTAAAAATGTTTTTAATTTTTTTTTTTTTATTTTCATAAAAATCAATAAACATGATATTTGTTTTGCGATAAAACTACAAAATAATAATAATAATGAAAAAAAAAAGAAACACAAAACCGATTTATTTTAAACAAATAAAAACTTTTAAAACGTAGCACACCCAACATTTATTACAAAATAAGAAACAATAATAAAATAAAAATACACACTAATAAACGCCAGAGTTTAAAATAAAATACAAACAAAGTATAAGCGTTTTTTTTTAAACGCTTTTAAAATACCGGCAAGATTTGTCTATATTTATTCGTCTAGCTGTCTCATTTATCGTTTTTTTTTTTTTCTATGTGTTTGTTTTAGAACTTGCTATTAAAAGCCTACAATTTAAATCGGATTAAATTGGAATTGAAATTCAAGCACTAGTAGACAACACTTAGCTACGTTGTAGATGTATAGATAATGGACATGATATGACATGTAGTATGTATGTTTGCGAAACAGTGGGACAACAGAGGTTTAATTTATATATTAGTAGACTTGACAATTATTCAAACTATCAAATTTTGGATTTAACTGTGGTTGTTTAAGTTGTCAAATTTTAGCTTCAATTGTTGATCTTTAAATATAAAAATTTTAGCTTTAATTGTGTTCTCTTAAGTTGTCAAACTTAAGACCGCAATCCTGGGGGCAAATTCTCGGACTCGAAATCAAAATAAATTTCGAACGCTTATTAGCGTTCGAGTAAAAACTCGTTCGTTATGGAGCACAATCATTATAATTTTCTATACATTTTATTCGATATCGAATAAGAGAATCCCAAAAATAAATAAAAAAATCGAACGTTCGAATAAGTATTCGATCGTGTTCGAATGCGGTAATTAGCCACCTGGTTCTTTAAGTTGTCAAATGTAAGCATAAATCCTCAAAATTTAAGTAGTTAAATTTTAGCTTCAATAATGGTTCTTTAAGTAGACAAATTTCAGCTTCATGCCTGCTTCATTAAGTTGTAAAAATTTTGCTACAATACTGGTTTATAAAGTGGTAAAATTTTAGCTTCTATCATCGGTCTTTAATTTTCCAAAGTTTAGCTTATTTTCGCCTATTTCTTTCAATTCATTTAAAACCTTTCATTTCACCCACTTGCGACCCACTGTTTACATGTGTGAATGTCGTTTATTATGCAAAAACAAAACAAACGACAAATTATAGGTAAAAACAGAATGAATATTAATAATAAAATAGAAATAGCAATAAATAGCAACACAACAAAATCACAATATTTTTTGCTTATTTATCATTGCTTCTTCTTCTTCTTCATTAGCTTCACCTCTAAACAATATTAAATTTGTTTTTTTTTTTTATTTATACACACTCACACACATTAATTATTTAAAAGCAACTACAATAACAATAACGGAATGAATGAATAACACACAAAAAAAAAGTTAAACACGAGTACATATATGTAAATATTTATCTAATTTGTTGCTAGCAAATACAGGAACAGCAACAACAACAACTATGACACAGGCAGACAGACAGCCAACGTCGGCCATTAAATTAAAGACAGCTACAAAAAAAAAAATGAAAAAATAAACACACATACACGCAAATTATTTAAATGCGAAATGTTAAACAACTATCTCTAAACTAATCAATAATATTTCGCAAAAATTACTAAAATAAAATTAAGCGGCAACAACAATAAATAAAACTAAAGTTTCGTAGACAACACATTAAACGAAATGAGCAAAAACAACTATAACAAAAACAAACACAAGCACAATATGAACGAAGCAAAACAACAACACTAGAGATGCCAATTGGTTTGTTTTGAAATGTAGTGGCAACTGTTGGAGGGAAAACAGCTGTTTTAGCCTTATTGGGGGGAATAGAAAGAAAATTGTGGAGTTTCTAATTAACAAATATTGTGAAATCGCTAAGAATGTTTAATTTGGGGTTAAATCAGGAATATTAATGGAATAAAGGAATAAATCTACTAAAATAGTTTAATTAGGAAAATGCCATACAATTTATAAAAGTATTGCAATTTTAAATTAAAAAAACTATTAATAAAAAATGTCTAGGAAAGTTTTATTTTATTTCAAAATCCATTTTTCCATTAATTAAATATAGTTGAGAAAGTTTTGTAATTTTTTATTGAAAATTATAACAAAATTAAAGGAAGTTTGATTTTAATGTCATCCTTTACCATCTAACTGACCAGACCTAAGACTGATTGAATGATATTGGTCTCTGGCGAAAAGAAATATAAAAAAAAAACAGTTTTTATAAAGTCAACAATTAAGCAGAAAATCACAAAATTATATTAAAATCCCTAAAATGTATGCATAAACATACAAAATTTCCACCAAAATCAAACTATTTTTTTAAATTTCTCCTAAAACATAAATTTATAAAGGAATACCTGTTAATAAAATATTATTTTCTTTACAATTGGTTTATTAAAACAAAAAAAAAAATACGGGATTTGTTCAAATTTTTTAGAATTTCTGATCTTTTGAGGCCAAAAACGAATCCAGGCAATTTCGGATACTGTGTTCCAAAGTGAAGAGTATCCCATAGAGAGCGTTCTGTATCAAATAGTAATCGGACGGGACAAGGTCTGGACTTCTTTCAAAATAGTTTTTAACAGGTATTGCAACATGTGGCCTAGCGTTGTCATGATGGAATATTACGGTTTCATGCTCGCTTTAAACGAATCAGTTGCGTTCGTAACAAGTTCTTTGTGATGGTCTGGCCAGATTTCATCATTTTATAATAGATAGGACGCTTTTGCTCCCACCAAATACAGAGCATTACCTTAACGTCATGGATATTTGGCTTTGATGTCGATTCGGCTGGTTCGCCGGGCTTCACATATGATCGCTTACGCTTCGGGTTATCGTAATGGAACCATTTTCCATCGCAACTAATGATTCGTTGGAAAAATGATTTTCTTTTATAGCATTCAAGCATCATTTCGGACATGCAAAATCATATTTCAAGGTCTCTCGGCTTTAATTCGTATGGTCCGTCTGTCTGTCAGTCTGTTGAAATTAATTTTCTGAATACCCCAGATATCTTCGGGATCCAAATCTTCAATAATTCTGTCAGACATGCTTTCGAAAAGTTTCCTATTTAAAATCAGCAAAATCCGTCCATCTATTTTTGGCCTTTTTTTTGATCTATATCTCTATTACTAAGTCATAAATATAGACAATATAGATATATAATGATAGATATTTCAAAGACTATACAAAGTTGGACCTACAATGGGTCAAAATCGGGAAAAATATTTTTAACCCGAATTTTTTTTCACAAAAAATTTTCTTTTGTCATACATTTTTTTCACTAATAAATTAAAAAAAAAAAATTTAAAAATTGGAAAAAACTTTTAAAAAAATTATTTTGAAAAAAAAAGAAAATTAAAAAAAAATTTAAAATTTTATTTTAAAGTATAATTTGGTGAAGGGTATATAAGATTTGGCACAGCCGAATATAGCTCTCTTACTTGTTTTTAAATAAAAGAAGTATACCAGAACTTCTCGCATATGACGCTTTGTTGCCACAAGATTCGATATTTTCGAAGCAAAAGAAAAACTTTGTTGTTTACACTATAATGTTCAATAACTAAGTGAGAATAAAGGACAGATATGTACCCTTCAAAATGACATATAAGTTCTCAAAAACAAAAACAGCGTTCAAAAGATACGCCATCTCTTGAGAATCCCGCATTTTTAAGTTATACACCAATAATTAAATAGGAAGTAGTCAAATATTAGCATCAATTGTTTGACATTTTTTCTTTAATCGTCAATCTTTCAGTTATCTAAATTTTGCTTCAGTCATTTGTCAAATTTTTGCTTCAGTTGACAATCTTTCAGTTCTCTAAATTTTGCATCAATCATCATTCTTTAAGTTGTCAAATGCTTGTCTCAATCTCCAATCTTTAAGTAAGCAAATGTTGACTTCAATCGTTAATCTATAGATGCTCAAATATTAGCTTCAATCATCAATCTTTAAATGGTCAAATTATTGCTGTAATCCTAATCTTTAAGTTGTCAAATTTTAGCTTCAATCACAATGTTTAACCGTCTAATGCTTAAGCATGCCTCAAGGCACTCATCGCAATAATGCCAATAAATTCAAATATAACTGATTTTTCATTTCAAAAACTCTTTAACAGTTTCTAAAAAACGTACTTAAATATTTTAATAAGCCTTGAAATGTCTTTAAAGCTCTCTTCTTTCTTATTTACAGCACTTTTTACAAACTAAGTGCATTAACTACCAAAATAATATGGGAAGTCCATGTTGTATTATAAACGTTTCAAATTATCTGATTTGAGTGATGAACAATTATAAAAGTTGTTTTCAAAAAAATTTACAAACTATACTAACTAAAACCCGACTATGTTTCAATCTCTAAAACCCCAAGGGTGCCTTAAGGCACTCATTTAGTTTTGCTCACCTGGCAGGTAAACCATTGATTGAACAAACTTGGCATTAGAGGGTTAAGTTTTAAAATTTTAGCTTTAATAACAATTGCCAAATGCTTAAAAAAGCCCTTATGAATAAGAAAAAAATTATGTACGATAGAAGAGCCTTTAAAGACGTTTTTATTAAAGACAAATCATTTAATAACATTTATTTACAGTGATTTATCTTTTATTACCAAAAATAAGTGGTAATTTGGTTAATGGGAATAAGAGAACGAGTTATTTACGTTCTGTGAAATGAAAAAACAGCACAACGACTAACTACAACCATAATAAATAAATTATCTATCTATCTGTGAATAAATATTTAAGTATAGTATATTAATAACGTTATAATTTGATTTTTTTTTTTATATAATAAAAAATACAACTACAACAATAAAAAAAAAAAAACAACAATTTGAACGCCACACGAAATAGATATGAATGACTATGAAGTGGAAAGATGTAAACGAGTACAAATTGTACTTAAATTGTTACGATTTGTTTTCGTGTGTTTATTTTATTGTTTTTTTTTTTTTTTTTTCTTCATTCTTGTGTGTATGTTAGTTGTTGTTGTTTTATTAATTTCAGGTGAATAAAAACAGAGAGCCCATAGTTAAGAAAGAGTATGTATAGGAAAAAGAGAGCAAATAACAGTTCATTTGTTTACATCGTTAAGTACAGACAAAATTGGAAAACATATTAATAAAAGTAATTGATTAATTCAAAAGTCATTGTAAAAATAAGATTTTAAATATAAATTTTATTAACAAAACTGGTTATAATTAAAGTACCTATGTATGTATTTGTTATAAATTGTTTATCTGTGTAAGAAGAACAGACTAAACAAATAAAACTTTTTTATCTTTTAACAATTTATTAATCTATTTGCTAAATATCAGTTAAACACTAGAAACTTTCATAATCAATGTAAATGAAACTAATCGAAATAAAACAAAATACATAATGAGTTATTAAAATCAATTAGCACAAGAATGATTTTAAGTAAATAAACATGCAGTTCATAATAGGTTAAAACTAAAGCAGCGATGGAAAACTGAGTTTTCAATGAATAAAAAAACATAGATATTTTAGTAATATTGATTTCCCTAAAAATTTCTTAGTTAAACATTATTTTGCAAAAGTTAGGAAACTTTATTCCAAGAAAATCTTTAATATTTGCTAATATATCAAATTTAACGAAACTTTATTTTCTATATCTACACAATTCGAAAGGAAATATCTATTAATTCTATTATATTAAATAATTAACTTTAGAAATCTTTAAAATAAATCTACTTTGGCAAATTTTTAAAACTTAACGAAACTTTATTTTCTAAAGGAAAACAATTTGAATTAAAATTTTATTATATTTATAAAACCTAACTGACTTACTGTTTAAATCTAAAAAAATTTCCTGTTTTGAGGAATTTAAAAACTTAACGAAACTTTTTTTTCTAAACCAACAACTTCTAACCATAAATTTTGTTATATTTATTTAAAACAACTTGAATGCTAGTTGATTCCATTAAAAATTTTAATTTTGACAACTAAGATAAACTTAACGAAACTTTATTTTTTTAACCAAATCAATTGAAAATGATTTTATTACATATTTGTTTAATTTAGTATGTATATCTTTTAATATAAAATAAATTAAAATTTTTTGTCAGTTTCAAAAAATTAACGAAACTTTTTTTTCTAAACTAACAACTTTTAACTATAGATTTTGTTATATTTATTTAAAACAATTTAAATGCTAGTTGATTCCATTAAAAAAAATTAATTTTGAAAATTGAAAAAAACTTAACGAAACTTTATTTTTGTAACCAAATCAATTGAAAATGATTTTATTGCATATTTGTTTAATTTATTATGAATACCTTTTAATACAAAATAAATATAAATTTTTTGTCAGTTTAAAAAACTTAATGAAACTTTTTTTTCTAAACCAAACATATTTGATCACTACTATTGCTATATTTATTTAATGCAGCTTAAAAGCTAGTTAATTCCATAAAAAAAAATGTTTGACAAATAAAAAAAAACTTAACGAAATTTTTTTCTTTTTTTTAATGCAATCAACTAAAACTAGTTTTTTTTATATTTGCTTAACTCATATAGTTTTCAAATCTAAAGAATTTTCTTATTTTTGTCTATTTGAAAAACTTAACGAAACTTTTTTTTCTAAACCAAACATTTTAAATTAAAAATTTTGCTATATATATTTAACATAGCTTAAATGCTATTTGATTCATTAAAAAAATTTCAATTTTGCCAAATAAAAAAACTTAACGAAACTTTATTTTTTTAACTGATTCTTTAAAAAAAATAATTTTTTTATATTTCTTTAACTTGGATTAGTCAGTTATTAATCCTTTAGAAATTTGACTTTTTTGATAAATTAAAAAACTTAACGAAATTTTATTTAATTAATCATAAATATTTAAAGAAAACTTTAACTATATTCGTTTAAAAAAAGCTTAAATATTATTTAAATCAATAAAAATGTCTTGTTTTTGTAAAATTCTAAAACTTAACGAAACTTTATTTTTCTAAAGAAAACAATAAAAATGTAAATTCTCCTATATTTGGTTCAATTAAACTTTATTCCTTTAAAAATTATATTTTTCCTTACTCCTTCAACATAACATAATTTTAAAACTAAATTACAATAGCACTGAATTTTCCATCCCTGCTGTAAAGAGAATTTATTAGCATATAACAATTATCTCAACATCTCTTTATTATTCTCCCAGTTATCTCTTTTCAATCCTCGGGGGAAAAATCATTACGTGAAACTAAACTAAACAGCTACAAAGTGAAGGAGTTAATTAAATTTATCAAGTATGTACTCGTAATACATACACACACACTCACTTAGCTACAAACAACCTAAAAACCTGAAATGTGTGAAACTTTTAAATGACCAGGTTTATTTTCTTGTTGCTGTAGCAGCCCCAATCATGTTTTTTTTTGTTGTTGTTAAGACAAGATGTTAAAGAAGAAGCAAAAAAAAATAAAAATAAGAAATAAGTTTCCTACTTGAATGAAATTGTACATACCACTAATATTTGTGGTGATTTTATTTCATGCTTAAATTGTTTATATATTAACAAGATTAAGAAATCACAAGATACACAAAGTATTCACGAGATTTTCAATGATACACACATACTCATAGACTCTCATTTAATTACATACAACAAAATGAGAAAGAACTGAAATAAGAAACAAAATAAACAGAAAATAAAACCAACAACCAACCATGTACTAGTTTCAACGACAGCTGCCTTAAGCACAAGAGGAAAAATCGACAATAAAAAAAGCTCATAGATTGAAATTGATGGAATTTCATAGATACAATTATAATGCTAATTGAGCACAGAAAATCAAAGAAATTAAATAAGAAGAAAAAGAGTTAAAGAAACCGTGATGTCAATTAGGTGATTTTTTGCCTGATTTCAATAGTTGCTTTTCTAAGTACATATATTAAACGAATAAAGCAATAATTAAATTAAAATAATTTTGGTTTAGAAAATATAGTATCGTTAAGTTTTTTGATATGCTAAAATTAAAATTTTTTCCTAGAATTGAAGAAAAACTTAGCAATATAAAAATATTTTAGCAATAGTTTAAGTTTCAAGCATTTAGTTTAGAAAATAAAATTTCGTTAAGTTTTTTAAATTGTCGAAAATAAAAAATTGTTCTTGATTTTAATAGTTGCTTTTGAATATTAAACGAATATAGCAATAATTTAATTTAAATACATTTGGTTAAGAATATAAAGTTTCGTTAAGTTTTTTGAATTGCCAAAAATGAGAAAGTAGTCAGGCTTTGTATAAGTGCTTTACAATATTAAACAAATATAACAATAATATATTTTGAAAGCTATTCGTTCAAAAAATAAAGTTTCATTAAGTTTTTTAAATTGAGAAAAATAAAAATAGTTTCTTGAATTTAATAGTTGCTTTTCATTACTAAAAGACTACAGCAAAAGTTGGTTTAGAAAAACTTTCGTTAAGAAAATAAATTTTCGTTCAGTTTTTTAAATTAACAAAAATTATAAATTTTTCTGGATTTGTAAAGAAAATACACTTTATTAAACGAATATATCAATAATTTAATTTTAAATCTGTTAATTTAGAAAATAAAAGTTTCGTTAAGATTTTAAATTGTCAAAAATAAGATTTTTTTCTAGATTTCTGTACAAGCTTAAAAATATTAAATGAATATAACAATAGTTTAATTTTAAAACTTTTAGTTTAAAAAATAAAGTTTCGTTAAGTTTTTTAAATCGTCCAAAGTAAAAAAAGTTTATGGATTCAAATATATATTTACCTATATTAAATGAATATCACAATAAATCAATTGAAATATGTTAGGTTTAGAGAATACATGTTCGTTAAGTTTTTTTAAATTAACAAAAATTATAAATTTGTCTGGATTTGAAAAGAAGATTCACTTTATCCAACGACTATATCAATCATTTAATTTTAAAACTGTCAGTTTAAAAAATTAAGTTTCGTTAAGTTTTTTAAATCGTCCAAAGTAAAAATTTTCCTGGATTCAAATTGTTATTTACCTATATTAAACGAATATAATAATAAATCAATTGAAGTATATTTGGTTTAGAAAATAAAGTTTCGTTAAGTTTTTTAAACTAACAAAATTAAGAAATTTTTCTGGATTTGCAAAGAAGATTCACTTTATTAAACTAATATATCAATAATTTAATTTTAAAACTGTTAATTTAGAAAATAAAAAGTTTCGTTAAGTTTTTAAATTGCCAAAAATAAGAATTTTTATAGATTACTGTACAAGATTAAAAATATTAAATGAATATAGCAATAGCTAAATTTTAAAACTTTTAGTTTAAAAAATAAAGTTTCGTTAAGTTTTTTAAATCGCCCAAAATAAATTTTTTTTCTGGCTTCAAATATATATTTACCTATATTAAATGAATATCACAATAAATCAATTAAAATATGTTTGGTTTAGAGAATAAATTTTCGTTAAGTTTTTTAAGTTAACAAATATTATAAATTTTTCTGGATTTGAAAAGAGGATTCACTTTATTAAACGAATATATCAATAATTTAATTTTAAAACTTTGAGTTTAAAAAATAAAGTTTCGTTAAGTTTTTAAAATCGTTCAAAGTAAAAAATGTTTATGGATTCAAATAGCTATTTACCTATATTAAAAGAAATAAGTTTTTAATACCTAAATCGGATAAACAAAAATAATTCTGATATGCTTTTCTAAAAGTTTTTCTATAAAAATAAAAAACTTACTTCAATCTATGTGGAAACTAAGTATTTTTTAGATAATTACTCTTTAAATTGGTATACAATATCAAAAATTAATTTTAATTACTATTACAACCTATTACGTTACTTATTTCACAAAAGCAATTAATTAAAACACAAATCGCCATAAACATTTATTTGCTAAACACTTCTCTCAAACAACGAAAACAAACAGCGCAATTAGAATACACAAGAATCTTAAGGAAACTCCATTAATAACTGTTATAAAATTAAGTAAATAATAGAGAGACAGAAACCTTAACAATAAAAAATTCTCTTCATATTGACCTTTTCCTTTCTGCCATTAACACTTAAAAATCCTTTTTTCTTTTATTTAATTGTACATATTCGCCCCCTTTAGCCATTAAATTCGTGTAATTTACGTCTATTGTTCTCGTGTTTTCAACAACACCCACCTGACCCTAAACGATTATATTTATTAAATCGTTATAAATTTACTTCATCATTGTTCGTGTCCATATGTATGTATGTACGTACGTACGTATGCATTACATTCGTTCATTCGTTCGTCTAATTCCTTATTTCGTTTATTTGTCGTTCGTTTATTCTTGTCATTAAGAAACGACCAAAAAAAAAGGGGTTTTTCTTTTGAACATACACACAAACCTGCACGAAATACTCATATTTAATACTAACACCAACAACAATAGCAACACCACCAACACATGCCTGTCTACAAATAAATAAATAAACATGGCTGTTTGTTGTTATGTTGGGGAATACACTCGTATTATTATAATTTGCTCGTCGTTTTTTTTATTTTAATTTGTTTTATTGTTGTTATTGTTGCGTTGCGTTTCGTTTGTTATGTGTAATTGTTGTCATGTTTAGTTGTTGTTAGTTTAACATTAAATGGCTGTTGATGTTATGTTGTTGTTTATATTATTTAAATACACCTCCATTGTTATTGTTGTTGATAGGTTCGTAACTATACTCACACTTTGTATATTGCAATTGATTATTGCAGAGTGCTGCCATATGAGGTAATTTATTTAGTTTTCCGTGAATTAATAGCTAATGATTTTTTTTAAGGAATGTCAAACAAAATTAAATAAATAAAGGAATACGTTTTAATTTATTCCATAATTGTAACGATTTTTTTTTTCGCACATGTTTAAAAGTATGGCTATGAATCACATTTACAAAAATGTACACCGAACGAAATAAAATAAATAAATAAAAAATTAAATGGGAATTCAAATGAAAAACATTATTTTAGTTATTGAACATTATAGTATAAACAACAAAGTTTTTTCTTTTTCCTTCGAAAACGTCGAATTTTTTGCCAACAAAGCGTCATATGCGGGAAGTTTAGCTTTACATCTTTAATTTGTCACCGAAGCTTATGGTTTCAACGTGCGAGACAAGGATTGTGTGATTCAGAAGTGGTGATTTTGACACGGAATGTAAAGATCGCTCAGGCCAGCCAAAAAAGTTTGAAGACCAAGAATTGTAGGCATTACTCCATGAGGATTGTTGTAAAACTCAACAAGAACTTGCAAAATCATTGGGAGCTACTTGGGAGCAGCAGTTTCAAAACGTTAGCGAGCAGCAGTACTCATCCAAAAGCAGGGGAAATGGCTACCATAAGAATTGAAGACGAGAGAGACCTTGAAAGACGATTTTGCATGTCCGAAATGATGAAAAAAAACATAAGTTTTGCATCGAATCATTACTTGCGATCAAAATGGATCCATTACGATAACCCGGATCGACACTAAAGCCAAATATACATCGCGCTAAGGTAATGCTCTGTATTTGGTGGTAGCAAAAGGGTCTATTATGAGCTGCTGAAATCTGACACAGGGAACCTGTACCTAACGCAACTGATTCGTTTGAAGCGAGCATTGGCCGAAAAACGCGCTGAATATGCGACCAGACATGAAACCGTAATATTACATCATGATTACGCACGGACACATGTTACAATGCCTGTTAAAAAGTATTGAGAATACACTTCAGAACAGAGTATCCGATATTGGCTTGATTCGTTCTTGGCCTCAAAAGATGAGTAGTTCTTTTGGCTCAGAATCCATATGTTGCCAGAAATATGAGAAAAGGTCGTAGCTAACAATGGCCAATACTTTGAATAAATTTATAATGTACAAATGTTTAAAAATAAAAGTTGAAAAATTTAAAAAATTCCGCATTTTTAAGTCATACTTTAAGAATAATTTTTTTTGTATTTTTGAAAAAAAAAAAAAAAAAATTGGAAAAAGTACTTTTCTCAAAAATTCAATATTTTGGTACTTTAAAGAAGTACTTTTACCAAAAAGTTTGTATTTTACAGGAAAATTTATTATGGTTGTTTTCAAACAAAACATTTTGTAAATAAGTACTTGTTTGGTACATTTGGTACTATTTTTTAAAAAAAAAGTACTTTTTTTATACTTTTTTTTGTTTGCTTATATGAATAATTTTTACAATTTTTGAACTTTTTCATCAGTTCCGAACATTATCTTATAACTTTTTTGAAATTTCACACCTTAAAAAATACAAAAATATTTGTGTTTGTCAGGAAATTTTAAAAAGTGTTTATTTCTATTATAACAATTTTGTAATTACATACGTACTTTTGACACTTTTGGTACTTTTTTAAAAAAAGCACTTTTTACTTTTTTTGCTTATTAAAAATTGTACTATTTTTGAACTTTTTCTTCAGTTCAGGGCCAATACTTTTAATAAATTTCTATTGTACAAATGTACCAAAATAAAAGTTAAAATGAATAATAATTTTTTTTTTTTTTTAAAAAACATTTTTGAAAAAGTACTTTTTTAAAAATTGAAAAAATTCCGCATTTTTAAGTCATACTTTAAGAATAATTTTTTTTGTATTTTTGAAAAAAAAAAAAAAAATGGAAAAAGTACTTTTCTCAAAAATTCAATATTTTGGTACTTTAAAGAAGTACTTTTACCAAAAAGTTTGTATTTTACAGGAAAATTTATTATGGTTGTTTTCAAACAAAACATTTTGTAAATAAGTACTTGTTTGGTACATTTGGTAAAAAAAGTACTTTTTGAAACTTTTTTTTGTTTGCTTATATGAATAATTTTTTTTTTTGAACTTTTTCATCAGTTCCGAACATTATCTTATAACTTTTTTGAAATTTCACACCTTAAAAGATACAACAAAAGTTGGTGTTTGTCAGGAAATTTTAATAAGTGTTTATTTCCATTATAACAATTTTCTAATTAAGTGCTTTTGACACTTTTGGTACTTTTTTAAAAAAAGTAATTTTTAAATTTTTTGCTTATTAAAAAAAATTGTACTATTTTTGAACTTTTTCTTCAGTTCAGGGCCAATACTTTTAATAAATTTCTATTGTACAAATGTACCAAAATAAAAGTTAAAAAGAATAATAATTTTTTCGTATTTTTGAAAAACATTTTTGAAAAAGTACTTTTTTAAAAAATTTTATATTTTGGTACTATTTTTTGGTACCTTAAAGAAGTACTTTTACAAAAAAGTTTGTATTTTACAGGAAAATTTATTGTGGTTATTTTCATAACAAAAAATTTTGTAAATAAGTACTTTTGACACATTTGGTACTTTTTTTTTAAAAAAAGTACTTTTTGAAACTTTTTTTTTTTTTTGCTTATATGAATAATTTGTACGTTTTCTTAAGTTCCTAACATTATTTTGTAGATATTTGGAAATTTCACACCTTAAAATATCAAAAAATTTTGTGTTTGTCAGAAAATTTTAATAAATGTTTATTTCCATTATAACAATTTTGACACTTTTGGTACTTTTTTAAAAAAAGTACTTTTTCATTTTTTTGCTTATATAAAAAAAATTGTACTATTTTTGAACTTTTTCTTCAGTTCCTTACATCATTTTTTAGCTATTTTGAAATTTCATATCTCTTAAACATTTTGGTACTTTTTTAAAAAAGTACAATTTTCCAAAATTTTTATTTTTGTTTCGTTTTAAGTACATTTTTAATAAATTTATCATTTGCTAGGGTAAAAATTGCCAAATTAAAAAAATCTGCCTAAAATTTTAATTTTCTCCATGTACTCCTGATGTTTTTCTTCTTTTTTTTAATCCACAATGCAGATGCTACTTCAATAATTTATTTTTAATTCCCTTTTTTTTAACAATACACACATTGTATATATAATTTGGTACGCTATTGTTTTGTTTAGTACTTTTTGTATGTATTTATCATTGTTATGTTTGTTGTTGTTGTTGCTACTGCCTTTTGTTGTTATATGTGTTGTGTGCAATTTGCGTTCAAATTAAGTATAAAAAATATTTTTATACAAAATAAAATAACCACTCATATACTTAGTACAAATAAAATATGTATGTACAGACAAAAAGAAAACAGGGTAGAGAGCAACAACAAAGTAGTAGTATGTAGTATTTAAGTACCAAACAGTGTAATTGTAAGTAAAAGTTTACAATGAAATGCAAAAAAAAAATTAAAACCAAAATCACTTATTTACCGAAGTGTTGTTGCTGTATTATATTCATAGTCGGTCGCCTTTTTAATGTTCTCGTTTATTCTACAACTATTTTTTTGTTTCTTCTTCTAGCTGGTATTTTTTTTTTCATTGGTTGGTTTAGCTGACAGGCAGACAGTGTTTGTTTGATTGTTGTTTGCAATTTTTATTTTTTTTTTCTTGCAATATCGTATAGAATTGAAGTGTAAAATGTTGGAGAGTGTGAGTGTGTGGATGTGTATATTGCCACTGCGTTGTATTGACAGCAGCTGCTCTTAACTGTCATAAACATTGAGAATTTTTATTATGTATGAAAAATGTGTGTGTAGAAAAATGTGAAACAGACCGACCTAAAGTTCTTTTATGTGCGAGTTATTTGTATATTGCATTTTTTGGAATTTATGTATTATTGTTGTATGTATGTATGTAGTTGTCGTGTGTTAGAAATCCCTTTTCTTTTGTTGTTGCTGGTTTTTTTTTTTATTTGTTTGTGCGTTTGAAGTGTTGTCATGGATATGATGATGATATTTATCCTTAGTCATCTTTTTAAAGTGTTCTCAAAATTAAAAAAAATTTGTTGGTGTTTTAAAAAACACTTAAATACCTATTTTCAGTTATTAGATTAACTGAAGTGTGATTAGAGTTTTATTTAACTGTACATACCTATTGACTTAAATAAGTCTTAATAGGTATAACTTTATAAAAGTTTAAATCAAATTTGATGCCTTTCGTTAAAAAAACTAGAGTAAATAAAATTTAAATATCACTAAAGTTATGTATCACTAAATCTAACTGATTTCGTATTCAAAGGGACTAGTTATCACAGGATTAAAATCCTTCACTACACGAAAATCACTTAATGATATTTATTTTATTTCAGAGAACGAAAATGTTTTAATTTTGGTAATGGCAACTAGTTACTGCATACATTACTATGTGATGAGTGGTCGTTAACCAACACAGTTTTTTGTGATATGAACATTTTTTTAATTAACATTTTTAAAATAAGCATTTTTTGAGTAATTTCGGTTTTTAGCGATTTTTTATATTAAAGGTTTTTTTATTATTTTTAAATTTTATTCATAAAATTAGCACTTTTTCTTAGTAAATGAACATTATTTCGTTAAATTATAAATTTGTGTAGCAAAATAATGATTTTTTTGAAATATACGTTTTAGCGATTTTTTTTTTTTTATATTTTGGTAAAATCAAACAATTTAAGCAATTTTTTTTTTTTTGGAAAATTTACATTGTTTTAGCGATTTTTTTGGAAAATTAAACAATTTTAGCAAATTTTTTGGAAATTTACTTTTTTTTGTTCAAAATAAGCGTTTTTAATAAATTTCTGTTTTAGCGATTTTTTTGTTTTACTGATTTTTTTATAAGATTAACAACTCTTTTAGTATAAAATTACAATTATTTTGTTAAATTTGTGATTTTTATAAGAAAATTATGGATTTTTTTTTGTGTTTTTTTTTTAATTTCATAAATTTTATTCATAAAATTTGCAATTTTTCTTAGTAAAATTAATATTATTTTATTAAATTATAAATTTTTGTAGCAAAATAAAGTATTTTTTTGAAATTTTTATTTTAGCGATTTTTATGAAAGTTTCGAATTTTTATTTTTATACCCTTCACCTTCGTGAGAAGGGTATATATAAATTTGTCATTCCGTTTGTAATTTCCACAATATAATTTTCCGACCCTATAAAGTATATATATTCTGGATCCTTATAGATAGCGAAGTCGATTAAGCCATGTCCGTCTGTCTGTCTGTCTGTCTGTCTGTCTGTCCGTCTGTCTGTTGAAATCAATTTTCTGAAGACCCCAGATATCTTCGGGATCCAAATCTTCAATAATTCTGTCAGACATGCTTTCGAGAAGTTTGCTATTTAAAATCAGCAAAATCGGTCCACAAATGGCTGAGATATAAGGAAAAAACCAGGACAACCTCGATTTTTTACCTATTTTTTGACCTATATCTGGATTACTAAGTCATTAATATAGACAATATGGATATCAAATGATAGATATTTCAAAGACCTTTGCAACGACGTATATAAGACCATAGTAAGTTGGACCTACAATGGGTCAAAATCGGGAGAAATTTTGAACCAGATTTTTTTTTACCAAAAGTTTTTTTCGCTAAATATTAAAAAAAAAAAAAATAAATTTAAATTTAAAAAAAAAAAAATTTTACATAAAAACTTTAAAAAAACAATTCGAAAAATATTTTTTTTCCAAAAAATGAAAAAAAAACAACTAAAAAAAAATTTGTTTACCTAAAATTACATAAAAATTTTTATTTTGAAGTATAGTTTGGTGAAGGGTATATAAGATTCGGCCCAGCCGAATATATCTCTCTTACTTGTTTTATTATATCTTGGTAAAATTAAAAACTGTTAGCTAATTTTTAGGAAATTTACATTGGTTTTGTATCAAAATAAGCGTTTTTTATGAAATTTCTGTTTTAGCGATTTTTTTAATTTTTTTGTTTTACTGATATTTTATACGATTAACAACTCTCTTAGTATAAAATTACAATTATTCTGTTAAATTAATGATTTTTAAAAGAACATTAGGGATTTTTGTGAAATTTTTTTTTTAGCGATTTTTTGAAATTTAATGTTTTTTTTTAATTTTATCAATTTTATTCATAAAATTAGAAAATTTTCTTAATAAAATTAACATTATTTTGTTAAATTACAAATTTGTGTAGCAAAATAGAGTATTATATTGAAATTTTTATTTTAGCGTTTTTTATTATATTTTGGTAAAATTAAACAATTTTAGCAAATTTTTTTGGAAAATTTACATTTGTTCAAAATAACCGTTTTTTATGAAATTTCTGTTTTAGCGATTTTTTTAAATTCTTTGGTTTTACTTATTTTTTTATAAGACAACTAACTCTCTTAGTATAAAATTACAATTATTCTGTTAAATTAGTGATTTTTATAAGAAAATTAGAGATTTTTGTGATTTTTTTTTAGCGATTTTTTTAAATTTAATGTTTTTTTTTTAATTTTATCAATTTTATTCATAAAATTTGCAATTTTTCTTAGTAAAATTAATATTATTTTGTTAAGTTATAAATTTTTGTAACAAAATAAAGTATTTTTTTAAAAGTTTTATTTTAGCGATTTTTAATTATCAATATTTTTAAAAAAATAAATGTTGTTTGATAAATTAGTGATTTTTTTATAGCAACATTTTTTAAATTTACGTTTTAGCGATTTTTATGGAACTAGCGATTTTTTGTTTTATTATTATTATATTTTGGTAAAATTACAATTTTAGGAAATTTACATTGTTTTTTTTTTAATTAGTGTTTTTTGTATCAAACTAAGTGTTTTTTATGAAATTTCTGTTTTAGCGATTTTTGTTTAAATTAAATATTTCTTTATTTTGCCGATTTTTTAAAATAAAATAAGCAATATTTTTAATAAAATAAATGTAGTTTTGATAAATTAGTGATTTTTTATATAAACATTTTTGAGATTTTCGTTTTAGCGATTTTTATGAAACCAGCGTTTTTTTTGTTATAAATTATATATGTTGGTAAAATTAATCCATTTTGCCAAATTTACATTGTTTTTCTTTTTAATTAGTGTTTTTTGTATCAAAATAAGTGTTTTTATGAATTTTGTGTTTTAGCGATTTTTTTTTTTGAATTAAACTTTTCTTTATTCTGGCGATTTTTTAAATAAAATATGCAATTTTTCTTAATAAAATAAATGTTGTTTTGATAAATTAGTTATTTTTTAAAGCAATATTTTTGAAATTTACGTTTTAGCGATTTTTATGAATAGCGATTTATTGTTTTATTATAATAATTTGGTCGATTTTTTTGAATAAAAAAAGCAATACTTTTAACAAAATAAATGTTGTTTTGATAAATTATTGATTTTTTAAAACAAAATTTTTAAATTTTTGTTTTAGCGGTTTTTATGAAACTAGCGTTTTTTTGTTTAATAATTATATTTTCCTAAAATAAAACAAGTTTAGCAAATTTACATTGTTTTTTTTTTAAATTAGTGTTTTTTGTATCAAAATAAGTCTTTTGTATATTTCCGTTTTAGCGTTTTTTTGTTTAAATAAAATTTTTCTTTATTTTGTAGATTTTTTAAATAAAAATGCAATTTTTCTTAATAAAATAAATGTTGTTTTGATAAATTATTGATTTTTTAAAGCAATTTTTGGAAATTTTCGTTCTAGCGATTTTAATGAATTTAGCGTTTTTTTTTTTTTTTTTTTTTGTTTTATTATAATATTTTAGTAAAATTAAACAAGTTTAGCAAATTTATATTATTTTTTTTTTAAATTAGTGTTTTTTTTATTTTATGATATTTCTGTTTTAGCGATTTATTTTAAATTACACTTTTCTTTATTCTGGCGATTTTTTTAATAAAATAAGCAACTTTTCTTAATAAAATAAATGTTGTTCTGATAAATTAGTGATTTTTTAAAGCATATTTTTGAAATTTACTGTTTTATTATAATATTTTGGCAAAATTAAACAATTTTAGCAAATTAACATCGTTTTCTTTATAATTAGTGTTTTTTTTTATCAAAATAAGAGTTTTTATGAATTTTCTATTTTAGCGATTTTTTTAAATTAAACTTTTCTTTATTCTGGCGATTTTATTAATAAAATAAGCAACTTTTCTTAATAAAATAAATGTAGTTTTGATAAATGAGTGATTTTTTAAAGCAACATTTTTGATATTTTCGTTTCAACGATTTTTATGAAACTAGCGTTTTTTGTTTAATTTTGTGATTTTGGTAAAATTAAATAATTTTAGCAATTTTTTAGTAAAATTAATACGGGATTTTAATTAGTTTTTTTTTTTTTTTTTTTTTGTAGCAAAATAAGCGTTTTTTGTCAACTTCTTGTTTTTGGCGATTTTTTTAAATTTTCTTGAAATTATCGATTTTTTAAATAAAAAAAATAAGAGATTTTTATAAAAATTTGAATTTTACAAATAATTTTGTTTTACTAAATGTGGAATTTTTGGAGAAAAGGTCTTCCAATAGAGTAATACATTTTGTATAGCATTTTTTTAGTGTTGTCCCCTAACATCACATCATCACTCTAACGAAAACTTCAAAAATATACTTATTTTAAGAACTCTAAATACTTATTTATGTATGTTTGTTTTCTCACGAAAACGAAATTTCAAGATGCCGGACAAAAATATGCCCGTCATTGGGATGAAAATAAACAAAGAAAACGCAACGCAATAATAAAAACACATAGACACACACACCAAATATTGACCATAAATATGTAAATTTGTTTAATGAAATTATGCAAAGAACCCAGATAAAGATTTGGAAAGAGGGAGGAGGAAAACACACACAAGAAAACAGGGAGTAAGAGGACATCATCATTGACTGACAACAAAAGATTATTTATTTTGAAGGCTTTCAAACACAAAGACAGAAAAAAAAGGCCAACAAAAATACCAAAAGTAACATGACTAACGAGTATGAGAGAGTGTGTGAGTATGTAAATATACCAAAACAAAAGAAGAAAAAAAAAAACATGAACTTTGACAGGAATTAAAAAAAAAAAAAAAAAAAAAAACTAAACATGATGATGCCACTCACACAATTCAAACATCGTTAATGAGGGGAGAGATACCAGATGAGTCAAGGAGTTGTGAAAATAGTGGGGGAAACATAAAAATAATTGTATTTCAAGTAATTTATTCAGGTTTTGATTAAAATTTAACACAGTTTATCACTTTCTTAGAGCAAAAGAATTTAATATAGAATTGCATGATTTTATGCAAAAGTAAGGAAAATGTGTAAATTTAGTTTAATTTTTACACTAAAAAATTAAAGAAAACTTCATGCAGGACATGGTATGTATCACAGTTTAAAAACAAAGAGAGTATGAAAACGGTAGCTAAAACATTAACAAAACAACATTTTACACTTCTATAAATGTGAAAAGAGAAGTTTAAGTGAATTTATTTCTATTATTATTATATTAAACAACTAACAAAAACGAAAAAAAAGTGAAATTAAAAAGAAAAGAAAAACACATTCGCCAAGGACATAAAACTAACAACACAGACTTCTAAAACATACAGCCAGACAGACTATCAAAAATAAAAAAAACCCATAAAGGAAGTAAACAGAAACCCATAGAGACAGGATTATACAAACACAATTGTTGCAAATAAACAAAGACACACAGAGCAGAGTGTGGATGGAATTGAATGGATAAAACGAAACCAAACAACAACATAAACTTCTATATCCTTCTAATACATATATTTAGTTGTAAATGTTATGTTAGCAAATGCTGCTTGCCAATTTTTACAGCTGTAGCGGGTGTTTTTTTGTTATTTCGCCATATGATAAAACTTAAGAAATTAAAAGAAAATAAAGGAGAAAAACAATGCAGGCAACTAGGTAAACAAGGAGAAAAGCAACTCATAAATTTATTGAAATAAATGTAGACCTAAGAAAAATAAGTAACAATCAGAGGCCAACCATAAGGGACCTTTTCTTCCTTTTTTGGTTTTATTTGTTACCATTTATCATTTAGAATATATGATTTCTTGCCATCACTATTAATAATGGCTTAAAAAAGCAACAAATGGTGCTCAGCCTCGTTTCTATTTTCTACCAAACGATGAAAATAACTTGAAATAGTAACTAAATAAACCCAAAGGTCCTACAAGTAGTTTCCAAACATGATTTTTAAATTTTACAAAAAATATCACTAAAATTGTTAATTTATTAAAAATCAACAATTTTCCCTTAAGTGAATTTTTTTTTAAATTCGGATTAAAATTTGTTTGTCTGATTTTGAGCCATTATAGTTCAGAATTTCTATGGCGTTATAAACGTCGTTAGTAAAATCATTGAAATATCTATCATCAGATATCTATAATGTCTGTATGAATGAATTAGTAATAAAAATATATATCAAAAAAGGGTCAAAAATTGAGGTCCTGTTTTTTGTTTATACCTCAGCCATCTGAGGACCGATTTTTCCAAAAAACGCGTAAAACATAATTGCACAAAAAAATCGTAAATTAAAACGCACAAGCTTTAAAAAAACAAAATTTTAAAAAAGTTTTAAATTTCTCACAAAAACCGCCAATTTAAAAAAGCGCTTAGTTCTAAAAAAAAGAATCACAAAAAATGCTTAAATTAAAAACACACAACTTTTAAAAAACAAAATTATTCAAAAATTTATATTTCTCACAAAAACCGCCTATTAAAAAATAGCAAACTTATCGAAAAAAAACGCTAAAGCATAAATTTCACAAAAAATTACTAAATTAAAAACGCACAGCTTTAAAAAATAAAACTTTTTTTAAAATTTAAATTTCAAAAAACGCCTATTTAAAAAATCGGTAACTTTTCAAAAAAAAACGCTAAAACAAGAATTTCACAAAAAAATCCTAATAAAACACGTACAAGTTTTAAAAAAACAAAATTTTTAAAAAATTTACATACCTCACAAAAAACGCCTATTTAAAAAATCGCTAACTAAAAAAACGCTAAACATAAAATTCACAAAAAAATTCTAAATTAAAAACGCACAACTCTCACAAAAAACGCCTATTTAAAAAATCGCTAAAACATAAATTTCACAAAAAATTATAAATGAAAATCCACAACTTCTAACAAAAACTACATTTTTCAAAAACACAAATTTCTCAAAAAAAAAACGCCTATTTAAAAAATCTCTAACTTCTCAAAAAAAAAAAAAAAACGCTAAAACATAAATTTCACAAAAAATTTCTAATTAAAAACTACGTTTTAAAAAACAAAATATTTCAAAAATTTAAATTTCTCGAAAAACACGCTTCTTTAAAAAAATCGCTAACTTCTCAGAAAAACGGTAAAACATCAATTTCACAAAAAATTCCAAAATAAAAACGCACAAGTTTTCAAAAATCTAAATTTTTAAAAAATATAAATTTCTAACAAAAAACGCCTATTTAAAAAATCGCTAAAACATAAATTTCACAAAAAAGCCTAAACTTAAAACCCACAACTATTAAAAAAAAAATTAAATTTCTCACAAAAGCGCCAAGTTCTCAAAAAAAAAAACGCTAAAACATAAATTTCACAAAAAAAAACGCACGTTTAAAAAAAATTCTCACAAAAACGCCCTATTAAAAAAAATTGCTAACTTAAAAAATAAACATAAATTTCACAAAAAATTTCTAATTAAATAAACAAAATTTTTCCCAAATTTTAAATTCTCGAAAAAAAAACGCCTATTTAAAAATCGCTAACTTCTCAAAAACGCTAAAACATAAATTTTACAAAAAATTCCTAAATAAAAACGAACTAGGTATGTGAATCACCTAAGGTGATATCATAAAAAAAGCAACAGATTCACAAAAATCGCTAATTGCCTCAAAAAAAATAAACAATAAAAACTATTTTTTTTTTTCTAATTTCATAAGAAATTACTACTACAATTTTATACCATGTTACAATTAACACCAATAAAAGTAAAGTTTTCCAAAACACAAACATTTTTTTTATTACATACCTACATAAGCGCGAAATATTCTAGATTCCAATCTAGCGAATTGCTATTTATTTAAGTTAAATTTTAAATAACAATTTCAAAATGATCCCTTTTTATATTCCTTTAAAAAAAAAAACTATTTCAAGGGTTACAAATCCCTTCAACAAAATAACATTTCACTTTTAAAAACAATCTATCTACTATAAGTCTATTACATGCATCACAAATAAAGTCCAAGAGGGTTGCAGAAAAAAAATTACAACAAAACACACAATTATACGCTCAACTAAATACAAATATTTGACTCTATTAAAATCCATAAACAAACACAAGTTTACAAAAAAATATGGCAGCTCCCATTATCCCATTGATTACATGTCAATCAAAGAAAAAAGACATGCACAAAATTCCGCTCAGTGTATTACAACAACCATAGAGAGCATTCTTAATTTGATTTCATGTGTCATGGGGTGAATGAAGTTTAACAATTTGCCTCTTGTATAAAATCAAAAAATTAAAAAAAGCGTAACAAGAACACACATATTCTTCTGCATGCTGAGCTTAAGGAAGCAAAAATAAAAAAAAGGAAAAAAAAATTATAATAAGAAGAACAACAATAGCGAAGACCACAACGTAATTGTTGTAAAATGTAAAAAAAAAAACAACAGCAAAATCAATGATGTGTAAACACCGCATGCGTTTCATGAACACGTATGAGAAATCTGGCCAGAAATATTTGAAAAAATGTGTTAAAAGAAAATTAAAATGAATGGAATGCAAAAATACGAAAGGTTGCAAACAATACATGACGAAGTATCTCAAAAATGTCTGTACAAGCTTATAAGCAATAAAAATGAACAATTAGAATTGAAAAGTCCTAAAAGTTTATAAAATCATAAAAGAATTGTTCAAAATTGTTAGAAAATATTGCACATTTTTTAAATGTTTCAATGAATTAATGGCATTCCCACACTATAGGAGGTAGCCTAATAGAAACAGGGTGGTTACTTTAAACAAAAATCAATGAACTGGATGCAATTCATGTAAGGCTGGGAAAATATTATTTTCAATAAAACAGGGAAATAAAAAATATAGGAAAAGAGCTTAGGAAAGAAATTCCGGGGTATTTTGAATTTAGTTTTGGGAATTCCAGATTTTTAGTTTTTTTATAAAAGAAAACAACTTTCAAATATTAAATTATTAAAGCTATAAACTTTTTTTAATTTTTCAGCCAAAAAGTAGCTTTTGGAAATTTTGGGTATTTTGAATTTATATTTGGGAGTTCTCGATTTTTGCTTTTCTTGTTAAAAAAATGGTATATAATATTGCTGAAGTTTCATGTTAATTTTTTTTGGATTTTTATACCAAGAAATAGTTTTTGGGAATTTTGGATATTTTTAATTTACTTTTGGGAATTCTAGCTAGACATTTAATTTTAGTGCAAAAAAATAGCCAAAGAGTAAATTAATAAAGTTCTAATGAAACTTCTTATTGGTTTAAGAATTTTTGAACTAACACCAAGCTTTTGGAATTTTGGGTATTTTGAATTTATTTTTGGGAATTTTAGAATTTAAATTTTTGTTAGGAAAATAGTTTAATAAAGTAAATTAATGAAAGGAAATGAGAACTTTAAAACCTTAAACCAGCTTTTGGAAATTTTGGGTATTTTGAAATTTTTTTTTTTGGGAATTCCAGATTATGGATTTTTCTTATAAAAAATAGTTTCTTAAACTAAATTAATGAAGTTCTAATAAGAATTATTCTATTTTCAAGAATTTTTAAACTAAAATACCATGATTGGAGATTTTGGGTATTTTGAATTTGGTTTTGGGAATTCTAGATTTTTTCTATTTCTTGTGAAAAATGTTCCTTATATTAATTTAATGAAGAGCTTATGAGTCTTCTTATTTTCTAAAGATTTTAAGGAAAAAAATAGGTTTTGGAATTATTGGGTATTTTGAACTTATTTTTGGGAATTTTAGATTTTTAATATTTATTGAGAAAAAAATATCCAAAAAGTAAATTAATGAAGTGCTAATGAAACTGCTTATTGTTTAAGCATTTTTTAACCATACCGCAAGCTTTTGGAATTTTGGGTATTTTGAAATTATGTTTGGGAATTTTAGATTTTTAATTTTTCTTATCAAAATACTTTCAAGAAGTAAATTATTAAAGTAAAACTAAGACTTTTTCTTTTTTAACGAATTTTTAAACCAGAAAGTAACTTTTGGAATTTTTGGGTATTTTGAATTTATTTTTGGGAATTCTAGATTTTTGGGAATTTCTTGTAAACAAAAGAAAATTTATTAAATGCTAAAGTGACTTAGTCTTTTTGTTTTAATTTTTAAGACAAAAAATGGCTTTTGTGCGTCTGGGTATTTCGAATTTATTTTTGGGAATTCTAGATTTTTAGCTTTTCATGTGAAAATAGCTTTAAATATTATATCCATGAAGAGTTAATGTATTTTCTACTATTTTTAAGAATTTTTAAACCTAAAAATTGCTTTTGGAAGTTTTGGGCATTTAGAATTTTTTTGTGGGAATTCTTTATTTTTGAATTTTCTTGTTAAAAGAATAAAATTGATGAAGTTCTAAAGTGAATTGGTATTCTTTCAACAATTTTTAGCTCCTGGGCTTTTTGGGTATTTCGAATTTATTTTTGGGAATTCTAGATTTTTAATTTTTCATGTGAAAATAGCTTTAAATATTATATTCATGAAGAGCTTATGTATTTTCTAATTTTTTAAGAACAAAAAATAGCTACTGGGTGTTTTGGGTATTTCGAATTTATTTATGGGAATTCTAGATTTTTAATTTTTCATGTGAAAATAGCTTTAACGTTTATAGCAATAAGGAGCTAATGTATTTTTTTCTTTTTTTAAGAATTTTTAAACATAAGTAAATATTGCTTTTGGAATTTTTGGGCATTTCGATTTTTTTTTTTGGGAATTCTTTATTTTTGAATTTTCTGGTAAAAAAAGAAAATTAATGAAGTTTTTAAGTGAATCGGTCTTCTTTTAACAATTTTTAAAACAAAAAATAGCTTCTGGGCGTTTTGGGTATTTTGAATTAATTTTTGGGAATTTAATTTTTTTAGTTTTTAATGAAATAAATGCTGTTTTAATTAATTAATTTATTCCTATTCCTAAAAGGTATAAATTTTTTGTAAAATAAGTGACTTTTTTTGTAATATTTGCGATATTTTAGTAATATTGTTAAAAAAAAGGGGAAAATTAACGATTTTTTTTTTTTAACTATTGTGAAATTGAAAGTACAACTAACATGGTGCATTGCTTACCCATCATTTTGAAGGATATAATAAATTGTTTTTCATTGTTTTTACATTTCATTAAGACAATCGTAAAAATATAAAAATTAAAATTAATCACGTTTTCAAGTATCGATTTATGGCAGTAAAAATTAAAAAAACAATAAATAAATAAACACACATACAAAGTTAAATCAATTAGTTAGACATTATTAATCTGCCGTTTTTATAAAGTTAATTTATTATTTAAATTACATAAACTGAAACTGATGATTAAAACGTCAATGGAAAAAATTTATAAACAGTTTGTTGCTTTTTTTTTTTTTTTTTTTTTTCTTTCGTTTCAATTATATACTACATATATTCCCTGCTAGTACTCTATATACTAATGAACAATTTAATTTTATTTAATTTTTTTTTTTCTTGCTACTAATGTTGTTGTCGTGGCAGTGAGTGAAGTAGGGGTGGTGGGGCCAAATGTCTCACACAACAAATTATAAACGAACATACATACGTAATAATTTTGTATTTTATTGCGATTTATTTTTAAATAATTGTGGAAAACGACAACGGCGACGCCAATATAATTATAAGAGATATTAAAGATACAGTTTAGTAATGAAATATGTTGAAAAAAAAAAACCTTATATTGGACAAATAAACCGAAAAAAGTATAGACAAAATATGTATAAAAATACTTAATAAGAAATAGTACGTAATAAATGAGTTGTATTTTGTCAAATAAATCAACAATAAGAAGAGTATTCAAAAGAGAAGAGAGAGATTTCAAGATGCCACCGAATGTCAAGAGAGCCTTCAAAGAAAAATAAATAAACAATCGTTTGGTGAGCAAAGATGCCAGATGGTATTAATTAAAATTATATGGAATATTTTGTTTTAACGTTTAATAAAATTATGAATAAACTGCTAAAGGCTTAATTTTGTTAAACTTGCCCTTTAATAAACCAATGAAGTACTAAGAGTCTTCTCTTTGTTTATAAGAAAATTTTACATCAAAATTAAGCTTTTGGAAATTTTGGGTATTTTGAAATTAGGTTTAGGAATTCTAAATTTTCAATTTATCTTGTTAAAAAAAGTGAAATATATTTAATTCTTCTAATTTCTATGGTTTTTAAACCAAAAATTGCTTTTGGAAATTTTGGGTATTTTGAAATTTTTTTTTTTGGGAATTTCGGATTTTTAATTTTTCTTATAAAAGAGCGGATTTTTCTTATGAAAAAATTGCTCTATAGTAAATCAATGAAACACTAAATTGTCTTGTTCTTGTTTATAAGAAATTTTTCATCAAAATTAAGCTTTTAGGAATTTTGGTTATTTTGAATTTAGGTTTAGGAATCCTAAATTTTCAATTTATCTGGTTAATAAAAGTGATATATTATAAATTAATGAAGTACTATAATGTTTTCTTCTAATTTTAATGGTTTTTTAAACCAAAAATAGCTTTTGGAAATTTTGGATATTTTGAAAATTTGTTTGGGAATTCTGGATTTTTAATTTATAAAAAATAGCAAATTTTTCTTATGAAAAAATTGCTCTGCAGTAAATCAATGAAGAAATTTTACATCAAAATAAAGCTTTTGGAAATTTTGGGTATTTTTACATTTCCTAAACCTAAATTCAGGTTTAGGAAATGTAAATTTTTTAATTTATCTTATTAAAAAAGTGAAATATATTAAATTAATGAACATCTAATATATTTTCTTCCAATTTCTAGGGTTTTTTAAATCAAAAATTGCTTTTGGAAATTTTGGGTATTTAGAAAATTTGTTTGGGAATTCTGGATTTTTAATTTATAAAAAAAATAGCAGATTTTTCTTATGAAAAAATTGTTCTATAGTAAATCAATGAATCAACTAAAGAGTTTTCTTTTTGTTTTTAAGAAATTTTACATCAAAATTAAGCTTTTGGAAATTTTGGGTATTTTGAAATTAAGTTTAGGACATCTAAATTTTCAATGTATCTATTCAAAAAAATTGAAATATATTAAATTAATGAACATCTAATACATTTTCTTCCAATTTCTATGGTTTTTTAAACCAAAAATTGCTTTTGTAAATTTTGGATATTTAGAAAATTTGTTTGGGAGTTCTAAATTTGGAATTTTTCTTATAAAAAAAGAGCTGATTTTTCTTATGACAAAATTGCTCTATAGTAAATCAATAAAGTACTAAGAGTTTCCTCTTTATTTATAAGAAATTTTACATCAAAATTAAGCTTTTGGAAATTTTTGGTATTTTGAATTTAGGTTTAGGACTTCTAAATTTTCAATGTATCTTATTAAAAAAAGTAAAATATATTAAATTAATGAACATCTAATATATTTTCTTCCAATTTCTAGGGTTTTTTAAATCGAAAATTGCTTTTGGAAATTTTGGGTGATTAGAAAATTTGTTTGGGAATTCTGGATTTTTAATTTATAAAAAAAATAGCTGATTTTTCTTATGAAAAAATTGCTCTATAGTAAATCATTGAAGTACTAAAGTGTCTTCTTGTTGTTTTTAAGAAATTTTACATCTTAATTAAGCTTTTGGAAATTTTGGGTATTTTGAATTTAGGTTTAGGAATTCTAAATTTTTAATTTATCTTATTAAAAAAGTGAAATATATTAAATTAATGAACATCTAATATATTTTCTTCCAATTTCTATGGTTTTTTAAACCAAAAATTGCTTTTGGAAATTTTGGGTATTTTGAAAATTTGTTTGGGAATTCTGAATTTTTAATTTTTCTTATAAAAAAAGAGATGTAAAGTAAATGAATAATAAAACACAGTGATTAAAAATTAAATAAAAATAAAATTATATATTTTTAAAAACTTCCCGTTATTTTGTGTAGCTATTGGAAATTTTGGGTATTTAAATTTTTTTTTTGGGAATTTTAAGATTTTTAATTTTTATTATTCAAAATCAGCCATAAAGTGATTAATTGAAGTATTTTCGCAATATAATCATGAAAATAGAAAATTCATTTAAATTTATAAACAAATTTTGTATCTAGTAATTTCTAGATTTTTAATTTTGCATGTGAAAAAAGCTTTCACATGGAATAATGAATTTTCTTTTTTTAAGAATTTTTAACCTAAAAATAACTTTTGGAATTTTTGGGCATTTAAGCTATTTTTGGGAATTCTTTATTATTGAATTTTCTTGTAAAAAAAAGAAAATTAATGAAGTTCTTAAGCGAATTGGTCTTCTTTCAACAATTTTTAAGACAAAAAATAGTTTTTGGGCTTCTGGGTATTTTGAATTTATTTTTGGAAATTCTAGGTTTTTAATTTTTTATGTGAAAATAAGTTTAAAAATTATATCAATGAAGAGCTAATGAATGTTCTTCTTTATTTTTTAAATTTTAAAACTAAAAATTGCTTATGGAATTTTTAGGCATTTAGAATTTTTTTGTGGGAATTCTTTATTTTTGTATTTTCTTGTAAAAAAAATGAAAAATTAATGAAGTTCTAAAGTGAATTCGTATTTTTTAACCATTTTTAAAACAAAAAATAGCTTCTGGGCTTTTTGGGTATTTTGAATTTATTTTTGGGAATTTTAGATTATTAGATTTTAATAAAATAAAAGTAGTATTTAGTTATTTAATTTAGATATTTCTAAAAAGTTGAGATTTTTTTTTTTTGTGAAATAAGTGATTTTTTATTTAAAAATAAAAGAATTTTAATAAAATTAGCGAATTTTTTGGAAATTATTGTGAAATTGAAATACGAGTACATATCTAGTAGTATCTTGTTTTTAAAAGCTTTTGGAAATTTTTGTTATTTGGAAATATTTCTTTTGAAATTCACAACTTTTAATTCTTCCCACGAAAATGTACGAGGGCGGGTCAATAAGTCCATGAGTTTTTGAATTTCCGCCCTCTTGACTGAAAGGGCAACACTGCTTCTGTTATCAGACATATGTCAGTTGATTCTTAATAATTAATCGGGGTTGTCGATTAATTGCTTTCTAAGTCATCAAAAATGTTTGAACTTGCAAATTACTTTTAAATATTTAATATTCTCTTCAGTTAAAATCACTTATAAACTTTTCTTTATTTTATTCCCCACAACATACATATATTGGAATATGGCATCTTCACATCTATCAAGTAAATTATTCTCTCAAGTTTAAACTCTCATCAAACAACAATAACAACACTGACTGACTGACACCAACATCAACAACTAGCAATGGCAATTGAAAAATGCAAAAAACTAAAGAAAAAAACACAACAATTTTGAATAATAATAATAATGACAGTGGCAACAATTAAGTTAATACCCGATTTAATTATAATTGCTTGCTCGGCCTGCTTACTTACTTTCAAACATACACACACAAATACAAGCTTGCTTACATAGATACTAAATATTTATTTTATTTTGTAAATTATTTGCTCGCCAGCCTGCCTCTTGGCTGATTCGGGCAAGCTGTTAATAACGATGTGGTTGTTGTACAACAACTATGATCATATTGATCATAATGGTGTTGATTTAATTGTTGTCTATCTACTATGAATACAACTACTGTTGAGTTTTCATTTGTATAGTTTTGTTGTTATTGTATGTTTACTTCGTTTATATCATGTACTCAGTCGTACTCAGTCACTCACTCACTCAATCGTTTGGTGTATTTAAACGAATATATTTGTTTGTTGTCGTTGTTGTTATTATTGAGGATTTGTGTATATACACCGCCATACACACACTCACTAACAACAAATGTATGCACATACTTTTAAACATACATATTTATAATTTATTGATGCTGTGTATTTAGTTGAAAGCAAATAAAACACTTATAAAATATTTTGACGTGTAATATTTAAATTCACACCATTACACTAAACCCTCAATTAACGTCAACAGGTTTTTCGAGGGTAAATTAAGAAAACTAAAAAAAAATGTTATTACAATGATATACAGATAATATGTCACTTAAAACTATATTAAAAAAAGACTTTGCAAAAGGAACTTTTAAATATCTAAAATAAAGGTACAAGAGCGGTTCAATAAGTCAGTGACTTTTTGAATGAAACACAGGATTTTGTTTAAAAAATCATTTTATTTTTCAACAAAGTCTTCTTTGAGCTCTATAATCTATATCCAAAGAGTCTCCAATTTCGTTATCCCTCTCAAAAATTAAGATTTGTGTGGTGGTCATCATAATAGGTATTTTTATACCCTTCACCTTCGTGAGAAGGGTCTATTTTTGATCTATATCTCGAATACTAAGTCATAAATATAGACAATATGGATATCTAATGATAGATAAAGTCCATTGCAACGATGTATATAATTTGGGTACCGTAACATTACGTTTGGTTCATCCCATAGCGCCAGTTAAGCTTACCAAAAATGGCCCACTGGGCACAACCACTATCTTCATACCAAGAAATGTGAGGTTCTTACCCATTTAAAGTGGGACCTACTATGGGTCAAAATCGGGAAAAATATTTTTTAACCCGAATTTTTTTTCACAAAAAACTTTTTTTTGTTATAAATTTTTTTCACAAATAAATTAAAAAAAAATTTTTAATTAAAAAATTTTTTTTTTTAAAATTGGAAAAAAACTTAAACAATTTCGAAAAAAAAAAATAAAAAATTAAAAAAAAAAAAAAATTATTTTATTTTAAAGTATAACTTGATGACACAGCCGAATATAGCTCTCTTACTTGTTTGGATTCAAATCTCTATCCGCCGAGCCATTTCTTCATTTTTGGAAACAAGGAATAGTTATTCGTGGCTAAATCCGGAGATTAGGGCGGATGAAGTAGCATGGAAACTGCACATGGGTAAAGCTTTCTCATACCCAAGTGATTATTCAAAATTAAAACTACTGAGACATGTGAGATGCCTATAGCTTCCTCAATCTTTTACACATTCAATCTGCGATCGGACCATATCTTAAATTTTTTTCAATTGTTTCGGATGCAGAGACCTCAACTGGGTGTCCAGAATGTTCGGCATCTTCCGTGCTTGTACGGCTAAAACGAAATTCAGAAAATCACTTTTTTACCATTGAAATTGATGGTGCAGAGTTCCCATAGTATTTATCAAGCTTAACATTGGTTTGGGTGATGGTTGATATCAATGGCTGTCAAACACAAAGTAAATGACGCAGCTTGTCAATGACAGATGCCTGTTGACAGAAGCAGTGTAAACCTAGCTGTCATACTAATGAAGTATTTTCAGTATACTTTGGCAAATCACCAGACTTACACCAGAACAAGTTTTACGAATCGTGAAAATTTATTTCCAAAATTCGCCAGACTTATAGAGCACTTCGTCAAGTGAAATCATCTTCAGCGATGAGGCTCATTTCTGACTGAACGGGGATGTAAACAAGCAGAATTCTCGTTTTTGGAGCGAGCACAATCCTCATGAGACTCTTGAAACTCCATTACATCCCGATAAAATCACTGTTTGGGGTGGTTTACATGACGAAGGCGTGATCGGCTCATTTGTCTTTAAATCCGAAACCTGTATTAAAATTACAATGAATGGCGAACGCTACAGTGATTCGTGATTTTTTTTATTCCTCTGGCATTGCACACAATTTGGAGGAGAAATCGCTCCAACAAGACGGCGCAATATGAATTATTTCTAGAAATGGACCTACGATTTGGCCTCTTAGTTCGTGTGATTTGAATGGCGAACGCTACAATGATTTGTGATTTTTTTATTCCTCATCTCATTGCAAATAATTTTGAGGAGAAATGGTTTCAACAAGACTGCGCAATATGACATACATGCGCGTCAAACAATCATTTTGGTGAGCCAAACGTTTGGTGACCGAATTATCTCTAGAAATGGACCTACGAATTGGCATCTTCGTTCGTTTTATTTGACAACTTTGGACTACTTTTTATAGGGGACTTCAAATCTCTGATCTATGCTGGCAAACCAGCAACAATTGATCATTTAAAAGCCAACATTTGACGTACTATTGACGAAAAATGCAATGAAATTTGTGAGCTATTAAGCCAAACTTTGGTCATTCTATTGAATTTGTTGTGTTTAATTTAAAAAAAAAGTTCTAAAGAAAACACTCCTTATAATCGGGTTATAATAAATGACAATTTTATTGTTTTTTTCCAAAGTTTCGCAGCATTGCAATATGGGAAACATAAAGCCCTGGTGATATTCCACATCATTGGAATTTGCAAATTAAATTTACAATTTTTTAAAGGTATCGGGATTTGTTAAGCATGCTATTCTTTTGGGAGAAAATTGAAACCTGGTTAAAAAAAAGCTGAAATTAGCGAAAAATTACTGCTTAAATTTATATCTTATAAATGTAAGCAGGCATTTTACACCATATAACAGCTATATGGCAAGACTTTTTCATTAGACAGTTCCTATTATCCAAGGAATACATACAATTAATTGGTTTTAAAACCACAAAATCGAGTTTGTAAAAAAATTTTAAAAAATTTAGAATTATAGAAGAAATATGTTCTAATATAAAGGACACTTTAAACAATGCAATCATGTTGGTACCATTTGGGGAACGTAATAAAATGATATGTTTTCGGCGACTTTTTATAAAATACCCGAATTATTTTTGCAAAATTTACGTTTTTAAGAGTTTTGCGATTTTATCTCAATTTAGCGTTTTTTTTATTTTCGCGTTTTTTTGTTGTAACCAGTTTTTATGAAAAGATTTTTTTTGTAAAATCTACGATTATAGTTTATATAAGAGATTTTTTTGAAAATCTCACAGAATTTCTATTTTATGAGTAATTGAAAATTGTTTGCATTTTTTTGTTAAATTGGCGTTTTTGCTAAAAAAAATTAGATTTTTTATGTTTCATTGGCAAATTTGTTTGCAGAATAAGCAATATGTTTCGAACTAAGAATTTTTTACTAAATTGGCAATTTTTTGCAAATTGGCGATTTTAGTAATTTTAGCGATTTTATGAAAATAAATTTTAATGAAAAGAAATTTATGTGCAAAATGTATGATTTTTTAGAGGGCTATAATTTATGTAATTGCAGTGTTTTTTTTTTTCAAATTAGCGGTTTTTATATAAATTGGCGATTTATATATAGCAAAAATAGCGATTGAAGGAAAAATTTTACTTTACGTGTTTTTTAAGAGGTTTTTTGGCAAAATTTTTAGATTTTTTATTAAATTCTGTGCATGTGTACATTTGCAGACTTTTTAGAATATAGCGTTTTTATCTAAATTGGCGTTTTTTGAAAAAAAAAAAAAAATTAAAATTTATTTTTATGTGAAATTGCTAAATTTGTGGTGAAATTAGAAATTTGTTCAAAACTAAATGTTTTAAAATTAGCGATATGTGTTTTTTTTTCTAAACTGGAGTTTTTTGAAAGAAAAAAAATGAAAATTTATGTGAAATTGTTAAATTTGTGTTTTAAAATAATATTTTTGACGAAACTATTCTTTTTTAAATTGGCGTTTTGTTTACTTTTGCAGGCTTTGTGGAAAATACCGATTTTTTCTAAATTGCAGTTTTTTTTAAGTGAACTACATTTGAGCTTTTATTTTTAGATTGGCGTTTTGTACTTTTGCACACTTTTTGGAAAATAGCGTTTTTTTCTAAATTGGCGTTTTTTTTTTAAGTGAAATTGCTAATTTTGTTTTGTGTACTTTTACACACTTTTGTGTACTTTTACACACTTTTAGAAAATAACCGATTTTTTCTAAATTGGCGTTTTTTTTTTTTTTTTTTTTTTTTGAAAAAAAAGTGAAAATTTAGTTGAGATTAATATATTTGTAGTAAAATTTGTGTTTTAATAGAAGATTTTGTCGTTTGAATTTGTCATTGAAAGGGGAAAGAGAAATGGAAACGGTTACGCTTTTTCATGTAATGAAGTTTTTGTTGAGTATGTCATCCACATTTATTCGTTCATATTCGTTCTGTACAGAAATTTCAAAAACTGAAAAGCAAAAACTTCACTGTGTGAACACGAATGCAGTTTCAAAACAGAAATAAAAAATGTTTTTCTTCTTTTTTTCATTTTTTCACAGTGTGGACCGGGACTTACGAAACTATTATTTTTAAATTGGCGTTTTGTGTACTTTTGAACTCATTTTGGAAAATAGCGTTTTTTTCTAAATTGGCGTTTTTAAAGGTGAAAATTTTGTTAAATTGCTTAAAAAGATTTAAGGTTTTTTTTAAAATTAAAAAAATAAGACATTTATTATGTGGGATTGCTTAATTTGTGGTGAAATTTGAGATTTTTTTGAAAAATTATTTTTTTATTAGGCGTTTTGCGTACTTTTGAAGGCTTTTTGAAAAAAAAACGTTTTTTTAAATTGGAGTTTTTAAATTTGGTCTAAATTTTTCATCTTTTCTATATGAAAACTGTTCGGTTTTGGGGGGGGGGGGGAATTCTAATAATTCCTATCTGTTAAAAAATTTTGTTATTTCTGTAAACTACAACAATTTCTAAAAAATTCTCATGAAATAATACACATATTATAAATTTGCAAAAAACTATGGATAAATCTTTTATTAACAAATTTATTTGGCAAAAAAATCACTAAATTCAAAAAATAGCACTCAAAAAGTAAAAATATGTTATTGTTTATAATTGACATTTTAAAAACTAACCCCCTTATTCATAATGAATTATTAATTTTATAAATGGTTTAAAAAACAAAATTCTCATACAAAATTTATTTTATAAACCAGTAATAAATTTAAATATTGCTTATAAATAAGGACTTTATACGTAAATATAGTATCAAGTGTATTTTTGTATCCATAGAATATTGTTTCGTATTTACAATTTTTTTAGTTTGTTTTGAAACGATAAAATACAACAACAACAACTACAAAATCAAAATAATACGAACAAAATAACAACAAAAATTTGCGGCAAATTTTTGCTCTCTCAAAAATTCACTCACACAAACAAATAAACAAACAAGCACTCTGCTAAAATAACGAAACTATGCGAAAGAAAAAAAGAGAAGTTTATATTTTTGAGAAAGAAAAAAAAAATAAATAAAAATAAAACGAAAAAACGAACAAAACAAAAAGTTGAACTAGAAGTTTTTTAATAAAAAGAAACAACAAAAAAATAAATAAAACGAATAGTTGACAAGATTTTTTTTTTCTATCTTTTTTGCTTTTTTTGAGGGATGGAAATGGAATTTTGTATGGAAATAAGAAAATAATGTAAAAATAATGCTTTTTTTAAGACAAATTAAATAAAACTTACCTTTTATTTGAGATAAATATGAAAAAATTAATCCAAAACTATTTCTATGTGTAGCAAAATAGTGAGTGACAAACGAGCAAAAATGCAACACTGTTGACGAAGATTTACCTGGTCGTTTATGCAAAACAACGACACCAGGTGGATTCCAAAATAAAATTTTTCTTTTCTCCAATTATTTTTGCAAATAATTTGTTTTAGTTTTACTTTATTTCTTTAACACTTTTACACACAATTTTTTGTTTTATAAATATTATTTTTCTTATTTCTATATAATTTTTTCCAAAATCACTAATTTTTCACTTTTGGTATCTATTTTCTCGGCTTTTCTTATAATTCGCGCTCTACTACATACATGTACATACATTAATTATTCTTTTATACAAAAAAAAAATATATCACACCTATTTAAACTTATACCAAAATAACAATATTTCTTTTTTTCATTTTTTCATAATAAAAACTCGTTTATTTTTTTACACACATACACAAAATAAACACACACGTACAAAGAGAATGCAAGATGATGATGATGAAGAAGAAGAAGAAAAATTACTCGTTTTTGAATGATTTTATTTTATATTTTTTCCTTCTTTATTTTGGTATACTACGTACAACACGATAGTTTTATGAAAAAAAAAATTTATAATTTTAATTGTATGCTTCTTCTTATTCGTGTTGTTGTTGCTACTTTTTCTTTTCTGATTTTCACACTCATACACAGCTACAAATTTCACAAAATAAATTTTTCAAGTGATGATTTTACTTGCAAAATGTTGTAATTTTCGTTATATTTTATTGAATTTACACACTAGAGTTAGTAAATTTGTAGATTTAATTAATTTCTTTAAATTTTCTAGCGATTTTAAACATAATTTTGTATAAAAACTTTATAGCCAGGCCGTTTTTTTCGTTTCTATTTTTTTCATTATTTTTCACTTATTTTTCTTTCGTTTTTCTTGCGTATGGCACTTATACGTACGCTCTAATTGATGTTTGAAAAAGGACTGAAGAGAAAATTCCGTGAGTAAAACTATAAGAGTTGCATTTAATATGTAGTTAGTGCTGCCATATATTTTTTTGAAAAAGACTTTTTTTCATATTTATAAAAAATAATAATAATAAAAACATTTTTAAAGCTAATTTTTGAATTAAAACAAAGTTTACATTTATTACATTATGCTATTTATTTGATATAAAAGCTTGTCGCGATAAGCTCCGTATCAGGAAAATATACATTTTATTGCAATTGAAGCTAAAAATTTAATGTTAATAATAAACAAAATTTTGAATTTGAAAATTTTGAAAATTTGTATAGTTTTTTATAGAGATTTTACTGAATTTATAAACATTTTAGTAAATATTACAAAAATTTTAGTCCTAACCACTAAAGTATACAATGTCCGAAAATTCTAACATAATTTCGAAATTCCAATTTTTTACAAAATTCGAGTAATTTTATTAAAATTTAAATATATTCTCATTTCAAATACACTCAAATCCGCAAATTTAAGAAAATTATAAATATTTTTTGTAAAATTCAAGAATTTCAGCTAATAAAATTCGATTTTATTATTTTTAAAATTTTTAGGAAACTTTATTAAAATCAGTTTTCTTTTTTCATTTCGAAAATAAATTTAGGAATTATCTATAACTCTTAACTACACAATACTTTAGCAATTTGAAACAGATTTGATAAAATTTTGAGACATTTACTTACATTAATAAGTAAAATATTCAATGTTTGAAAATTCAAAAAACGAATCTAGTAAAATCACTAAAGCACTTTAATGAGAAAAACTTGAAAATAATTCGATATTTATAGAAAAACGTCAAACGAATGATACCCTCCATCGCTTGAACGAATGATACCTTCCATCGCTCTAGCTGATGGTGGTGGCAATGAAACTGGTACTGGAAATGACTGTAATGACGGTAATGAATTGCAATGCTGATGTGACCAAATGCAATTTAAAATAAAATGCCACGAATATAGCCCAGAAAGAACCTTGAAAACATATTTCGAATTTGAATTCGAATATATCTTAAAATGCTTATATTCTGAAACCACTAAAAATACTGTTAAATTCATGAAATAGACACATGGCAACACTGCGTGTAGTAAAACTATATGAGAAAATGCAACACTGTCGCATATTTACGAATATGGGAGGCAAAAGAGAAATGATATAAAAACAACAGAGTTGTATTTCAGTTGTGTTAGAACTGAGAGAAAGTTTAATGGAATTGTGGTGCACCCGGTTTAATGTTTAAGTTTAACGGCTATTTATTATTATTAATCTGACCCCAAGCTAAATATTAATGTTGGCATAAAGACTAAAATAATGAAAATTAGTTTGGTAGCAACTTTGTAATTATCGAATGCATAAAATAAAGGGCTACAAGTTTAACGTTAAAAATTTCAGTTAAATTTCACTTTATTAAGTTTTCTCAAACACGTAACTGAAATTGTTTAATACACACCATCCTGCAACATCACAAAAGACAGACGATTTGGAACACATATTTTATTTAATTTAGGGATATTATCTCTGTTCTTTAGCTAGCTATTCACCATTAATATAATTGGGTAACTTTAGAAGTTGTTAAATAAAATTTATGTAAATAAAAGGTTGCTGGAAAAAATAAAAAAACATTTATTTTTTAATGTGACTTTAAGAAAAGTGATAAATAATTAAAAATGTGTTGACTTCATAGTGCATTTTATATATTAAAATTGTATATTGTGCAACACAGCAATTATGTTGGTAATACAGTTTGTCATAATATTTTTTGGAGTATGGATACTTTAGGTGACACATGGAAGCAAATCATACTTAATACATATATTTGTTCATGACAACATGTTTCAAAATTTAAAATTAATTTTTTTTTATTACCCAAAAAAAACTAGACACTTCCATTAATTAACTTGTACTTATATTGAATCTAATTAATCCATATTTAATTTATTTTATTGCTCCTTAATTACAGTAATGGGATAATAATACTGCTAATGACAAAATATTTAAATGATTTTTTTTTCATCGGACTAAAAAAACTAATAATTTCCATTAAAACTCCAATCAGATTATATTATTTCCAATTGGAAACGACATATTAAATATTTAAATAGATTGTGTACTTTACCCGGCATTACCTTTTACCGACTTTAAGTTTTAATTGCATTACCGACATTTACTGCATTATCATTCAGAGTTGTTAAATTTAGGCCTTAAATTTGCTCTAAAATTGCGGAGTATTATCTGCTCATGACAAGTTTTTTTTTACATCACACTAAAAAATACATATAATTTTATTTTCCCCTATAATACTTTCTAATCAGATCATACTTATTATATTTTTAACGATTGGAAACGGTTTTTTCAATTTTTAAATAGATACTGTGCTACCCGGCATTGCCACATAACGGCATTACCTTTTACCGACACTACCGTCTTTCACTAGATTAGCATTCACAGTAGTTTTATTTAGGCCTTAAAATTGCTTTTGAATTGCAGTGATGGGAGAATTTTACAAAAAACTAGTTTTAAACAAATTTAAAAAAGTCGGCGTTATTAACCGTTCTACCAGAAGCTACTACATATTACATTCGCAAATTATACGTATTATATTATTATACATATAGATATCGGCCTCGTTTTAAACATCTCTTTTTGTACGTGTGATAATTTAATAAAGTCTATAGTTGTGAATAAACCAAACAAAATTATTTATCTCCGACGTCTTCTTTCGAGTTGGCGTGACATTATATTTTAAAATGGCTACAATTCAAACTCAATCCCATAGAAAACGTGTGAGAAATTATACGCTATATCAGATGTGGTTTTAAGGGAATGACAAAATTTTTAAAGGAGACGATTAAATCTTTAATTGGTTCAATGCCTCGTCGCTGTGAAGCAGTAATAAAAACCAGAGACATCCAACAAAATACTGTGGCTAGAAAATTGTTGTTAAAATTAATCCTATGTTTCCATCGCCTTGTCAATACCATAACATATTATTAAAATGTAAATAAAAGTATATATTAATAAAATTTCATAAGAGTTTGTTTGGATTTTGACCAATTAATTTGGAAAAGTTTTTATATATAATCGAAAGATGGAAACCTTTCATAAAAATATTGTTCTGTAATTTAGGGACTTTAGTGTTGTACATGGAAATCATGAAATAAAATAAATCCCTGATTATGCAATTTACCAGTAGAATATTATATTCTAACACATCTTTGACAAATCTAATTGTATAATTAAATACAATTAAATTTCAATTTTACAAATATATTTCAACACTCCCATCTCTGGCTGTACTCATGAGATAGTAAAACCAAAGCAAGTGTCAGAACAACAATGGCGTATAACAGTTAAACAGCTGTTCAACAAATAACAAAGTTGCTTAAACAGTTTCTTCTCAGTTTGTGTGTATTTTTTCATTACAATAGTCATATTGAACATATTATAATATTAAAACAAAGATAAAAAAGAAACTAGAAGAAAAAAAATTTCAACCTTTAAGCAAGAAAAAAAAAGAAGAAATATTCGATTTTTTCGTTTGTAATATTAAGAAAATTATTGCTAAAATTTTAAATAACCACAAATAATGTGTAAAACGTACAATAATTCCAACAATACGGAACGAATTTGTTGAAAATTTAAAGGGGAAAAAGTGATTTTATATAAAAAGCAAAACAACGCAATTAGACAAAGAAAGAAGTTTTTTTCGTTTGGTTGGTGAAAAAAATGTACAATAAAGAAAAATAATAATTTGGTTTTAATATAAAAAGAAAAAAAGGGAAAATACACATCAAAAATCAACGCAATAACAGCATTAAGAGGAAATAATTGAGAAAAAGATTTTGGTTTTTTAACAAAATTCAAGAAAAAGCAACAACGAAACGATTTTTTTTTTAAGAAAATTTCGAAAGAAATTTAATTTTCTAGTGAAACAAAGAAGGATAAGGAAAAAGCTTAATATAAATTCTTAATCCATAACTAAAGCAACTAAAGTGATAATAAATTAAAAAATAATATACATAAATATGTACATATAAAAAGTGTTAGTGAAAGACACTGAAAATAATACAATAAAATAAATACAAAAAAAAATAAAAACGAACGAAAAAAATCAAAATATTTTGCTGTGTTGTACAACAACAAGAAAACTACTTTACATTTTATTATTATGTGTTTTTCTTTCCTCAGTGTTTCTGTTATACGAGTACGTTAATAATCAACTCGCGCTTTGTTGCTGCTGGCTGCGACGCTGACGTAGACGTTGTTTTTATACTATTTTTCCCATTTCACTTTTTCCTCCACGACTTGAAGTGTTTGTTGTAATTAAGTTTTTGTTATTTTGTTTTTGCTTCTTTGTAATATTATTTGTGAGTGAGTGTGTGTGTGTGTAAGCTGTTAAATGAAAATTGCAGTAATTTTAAAATTTTTCTTATTTTTTCTTTGAAGAAAATAGAAATAAAAACATTAATTAATCGACAAAAAATTAATTGCTGCTACAATTGTAACTGCGCTGTTTAAAAAGGTAAGTAAAAACTAATAACAAAATACCTATGTATTTTAAGTACAAAATTATTAATAGCATATGATGAAGACAAAAATAAATCATTTTGATTTTCTGTTAAAAGTCATTTTAAAGATGTTTTTGTTATTTTAACCATCCCCTTCTGTATTTTTTCTTTTCATTCCATTATTGTTTACCTCATTTGTTTTTTTTAGAAAAAGTGATGAAAAATATTATAATTATTAAGTAATTCTATAAATTTTCCTAATAATATTGTTAATTTCATTTTAGTTAGAATGAAATTACAATAATTGCATTGCATTTTGTGTTGTTGTTTTCATATTCATGTTATTTTTGCTGTTGTTGTAATGGTGCACTTATCTTTGTTGGTAATTTTGTATTTGGTAGTAAGGGGTTGCCGTATGTGTAACAAAAACAATATTCCCTTTAGAGTTGTCAATAAAAAAGTTAGCGCTACCAGATAATTTCACGTTAAGCCTAAATTATACGTATTCCTGGCAAACATTCGTTATTGAAAATTATCATTCATAGCTTAAATGTCTGTTTTACGCCTATTAGAGAAGAATTATCTTAAATTATTTATTAAATTATAATGGAAAGTCTTGTGCACCAAAAAAGCTAAAGAAAATTTACCAAAATGATTTCAAAATTAGATTAGATCTGTGGAAACAAGATAATATCATTTATTTTTTAGATTTCAGGAGAGCTTTTAAAAATTTTAAATTCCAATACAAAACATGTAATGTTATGTTCATAGGGTTGTCAGATCTGCCAATCTACTGAAAATGAAAAATTTTTAGCAGAAGGTAAATTGTCAGTTCAGGCGATTACTACCCATAGTCTCCACGTAGCAATTTTTATTGCCGCAATAGTCAAATTTGATTCCGTCTTGAAATTTGCTATGTTTAGACCGAAAATTATCATATGTAGCAATATATTGCGCTGATTGCTCTATTGTTTGCTTGAGCAATTATTGCTAACTAATAAGCTGTCATTAATGAAAAATTTATTTTTTCTATGAGTCGGCGAGTTTAATGCATATACATTTAATTATTGAAGTACCAAAAGTAAAAATACAAAGGATGTCTACATCTTCTCGCATTGAAAATTTGTTATTTGTGACGAAGCTATTTTACGCTTTTTCCAACTAAAGCAATCATAAAAATTGCTACATGGAGACCATTTTGTACCCATCATCATGAGTAGCAAGTTATAGATAGCGGAGTCGATGTAGCCATGTCCCTCTGTCCGTCTGTATGTTGAAATCAACTTTAAGTAGCCCCCAAATAACTTACATACATTATTCATACATCAGTATAATGGGAATTCTTCCGGCTCGGTTGCTATTTTAAATCGAGAAAATTGGCCCACAAATGGAAAAACCCGGGACAACCTCGATTTTTTATGTATATCTGGGTTAATATAGACAATATGGATATCTAATTATAGATGTTTCAAAGTCCATTACAACGATGAATATAAGGCTATAGTAAGTTGGACGTACAATGGGTCAAAATCTTGAACAAAATTGATAATCAGATATAGCGAAAACGTTTCTTAATCTAGTAGAATTGGGTGTTCAAAATTAATTATTTTGACAACTCTGTAATCCCACCTTATAGCTGTTCTTAGTACAGCGCAACTGATGTTAAGTAGACGGATTAATTTAATGATACCTACTTAACATTTTTATTTATTTTACTCCGTCATCTTTTAAATGCTATTGATTATTCTGAGAATCATACATTCTGAGAATCCATACATTGTGAGGGATTTTCAAATATTCAAATATTGCGAAAATAGCTCTTAATGTAGAAGAACGACTGATCGAATAAAATGTATACTGCAATGCCTTCATCAAAATTTCTATATCGTATTAATAGACTTTGTTGAAAGTTCTAAATGTCAGATTTATTTTCAAAATATTTTTTTTTTGGTCTGGCTCACTGTGCATTGGTGAATGAAGCACCATGACTATAATTATTCTAATGGGATTTTATCTGTGTCTGTTCTTAAGAAATTAAACCTGTTAATTTTAGACATAATTATTTCGCGCCTCTTTAATCCGCAATTGTTTCACTGTTCATAAGCTTAAGTGGTAAAACTTGACCACATGGACGAAAACTTGAAGTTTTATCTTGACCAAGTCGAACCACTGCATTTATCTTGAGGTATTTTCATCCATTTCAAGAAACCGATAAACTGTGTATTATTTATTTTGAAATTAATTTGTAATGAATTAATTATTTTAAATTCCTGATATTTACCCTTTTGACAATTAAATATCTATGAAATATCCGCTCTAAGTGTTAGGTGTTGTGTACTTTTTTTATAAACTGTAATATTGTAATTTATTTAAGAAACCATTTTTAAAAATAAAAACATTCTTGTACTGATATTGAAAGCCTTCAGTTTCGAAAAACAATTTGAAAAGTTTGCTAAACTTTATAATTTTTTAAATAAGTGAAAACGGTCCTTAAAAACTATTAAGGAAAAACATCTCCAGTTTTGTCTATTATCATATCGTCCTCCGACAAATACATATAAATTAAATATGTCAGTAATATGTAATTTTACTTTGACATTTGTATTTGAATTAAACACAAAAAAATATATGTTAAAGTGCAAAAAATGTCGGTTAATTGACACAAATGAATCGGTTTATTTGTTCTTTGAAAATCAGCAACTTTAAATTATTCTAACAGTTAACACACCAAAATGAATAGTATAACGGTTAATCGATTGAATGCCCTAGTAGTTATCATTTTAGAGCTGAGGAATTTATGGCATTTACTTAGAATAGTTTAACAATAATTCGTAATTGGCATAGCGCGAGCAATAGCATTTTTCTAGCCCAAACGAAATTCATTAATACTTTTATTAATTCCCACAATGGGCCACAAGGTATTATCACAATGGGTCACAAGGTATCACAATGGGCTCTGAGTGAACTCGCTAACTTGCGAGCAACCCACGTAACCTAACCTTATCAATTCCCTAATCAAAATATAACGAAAGAAAATCAGTTTTTCAAAAGAGCCTATTACAGAAAGTAATAGTTAAAAAGGCGAGTAATTTTGTTAAAATGGTTCAGTTTATAGCTTTCATACTTCATGGCCCACAAAAGCAGTACGAAAAAAATTCATTATAAAGTTACAGTTCCTGGTCTTAACCGAAATGCAATTACTCGCAATTGCTATAAATCAGCATTGTATTAGCAACAAGAAATCGCTGTTCCTTATTGATTCAATTTCAACTTAAATACGGCTATATTTGCTTTTCAGCAATAATATATATGTATGTATATATACAAAATACAAATAAATTATATATAAATATACTTTTCTTTAATTGATAATTCATATTTGCAATAAACAACAAACGACCCCTCTGGGTTGATGGCTGCACCAAATGCAGCAGGTACAACAATACAATATCCAAGTATCATGTATGAATTACTAATAATATTCATTAAATAATAATGATGATGAGATGTACATATATGCATTCATTATAAACAATTTCTCTATACATTCAGACATCAAAATATAAAATATATGTATGGTTTGGTATACATATGTATATATAGGTACTTTCTCGTACATGTGTGTATTTATTTATTTGTTGATTGGTTTATCTGTTTGTGAACCCTCGATGGCTTGTAACCCACTTAAAAGTGTATTCATTTCAATTTAGCACAGGCACTCACATACAAACAGCAACGAAACGAGGCAAGCAAATAAAAAACCAACAAAGAAAATAATAATAAAGCTGGAGTATTTATATATAAAACTGACTGACTGACTGTCTATATGTACTAAATATATTATATTATATGTACTTATATACTCATATGTATATACATGTATTGTTAAACACATCAAATTTTTTCTCTTCTTATTTTCATCATTTTATATTACGGTTGCTATTGTTTTCTCGCCTTTAACTGATAATTTCACTTTAAACGACTAAAATATAAATAAAAGATGTAATTTGAAAATTACAAGTGAACATTTAAAAACAATATATCGTTAAAGCAACATTTAATAAAAAAAAAAAAACTTCCTTGTTTAAAAGCTTCAAAATGACGGCTTGTTTTATAAACTAATCAGGCATCACTTTAAAAACCGTTAGTTGTTGAAATGGTGCTGCCACTACTAAACACAAAAATGTAAACAAACAATAGGCAGCTGCCATATTTTATTAAGTGGGGGATTATTTATTTTAGAGCAATTAGTGGCAATAGCGTTGAAATTGTTGGCGTACAGTGTGAATGTTTTTAATTATAATCTATTAACCCTTATTTTGTTTACTGAAAATTGCAGATCACCTATGCAGATTAACTATTTTTATTTAACAGCTGATAAAATATAAAAGGCCTAATTTATAGTTAATTTTTATTAAAGGTTTATTAAGAAAGATTTAGTATGGAAATTTGGTTTTATAAACCTTTTATAATTTTAAACAATGATTAGGAATATGATGAAAAATCTTTATAAAATCTTTAAAAATAAAAAAACATTCATTATATTTCTGTATTAAAAGTATAACCATTATATTTATTATATCGATTTTCCGGAAAATTGCTTAATTAGCATTAGTCACTAATGAACTTTTTATAATTTCTATAATTTTCGTTTACGATTCCATACAAATACATACATACATATTCTAGATTCATATAAACCCAGCTATCATTTTCAATCGTTGAAGAGTCTAATAGGAATCTCATGAAGGGTGTTTTTAATCGTAGACGAGTGCATTTTTTAATCGCAGAAGGTCCCTCGCACGGGAGAAACTCTTGCAAGAGCTGATTGTTCTGTGAGATTTTTTAACAACACAGTTAAAAAAGTATATGTTTTTGTTATTGTCACTCGTCAGATCATCATCAGAAGATTCTTTTAAGAGTTATATATTAAACAATCGTCTAACAGACAGCCTATGCTTGCAGCGTAAGATATCATTGAAGTTTTTTATTCGTTTGAAAGGCCTATTGATGTCAGGATCTCGTTGGCCAGGTCGCTCTTGGATCGGTCGCTCTTCGATCTCCTACTAAACGGTAGTTAAATTTGAGTTTAGGTGGTAAATTCAGGACACTATTTGTTTATGGTTTGTTCACCTAGAAAGAGGCTGAAATGCGTTGTTTTCCTTCAATAAAAAAGCCAATTCACAAATGTCCAAAGCTTTGTACTAAATAAATGTCAAAGGATGTCAGCTCAAATCATGACATGTCATCATCATTAGCGGCCAATTTACTTCATAACCCTACATTTTTTATTTTGACATTTTTAATTATTCAACAAATTAATTTATATTTAATAATCAAGGCGGGCTACCGTTACCTTCCAGCCCAACTAACCTTCCAGCCCAACTACCGTTACCTACATGTTATGGTTATCGAAATAACTGTAATAACCGTTACCAATATAATCGAAAATGTCATCCAATTTGCCCACTCCAACTCTGACTAATCTTGTTGAAAAATTGTGTCTAAACTACTATCTAATAGGAATAATCTTGGTGCAAATCCCGATTGAAAGAATAGACATAAAGTATAAATATTTTTGATATAAAGCTTGATATTGGAAAATTGTTTCTATAATTAACAGTTATTGGATTTTAATTTCTCATTTATATACATTTATATTTTTATTTTGAAACTATCAGAACCAATTAAACACTATTCCCATTTACTTTCTTTCATGTTGTATATTTTTCTAATTTTCAAATAATTCTAATAAATTTAATAAAAGTTTTATCAGCTATCTGACTGACTCCACTTTGTATGAATTCGACTTGGTGTTGCCAAACAAAATAAACAGTTTTAACAGCTGACAGTTTGCGGTTAGTAAAAATGTAGCAATACAAATTTTGGCGCAAATATGACTAATTTTATTTACTCTAACCCTCATTAACACGAAGTCTGGTTATGTGTTAACTGTCGGTTAAAATTATTATTGTATAAAAAATGTCAGTTTAACTATTAGTTAACACATAACCAGACTTCGTGTTAATGGGTGTTACAATTTATGTATAATTTAGAACTTACTTATAGTAAAACTAAGTTAATGTAATAATACAGCTACAATTATTAAGAATGATAATTATGACCTACTTAAAGCTTTTCTTGTTTACCGTAAAGGATCATAATCCCGGAAAGTCATATACTATTATCTTAAATACCTAGTATTTAAGATAAATAAAGACACTTAACTTTGTTTTTTTTTTTTCTATAAAATTATCATAAAGACTGCCATAAAATTATAAGCGCATTAGTCATACTAATGAACATTAAGTTAAAACAAATTAAAATAGCAAAAATAACTACAAAAAAAGTGTCTAAATAAAAATATTTTAGCACACTTAACTTAACGAGTAGAAATATTATAAAATTCTTGAAGAAATCTTCTTCATTTTTTCTTGTTATTGTTGTTACCTTAGAGTAGGTATATTTTCTTGTTTAAAAAACAATACAAAGACAAAAAAAAAATTAAGAACTACAACACATCTACACAGAAACACTCATAGATATATGAGTATGATTTCAACACATGTTGAAATCAGACAACAAAGGATCCTCTAACAGATATACTAAAACAATAACAACAAATACACCACGTATGCCTTCTTATTCTCTACTGATACTGCAACTTGTATTTTTTGTACTTGATATTGTCCAGCGTTCGTTCGTCATTATTACGTTTACTGGGGAGACATTGGTTACCAGATTTGGTGATTTATTTTTGCTATTTAGGCGATTACGCACTTGAATAAAAGTATAAACTATTTTCAAAATCTACTTGATAAGATTACTACATATTTTTAAATAATATTGTAAATTTGCACAAACTATTGACTTTTACTATTACGAACATAAAGGCAAGTTGTAATAATGGCCCTAAATGTTTTTAAAATTAATCAGCTGAGTATGGAGGGGATTATCAGTATGTTTCCAAGACTGTCATTCCGTTTGTAATTTCTACAATATAATTTTCCGACCCTATAAAGTACATATATATATTCTGGATACATATATAAAACGGAGTCGATTAAGCCATGTCAGTCTATTTATCTGTCTGTCTGTTGAAATCAATTATCTGAAGACCCCAAATAACGTATAAACTTGATTCATACATCAATATATCGAGAATTCTACCGGCTCGGTTGCTATTTAAAATCGAGAAAATCCGCTCACAAATGGCTGCGATATAAGGAAAAAACCGGGCCAACCCCAATTTTTGGCCTATTTTTGATCTATATCTGGTTTACTAAGTCATTAATATAGACAATATGGATATCTAATGATAGATATTTAAAAGTCCATTGCAACAATCTATATAAGAGTATATTAATTTGGACCTACAATGGGTAAAATCGGGAAAAATATTTGTTAACCCGAATTTTTTTTTTACCAAAAAAATTTTTTGCTCATAAATTTTTTTACAGTAAATTTAGAAAAAAAAAAAAAATATTTCGGAAAAATTTTTTTTAATTTTGAAACAAAATAATTTTGTTTACCTAAAAATATTTAAATTTCTTTCAAAATACATACATAGATTCCCTTTTTAGTCAAAACTTTATTTAGGACGTGTAGTGTTTGAGAATATAATGGAAACATTTCCAAATATATAATTAAAAGGTAAAAATTCAAAATTATTTATTTTTATTTTTTTAGTATTTCGTTCAAAATAAGATTAAATTGAATTAAATTCTGAAAATAGAAAACAAACTAAGAAAATATTCATTATTATGGTAAACAATGGAAACTTGTAGCGTTTTATTTTCTGACATGAAATGTTGCCAACATATTTTGAACCATTCATTAAAGGTTACCCATACCCTCAAAATGTGTTACATTTTTAAAGATAACAATAGAACAAAAACCGAATGATAATCGTTTCATTTACACAAACAAACTTCAAAAACAATAACCCTTATCGTGGTTGGCGTAGGCGTTTTATGTCAGCGACAGTTTCGTACTAGATTAAAGATAAAACCTGTTTCTTTAATCGAGGACGAAAACGATAAGGGTGAATAACAAGAAAAGCTGTTTAAAAAGTGGAGCATTTCTTAAACTTTGATAAAATTGAGGGCTTAGGGCAACATTATTTGAAAAGAACACGTATGTTTACCAAACTAAATTTTTTTCTGAAAAGAACACAAAGAAGTGTAAAAGGCATAATTTATGCCAGAAAAGAATAACAAAAATAGTTTGCTTTGCCCTCTTTTTCTTTACTGGACAAAAATGTTGCCCTTTTTCTGCTCTCTTTTTTAAACAAAAGTTTTTATGTAAAGAAAAGTTTAACCTGAAATTATAAAGTAAAAACCCAATAACTTTTAACCTTATGCCGTTTTCTTTTCTGTCGCAAGATCTACCGCTACAAATTTGAACCAGATCAATAAACAAAGAAAAATATTTAAAAAATGTATTGTACAATTTGGTCGAAAACTCAATATAAAAATTCATAAATCAAAGACACTATTTACGATTATTGGATTGATCATTTAAATGACTTTTATTTGCAACCAAATAAAATGCCATTTTCTATTCTGGGAAAAAATTTTGCCCCTTTTTTGCCCTTTTTTTGTAAAAAAGCTTTTATATATAAGAAAATGCTTAACCTGTAGCTCTGTAAACAAACAAAAATATTATAAAAATGTACAATACAATTTTCTACCAAATTTATTTTGAAATAGATATAAATCTAAATAATAATTAAGATTTTGGACAGATCTTTTAAATGTATTTTATTTGGTACCTTCAATGGTACAAAAAATGCACATTTTGAAAAGAAGGCACAGAAAGAGGGCATTAGAAAAGAAAGCGGCATTAGATATCTTCATAACTATTTAAATAAATTGTATACAAATTGTGATTTGACTATGGTTTTATTTCTTCATCTTATGACAATAAAAAGATTATTAATATTTACATACATAATCGATTTCGAAATCGTTTTTTTTTTTTGTAAAAAGGTTAAGTGGGACAAAATAGTTATAATGTAAAGGGCACCATACACTATCAAAATGCTTGATGTCACTTTTGTGTTCGTGTAATTTGATGCTTTGATGTACACTTGATTAATGACTCGTCAATCTGCATTTTATTTTTGATTTTGTGGTGTTAACACCAATAGCGGGAATTATAATCCATTTTTATTTTCACTAAAAGTGTATTTAATAATATCAATATCGAATGAAACTTTAATTGCAATAATGGCAGCATGTTTAGAAAAAAGAAAAAACAAAAATAATAAAAGAAATATGTATTAAAAAAAATTATTGTTTTCATCCGACACACTTATCCACCTCACGCCTTGAAATATTTTTGTAAATGCCTTCATGATTGATGAGAAAACACCATACACTATCAAAAAGTGACATCAAGCGTGCTAAAAATCAAAATGTTTTTGATTTTCCATCAAGCGTTGTCGGTGTCACACATCCAAACACATTTTCACTAGTACTACCACAGTGCTTGATGAGTATGTTGATAGTGTATGGTGCCCTTTAAAGGTTGGCTAAAACAGTAACGCTTAAATCTAACGGTAACGTCAGTGTTGTATGGATTAGTTAATTATTAGAATCCTAATGTCAAATTTCGATTTTTTCAGTAAAGGTGCTTTAGAGGTAATGGCTGTCGAGCTGAAAGGGTAATATAGGGGTAACGGAGACTTTGCGGTAACGGTAGCCAACTATGTATTTGACAACTGTTCCTCGATGTCGAAAGAAAAGTGAGTGTTTTATGAAAGGCACTCAATTTATTTCATCGCATTTTGCTTTTGCCATCCATGAACTGTTTAGCTATCCATAAAAATGTTTTTAGCTGTTTTTCTTGAAACTTAATAAATGACAAAGACTTTATGACTGTTAATGATTTTCTTATCCATATTACCTAAATATTTCGCATGCTTTCTATTTTTTGCCTCAGACATTTTGTATATTATAACCCACCATTAAATTAACTTCTGATGAAATTTACAAATTTTAATATGTATATTACTTTATTTTTATGACTTTAAAACAGAAATACCCAAGACTATATTTATGATAGCGAAGTTAGCAGATTTTGTTTTTGCCATACCACCATCTGGCAGCCCCTTTGGATTAGAATTGAGCGAACAAAACATAGATGTATAAAAAAGAGCGCAGGTAGTAGAGAGAGATGGTAAATGATCACACTATTTTTATTAAAATGGTACTAAAAATAATTAAAACTTAATTTTTGGGACTATTTTTTTGGAAAAATGCTGTAGAAAAGTTTAGGACCCAAAAGCAGAAAATTTTCCCAAAAAGTTCTTGGCATGGCAAGCAATATGCAGTTGCGGCAAAAGAAGCCAAACATTTCTTACAAAGGGCTCTATAAATAAGGAAATATACATCAAGGAATGTTTACAAAAGAGGATGCTTCCATTAATAAGACTTCTTAATGTGCCCACTTATTTTTGGCCTGGTTTGGTATCCTGTCACTAATGGTAAGCAAGGTCTTGAGTGGTAAAAGGACAATAATGTGGTTTATGTATCAAGAGAGCCAAATCCTCCAAACTTCCTGGAACTAAGGCCAGTGGAGAGATATTGGGCTTTTGTTAAAAGAGCACAAGAATGGTGTCGAAAAGAAATAACTAAATCATTAAATACTGTTAGCATTATTCTATAAGTAACGTTAAATCATGAAATTTCAATTTTTAATTTTCTTCATAATTGAGTTTATTGAAATTTACAGAAGTTACGTTAATCATTTAAGTCAGAACTAAATTAGCTAAAATACCGTTAACGTTATTGTTTAACCTTGTTTTCCATACAAATATCTGTCGTTGCGTCTTATTAGCTTTTTAATAATTTAAGTTGGAATGAAATTAACGTAATTTTTTTACATTTTACAGTTTCGTATCAATAACAAATCTTGCTTATAGTTACCGTTTCTATAAAATGTATACAAATTTCAGTTTAATACAAACAATTTGTTAAGTTCTTCTAAATTTTTTAATAAATTAGTTAAGAACGAAATGGCCGTTATTTTTAAAATATCGTTAACGAAATTAGCGCTCGTTTCGAATCAATAGCTACATTAATTTATATTACCTGTTTCTACATTTTAGTTGGAACAACTCAAGAGTTTAGGTATCTAAACAGAATTGGTTTTCCTCACTGCATAAAATAGTTGTTGGTACTTTTTATAATATATGTATACTAAAAGTACTTTAAATAGCATTAGTATTAGCAGGTAGTAAAGATCATTGGTTTCAATATAATTATTGTCTTAGTCATAATGATCATCAGGTTTGTTGATTAGTGTGATTTAGAAGTTGTGACAGAAAACAACTTCAGTCTACAAAGAGCAGTGACAAGTAAAAGTACGTTTCTAGTTTTATATGAAAGTACTATAAATAATATTTCACTTATATGTATTACAATACACGTGTGCTATTCATAAATAGAAATAGAAACAAAATAAAAAGGAAAACAAAATATGTGATATAAAAATAATAAAAACCAAAAAAAAAAAAAAAAACAACATATTACGCTTTATTGTATTGCCAGATAAAGAGATGAATTGACAATTGGATCGAAAGGCAATAGAGTGGAAATAAAAAAAACTTAAAAAGAAACTATTTTAAATGAATACAAAAACAAGTGATTGAAATAAAGACATATGTTTAATTAAAAGTCTATAAACAAAATATCAAATAAAAAGCATAATTAATAAAAAAAAAAAAAACAGAAGGTAATTTAAAGAAAATAATACAAATATTGTCAAGTATTATAATATAATATTATTCTCTCTAAGTGTTTAGAATAAAATTGAAACTGTTTAAAATGTAATTTAAGCTTAAATTTGTAAATATGTATGTACAATTAATGGTTGTTGTTATTGCTGGTAGTTGGTCGTTTCAATTGTAATTCTTGTTTTGTCTAACAAAATACGGATTTGTTTTTATTTTTATTCTGCTTTAGTACGTTTATTCCATGAGTGTTTTTTAGGTTTGTATGTATGTTTGTACATACATATGTAGAGATGAGATTTGTGTGTTTGTTAATTGAGTGTGTGTAGTGTGAGTATTTATTGTTGTGATTAGTGTGTTTTTGTTTTCTTTGTTTATTATTTTCATTTCAAATCAAGACCAACGCGCAAAAACACGTTCTTGAAAAAATAAAATCGTAAAAAAAAACTTAGTTTGTATAAAAATATAACATAAAAACTATATTAAACTCGTGGTGTTGTTTTTATTTTTTGTATTTTATATTAAGTAGTTTGCGTTAAATAATATGTAGTTTGTTTTTGTTTATAGGTATTTAAAGAAATGAAGAATAAAATGACGTTATAAGTTGGGGTTTCTGTTATCAGTGAAATTTTGTTTTCTATTATGCATTAAAAATTACTTTTAAACATTTTGTTATGACTATTTGTTTTTTTTGTTTGTGTCCAGACATGGCAAAAACAACTATATTTATAATAATAACAATTTACACAAATAGTTTTAAACACATGTAATGTACTAAAATTACATACCTACAAACAATTTAAATTTACCATTTAATATCTATAAATATTTGTGATTTAAAATTAAAACAAAAATTAAATGTGATAATTATTGAAAGAAAAATATTTAAATACCTGTTAGTAACTACATATGGACATATTTGATTACAGTAACATTATTTAAAACAATTAAAAATACCGTTAGTTTTTGCTAATACTATTACAATGTGGCAACATGTTGCTAAAAGGGTTACCATATTATTTTTAAATTTAGCGATTCTGTAAGTTTCTGTAATAGAAATATGAATATGAAACTGAAAAGTTTGTAGTGATTAAACATTGAGCTTGAGTTAAGCCAGTATATACAAATTTTGTTCTGCGGTTGGTGTATATAAATTTGTCATTGAAATAAAGTACTTTTTACCTTATGCATATGAAATTGTAAATTTAGAAATAAATTTAAACAAAAACTAATTTAATAATTCTTTTTAAACAAACTATTAAGAATGCGTAAACAATTATGAGTAGGTATTGCTATATAATACACAATATTTATTTGAATTCATATAAACAGGCCTGTCATATTAGCGTTTTATCAGTATTTTGACTATTATTGAAAATAAAAACATTTAAATATTTAATAACAAAAGTTCTATTACAATGTGGCAACATGTTGCTGATAGGGCTACCGTATTATTTTTAATATAGCGATTTTGTGATTTTATATGTTTAATAAGTGAAATATTTGGAAGTTAAAAGTTTATGGAATCATTAAATTAAGTTTAGCCCTTTTTGACTGCTAAAATAAATTTGTTTTTAAAAAAATTTATGAAAAATATATTTTTTGGTAAGAAAAAAAATTCGGATTGAAAAATATTTATCCCGATTTTGACCCATTGTAGGTCCAAATTACTATATCCTTATATACATCGTTACAATGGAATTTTGAAATATTTATCATTAAATATCCATATTGTCTATATTAATGACTTAGTAATCCAGATATACATCAAAAATAGACCAAAAATCGAGGATGTCCCGGTTTTTTCCTTATATCTCAACCATTTGTGGGCCGATTTTCTCGACCGAGCCGGAAGAATTCCCGATATATTGATGTATCAATTATGTTTGTAAGTTATTTGGTGGCTACGATTTCATCATACAGACGTACATGGCTATATCGACTTCGCTTGTGAGATAAAATGTAGAAATTAAAAACGGAAAGACAAACTTATACTTGCCAAACTTGCCACTCATGGTGAAGGGTATACAAATACCGATAAGTGCCGATTTTTGCTTCAGAAGTGTCTATATTTTTGCTTTTATTCTATAAAAGGAGCTAAATTATGTATATATTTTATAATAATTTTTATTTATTAGTGTTAACTAGGATTGTCATTCGAATAAAAATTATTCGAATAATCGAGAAAAACAAATATTTTTTATTCGAATGAATAACATTTTTCAAATTAGAATAAAAATTTATTTGAAAAATTTAAAAACTGATTGTGAATTATTTCATTATTCTTTATTAAGACTTCTTATATACAAATTTGCAATAGCAAAAAACAGTTATGATTATCTCGTTATTCTTTACCAATATAACATCATTTTAAACACAATTCTAACGCCATTTTCTTGTATTATTTTTTGTTTTACAGATTTGGGATATTTTAATCTTTTTACTGGAGTATAGAGTTTCGGCTCTCTCCTGAGAAAAAAAAAAAAAACACCACATAAGTTATTAAATGATGAAATCTGAATGCTTTAAATGAAGGGACAACAACATACTTCCCCTTATAACCTCTATAATAAAAAATACTAATAAAACAACCAAAAAACAAAGGAACCCGAATTAGAAGCAACACTGCCAATTCAATTGAATAAAATAAAATATTATTGGTGACTTTGCAACAGTCACTGATCTATACTCAGCTAGAAAAAAAGCCTTATGAAAGCTGGAATTAATTAATTATTAGCACAACTTTACCAACTTTCGATATAGTACGAACAACACAATCAACAAAATGTTGTACGTTTTTCACGTCGACGTAGGTCGCATGCTAAATTTCGATATGACAGTGGCACTGTCCTCTGTTGAAAATCTCAAGGACACAATAGAACGTTTGCATGGCATACCAGCGACGAATATTGTGCTTCTGGTGAGCGGTGGTGAAATGTTGACACACACCACTCAGGTCTCATATTATTCTGCCGGCACCGATACAAATCCCATTTATATGTTTCTGACGGGAGATGTTAAATTGCCATCATCAACGGCTTCGGGGGAAGCCGATTTGGATTTAAGGGAACAAGTTGAACGGAGCCTCGAGCTGCCGGCTGTTTATGAAACGGTGGTGAAGAGGGCACAAATTGCTTTGCGCATGCATGATTTGGCGCGAGATGAGGATCGCTTGTGTGAGCGTTTGGTACACGAACAGCATTTGCAGCAGCAGGGTTGGTCGGCGGTGGTAGCTAATATGGAGGATTTGACGGAAGAGTTTCGTTCACGTTTTCGAAATTTCTGCGAATCCTTTGACAGACACTTGGAAAGACGCGCTTCCTTTTTGGAACTCTTGCGAAATTTCTCGGATGACTTGTGTAAACTTTCTCGCATACCCATATTGCCCGGCCTCATGCCATTAGCCGAGGCAGATTTCCATGGATTTGATGAGTTCTTGGAAAATGATGATGTCTTTTCAAGATCAACAAATCAACAACAATCGGTATTAATGGCTGGTGCTAATGCGGCCGCTACAAATGAGGCGGCTGGTGATGCTGTAGAGGCTGCTGGTGCTGGGGCATCTGGTTCAGGGGGTGCCGATAATTCGGATGATAAAAGCACCTCTTCTACTTCGACTTCGCCCAATAAGAAACTGAAAATGGCCAATGAATCGAACGAGGAGCGTACATCCCAAACCTCACAAACTTCTATAACTTCAAATACGACGCGCAGATTAAATTTGCTGCAGTGGATAACTTCTAAAGAGAACCACAATGTTTTGAGAACCATGTCAGAGGAATGCATCCAGGGCCTGGCCACCTTCAACGAGGATGTCTATGAGAAACTGAAATTAGAAGTTCAGAGTATTATTAAATTGGCTGAACAAAGTGACGTCAAAGAGATACGTGGTTTGGGAGAACGGCTCTGTAAACTGGAGGAGTTCAAGTATAAAATAAAGAGTATGGTCAAAGATCAAAGAGAACTCTCTACCGCTTTTCAACAAAATCAAAATAGGGCCATTAATCTAAGAGATACCTCGATATTGCCCGATCTATGTGCCTCGCATCAATCTCAGTTGCTGGTGATGTTACAGAACCACAAAAAGATACGTGAACATAGACATTGCATAGCCAAAGCTAAAGATGAGCTGGGTGCTAATCTTCACGCCCGCCTTAAGCGTATCGTGTACATAGAAAATGCCATGAGCGAATTTGACAATCGTTTGCTCTTCTACCATCGATGTTTGAGACGAGCCGAACGCCACATACACATCATCGATCAAATACACCAGGCACCCAATATGTATGTTGCTGCAGTTACTGAAGTCATGCGCCGCAAGATATTCTCCACAGAATTCCGTTTGTGGGCCTCCAAATTGGCGGAAGATTTCGATTCTATACACAGTGAAGAAATGAAGCGACGTCAACAGTTTAACTGCAATTTCGAGGGTCACTTTTTAAATATTTTATTCCCGGGCATGGCGGATATGCCGCCAGCTTTTGCTAATGAAAATCCCTTAATATTCGATGCTCGTTTGCCGAATATTTCTAAGTCAGATATAGATGTTCTGACGACTCACTTGCCCGAAATGACCTCGCAAATACAACTGCCCGACATGGAACCTGTGATATATTTTTTCGTCTCCCGTTCGGGCACCCATCAGCGAGAACGTTTCGAAGAATTGCTCAAACAGAAAGAAAAACGAGCGGCCGAAGAGTTAAAACAAATTTCGGGAGAAGATGAACAATCTTCGTCCTCCAATACGGCCATGGTAGTAAGTGGAAAAATGCCTTTAAATCCTAGATTAAGTGAATTGCGCAAAGACGCTTCTGGGACAGTAGGCGGTGAAGAATCTGAAACGGATACGGAAACCGAATTTGAACAAGTCCCCCCCAATAGCCAACAATCGGTAGCAACATCAACCAGTGAAAATCTGCAACAGTTTCCTACAATCACAAAAAGTACCGCCACAGATATATTAATCACCCAAAGTGCTGAAACATTGACGGACGAGACCTCGGAAACCCTTACGAATGAGGTGACTCACATGCGTGCTATGCTGGGAGCCATGTCGAAATTGGCCTTGGAATGCATACAATTGGCTCGCAATAATTTGCAAACTTTCCGCCAGGAATCCATTACTCAAAAGGAAGATTTACAATCTGATCTGCAGACACTTAATGACAAATGGAATGTTCTGAGAATGCAATGTGAGGCCAGAGAGCAAGAACTCAGCCTGCAGCAGACTAAAAGAGAACAGGAATTCATACAACTTAATGAAGAATTAAAGCAACGGGACTACGAGTTAAATGAACAAAAGGAGTTGAATCGTGAAATGTCCACAATGAAAACAAATTACGCTTCGTTAGAGGCACAGCTCGAAGAGCTGAAAGATAAATTGAAGTTTGTGGAGGGGGAAAAGGAACAGGCCGTATTAGAGGCAAGAGAGAAACTGATACACGAACATAAGACCGAAATAGAGTCGCTACGACAACGTTTTAAGTTAATGACATCCATGGAACGTTCCCCCTCCGATCTCAGCTTAGAGTCGAGCCCCTTAAATGACAATGTCATAGAGAAACAGCTACACGACACAATTATGTCACAGCTGCGCAGTGAATTGGAAGCTGAAAAAGAAAAGGCCATAACGGCCGCCATAGAAATGGAACGCTCGATATGGCAATCGAAAATATTCCCCTTAAACTCTGAATCTGTGATGGCAAATGTTGGTATTCTTAAGGAAATGCTAGAGGAGAAGGAAAGGCAATTGGAACAATTGCGCGAAAAGGATCTCATGTTAACAAAAGAAAATTATCAACTAAAAACGCGCCTGGATGCGCTCACCAATGAGGAGGGCAACAGTTGGCTTAAAGAGAAAATCGATTACTTGCATAGAGACAAGTGTCGTTTAGAGGAAGAACTCAATAGCGAAAAATCGAGACGTTTAGAAATGGAGACCTCATTTGCAGCTCTAAAGTGGTAAGGATAGAAATATATTTTAAAGTATTTGCATTTATATTTATTTACATTGTTTGTTATTTTTTCAGCTCCACTTACGAACAATCTCCCCTGACACGCTCTAAATCCGGTGGCTCTAGTCATAAATTAATTGTTTTGGAGTCCTGTTCGAAGGGTGACTTAGTTTTGGTCGTCTGGAGCATACGTCACGGCCAATTCATGGTGGTACAAGACTCGGCCAGTTTATATTTTGTCCATGGTGATAGTTTGCCCGCTTTAAATTTACGTTTACCCCATGCCGGTGAGGAGTCTACCATTCCAATGCCTTATTATGCCATTGGCCGTGTGGTAGAAAAGGAATATTGTCAAGCTAGAAAGGTATGAATGAGAGTATTTAATTTTTTAAAAAATAATTTTTAAATAGGAACTTTTTTGTATACCCTTCACCATGAGTGGTAAGGATTTATATAAGATTATCGGCTGTGGATAAAATCAATTTTGTTCTAATGTATTTATTCTCTTTACAGGATGAAAACCGTTACCGTGTAAATAGAGGCTCGAAATTCTATCGCATCAAATTGACACCCATGGTTTCTAGACAGTTCTCAAGACGCGACCGTTTTGAATGTAAGTTTATTTTAGAAAAAATTTTAGAATTTCCAGAATGGAATTAAAATTGTTGTTGCCCCACAGCATTCTCAACTTCTATAAGTCGTTCGATATCGCAATGTGAGTCTCATAGTGAAGCTTCGCAGGCTTCATCTTCAGCCACTGCAGTAACTAGTACTACAGTATCGGGCACTTCACCATCTCTAAGTGCCATTACAACTACTTCGTCCGGCATAGGTAGTCTGCCCAAGGATGTAGTAGATGCCGCTGTTGCAACCACAATACCCATGGCTACATCACCCATTACAATTATAACAACTACAGCCAATCAGGCAGCAGCTGCCACACCGAACGTCGTGCTCGCGTTCAAAGAACGCACCATGAGCATAACCAGTGTTACCGAGGAAGACGATGAACCGTTATCGCTGCTTAGTGATCGTTGTCGCTATATTAGTGTCAGCGAAGAAGATGAAAACCTTTTAGCTGCTGGGGCAGATGTGGCCACCACAACAGCTACACAAAATAACAATTTACAAACTCAACCACAACCACAACAACAACAAACGACTGTGATAACAGAGCAGCCAACAGCTACAGCCAGCAAATTGGAATTAGATTTAATGTTGGCCTCTGCCGAAATAAATAACGTAACAGCTGCAGCAGCAACAACCACTCAAGACGACGATAGTGAAGCTTTAGTAACTACCACAGTGTCCACTAGTGTTGGTACACCACAAATTGTAGTCTCCACACCCTCAACATCCTCCATGTTAACCCAAACTACAAACACCTCTGCAGCTATTTTCATACCCTCTAATCAGGAAATGACCGACAAAAGTTCACCCTCAATACCAACCTCAATTGGTACGACTAGTGAAGATTCCGATGAGTACAGATCTTTGGAGCCTAAAGACGATACTGATTTCCCCATATCCGAATAGTGTTGAAATCAATCTATTATTATAACAATTAATACTAATACTAGACCATTTAAGAATGGGTGTAAAGTTTTATTTTCTTTTCTTTCTTTTTTTAGTTTTTTATTTTATGATGATACTATTAGTAACTACTACTATTATTATTATTAAAATACTATTATTACAACTTACCCTTACGACACACTACGACTACTATGCTTGACCAATACAAAGATACACACATAAATTATATGCATGCAAATTAGGGTGGCTCTTATTGTGCACTTTTTAGATTTTTGATGCTTCCAATGTTTATTATTATTTTTGGTAAAAATCCAATGCTGAAAATTTTAGCAAAATCGAATAACTTTTAGAGGTTGCACTTTTTATTTGAAATTTTAAAAAATAAATTCTTAAAAAATATAAAAATTGTCTGACATCGATACTTTGACCGAAAACATGAAATTTCAACAAAAAATGTACAGCATCTAAAAGTTATCCGATTTTGTTAAAATTTCCAACATTTGATTTTTTGATGATGAAGAACAATTAGACCTAGGGAGCATCGAAAATTGCAAAACAAGGACCACCCTAATATACATACATAGATATACAAAAATATGTTTGTTTTTCTCCTAAATACCAAACAAAAAGCATCAAAAACATCTAGAAATCTAGAAAATTTACTCCCTCTTTGAATGTTGTGCTGCTAATCCTTCAATGTTTTAATGTAAAACAAAAAAAAAAAAATGCAAAAAAATATCTAAATTACAATAACGTAAACAAATTAAAAGAGTTATATATATAATACATATATATTATTAACTAAAAATGTAATAAATATTTGTATGTAAAAAAAAAAACAAACAAAAAATCTTAAATAATTTACACACACATACACAAATTAAAGACCTGGGATAAGACAAATTTCAATGGTATTTTCGTTAAATTAAGTTATTAAAGAAACTATTTTAATGTAATATGTAAATCTATTTTTGTATGGCCTAGCAACAAACGAAATTGGCCTTCGAAATTTCCTTTAACAATCTACATTTACTGACAGTACCACGATGTCAAAAGAATTTTAAAAATTCAGCCCCGTATTCACAATCAATTTATGAATTTATCAAAGCTTTATAAAACAAAGTTTTCATATAAAATTTGTTTTATAAACCTTTAATAAATATAAAAATGATTATAAATAATACCTTGAGTGTTTGTTTTTCATACACATTTTTTCAACTAACTTTTCAATCAACATCCTGAAACTGTTAGTTAGTCAAACATTAACAATATGGTTTTAGTTTTATTTTAAAAAAAAAAAGTTGAATAATATTGTAAATTTTTTTTAAAAATAACATACATATTTAATATTTACTCTTTTATCATTTACAAACTATTTTTAAAGCATTCTATTTATGTTCACGAAAATTTATATATGAAAATCTTACGATTTTATATTAACATAAACTATATGCATTAAAATTTTGGAAAATTTTAATTGAAATATTGGTTAAAATTAACAACTTCAAATTTGTATTTCTTTTCAAAAAAAAAAAAAAAAACAAAATTGAAAAAAATGTTTAAATTGAAAAATAAATACATTCGATTAATTATATGCAATTTTAATTTTACATTTACTTCAAATTATTTAAGTTGGTTGGGATTATTTTAAAATATATGTAGTTGATACATTTTGAATCTTGGCATATTTATCAAATCATTTGCTTTTTAAGTTAAGTTCACATTATTATATTATATTTGATTTTTGGTAACACTTGCAAGAGCAAATAAAATAATTATGACTTTCTACTGTGATCTTTTCTAAATTAAAGCTTTTTAATTCACTAAAAAGTTGTTCAATGGCTACAATATCCCTGCAAAAAAGGGCATACCAATGATTTATAAAATAATTGCTGAAAGTTAACTTGAAGCAGTACCATTTTGGGTGAACTACCTATGAATTTAAGACATGGTTGTCATTGGAGGGAAGTACAGTGCACTCGCGGTAACGTGAACACCGCCTAACGTGAACAAGCTTTTGCTTACATTGACTACTCTGTAACGTGAACAATTTTTTTTCACTGCATTTGTTTTCTAATTATGTAGACAACACTTCAATACATACATTAAATTCAATTTTTAAAGTTTTGAGAATCCCCTTGTTAAAAAAATGTGTTTTATCCTCTAAATTAATTTTTTTTAGTGGCAACGAATGAGTAATTTTATTTGCTATGTAATTTTGTTTCAATTTATAGTTTCTCGTGATCTCGTTTTGTTTTGTAATGCATTTTAATCAATAATTTTGTTTTATTTCACGTTCAAACGTGTAAAGCACAGGTTTATATTATAAAATTTTATATTTTTTCCATGAAATTCGACAATCGCTAACGTGAACAATTTCACTAACATGAACTCCCTTGGTTTTAATTAGTTCACGTTACCGCGAGTGCACTGTAATCCAAATTTACTGAATTTGTACGAAAGATTGTAGTTTTTGGTGTACTAGTGATAAATTGTAACCAAATCATTTTATACGTATTATAAATGACTACAGTATTTTAACACCTTTGTAAGTTGTGAAGTTTGTCACAATACTTAAAAAAAAAAAACAATTTTGAAAATCTGGTCCACAAATTATACAGATATGCATCAGCAAGTTTCAGTTATATGGCAATAGAAAACAAAGAAAGAGGACAAATATTGAAAATTTTATTGTTTCACTCGCTCTGCAAGAGCGGTTTGATTTTACACTTTTGACAACTGTCCTTTGTTGCATATGTGTAATAATCTGTGATCTGGCCTTTATTTATTTCAAAATGTTATACCTTAAAAAAAAAATTTGTAATTTTTTCGATTTTTCTATTTGCATCGGGAAAATTTTATCATATTTTACCTCAGATTTTGAAAGTTGATTTTTGAAAGGAAATAAACCTATTATTGACAAGATATTGAAAGTGGAGCATAAAAAAGTTCTCCCAAAAAAATGATATGGCTCTCAATTAATCTGCTGTAAATTGCATAGACTTGTTTGGAATTTGATTTGACCGTCAATTCAAATTAATCAGCCTTATCGTGAAAGACAGTTTCTTACTAGATTAAAGCAACAGGGGATTACTCCCTAATTCGATTCGAAAGGAAATCTTTTCGAATTAGAATGTATTTAACACACATTTTCGTTTTCGGATTGAGTTACGCCCAGGTTGCATTTTATCTTTAATCTAGTACGAAACTGTCGTAGACGTTAAATGCTTACGCCAACCACGTTAAGAGTGAATATATTAAAAAATGTGTACACAAAGTGAATAATTTCATGAAAAGAAATGTCAAAGATTGTTTTTTAGAAAAGAAAGTTGTTCTTAACTGTTTGAGCATCCAACTGTCATGTCCAGACGAGTTTGGTGTATTTCAACATCTTTCATTTTCCATGCATTCCTAAAGTGATTTTTTTAAATAGAAGAGAGTTTGTAGATTATTAAAATAAAAACCTAGATAAAATGCAAAACTCTTTTAGGTTTGGGAATCAGGTTCTGTTTATAAAACAAATTTTGTATGGAAATTTTGTTTTATAAACCTTTCATAAATTTAAAAATTTTTTATGCATATGGGGGTAAAAGTTTTGTAAACTTATTATTCTTTGAATTGTTATTTATTATTCAGGAGTATGTATATCTTTGTAATATAAGTTTATTGGCCTCAAAAAGCTTTTTATATTACTGTTTGAAATAAATAAATAAGACCATCAAACTCAAATAAGAACATACAAACATCTTCTAAACTGCTACAAAATGCTTGGATGTGATCCATAAAGTTTTAATATAATATTTGGTTTAACGTTAGAAAAAAATATAGCGTTTTTTGTTTTGCTGCAATTTTTCTTCGCATACGTTAAATACACTATAATTTCAATCAGAACTTATTACCATTCTACTGAATTCTTCTGGTATGTAATAGAAATCAATTTTGAAACCGAAAAGTATTGTGAGTGTTGTTAACAATTCGAATTTGATACTTTTCCATTCATATTTTTGATCACATAAATTACATACTTGATAATTGTCATTTGACTTGTATTTTGGAAAGCAATAATAACCCACTAGTTAGAAGATCATACAAATCGAAAGAAATTCATCGCACGCTTTAAAATAGAACGTTTTGAAACCGATAGATTTTCATCACATATATGATTATCTAAAATGTTTCTGGATTAAACAAATTGTATCGAAGCATAATACACACATGTATAAATTGAATTTTTTAATTTATTTTACGTGCTTTTTCTTTTGGAATATGAAATATTATTAGGATTAACTTGAAATTTGGAGCACTATATGGAATTTTAATGAAATGTGAATTTTAATATAATGTAAAATGGCTCAATGCGTAAAACTGCAATTAAATCGTTGTGCGATGTTTTTATATTTTCAAAGAATTCCATGGGAGTTTGCGAAGGCAAAATAAAAGAAATTGTTTTTGGACGGATTCAATTTTACTTACATAGGTTTCGTATTGAGGATCCCAGACAACACACGCATATTCTAGAATTGGTCTCACAAGTGAGGTAAACAATTGCTTTGTGACATAAGGATCATCAAATTTTTTTTCCACAGCGTTTGATGAAACCTAATACCCCTTTGGCTTTATTAATTGTTTGTGAAATGTGAGAATTAAAACATAATTTATTATCAAGTAATACGCCAACTTTTTCAAGTTGATGTTCATTGGTCGTGTATCTACAGAGTACTGGACTTCGTGTGTAGAATGTCAATTGTTTACACTTTTTCAAATTCAAATCCATTAAATTCTTATTACACCATTGGCTAAAATTATTCAGCTTGAAGTAAGGAACATTGGTTAGATTGGTTTAAGCTAAGGAAGAGCTTAACGTCATCGGCATACATTAACATTTTGGAATTCTTAATACAGGATGGTAGATCATTAATGAATATTATGACAAATGACTAAAAATAATGATTTTTTCCGAAAACGGAAACATTCGAAATTGTGTGATAAATACATTGTAATTCGAAACGATTTCCTTTCGAATCGAATTAGGGAGTAACCGCCCTGAATCTGAATCTGGCAAAAATATTTCTTATGAAACATTTTTGATATAAATTTAATACTGTCGAATTATCTTCTAAATAGTTTACTAAATTGTAGGAGGGTTTGAATGAATGCATCACAGATTACTAAAGATATGAAACAAATGACAGTTCTCAAAAATGTAATATCCAACCGAATGGTAATTTTGAAGTTCTACAACATTTTCAATTGTCATATTACTGGAACCAGCTGATTCATATCTATGTAATCTGTGGTATGCATTTTGCTTTTTAATAAATTTAATACTGTCGAATTATCTTCTAAATATTTTACTAAATTGTAGGATTGGAATGTATGCATCACAGATTACTAAAGATATGAAACAAATGACAGTTCTCAAAAATGTAATATCCAACCGAATGGTAATTTTGACGTTCTACAACATTTTCAATTGCCATATTACTGGAACCAGCTGATTTATATCTGTGTAATCTGTGGTATGCATTTTGCTTTTTAAGAAAACAGTATTTTAAATAAAATTTTAGAAATGTATGTTTACAAATTTTAAAACCAAAATTTACAAAAAATTACAAAAATTTGTCTTACCCAAATAAAAACTAAAGTAGTTAAAATAAAAAATAAATAAAAAAAACTTAATAATAATTTAAAAAATAAACAAAAGAAAAGCTTGTCCAATTTAAACTGAAACAAAACATAAAATACAAAAACTAACACAAAATATGTAGTAATAAAAGAAGACATTCAAAATAATAACTTAATAATTTTTTTAAATCTCTAATTAATTTTCTCTTAAAAAACTAGTAACTAAATACACCTAGACAACAACAAATCACTAATTTTAGAAATACAACAAAACAATTTTACACACAAAAACGGAATACTCCCCACACATTTTTACATTGATTGAAATCAAAATTAAAAATACTATTTAAAAGAAAATACAAACAACTAAAACTAACAACAACACTACCCATCAAATATTAACAAAAAAATACAATTTAGTTTTTAAACAAACAAACAAATATAATGTTTTTTTTTCTACATTAATTTATAATTTAAACACAATTATTTAATAATTAAAATAGTAAAACTAATTATATAAATTTAATAAACAATAGAATACATACATATATTTGCTTTAATTAAATAAAAATAAATAAATAAAGACAACTATAAACAAACATTTTAAATTGAACCCTTGTCTCACAAAAAATCAAAAAAAAAGAAAGTAATATTTTATTTGAAATAAAAAATAACATACATACAATTAAGATCTACCAAAATGTTTGAAAAAAAAAAAACTTAAAAACGTAATTATAACAAATTTTTAAAATATATTTAAAACAAAAAATTAAAGAAAAGTGATAGTTTTTCATAAACTTACATTTTGAGTTTATTTTGAGTATATAAAAAAATATATATGTATATTTTTCAGACAAATAAAATAAATTTAAAAATAAATATTTCAAATTAATACATACAAAAATGTAAATAGTTTTTATCAAGGAATACAGTTTTTGTTATAATTTTTATTTGTTTTCGTTTTTGTCGTTTGCAAGGAAGTAAGTTTAATAATAAACTATAAATAAAAAAATGTACATATTTAATAAAACAAAAAAAAAAACAACAATTTAAAAATTATATTTGCTTTAAATTTAAATAAAAATGAAACAAAAAAAAAAATTGTAAAAGCGAAAGAAAAAATCAAATAAAAAAAATACATATTATATGATAAATAGGTAGTAAATGGGTTTTCTTAAATCTTTGAAAATATAAAAATTAAATTGTTTAAATTCTGATTAATGTAAATGACAGCTGTAGTTAATCAAAATTTAAGGGTTTCTCACAACCAATATCTTCACACGAGAAATTTAAAGTTTACTATTTGAGTTAGGTTTTTTATAAGGTTTGGAATAAGAACCAGCGTCCTACTCCTGAGGTAAATCTATTTTCCAAATATTCTCATATGGTCACCTAAAATTCACTTTTTAAAATATAGGAGAGACAAAAAACTTAATGAAATGAAAAGTGTTGTGATTACAAATATTTCTTTCTTTAATAATGTCGATATTTTTAAAAATAGAAAACTAAAAATTTGTGAATAATCCAATATCCATTAACCCTTTGCCTGTCCCCATACAAAAAAGTCTATGCCGTACCTCCAAAGTTTTTGTTTGTTTTTGTGATGCACGAGCGTGTGAAAAAAACTTGCAATTCAGGTGTCGATATACTGTTTATGCATTTGAGTTTTGAATGCTCTGACTCAATGTACGATATTGTTATAAATGGTAGTCCCCCAGTACTTGCCCACGATTTGCTAATTAAAAAAAAACGACAAAATTCAAAACAGCGTTTTCGGTTGTAAAAAATTTAAAACCGATCAGTTTCAGTTTTGGACTTGTTTCTTAAATATTATGATATAATAGAATACACGAATCTTTTGATAATATAAACAAATGCTATAAAACTCGGTGATAACTATTTACTTACATTTTATGATAATTATTTGACAAATAATATTATTTTAGTATACTTCGATGACCACATGTAATGCTAAATGTGGCCATTGGTATTTTAATACTCATTGAGAGTAGACCTACAAGCAATCCAATTCTTAATAACGAATAGAGAGCGGAACAAATAAGAGCTCTGTGGCTTAGTAATTAGAAAACAAACCAAAGAAAATATCACAATGGTTGTGGTTTAAAAAGAGGAACAAATATATATCACACTCGTTCCCTATTGAAAATTGTATTTTTTATCTCGCTCTGCAAACCACAACCATTGAAAATTGGTGGTAGAACGTCAAAAAAACCATACGGTTCGATATGACTTTTTTGAGAACTGTCATTGGTTTCATATCAGTAATAATCTGTGATTAGTACTATTGAATTTAATAGTGAATAACTTTTCACTATTCATTATTTCATTATTGACTACAATAACATTCATCAGTCAATAATGTGTGGGCTAACTAATTCCACGTGGCGGAACTAGTTCAATGACCTGCTGGGTAGTTATCATTAAAACTAAAGTAAAAACTAAAAGTAATGATATATTTACCAGCAGTTGTGATAAGTACTTGACTCCAATGAGATCACCGTGTTAAAATAATGACTTAAAATGCTATTGTATAAGAAGTGACGAGACAGAATTTTGCATTTTAACTCAGAAAATTGTATTTTTCAATTGTATTAACAATTAGAAAAATATTGTGTATAAATTTCTGGTTCTAAAATCGAGTTATTCACTGTTAGTTCCGATTCTTCTATTCAAATAGATGGAAATTAATAAGTAAACTAGTTTTTATTAGTTTGTTTTCCAGTTCAAAATTAAAACCGAATACAAAATTGTAGTATAATCTGATTAATAAGCAAACGCCGTAAAACCTGAAACGTTATACGAAGCTTTAACCACATATCTGCCAATGGTAACGATACGCAGGTCTGGGTTTAAAAACAAATCGTTTATAAATCCAGGGTGGTTACTGTGTAACTCAATCGAAAATGTGTATTAAATAAATTGTAATTCGAAAAGGTTTCCTTTCGAATCGAATTAGAGAGTAACTTACATGTTTGATACATCAATATATCGGGTATAGTCCCTGTTCGGTTGCTATTTAATTTCGAGAAAATCCACCCACAAATGGCTGAGATATAAGCAAAAGCCACGACTGCCTCGATTCTTTGAACTATTTTTCACCACAAACTTGTTTAATCTTTATCTGAAAGTATACTTTTAGTGAAGGGTATATAAAATTGGGCTCTGACGAATATAACACTCTTACTTATTTTTCAATACATCTTTCATACATTCAGTGAATCGTTTCTAAATATATCTTTTATTTAAGTGAAAATAACAAAAACTTAGTTCTTATATTACATATGGTTTTCTTTTATTGCTATAAAAAGATCATAATTCTAAAAAAAAAATTAAATATCAGTTAAAGCATAAAAATTATCTTAAACAATCATTCTATGACAATTTTTGATTTTGTATATAGATTGATATCAATTATACATACGTAGTATATAGCATATTTATATACAATATATAAAAATTAAGAAATTAGTTTAAATCAAAAAATGAAAAAAAAAAAGTAGAATTGCTTATCAATGTTGTTGACGTATTATATGAGGATGATTATCACTTGTTATTTGTACGGTAAATTCATGTACCGAATCATCGGAGACTACTGCTTGTTGGGGTAATAAATTTTTGACTGTTTGTTGATGGGTTATTGTACTCAGATGTTGATCCAGTTGATGTTTACGGGAAAATGTTTTATTACAAGGAATGCAACTGGAGTTAAAATATAAAAATTGGTATAAAGTTAAAAATTATAAAAAAAAAACAGTACTTACGGAAATGGTTTTTCTCCAGTGTGCGTTAACATATGATTCTTTAAGACATTCGAATAAGTAAAGGATTTACCGCAGGTTTGACAAACGAAAGGTCGTTCATTCGTATGTATTCTGTATTAAAAAAATAAAATAAAATGTTACCATTAATTCATAAAATTTATTTTTTTATTAAACATTTTTTACCTTTCATGTTTAATATTTGTACTACGATCGGCAAATGTACGTCCACAAAAACGACACACGTAAGGTTTTTCGCCCGTATGAATACGTATATGTCTACCAATTTCTGAGGGGCAGGTAAAGTGTTTGCCACAAATTCTAAAACAAATCATTTCAATATAACAAAACTTGACAATACTTAATATGACAGCCCAATTATGAATAAAAAAATCTGCAGATCTTCCTCTTTTTTCCTATTCAAATTCAATGTTGAAAATGGGAAAAGGAAAAAACTCATAATTCATAATTGGGCTTAGAGATGATTGTAGACTTACTCGCATTCAAATGGTTTTTCCGCTCTATGACGTCTCATATGCATATTTAACAAACTACGTTTTGAATAGATATTGCCACAAATTTCGCATATATTTGTTTCAGACTCTGCTTCATTTTTCTTGCGACCCCGACCACGCTTGACCTTTTCTTTGCTGTCCTCGCCTTTTTTTGTAGCTTCCAACTTCTCCTTCTTAGCTTTTGCTTCTGGTTTGATCTTTTTAGGTATCGAAACAAATTCACCATCAAATATTTTCTCCTCATCGTCTGAGTCACTATCATCCAAATGTTCTTCACCATCGATTTCATCCAAATCAATCTCTTCAATGCCAAACAATTCGTTGTCATCATCGTCGCCAACATCATCATCAATAAACTCTGCTTTTGTGTCATTTATATCATCGAAATCGACCATCTGACCCTCAATATAGTCAGGTCGTAAATCAAAAAACATTTCGTCCTCTTCATCCACTTCGACCAGGGCTTTTTGTTTCGAATTACTTGAAGAACCAGCAACATTATCCAAAGGTTCCGTTTTCAATTCAGACTAAAATTATCAACCATATTACAACTAGGTTAAAGATTGTTTATATTAAGTTATGTTTAACAGTTGATTACCTTAACTATAGCATCCAATAGAGCATGTTCACTTGCCTGGCACAGCGAACGAAACTTATATGAAGTGTTCAAAGACGCCAAACATTGTAGGCAAATCATTTTCGGAAATTCTTCATGATGTTTTAGCTATACAAATGTTAATAATTATATTTTAGATTAATTCTTATTACATTATGATATATATTTGTGTCTACTTACCACTATTCCTCCGCATTCTTCAATGCGCTGTACTATTTCCGCACAGCGTGCATTTTTTTCATCGAACAATGGCTGCATTCCCGATCGTCCTTTATCTTCTTGTAAACAAATTCGACACAGTTTACTCACCGGCATGGTTTGCACAATTTTTTGAAATTCAAATTATTATTTTGTTAGGATTGAAATTCAAATTATTTAATATATTTATTTGCTAAAATAAATTGATTTTTGTTTTACATAGAGAGAAAAACACTAAAAAATAAAAAAAGCAAATCAATTTATGTACGGTGTAGCCTGATTGTTATTTTTATTAAATAGGATTACCATATCACAAAAAAATCCGTTCATATTTTTTGATATTCTTAAGAACCGGTTTATATTTAATGATATTCCATTCTTTTGTATAACAATAGGTGGGTTCGCGTACTTTCCAGTAAAAATTATTCATAATTTTAATTTAGAGAGTAAAAATAAATTTACTGTAAATCTAAAAAAAAATATTCAAACAACAATTTGAAAAAATGTGTAAGTTTCTGTTTGTAAACTTTTTAAACATAAATTTTATAATCTTTTTAAACATATAGATAGTAAACGAACGCAAATGATTACAAATTATCATGTACGCGAACACAACTAATATCTTTATACTTCTAGATATATTGTGTACCAAATACAAGTATCCATTTAAATCATATGGGCGTTTCCATGGAAGTGAAAAAATAAAGAAATTTGTACTATTTTTTTTTTCTTATTCACATTATAGCTTGTTTGTGTAAAAAATTGTTTTTTTTTTTTCTATTAGTTGTTTCAATATTATTTTAGACAACAAATATAACTCTTTTTCAGCTGACTCTAGAAAAATTAAAAAAATCAGCTAATTGGAACTTAATATGTACATTAAAAAACTTTTTTTGAATTTAAATGGAATAATGAAGCTATCAACTTGTTGAAATGATTTGTTTTGCAATCTTTAGTATGATTTGCCATATGACATATTTCTCATATTTTGTTTAAATTGTAATTGTGTCAGAAATGTTAGTTTTTAATTTTTACGAATAAAAAAGAATAAATGAAGAGAACAAAAAATCATGGTTTAATGCAGGAAAACAAATCATCATGTAAATGCACATGATTTTCAGTAGCAACTACAAAAGAGAATTTTAAAAAAAACAGACCTCTTAAAAATCATAATGTAAAGGGGCCTTTAAAATTTAATTTTTAAAAATATACTTGTATTTGTACCAACTTTTACAAAAATAAAATCATATGGCTACATTTAAAATATTTCACTCATACGGCAACACTTAACATGTAACAGCTGTTTGACATCACCAACTGAACATACCACACGTGATAACAAAATACACAACACGCTGTAAACTAGAATAAATTTTTATTTTTCTCCAAAAAATCTACCAAAATGTTAAATAAATTAAAGTTTAATAACTTGGTAAGTTAAACTGCACTTAATAAAGTATAATTTATTTAAATTCAATTAATTATTCAAGGTAATTTCCAACAAAAAGGGCATACAACAGTCACGCATACAAACCATTAATAAACTCGTGCATAAAATACGTAAACTAAAGACCCTGTTGGAAAAACATCCAGATAATACGAAATGTAAGGAACGTATAAGAAAATCAACGGAAACAATGGAATTGTTGAAGGTAAAGATAAAGGAGATAACTAAAAATGAAATGATCTATATTTTAATTTTTTTTAGAAACTCAAAAGAGTGGATATTATGAAGAAAGTTTTACTCATGGATAAACCGGCGCCAGCTGTTATAACCAATGGCTTAGCTACGCCCGAAGAGGTGGGAGTAGCGTTGCTGTGTATGAATAAAGTTATGCAGGGTTTGATCAAAAGATTTAAAACGGAATTACAGCTAAATGAAGCTGAAAATAATGAGTGGAAAGAAGCTTTGATGGAATCCAGCAAGCGCAAGCAAAAAATCGAAAGAACTGAAGAGAAACGTCGCAAGCGCTTGGAAATGAAACAACAAAAGGCCATGGGACGTAAGCGACAGGAATGGTTAGAAGAAAACAAACAGGGTAATGAAGATGAAGAAGTTTCCGAGGATAAAGAGTTGAATGTTTCAACTACAAGTGGCTGGCAGGTAGATGAGTTATCGAATGACAATGTTATAACAGAAGTTGATGAAGAAATTAAGAAGAAATCCAATAATCCATTAAAGAGACCAATAAAAGAAAAACCTTTAAAAAAAACTCCTCAACCCCATAAAAAACAAAAAGTAGTTATTGAAAATAGTAAGGAAACTACAAAGTTAAATGAATCTTCCGCTGAAGAAGGTGAGAGTGACGAAATAACGGAAGAAATAAAGCCAGCCAAGGTAGATGAACCTAAAATTTTTGACATGCATCAAAATGAAAGTCCGCAAGATACAGAAGAAGAGCCGGAGGAAGAAATGGTAGTAGATCCTTTCTTTATAACAGATACCGGGGAGAATTATCTGTCTACAGCAGTAATTAAAAGAGATCAAAATGCTGAGCATGAAAATAATGAAGAAAAAAGAGACCTGCATCTGATAAAGCTTAATAAATACGATAAAAGACCAACTGACTTTAAAGATCGTCGTCAACAGGGCCGCGATAAGAATCAAAGAGATTTTACACAAAATAGACCACAGAACAACAATAGATGGAATAGTGGAGATGGAAGAGAGCAACAAAATAAATGGAATAATAAACAAACTAATGACAGAGACAAATTCTCACAAAACAAGTGGAATGATAGGAAAAATCATGAAACGAGAGACCAAGATTTTAAACATAACAAATCTGCAAATAACGGCGATGAACAAAAGCTACATCCTTCTTGGGCGGCCAAACAAAAGCTTAAACCCGTTATAACAGGATTCCAAGGTAAAAAGATAACATTTGGAGATGATGACAGCAGTAATCAAACTCAACAACAAACACAATACAAAACTAATAAACCGGCAGCACCAAAGCCTAGCAAATCGGAGCAGGAGTCTCTACATCCCTCCTGGGCTGCTAAACAAAAACTAAAACCTACTATAACGGCCTTCCAGGGCAAGAAAATTACGTTTGGCAATGATGAGTAATAAAAACTTTGTGATTTTTCTTTTTTAAACAAAACAAAGTTTTTTATTTATAATAAACCTTTAAGATTGTATCTTGGGTATATAATGACCACGTATTTTGTCGGTATTCACTAGTTTATCTATATCAACGGTAGGGAATTTACGACGTAACATATCACGGTCCATGTTAGGATTGCGACGCAACATCATCATGACCTCATTGCGGGAACGGCTACAAAGAAACAAGATTAATTATTTTTATTGTAAAATGTTTAAATAATGTTTTCAGCAACATACTTTTTGGCTTTGCGTTTTTCATTGTATAATTTCTCACGGTATTGCAGGAGGAATTTGCGCACTGCACGGCCACCATAACCAATGGAACGTGTTTTAATCCACTTGACATTCATATGGGGTGGCAAAACATGTTCGCAGTATCTAAAATCAAAATGGAAACGTTAAATTAATGCGACGACAAATATTTAAATTGTTATAGAAGTTTCTTGTTGATGTTTTAAACAAAATTCTGGAAATTACTCTATTTACTTACTTGTACATATAGCGAATACCCAAGTTATTGGCCACCAAACGTTGTGGTCTTTCTCCGGTCTCGCCTGTCTCCAACAAATGGTAAGCCTTATTACGTTCCCTTACTACTGTTTCTAAATTTTCCATAGAAATTTTCACTTTATCCAAACGATCCGGACTGGGAAACAACTCCATTTGATCGTTGCATTCATGTTCCATGGTTAAGAGCATGTTACGTTCTTTAAGCAAAACGAACCATAGTTGATGTAGCTCCTTATTCGATTTAATACGCAATTCATCCAGCTTCCAAGCTCTTCCAACCTTAACCTCATTTTCTGACCAATTTTTGGGATCATCAAAAAATTGCATTAAATCATTATTGCGTGGTGTTGTGGAGAACAGACGATTGGCTAGCGTCACAGTTAAAGGGCTGATAGATGTTTGCATACATTGTGAGGCTCTGTAAAACTAATTTTTGTTACATAAATTTATGGAAATATACATTTCATATTTACCTTAAGAGTTTTGATGAATTCTTGTGGGCTTGGTGCAAAGATAAATTTCCAATGGAATAGCAAAGATTTCTAACACTTTGTGACACATTAATTACTTTGGTAAATCCAGACATTTTATTTCGATTTTTAATAAAACCGGTGGGTATTTTTATTCTTCATCCACCGTTTTTAACACCACAAAAAAAGAAAACATGTAAAACAGCTGTGGTGTTACCATATCGCTGAGATAAATTGTAATAGAATGAAGTAGTTTGTAAATAAAATAAAAAGTGGTGTCAACTTTTTGAATATTAAAAAATTGCATATATCGAATTAAAATACTAAGGGGCAGTTCATGTTGATTCGTGGGTTTATTATCAATTGATGTCATTTGGAACGTTGTTGTTATAGTTCAATTCAGAAATTTATTAAATTTGAGTGTTTCATAATTATTAAAACATCATTTTTGATTTTTTAAAATTTATGACAATTTATAATTAAGTACTAAACTGTCAAATTCTATTGCCAATACCATATGTTCACGTGTGGAGAACAGAAATATTTATTTGCACATACATATATTGCGAAATAATTGTTCAAACTTTTTTTTGATGATATAACGTACAACATAAACTGTCAAAAAATCAAGAAATAAATTAAATAGTCATAAAAAACAAATTTCATGAACACGTATCTCTACCCCTTGAACATAAACATAAAGTTAGAAATAAAGTACATATGTTAAGAAATAAAAATTACGGGTGGAGACGGGGGTAAGAAAAACTAATGAGAAATTTGTTATTATTCCAGTTATATTTTCGAACAAACAATAAATAAATGTCAAAGAAAACTCAAAAGCTTGTTGTGAAGAGGTTTTCATTTTAAAACACATGATACAAATACTCACAAAACACGGCTTCTGAACGCAACATTATATCAGAGATATTGACTGGTGTGGATAATAAAGAAATTTAATAAGAAAAAATGCTTAGTTTTTTGTTTAATTTATAACATTAATTCGGTTTTTAAATATTAATTAATATTCTCTTGTTTTTCAAAATCTTTGTGTTAAACTTATTAAAAATCTACAATTGGCAAGTGTAGCTTTGTCTGCGTTGCCATATACACATCTGGCAACTCTATACGCCATTTTCACGCATCGTTGTGAAGCTGATGTATTCTTTTATTATTTGCATTTTCGTCGGCAAAACAGAAACAATTTATTAATTTTCGTTGAGAAGTAAACTGACTACAATTTGGATAAAATATTGCAATACATTTTAAGAATTCTACATAAACTTTATTAAATGTAAGTATTTGAGTTGTTTGTAAAGCATTTTAAAACAAAAAGTGTTGCAAATTTATAAAGAACGCCATTTTTATTTTCGTATGTTCTTTAAATTGGCGTCGTTTTTTTTTTTTTTTTTTCTTAACCTATTTGTGTCTTCATATTTTCTATATACCAGTTTTATTACTTAACAAAAGAGACGAGCATTTTTGGAAAATGGATAATAGCAGTGTTGTAGAAAATCGTGAAAAGGATCGTGATCGCCGTGGACGTGGGGCACGTGGTTCCCGTTTTTCCGATGCCGATGCGACCGGTAGTACCGGTGGCAACGGCAGCGGCAGCATTAATCGTGATCGCAGTCGAGAAAGACGCAATTGCCGCATTTACATTTCAAATATTCCATACGACTATCGCTGGCAAGATCTCAAAGATCTTTTCAGACGTGTTGTTGGCTCTGTGGAATATGTTGAATTGTTCCATGATGAAAGTGGAAAAGCCCGCGGTTGTGGTATTGTTGAGTTCAAGGATCCCGACAATGTCGAAAAGGCCTTGGAAAAAATGAATCGTTATGAGGTGAATGGCCGTGAATTGGTGGTTAAAGAAGATCATGGTGAACAGCGTGATCAGTATGGCCGCATCATGCGTGATGGAGCTGGCGGTAGTGGCGGCGGCGGCGGTGGTGGAGTCGGTGGTGGTCGTGGAGGTGGCTCTGTAGATCGTGGCGGTGATCGCGGTTTTTCTCGACGTGATGACGATCGATCGTAAGTATTTTTAATTTAAGTTTATTATTTTCCATTTACTCGGCTTTTTTTGTGAGTTGAATGAAAAACGTTTCATTCGACTTACAGAATAAGGCGATCAAAATCTAATATATATGTTTCAGATTTAATATTTATGTAAATTTTTCCTTGGTATATTTTTGAAAGGTTATAATGTAATGGAAAATATTTCAATTAGGTTTTGATCTTTAATGAAATTACAGGAAGTAAAAATTATTTTTTTTTTTATATAAAACTAGAGTTACAGTTTATATTTGTTGTTTTAAAAATGGCACAATTTCCTTAAAAGAATGCTGGGTATTAACTTCAATGTCTACTAGTTGATAGGTTTTCATAATTTTGTGTTTAGTTAAAAAATGTTTTGTAAAACGGTTATAATATTTTATTTGACCTGTTAAATAATACTAATTTAAGCTTACGGTCTATTTATAAAAATCTTAAACTTAAATAAGTATTATAAATGTTTTTTTTGAAATTTGCAAATTCTCAAATAATTCAAATTATTTAAAGTTTGTAATTTTAGCAGTTTGATTATTAAGCCGTCAGTCAGTCTGTCAATACATACATATGTATGTATTATTTAATATGTTTCCTTTCTTTGAAAAGCTTTTCTATCTAGTTTGTATAAATATCAATCTACATTAATTTTGAAATTAAATGGAGATTTATAGAGTATATTCATCGATGAAATCAAACAATCTTTTAATCGTTGTTTTTTAGGCTCAATTTTGGGTCCAGCAGATCAAATTGTATTTATTGTTTAAAAATGATTGTCTAGGATTATATTTACTAAAAATCTATTTCTACGGGGTTTGTTTAATTTTGTATTGTTCTCATTTCAATAATTCAATTGAAAGTTTAGAAATATGTTGTCTTTAAATCTTCCAAAAAAAAAAGCTTTGATCTGCCTTTTCAAGCATTAAAATTTGTCGGCTTGTTTATTAGCGAAGTTTTGCAAAATCTAATGTAAATAAGAGAAATTAAAGGTTTTTAGACATTTAACAATTTGTGATGTAAGTATCCATATTAATTTATATTTTTCATTTCTATCTCTTGTAATATTTGATGATTTAAAACAGGAAGTTAAATTTAAAAAAGTGTTTAAATCTAATACATTTTCGCAGTTGGTATTTATATCTATCTATCTTGCTGCGTTTGTTTAAATGGAAATTGATTTTCTTGTTTGATGGTTTGTTTCCTTGTTTTGTTTTATACATTGTTGAATTCTTCCTTTTAGATCTGGTCGTAATAATTTTAACATGATGTCAAATGATTTTATTAATCAACAAGGGAATTATAATTATTATGGTCTTTCTGCTTCGTTTTTGGAGAGTCTTGGCATAACTGGACCTTTGCATAATAAAGTTTTTGTTGCGAATGTGAGTATTTATATAAAAAAATGGAATCATTTGATTCTATGTTTGACTTAATTTGTTCATGGTGATGATGATGATGATGACTACATATTTTAAATTTTTAATCTGTATACATATTACTCTTGTATACTTTGTGTGTAAGCGTAAGTTTTAGCAAGAAATACGTAATTTATTTGGGCCGCATTTTTAATGTAATTTATACTTTTTTTTATTTTGTAAATTGGGCCTGTAGAATCCTTCCAACCATTTATAATCTGTAATTTTGATTTAATTTAAAATACATGTTCTGGCTTTTTAATGCCCTTTTTCACAATGTCCAATTAATTTCGTTCATTTAACAGGAAAACTAAAGTGCTTAACTTATTGTTCGGCATTATTTAACATACCGTTGTGATTTTATATTTCATCAACATTTTGTTAAAAAACAAGTGAGAGTGTGCTATATTCGGCTATGGTGAATCTTATATATCCTTCATAAAATTGTACATACAATTTTGGAAAAAAATTGTTTTAGTAAAAAAGAAATTTTGGTGTCAATTTTTGCAACATCACACAGCTGGAGCCTCTCCCGAGGCATGTCAGAAAGGATCTTCGTGTATACGAGAAAACATACAATGGTATTTGTAGCATCCATATGATCGCAATTCAACGACATTCATAGAGACACCGAATGTTTTCGCGACTTGAGATAACAGGGAGATGGTTGTGTCGATAAACCCACCCTGGCAGTCGTCTTTTTCTTTTTGGTAAAAATCAACTTACCCCCAAATAACTTACTTGATTAATCAATATAAAATTTGTTCACCAAAAAATTTCTTTAAACTAAAAAATTATTCCAAGAATTTTTTTTTAACAAAAATATTGTTAATCTTTTTCTTAAAGTATACTTTGGTGAAGGGTGTATAAGATTCGGCAAAGCTGAATATAGCTCTTGTACTTGTTTTATTATAGTATTTTATGAAGTAAATTAATTTAAAAAAAAGTTTTTTGAGATTTTTTATATTTGTTTTTTGTTAAAACTTTGTACATTGTAAAAAGGTCCGTTATAATAGTTATGAACCACTTCATGCAAAAAAAAAAAAAAAAAAAAAAACTACGGGGCTTGTTTCCTTCTTATGTATTAAAAAAATTAACCAAATCCTGGGGCCTTTAAGTAATTTTTTTGTTACAAGAATTTTTTTCGCTTGTTTTCTAAGCTGTGTATTGGTGGTCGTTGTGTGGCTGCTGTTAGTCCAATTTGTTATCAAAAGTTCCTTTCAAATTACGTTAATAACACAAATTAAAATAAAGAGAAAAACAAACTTGATTTTAAAGTTTTGCCTTTAAAAATTGTAAAATTGTAATCAATTTTTAGCCTGAAGGTTTATAACAAATTTAACAAAAGCTTTATAATCTTTTGAGAAATTTAAAAATTGAATGGTATAACTCAAGCGTTTCATATTTTCTAAATACACAATTTTTGTAGAAAGGAATCGATCGTATTGCTAAAAATATTTAAATTAGTTTTCAATTAATCAATACTATTATCTTAATGAAGATCCTTTTTTGAGTTTTTTTTTTGCAAATCAAGTTATGTTTACTTTATGTCTTCTTCATGACCGGCCCTTCTTTTGAATTTTATGTACATTTGATTTAGCAAAGTATGCAGTCAGTCAGTTGAAAAGATTATGGTCCCATAGGCCTTGTTTGGAGCATTTCCCGAGTGCTACCTACACATTGTTTAATTCGTGTAAATATTTTACTTTGTTTTTTGTTTGTTTTGTCACATTCTCTAGCTTGACTACAAAGTGGACTCGAAGAAACTTAAGCAGGTCTTTAAACTTGCTGGTAAAGTGCAGAGCGTAGATTTATCTTTGGACAAAGATGGCAACAGTCGTGGTTTTGCAGTCGTCGAATATGATCATCCCGTAGAAGCTGTACAGGCCATTTCAATGTTGGATCGCCAAATGTTGTATGATCGTCGTATGACCGTGCGCTTGGATCGTATACCCGATAAGGGCGAAGGCCTAAAGTTGCCCGAAGGTTTGGGTGGTGTTGGCATTGGTTTGGGTCCCAATGGTGAGCCTTTGAGGGATGTTTCACGAAATTTACCCAACAACAACAATCAGAATAATCAAACGCAAATGTCTGGTAATATGATGGGTGGTGGCGGTGGTGGCAGCGGCATGGGTGGAGGCAGTGGCATGGGTGGCGGCAATATGGGTGGTGGAGGCAATATGGGCATGGGCAACAATGCAAATGTGGGTGGCATGTTTGGTAACAACCAGGTAGTGCAGCCCAGTCCCGTGGCTCCCGTTGGTCCAAATAACAAATCAATGAATGCTAATGCTGGTTTGAATTTGAGCAATTTAAACACCTCCAACTTGGCTGCTTTAACAAATGTTGTGGGCGGTTTAGGTGCTGCTCTCTCCAATCCTCTGCTAACAACCTCCCTTAACAATCTGGGTCTAAATTTGGGCAACCAAGGAGCCGGCAACGATGATTCTATGTCTTCGGCTAATGTGGCTCTCTCGAATAACTATAGCACAGGAGGCAATAACTATAGTTCGGGGTTCGGTGGTAGTTCGACAAATTTTAGCTCACAAGCCGGCGGGAGTGGTGGTGGCGGGGGAGGAGTCCCTTTTAATTCCTACAATAGCTCTGGTGGCGGCGGCGGTCCAGATAATGACTATAATTCGAGCAATGCCATTGAAATGTATGGCGGTGGTGCTGGAGGCAATAATCCCGGCAATGTGGGTGGCAATGTACGCAAGTCTGACACCATTATAATCAAGAATGTACGTATTTCTAAATTGACCTTTATCCAAGAAAATGTGATTTGATTTATGTAATTTTGTCTTAGATTCCGCTTAGCTGCACTTGGCAAACACTACGCGATAAATTCCGTGATGTGGGTGAAGTCAAATTTGCTGAAATTCGCGGCAATGATGTGGGTGTTGTACGTTTCTTCAAGGAAAGGGATGCTGAATTAGCGATTGGTAAGCTTTAGGTCTAAATTGCTTAATATTAAATAAATGTTCTCTCTTGTTTTACTTTTTTTAATTTTTAGCTCTTATGGATGGATCACGTATGGATGGTCGTACCATTAAAGTCACATATTTTTAAACATAATACCAACCACACATCCATATTTTTTTAGCATTAATAACGCATATAAACCACTATTTAGAAAATGATTTACATTTTTCTAAATCATTTTCTTATTATTGTCTCTTTACTACACTTATTACTATATTACCTCCGCTGCTTTTCATTATATAATTTTTCGGTTTTTTTTAATATTAAATTATTTTTCTTTATAATTAAAAAAGAAAAACTTCTTTATTATGTATACGTAAGCTTTTTTAGACTTTCTTTCTCCTCCTCGTTCTGTTTTTCATTTCTTTTTTTATTAATTTTCTGTTTTGCTATTTATTTTTATAAGTTTAAACTTAAGAAGAATTTGAAAGGAATTTCTTTGAATAACTACTATATATAATAACAACAAACAACATTAAAGAAAACACTCACATATTAATAAAGTTTATGTGTGCAAGAAACCCTACCGAAGTCTTCTCGTCTATACATGAAAAATATGCATAACACACTCAAAACTTCCCCCACAAAATAAAAAAAAAGTTATTGTATCTTTACTAAATATAAATATATTTAAATGTGTAGTAGTAATTCGAAAAAAAATATAACAAAAAAAAAAAAAAATAAAGGAAAAAATAAAATATGTAAATCAGGTTTTTATTTAAGAAAAATCGGGAAAAATTAAATATTGAAACAAAATATGAATATCGTCACCTAAAATGACATGTAACATCATTTCAAACATTTTTAAAGTGACGTGGGAAAAAAACACTCGTTTTTAAACGGATTGGTACAATGTTTGAATATCTGAATATTCAAATTCGGATATTGCTCCATTTTCGATGTTGTTTGCATCATTAGGTACATCCACAATTTTGGCACTTCTTTGGTTCGTTTTGCTACCAAAACATTTTACATCAACCAAACCAGCAACTGCCCGCAATTAGCCCAGCTGCTCCACAATTTGTTCCTCTGCAGTAGTCAGCAATATTTCATCAAAGGGACCTCCTCCAGTATTCTTTTTCGAGGTCTTGTTGTGGGAGTGTTTCTTCTTTGTGTTATGCTTTTGATCCTAATAACAAAACAAAATCGAGACAATCGGCCACAAATGGCTGAGATATAAGGAAAAATCCAGAACAACCACGATTTTTGACCTATTTTTTTTATCTATATCTAGATTACTAAGTCATTAATATATATATCCAATTATAGATATTTCAATTTGCAACTTTGATGTCAAAATCGGAAAAAATATTTTTTACCACGAATTTTTTTTCATCAAAAAAATTTTTTTTCACAAATAAATGAAAATTTTTTTTTTATTAAAAAGAAAAAAAAATTTAATTTTTTCTATAAATTTTATTTTCGATAATAAATTAAAAAAAAAATTGGTTTACCTTTTTAGGTAAACAAAATTTTTATTTTTTTTATTTTAAAGTATAATATGGTGAAGGGTATATAAGATTCGGCGCAGTTGAATATAACTCTCTTCCTTAAACTAATTTTCAGAAAATATCAGAAAAATACCTACATTTTTATTTATGTATTCATTATTTTCCTTCTTTGTTTTGTTTCGCGTAAAAAGGTAGTATTTATTTGTTTCCGATAACAGATTACCAATCGAGTACAACTTCGAGTAGATACGTTTTGATAGCGATTGACGAAGTACTCGATTTTGAATGCCCCCTATATGGAGTTTTAAATGAGAAACAAGTTTTGAATATATGTATAAAATCCAAGGACCTATATTTTATTGTAAAATGTACACACGAAAATAATTTACTGTTTAAGAAAAAAAAACAAGATTAATGAAGTCCAAAAGTGGGTCCTACAGGGCACCTAAAGAAGTGCTGAAAATTGGTCTAAAATGAATACAATTTTGTTAATAAAGTTAATCGTATACTATTACACTTGATTTCGAATTAATTCAATTAAAGCTTAATTCTATGAAATATTAATTCAGAATTTCAGCAAATTATTCCATAAAACCATTCTCAACATAACAATTTCTTTAGCTTCATTCAAATGCTTTTATTTGAATTCAATTCATAAATTCTAAAATAATTAATAATGAAATTAATTCATAGCGGAGTTCATTCAACCCTTGAATGACAATATTTTTTCTTGTTTTAATAATTTATAAAATGAATTGAGAAAAATTAAGTTTTGTAATAGATTTGAAATGAAGAAAACTTGAATCATTTATAATTGACTTGAATAAAAGAAAAATTTAATGATTCAAAAAGGAATTAATTCTATAGAGAATTTATTCTGAATAAATAGTAAAAGTGAAGAATCATTTATAATTGACTTGAATAAAATAAATATTTAATGATCCAAAAAGGAATTAATTCTATAGAGAATTTATTCGGAATAAATAGTAAAAGTGATGAATTCAATACTTTTGAAGAACTAAGGAATTCTGCGTAATGAATGAATTAATTCGTAATCAATTTATTAAGAGAAAAAATTAATTTTTATTTTGATAATTGAATTCAAATTTAACTCTTAAACACAGAATAAATAAATTCATAATTGGAATGCATTTTTTAATAGTCTATTTTTTGGAAAGGTTTGAAAATTCAAATTTCAAAGAAGTACCAAAAGATTTCTGATTATTGTTCCGGGTCAGATGTATTAAAAATTGTATTTCTATGTTTATCAATTTAGGAGATATAAAGGTTAACGGCGGGTTATACTGGTACAATTTTTGACCACCTAGAATATCGAATTTCCAAAAAGTACCAGACACCTCTTTTTTGATTGAAAAAAAAAACATTTAAAATTTTATTTCTGTGTTTATTCCTTTTGGAGATAAAGAGATACAGGTTTTACCTGTTTTATCCCCCATTGCGTAGAAGAAACCTATTACCCGAATTTCAAGTTTCTAGCTTTAGCGGTTTGGGCTGGGCGTTGATGTGTCAAGAATTGTATTTTATACCTATAGCAAACTAAATATTAATATTTCCTTTTTATAGTAAAAAATCTATCAGAATTTATCGATACATTTTTAATTCTGCTACTCGATTCGAAAATGTCGATTTTTTTTCTTTGGAAGTGAATTACTGAAAACTTTTCTGTTTTTGGTTAAAAATGTCCTAACTGAATGTTAATGAAAATTCAAATTATTATGTGATGTAAATCGATCGATATGAAACGAATTGTTTCGCTTTCAACGCGATTGGTTTTCAAAATCGATTTCCATCACAAACCTGATACAGGGGAGTTGATGTGTAATTCGATTCGAAAGAAAACATTTTCGAATTTCCATGTATAAGCATTCGTATTGGAATAATACACATTGTCATCATTACCTTAATAGTATTAAGGCCAATAGTTGTAAATACAGCAGAAGACTGTTGATGGGAATAAAACTCAGAATAGAATTTGTTAAAAAATCAACTAACTTTAAGTTCTTAGTTAAGATGCAGCTTTATATGTAGCGTATTCCAAAGACTAAAAACTATTCATAAAAATCTAATATGATTCATGCTATCATACTGATCGATAGATTAGTGTTATTTTATCAATTATTTTACTATTGTTTTAAAAAAATTTGTTTTGTATATCAGATTTACAAATTATTCTCTAAATACTTGGGTAAAGTCACAGTACATTTGTTTTTCCTTTCCAAAAGTCGAATTGCATTACTACCTTAATGATCGTTACTTTTCAAAGTTTCTTTAAGTTCAAAACAAATTTCATATTGGTTCCCATATAAACTACAGCAATTTTATTACTAGGAGAGTTTTTCCAAATATCGGCGTATCCAAACTCCAATAAAAATATATTTTTTTCTTACAAATAAAAATTATTTAAATTTATTAGAGGGAATAAATGCACTGCTTAGAAGCGCAACTTTTGGAAGAACCACTTGTTCTTGCCCTCCTTGTAGGATGACTCGAATTTGACGCGAGTTTGGAAACGGTGTGTTTTCCTCTTGATGGGATCTTTAAGATCCTTAGCCGACAACTTTTCGAAACTGATTTCGCTGGCGGTGTAACGGGTGGGCATCAAGTGATTGTAGTTCAATACCTTCAAGAAAGGCTTGATCTTGGACTTCTTCTTCAACTTGGTCTTGCCCATGGACTTGGTGACCTTGCGGGGGTATCTGTCGATACCGGCAACGAGGGCATGACCGAATGGCTTATCAGGAGTGCCATCATCAACGGTCTTGACAACGATAGCCTTGCGGCCGGCGTAACGTCCACTAAGGACAATTACGATTTTGTTTTGTTTCATAATCTTCCTCATCTTGCTGGCTGTGGTAGTTTTTGTTGTACAGGAGTAACAGTTGTTGGTGTGGCATCACCATATAAACAACACGAATACAGATGTTGGAAAAACATAAAATTAGAAAGAAAATATGTTAAATATGAGTTACTTGCATGTATAATTAATTTTTATGTTAACTACCAAATAAATCAAGTGAATTAGCACTATTTGGCACTTTTTTTTGTTCATTTTACTAGTTTCCAACATTTTGTTTACTTTTTTTCATTTTGTTAAATGACTATTTCTTTTTTACATTTTTCTCTCGGAAATTCTGTAATTTGCCACAAAATATATATGCACATTTATAGTTTAATATGTGTAGTTTTCTGTTTTGTATCATAATTTAATGGATTTTTAAATAATTCACTTGATTTTTTTGATAAAATAATAAAAAATTTACGAACAGCACTTACAGGTCTTATGGTTGACCGGATATAGAGAAAGAGAAAAAGGTTGACATTTCGCACATTACTTTGACACATCTTGTCAAAGCTATGTTTAGTAAGCATATGCAGGATATAAACAAAAGTTCATAGCTGTGAAATTGTTGTTTATTGTTTTTAGTTGATTTATTAACTAGAGTCTTTAATTTTTTTAAACACTAATTTAAATTTGTTTATAAAATAATAAACACAAATTAAATTTTTTTATAAAAATAAGTATCAATATGTGCGTATAAAAACAAAATGTAACAATTTTAAATTGCCAGAAGATGGTGATATTTATTGTTGTAGTGTAGCATCGGCTTGCAGCAGCAAGCAGCAAATGTTTAAAAAATATTTTATTTTTCCGTTTTCAGTGGAAACTTTAATTCGCTTGTAATTCTACAAATGTTAGAATTCTGTGATCAAAAATCTAATTTTAGAGTGAAAACTTTATTCCAATTTTAACAAAATTTCCCAAGGCTATAGATGTGTAGTTGAGCTAAAGTTTTGAATTTGGATTTTATAGACGAGAGGATTGTGTGGCGTAGTTTCAAGACACCAAAATGAGGTACCATGGCTATAGATGTGCAGTTGAGTTTAAGTTTTGAATTTGGATTTTATAGACTTGGAGATTGTGTGGCGTAGTTTCATGACTCCAAAGTGAGGTACCATGGCTATAGATGTGTAGTTGAGTTTAAGTTTTGAATTTGGATTTTATAGACGAGGGGATTAGGTGGCGTAGTTTCAAGACACCAAAGTGGGGTACCTCGGGTATACGAAACATTGAACATTAAGCCAATATTTTAAATATATGTTTCTCTATAGCTAAACTTATTTTTTCGCTTTTTCCTTTCAATCAGAAATGTCAATATAACTGTAAAATTAAATTTAAAGATATTCATAACTAAAATTTATTTAAAAAAAAAAAAATCGGCTAACAATTTTTTTCCGTATCTTTCAAAATTATGAATTTTGGAATTATTAACATATATATTTTTGAAAAGAATACGTAATTTCCTACAATTTGATGTATGTATTATATTTATAGTATACCTTACTAATCAATTTTGTTGATTCATTAATTAAAAGTATTTGGGAATAAATCACGAAATCATACAAATTATTCTATCTTTGTACGTATTGAATAAAAAATCAATTCTTATTTTTACAATCTAAAAAATTGACATAAAGTATTTTGTGATCACCCATTTTTTGATATTTCCTATATTTTCCCAAATATCGACAAACCAAATATGCAAGGAAACTAATTTTTAATCTTACAAATGAGAAATTTATTAAATTTATTAGACTCTTGTCATTTATTCAAATTAGAAAAAAATACATATTAAAAAATAATATTTAGTGTTAATGAGTACGTAACACGTTTATAGTTGTCCATACCAGAATATAAGTAGTACATAGGTACAAAAAATTAAATAAATTTTCAATCCCAAATGAAAATATGGTACGGGTACGCCTTTCCATTAGTGTGTTTTACTAAGAAAAATACAAGTTATATATTTTATTAAGTGCTGGTAGCAGCAGCTGGTGGGACTGGAGTAGTAGCTGCGGCAACTACAGGTGTATCAGCAACCGACACAGTAGGCGATGAATTTCCTTTAAAGCGTTCCAAACGTTTACGAGCTTTTTCAGCCCATTCATCATTGTTGGTGTTGTTGTCACTTGATGCTGTTGTGGTGCTTGAGATGGTGTTATTTTCAGCTACTTTAGTTTTTGTTGCAGAATCTACCTCCCCGCCAAAACGCTGTTTACGCTTAAGTAATCGTTCTTCTGCATCTAATTTGGCCAAATTCGTTGAGGTTACACAACCGAAACGTTCGGCTCTCTTTTTTAACAACTCAACTTGTTTTTCGCTACTCACTACGGGTGCCACCGAAATAGCAGCATTTTTTTCTTTAGCCGTCATCGCTGATGCAGCTGCTGTCGTCTTAGCTTCAATGCCAAACTTTTTGGCTCTTAATTCTAATCTCTCTTGCATAGTCAATTCTTTAACTTTTTTGGTAACCGCCGCACCGGCTTGTTCACTGTCATCTTTTTTCTCCTCTCCCATGGTTATGGGATTGCGTTCGCTCATTTTAACAGCTTTGGCTGGTGAGGGTTCCGTGTTTTCTTTGGTCGTAATGGCACTAGCCTCCAAAGTAGTGCCACTATTTAAAGAACTCTTGCGTTTAAGAATTATCTTTTTTGTAGTAGTTGTGGGCGACTCTAGTATATCATCCTCCAAAGCTGCATCTTTATTTTCGCTACCGAGAGTTTTGGGTAAAGTAGTAGTCGGTGTGGTGGTGGGACTCTTCAAAAGTTCATTTTCATCGGAACCCAGTATTTTTTCCTCATCTGATAATACACCCTCTTCTTCGTCGAGTATATCCTCACCTACCAATGAGCTATCTTCCAATAAGGGTTCACCCTCCATGGCCGCTTGTAAACGCTCTTGTAATTCGTTTTTATTTCCAGCTACAGAAAGTCCGCGTACTTTTAATTCACGCTTCAGGTCGGCCACCTTAAATAGTTTCTTTAGTTATTCTTTTCTAAAAAGATGAACTTCAGTTACACTTACCTTCATATTACTAACATCAGTTACGGGCATGTTGTTGTATTTTATTGTTTTCTTCTTAAATTTATTTAAATTATGCTTTGAAAAATTCTCTAAATTTAATGTTCACAATAAAAAAAGAATAGTTGGTTTTATGATATGTAACAAATAACAAAGTTAGTTGTAGCCCTGAGAAATGCAGTGGAATGAAACACACAAACTTATTAACAAAACTGTTTAAATGCAACTCTGTTCATGTTAACAGCAGAAACACCACTGTTGCTGATGTCGCGGTTGACATCAGCCAAACTATTTTTTTATATGAAGTTTTCGCGATCTAAATTTGGGGGGTCCATGAGCCAATCGGTCCCCATATGAAATACATTGTGTGTGTGTGCATTCATGCTGATGTCAGCCGGAGTATAAAGTTGAACTCTGTTAGAGTAAAGTGTACAGATCTGGCAGCACTATATTATCTCTAGTTTTTTTTAAATTAACGACGCGCGTCACTTCGCAAAAAAACCTACAAAATTTTTAATTTATAAAAAGTGTATTTTTTTTTAATAATTAAATTTTGTAACAGACCAAATTGAAAAAATAAAATTACAAACAATAATAATAATTTGTTCTGGAGCCAGTTTCTGGAAATATACCAGTCACATCCAGCTTTGTGGCAGGTTAAGAAGGATCATTCTGCCGAGTCCAGAGAAAAAGGGCTCAGCATGCTCATTGAAAAAGTTAAAGAGGTAGCCTCAGGCAAACCGAGAAATGGTATTACAAAAAATAGAAGTCCAAAAAGTGAAGAACAGTTTGAAGTCAGGGTCATCAAAAGATGACATTTATAAACCGAATTTGTGGTATTTTGACCAATTGGCGTTCTTGGACGAAACTGACGATAACGTTCTTCGAATGACGTCCATGGAAGACGATATGGTAAGTGGAAACTTGTTGCAATAATAACATCACTTTTTGTACCACAGGTACAATGTGATTTCAATTCATCTGCTACAAAATAACACTTTTTGTCAGGTTCTAACTTTAAAAGCGAGGGTTGTAGGTTTATAACTTATAATCAAATAATGCACGTAATTTTAATCAGTTCAATCAGTTTTTCTAAAATCGGCCAAAAACTGACTGAGTACATATCGTACATATCGTTAAGTTTAGAATAACTTCTGAGGGTGTTTTGACACAATTTGTAATGTACTCAGCAAGAGACCTATAACCTAGGTCATTTTCCAAGTTTTTTTTTTCACTGTAGCGATAAGTCGTACGATAAACCGTATAAGTATGAAATTAGTAACGTGTCATTTTCTAGGTCACTTTCCAAGTCATAGACCTAACTCAGCCCAGCCCACCTACATAGACATATCATAGGCAGTATAAACGATAGCTTGTAAACAAACCATTCTTCGACAGCTCTCCAATGGATTGCTTCTGGTGGGTAAAATAACTTTCTAAAGTGCAGTACAAAATTTAAAGTGACTTCACTATAGGTTACTAAGAGACACTAAAGTGACTATTGACTTAATGCTATGTTACGTGAGATATCAGTATAAAAGAAAAAATTAACTGTGTGAGAATTATATCAATACAATTTGTATAAAACCAGTTTGAACGAATTACTCACAAAACGGTTAAGGTGACTTCACTCCAGATTATTTAGAGACACTTAAGTGACAATTTGTTCACGCTAGATTACCTGGAATGTATAAAGTAACCACCTGTCTTCTCTATGCACTACAAAGAGCATATACGTGTTAAATGACCAAAATATATAAATTGGAGACAGCCAAGTGATAAGACATTTGTGACGATTACTGTCTATAAGAGATACATTGACTATTTGCTTAACTGCTGGGAGTTGTCAAAAACCTAATGTGCTGTTTTTATAATTCTTACCACTTAGGTTTTTGACAATTTAGTTAGGAGAGTTTCCGCTTTATGTAATTTTCTCTATGAAAAAAACTATGTGGAAACAAAAACAACTTTTTGGATAATTAATTTAGATATCGAAATTATAATAAAATGTACTAAATTTCTTGCTCGTATGGAATGCAATAATCTCAAATAAGAAAATTACGATCAGTTTTACTCGATATCGAATGCGGTAATTCCATGTATTTTTTAACACGATTTTTTTTTTTACAAAAAATTTGTTTTCAAAAAATTGTTTCCTTTTTATCTCAGATTTTCATTCCTGTTAAAAGGGATTTTAGAATTATCTGATTTTTTTTTTTACTAAAATCGATTCGAATCGAAAAAAATAAATGTTCGTAATCTTAGATGTTGAAACTTACCCCCAGTAACACAAAGTCTGGTTATATGTTAACTAATAGTTATACTAACATTTTTCATACAAACATAATTTTAAACGACATTATAACTATTAATTAACACATAACCAGACTTTGTGTTAATGGGGGTTAAAAGTATAAATTAAACCCTTTGTAATTTTTAAATAATTTTTTCGTTGTTGTAATACATTTATTTTCGATTTTAAATAAAAATGTAACTTATTTTCTATTTTTTTAGATTACACATATTTTTATGCAACTATAAATTTATAGTTTTACCATAATATTAGATATATATTCAATTGTTTGTTGCATTTATATAGTAAAAACAATTTAAGAAATTGCACAAAATAAAAATTTAATTTAAAGTGAAGTTGTCTATACATTGAGGGAAATTAGTAGTAAATAGTATAAGTAGTAAGTTTAGTAGAATTAAATAGTTGTAGTAACATTTATAAATGGTATCAGTCTCCAAACAAAGCCGCCTTTACGAGTATTTAAAATTTTTCTTTAATGGGCAACAGGGAAAAGGGAGCCGGTTTGTGGCTTGCGAGTTACGACGCACTTGTATTAATTAAGCTGCAGATATGTGTAAAAGAAAATAAAAATGATAAATATTAGTAATTAAATTATTTTTTGTTTTATCTAAAATTTCACATACCGTTTGTTTTGTTTTTAAAATTTTACTCTTTCTCATTACTCTCTTTGAATTTGGTTTTTACGTTATTATAATTAATTACACAAAATTTCTACAAAATCATTAGGAGTAGCGTAAGTATTCGCATGATGAAGGTGTTAATTATGCTCCAATAATTTTTGGAAACTAGTGTTTCGTTTTTGATGATGAATTTTTGAGATGAGTAATATTTTTGTTTTAATTAAGTAGGTATTATTGGCCGCTTTCATATACTTCATACAGTAATAATGAGATATGATAAGTATGTGTTTTGTTTTTATTACTTTGAGCTGTTTCTTGTTTCTATACTATGCCACATTTTTTTAATATAATTTTACGCTTTCGTGCCGTTGTACTTTTTTGCAACTTTATAGTGCCCGGCGTGGACTTTGATTTGGTAAATGTGGGACTAAATGCACTAATGGTCTTGTGGCTTTCATGACTATGCGAACCGTTGGTATGTGAGCCCTGCTGTTGTTCCGTATAGGAGGCCTGACTTAGCTGATGACATTTGGTGGCCAAGTAACGAAATACCGATGCCACATTTACATCCTCCTTTACCGAGGTCCTAATAAGCCGGCAATTCAATTGTTGGGCCAGGGACTCCACTTCATCGGCTGTCACTACCGCCTGATCGATAAGATCAATTTTATTTTGAACTATGACTGTGGGTATTTCTTGACATTCATTCTCCACCTTGCGCTTCCAGTCTCGCACGGCTTCGAAAGAGGCTCGATCTGTGGTGGAGAAGGTTAAGACGCAGGCTTGAGCACCACGATAGTAGGCTTTGGTGATGGCATCGAATTCTTCTTGACCCGCTGTATCCCACAGCATAATGCGTACATCTTCACCATCGATTTCGATTTGTCGCTCTAGGAAATCCACACCAATGGTTTTTTTGTAATCTTTTGTAAAGATACCTTTACAGTATCGTTGTATCATGGAAGATTTACCCACACCGCCATTGCCCACAATGACCACCTTAATGGCAAATTCTATGTCATCTTCTCGCATGGTGTTAAACATTTGTAATTAATGTGTTGTATTTTGTGCAAAATTTAATATAAAATTTCACTTTTCTTTGAGGGTTTGAAGTTGCCTGTAGTGGTAACAGCTTAAAATCACCCAAAAGTTGTTTCTAATTTTCGTGTTTAATGTGACAACTTAATTGTAGTAGTTTTAATCTGCGTTTTGGCAAATGATCATTAATGTTTAAGTTGATGTGTAACGTAATTTTCAATTCAAAACTCCAAATGTTTGCATAAGAAAAATCTGGATTTTAATAAATTTTCTTTTAGCGTTGTTTTATCTTATTACTTGTTTCTGACAAGAAACATTCACTTTCTTTTTCATTGATTTCTCTGGCCAAGATCAGTAACATTTTTCATCATGCGTTTTTCCAAGCATGTTATTATTACAATCATTAGCTATCAACCGGTTCCAATGCGTTAGTAGTTAGTCTGTTCGTTTGTAAGTTCATTCGTTGCGTATGCTATAAAGAAAACAACAACAAAAAGAAATATATAAAAAAAATTAATATTTAGTAAGACTTGTGCTTGCGTTTTAATCGTTTTTTTTTTTTATTTCATCTATCTACACTATTTATTTGTAAAAATTTCATTTTAATAAAAAAAACACAAATTTCTATTTTCGGTACTATTTATCTTGTTTTTATAATTATTTTTTTTTTGTTGTTCAAATTTCCCTGCTGCATTTTTCGATTCATATTTTCATTCAACTTTTAACACCTATTTAAATATTCTCTCTCACTGCCTGTGTCTTACCATATTATCGTGACATCTGTCAACTTATGTTGCATTATAACGGTATAAAATATATGCATGTAAATGTGGATGTGTTTAAGCATATGACATTGTCATGATAATATTTTGGTTTTATTTAAGTTGTCATTGAGAGAAATTCTTTCAACCATGAGTATACTTACAGCATATTGTATGTATACTTATAAAAATCTGAAGTTTTCAATTAACATTTTTAAGTAACGATTTTATGTACATGTTAACAAAATGATGTCAAATTTCCTCAATTTCCGGGTTTATTTTATCGTAATGACGAAACTTGAAATAATGGAATATATTTTTATTTATTTATTTAATTCAAAAAAAGATGCCGCAAGCCCATAGGGCCTAATTGGCTAGACTACAATACAATATTATTATTTAATTCATTAAATGTAATTATGTGTATATAATATATTAACAGAAACTTAAACTAAATAGGAACACCTGAAATTTACACATACTTATTAGGTTTCTAAAACAATGAATGTAATAAAGATATTAGGATAGCAAATAAGATGGCAAAAAACTAATAATACCACTATTAATGAGACAAAAACAAATTTCGCAAAAATATAACATTTCTTTACACATCACCAGTATATGGTAAATATATAAAATGTTTATTCCGTTTGTAATATTTGGATTAATATATATGTAGGAAAGATGATATAATGATGTACTTCTGACCTTGAGTTGGTCGACATTCATTTGTCGAAGCCCACATGATCACTATACATATTAACTATATTCATGTAAAATCGATCCATAAATAGCTGAGATATAAGCAAACAACCAAGACTACATAGGTTTTATTTTACACTATTTTTGTCTATATCTCGAATAGTAAACTCTCTATGCTTACACAAATTAAAGGCATTTTAAAACATTTAGAACGACGTATACGTTTGTCCTAACGATTTTATCATCTCAGAACGCCGTACCTACATTAACCCAGAGAATTTGATGATTCTCCGGGTTCACTGTAGTCGAATCACCTATAATGTGTCCACATTTCCCAGCTGATGAAGCAGTTCTGGCATATGACCCAGAACTCAGGATCGCTCAGTTGAACCATGAAATCAGCATGTTGGTGAATGACGAATTAGGACAAGTAGACGTAATGTTTAGACCAGAATGAGTTACGATTTAATTGCAACTTGAGTACAGAAGTTGGCAAGTTGTGGTCAAAGGTATGTTTTCTCTCTATACCGACGACGAAAGTTTACAGGATCGCGATTAGTTTTGCAGACACCACCAAACCATACCCTGAACTGTGTTCGCGTGCATTTTGCAGGTATGTTGAGAGGAACAAGGCGAAATTTCTATCTGTCAATGAAAAGCATAAATATTCCCAGTGCCTAAAAAACGAGTAGAGTAATCCCGATCTTAAAAACCAGGAAAAGTGGTGATCAAGGTGCTATCATATTGGCAAAATACACAGTACCATCACAGCATTTATCGTCAGATCTTATATCTCTTGAACCAGAGACGTTATGATGGTCCACTTGGCGTTAAACCTCTCGAATGCTTTTGACAATGTTAGACAAGACACACTCTTCATGGACATGCTGTGAAACACCTCAAAGCATGACAGGAGGAACCATCAAATATACGTGGAGAATTGGACGACATTCACAGAGCGGTAAATTCCGTTATTCGTAATAATGAAATTTCAGTCTTTACTGATGGAACTGCTTCAGGAATATTCTCTGATGACCTCGAACTCTCGTTATCTCTTTCACTTGTAATGTATTCCAGGCGAATATTTTCGCTCTAAACATATCTGTGATGCGAATTGTTGAACTTAGATTGGAAACTTCGACCTCGAAAGTGTTCGTTGTTGTTGTTGTAAGGAACAACTCTTGCATAAAGTTCTTTTCTGGGGAAAAAACTTTTGGTTGATACAGCTTTTGTTGGGTTGACAATCTTTGGCCGAGTCAACTCGGGTTGTTCCGGAACGTATATCCAATTGTAGTGGAAATGTACAATTTAGTGAACTGTAAGCTGTCAATTCTTGTTAGGTGCATTTAATCCCTGAATGAGGACATCATATAGGACGATATCATGTCATACTCGTATGGGAAACAGAGCCTGAGGAAATTTAGGGAAATTAAATTGCTGACGAATGCTTGAGAAAGAAGAGAGCGCTTGAAATGAGGATACCCAGATGGTTTACGCATACAACTTGCAGGATATCTAAACTCCTCTGACCCTCACTTATGAGTAAATAGTAGCACAAGATATCTTGTGGTACTTGACAGGATATCGATTACACTTCTAAAGGGTATTCTCATGTGGATCTATAATATAGGGCGAGATTGCATAGGAACTGAGTACCCCAGGACCTCACAAAGAAAATTTTTGGGCGGTTCCATATATTAATCAATCGTATATTTTAAAAGGACCGTTTACATTATAATACATTGAGAAAATAATAGTAATATATAATAAGGCTAAAGGGAAAATGGGACATGTTTTCAATCCTCATTTATCCATATACTTACGTATAAATAGAGCAATTCTAGGGGTATTCAAATACCAGTTGTAAAACAAAATTAGCATTTTTAAACGCAAATGGTGTAATATATTTATGCCAATTATAATTATGATATTTTTATAGAGGTTTCGTTGAAACACACTATAAAAGCAATAGATTATGGTTTTTCTTGTTTTGTTCGTTCGATGATCTTTGTTTTGTTATTATTATGTTAATTAAGGCCAGTGCTCATTTTAAATGGGTTTAAAAGCCCAGCACAGATTTGTTTCTTCTTCACACTCGCATTATTGTTGTTTTGTATTCTTGTGTCAACCCGTAATGTGAAATATTTTAGTTTTTTCCCTAACACTTTTGGGAAGAGGTTAGATATGTACGTATTATGTATGTAAATGTATTGTTTTGGATTTGAAAACATTTATAAATTTATTCGTATTTGATGTGGATGGGCGTTTATTGTTATTATAATTCTTATTATTTATTTCTTTAACAAAAATCTTGAATTGATTTTTTTGTTATAGTGCACGAGTTTATTTAATAAAGAAATTAATACATAGCGAAATATCTATGTATGTGATTCATAAATACATTTAGCTATTTATCAACAAGACACTTTGCAAATCATACTTTCTTAACCTTCTAAAAAAAGTTGTTTTTTAAAATTTTGCAATATTTTGAATATATTTATGTTTAATTGGGCTCTGATATAAGTTCCAATAAATTAACTCTCCATAAGAAACGTATTGAAGGCAAATGACAGAATTCAAATGACATTTTGAACTCTGGAATTTTGAAATATTTTCATATTTCGCTATAAAATGAAACATATATGTATATTTTGGTCCAAGAAGGAAGCCAAATGAAAATAATGTTTAATTGGTTTATAGATTAATTTTAACTGTCACAATTCTCCTACCAGAATAAAAGCTAGTTATTTAAATAATTAGCTACGTCGACTCTAGTTCCAGTGTATGTACATATTTCTAAAGAATTTTTAAATTAACCCATTATAATAATTATAAATAAATACATAAATGTAATGAATATTTCATCGCTAACCTCTTAAAACCATTATTTTCAATCAACTGATTAATTTGTTAAATGATCAATAAATTTTTTATGATCATGGCATACATTCTTTCTTTAATTTGATTAATTACGTTGCTACGTTATTTTAATGACATATAGCATTAGGTTATATGGGGGTCAATTGGAAAGTTGAGGACAATTTGAATTTCAACTGTTTTTTAGTATTATTTATAAAAATAATTGCTTACAATTCAATTTTGTATAATTCATACAACATATTTTTGCTGAATTAAATAATTTTAAGCAGCTTCGTCCCGAAAAAAATTTAAGGTCTCATCTTCTCTAAACGAGATGGTCAAGCATTTCAACATCCCAGCCACAATATAATTTGGAATGGGCTACTACCACACCAACTGCCAACATTAATCTAGTAAGACTGATCAGGCTAATATGGCCAACACTGAGCGAAATAAATGACTATGTCATTTTGTCTGAAATCAAGCCTATGCTTGTGTTTCTATGTATATGAAGATGATAATGAGGAGAAACATTTTAGGACCATTGTTTCATCTTATGGGCATATTTCTCATATAAATGCTTTCCCAATCTGTTTTCATCTTGAGATCAACTTAAGTTTTAAGGACAGAAGGGCGTCTATGTGTTCTTCGATTAAGTTGTGCCAGAACTACTCTTGTTTTTCGCGGCAGGTTTTTTCTCCGTGTCTGCTTTGAGCGACCTCCAAGTACGACATTCATGCGATATCCTGAAACCGCGGTATTGATGGCGTTTCTATGAATGTTGTTAAACGCTGTCATATACTAATTCCGAAGCAATGGATCCTGTAAACGCCTATGTATGTTTTCCTCGTATACTGGAGTCTCCAGCTTTGTGATGTCGAAGCTAGGATGACTCCCCCGACGTCATCCCAAGAGGAACTGTTTTGTCAACATAACGCTGACTTCCATTACTCAGAGAATCTTCGTTTCTTGGTGTAGATGGTCTGAATACATCATCTTACAGTCCTTATTATAGCATTCCTGCAGCTTTCAATGTTTCCCCACTAGATATCACTCAACGAAGGTTACCACACAAGGTTTCGCTTTGAGAACCTAGTTTCTACTTCGCAATTTATGAGTGATTGCTGTGACATGAGCTGAGGAGATAAAGAGGCTGTCAAGTATGACTACCAACATTTTCGGGTGGTTCATAACGCAATCTGGACTCCATAGACTACGTCACCAAGATTAAGCTTCACCTTCTTTCTTCAGGTGGTGATGAGTGTTGCCTAAGACTTCATTGGTAATAGTTGCAGATTAAGTGCAGTAAAGAAGTTATATTTCTCAAAGATAACCATTCAACAACTAATATATCTTCAATAGATTACATAATTCGTTCGTTCACCCTTATACAGAAAAAGTTATCAATAACGCGTGTTTCGCAAGAATTTTTTAGTACTCCTTTTGGAGTACAGTATGCATTTAGTTTTTAAGTAATAACGAGAAGGCAAGATCATTAGACAAAATTCGCGAATAACTGTCCTTATACATCTTAGAGCCATTATTGAAGACAGACATCGCATTATCCTGAAATATATAGTCTGCATCCCAGTCGTGGCATCCTGATTCCGATGTCGATTGACTTTAATAAAGTCTTGAGTTTTGGGAAAACGTTTAATTTAACTAAGTTGAGTATAGCAACTCCTACCGCACATTTACATTTCTACAAACGATTTTTGGGCCACCCTCGTATTCATTACGGATCGTATTATGTAAAATTTTACTATCGATATTAAAGCAAAACTCTGGGTAGATTAGTCGTCGGTCGTTAAAAATATTTGAGAATACATAGTTAATTTAAAGATGGCATAACAATTTTGTTATTGAAGCGATTTCCCATGTTGATTTCTTCTTGCATTTGCTTTAACTGCATGCATGCATGTGGAATTCCATTAAGTACTTTTCCACTGCCTTTTAACTCTTTTCTTTATTTCCTACTACAATTTTTTTTTTTTATTCTTTTCGCTGGTAGCCTCTCCCAAGTTTTTTTCTTCTGATTTTCTTTTTGCTAAATAATAATGGTTGTTGGTTGTATTACATATTCGAAACAATTGCTAAATGATTGTTGGTTGGTTACACTATTTTGTTCTCGTTGTTCTTATTGTTGTTGTTTAAAACAGCTGCACTGATCTGTTTTTTTTTTGTACTTGTTGTTCATCTGTAGTTGCTTTTGTTTTTGTTCTTGTTCAAGTTGTCGTTATTGTAGTTAACTATTTCTTGTATTGATGTATTGTGTGGTGTGTAGTAGTGAGTGAATTAGTCTCTATTATCTGTGCACTGTTCCAATGATTTTGTTGCTATACGTACTTATACACTTACAGTAGATGGATAGATGGAGCTCCTACTTAAGGCAATTATGAATAAATTTCTCATATTTCAAATCTCATACACTACATAAATGGGCACTTCTAACGGTACAATAGCTTTTATTGCACGATACACAAAGGTGAGAGACGTGTGCTGAAACAGACAAATCTAGTGATGCTAGGCAGTGTTGCCGTTTCGTTAGGCAAAAAATAATAAATGAGAAATAACAACAACAAAAAGTGAAAGAACACCCACAAAATTTAGAAAATGGAATACATTTATTCCATTTTAAAAGCTTAAAGGGAATGCAGATGAGTTCAACGTGAACCGAAATACGATAATAAATATGCCAATCGATTGACTTTAAGAAGTTGGATCTTATTTTTTAATTGAAAGATAGATATACATTTGTAGATAAACTGTATTTTGTTCCACCCTTACTTTAAACGGATCCTATTAGAATAATACACCTTATTTTGGAATTTAGATAAGAATTTTCCTTTTTATCACCTACCTGTACCGCAATTCTGTAACTTTTTAACGACAAAATTTTGTCGTTAAGTAATCAAAATTCGTTAGTTAACAATATTTATCGTTAAGAGATATTCGGAATTAAATTTTACCGATTATTTTCGTTAAAAATAGTCGGGAGATAACGAAATTTGTCGGTAGGTTAACGACAAATAAAATGTTCTAGTTAAGCCATAACGAGAAATCGTTAACTTCAAACAGTGAATATTAAATTCGTTAAAGCAACCGATATTTTTCGTTACTTAACGACATCGGTAGGAAAGTATAAAAAGTTACAGAATTGTGATACTGAATACACGTCTGATCTAGTTTGATTGTGTTTCTATGCAATCTGTAAATTTCAGATCCTCATTAGGAAATGTTGACTGAATTTAAGGATATAATAATATAACTAATAGGCTTCGAATGAAATGGCATTTGTGGAGGTATAATCTGAGTAAGTTCTTTGTGACAGTGCAGCTTGTAGTATGTTGGTACTCTATTATTTCAGTACTGTAAGCAGTTTCAAAGATGTTTTGATTTAATTGGATTTGCCAGCAGCTTCGGGTGTTTATATTGAACTTGGATATGATGAGATTGAATTATTTTCCTATTCTTGACATACAATAACTTGCAAGTGAATTAGCAATTCTGTTGGCAAACCATATATGTATAACTTTTTCTTTGTACCTATATAATCGAAATTGCGGCACATACTCTATAATATAGATTGCTGTTGTTGTTTTAACTGTTCCAATGGTGTCGAAAGTTCTTTCGCTGGATTGACAATATAAGACTCGGTTCGTTCCGAATCGTCGATCCAGTGGACATGGGATGCTGGGTACTAAGTAACGATCTGATCGGTTTTAATCTGACCAAACCGAGTAATCATCTTGATCTGCCCTTCGTCTTAAATGAACTCTGATCTCCAAGATTAAATCAGATGTCACCTGGATTTATATCTCTAACATCTTTTGGAATTATGAACTAAAATCTGAATGTTCCTCTCCGACGATACTGATATCATGAGCCGAACATTTCGAAAAATAACTATTCCTTGTTCAACGAAAATAGGTTTGGCATTAAACAAAGATGAGACCAAATTGATGTTTTCAATGAACAAAGAATGCGTGAACATAAATATAACTGAGGTAGTAGATGAATTTTATCCATCAAAACAAATGGCAGATGAAACTTCGAGCTTAGAAATTGTTTCAATGAACAAATAATCTTCATAATTCGGGCAATATGTAAACATAAGTAACTACAACTTCTGCATAGTAGATAAATTTATGTATCAGACCATAAACAATACTAATAATATCAGTTTAGTGTAGGGTTCCTAGTTTCCAGGCCTTTTTCCATTCCCAGGAAATAATAAAAAAAATATCTTCATTCCCGGAAATTCCAGAGATTTTTTAATACTAAATTAAAAAAACTTATAATTTGCATTTAGTACATCTACTAGAAATGTAAATTTTTCTGTTTTTGTCACACAGATAAAATATTTTTAGTTGTGATAACCGTATTTATTGCTAAACAAATGAACAAATAAATCATTCGATTAGAAACAAATCACATTTGTACTTTAAGAAGAAAACATATACAGAAATTATGTATATGTTTTCCCTGAAAACTAGGGTTTGGAGATACATAAAACGAAGATTAATACTTGGTAACATGTATAGGTAACATATTTCGTTAAGGTAGCGGTTTAGGAATAAATACCTATCTTAACTGACAAAAATGTATACTGATCGTTTTTGTTGTGTGTAAAGTAGTTAGAGCAGTTATAGTGATAAAATGTAACGTAACTGTAATGTCTGGACTTGTTTAAAATAGAATTTTCTTACGTTTTTACGTGACATTTGCTAACAGTGTTGGGTTTTAAAAGCAATCAAATTGAAAAAGAAATTGTTTATGAAGAATGCTCAAAATATTCGTTTTATATTTTATTATCTGACATAAAAACAACTTTGGAGCCATAGAGAATTATGCATAGAGACGAGACACTCAGTTTTGTCAAACAAAAATAACACAAATCATATGTCTGATACAACAACAAAATACATTGAGTAAGAGTTAGGTTTTTACAATAGATTTAGGTTTTTAACAATTACGTCTCGTCTCTATGTTACCCTATGTTTGGCACACAGATGATGATGTTTGGAGCACTTAAACATTAACAGTTTGAATTTTTAAATTAAATTTGTCTTACACATTTTGAATGTTCTATAATCTCTCTAAAGTCTTACGTTAAGTCAACCTTACAGTTACATAATTTTTAAAATTTTGAGAATAGTTCATAATTGAATAAATCAATCAACAAATATTATATAGAAATGTTATTGTAAATGTAACTTTAATATGCAAAAAGATCACTTTTTTCAAAAAACCTTTGGCAACACTAATGCCAATATTGTTGCTATTGTTCTTAAATGTTTTTTTATGTTGTATTTCTTTTGTTTCAATGTATTTGTTGGATGTTGTGACTGGCTGACTGACGGTAACTCTCTTTATTTATTTTTTTTTATTTTTTTCGTTAAAAGTAGTAATTTCATTTGTTTGTGCCTTTCAATTTGTGTATATTAACATTTTTTTAAACAAATTTATATATTTTTTATACGAATATGATTTATAATTTATCTTTTTTAATTAATCAACACAATAGCTTAACGTTTTTAAAACCCATTGAATTACATAGAGGTAGTAATTAATTACGACAAGTATTGTTGCCACAATATGCAAAACATAGTTTGTTGTATGCAACAACAACAAACTCATATGAACATGGCTGAATGGATGATAGCAGTGCTATAATGTGAGAATATTTAATTTTTAGTAGTTTTTTTTGTTTGTTTTTAGTTTAAACACATTCACATCATTTGGTTTGTTTGGATGGTGTATAAGAAAGAGCCCTTGGAGTTTTAACTTTAACAGAAAACCTGTGTCTTTTTTATATATTTAATTATCAAATTGGAGTTTGTTGCGCTTTGAACCGTAGTGAAAGTCGTCTCTACATTTTTTTTTTTTAATTTTTGCTTACATTTCTTTCTTCCTCTTTATCTGCGCAAAATTTCTTTCTATATATTACTTTATTTTTCTATACCAATCTTATTAATTTTTTTTTTTCTTTATCGCGTTTTGTTAAAAATGCGCTTTAAGATCTTTTGATAATTTTTTTTGTCAGTTAAGTTTGGTTTTTTGTTATACACTTCTTTCCGTTAACAAGTAAAAATATTTGTAAGCGCTTCACCGGTTTAAACGTTGTTTACTTAATCACGTTTCTCCCAAGACTGACTTGTGCCACAGGTGTTCTCTCTTTTTTTTCGGTGAACATTTTTGTTGCTTTCAGTTAGTTGATTCGTGTAGTTTGATGGTAAGACGTTCTTAACCTGGCTTAAACTCATCAAGATGGTGTAAGTCATGGCACATTGTGTTAAAAGAAATTTGTAATAGTGTGTGAGTTTGTAAGAGAGTTCGAGAGCGTGATAGAGTGATGATCATAGAGAAGTAATGATTAATGCATAGTTTTAACTACCAAGATACAAGCAAAAAACAGTATGGGTCAACTGAAAATTTGTTTGAAATTTTTTATTAATTAATAAAAATGTGTAGATCGTGAATGAAACCAAATGAGGTTCTGGATAAGTATAAGAATATCGCAAAAATAGTTTGTTACAAATCAGATTCATGAATTTGTCAGCCAAAAAATCATTGTTAATTTTTTAAGTTACCGTTACCGCTAAGCTACTGTTACCTCTAAAATACCCTTTTACCATTACCGCTAAGTTACTGTTATTAAAATAACTGGAATTGCCGTTACCGATATAATCGTAAATATGTACCGTTATCTCTACTGTTACCGATATTCTAAAAAAATAATTTCTTTGAATTCAATAATTGAATTTATTGAAATCTACGAAATTTAAAATTTAATGAAAACAACCTTAGTCAACTTATTTTTAAATTGTGTAAAATTTATTAACAATTTAATTAAGGATGAAATTACCGTTATCATTTAAATACTTTTACCGAAATAACTGCTAACCTTGTTATGTTTTTAAAAATAAATTATAAAAAAGTGTTTTGAAAAGGGTATTTTAGCGGTATGGTATTTATAAATAAATTGAAGTTGCTATTTTATTGTATTTTAAATCCTGTCTGTAATTTAATTTTTCGATTTGCATTGGGAACAATTTTTCATATTTGAAATCAGGTGAAAATGAAAGGCAAGAAGTGAATTTTTTCAAGATGAAATAAATATATTATTGATAAAATATTGAAAGTGGAGCATAAAACGTTTTCCAAAACAAATTATATGAATTTCAATCAACCTGCTGTAAATAGCAAATTTTGACCTTTTTGGAATTTTATGAAAACAAACATCAACGATTATTTTTTAAAAAAGACAGTTTTTAACTGTTCAAGCATCCAACTGTCACGCCCGGACGATTTTTAACACCCTTCAAACTCCATGAATTTCTAAAGGGAAGAAATGCTCCAATGTTTTTAAATTAAAACGGATTTATCGGCTTTTTTAAAACCCTAAAAAATAAGACAATCAAACTCAAATAACAGTTCCAAAAAAAGCGAAAACATTGGCATTTTAAACATCTGTAGATAAAATTATTCAAAACTACCACAAAAGTGCAAGGATGACATTAATTCTTAGCTCACAATTAATTAATACAATGTTCTATTTTATAAAGGTTTTTTTAATTGATTTTGTCATTCCGTTTGTACGACATCGAAATATTCATCGCAGAATTTTTCCACAAAAACTCTCTGTTGATAAGGTTTGTTTGGTATTGAAAATGGGAAATATAGGTCCATGATTTCGCAGTATTCCCCCAGGAATATTGTTTGAGTTGTCATAATTATGTTAATAATGCGGCAATCCTGATAAAATGTTGCACAACTTAGATGTAAGTACTCTGAAATTATACTGTAAAATATGGCGAAAATCGGGCAACAATTGTCCCTAGTCCCCTCTGAAAATTACTTGAACATTCATAATTGTCTTATAATAATTAATATCGTGATGAAATTGGACATAAAGCAGTTTTATATGAACCTAAATCTTAATACCAACTTTTGTGAGGATCGGTCCATAATTGAACCCACCCCCATATAACCCTATACAAGATTCGGTCAAGCCGAATATCACACTCTTACTTGTTTTTATTTGTATTAACGTTTGATAAAAATATAGTGTTTTCTGTTTTGTTGCAATTTTTCCGTATACATTATAAGAGTTTTGAATTGAATATTCTAAATTTCAGTAGCGTTCACTTTCGTAACTAATTACAATGATTAATTTCGACACAAAACTTTAAAAAATGTATAAAAATTTGGGTTCGAGTTTTCTTTATTGGATAACGAGTTTAATATTTTCATATTTAATAAAAAGAAATAAGTTTGAGAATTTTTTTGTAAAAAAAAATTTTTTGTTAAAAATCTAAATTTGTGTAAAAAAACTTTAGGTAAAAAAATTTTTTGGTGAAAAAAAATTGTCGGTTCGGATTCTTATGGCGTTATATACGTCTTTGGAAATGCCTTTCATTTGTTGTCCATATTATCTAAATAGCTGACTTAATAGTCCACATATTAGTAAACAAATCGGGGTATTCGTTGTTTTTTCTTATATCTCAGCCATTTGTGCGACGATTTTCCCGATTTTAAATAGCAACCGAACCATAATCATGTCTGATATATTGAAAAATATTAAATAATTTTTATTATATTACACCATTTTTACAACATTAATTCTTGAAATGTGAAAATTATTTTATTGGGTTGTAGTTTTTTTTTTCTAAAATTTCACCATTTTGACGATTTTTTAGTCCGATTTTGACGATTTTACACCAACATTATCTTGCATCAGTGGTCATCACTAAAATTACTGTAAGGAGTATTCACTATAAGTAGAGAGCGATTCTACAACAATTTGTGTATGTTGGTAGTAACTGTCAAAGTCTGCCTGTTGTTTTTGTTCCTTTTACGTTTTTTGTAGATTTCGCAACAACAAACACTAGTGAATTTGACAGTTCAAGCCTGTAAACAAATGAAGACAAAACTAATCAGCTGTGCTACCGACAACACCTTATAATGAATACGCCTTGAATTACTCCAAATTCAATTGATAAACAAAAATATTGTTAGTTTGTGTTTTGATAAATTTCAATACATGCATTTTATTAAACTTTGATTTAATTGCATTCACCATGGAAATAAGTATAACATGGAATATATGCCGTGTGTGTCTACAGGAAGAACAAAAAAATAACAAAGGATCTAATAGCGTCAGTAGTACAGAACAAATGAGAAATATATTTAATGAAAACAAAAAGTTGATACAACATATTTATGAATTTACAGGTATCAATGTGAGTATTAAACTGTATAATGAAAATTTCGGTTAATTTAATAAAATACAATATTTTAGATGCAACCAAACGATTCCTTACCCGACAAAATTTGTTCAAATTGTTTAAAAATGATAAATAATGCCGTGCACTTTCGTAAAACGTGCCGTGCATCAAATGTTTATTTACAATCCATTTTGGAACGCACCAAATCAGCAAGCACATTGTTTAAACCAGACATACCAAATTGTGTTGTAAGTGATGATGAGAATGATGTAGAATGTATGGAAACAGAGGTTACAAGTGAAGTAGAGAATGATATTGAACTTTCTTCCAAAGTAGAAAAACATAATGAATATAATACCAAACTAACAAAACTGGAGCTTTTAGATTCACCTGATAATATACCATCTATTGAACAGAAAGTGAATCAAACTGTTCAAAATATAGATTTAAAACAAGATGTTGAAGAGCAGGAAGTTAGTGATAATGCTATTGAGAATACCGTAGAACTGGAAGAAATTATTGAACATTCTTCAGACGAAATGGAAGAACAAATATTTACGCAAACAAGTGAAGATAGTTGCGATAAAATTATACCAAATGTTAAGATTTTAAAAGCAAATCATGAACATGACTCCAATGTTAATGTAGAAAATGAAAAAATCAAACCTTCTCAATTACAAAAATTCTATATGAATGCTAGTTTTACAAAAATTAAAAATACTGAAGAGGAACTAGATGACCATATTGATAATGAGCATGATTTGGCTCAAAACGTAAAGTCAGACATGCATAATTTAAAAGCAAACAATGAAGAGTTATACTATCTGCTTAAAGATATAAAAAATGAAAATCCAAACCAAAGTAATAGTCATGAAGACCTAGAAGAGTCTGGGGAACACACAACGACAGAAGAGAATATTGAATATTATGCTATTGAAGAAGATGAAGATATAGACGAGGATATTGATGAGGAATTAATGCTACATTTAGAAGAACAAATCGATGAAAATCATGCTCAAGTGACTTCAACTGTTGACACAAACGATGAAATTGAATATCACGAACAAAATTCCAACACATCAACTTTAATAAGTGACTTTGAAGAAGAATACATAGTAGATGATAATTTTAGTACCCACAATGAACCGGCATCTTCACAAGAAACTATTGAAACAAAAAGTCATACAAATAAAACCTTAACAAATTCGCAAAATGCTTCAATAGCTACTGAAAGAAGAACCAGTCCAATCATTATTCCAGTACGTAAAGCTAAACGTGTTCATACAAAATCTTCCGCTACCAGATCTTTGCCTGGATCCCAACTTCAAGTATGTGTTTGTGAAATATGTGGCAATCATTTTACCAATCGCAATCTTATGAGCATTCATATGAAAGTTCACTATCAGGAAAAGAATCATCAATGCGAGTAAGTTCTTCAGCAAATACTTGATATAATACTTAAATACAATTGTTTAATTTTAGATTATGTTTTAAACGTTTCATAACCGCCTGTAATCTTCAAGCTCATATGCGCATACATACCGGAGAAAAGCCATTTGAATGTAGATACTGTGGCAGACGATTCAATGATCGCAGCTCAAGTCTAAGACATGAAAGGTAAGTAAATTTTGCTTGGCCCAACATTGGTTAATATATATATATATTTTTTTTTTGTATACAAAGGACTCATACCAATGAAAAGCCTTTCAAATGTGATAATTGTGGCAAAACCTTTACTTTGGCTACAACATTACAAAATCACATGAAAGTTCATACCAATGAAAGATCATACAGGTAATTATTGTTATATAGCATATACTGATCTAAAAATTACTACTATTTGTTTAATTCTAGATGTGAACCATGTGGAAAATCGTTTAAATTATCACATCATTTAAAGACCCATCTAAATACTTCGCTACACCGATCTGTGTTGCAAATAGGTGCTCAAGAGAATTAAGTTTATTTTTCAATTTCTTTTCTTATGTATTTTAAGTTTCGTTTAATAAAATAAGATGTAAAAAATTTTAGAAACTTTGATTTTATAGGTATTTTTGGAAATTAGCGATGTTTAGTGAATATGATCTTTTCATGTCAGATTTATAACTTTCACTATTTGATTTGCATCCCCATATCCTTGATTGTTATAGATAATGTTGTCGATATAGCCATGTCCGTCTGTCTGTTGGAATCAACTATCCGAATCCCCCAAAGAAATTACATACAAATTTTTTATTGTTTATAATATTTTAATTTTTTAATTTTATGTAAACATTTTTTTCTGATTGGAATTTGAATCATATTTGGCCAAATATAGCAATCGTGTTTATTAATATATTTATTTATGTTAGAAACAAAGGTTCGAAAGACTTAATTCCTATTAATTCCATTTTCAAAATCAAACTACTCAATTTGTATTAGATTTGAATTAAAAAAATTTAATCATTCAAACATTTTTTTTTTTTTGTGAATTAATTCCATTATTGAACGATTAATGAATTCTATTACAATAAAAGGCTTTGGATGAAGCTAAAGTATTAGGTGATGTGAATGGATTCATGGAATGAATGGCTCACATTTTTTAATTTCAAATTAAGATTTTAATGAATTCTCTGGTTAGAAGCATTAAGTTGGTCCTTTTCGATTTCTGAAATAAGTTATTTAAAATGTGTTTTTGATAGAATTTTTTTCTGCAGCCATTTCTAAACATATTTATAATCTACACACAGTCTATTCAACATATAGGCCTGTCAATCAGTCCAACTTACGAATAAAGTTTTTATTTAAATTACACTTGATATAAATTTAAATAATTTGTCTAAAATTCAACTTTATGGACTCATGTTTTCTAAAAGCATATTTTAGTAACGAACCATTGGTTAAAGAGCAATTGTAAATTCTTGATCTTAAATTTCTTAAAGATACATCAATTAAAAGCTAAATTTATATCGCTAGTATTGCAGCACTGTAAAATATAACATGCCTGTGTTAGTTGTGTTGTTTTGATTTCGTATTCTTCATATTCTTTTAATCCTTGTTCTTTACACTTTATTTACAATATCAAAATTATTACACCATATGTAAACTAAAGTTTTATCACAAAATATTGTTTTATTTCTTTTAAATTAAAAGAAAATCCATTTGTATGTCAATATTTTGAATTAAAATAGAATCCTAATTGCACAAGCATTTATAGTAGACAATTACTTAAAATGGAAATCAATATAACGTGGAACATATGTCGCGTGTGTCTTGTGGAAGAACAAAAGAAACCTCAAGCGAGCGGTGGCGATGAATCAATGCGGCATCTCTTCAATGAGGATAAACAGTTGGCGAAACATATTTATGAGTGCTCTGGGATATCGGTAAGTATGGAAATTTATAATCTTAAACGGATTGTTTATGCTTAAAAGTGAAGTCAATTTTAGATGAAACCAAATGATAACTTGCCGGAAAAAATTTGTAAGAAATGTTTAACCCTGGTTAAATATGCTATAAATTTTCGCAAAACATGTCGATCTTCCGATACATATTTGCAAACCATATTACAACGTACCAAATCTGCAAGTATATTATTTAAACCCGAAAGGCCACCCCCAGTGGATTTTGAAGATGATAATATAGCTAATGATGCCATAATTGATGAAAATAATGAGGGTGAGCTAGCCACAGAGGAGGAAGCTGAACAGTCGAGCATACTTAAACGCCCAGGAACTCCTTTGGATAAATCATCAAAAAAGTTACGCGATGATACAAATTTCCCCGAAATAAATAGTAATACAGACCATCTAATAGCTCATGATGATGAAGAAGAACTAGCTGAAAGTGATTTAAATAATATGGTAGAAATGGAAGAAATACTGGAACACTCGGAACTAGCTGAAAATCAATTGTTTACTCCTGCAAAACATGACAGTAGTTTGGATAAAAATATAGATGAACAAGAACAAGAAAATGAAGAGAGTCATAGTCCTGATGAAAAACTCAAATCTTCAAAAATACAAGATTTCCAAATGAATGAAGTTACAGCTGAAGAGGATGATTATTTAGATGAGAATACTCAAGAAACAGCTATACACAATATAAAACAAAATAGTGGCGAATATTATTATCTTAAAGATATTAAAAATGAAAATATAGCACATGAACAAAATCCAGAAGATGATGATGATGATGAACATATAGAAACGGATGACCAAGATGAAAATATACAATTCATACCCATAGAAGAAGGGGAAGATGAGGATGAAGAAGATGAAGAAGTAGAAGACCAGCAACTTATGTTAGACTGTGAATCCGATATGGAAGACAATCAAGCTCAAGTGAGTTCAACTGTTGTCACCAAGGAGGAGGCTGAAGGGTTTATAGAGCTACAGGAACAAAATTCTAATTTATCAAATGCCACAAATGACTTACAAACCGAATATATAGTGGATGAGTATTTAATTGATGACTCCAGCAGTAATATATCTTCACGAAACTCTAGTGTGGTAGTAGTTAATTCAAAAATGACAAAAAATACAAAACGTTCGGTAGTCACCAAAAATGTAGAGCATAATAAAGCTTTTGCAAGTAGTTCCAGTTCAGTATCGGTGGGGGGTTCGTCACAGCAGCAAGTATGGGTTTGTGATTTATGCGGCAATAACTTTGGTAGTCGTCAGCTTATAAATGCTCATATGAAAGTGCATCGTCAGGAAAAGAATCATGAATGCGAGTAGGTTTTGTTTGAGAGTGTATTCTTTTATTCTTAGTTTGTTGATTTCTTGTGTTTCATGTTTTGCAGATTGTGTTTTAAACGCTTCATAACAGCCTGCAATTTGCAAGCCCACATGCGAATGCATACCGGTGAAAAACCTTTTGAATGTCAATACTGTGGCAGACGTTTTAGTGATCGCAGCTCGAATCTGAGGCATGAAAGGTATGTATATGTTTTTAGTTGAGATATTTTATTATATCCTTCACCAGAGTGGCAAGGGTATATAAGTATGTCATTCCGTTTGTAATTTCTACATTTTTCATTTGCGACCCCAAAAGTATATATATTCCGGATCGTTATATATAGCGAAGTCGATATAGCCATGTCAATCTGTATGTTAAAATCAACTTTCCGTAGCCCCTAAATAACTTACAAACATAATTAATACATCAATATATCGGGAATCCTTCCGGCTCGGTCGCTATTTAAAATTGAGAAAATCGGCCCACAAATGGCTGATATATAAGGAAAAAACCGGGACAACCTCGAACGACTTACATATATAAGGCTATAGTAATTTGGACCTACAATGGGTCAAAATCGAGAGAATTATTTTTTAACCCGAATATTTTTTTACCACAAACATTTTTTTTAGTTTTAAAAAATTTAAAAAAAAAATTGGAAAAAAAATTTAAAAAATAAAATTTTTTTAAATTTTGAAAAACAAAAGAAAAAAATTTTGATAACAATTTTGAAAAAAAAAAAATTAATTTTGTTTACCTAAAAATATTTAAAATTTTTTATTTTAAAGTATAATTTGGTGAAGGGTATATAAGATGCGGCTCAACCGAATATAGCTCTCTTACTTGTTTTTTTTTTTATTTTGCGCTTTCGGGACCGTAGAAATGCCCATATACGATAGAAATATTCTTTTTATGTCATTTACATTTGAATCGTTATATATAGCCATATAGTCTATACAGAAATGTCCGTCTGTCTGCTGATATCAACTTTTGATACATCAATATATCGTGTATAGTTCTTGTTCGATTTAGGAAATAAGGTCCACAAGTGGCTGAGATATAAACAAAAAATCGCGACTACCTCGATTTTTTCACCATTCTTTTATTTTACCAAGCATTTTTTGACTATTACTTGTGTTATCTATTTTTCACCCAACATTTTTTTTTATAAATTTTTTTCCCACAAATTTTTTTTCATCAACTTTTTTTTACAAACTTTTGTATGTTCTTTGCCCTCATTTCAGAATTCACACAAATGAAAAACCATTTCAATGTAATTTATGTGGTAAAGCCTTTTCATTGGCCACAACCCTAAAAAAGCATATGAAAGTTCATACTGGAGAACGGTCCTACAGGTATGCATTAAAAAATATAATTCAAAAGAAAATAAAAATTGTTTATTTATTGTTCCAGATGTGAACCTTGTGCGAAATCATTTAAACTGCCGCATCAATTAAAGGCCCATAAAAATACCACACTACATAAAGCTGTAGAACAATTGGGTCTGTTGGCAAATTAACAATAATATTTTTAATAACATTGAGTGTATGTTAATTATGAGAATAAAATGTCCACTTAATAGTTTCAATACAAATACAAAATATGCATATTTAAATTGATTTATTATTATTTTACTTTTCTCTTTTATGCATGCTTTCCTTTTTTATATACAGTCTAGAATAAACTTTTTTATAGTTTAGAATTTTTTTAAAAGAATTTGTTTTTATTAACCACTTTTGCGTTTTTTGTTTGATCCTAATTTAAATATCAACAGCAGTTTCATAGAGAATCTTATAGCCAGATGCTTCAAATGCGGCCTCTTTTTGTTTATGCGATATTGTTAGCATATGAGCTTTCAGTTGATGAGCCAATGTAAAGGATTTATTGCAAATTGAGCAGCTGAAAAGAAAGTTGAAATTTTATATTAAATGAGGATTTCTAAAAGTCTGTAAGTAAACTCGGGTTAAAAACGAGTTTCGTTAAGTTTTATAAATTGTCCTAAATTGAGAATTTTTTCTAGATTTAAATGGTTTAAATGAATGTAGCAAAAATTGATTTCGGTTTAAAAAATAAATTTTCGTTAAGTTTTAAAAATCAGATATATATAGAAATTGATCGATATATGTTCAAAGAAAAAAAATCAAGTTTCGTTAAATTTTAAAAATAATTAAAAGTATGATATTTTTCTACATATTTCTTCAAGTTGATCTATGTTATACGAATATGGCAAAATGTTCATTGAAATGTTTTTGAATTAGAAAATCAAGTTTTGTTTGAGTTTTTTTCTTGAGGATTTTCTTATTTTAAATTATGGCGTGCATGTATTTTAAATAATTGAGTTTATGTCCTCTTTTATACATATTTAATTGTTTACTTACATATAATCCTTTTCTCCCGAATGCAATTTCAAATGATTTTTCAATATTGCCGAATAAGAGAAACTCTTTGTGCAGATATTACATTTGTATGGCCTTGAATTTGTGTGAATTCTATTATAAAATGAAAAAAATATATAAGAATTTTAAAATATCATTAAATACATTGAATTACCTTTCATGTCTGTGGCGGGAACTGCGATCCATGAAATGGCGATCACAATATTTACACTTAAATGGTTTTTCTCCGGTATGACGATACATATGATTTCTCAAATCACTCATAATACGATAAGATTTATCGCAAAGTCTAAGGAAAAAGAAAACATTTAATAAAAACCCTCTTCGATTTAACACCTTTTTAAAAAGTCCACTTACTCGCATTGATAAGGCTTAACGTCGGAATGCATGCGCATATGATGCTGAAACAATGGTTTCTTGCTGTAAACATTACCACAGATATTACACATAAATGTGGAGGGTTTCGGCAACTTAATTGTCTTTTGACTTTTTTCCTCTTTTATAACGGGTTTCGGCTTCGGTTTACCTATTTTCGGTTTATATTTTGTCATAGCTTTAGCATTTAATTGCCTTATCGAGATATTCTTGGTAGCACAGTGATCTATAAACTGTTCCAGCTCATCATCATCCTCAGCATTAAGATAAGCCAGGGCTTCATTGTAATCATCGGCCGTTAGGGCCTCCAAAAGATCACCGTTGTCTTTAATAAATTCCGCCATATTTTCGAGCTTACAATTCCCCATGTCTAACTCCTGTTTGGTAGCATTATCATTTTTGTCAACATGGTGCTCATTATCGTTTTCATCATCACCGCCATCTACTTCAAAATGGTTATCCAAATAATCACCATCATCATTATTATTATTATCATCATCGTCCACGTCCTCATAAATTATTCCCACTTCACTGTCCGCTTCTAGGCACTCAATTATATCTGCAGTTTTCTTGTTATTTAACTTTGTACGTATTGTTTGTAGATCTTCCAGTTCCTGATCTATGTCCACAACTTCCTGGCTCTGTGTGGTCAAAAACACTTGGGAATTGTAGCACATTTGGCGAAAGTTAAACCACATGTGTACCGTGTTAAAGCATTTGCCACAAATGCGTGTGGGCATTTGTTTCTTATTGTGCAGCTAAAATGTAATTAAATAAATATAATTTCTAAAATTGTATTGTGCTAATAGAAAACGTACCCTTACACCGCAGCAATATTCCACTTTTTCGTACAGTTTCAAATTGGTAAATTCATCATTTTGATCAACTTCTGTTTTAAACGCTACGCCATCATTGTTCTTAAACAATTCATAGGTTTTTGGTATTTCTGTTTCCACCAAGCACAGGCGACATTTGTCAGTTGTTTTTAAAGACATTTTTGTGGCTTTTTAATGCATTAAATCGAATGAAATTGAAAAAATCGTAATTATTTTTAGTTTTTTAGCGCAGTGTTTTAGTATTTTGGCTTTTGTTTACATAAAAATGTCAAAATTTTGACAATAAGATGCTGCCAGATCTGTACATATTGGGAGCAAAGTGCTGCCGCAGAGTTCAACTTTATACTCCGGTCACTCTCTAGATGACACCAACACGAGTACATACACATACCGTGCATTTCTTATGGGGACTGATTGGCCCATGACCCCCGAATTTAGATCGTCACGAAAACTGCATATACAAAAATAGGTTTGCTCGTGATGCCAATAATATGGCATCCCTGGAAAAAATTGCGGCATTTGTTTGAAAACTTGGTAGCACTGGTGAGAAACTACACAAAATTGGCGGTTAAATTAATATTTTAGAGGAAAGTTGTTAAGTAGAAAATTATTACTTGTATGATTAAAAAATACAAGTTATTTTAGATTGGTGAGTCAAAAAAATAATATATTTTAGTTTAAATACATATTCATTATGTTGGGTATAGAATATTTTTCCGAATATCAGGTATCTGATGAAAATTGATTTCAAATGGGAACAAGTAAAAGTGTTATATTCGGTTGTATACCCATCAGAAATAAAATTCGCCATTTTTGTGTCTTTGGTTTATAAAAATTTATCTTTTTCACCCAATTAAGTGAATCTAAAAGAGGATCTATGGACAGTCATGAACTGGTCGTCACAAAATCCAGTAGTATGAATTTTGCATACATACAACTGTGTCTGTGTCAAATTTTGATATTTGTAAGACATTTATTTATGTTGATTGGAGCTATGACCAATTATTGACGTCGAATTTCAAACTGATTCCGATATTTATTAGAGAATTATGCGTATTTAAGTGATTTTCTTATGTGCTCCTAAATATCAGAATAAAATTTTGGTTCGAAATCGATATTTATGCAAGTTAATGTTTTTCGAAAATTATCATTATATGGGGCTGAAAGAAATAATGGACCGATTTTTACAATTTTCAAAATTGTATCAATGTGTGTCAAAATCTTTTGCTATTAGCAAAACATTTTTGAAAAATATTGGAGGTTCTTATAGGTTTGGTCCATAATTCTGGTTCTACTTGACGGATTTTGTCCATTTTTAATACCCAACATTTCTGATCTTCAACGAATATTTGGGAAAAAATTTCTTCACTCACATCTATCGCGCCAACAGTCTGACGGGCATAGCCATTTCTTCTTAGAATTTTATAAGTTGAAAATTGTTACTTAAAATCGATCAAAATTAAACAATCTACAGGTATCTTTGAAAATTTTTTAAAATTTCTTTTTTAAAAAAAAAAATCAATGGTCAAAATATTTTTAAAAACAAAAAAATTTTATTCATTCTTTTTTCAATTAATGAAAATACTTATTTATATATGTATGTTTATCCTATTAATATGGTATATCGTGTATAAAATAAATCTAATTACTAAACCAAACAAAAAATAATTAATTTCCCTCGCCGTACTTTCAACGCTTCTTAACTTTGCCCTTCTTAACAGCATGCAATGGGCTATCCTTTTCCTTGCCGGCTTTCTTTTGAGACTTCTTTTTGGTCTTGTTGACTTTCTCGTAAGCGCTAAAGTCCAGAACATCATCCTCATCATCTTCATTACCATATTTCTCCATTAGCTTATCCATCAATGAATTAAAACCACCTTGACGTGACTTTTGTCTGGCCATAATGGCCTGTTCAAGACTGCCGCCAGCTGCAGTTGGCGCTGTGCCAGCAGCATCGGCACGCTTTTTATTTCTAGCCTCAATTTTTGCTTTTATTTCTTCAGCCTCTTTGGATTCTCGGGCGTATTTCTTGTGGCGTTTCTTACGCTTCTGTTCGGGCTCTTCGGTAAAGATTTTATACTCGGGCACTTCACCGGCTGCAATCAATTCTTTGACAATCTCTTTCATACGCGGTTCATCTTCTACCTTCATAAATGGCACAGAATTAATCATATAGTTAATGCAACCCTTACCACCCAAATATGCTTTCTTAATGTCTGCCTTTTCCAAATCCGAATCAACGTACGACTTTTCATAATTGTTGATATCTTCTTCGGTTAAAGGTTTGAAGAGTTTCCGCCACAACTCCAGCCAATTGTTAAGTTTTCCTTCTAAATTATCATCGTCATCATCAATAATGCCCTGTTCATCGTACAGAGCCCGTTTGTCTTTATCGGTCAATATTTGATAGAGCTTCGACAGCAACTTAAACTTTTCGGTAGCAGCTTCTTTTTGGATTTCTGGTACACGATCTGGATGTACTAGCAGTGATAATTTGTAGTATGCTTTTTTAATGTCTTTTTCCGCTGCGGTCTTTTCAACATCGAACAACTTATACACATCGCGTGTCTCAAAGTATTTTTCACACAATTCCAATGTAGACATTTTGTTTGATTATAAATTTTTCCCAAAACACCAAAGTGTTTTATAGATTTTTATTTAATAGATATTACTAAAATTTCGTAGTAATTGACAAATTCAGTTGTAAATAAAGAATGATGAAAGCAAACTGCTGCAAAGGCGCCAAGAAGAAGTGTGTGTATGCGAAAATAAAAGAAGTGTGCAGAAAAACAACAAACAAAAGAAAAATATTTTGTTCAGCGTTGTCAACTTTTAAATTTCAAAAAGCACTGAAATAATAAAAAAACGCATCAAAATCCAATATTACTTTGTTTAAAAATAAATTGTAAGTCAAAATATAATTTTTATTAAAATTAATCAGATTCGTTGAGAAGGTCAATTCTTAATACACAAATATGCATACAATTCTAAATTTCTCAAATTATTAGAGGTATTCACAATGTTGTGTACTTTGGCTAGTAGTGTGGTAAAAGACCACAAACCAAAAATAAATTAGAACTACAATTTAATTTATTTTGCTTTTTAAAATTAATGAGTAAATTTTTAAATTTATATTTCATAACATTTTTGTTGGTTTTGGAAATATGTAAATTAAATTTCAGCAAATAGATATATATCAGTGCTTATTTACTAACACTGGGTCTACAACTGACATGTTTTACATTAATTTTTAATAAATTTCATATTGTCTAGTTCTTTATATCTTTTTTAAATTTGTTTAATATTGCCAATTTCCAGTGTTATCAAACATAAACAGAAATAAACCTTCATAAAAAGAAACGAAAAAAAACATTACAACTGTTGTAAGTGGTGTTCCAATACTTATATATTAAAAACTAACGTGTAATTTCAAAATGATTTTCCTGATTATTACTCAAAGCGAATTCATATAAGGTGAACTCAGACTGTTTGGTTTTTTTATTGTTTGGTTCTAGGGGCTGTCAAAGGCTGTTTTTATATATCAATATCGACCTATTCTAGAGTTTCGTGTTCGGTTTTAATAGAAAAAATAGTTTTCGAAATTAAATTTGCATTAACTGATAATTATCCCAAATTCAAATCAGTTATATATAATATATTATCAACTGATTTTGTTTCTATAATATCTTAATATTTAATAACTAAGCCGAAACGCAAAATTAAGTATTCGAAATAATACTTTGGTTTTACATAAATAACTTAAACCACCACTATTCAAATATCCTATTATAAGTTTTAATACATTTCTGTTTTCTGACATTTGCTATGAATTCCCCTTGATTGTTACTTTAAGAATTTTTTTGGTGTTGAGTAATGCAACCAGTAATTATAAATGTTACAAGACAATTATAAAAAGGTATCCAAATTATTAAAATTACTTTTTGTAGTAAAAATAATTTATTAATGAATTACTAATTTTATATTTAGTTTCACCGAATTTTTTCAGAAAGCTCTAAAAATAGCACCGAGTGCTAACTCAATATCTTTTCGCGTCAAAATTAAAAATAAGCTTTAAAAACAGTGCTAATAGCACTAAGTTGACAACACTGATTTTGTATTTGCAAACAGTGTTGCATTTGTTTTTTATACCCTTCGCCACCAAATGTTTTGAAGTAGCCTATACATAAGTTTGTCATTCCATGTGTAACATTGATAAATATTCATCAAAGACCCAACAAAGTATATATCTTACTGATCCTTATGAAATTCTAATTGATCCTTATGAAATTGAAACATTCTCATTCAGCAGTTTGATTGTAAATCAGCAAAATAGGTTAAGTAGAGCCAGAGTTATGGTTCAACTTAACCGTGAGTCAAAAAATATAATTTTCACATATATTTTGTTATTTTTTAAAATATATTGCAGATAATACTATACAATTTTATATTTGTTATTTTTATGATAAAATAACTGTTGAAAATGGTAAGAATCAGTTCATGATTTCTCCTTGCCCCCCAAATAAATTTCTTCCCGAAATATGGTGATATGTTCTATAAATGCCTACAGAATAGCAATATCCATACAAAATTCCGAAAAAATAAGATTCGTGCTAAAAGACAGTGCAAGACTCAATTTTTTGTGGATCGACCATAGCCCCCATATAATGTTCACTTCCGAATATAACTTAATAAACATAAATAAAGTTGAAGTTCGATTAAAATCACCACATATATAAAGGAATCGCCCCATATATAAATTCTATGAAGATCGGCATGTTATATTATGTTATGGCTCCCATATAACACATTCAAAAATATCTAAAACAAATCGATATTAAACCAACTGATATGTGTATAATTTTTTTCATTGTTTACGTTCCCATAACAAAAATTCTTTACTTTTTTTAATTTTGTTTTTATTGCAATATTTTAAGTCAAATTTGATTTTTAAGAAAATAACATTTATATCAATTTAACATTTACAAGAATATTTCATTTTTAAATAGAAAAAAGGCTTTACTTTTATATCTTTGATTTTATACCAAGAGATATATATAGAATATTATTTATACATACATTCTTTAAGTGAATACGAGTTCAAAAACTGCCCAAAAGTATGCAGTATATAAAATACAGGTAAAAATTATTTGTTTACACGCTTTTTCTTTTCTTTGTATACCTCTGCATCATGATCACTTTTCTTTAAATATTTTCTGAAGTGGAAGTAAAATTAATTTGATGTTGTTGAACTAACTGATGAATGATTTTCCTCTATCGGATCCTCACTTATGTCATCGTCTTCATCTAGAGAATTATTAAATTGTGTACAGGAACGTAATTTATTCAATTGTTCGTAAAAATGGGTACTATGAGCCACCGCCATTGGTGAAACATTGAATAGGGGATGGGTGGGCATTAGTTCATTAATGGGGTCACCCAATATGGCAGGATTTAAAGCTGATTCCGAATGTTGAGCTATGGCTACACCGCTTAGAGTATAGCAAGTGTGGTAAAGATCTTGGGGTCTAAGAAATAAAATAGAATATTTTTTATGAATTGGAATTTATGATGCTAAATTTAAGAACTTACTTGCCAGGCTTGTCAATGAGGCCACCATTGGGCTTTTGACAGCATAGTAAAATGTATTCCTGCAGAGCTCCCACATCGAATAGGGCCTTTGTTATAGGTTTACCATCATTTGCCATGATGGCTTGAGTTATGGGTATAGTGGCACCCACCCAAAACGAATAGCAACCATCCACTAATTTATTGGTACGACCTTGGAATCCTCCTTCATAGGCCATTTGACGTTGTAAAGTCCATTTCTGAAAATGATTTAAGTGTTAATTACTATTTCCCTTGTTCTTCTATGAATTGTTTACCAATAGTTGTTCTTGATCACATTTGTGGCCTTCGTTTAGCAGAGCCAAAGCGGCTATGCCACAAAATGTATAACCACCATGAGCCTCTAGATCAGGAGCACCACCAAAACCACCCTCATACGTTTGGCAGCTGGCAATCCAATCTCCAGTCTTATCAAATAGTTTACTTAAGGTAGTCTCTGGCATATTAGTAAGTTTAGCCACTGACACAGCACAGTAAGCACCACGCACATCACATTCACCATCCACATGAAGTCTAAAAGAACCATCCGGTTCTCGCACAGCGAAAAGGAAACGTTCCAAAGAATCCCTATCAATGGCTCTAAATGCACTGGGTGTGCCGATCATGGCCAAACTATTGACAGCGGCATATGTGGGAGCCAAATGGGGATATTGGCCAGGACCTCCGGCAAAGCCACCCTGAGGATGACGGCATCTTTAACAAAATTAATTTATTATTATATTAGCGATGATTATAATTTCTTTTCCTAATCTCTTTCACATACTTGTCTAAAAATTGTACTACTTGTTCTAAGGTTTCCGGAGAAAATGTAAAATTTAATACATGACCGGCTTGTAAAATCCAATATATACACCAGGGCCTGCTGCTGTCCAAGCACTCATAATTACCGGGCAAACGATGCAACATATTTTCTAGAAATCGTTGATGTTCCTCTCTATAGTACCTTGTTATATGTTTATCTAGCATGCCTATTTGCTGAAATCTATCGTAGTACTTCTCTATAGAGTTCTCCGTTTTTTGCTAATAATGCACATACATAATATTTATTAGTAAGACAACAAATTACATTCAATCACACACACCTGTTCCCTTGAAGTCACTGTCGATATTTTTTCATCGTCAAATTTAAAGTTTTTTATTAAATTAAAATCACGAAATTCCAAGGTTTCTTCCATGTTTTCTGAACTATTTAGACGATTTTACTGTGATTTTTAGAAAAATATTGTAAATAATATTAAAAATTATAGGTGTTTTTGTTAGAAATTAAAAAGAAATTCAACAACAAGAAGGCAGATTTAACAAAACAACTGTTTTTGTGCGAAATGTCAGATTTTTTTTCTTTTACAAAGAAAAGCTTTTCTCTCAAAAAGCTTTTTTTTTTAATATTGTTGATAGTTACCAGATTTCGAGTATTTGTGTAAAAAGCAGTTACCAGATTTCGAGTATTATTTGTGTACAAAGCAGTTTTTAATAGAATGCAATGTAAATATTCACTTGAATTATTTGTTTACAAATAATGGAAAGAAATTGTGCTGTCAATGTATTGGGTAATGGGTATTGAGGAATTGCATATTATTTTTAGATTCAGTGTTGTATTTTAGACCACATATCGAGCCCTAACCGCGGAAATAACGTAAGCGCCAAAAATCGAATTTTAAAGGAGAGAGTTTTTTTCGTTTTTTTTTTAAGTTGTGCGAAGGATTTTTTTGAAAATTAAAATGTAGTCTATTACTGGTGTCATATATGAGATAAATGCATTTTTAAGTTAATTTTGTGAGCAACAAATTTGTTTTGGCGCTTACGTTATTTTTACCGCCACTATTACAATCAGCTGAGACTAAAATATGGCGCATACGATAAATGCTTTATAAAGAAAAAATATTATTTTAAGTTTCGAAAAAATTTATTTTTTTAAAAATCAGAGAAAAGTTTTAAACTAATATAGTAGGTGCTTAGGAAATTAAGGCATATCTTCTTCATCTGTTTCGTTTAAGGCGTCTATAATATTTTGGGAATGTTTTAGGCCAATATATTCGTTATGAAAACTTTGAGGAATACTATTTTTATTGCAAGGTCATTTTAAATCATTGAATTTATATGAGGAAATTTTTAATTCTGTGTTGTATAGCGGAGGAGGTCCACGAACCGTAGAAGTATTTAAATCAATATCTTGTCGTCGCTATTAAGGAGTGAGATCGTAAAATTCTTAACACACGTTTTTCATTAAAACTTTTTACCCAAGTATTATTTGATTTCAATTATATTCATTTGTTGTTAATCTGATTAAAAACCTGGTTCAGGTAGAACGAATGGTTCACATGATATTTATTAAGCTATAAATATAGAAAGCATTTTCAAAAGAGCTCCCAACACATCCGGTAGGAAAGCAGCCCGGTTAGCTCAGTGCTCGGACTATTTGGTACGAAAATTAAAAGCTAATGCAGGTTTAAAAACATACAAGGCTCAAAAAGTTCCTGACAGGAACGCTGCAAAAAATTTAGAGGCCAAAAATAGAGTATGGAAATTGAAGTAAGAATTTTTAGATCTCACTCCTTATCACAATAGCCGTATTTAATTGTAATCATAGTTGTATAGAAAGTTGAAGACTGCATCGTGCTTAATTTTATTTTCTTTGGAACAAGCTAATCAGAAAACATTTTCCAGTTTGAAAATCAGAAAGAGTCCTCATGTAAACGCTTAAGTGCCTCGTAAACTGTGCAAACTCTCTCTAATGAACTGTAAAAAATTGTATGTAAATTCGTTTCCACAACTCAGATAAGTTTGCGCGACAATTTAGGCTCGCAAACTTAAATATATTGTGCATTTGATAAATCAGCTGCTTTTGTTTACTTTATAATAAATAAAAATTAAATAAAATACAAATTTTTTGTACACGTGAAAATTGTGTGACTTTGGAACCGAATGATTGGATTGAATGGCATTGTGAATGGAAATATTAACCAACAGCTAGAATATAAGCAAAATCTTCCAAACTATGTTTACCATTGTTTGTTCCAAAGATTTCACTTTCATTAGAAGTTTTTAGAATTTAAATTTATACAATTTTTAAAACCTTTTTTTCTAAGAATTTTTTGAATTTATTTTTGTTTCATATTTTTATCAAATTGTACAAAATTTAAAAGGTGGGTTCATGAAATACGTTGCGCAAATTTGCGCATTTGCTCAAATGGGAACTTAAGCGTTTAAATGAGTACCCTTAGAGTGCTTTAATGATATAAATTCATAACCGTAAGGGGTTTTTCTTGCACTTCGAATAACTGTAGGCCACTCACTAGGAGCATCAGAATCAACAGGCATCATTGTATGACCAGGTAGTAAGCAAATTTGAATAGATTAGAAAAAAATGCTTGATTTGATATTTTTCCAATAAATGGGACTTAAATTTATATATTTTCCCGTTAATTGTATTTTAATTTCTTTTGATTTTCTCTCTAGTACTTCGGCTACTCTTACTTTAATTTATTGCCCCTTTTGGCTTTTATGTCGCTTACGTTATTTTTGCGGTAAAGCAAAAAGGTCAGTGTCGCTTACGATATAATTGAATTTGCGTTATCTCTGTATATATGAACACTTTATTTTCATTATTTCGGGTGTTGATGCGCACGACACTTTTCTATCGATTTTCATTAAAAAGTCAATTTCGGAAAAATGTCGCTTACGTTATTTTTGCGGTTAGGGCTCGATATGTTAGTTGCAATTCAAGAGTCCTTTCAAAACACAACACTGTCTAATTCTCTGTTCAGGCAGAGATGCTTTTTGAAATAAATATATTGTAGTTTTTGTGTAAACATATTTATATATAACAGATAACATATAGTAAATGTTTCGTTCATGGCATTTTCAAAACTCCAAGTTTGACGTTATATATTTGAGAGGGACTTCAAATTACATATAAACAAAAAAAAAAAAAATGTTCCGAACAAAAAATGTTTCCGAAACATATGGGTGAGGGTTGTTCTTTTCTTGGCCATAATTTTGTCAATGTGCCAAAACTTATAAGTCAAACTTAATTTTAATAAAACAATTATAGAATATTATGTTGATACAGATCTTAAGAAATACATACTGAAACCTTTTACACAAATCGTCAAAAGTAAAATTTTGGTAATTTTGGGATGTTTTTATAAAAATTATCTTTCATTTTAGTTACTTGTTTGTATGGCTTACTATACTTCTAATACTGTTAAACAAAGTTCAGGGATCTCTTAAACTTATTAAAATAATAACCAGAATGCCTAAACCAAAAGATATTGGTTTAATATTTGGTAAATAAAATAACTAAATAAAACAACTTCACATATAATTAAGAATAAATTTAACTATCATTAGATGTTACTTTGAAAAATTCGAATGAGGATGAAGATAATGAACTATTGGAATTTCGTATAAGAGCAAATGGTTATTGTTGTGTAAAGGTGACACCAGAAGTCTTAATGGAAAAGGTAAAATAACGTATAATGGACTATATAATTCGATTTATTTATTAATTTTGTTTAAACATTTAAAGATGGGACGCATAGTGGGTGGTGATTTTGGTTTTATAGCTGCAGGTGAAATTGAAAAAGTTTCTGTTATATGGCCCACGGTGGTATGTTTTGAATGGAAATATATATTTAAATACAAACATTGTTTATATATATGTTATTACGTTTAGTCTCTATATAATCGTGTGGGACTGTGTCCCATTGCCATAACCTCTACAAATACAGCTAGTGAAGAGCGTACAATCGAAGAAATTATTAAATTTGATACTAGATTTAAAATTCTAGATCCAGAGGGTCATACATTGAGAAGACGTGAGTAATATACATAATTTTAGAAAGAACAAATTTGAGTTTCTAAAAGGAATGTAATAGAAATCGATTTTAAAAACGAAGGGATTTGAAAATGAAAATGTATACAACGAAAACTTACTAGGTTTTCTATTAAAATACATTTTTTTGCATCGATTAAACGAAATTACCTCTATTATACGGTATTATAATTTTTTTCGATTATTTTTGTACAATCAAACACAATGTGAATAAAACGAAAAAGGGGAATTAGCTCGATCGATCTGTAATGACAACATTTTTTGATATTGTGCCATCGATTTTTTGATAGCATTTGGCGTGAGGTGTGTTAGACATTATAAAAATCAAAGTGATTCTGTTATTGGCTTTGGAAACCAAAAAACTTTAAAAACTGCTGTTTAAGAATGGTTCCGGAAGGAACGATTTAAAGGAACTTCAATTTCTGGATTAAGGTCTAAAATATTTCACTCAAAATTTAAGAAGAAAACTACATGGTATTCACAAACTTAATGCAGCAGGAGAAAAATATTCAGCTGATTAGCTGGCACATTTTTTGTGGAAAAATTAAATGAATTCAAATCAATGAAAAAACTCACCAATGAGATAATGGAGAATGGAAAGCGTTTACTTGAGAGAAGTTTGGCTTGCCATAATGAACATTTCATAGAATGACACAAGGTCTCAAAGAAGAGACTAACCTCATTAGTTTGGGTTAATGCTGCTGGTATACACAAGTGCAAAGCATTATTGGAAAGAGCTTTAAAAAATGTCCATAACAACAATAACTTAGTACCAGAAGTGAGAGAGAATTTCAAGAAAATCGGTCTAAAAGATGATGGTAAAATCATTCTGCCATTGGACAACATCCAGACGTGCAGGATTTCAATGCTGAAAACGTTATTGTGAAATTGTTTCCACCAAATTGAAAGTCTTTGATCCAACCGATGGATCAGTGTGCTATATGGAGCTTTAAATGTCATTATCGAAAAACTTTCATTAAAAAACTACTAAAAATTGGTACTCAATTAACCGGGAAAATTGATTATCCAGAATGCTCCCGGTCCCGACCTTTACGGATAATCGAGGTCTCACTGTATAGTAAATTTTACCATTTTAAGCAATAAACTTAAAAAGGCAAATTGGCAAAACAATGGAAACTTTTAAATTTCTGTAAAAAGAAGACTAAAACAAAAAGAATACACAATTTTTGTAATATTTTCCAACAATATAATTTGCCAAAGAAATTTATGGGTCGATTATGGATGGCAACCGAACTTCAGTTGCGTTGCCAGAGGGCAACCACAAATTTCTGGTTGCCAATTTGGCAACAGAAAGGATAGCTGCTAGTTGCCATCTGTAATACCATTTAGGCAACTGACAACGCAACTGAAGTTCGGTTGCCATCCATAATCGACCCATTAAACTATTTGATTTAAAAATGGAATACTGTTTTCTTTACGGATGAATCCAAATACTTGTGGAGGCAGTGGAAAGACTAAGAAAGAGACTGGTCCCCAAGTACAGAAATAAGACAGTCAGGTTTAACCATGGTAATATTATTGTGTTGAGCTGGACAATGTCATGTTATGGGTCCAATTCATATCATAGAATATACTAAGACTGGAGTTGGATACAGATCCGATTTAAACGACGTTATGTATTCATACATTAAATATTGTCCTAGTTTGGAGATTCCCGCACGACAATGACTCCAAAAACTCCTGTAATGTTGTAACCGATTGCTTACAATCCGATGAGATACATGTTTTGAAGTGGCCTGGCCAATCGCAAGATCTCAATTCCATAGAAAACCTTTTGCAAAATACGGAATAAAAATTATACTTTTTCCCCCAAATTTTTTGAATATTTATCTTGAAGTATGCCTTGGTAAAAAGTATTTAAGATTCGGCACAACCTAATATAGCATTCTTACTTGTTTTTGTTAATATAAGTAAATAAAATTATATTTAAATAAGTTTTGTTTGGATTTTGAAGTATTAGTTAAATATTTGTCAAAGTTTCAATTGTATTGTCAACCACTGTACTTATTATATTAGTTTTGAAACTCATAACTTTGAAATTAATCACACGTGATCAATCGATTTTTATCACATACCTGTAAGAATCAAATATTATCTAATACTTTTCTAAACATTATGCATATGCATAAACAATTTTTAAATTTATAAAAGGTTTATAAAACAAAATTTGCATACAAAATTTGTTTTATAAACCTTTTATAAATTTAAAAATTGTTTATGCATATGGGGGTTAAAGTTTAATTTAAATCTAATGAAAATTTTTTATTTATAAATTAATTTTTTCAGAAAAAAATTTCATTGATTGCCAAAATTGGGACAAAGATTATTTAAAAAATTGTACTCCTGTTGATTGTGAGGAACGTTACTTTGGTTTGCGCAATTTCTACAATGTTACTTCAGAAAAATGTGAAATAGTGCCACGATGTTCACAAAATTACCAGGTGGGAATAAAATATATATCTTTATAACTAAATATTTTATTAATTATACAACATTTTATTACAGTTATATGATATGTTTACTAATGAATGTGTGGATACAGGAGTTAATTGCTCTGAGGAAGATTTAAGAGTATACAAAGAAGACGAATTTGTCAATAATTCTAAAAAGCAGCAAGAGGTAAGTCCATTCAGTAATATTTTTTATTAAAATGGCAATTTCACACCTATTATTTTTTGAATTTGTTTCCACTATCGTCTCATTCGAAATGATCATATAAATATTATGTTTTATCAAATTTAACTCTAAGAGGTTTTAATTGTGTTAATATGAATACTTAATAATACAACCTTGTGCAAAAAAACTTTTTCTGAAAAAGCTTTAGTATATGTCATCATCTGGCAACATTAGAAAAGCTTAAAACATACATTTTACACCACGCACACAACAAGGCGCCGTGGCTTAGTTGGTTAAAGCGCCTGTCTAGTAAACAGGAGATCGTGAGTTCGAATCTCGCCGGGGCCTTTACAGTTGATAATTTTTTTTCTCGTTTTTCTATATACAATTTTTATACCCTACACCACCATAGTGGGGAGGGTATAATGGATTTGTGCAGATGTTTGTAACGCCCAAAAATATTAGTCTAACACCCACCTTAAAGTATACCGATCGACTCAGAATCACTTTCTGAGTCGATTAAACGATGTCCGTCCGTCCGTCCGTCCGTCCGTCCGTCTGGCTGGTTGGCTGGCTGTCCATGTAAAGCTTGTGCGCAGAGTACAGGTCGCAATTTTGAAGATATTTCGATAAAATTTGGTACATATCATTTCTTCTGCCCAAGGACGATCCCTATTGAAACTGGCTGAAATCGGTCCATTATTTGACCTAGCCCCCATACAAATGTCCTCCCGAAAGTGGATTTTATCCGTCACAAATGTTTAATTTATATAGGTATCTACACAAGTTTTTGTCCAAATAAGTTTAATATATAGGGAATTCATGTCACCAAATTTTATTATGATCGGTCCATAATTAGTCATAGCTCCCATATAAGGCCTGCTTCCGATAATCACTTTAACGAGCATAAATCTCCTACAAATGTTGGTATACACATAAAATTCAACATAAACAACTTTCATATAAACATTAATCACATGACCAATTTTCGTGGTGATCGGTCCATAATTTGTCATAGCTCCCATATAAGGCCCACTTCCGAAAATCGCTCACGAACATAAATTATTGAAATTTTGAAACAAAAATGGTTTTGCTCATTTACTTAGTGTAGGGTATTATCTGGTCGGGCTTGACCGACCATACTTTCTTACTTGTTTATATTTATTTCCATTTTCTTTCCAAGAACCAACCAAATGAACCCTTAGACATTAACTACCCTCAAGAATATACAAATTTATATGTACATGATTATAGAAAACGCCCCTCTTTGCAAACCTTTGATCATAGTAAAGAAGACAAATTGTATGGGGCTGGTGAGATCCCCGAAAATAATGCAAATAAAAATCCTGCTTGGCTGAAGGGTTTAGCTCAAGGTCTAGCAATAGTAAGTTTTTTTTTTTTTTAACAAAAAAAAATATCACAAATTTGTTGCTGATTTTATTGAATCTGTATGCAAAGGTTGCTTTCATTATTACTTTGCAGGTTTCTGCCACCATTGCAATTTATTTGTTAATATGTTTTGGTATATTCTTACTTGTTATGTGGTTTGCACGAAGATCGAATAATAGAGGAAATCCTAGGGGTCGTGGTATCATTTTAACACCCCGTCACTTGGGATCATCGGAAGAAAATTTACCAATTTATACAACTTCCAGTTTAATGTCGCAGCGTTGATTTGTTGTTGTTGTTGTTTTTGTTTTCTTGTTTGTATTTTTATCTCTTTGTGTCATTATTTTTGTTAAAAAAAATTGTTTGTTTACTTTTGTGTAACGGTAAAGCAAATGTGTTGCCATATTTTTGTGTTGGCTCAAGCCCATTAGTTTGGTACAAAATAGCAAGAAATAATGGGGATTAAATTGAATATGTTGATTATTATTTTATATATATATTTTTTTAATAAAATGCATGTTATGAATACAAATTACACAACTATACAAAAAAGGAATTTGAAAATGGCTTTTCGAGCAAAACATCTTTTTTGTATAATTTTGGGACACTAATAAGAAATACGTTAATTAATTGAATAATCCTGAAAACATCCTTAAATATCGAAATAACAAATTGTACTCAATTAAGAGCTTAACTTGTGTGGATTGTAAATCCATAAATAGTTTTTAAAACATTCTGTTAAATTCCACGTTTTTGGAGATAAAACTGCTAAAAAAACAGTTTTTAGTGAAAAAATATCGAAAATTGTCTGAACAATTTCTAAATTTTTGACATATGTATCTGTGAGGGGGAGACTTTTTTTGCTGTTGTGTAGTGCTATCAAGGATTTCGAATTAATATAGAACAATCATATTTGAGGTTATAGTAAAAACTAATTTAAAATTTGCTTTGTTTTTTTTTTTGCAATGCAAGTTTAATGAATTAACTGCAAATGTTTTGTATAAAATTCTAAACAATAATAATATATGGTATGTAGTATAATTTTCTGTTTTATTTTATTTTTTATTCTGTTATAAAACCATGAAATTTATTGCCCCGCACAATATTTATGTTTATATGTAGCCACCATAACAAAAAGTTTTTCCTACAAATTCCCACAAATCAAATATCATGGCAGTCTCATTTGTTTTCTTTCTACCCCAAATAAATTTGCATAATAAATTACCATGTCTAAAAAAGAAATTACTTAAAATCACAAGTACAAGTGTAGTGTAACAAGCATTTGGTCCGAACAAAATTTACATACGAAATAAATTTTGCTAATGCAGTGAGTGGTTGGTTGTAGTTGAGAAACATGCACCATTAGAAAAAAAAGCATTGGAATTTTTAATTAAAATTTGGTGTAATATTTAAAATATGAAATATGTACTATATCAAAGAAAAATAAAAATGAAAAAATAAAGGCAAAATAAAATGTTCATTGCCATTTTTATTAAAAAAATTTAATTTAGTGATTTATTACAAATTTTAAAGAATCAAGGCAAATATGGCAATATGAGGATTCTAAGGTTGTCTTTTGAGCTCTACATACATCGAAATGACTCATTATTTGACTGTTTTGCAGTTACATAAATTATTCTGTCTGCTAAGTAAGCATATTTGTATGAAAAAGTCGAAAAGCAAAATCAACAAATTTAATATCAATTTCAAACCAACATATTTATGATATTTTGAAGTTGTAACTTTAAGAATATCGTTATTTCACTACATTTCCCAATAAAAACAAGTGATCAAGAAAAACTATTAGTATTTCCGAACTCTATTTACTTCGATACAACAGAATTGCTATATGAGAACCCCTGCATATTTTTGGTGTAGCATAGTATAATTAATTAATTTCTTAAAATAGAAAACAAACTAAAAAGTATTTGTTATTGTATTGACAAAAAAATGTTAACCTTTCTGGCCCTATTAGTGACTCAGTATTTTGTTTTTATGAAATATGAGGCTTTTCGCGGGACCAGCCTCATTTTTAAACTCTCTTGGTATTACATTATCTTGTATTGCAGTAGTTTTAAGAGTCCTACCAAATGTTGAGTTTTTGCTATTTGTTAATTTAATATTTATTACAGATAGTTTTTTTTGTTCAATCCTGTTTTTAAATTTTCGCAAATCTTGACTTTAGCCATTTTTAGTAACTATTTTAAAAATTAAAAAATTTAAATCATACATATGATCAATTAAATTTATACCGTATTATCTCAACCCATCCCCAATGCAAGCTATTTCAAACCATCTGGCATTACTACCAGTAAGTGATACTCTTTGATGATGACATTTATTTTGTGCAGATTATTTATTAAAAGCTTTTTTAGCGCATCAAGCTTAAACAAGTTGTTAAATGATGTGTGTGTGATGTTGTGGTTTAGTAAAATTTATTTTATTTGGCAAATAAAATTTAAGGCTGTAAATAAAAGTAAATATTATAATAAATAAATGTGCAGTGTTTAGTGAAAAATGTGTTTATATAAAATATATTTTATATTAGTTTATGTTGTTGAAAATACAAAAAAAAAGGAATACATATTAAACAACAACTACAGTGAAATAATTTCATCAACATCGCGTGCAATTGCAACGTTTTAACAAAAACAACAACAACAACGAAAAGCAGACATTTAAAGAAGGTAAATATTATAAACAAAGTTCACAAACATTTTTTTTCTTTTTTTTGATTTTGTTTTATATGAAGACAAGCCAAGGCAAGGCGTATGCATATTTGAAAGACGCCTTAAATATACTAAATAAAAAATAGCAAAAAATTGTTAGTAAAGCCACACTAACAACAACAATTAAATTAGAAAACAGCAACAAGAAAACTTACACCTTTTTGTGGGTTGTTTAATACAAAAAAGGGACATTTTATAATTTTTAGCAAAAGGGTATTTATTTTTTTTTTGCAATTGTTGTTTTTGTTCGATTTCATTTTACATAGTCTTAGCCCTGTAATTAAGCCATAAATTACAAATTCTTTACTTTTTTTGTTAGTTGTTTGATTTACTCTTTACAACAATGTTGTGTTTTGAAAACCATCAGCCATTACAAATATGTACTATGTCTGACATAAATCTATGTTTATGTTTTTTTATTTGTGTTGTTATTGTAGTTGCTGTTGTTTTCATTAAAGTTACAAAAATGGAGATTTATTTTAACAGAGACGTGGCTTATTCAAATACAAACAAATTGCTTATAAGAGAGTTTATTATAATTTTTGAGAATTTCCGACAATTTAGGATAATTTCGAACAGCGAGTGTTATTAACTGATGTGTTTTTTTTTATGAATAAACTAAGCTGTCAATAATCATTTAAAACACTTTTTTGTTTTTCCACAAATATGGCAGCTCTACTTCTGCATATAATCCGGCCTTTTAGAAACTGCTCGTAAATACTTGGTCAATTCACAAGGTCTCTTATGTCATATTGTCCTAATATTTCACAATGGTTTTTATTGCTTTTCAAGCAAAAAATGTCCTAAAATAATACTACTTTCTATGCTATGTTTATTGTGTTATCGTAACGAACCAGCAGATACCAACGCCGAATGCCTAAGAGTCGGTTAAGCCGAGACGTGATATATTAAGACATTATGACAATATGACTGATAAGAGACCTTGTGAATTGACCAACTGATTTCAATCTACAAATTGTATCATCTTTTAACCAAAATCTGTAATTCAAATTAATGAAGTATGCTGTCAAGAATCGTTTTAAATTTTTTTCCCAAATGAGATAGTTTCTAAGTGTTTTTCATTCAAAAGAAAATATATTATCAGGTATAGTCTTCATTAAAATTGTTAGTGCCTCAGCTTAGACAACTTTGTCTTGAAAACAAACATAATTAATTGTTATGATAAATATTTGTCTAGTATAGACATGGGGTTAGGGGTATAGAGAAATACACATAGAGTGGAAACTAGAAAAAAAACTCAAACTAAAAATTGGTAAAATTAGCGTAAATATGTGTTCGATATCAAAATAATATTCAAATAGAACTTTTTCTCCTAAAATTATTACCAATTTAGCGTAATTCTCTGTGGTGCAAATCTTCAATAAAAATTTATTTTTTCGATTTTCTTTGACGAGTTTTAGATTTTCTTGAAATACAACCACAAAATAAATAATATTGCATTTATTAATGTGTCGAGTCTTATATACCCTTCACCAAAGTATACTTTAGATAAATATTATAAACTGAAAAAAATGTTGGTGGAAAATCGAGTTAGTCACGGTTTTTTGCTGAAATCTCAGCAATTTGTAGGCCGATTTTCTCGATTTTTAATAGCAACCTGGACTATAGCGTAGCATATTGTATCAATTACGCATGAAAGTTATTTGAGGGCTTCGAAAAATTAATTAAAAATACTGACATGGAAATATCGACTCCGATATTTATAAAGATCCAGAATATATACTTTATAAATTAAAAATGTAGGCTAGTTAAAATCATGGACCAATATTACCCATTTTCAATACAACAAAGTTTATCAACAGAGAGTATTTATGGAAAATTTCTCCTAGCTGGCTCCTTTCTACTGTCATGTTTTCAACAGACAGACAAACGGACGGACATAGCTAGATCGTCTTAGAATCTTATGAGGACTCAAAATATATATACTTTTTGATTCTACGATCAATATTTCGATATGTAACAAATGGAATGACAAAATCAATATAACGCCATCTTTTTTGCAGTAGGTATAATAACTAAGGCAGTCAAATATTTGCAAATTAGTTTCCATTATGTTTGTATGTAGCATATTGCAAATTAAATAATAATTTATTTGTTTAATAATGGGCAGTTTTGTTTGTAAATGCAATAAAATTTAACATTTTATAAATATTTAATCTTAATGCTATATTTTAATAAGATATTATTTGAAAACAAAGTCTTAAAACTTAAAGGTTGATAAAGGCAATTAATATAAAAATGACAATAAAGAACGCAAACACAGGTGCTCTTCATTTAGTTTGTCTTTTCTTTTAGAAGTGGACTCCGCAAGTTTGTGTTTCTAATTTCATGCTCATGTGGATTTTAGTAAGGGCCAAAACTAAAGTATACAATTCAACTCAAAATCACTTTCTGAGTCGATTAAACTAGAGTTTCGACAACATTTAAAAACGAATCGGTTTCGGCTATTTTCGTTTTTGGTCCTGTTTCTTAAATATTATGATATTATAAGTAGATACAAGAATACTCATCTCTTGAAAACTCGGTGATGTAAGATGGTCAACATTTTATAAAAATTATTTGAAAAATATTAATTTGATATTTTCTGACAGTCATAACTCAATTTGAAGTTTTCTTGTCAGGAGATATGATACATTTTTTAACCACATACTTTATCAGAAGCACATCCAGAGAAAAAACATCTGAAAATCAATCAAAACCATATTGAATCAATAAGAAACATTAACGAAAGTCTAGTAATGTTGATTTTTTTATTTCAATATGGAACAATATTAATTTAAAGTTGAAAATTATTGATTTATCTTATTTCAAATTTTTATATGGTGTTTCAAGACTACACTGGTAATACAGTTGATATTTATTCTAACAGCGCCTATGATAAACTAACTAACGACTACAACCGCAGCCACTATGTATACGCTGCTCCATCTTCCTTCGAGTAGTTTCTATAATGATCTTAACGGACAAAACTGGAATGTTCGAATTGAAGAGCTTTTTGCAGTTTCAATGCTTATGTTAGCAGCTTAAACATTTTCGTTACCTTAATATACAAAGGCCCTAACTCCTGTTTTTTGTAAGCCCAGATTTTAGTTTATTTCTATAAATGGTCCGCTCATATATCATATTTAGCCAAAAAAATCTCCACTTTTCTCTGAACTATTTGTACTTTTATTTGTTTCAAAACTATAAAATATGAAATTGTATTTCACCGCAAGAGTGCCTCAAGGCATGCATTACAAAACACCAATTATCTCAAAAAGTAATTAAAATATTTGTAAAGTTAACGGTGACTGTAGTTACGGATTTGTTAACATTTCCCTCGAAGGTCGAAATGGATTCTGACTTTTAGTTTTTGTTATGTCAGCTGGCGGCGACGGCTTTTAACATTTATCGGCGGCTCGGCTCAGCCGACTTACAGCCGTTCGGCGCTGTAAGTCGTAACAATTTTAGGGTCATATGAAAGGCATGGCTGCAGGTTATTAAAGCTAGTTTTAATAATGTAGTCATCTAAAGCAAAATCTTGAAACATTTTATAGATTTTATGAGAATGTGTTTATGAAATTTTGAAAAAATATTTTCAATGTAAAACCAAAAGACTATTCAAATTTTTAATGAAATCATACAGCCGGAGCTAGCATTACGGTCATTATTAATGATTGTTACGGTCATTATTAATGATTAATGCCTCACCATTATTAATGATTTTTTGTTTGAAAAGAAGCATAACATTGATGAAATTTGGCGATAACTTTATTTCGAGAAAAATACCTGTCAATTGGCCTTCAAGGTCGTGCAATTTCACACCTCTCGAGTATTTCCTGTGGGGCCATGTGAAGTCACTGGTTTATGCTGATAAACCAGCAACAATTGATGCCTTGGAGGTTAACTTTGTTCGTGTTATTCATGACATACGACCAGCAATGCTCGAAAGATGCGCTCAAAATAGGATGTTTTCGTAACATTCATTAAAAATTTTCCTTAAACCAAACATTACCGTTACGTTACTGCATTTCCTGCATTTTTATTTTTGTGTGTTAATGAAACAAAGTATTTTAATGTTTTTATTGCTGCTGTTTTGTACATTTTATTTTGTAACATAAAAGTGTTGCTTGTAAGTTGTGTGGTAATTTTCTATGCAAATGTTATTGCTATTAACCTAAAATTTATAGAACTAGTAGTTTAAATACAAACTAGTATTGTGCCAGAATATGAACAAACCAATCATAAGAATAGCTTACAATATTCATAATATTGCATGTTATAAATTGGCATCTTTTGTTACTTTTTTTTTCTTTTTCTGTTCTTACACTCTACAATGAAGTGAAGAAAGAAAATGTGTAAGAAACGTGTACTTAAATATTGCACCTTGCCTTAAGTTGTACCTATATTTAAATTATGAAATTTTCCTATAGTTTTTGAACACTAATTTTATGGTTTTTCTATTCAAATTGACATTTACTAATGGTGTACAGTATGTAGCTGCAACTGAAACACTTCAACTTCAACTGCAACTGCAAGCAACATTATTAACATATTTAATTAACGAAAAAAATAAGCTATAGTATTGAATTTTTAAAGGGTTTTGAAGAGTTTTTGCAAGTGTTTTTGGGTCAGTGCGCGTGTCGAGGAGACTCCCTACTTTTTTATATTTATATCAGACTGTTTTTGATGAGTTCTTTACAATGACCAGCAATTAGCATAATCGTTGTTGTTTGTTAAACTTAAACAGTCACAATCACATTCACGTACGCGACAGTATGCTCCAAGTTAACAAAACAAACCTTCACACTCGTTTTTCTTTTTGAAACTTGTCTAAAGTTTTTAGGGTAAACACAACATCTTTTGTTCTTTGTGCAGTGAGAAAAGATGACCCTAGTTCTTGAGTTTTTCTGTTTTTTTCTTGCTTTTCTTTCGGTTGGTTTAACCCTTTGTGCCAAATTTAATTATTATGCATATAATATCGCTGATAAGTATCTTGAACTTAAGCTTATTTCACAATTGCTTATATGATGTAGTTAGGTTTTCAAAGACATGATATTTATAAATTATGAAAGCTAATAATTTATAAATGAATTATAGCGGCTATTTAAATTAAGGCGAGAAATTTTCTCTCATCTCAAAATGTACTTATTTTGTAGGGAATTAATATGGTTAATTTGGTTTAACAAAAAAATTACAATATATTAAGAACAATATTGGTTTAATTTTATGTTCAGGTGCTAAACAAGTTTTAATTGTATGCAAAATATTGAAAATAATTCTAAACTTAAAAATGCGGGATTGAAAATAGATGGCGTACCTTATGAACGCCATTTTTGTTCAGTCATTTGTTCTCACTTAGTTATTGAACAACAAATTTTGAACCAACAAAGCGTCATATGCGGGAAGTTTTGCTTTACTTCTTTAATTTGAAAAAAAGTGCCGCTGAATACACCGATTGCTCACCGAAGCTTTTGGTGAATGTGTTTCATCAGTTTCAACGTGCAAGAGATGGTCTGTGAGGTTCAGAAGTGGAGATTTTGACACGGACGCATTACTCCGTGAAGACTGTTGTAAAACTCAACAAGAGCTTTCAAAAGCATTGCCAGCTACTCAAGCAGCAATTTCAAAAAGTATGTGAGCAGCAGTATTCATTAAAAAGCAGGGAAATTGGCTACCATACGAACTGAAGCTGAGAGGCCTTGAATGACGATTTTGCATGCCCGAAATGATGCTTGAACGCTATAAAAGAAAATCATTTTTGCATCGAATCATTAATTGTGATGAAAAATGGATACATTAGGATATCCCAAAATCTGGCCAATCAGCCGAATCCTCATCAAAGCCAAATGTCCATAGCGCTAAGGTAATGATCTGTATTTGATGGGACCAAGAGGGTCCTATCTATTATGAGCTGCTGAAATCTGACCAGACCCTCACAGGAAACCTGTACCGAACACAAGTGATTCGTTTGAAGCGAGTATAGGCCGAAAAACACCCACAATATGCGGTCAGACATGAAAATGTAATATTCCATCATGACAACACTCGATCACATGTTGCAATACCTGTTAAAAACTATTTAATAACTGAGATCTGGATCCTTATAGACAGCGGAGTCGATTAAGCCATGTCCGTCTGTCTGTTGAAATCAATTTTCTAAAGACCCCAAATAACTTATAAACTTGATTCATATATAAATATATCGGGAATTCGAGAAAATCGGCCCACAAATGGCTGAGATATAAGCAAAAAACCGGGCCAACATCGATTTTTTGCCTATTTTTGTATCTATATCTGGATTACTAAGTTATTAATATAGACAATATGGATATCTAATGATAGATATTTCAAAGTCCTTTACAACGACATATGTATATAAGATCATAGTTAGTTGGTCCTACAATGGGTCAAAATCGGGAAAAATATTTTTTAACCCGAATTTTTTTTTCACCAACAAATTTTTTTTATTATAAAATTTTTTTCAATAATAAATTTTAAAAAAAATTTTGAAAAAAAATAAAAAAAAATTTATGAAAAAAAAAAAATTTAAATTAATATTTTGAAAAAAAATTTGGCATAAAAAAAGTTTGTCTTAAAATTTTTTTCACTAAAAAGTTTTGAAATTAAAATTTAAAAAAAAAATTTAAAATAAAAAAAATTAATTTTTTACCCTTAGAAATTCTAGAATTTCTAAAAAGTGCCAAACACCTGTCTTCTAGTTTATTAAGTAGATAAAGATGCATTTTAAATTTTATTTGTATCTATATTAGTTTAGAAGATATATGGTTACTAAATTAAACCGCTTTTGCCACCTAAACCTTCTAACTTTCAAAAATCCCATCTTAATGGATCTGCATAGGAAGAGGGGAACATATAGTCCAAGATTCATGTCTCCACTTTTTGGCGTTTGGGCCAAAAAAAATTTTGTTTTCAGACAGAGCACGGAAATTGAAGACAAATTTTATACAAAAAATATACCTGCTCTAGGGAATGTTGTAGGAAAGTTTAGGACCCAAAAGCTGAAAATTTTCCCAAAAAGTTCTTGGCATGGTAAGCATTATGCAGTTGTGGCAAAAGCATCCTGTCACTATGATAAGCAAGGTCTTGAGTGTTACTAGAACAATAATGTGGTATTTGTGCGAAAAAAGGACAATCCTATAAACTGCCTGGAGCTAAGGCCAGTGGAGAGATATTGGGATTTTGTTAAAAGAGAATTGAAGAGCACAAAAAAGGTGACCAAATGTGTGGTAGATTATAAAAATATTCGGGTTAAAAAAATAATGTTCCCGATTTTGACCCAATGTAGGTCCAAACTACTATAGCCTTATATAAATCGTTGCAATCGACTTTGAAATATCTATCATTAGTGTCCATATTGTCTTATTAATGACTTAGTAATCCAGATATTGATAAAAAATCGAGGTTGGCCCGGTTTTTTCGTTATATCTAAGCCATTTATGGGCCGATTTTAAATATCGACCGAGCCGGAAGAATTCCCGATATATTGATGTATCAATTATGTTTGTAAGTTATTTAGTGGTTACGGAAAGTTGATTTCAACATATAGACGGTCAGACGGACATGGCTATATCGACACCGCAATCTATAACGATACAGAATATATGTATATACTTTATGGGGTTACAAATTACAAAACGGACTGACATACTTATATATCCTTATATTCCCTTGCAACTCATGGTGAAGGGTATATCAAGTTGCTGCATATAATAATCTAAACATTTGATTTTTAAAGGGTGTCACGTTCGTAATCGTAAATGTGTATCTAGCATAAATCAAGATTATGACAACAGCTTATATTTGAATAATTTTGTTGGGTTAATATTACCCTTACCACTCATGGTGAAGGGTATAAAAAAAACTCTCATGCTTCAGTTTAGAAATTATCACAATATAATATCATTATTATATATTTTGACATTATTTGGTCTTATAAAAGTCATCTCATATCACAATAGGAAAGAATTTCAAGTATTGGTTGCGTTTTTTTCATCAAATAGTTGAGCAATGTGAATATATATTTAGGGCCTCATTTTATAAAACGAAACGTTCTGAAACGTAAGCCATTTTATGATTAATACTGATGAAAAGGTTTTAAACTTGAATATTTATCATACAAAATTAGTTTAACGTCTGTCGTTACATTTTATAAAATGAGGCCCTTATAATTACTAAAAGAACATGTTTTTGTTACGTGATACTACGGAATATAGTTTCCAAAAATGTTTCCCTTGTATTGTCAGTCAATTTGTATGTTTTATGTCATTACATTGACAAGTTTCCCTTAAAAATACGATGTTAATAATGGTTAACCTTTTTATAACATTTTACCTTTCCCAGTTAAACCAGGTTTATGTAGAGTTTAAGTAACCTTAACAATCTATCTATACCATTTAAACTAAATGTTAAACAGTAACCTTTATAAAATTATATTTAATTTATATTAAAAGCAAAAAAAAAAAAAAAAAAAATTAAGAAAATACCAATTAAAACATTTTTTCATTCTTAAAACTACATTTACTCTCTTCCAATAACTTTAATTCATTCACTAAAAAAATCGTTTATTTTGTTTTTTGTTTGGCTTAATAAAACTACTTGCTGCTGCTGCTTCCCTTATTTCTGTTGAATTAAAATGAAATCTAAAAGAAAATAAAAGCAAAAAAATGTAACTTAAATAATGAAATCTTTTCGCACAATCTCAAATTGCTCATTAACATTTTGTGTTTGCACTATCACTTTGTGAAAATCATAAAAAAAAAAAAATAAACAAAACCAAAAAAAAAAAAAAAATACTAAAAACGAAAACAGCACTAACTTTAGAATGAATAAAGTTAAGTTAAAATTTAAAGCACTGACTTTACACTGACTGCTAAGCAAACAAATGGTCCATGGATGGATGGTTGGATGGATGCATAGTAGCAAAACAGTGGCTGTTTTGGGTTACTTTTAAGCTACTACGTTTTTATTTGTGTCTTTTATTTCTTTTTTTTTTTTGTACCTTTTACTCGTTTTTATTTAGTTAATGGCTGAATGTTTATGTATCTTATGGAAGGTTATGGTTGGTTTCCCTTTTTCTTTGTTTGTTTTTTCTTTTTTGGTAACAAGTGCATTTTTAGAAAAATGTCTTTGAAAGTGCAGGAGATTTGTGTGAAATGTGGTTGGTTTGCTTGTGCAAATGCGAGATGTGATTTTAAAATAATAATTTATTTGTTATTTGAAATTTTGAGCTAGTGGATATTAATATATTCCAGGGAATTTATAGCTAAATTCTCACTCTCCAAATAAGACTAAACTGGTTAGTTTAAATGTTAGAAGGAAACTATTGAAATTAACATCCACGCAAAAGCCGCTCAAATTTTATCAATCTCTCTCAATAATTTGTCTAATATCAGCACAAAACTTAAACATCAACAAGCAACAGGCAACGATAATTTGACCACTTCTGTTCAGGCAAATCTGGATAACAAATACTAATCTCAAAGAAATACTTCAACTGGAAACTTGAATCATTCAATCATTAGAGGTGTTAACACTTTCGTGTGCAAAATATTCAACTAGAACTTCTAAACCATAAAGAGAATAGAACGATATAACTCTTCCAACAACGATCACGTAAGCAGGGAGATAATGCACTATTCGAAGAAATTCGTAGCCTTAGGATTCGCGTCAGTAACGTACAACATTATTTTAAGCCCTATAGAACTTAAAATAACACAAAAAAGTAAAAAATCTTTTTATTATAAAGATCAATAAATGGAATTGACATTTGAAAATTATTGCGGGCATATGGCCACCGCGGTTGTTCTTGTCAAAGCGCATTCTGGACGTCCAATTTTGGGCCATTTTATCGAGCATTGCTGGGTGTATATCGCGAATAACACGAGCACGGGCCTCCAAGGCGTCAATTGTTAATGGTTTATCAGCATAAACCAGTGATTTCATGTGGCACCACAGGAAATAATCGAGTGGTGTCAAATCTCAAAACCTTGGAGGCCAATTAACCGGTCCATTTCTCGAAATCAAGATATCGCCAAATTTTGATTTTAATAAATCGATGGTTGCGGACGGCATATGGCATATAGCGCCATCCTGTTAAAACCACATCTCGCCCGGAACAATGTCATCCATATTTTCAAACAAAAAATCATTGTTCATGTTTCGGCAATGATCTTCATTGCCCGTAGCGCGAGCTCCGTCTTCATTTTTGAAGAAATGATGTCCGATGACGACACCAGCGAGTAAACCGCTCCGAACGGTTTTTTTTGGATGTAATGGAGTCTGTGGATTGGTCTCACACTATATCCGGCAATTTTGTTTATTAAAAGACTCGTTAAGCCAAAATTGAGCCTCATCGCCGAACACAATTGTGCAATAAAACAGTCGTCTATAAGTTGCACGAATGGATGACTGATTTTCAATTTGTATAATTTAGTAGAATTGTTTAAGTGTCAATCTCTTCATGAAGATTAGATCATAAATGTCAAAAAGTGAAAGCAGAATGACACTCTTGTAAATTCTATCGGATTTAAAAAAACAACCTTTATTTATTGAAATAATATGTGGAGAGCTTCAGAAAGTAATGGTATCCCCATGAGCATCCTATACCTCGACATAACAGCTGAGTAAAATAAGAATGTTTGCTCTATCCCCTTCTTTTTAACACAATATGTAAAAAACCGAAGACTAAGACATGTCGATTATTTGATAAAGCCAAGAAAATAGGTAATTGTGTCACTTACAAAAATGCACTCAAAGAAAAAAACAGGGAACTAAGGAAATTCAAAAGTCATTATTGCACCCATATTGCGAAAAGATTAAGATTCTTATAACAATCTTCCTGAGACGATAAGGCTACAGAATATACAGATAAGGTCTATCACAGGAACAGACTAATAGTCTCGGTACGTTTAGATGTTCGGATGGAACGTACACTGAGTCGCCAAAAGAACTTCTCTTGTCTATATAGTTCCACTTTCCTTTGATGACCAACAGTTATAGGAACTTTGTCAACAGAATCTTTAGAAAAGAACTTGTTTTATGGGTACTATATACATTTATATGACATTTACCCATGTATTTTGCAATAGCTAGGAGAGAATATCGTATCACAACTGTGCTCAAGTCTTTTGGAAGGCTAAGTGCCAAAAACTTGCATTGCGTTTGAAGTAGTCTTCATACCAAAAAACAATTGCCAAAATAATGTCGATCAATCAGCCTTAGCTCGTTTTTCTTCAAAACAAAGGAAAAACTATTAGACAGTTTTATTAGGAAGACCTATCTGTGGATGAATCCAATGCATTTCTTCCAATTTGCCTACTATGATGGTAAATTAGTGGTTAAAAGACTCTGAACTCAAACCAAATACAAGGTGCTTTCAATATCATGTCATATGAGAACATGAGATATCAAGTTAACGCTTTCCATCTATTTTCGAAATTGGAAAGTGTCAATTTTACCCTCCCAGGACAATGAAATGTTAAAGTGACAATACCTGCATATAATTTAGCGACAACAAAGGAAATATGGTAATCAGAACATTGACTAAGAATTACAAAAACACTGAAGACATGACCATATAAAATAAAGTACTTTAGAAGCAATTGTTCTACTCTAAAGCAACGCAAAACGTTCCCCAGAAACCCAGAAACGACGAAACGAGTAAAATAGACACTTTCACGACAAAACTCGGTGTTTTATATTTATTTATCGACACAACAAAGTTCCTGTCTGTTGTACGAAAATTTTGAAAATTATCAAATTTTCATTATTTTTAAAACATTGTCCAACATATCAACATGAGGAGTAGTGAAAAAATTTCGGATTAGGAAAGGATTTCTTTTAAGCATTTGAGGATTGTGTATATATTGAACCGGGGAACATACGGACTTAACCTCAAAATCGAAGATGCGAGGATGGAGGTCTAAGGAGCTCCTTAAAAATTACAATAACTTATAAGCCTCAGCTCATCTAGTAGTTAAATTTTTTTTCTGGGACCAGCACTCAGGGGATGACCCCTACTCATGCAAAGCATTGTGTTGGAACTAGGAAAATAGGTTATGGGAGAGATGATAGAGAGAGTAGTGTTTATGGACATTTGATTTGAATTTTCCTATATTGAAAGTGACAGGAAAGACTTCAGGAGGAAGCTTATTCCACATACGGACAGTACGGCTAAAGAACGAATTTTCCCTGTAATGTGTTGTGCGATCCACTGTCCAGTCGACAACGAATTGATGAGCCCTCGCCGAATAAGTTCCCTAATTTCAGCAGAGCATGAAATTAGGTATATTAGGTAGTATCGGTAGAACAGTGAAACACAACCCACATTGCGACAATGTTCCAGTGAGTCAATACAGCTGGATACCCTACTGTCACCGATAAGCACTTTCGCCCTCTCCTGTACGCGGTCGAGTACCTCCAAAATAGACTTTGAAGCACCGGCCCACACATGAGAGTTGTATTCCATTATCGGTCGGATATAATAGTCTCTTCTTTATCAAATTTTTATAGATTTTAACTATTTTTACATTCTCTAACATTCTGCTATCTTGAAAGCACTTCGATGTAAGAGAATGAAAGCTGTCATATTAAACATTAACTGCACCTTAATCTAAGTCAAGTTGGATTTGTCCATTATCTTTTATTGAACCTAGACAACGATACCGTATTGATGAAAGTCACAACGGAGAAAGGAACATTTCCCCCAAAAAACCGAAAAGTTTTAATATAAAAAACGAAAAATGTATTGGATGTTTTAAATTTGTAGCTTTTATTTTGAAGCATTTGTACAATATAAATTTATTCAAAGTATTGGCCATTGTTAGCTATGAGCTTATTCCATCTTTCTGCCAACATATGTATTCCGGGCCAAAAGAACTGCTCATCTTTTGAGGCCAAGAACGAATCAAGCCAATATCGTATACTCGGTTCAAAAGTGAAGTGTATCCTAGAGAGAGCGTTCTGCATCGATCGAAACAAATAGTAGTTGGAATGAGCAAAGTCTGGACTATAAAGCGGGTGAGGCAAAACTTCCCAACCACTTCATTCTAAATAGTTTTTAACAGGTATTGCCACATGTGGCCTAGTGTTGTCAGAATATATGGTCTTATGTCTGACTGCATATTCTTGCCGTTTTTCAGCCAATGCCCGCTTCAAATGTTGCGTTCGGTACGGTTCCCTGTGATGGTCTGGCCAGATTTCAGCAGCTCATAATAGATAGGACCCTTTTTTTTTCATACCAAATACAGAACATTTCGTTTGCGTCATGGATATTTTGCTTTGGTGTCGATTCGGCTGGTGGCCGGGCTTCACATACGATCTCTTACGTTTCGGGTTATTATAATAGATCCATTTTTTCATCGCAAGTAATGATTCGGTGCAAAAATTATTTCCTTTTATAGCGTTCAATCAGTATTTCAGACATACAAAATTGTCTTGCAAGGTTTCTCAACTTCAATTCGTATGGTACCCAATTTCCCTAGTTTTGGATGAATCCTGCTGCTCCCAAACGTTTTGAAATTGTTGTTTTAGTAGCTCCCAATGATTTTGCAAGCTCTTGTTGAGTTTTACAACAATCTTCAATGATTTTGCAAGCACTTGTTGAGTTTTACAACAAACTTCATGGAGTAATGACTCCAATTATTGGTCTTCAAACTTATTTGGCTTTCAAACATTCGTTGAAAGTGACAAAATGTTTGCATTTGTTGGCAATGTTTGGCAATACTTAAGTTTAGCGTTACCAATACGTTGTTGTAATTCTTATAAGGTGCCTTTAAAAAAAAAAATGTCTCATTAAAAACTGAAATTGTTCGCGGTAAAATAATTTAAAATGTATCATTAGACCATTAAAAACACCACAAACAAAACATACATACACTTTCAAAAAACTCATGAATATTCATAATCTTGTAAACTTTCATACAAATGTCTATTATTCATTTAAACACTTTAAATGCAAAAAAAAAAACTACGCAAATATTTTTATCAATATAATAATATCACACAAAAAATAAAAGATATTAACATGTTTAGGGTGGACAACAACTGGTCACTTATCGTTTTAATAACAAACAAACAAAAAAAATAAAAAAATATAACAAAAATAAGTGACAACATGTCCCCTTTTTTGTGACACATTCCGGGTTATGTCAAATAGTGCTCATATGAGTAAGTAACAACAGTAACACAGCAATAATAAGAAATAACGTTAAAACAAAATGACATTAAGCAATTTTCGCTTGAGTGATGGTAAAACGGAATTCTTTATTTTTTAATATTAGTTTTGTCGTTTGTTTAACAAATTTTAATGGTTGGCTTTTAATGCATTTGTCTTGTTTTTGAGGAATTTATAAATTTTGTTGTTTATTTTTTTTTATACGTCTGGCACCTTATTAAAATTTAATATTTATGTTTTTATTATTTACATACAAATTCAGGTACATACGTAATATTGGTAGGAACGAGGAACAAATTCAATTATATTTTTGTAAATAACAAATTTGTAACCCTTTTTCTGTGGTGGTAATTATTGCTGTTTGTTGTTGTCGGTTAAAGCATTTTTATGATAAGTTTTATTATTGCAATTTGCAATTAAATTCGCAGTAAAATGCAGTTAAAGTGTTCGTTTGGCCATGGTAATTAATCATGTTCCGTTTTTATTTCTCCTTCTGCATTTTGTTTTATTAACTTAAAATAATAATTTATGCCTACGAATAAATATTTAGTGGATACCCATTGTGGCGCGCTGCCAACCACTTGCATGCACACAAACACACACACGCACACACTTACAGCATGGTAAACAGTGTGGGGGAAAATTAGGCTGACAGAAAACAAATAGGAAATAATTTCTTTTTTTTTTATCTGTTATTTTATTAAGAAGAAAAAAATGATTTCATAATGAAAATATGTAACATTTTTGTAAAAGTCTTAAATTCAAAGGTCCCTTCAGAAATTTCTATCAAATAAAGGGTGTTTTTTTACCACGATAGAACTTAAATTGTAAAAAAAATACAAAAAATTAAATTTTATTAATAACTATTGTTATTCTAAAGATCAATAAATGGCATTGACATTTGAAAATGATTTCGGGCATATGACTGTTCTTGAAGAAGCGGAATTTGAACTTCCAATTTTTGAAAAAAATTTTCCAGCATTGCTGGCCGTATGTCATGAATAACACGAACAACGTTGGCCTTCAAGGCGTAGATCGTTGCTGGTTTATCAGCATAAACCAGTGACAACACGTAGCCCAAGAGGAAATAATCGAGAGATGTCAAATCGCACGACCAGGTCCATTTCTCGAAATCAAGATATCGCCAAATTTTGATTTTAATAAATCAATGGTTGCGGTTCCGTATGGCACGTAGCGCCATCCTGTTGAAACCACATCTCGCCCGGATCAATGTCATCAATTTTTTTAAACAAAAAATTATTGAATATGAAGCCGGAGCTCGAGTTTCAGTCAATGAAAATCTTTGGCCTGTTCGAAAATGCATCACTGCGCTACATCTGATGCGCATCTGTGATTAGTTTGCGATGCTGATTTGATGCTAATGCGCTGACAATGCATCTGCCATTTTTGTGATGCTTGTTTGATGTTTTTTTGCGCATCATCTGTTTCACTGTTGCATTTTAGAACTCAAGACATTGGTAGTGTTGCCAACTTTTTAGAACGTACTGCGCATCAGATGCAGTGCAGTGATGCATTTCCGAACAGGCCAAAGATATTCATTGACTGAAACTCGAGCTCCGGCTTCATTTTTGAAGAAATAAGATCCGATGATGACTGTTGGATCGTATAAACCGTATAAAATTGATACACCATATGTATCAATTTTGTTTATTAACAAACCCCTTCATCGCTGAACACAAGTTGTAAATTTTGATAATTTATTGGCGATGTTCAAGCGTCAATCTATTCATGATGATTTGCCAGAGTATACTGATCATAAATGACTGAGCGCAGTATGACAGTTTGTAAAACAACACCCTTTAGATATAATTTTTATTAATTTCCATCCACTTTCTCATACAAAATTTGCCCAGTATGACTGTAGATTTAATTTTTAATAATTTCCATCCACATTCTCATTCACAATTTGCAAATATTGATTGAATTATTTATTGCACCTACTGTTAGTTTATGGAAAACCATATACATACATATTACTAACGCGTTTTAATTTAACAGACAGGTGACATTTCGAATTCATACTTATTATACATACGGTAACTACAAACACTCATATGTATGAATATAAATAATAAAATATGGCAAGCTTTTTTTTCTCTCTCTTTATGTATTCGTTTTGTTGTTGTTGTCGTCGTCGTTGTAGAACTGTTGTGCATGTGAAAACAGTAATTAAATGAAAATTATATGAGCATTTAATAATAATGATGTTATTAAAAAGAATGACATTAACTTTAAAGTAAAAATATGAAATGAAAAATATTATTGCAATGAAATAAAATAAATAACAAAAGAAGTGAATTTTCAATCATAAAGTGGGTGTGTAATTACACGAGAAATGCTAAACATCATTTGCTGCCTGCAGCAAACAAACTGGCAATCAGTTTTTGTTTTCAATAAATAAACAAACGAACAGAAATAATTTACGTGAAAAAAGGCCTACATAACAATGGTATGGAATAAAACTGGCAATCAGTTTTTGTTTTCAATAAATATATATAGAGAATATGTTACATGTAAAAAACCTTAACATTATTAATAGAAGTAAATACATATAAATTTAAGAATAAAACTCTCATTAAGTTTTTGTTTTCAATAACAAAAGCCCCTCACAAGTGTGAAATCAAGCAGATATGTTTTAAACAGTTTAAGTCGAATGTAATGTACCATTGAGTGGACACATTTCTTTAAAATGTATTAAAAACAATGTTGTATAATGTACAATGTTCTATCTTCTTCCTAGATCTTTTCTGTATAGTCTAATTATTCAGCAATGATACTTCTAAGTCTTTATATCTAAGCACCATTTTTTTAATTACTTAGACTAGTGATTTATGTTAAGATTGAAGAGGATCACACAAAATTATATGTGTGTTCACAGAACCGAATCAAGTGGCTTCGTTTCTGATGAATGTTTGGACTTTAAAGCGGGTGAGGCAAAACTTCCCATCCACTTCCTTCTAGATAGTTTTTAACAGGTATTGTAACATGTGGTCGAGTGTTGTCATGATGGAATATTACAGTTTCATGTCTGGCCGCATATTCTGGATGTTTTTCGGCCAATGTTCGCTTCAAACGAATCAGTTGCGTTCGGTACAGGTTTCCTTGTGATGGTCTGGTCAGATTTCAGAAGCTCATAATAGATAGGACCCTTTTGTTTCCACCAAATACAGAGCATTACCTTAGGGCCTTGGATATTTGGCTTTGGTGTCGGTTGGGCTTGTTGACCTGGCTTCATGTACAATCTCTTACGCTTCTGATTATCGTAATGAATCCATTGACCGCATATTCTGGATGTTTTTCGGCCAATGTTCGCTTCAAACGAATCAGTTGCGTTCGGTACAGGTTTCCTTGTGATGGTCTGGTCAGATTTCAGAAGCTCATAATATATAGGACCCTTTTGCTTCCACCAAATACAGAGCATTACCTTAGCGCTATAGATATTTGGCTTTGGTGTCGATTCGGCAGGTTAGCCTGGCTTCACGTACAATCTCTTACGCTTCGAGTTATCGTAATGAATCCATTTCTCATCACAAGTAATGATTCAGTGTAAAAATGATTTTCTTTTATAGCGCTCAAACACATTTCGGGCATGCATAATCGTCTTTCAAGGTCTCTCGGCTTCAATTCGTATGGTACCCAATTTTTCTACTTTTTGATGAATCCTGCTGCTCTAAAAGTTTTGAAATTGCTGTTTGAGTAGCTCACCAATGATTTTGCGAGCTCTTATTGAGTTTGACAACAATCTTCATGGAGTAAGACTTTTTTTCGTAGGCCTGGGTGATCTTTGTCTTCCGTTTCAGGAGATTTCGGGCCTTATTCTTTCGGGGACACCGTTCATGATCAACGAGTTTATATTTGTGACTGGAGAACATGTGGTTCGAACAGGAACTGTACACATAGCTCGCACGACAATAAACATGTTGAAGGATTCGCCCGGTTTTGTCGCTCCAGACTTCTTTCTTTGGGGTCTATGAGAACAAGCCACAGACTCGGGAAGCTCTCAAAGAGAATAACCAACAAGGGTGCAAGGACTGGTCCTAGATCTAACTGTCCATTCCTGGCTACTTGAAACACCTGCATACAATCTGTAGGGTACAATTACGTATTGAAAGAATAATAATTTAAAGTCTGTACTCAATCGTACATTTAAATGACAAACGAAATTCCCACGTTTTCGTTAATTTACAAGTGGTTTGAATGTAACACAACGTCAACCGTAAGACTCTTACATTTTTGTTAAAGACCAGTAGCTGCTTGAAATTTTAATACAAAATAAAATAAAAATCTCTTAAAAAAAAAAAAAAAATACCATGGTAGCGAAAACTTAACATGTTTTTAACGTAGAGTTAAAAACCGGAGAAGAAGGAAAAAAAGATCGTTTATCGTTTAAAATTTTGTGGGATGAGTATTGAGTACAAGCGAATGTATTTTAATTTGAAATGACAACGAACAAACTTACATACAAAAGTATTCAAAAGCCCATATGGATTTGGTTTTTATTTATTTTGTTTTTTCTGTTTTCTGGTACATAGTAAAAGAAACACTGATCCATTGATCAAGACAAAACCAAAAAACGAGGTGTTAATGGCAAAAGCATCATCCACTACGAGTAAAACCCAGGAGCAAAAAATAAAATGAAATAAAAAGAAAAAAACCCATCAACAATAAGTTAAACAAGGTGTTGGAATTGTGTCTAAAAACGAAATTGTCGTTTTGGTTGTTATTTTTTTTTTTTGGTTTGTTTTGGGAATGGTGTTGTAACTAGCTGCAGACAGTTTGTCTGTAGAAACCTTTAAGATAAACGTATAGTTTTGTTTTAACCTTAACACTGTTTAGCTGCTCAAAACCTAAACAAAACAAAAAAATAAATATAAATCCTAACCCTACAAATTTCATATGGACATTTTAACATACTTACATACGAGTAGTATGTATGGAAAGTATGTGCCAAGGAAATTCTGTTTGTTTATTTGTTAAACTTCCTTTAAAGTCAAAAAGCCAATTAAATTAAGAAATCTGATGAGCTGGCTAAGATTCTTCTTATTTTTTTTTCTTTTATATTTTATTTATATTCGTTAAGTCAACGCTGTTTTTTATACGTTTATTCTTTACATTAAACAAGTGCTAACTAAGGATTTTTTAAAAGCATCTTTGTGTTTTTGTCGTGAGTCACAAGCCACAAATCTTTTATATATATTTTTGTCTCTGTGGATTTTAAGTTTTTCTTAATTTGTTTGTTTTTAACATTTGTCACATTCCTAGTATATAGTTTTCTCTGCATTTGCATTTCGAGTTTGCACATAAATCATTTTGTTAAAATTAACTGTATATGTTTGTTAGAATCTTTTAAATAGGAAAGAAATGTTATACAAGTGCGTTTAACTGCTATTAATTTTAAAGTCAAGTAACTGTACCCAGTTAATCTTACAGATTAACTTGGGTACACTTGGTTATAATTTTACAAAACACCCATTCAAAGAAATCCAAAAGAAGAAGAAGTCTGAAGCGATCAAGTCGGGCGATCTTGCAGGCCACTGCATATCACCAAAACATGATTCGGAAAGGCATTCTTTAAAATGTCTAGTGTCTCGCAGTTGCACCGTCCTGTTGGAGCCATATACAAATTTGTTGATCATTGTTCGCTGTTGATTAGTGGATGTAATGGATCTTTGAGAATGAAGAGAACATTTTGATTATTTAGATTAAAATGGCGTATGTGTCAGCCATTCGAAGAGTGGTTTAAAAATGGGTCGGTTATGGACAGTAAGACTCTCCTGTGTGTCAACGTACCGGTCGGTCTCTTGAAAACATTGCTGCTGTAAACAAGTGTCACCGAAAACCCGAAAACATCAATTCATCACATCGTTCCCAATAACTTTAAATTTCACGAAGCACTCAGGCAGCGAATATTAACAAAAGACCTCCACCTTCATACGTACAAAATTCAGCTTACTTAGGAGCTCAAACCATCAGACCAAGGAAAGCCGGGAATTCGTTTAATGGGCAATGGAGCAAAGTGAAGTCAATGCCAATTTTTGGAAAAAAGTCATCTTCTCCGATGAAGCGTATTTCCATTTGAATGGGGCTCTGAAAATCCTCATGCTATCCATGAGAAACAAATGCACTCACAACGAGCAACTGTCTGGTGTGGATTTTGGTCAGGCGGCGTGATTGTGCTTTACTTTTTGAAGATGAGGTCGAAATTGCAGTGACTGTGAACGGCATTCGTTACAGGAACTGATAACGGAGTTCTTGTGGCCTCAACTGGACGGCATGGATCAGCATGATGAACCAGCAACGATTTCCAGAACAAATTATTTCCGAGCCAAAAGAACTGCTCATCTTATGGGTCCAAGAACGAATGAAGCCAATTTCAGATACTCTGCTCTGAAGTGAAGCGTATCCCAGAGAGAGTGTTCTGCATTGATCGAAACATACAGTAATCGGACGGGTCAAGGTCTGGACTATAAGGCGAATGAGGCAAAACTTCTCAACCACTTATTTCTAAGTAGTTTCTAACAGGTATTGCAACTTGTGGTCGAGCGGTGTCATGATGGAATAATACGGTTTCATATCTGCTGCGTATTCTGTGAGTTTTTCGCCCAATGCTCCCTTCAAACGAATCAGTTGCATTCGGTACAGGTTCCAGCAGCTCATAACAGCTTTTTTGCTACCATCAAATACACAGAATTTGGATATTTGGCTTTGGTGTCGACTCGACTGGTTGGCTGGACTTCACATCGATATCTTACGCTTCGGGTTATCATCGCGAGTAATGATTCGGTGCAAAAATGATTTTCCTTTATAGCTCTTCTTCTTGGTGAAGCTCCACACCTTGATGTTATGCTTCAAGGGGAAATATGGGGCGAAACCGGGACTCCGAGGTGCACGGACCACATTCCTGGTGAGAATTTAGAGAGTCTTATCTAGTTCCATGGGGATCCTATGGTCCCAGGACTTCGCTCCTGCATGATCTGTGAGCGCGTGGTGGCTGTGGTTAAACCCAAAAGACTGATATTTGGGCTAGTGTCAAATTTCGGGCTACCAAATGTATCTTACTACTAAAGTGTTGTTGCTGACTCAACAAAGCCATTGAAAGTAGCATATAGCAACTGGCGTTTGTGCTCAGGAAATGTATTGAGGTAGTAGCATTCGTGATGTACTGGTCGTTGGGCTTGGTTCTCAGTCGAGGTCAAAAGTGTGTGTTAAAGTACACTAACTTTGACTTTTATCGGCTGGGAACTTTTGATGTCAGAGACCATACATCGGACTGGATTACCAGGCCGGATGTTGCAGCTTTTATAATTGTCCTGGGCTTGTTAGTTGACTAGCTAGCTATGGGTGGCAGGGAGCTCTCGAGCAAGGGGTTTGTCCAATGATCTGTGCAATCAATGTACAAGAAGTTGCCAATTGAGTGTTCCTTGCAAGTTACTCCATGGCGGTGACAGACGCATTGTTTCTATCCGGTGTTAAGACCTCCGTGCGGTTTAAGCCTATGCGACACACACATTTCCTTTATAGCGTTCAAGCATAATTTCCGACATGGAAAATCGTCTTTCAAGGTCTCTCAACTTCAATTCGTATGGTACCCATTTTCCCTGCTTTTGGATGAATCCTGCTGCTCGCAAACATTTTGAAATTGCTGATTGAGTAGCTCCCTCTGATTTTGCAAGCTCTTGTTGAGTTTGACAATAATCTTCATGGAGCAATGTCTCCAATTCTTGGTCTTAAAACTTTTTTGGCTGGCCTGGGCGATCTTTGTCTTCATTGTAAAAATCACCACTTCTGAACCGCACAAACCATCTCTCTCATGTGGAAACCAATGAATCACATTCACCATAAGCTTCGGTGAGCAATCTTTTTTTCAAATTAAAGAAGTAAAGCAAAACTTCCCGCATATGACGCTTTGTTGGCACAACAAACAAAAAACTTTGTTCTTTACTCTATAATGTTCAATACCTATAACTTTACTTCCAATACATTGTTAAGCTAATCCTGCCATTTGAATAATTCCACTATAAAGACACCATAAACTATATAATTTTTATAACCGTAACAACAAATTGTATTTCAAATTTACAAAGAAAAAAGGGGTGATGATAACACTTTAAATAGGAATGTCTTAAAATAGAAACCTGTTTCTCATTAAGGTTATCATTATAAGAGATAAGTGTGCCAAGGTAATAATTAATACTCCTCTTTCTACAGAAAAAAAAAGGATATTTTCGCATATTATAAGGCTTGTTTAGCGATTTACTTTGGGATCCTGTTGGTTGCTTTAGCACACCTGCTTGTCATGCTTCAAATATTACATTTCACATCGTATTTGAGTATATTTTTAGTTTCTTTAACTGTCACGTAGTCAGACGTAATGAACTGGTTTCAAAAATTAAATAATTTTTTTTTTTTTTTTTGTTTAATGTTTGTTGGCTTGTGTTTAATAAACATTCGTAATATGGTTGCAACTTGAAATTCATTGTGAGTTTATTTTATAAGGCGGAAAATCTTGTGTTTTGCTAACTTCTTGTTTCAGTATTCTTAATTTTGTTGATGTTTTTTACAGGGGGTCATTTTAGCCAGTCAAACAAATAAAATTGCTGGCGAAATGTTATTTGACATTTTAAAATGCAAGCTGCTTTAAAATGTTGCATTGTTGCAACACAAACAAACCCCCCGTTCGAGAGCCTAATTCATATTGTATCATATTTTCCTTTTTATTGTATGTTTTTGCAGCCAGCCACTCATCCTTAAATTTGTTCGCATTTTTAATAAAATTGTGAAAAGCTGCTGTTTCTCTGCTCCCGTATTAAACTGTAATGTATCCTTGTTTGCTTATCGCCTGGTTTTTTCTTTTCTTTTCAACCACGTGCCAATTTTTATAACTTATTTTTAAGAAATGGGGGATATGTTTAGTTGGTCATTTAGTTTGCAAACAATTTTGTTCTCAATAATATTTAATTCAAATTGATTTAACCAAAACTAAGATCTTAATGTTGAGTAAATAATCCCGAAAGCAATCTGAAACGATTTATAGAGCGCAAGGAGTCCCATAAAAACAGTTTCTCAAACACTGAGTCCATCACTTCAGTGCACAGTTGGGCGAAATTAAAATATTTTGCATATAAATCTGTTATTTCGATGGAAACTAGGGAAAGTATTTGAGTTTAAGTTTGGACGATCGCACAGACCCCTCAGGAGCGCTGCTATATAGACTCAAAAGGGAAATTATTTCACATGTCTGAGATACGCCACTTTGAAACCATACAGCGACGCTCCTTATGGGTCTTTGGCATACCTCCCCGAAACGGTTACGATCACAGTCAATTAAAGAGAAAGAGTGCCGATGTGAAGTGGTATACAAAATTCGTTTCAAATCCACAACAATTTTCTCTCTTATATTCTTGGTGGCTTAACAGAAATAATAATTTATTATACAAGTAACTGAACAAAAATTATGTTCTTGTAATTACACCTTAACGAAAATTACTTATGAAATAACAACAAGTACAAGTACCTACAACTAACACTGAAATTACCAACATAAGTATCATATGTATTCCAGGGAAGTACGTGACACTCGTTTTTCTTGCATCGGTTTTGATACCAACTAGCAGCACAACACTACTGCTTGTCCTAAACATATTTTAATTAAAATTGAAATTATGTAAAATTTTCTTTTTAATTTATGTAAACGTTTATTTATTTCAATAATTTAGCTTCAGAACAAATGAAGAAGGGGGTTTACTCTATATTGATGTTAAGGGTTGTCGTTTTTACAATAAATAACTGGTTAAACGTTTGTAACTTAAACTTAAATTATAATAAAGCCAATGACCTTCCCAAGGTTAATTGTATAATTTTTTACATAAAACTATTATTATTTATTAAAAAAATAATAAAAAAAAATTTCCACTTCAAAGGCCCCGACGAGATTCGAACTCATGATCTCCTGTTTACTAGACAGGCGCTTTAACCAACTAAGCCACGGCGCCTTATAACAACCGTTAGCCAATATACAGTGGTAAGTTGGAGCATAATGTTTGTGATTTTATTCTTTAGTTTAGATTCTAACATAAATAGAATTTTTTAATCTAATAGATAGCAGCATGACAAGTTAGACCATAAATAGTGCATACATATTTTAACGCACTTGTTATGTAGCGTGTGTTATCATTAAATGGTGTTAGAAATTTTTCCTGGTAATATAAACAAATTATTTATAGAATCTTAAAGTGAAATTAAATAAAAGTCTATCATCTATAATAATATGAGCGAAAATTGTGAAAATATGAATTATGTACTCATATTTATTACCAAAAAATTAATTTTTATAAAACAAATTTAAAAAATTTTAAAAAATCTAAAATTTCTTTTAATTCTTAAACTAAAGGCTCAGAGCGGAAATAATGAAAATCTCTAATCAGTAATATTTTTCATAAAAATTTCTAAGAAAAATTAAAAAAAAAAAAATTTTTAACGATTTAATTCTATAAGATAAAATTCAAAATAAAACGTACTATTCTACATAAAATAATTCATTAAATCTGTGATCACTGATATTTCCTACCAATAAAAAAAAAAATCCAAAAATTTACAGCGAACAAAAATAAATGTCTGAGGAGTTCGTTTTGAATTAGGCCAAAAAACAGGTTCGTTATTTCAGAAAAATTTGGTTGAATACCGTTTTATAAAAAAAAAGAAAATCAATTAAAAAACCAGTAAGAGGGTTATATTTGGCAGTGGCGAATCTTATATACCCTTCACCAAATTATACTTTAAAATACAAATTTTAAATATTTTTAGGTAAACTAAATTATTTTTTTTTTCAAAATTGTTTTAAAAATTTAATTTTTCAATTTTTTTTATTTTTCATTTTTTTTTTTTTAATTTTTTAAAATTTATTAGTGAAAAAAATGTTTGACAAAAAAATTTTTTTGTTAAAAAAAAAATTCGGTTTAAAAAATTTTTTCCCGGTTTAGACCAATTGTAGGTCCAAATTACTGTCGTTGCAATGGACTTTGAAATATCTATTTTTAGATATCTATATTGTCTATATTAAAGACTTAGAATCCAGATATAGATCAAAAATAGGCCAAAAATCGAGGTTGTATCTCAGCCATTTGAGGCCCGATTTTAAATAGCGACCGAGCCGGAAGAATTCCCGATATATTGATGTATCAATTATGTTTGTAAGTTATTTGGGGGCTACGGAAAGTTGATTTCAACATACAGACGAATATGGTTATATCGACTTCGCTATCTATAATATACTTTGTGGGGTCGCAAATGAAAAATGTAGAAATTACAAATGGAATGACAAACTTATATATACCCTTGCCACTCATGGACATGGTGAAGGGTATAATAATAAATTGCATATAATTTCAAAACTAAAAGTATTCAGAGTGAAAATAATGAACTATTATAAAAAATAGTATATTTTCTATAGAGAAAACAATTATAAACAAAATTTTCTAAAGAAATTATAAATCACAAGAGTTTTAAAGAAAAAAATGTGCACAAGATTTTCCATAGAAATTATTGTTATACACAAGATTTTCTATAGAAAATACTGTTATATACGAGAATTTTTAAAGAAAATACTGTTATACACAAGTTTTTCTAGAGAATATACTGTTATGAACAAGATTTTCTAGAAAATAAATTGTTATACACAAGATTTCAACAGAATAAACTGTTATACACGAGATTTTCTATAGAAATTATTGTTATACACACGATGTTTTATATAAAAAACTGTAATACATGAGATTTTTTAAAGAAAAAACTGTTATACATAAGATTTTCTATAGAAACTATTGTTAAACATGATATTTCTATAGAATAAACTGTTATACATGAGATTTTTTAAAGAAAAAACTGTTATACAAAAGTTGTTCTAGAAATTTTTCTTATAAACAAGATTTTTGATAGAAAGTATTGTTATACAAACGATTTTATATAGAAATTGTTCTTATACACAATATTTTCTATAGAAATGACTGTTATATACAAGATTTACATAGAAAGAATTGTTACAACATACGATTTTTTATAGAAAAAAAAAAAAACAGTTATACACAAGATTTTTTAAAGGAAAAACTGTTATACAGAAGATTTTTTATAGAAAATATTGTTACACACAAGATTTTAAATAGAAACTATTGTTACACACGATATTTTTTAAAGAAAAAACTGTCAAGTTTTCCATAGAATAAACTGTTATACACAAGATTTTCTATATAAATTATTATTATACACAAGATTTTCTATAGAAAAAACTGTTATACACGAGATTTTTTCAGGAAAAAATTGTTATATACAAGTTTTTCTATAGAATAAACTGTTATACACAAGATTTTCTATAGAAATGATTATTATACACAGGGTTTTCTGCCGAAAGAACTGATATACATAATATTTTCTATAAACTATAAAACTGTTATACACAATATTTCCTATAGAATTATATGTTATATTATTTATATAGACAATATGGATATCTAATGATAGATATTTCAAAGTCCATTGCAACGATGTATATAAGGCTATAAAATTTGGACCCACAATGGGTCAAAATCGGAAAAAATATTTGTTAACCCGAATTTTTTTTACCAAAAAAATTTCTTTTCAATAAAATTAAAAATTTTTTTTATAAAATTAATAAAAAAAAATTTCGAAAAAAAAAATTTGAAAACAATTTTAAAAAAAATTTTTTTTTTAAATTTTGAAAAACAATTTAGAAAAAATTATATTATTTTTTATATTTTGAAAAAAAAAAAAATAATAATTTTGTTACCTAAAAATATTAAAAAAATTTATTTTAAAATATAATATGGTGAAGAGTATATAAGATTCGGCACAGTCAAATATATCTCTGTTACTTGTTTTATTTAAATTTAAAGATAGGAAACGCCTAATGAAATACCCTTTATAAGTTTGTCTTTCCGTTTGTAATTTCTACATTTTTAATTTTCGATACAACCATGTCCGAAATCAACTTTCCGTAGCCCACAAATAACCTACATATGTAGATTATTCCGTTATAGTCCCGGTTCGGTTGCTATTTAAAATTGAAATAATCAAAAACCTCGATTTTTCACCTATATTTGGTGTATATCTGAATTATATTTAAGTTATTGTTTTCACTAATAATTTTTTTCAGCAATAAAATTTGTTCACCAAAAAATATTTTAAATTTGTATACCTATTGTAAAGTGTATATAAGATTCGGCACAGCTGAATATAGCTCTCTTACTTGTTATAAAATGTTTTTTAAATTAATAAAGCTAGAAACTAGTCACATAAAGTGAGAACAGACAAAGGCCGATTAGATTTTTTAAATTAAGTAACCGTGAAATATATAATAAGGCACCTGTCAAAATCGTGCTTTAGCATAACGAATTAAAATATTGACAGTTACATTAGATTGCTTTATTACGTTTTATAGGTAGTAACAATTCCTTAACAATGTTAAGAATATTTTATTTAGTATTCACTGGTATTTATCAATAAAAAACGTTTTTTTAAGAAAAACTAGATTATTTCATAAATTAATAATGGTTTATAGTAAAACTAATGAAAATCTGTGAGAAGTGATTTTTAATTTTGTAAAAAAAATATGATTATGTGTGAAAATTCATGATCTTCTTCTTTTTTCGTAGGCAAAAAATCTAACAACTTGGCAATGAATATATTTATAGCACAAATCATAAGTATTAGAAATAAAATTAGTACCAACAACAAAACAATGAAACTTATGTACATACATATATGCGTGCGTATAAATGTACAAAGTACGTACGTACATATTTAACAGTATTATTTATATATTTCCCTTGTCACTTAAAATAAAGCAAGAAGACAAATCAAAACTATTATAAAACGAATAACACTGAACGTACAGCTCGCTACATACGATCAGTATTTTAAATCAATGCGGCAAATGGCGCCGTGGCTTAGTTGGTTAAAGCGCCTGTCTAGTAAACAGGAGATCGTGAGTTCGAATCTCGCCGGGGCCTTTACAGTGGATAATTTTTTTTATACTTTTTATTGTTGTTTTTTTATTTTTTTAAATGTGTTTAGTTTGATTTTTAGTTTAATTACCATAAAATTACTTTAATGTTATTGTTATACATTGAAACAAACTATTTTATTAAGCAGCAATTAAAGTGTCACTTGTAATTGACTGTTAGATTTTTTTTTTAAACTACTGGTCAATCATTTTGTTGTTTATTTTTTTGTTAAGGAAAACTAGTATTTTTTTTCCAATAAGTAGATTTCGATTTACTACGATAATAAATTGTTATAGGCAAATTGGTTTTTGTAATGGTGGCAAATACTGTGTTTATTTTTTATTTTTTCTCTTACATTTTCAGTGTCTGTTGCAATTTGCCAAAACAGCAGCAACAGTTAATGTCGATCAAATTGTCAGTTAGAGATCGATCAACTACAATTTAAATTTAAATACACTTAAAACACGCTATGAGAAGATCATTTGTTTGTACAGACTACATATGTATAGCTATAGTTAATAGAAAAACAAAACATTAAAATCTGATGAAACAGATTAAACTACAAGTTAAAAAAAAAATTATCTTAAGACATGATAAAAGATGAGAGTTTACATGGCATTAGGAGATTGGAATATAGTTTTTTTGTAACACAATGTTAAATTCAAAATTTAATTTTTAGTTTAAAATTTAGTCACTAAAAAGTTTACTCAAAGAGTCTCATTAAAAAATGTTGAAAACAACTTTCCGTATGCCTCTAATATCTTACGAAATCGAAGCAGACAAATTTTTCAAATGATTTTGTCGCGTTCTGGTACCTAAATCATCGTTTGTTATCAGTACTACGAGATTGTTCTAATAATGTAGCTGAAACTTGTAATTCAAATCAAAATTTAGTGGCTTTAACTAAAAAACAAGTTGCTGCATATAATAATCTAAACATTTTATTTTGATTTTTAAAGTGTGTCACGTTGGGAATCAGAAATGTGTGTCTGGCATAAATCAAGATTATGACAACAGCTTGTATTTTAATAATTTGTTTGGGTTAATTCATAGTACCTTTTAATTATAAGCATAAAAAACATTAAGAATTTTGTCTGAACACTCATAATTTATGGGTTATAAGATGTTAAAGTAATTAGCTAATAATATAATATCTCTTATTTTATATTTAGCACAATATACGATAATAAATATCCAGTTTTTTTATACTCTTCACCTTCGTGAGAGGAGTATATATAAGTTTGTCATTCCGTTTGTAATTTCCACAATATAAATTATAGATAGCGGAGTCGATTAAACCATGTCCGTCTGTCTGTCTGTCCGTCTGTCTGTTGAAATCAATTTTCTGAAGACCCAAAATAACTTACAAACTTAATTCATACATCAATATATCGGGAATTCTTCCGGCTCTGTTGCTATTTAAAATCGAGAAAATTGGTCCACAAATGGCTGAGATATAAGGAAAAAACCGGGTCAACCTCGATTTTTGCCCTATTTTTTATCTATATCTGGATTACTAAGTCATTATTATAGATAATATGTAGATATCCATAGATAGATATTTCAAAGTCCATTGCTACGATCTATATAAGCCTATAGTAACTTGGACCTACAATAAGACAAAATCGGGAAAACTATTTTTGAACTATTTTTTTGAATACATTTTTTCACAAGTAAATTAAAAACTAAATTTTAAAAAATTATAAAAAAATTTTTAAAAAAATTTTAAAAAAATTTTTAAAAAAATTTTAAAAAAATTTAAAAAAAAATTTTTTAAAAAATTAAAAAAAAAAATTTAAAAAAATTACTATATTTTAAATTTTGAAAAAAAAAATCTTTTATATTTTGAAAAACAATTTTGAGAAAAAAATTTATTTTGTTTACCTAAAAATATTTAAAATTTTTATTTTAAAGTATAATTTGGTGAAGGGTATATAAAATTCGGCACAGCCGAATATAGCTCTCTTACTTGTTGTAGTTTATATTGAATTTACTTCATTAATCGGTATTACAAACATTACTGAAAAATATGTCGCGTGATAAATCGTACTAAAGGTTGTAAAGCAAAAACCAATGCAAACATTTCAACAAGACAACTCTCAATTGATAGCAACATTTTTACATTTCAATTAACAAAAAAAAAAAAAACGTCTTTATTAAATTCTGTTCCAATTCGCTGATTTTTGTAGATTTCTAGAAGTATACGAAAACGAATTATTTTTTTAGACACTTTCGGGATACCATGTTGATTAGTAATATGTATATTGGAAACAACTAATTGACAAAATCTATCTTTTGCACAAAATATATTGCTAAAAAATTTCAGATTTCGTTATTTTTTTTCAATTCAATGTCACGTTCGAGACTGAGGTAATGGCCATATAATATCGCCAGAATTTTTATAGAATCTGTTGATAAATCAAGCTTAAACAAGCAACAGAGCTGTGCCGAATCTTATATACCCATCACCAAATTATACTTAAAAAAATTTTCAAATTTTTTTAATTTATTAAAAAAAAAAAAAAAAAAATTAAAAATATTTTTATTTATTTTTAATTTTTTTTTTTAAATTTTTAAAATTTTATAACAAAAAAATTTTTTTTATGAAAAAAAAAAATCGTAAATAATATTTTCCCCGATTTTGACCAATTTTAGGTCCGACTTACTTTGGCTTATATACGCCGTTGCAAAAGTCTTTGAAATATCTATATCACTATTGTCTATATTAATGACTTAGTAATCCAGATATAGATCAAAAATATGTAAAAAATCTAGGTTGTCCTTATACCTCAGCCGATTGTGTCGATTTTAAATAGCAACCGAGGCGGAAGAAATCCCGATATATTGATGTATCAATCATGTTTGTACGTTATATGGGAGCTACAGAAAGTTGATTTCAACATACAGACGGACATGACTACATCGACTTCGCTATCTATAACGATCCAGAATATATATACTTTGTAGGGTCGCAAATGAAATATGTAGAATTACAAACGGAATGACAAACTTTATATACCCTTGTTACTAATAGCGAAGGGTATAAAAACATATTACAAGCAGAAATCGAAAATCCAAGTGATAGAAATTAACATAATCACAATTGCTAAAGTTGTCAAGTTTGGAAATTTATAAGAAATTTATAATGAAATTTAAATAAATTTATTATTTAAATCTTTTAAAAAGTATAAAAATAATAGAAATCTTTGGCTATGCTCGAAGAAATCACAAAAATAGTGCATAAAAAACAACACTTTCATGTGTTTTCCACAAAGGCCCCGACGAGATTCGAACTCATGATCTCCTGTTTACTAGACAGGCGCTTTAACCAACTAAGCCACGGCGCCATATGAAATGATGATGGCAAATTTCTAACGAGACAACTGTAAAGATGCCAGATTGTTTTTTTTCCAGTTAGAATGGAAAAAAATTCTATGAATAACGGTAATTGTAAGGCGCCGTGGCTTAGTTGGTTAAAGCGCCTGTCTAGTAAACAGGAGATCATGAGTTCGAATCTCGTCGGGGCCTTTGTGTAGAAAACACTTAATACAAGTGTTCTTTTTTTTATTACAAATTATATCTAACAGGGAATTCCTTTTATTTAAGTTCTGCAGTTTCTTCTTAATTACATTTACAGGTAGTTTTTGACAGAGTATCATAAATAGCATCACTTTAATTGTTTTTGTTACAGGGAAGCATAATTATTAAAAAAAATTATGAATGTTCTAAAGTTTGTTGTATGTTCAAAATTGTTTAATTTAAAAAATATATATACAATTTTATTGTCCTATTTCATTAAATTATATATTCATATTGATATGATAACCAAAAATCGGTTCATATATAGGGCGCCGTGGCTTAGTTGGTTAAAGCGCCTGTCTAGTAAACAGGAGATCATGAGTTCGAATCTCGTCGGGGCCTTTGAGTGGAAAAGCACTTTTCAAAGTGTTTGATTTTTTGATTTAAAAACAGTTTATCAATTTAATTGAAAACTATAAGTTGATTGACAATTATATTGAAAGATATTTCATGTTCGTCTATGTATAACAAATACGAATAAAATATATCGATAATGAAAACATACTAGATGAAATCTTATAGATAGAATCATATCTTATCAATATACATATTAGATATTGAGAAAAACATCTATTTGTTTTTATGTTTTTACCTGGTAAAGTTTATTTTTGGTAATACATAATTATATATACTTATTTTTATCAGCTAAAGTTTTCGATTGAACCTTAAATGTATACAATGTGCTGCGGCGTTCATAGGGCGCCGTGGCTTAGTTGGTTAAAGCGCCTGTCTAGTAAACAGGAGATCATGAGTTCGAATCTCGTCGGGGCCTTCGTGTGGAAAAGCACATTCGCTAGAAAGTGCTTATTTTTTTAGGAATTTGAATTCGCCGCATTGTTAAATAAAAAGAAGGGAAAGGTGGGAAGTAAGTCGGGCAGGTCCACTAACTAATTATTACAAATAGGGCCCCCATTGAAAGATTTCTAGCAAGGTCTCATTCTAAAGAAGTTGGGAAGTTTTGAAAATTGCCGGGAATATAGGATATATAGTTTTATTTAAATATTTGATTGAATTTTTTATATTATAAAGTAGTTATAATAATACATATTTGGGCCGTGTTTAACATTTCCCGATAAATAGTTGGCGCCGTGGCTTAGTTGGTTAAAGCGCCTGTCTAGTAAACAGGAGATCATGAGTTCGAATCTCGTCGGGGCCTTCTAGTGAAAAAGTACATTCGTCAGAAAGTGCTTCTTTTTTTAGGAAGTGGAATGACGTATGTAAGTAGGGCAGGCCCACTAACTAATTACATAAAATATATCGCCCTTACAAGATATGTAGCAATCTCTCATTCTAAGGATGTTGGGAAGGTTTGAACATTGCCGGTATATAGTATAGGCAAACTTTTATTAACATATTTAATTGATACAATAATGAGTAAAATACATATTTGTGCCGCTTTAATATCTCGAGTGAATAGTTGGCGCCGTGGCTTAGTTGGTTAAAGCGCCTGTCTAGTAAACAGGAGATCATAAGTTCGAATCTCGTCGGGGCCTTTGTTGGAAAATAACTTTTTTCTTTTTGCGAGGAGCTTACACAAACAGGAATATGAATGCAAACAGGAATCTGCATTTTTTTCACTAAAATATTCTTCGAATTTTTAGTTTATCAAATATTTTTAAATAAAATATGTTGAGAATCTGATAAATACATCCATTTACCCCATTTCTTAAAAAAATCGCCAAATTTTAGTTAGATCGCAGGGCGCCGTGGCTTAGTTGGTTAAAGCGCCTGTCTAGTAAACAGGAGATCATGAGTTCGAATCTCGTCGGGGCCTTTGTGAAATGAGTGTTCATTTTTTGTGATTGTAGTAATGAAATCTTTTGTTTCAAAGACTTTTCGATAGACAATCTTTGATTTGAAAGTGTTTTCTCTAGAAAATCTTTCACTTGAAAGTATTTTCTATATAATATCTTATGTTTGAAAGTGTTTTCTCTAGAAAATCTTTCGCTTAAAAGTATTTTCAATAGAATATTATTACGTTTTTACCTTTTAAAAACGGGGTTTATTTTCTTTAAATAAACCGGATACTTTTGATTGCAAATAAAAGCAGTGTTAGTAGTTTAAAATTATAACAACTCTTTATTTAAAATGTACAACAACAACATTCTAAATAGTCACTCAGTGTCTTTATACACGTTTAACAATTCGCAGAAATGCACTCACACACTTTATAATGTACAAGCTCAAACGTACACGACAGTTGATGTTAACTCTAACAGCGCCAATGATCAACTCAACTCACGACTGCTACCTCTGCCACTATTTATACACGCGCCATCTATCTGGAATCTTCTACAATGCTCTTAACGGACATACTAGTACATTCGAATTCTAGAGCTTTCGATGTTAATGTTAGCAGCTTAAACATGCAGTGTTGCCATACTTACAAACAATGCTAATCAACCGCATGCTATCAACATTGTTGATAAGTAGAAGCTTCTACTGATGGACGCGTTTATAAACATGATGAATGTTGCAGGCAGTCGTTGCGGACCGTTAAATTCAAATAGCTATTGCACATTCGTAACAATGTGTTATGTTTGAAAGTGTTTTCTATAGAAAATCTTCTGTTTGAAAGTGTTTTCTATGCAAAATCATTCGCTTGAAAGTGTTTTCTGTAGAAAATCTTTCGCTAGAAATTGTTTTCTATAGAAAATCTTTTGCTAGAAATTGTTTTCTATAGAACAACTTTTGTTTAAAACACTTTTCTAAGGAAATCTTTCGTTACACATACAAAATACTATAAAAACCTTCCACAAGGTTGCCTAACGAATGTTGGACTACTAAAAGACCTTATATTAAACTCAAACCCTTTGTAAAAGACCTACGATTGAATTTAAAATTTAACTTGTAAAAGACCTAAGATTGAATCAAAATTTTTCTTGTAGAAGACCTACGATTGAATTTAAAATTTGAATTGTAAAATAATTGCGATCGATGTTAAAATTTGATTTGAAACAGACCTACAATAGAAGCTAAAATTTGTCTTGTAGAAGACCTACGATTGAATATAAAATTTGACTTGCAAAAAACACACGATTGAATCTGAAATTAGACTTGTAGAAAACCTACGATTGAAGTTAAAATTTGACTAGTAAAAGAACAACGTCCCTTTTTTAGTTAATAAGTACATTGTTCTATAGAAAATCGTTTGTTTGAAAAACTTTGCGACTGATGTGATTTTAGTATTGGAATTAATTCACAAAATTAAATACATACTAATAATAAATATAAAACAAATAAAACGTATTATCAATTTCAATTCTTTTTTACAAAAGCCGATAATTATTTCCTTTTTTCTTAAATTCTTGCTTCCTACTTATAATTTGTTCTTTATTTATAATCCTCTCAGCAGTTGATTTTTAACAACAACCGCAAAATTCCCACCCCTGTAATACAATATGATGACAAAAACAACAACAATCCCATTGAAAGATGACTTAACTGATCTGGTAGCATTATGTATGAGGATACAGTACTGCCAATTTGTTTTAAATTAAGGCGCTTTTACTGTTCATTTACAAATCCCTTTATTTTTGCTTTAAAATCTTAAGTGTAACAAAAAATTAAAGTCTTTAAATGAAAAAAGAATTGCAGTAATCTTACACAATATGCTTATTATGTATTTAAAAATGTTTTTTTTTTTTTTTTTTTTTGCTTAACTATGTACTTGACTTTTCTTTAATCTTTAGTATTTTAAAGGCGTTTTAAGTCCCCGGTTTATTTATAATCCTCTTAACACTTGTTCTGGGTTTTGTGTCTGTTTAAGATTTGTTCAGTCTGTTTTCTGTTTCCTTTTTTGTTTTCTTTTTTGTTAAATATTGCAACACATGCTGGGTATTTTGTACAAGTGTTTGGCTTTCTTAACCACTGACAGTCTTTAAAATTATGTCTTTTTATTTTAATGTGATTTTTTTTTGTGCTGTGTTGTGCTTGTAATTCTACTTACGTAGTTTAAGAGCATCTTCTTTAAAATTATAAAGTTGCCTTTTTGTTGTTTTTAATTTTGCCAAGCAGCCATATTCTTTTTTGTGTTGCAAAGAGTCTAGGCTGCCATTTACAAAGAAAAAAAAAAATGTTAAACTGAATCTGTGGTTGGTTTTAAAATGTTTTCCATTTTTTTTGTTGTTGTTGTTGGCGTTCCATACCATATTCATGTAATTTACAGTCCGGCGCGCGCGCACAATTCCATTGTAATCGTCTGAGTTGTTGGTGCTTTTGGATGTTGTACCTTTTTTTTTGTTTGTTTCTGTTCCCAGACTCTCCCTTGATGTCGTGGTGGTGTTGGGCAACGCCCGTTGTTGCTATTCCGTTGGGTTTTGCTTAGTTTTTTTTTGTTTCAATTTTGCTTCTCATTATTGTTTATGCTGTAACCTACTACACATACTACTACTGTGTGTGCAGAACAGAGCAGAGATTTTTTGTGAAATATTTTTTTTTCGAGTTTTATTTCGTTTTGTGATTTCAAAATCTTTGCGCTGTGGTTTGTGTGTGGTAGGTAACCACACCTCCATTTTGTGTCGCTGCAATTTTATTTCAGTTCAGTTCATAATCTCTGTTGGTTAATCTTGTAACAAAAAAGTTTAAAATCAGTTTTTGGTTTTATCAGTTTAAAATCAGTTTCGAATATTTTATAGCAACTAAATTTTATTAAAAGATAAATCAGGATTAAATTGGAAGCGTTTGCTTGTGAAATTGATATTTAATTGCTTAAATAAGAATAATATAATCAAATTAAAACTCAGTTTGTTAGTTTTCTTGATAGTTTTAATACTTTCCAGTAAATTTTAATAAACAAAATTAAGTGCTGGTTCACACACGTCAAGTTTACTTGCGCTTCAGTTTGTAGATGAGAGATCTCTCTCTCTTTTTGCAATTCATGTCATCGATGACATGAATTTTTCTTCCCCTCTCTTCAATAAACTCAAGACTTGCTCAAGTAAACTTGACGTGTGAGAATTAGCACTAAAGAACTTTGTTTATTATGTGGGGCATTTATCTGTCGTTTATTTTCACTTAGTTATTGAACATTATAGTGTAAATTTTGTGCCAACACAGCGCCATATGCTGGAAGTTTTGCTTTACTTCTTTAATGTGAATAAAAGTGCAGCTGAAGCACACCTATTGCCCACCAAAGCTTATGGTGAATGTGTTCCATCGGTTTCAACGTGCTAAAGATGCTTTGTTTGATACAGAATTGCCTATTTTGATACTGAATCCCAGGCCAGCCAAAAAAGTTTGAAAACCAAGAATTGGAGACATTACTCCATGAAGATTGATGTCAAACTCAACAAGAGCTTGCAAAATCATTGGGAGCTACTTAAGCAACATTTTCGAAATGTTTGTGAGCAGCAGGATTCATCCAAAAGCAGGGAAATTGGGTACCAGACGAGTTGAAGCTGAGAGACCTTCAGAGACGATTTCGTATGTTTGAAATTCTGCTTGAACGCTACAAAAGAAAATCATCCATTACGATAACCTGAAGCTTGAGAGATCATACGTGAATACCGGCCAACCAGCCGAATCGACACTAAAGCCAAATATCCATGGCGCTAATGTAATTGTCTGTATTTGGTGGGAGCAAAAGGGTCCTAGCTATTATGAGTTGCTAAAATCTGGCCAGACCATTACAGGAAACTTGTTTCGAACATAACTGATTCGTTTGAAGCGAGCATTGGCCGAAAAACGCCCAGAATATGCAAAAGTTCTTTTAGCTCGGTATCCATATTGTTACGAATGTGCAATAGCGATTTAAATTGAACGTTCTGTAACGACTGCCTGAAACATTCATCATGTTTATAAGCACGTCCATTAGTAGAAGCTTCTACTCATCAACAATGTTGATGGCAAGCGGTTGCTAGCATTGTTTATAAGTGTGGCAACACTAAATGTTTAAGCTGCTAACATTAACATCGAAAGCTCTGGAATTCTAATGTTCTAGTTGTCCGTTAAGATCATTGCAGAAAATTAGAAGTGGCAGAGGTTGCAGTAGGGAGTTGAGTTTATCATAGGCGCTGTTAGAGTTAACATCAACTGTCTTGTACATTTAAGTTTGTACATTATAAAGTGTGTGTGCATTTCTGCGAATTGATAAACGTATATAAAGACACTGAGTGATAATTTGAGCTATTGTTGTTGTACATTTTAAATAAATAAAGAGTTGTTACAAAATTTAAACTACTAAAACTGCTTTTATTTGCCATCAAAAGTATACGGTTTATTTAAAGGAAATAAACCCCGTTTTTTAAAGGTAAAAACGTAACAATATGTTGCCAGAAAGATGGGAAAAGTAGATAGTTAACAATGGCCAATACTTTGAATAAATTCATTTTGTACAAGTGTTTTAAAATAAAAGCTAAAAATTTGAAAAAAATTCCAGATTTTTAAGTCATAAAGCATCGTTAATTTATTTTATATAAACAAAATTAAAGGCATAAATTAAATGGTAATGTTGTTAACCATTTAATTCATGCCCTTTTTATATCCACTTTAAAAGAATTGATTTTGTCATTCCGTTTGTAACACATCAAAATATTTGTCGCATAATAGTATATATATTCTGGGTCTTCATAAGATTCAAGACGATCTAGCTATGTCCGTCCGTCTGTCTGTTGAAAACACGATAGGGCCCAAACGAAAGGAGCTAACTGACAGAAATATTCAAAAACTACTCTCTATGTTTGGTATTGAAAATGCGCAATATCGGTTCATGATTTCACCTAGCCCCCATTCAATTGTCCCCCCTGAATACTGTTTGAGCAGTCATTAATATGCTGATATGCGGCAATGCTAATAAAATTATGAACAAATTAGTTCTAAGTACTCTGAAATTATATTGTAAAGTATGGCGAAAATGGGGCAACATTTGTCCCTAGTCCCCATACGAGGACCCCCTCAGAAAATTACTTGAACATTCATAATTGTCTTATGGATATAAACACGCTTTATATGAAGCTAAATCTTTGTATCAACTTTTGTGAGGATCGCTCTATAATTGACCCAACCCTCCATATATCCCCTATATCTGAAAAATATTTTATTGTCACATATTGACGACCGAATATAACAGACTTACTGGTTCCTTTCGATGTCACCTAAAATCTAAAATAGTAAACAAGGTCGCTGGTTAACATTAAAACAACTCTGTCTGTATTTCTCCAACTTTCCGTTAGAGAAAAAGATTTAGCCCCTTTTTTATAAGCTATGGCCACAAAGTCTCAACCCACAGCAGGAGTAGTGAATCGGATAAGATTGCCGATCATATAGCATAGAGTTGCATTTTATATGCTCGCTGCTATACACACAAATTTAATGCTTCTTTAAAGCCTTTTTATTACTTTTTAGGGACACTCTATGACTGATATATATGTCAACGTTTTCCCCAAAAACTACTTACTTAATTTAACAACCTTATCTTAGTCGATAATAAGCACTTAAATAATGCCTACGACCTTGGTCTTATATACAGTTTGCCTTCAATTTCTTTCAATCTATGTTTATGGCATTTTATCTCATTAAATAATTTAATGCCATGTAATACAGCACAACAACAGCACTTGTTTATTTACGTTTGAATGACATTGAAATTGAAAGTTTTTGATTGTGCTGATTTTTCTTTAAAACGCATACAAAACTCTCTTTTTTTTTTTGTGTGATGATGTAAGTATTAACATTCCTTCCGTTTCAATTTAATACAATTTCATGGGTTTTTTTTTGCTTGCGTTTTTCCTTTAATTTAAAAAAAAATAAAAATTTCTGTTTCGTCTGGTTAACAACACACCAATGACACGCACGCATTGTCTACTTGAGCTACTTAAATATCAAAAAAAAAAAAAAAAAAACAAGAATAAATAAATCTAAAATTCTCAAGACCGGTATTAAATTATTGTAGTAAACGATATAAATATTAAAGGAAGACCCAGGAAGACATGACGTTTACAAAATACAAACTAATGCAACTCTGTCATCAAATGTTTTCACTAAGTGGTGTGTATGTATATGTGTGTGGGTAAGTAAATATCAGTAAGGTTGCCAACCAAAGTTAGCAAACTTCAAAGGGGGGAGTGAGTTGCCGCTTGGTTTCTAATAAGAAATGGTAAAAGTATAGATTTATGTTTAGTAAACATGTTTTTTATAAAAAAAAATATTTAAAATCGAACAATAACACAACCTTCACACAGAAAATCATTCAGCGAGAAAATTATAAAGTGCAAAGACAACGGGCAACAACGTCTATACAAAATATAATGACAGTGATGAGTTACTGTATATATTTTTCTATTTACAAAACAGAATAAAACGACCTGAGGTCTATTACTACTGCAGGCCTATTAACCATACACATTTCATATATGTATGTTCATATAATTCCCTATAAACCATTATTATTCATTATATTGCTGTTTTTATTTTTATTTTTTTTTGTTATTGTTTGTTAAATAATCATTGTTGTTTAGCAATGTCATCAAGGTGAAATTATTATTTAATAACTATTTTAACATCTATCGGTAATTGTTATTAAAAAAAAATTCACACACAAACTTTAGAAAATTTATAAATGGGGGGCTTTATGGCAAACAAACCCTCTTGCTGCAGTTTAAATATTAAACACAATAGAAAGTGGGTGTTGTAAAGTGGGCGTTTTTTAAGTCACATACTCGTATATGTTTGTATATGTGGCTATTGTAATTAGTTAAGACAACAAACTTCATGGGAAATTGGTTTTATTTGTTTGTTTTAGGGAAAATTTAAAGAAATCTTAATCATTTTATATTAAAGATGTTTTGATGGGAAAAAAGTTATATTTTTCTAAGGGTTTCTATGACATATGACATCTAAATGTTTAAATTATTGTAGAAGAAACAGTTTTCTCAAGAAGTTACAGAAGAATTTAAGTAAAAGAAAATAAACTTATACTTGTCTTGCTATTTGATCTAGGGTGGTCATTATGAATAATTTTTGGAGGTCAAAAGGTCACAAAAATCTTTTTTTTTTCCATATATCTGTTAGTCTGTTAATTTTTGCATAAAATTCACTTAACCATAACCATGTAAATAGTCTTCCAATAGGGACTTCCGAACTTTGACAGTTGATAGCCGCCATATTGTTGAAGCTACATCTCTCAAATTGGCTGTCATTTATCAATTTTACTTTGCCAAATCACCATGGACGGATATAGAGTTCAAAAACACGTGTAAATGATAACATTTTTTTTTTATCAAAATGAGTGTTTTATTTGGGCAACGTTCCGCTCGTTTCGCCCATTTTACGGTGAAGCCTATTTCTGGATGAATGGGTACGTCAACAAACAGAATAGTAGAATTTGGGTAATATTAATCCACATGAGATCCAAGAACGTCCAATGCTTCCCGAAAAAGTCACTGTTTGGTGTGGTTTTTGGGCTTGCTATATTTGTTTAAGAATGACGTTGGCCAGACCATCACCGTAAATGGCGAGCACAATAGGTCGATGATTACCAACTTCTTTTGGGCTGATCTGAATGATATGGACACCAACGACATGTGGTTTCAACAGGACGGTGATACTTACCAGGCAGCTCATGCCACATTGGCCATTCTACACGAACGATTTGAGGGCATGGTCATCTTACGCGGAGGTGATGTGAACTGGCCATCGATATCGTGTGATTTGAACCCGTTTGACTTTTTCTTGTGGGGTTTTCTTAAGTCGCATGTCTATGCGAATAAGCCACAAACCACAACATAACCCATGCCATCGATCAAATTCAGCTTGATTTATACGCTAGAATCATGGTAAATTGGATACAAGGCACGGCGGACATTTCCATGATGTTATATTCCTTTCAAATGAATACAAAATTTCAATGATGTCTTACACGCACTTTGTTTTATTTTAATTTAAAGATAGTAACCTTTAGTGTTAAAAGTCCAAAAAACTGACAATCGAATAGCCCTGTTTATCATACAGGTTATGTTGACAATGTTTAAGAGGTCAAAGAACAGTCTGAACTGGCACTTTCTCCAGAATATCGACATTAAATATGTTCTACAAGATCATTAATAAAACATCAATCGTTCCTTAAACACCAGATACCATGAAAATGTGTTTGCTCGGATTGGTAAGAGAAAGGATTATGATGTTGATAATAAACAACATGATGACAAGACACTTGTGGCCTAGAAATTGTCCAACAGTGGGTTTTTCCGCAACATTGGTGGCAAAAAGACTCTACAGATTCATCAAAGAAACATCGATCGTTCCGTAGACTCCAGAGGCCAAGAACAGATAAAAACAGGACCAAGATGTCCTGTTTCTATATGTTATATCATTCCACAAACACCAGAGACCGTGACAGACGGATTGATGGAAATGATTAAGATGACTCTGTTGGCCTTCAAAATCATGACCACGTGATTCTAGTGGTCAATGAATTGTCCAAACACTAGAAACCAATTTCGAACATGGCAGATTCGAACCCGTCAATCAACATTTGTATGTTGACAATGTTTAAGAGCTCAATGAACAGTCGAAACGAGAAGTTTCTCCATGTCTATCGGTAGCAAAGAAGGTGTAAAAGGTTGTGAAGAAAAAAAAAACATGGATCATTCCACAAACACATGTCTTTGGGCTGATTGGCGGAAATGATTAAAATGACTCTGTCTGACCTTCAATATTATGACCAAATGACTCTAGGGGCCAAGGAATTGTCCAAACACTAGGAACTAATTCCAAATATGGTAGATTCGTTACCAATCAACCCATCAATCAACATTTATATGTATTTAAGAGGTCGAAGAACAGTCGAATCTGCCAGTTCGGATATCGACATTAAATATGTTCTACAATATCGTAAATAAAACATCAATCGTTCCTTAAACACCAGAGGCCATGAAAATGTGTTTGTTCGGATTGGCAGGAGTAAGGATCAAGATGCTGATAATAAATAACATGGTTACAAGACACTAGTGGTCTAGAAAATGTCACACAGTGAGTTTTTCCAAAACATTGGTGGCAAAAAGACTCTACAGATTCATCAAAGAAACATCGATCGTTCTAGAACACCAGATACTAGGAACATATAGAAACAAGACTTGGTGGAGAGGATGGTCAAAAATGTCATATGGATAATATACTAGTGACCAAGGAATAGTTAAGAAAAAGGGTTTCAACAGGGTTGTCAAAGAAGGCCTACCAGTTTACCACCTATCGGAGCTCTAGACAATTTGTAAACGTAAATCTGGACTTTTATACTTGTAAAAAAACCTTTGGGAAGAAATGTGATCTTATACCTTATATTGTACATTGGATGTAGATGTCATGTGTCATGGTCAATTGTCTATTGGAGAGTGGTGGACACTAAAGAACCTCTACATTCTTAACAAGCTACAGAAACTATCCCGTCTTTCTATTACTGGTCCCATTAGGACTTTCGATTAGAATACCGGGAAAAGTTGATTTGATCTGGGTGACTGGGAGCGAGGATGTTAACCGATGAACTTAACCTCTTGGTTTCTCTCAGATTACGTGATAGCTACATCGTTTTCAAGCTAAAATTGATGCCATCGATACAGCCGAGAGAAGAAAATGAGAATTAAATCTCGAAACATCGTCTATTGAAGTCTAGGTAAACAGCCTTGCATCAATTAATGCTCTCAACTTCAAACCAAAAAAGTCGAAATATCTTCTTAATTGAATTTATGGTCCAACAACTTCTTGTCGAGTTAATGTGGAGATGGAGACATGAGACATGAGTGCCTCCGAGGAAATGAAATTGCTGCGAATACACAACGATTGGGTTATCCTTGGACGAAATTGCGTTGTAAAGAGACATTTATATTCCTTTGTTTGTGGTATCAAATATAATTGATGAATGGACGTTAGAAGTGACGAAACTCAGGTGGTGTACGATTACCACTTGTAGAATATTCAAGACGATGTGTCACGGAAAAGAGCCAAGACTTTCTTGTCTCTAAGTCGAAACTTGAACAAATATTCAAAACCAACAAAAAGTATTCGAGTGATTATCTAACGAGGATTAGGCGGATCGGCGACAAAGGAACCACAATGGGACTTTTGGCATTAAAGATAAACATCTAACCACACCTCGAAGATCAAGGAACAAACGCAACAAGTATTATCAAATACTTCTGAGCACTCTATAATTGCACATTAGTTGGAACGCATAGTTTACCTACGAAACAAATATTGCAGAAGTGTTTAAATGAAGAAAAGAAAGAATAGGAACAATACATTTTATATATATGTCTGCTACTATCAATAGGAGCGCAAACTTAGATGCATTTTTTCATAGGCTAGGTTATCAGGCAGCCGTCCACAATCTTCGTTTGTACAGCTCACTTGGGTCCAATAATCGTTCCCTTTGAAAATGAAAAAAAAAGACGGAGGAGAGAAATAGAAGTAGAAGAAAAGAATTATATAGATTTAGTAAGCAAGAGGAGGAAATTTAAAGAAGTGGGGGAAGTTACAGGAGAAGATGTTGAGATTAAGATAACGCAGACCATAATGGGACAGTTGCCGAGTCGCCATGAGGTCCAATTTGCAAGGCTTTCCCTAATAAGGGCGTCTATGCACCTTAGTTCCTTCACAGATAGCCCGGAGAGGGTACCAAAGGATCTCTCACCTAAAAGTCTGGCCCGTAGATTGCCAAGTGCCGCACAAGAAGTGTAGAATAGTTTCTTTCTCTTCCTCATTCTGACAACTTCTGCAGAAGTCGTTATAAGGTAACCCAAGTCTTGCAGCATGGGTACCGAAAGTGCAATGTCCGGTGATCATCGCCACCATATTGCTGAGTCATATTCGTTTTAGTCGAAGTAGATATGACGTGCGTCTACAGTCCACCGCAGGCCATATCATCCTCGTGATAGCGTGATCTGGACTATCAAGGACTTTGCTAGATACTTACACTTAAGCTACACATTGCGACAAGATGAGTAGCCAAGCCGAGTTATTATCTATGAATGATTTATAAAAGGTCGAAATTAGTGTCTCTAAAAGTTTTAGGGAAGTTCTTACTGATTTTTGTATACAAACATAAAGCAGTATATAAAACATATAACGTATTTTTCTTGTTCTCCCAGGATCTTGGAAACATCCTGACATCCTCACTGTGTGAGGTCTTTGCTTTAAAACATATTCCCCTAATTACAATAAGATTTCCACTAATAAAATCCTACTCAATTTACCGTTAAATATTTGTTTGTTATACACGATGTTTGTGTATAACCTTTTCCCAACATTTAACGGAAAACATCAAAAGTTATCACTCTCCAGTGTCATCTAAGTGCCGACAATTAAGCGCCACTTTGAAAAGCATAAAACTATACAATAAAACATAAATGCTCTGCCAACCAATTAAGATGGAAAGCAAATGAGAATACATATTTATAAAAAGAAAAAACACACAAATTCAAATGAAAAACGTTTAATAATCATAGAAGCAAGATGATCATCATCATTATCAGCAGGAGAATGATGAAACTGTTAATGATTATGATGCTGGTGGTGGTGAATGCTGTTAAAGCCGACAAATAACTTTTGCCCGATTCCAACTGAAACTGGCGAGGAAAAAGATGTTGAGAAGACAGACGATAGCTTTTGCTATACAACCCCAGTGTTGTTATTGTTGTTGATAATAAATTGTTTGTGATGATATACGGTGGGAAGTTGTATAAATCATTGTGATTGACAGCTTGGAGGGCAGCAACAATAACAACAACATCAAGAATTTGTGAAACATTTACACACCAGTTGTGAGTGACCAAAAAACAAAAAAAAAAAAAAAAATTAGCGCAAAAGTTCTAAGAAACCACAATACTATATGTTATTGGTCAAACCAAAAATAGCCAGCATTATTTTTTACATATAAATATGATGGTTTTTATTTAATTCACTGATGATGATGATGACGATGATGTTGATCATCATGAATATCTTTTACATCTTTTTAAATATGTAATTACATATGAAAACAAACGAGGGTGAACGGAAAAGAGCTCTTGAAGAGAGTCAAGCGTCGGAAGAGAATCTGCATGAAATTCAGAAAACATTTAGTTGCTCTCGAACAAGAGAGGTTAACTGGCACTCATCTTAGCGGTGTGGTAGATCTGCTCTACGGAGCCTGGATCGGGTTTGGATCTGTACAAGTTGTCTCGCAAGCGTATTAAGATGGTTTTGCAGCTTAACAATATATTTCTCACGAACTATTTTGAACTCTTCCTTTGCCAATGTCACTTCTACTTAAGTCCCTGTGGATGTTTTCATGTCTTATATACCATGGTGCTCCCGTCATGGTCCTAAGAATTTTAGATTGGGCCCTCTGTATAAGATCGTTACTGGTTTCGCTAGCCATTCCCCATAATTGAATTCCATATGTTCAAATTGATTTTAAAACGGTCTTATACAGAATGACTTTATATTCAAGGCTTAATTTTGATTTTGATCACTGATTAACCTATGAAAGCTAGAGGCTTTTAGCTTCTCTTGGTTTCTATGTGACGGCGCCAAGTAAGCCGTCTATCTAGATGAATACCAAGCTAGGTGACGTAATCAGACTAAGGTATATTAACGTTGTTGAGTGTGACAGGTGGGTAAGATTCGTGATAGCAACCGAATTTGTTGCCAGTCGAATGATTCGATTGCACACAGAGAATTTTTCGGTTCTATCAACAGAAAGTCAGTTGACAAAGAAGAATTTCTGTTGAAGCAACCAAAATTTGGTTACCTTTTCCTAAATTTTTTAGCCACAACTGTAAAATTCGATCAGTAAGGGTGAATCATTCGTTTGGCAACAAATTCGGTTGCTATCACGAATCTGTTTTCTCTGTGTAGAGTTGAGTTTAGAAACAGACACTTACTGCAGGCGGATTGAAGAAGACAAGAAATCCAAGATTGGACTGTAATCCTGAAAGGATCTAATAAACTGTCAAAACAGTGAATTTCTTAAGAACATCGACTGCAAAGAATATCATGGAAGAAACATCAATCAATTCCCAAACACCAAAAACTAAGAAAATGTGGAAGTGAGTTTCTCTTGTCAAAACGGGGTCCTTTAGACTCTACTTGACTGTTCGCACCGCAAGGAACTACCACGTAAACTAACCAAAGAAGTTCTCCTGGTTAAAACGAGTCTAATAGTCATATAGATCATGGTGACAAGACACTACAGAACATAGAACTGTCGAAACTGCCAGTTTATACAGGGGATAAGGGACAGAAAAGTTGCTGATGAAACAACAATGGATCTGCAAACACTAGAAACCAAGAACATTTCGATGAAGAATCTTCCTTGTTTCCATAAAACTGAAAAAAAATATCTTCAACCAAATTGGTGCCAAAGAAACCAATATAGGTCGTTATCCAAGAAGATCACGTTGATAATGTTTAAAAAGCCAAGGAACAAATGAAACGGTAAGTTATTTCAGTATAACGACACCAAAGAAGAACTAACAGATCATGGACAAACCAAAATGTCTTTGGACGGATTGGCGGAAAAATTGATTGAGATGAGTCCATTGACCTTCAAGATCATAGCAATAAGATACTAGTCGCCAAGGAACTGTCGAAACAGCGAGTTTATTCATTGCTTCGGCGACTTAAAGTTGTATATGAAACATCGATCGATCTTCAAAAACAAGTAACTAAGAACATTTCGAAACAGGGAAGATTCGTCATCATTACAAAATCATAACCAAATACAAGAGAACAGGAAAATGTATTTAGACGGATTGGCGAGGAAATTAATTGAGATGAGTCAATGGCCTTAAAGATCACAGCAAAAAGATACTAGTCGCCAAGTAACTGTCGAAACAGCGAGTTCACCCATTGCTTAAAGTTGTAGATGAAACATCGATCGATCTTAAAAAACAAGAAACTAAGAACATTTCGAAACAGGGAAGATTCGTCATCAATAAGTCCAAGAATACCCAACTGAAATGTAAAAACCCAAATTAGCCTTTTATTAAAGGTCATGTTGAAAATGATTAAGGAGACAAGTCGAAATGGGGAGTTTTTTCAGGATATTGGCTACAAGATCATGAGCTAAAAATTAATCGTTCGCCACACACCAAAGACCATCAAAATGGTATTTAGTGTTTGGCCATTAATAATGAGTCTGTTGGCAATAAAAATCCTAGTAAACAAGACACTAGAGTCCAAGAAAATTTAGAATCTGTGAGATCTTGGAGACATCGGTGCCAAAAAGACAGGACGTCTTGGTTTTGTTGGACAAAAATGTTTTGTAGACAATACGTTACAGGCCAAGGAATAGTTAAAACGATGGATTTCTTTAGGGTCTTTGTAGCCGAAAAAGACACTAGAGTCCAAGAAAATTTAGAATCTGTGAGATCTCAGAGACATCGGTGCCAAAAGGATCTAGACAATACGTCTTGGTTTTGTTAGACAAAAAGGTCTTGTAGACAATACATTAGCGGCCAAGGAATAGTTAAAACGATGGATTTCCTTAGGGTCTTTGTAGCCAAAAAAGGCTTATAGGATCATATAAGTAACAACGATCGTTAACATATCAGAGATCTACCAAACTGAATTCTTGTGAATATATTAAAGTCAAAGAAGAACAATATCGATATGAAATCAAATAACAGTAAAAACACAGAATTTCTTCAGATTTTTTAAGACAAAGAGGACCTTAAAGATTATGGCAACAGTTTATTGGGATCCACAAATTGATTAGGTTTAAAAATAAAAAATTATCATTAACATTAATGAACAATTCATTAAATTCTTCAGATCCACTTGCAGAAATTTCACATTGGAAAGAAATTTTGGGGCAACTGTCGCTAATCTTGAGAATTTCAAAATATCATGGAAAAAAGATCCGAAAATTTTTTTGTTATCCACAAATTGATTACTTTAAAAAGAAGAAATTCAAATGCTATAAATACTCAAGCATTATATACAACGGATTCAGGTTCCTGTGGATATTTCCTGTAAAACTGTAGAATTTCACATTATAAATGGATTTGGCTTCAACTGTGAGAAACCTTGAGACTAAGGAGAAGAGACAGTTAAGTCAGTGAGTATATTTGGAAGCGGCTAGCCAGAACAATATGAGAAAACTACAGCAGACGATAAACTGTCTCACCAATTGAAAGTGTAACAGGAACCAACCAGTTGCTGAACGCAGTGGCGCGCTATTAACAAACAATGATGCACAGACACAAAGATGGAGAGAACATTACGAAGAAACAGTAACATCACCTCGACAAGGAAATTGAAAACAACAGCCCTGCAGAAAATACCCTAAGAATATTAGGCAGCCTCCCCAGTATAAGTGAGATTAAGGAGGCCATCGGGAAGTTAAGAGATAATAAGGCAGCAGGCGAAGATGGAATACCAGCTGAAATTCTTCGGGTAGACATTGAAACCACAGCTGAACTTCTACGACCACACATCACATCAGTGTGGGAGGATGAAAGGCTACCTCCAACTTGGAAGAATGGCATCACCGAAAAGTGGCGACTTGAAAGTTTGCAACAACTGGAGAGGAATTACTCTGCTTAACACCATATACAAGATACTAGCAGTCAAAATACAGGGAAGGCTTCAAATTAAAATGGAGAACATTCTACGAGATGAACAGGCAGATTTCCGTCCAAACAGGAGCTGCCTAGACTAGGCCAACACTCTACGCATTATAATAGAACAATCACTAGAATGGCGTACTCCTCTGTACCTACTGTTCGTAGATTTCAAGAAAGCCTTCGACACCATCAGAAGAACCGCCATATGGAAAGCGTTAAACTATGTATGAGGATGCAGAACTATCAGTTCTTCACAACGGGAATATAAGTCAACCATTTCACACAAACGCTGGAGTAAAAAACAAGGATGTCCCCTATCACCTCCGCTATTCACTATAGTGCTGGATGACATCATGAGCAAAGTCTGTGCAGAGAGAAGAGGAATAACGTGGAGCCTCTCACGCCAACTCGAGGATTTTGATTATGCGGATGATATTTCGCATAAGATCTCCAACATGCAAGCAAAGATAGATGATCTGGAAAGACTAGCACGCAATGTTGAACTTGAGATAAATATCAAGAAAACCAAAGCTATGAGAATCAACAACGTTAGCATCGATAACATCATGCTACAAGGCCAACCAGTTGAATATGTAGAAAGCTACTGCTATCTAGGCAGTACAGTAACAACAAATGGCGGCGCTGAATCAGACGTAAATAACAGGCTCAATAAGGCGAGAGCGGCATTAGGAAGACTACAACCAGTATGGAGAAACTCAAAAATATTCAGACGAACCAAGCTTAGAATATTCAATGCATGTGTAAAATCTACTCTGTTGTACGGAAGTGAAACTTGCTTAGTATCGAACACCATCACGCAAAAGACTACAGGTATTCATTAACAAGTGCCTCAGAATCATATGCAGAATATTTTGGCCTAACAACATCAGCATTACAGATCTCTGGAACCTCACCAACTAGGAACCCATACTAACGCAAATAAAACGTAGGAAATGGAGGTGGATCGGCCATATTATCGGAAAGAATCCAGACAGTATAACAAGGATGCCACTAGAGTGGAACCCTCAAGATTCAAGAAGCCGTGGTCGACCAAAGAACACATGGAGACGCACGATACTCCAAGATCTAGGACAGTGCAATCTTACGGGAAGACGGGAAAACAACTGCTACAAATCGTGTAACATGGAGATGCTTTGTGGAAGCCATATGCTTCCAAGAGGGGTAATGGAGAGAAAATAAAAAATATTTGGTAAACTGACACATACAGCCCAATTATGAAAAAAAAAATTCCCCGGGAGTTTTTTCCCATTGAATTAACATATGAAAAATGGGAAAAAGGAAAAGGCTCCCTGGCGATTTCATAATTGGGCTGATAGAGAATATCAAACAGTTTTTTGGGATTAACATGGTATAATTTACATTTATTTCTTAAAAAATAATGGAACCTACTAGACAGTTAAAAATAACGCAATTGTTTTTTCTTTATAATAATTTCCATTTAGCCTTCGTTTAGTCATTCATTCATTCGTACCGGACAATTGTACATTTGGTCAGTCAAATGATACCGTCATTCATTCATTCATCTCTTTATTGCAACAAGACACAAACAAAAAAAAAAAAAAACTTAAAAATCGTTTATAATTGTTAAGTCTTTAAATTGAAATAAATTCTTGTTTCATTTGTGTTATACAGCCACAAATTCATAAGAAATTTACGAATAACTAAATATATATATTCACATATTGGGGGGTTTGTGTTACAATTATAAATGAAATGGAATGAAAATATATTATAATTACAGGGTGCATTAATTAATCTTGAGCTGAATGAAAACAAAAAATAATAAAAACAACTCTAGACACAGATCAATCATATTTTTGTTGTTTGTTTGATCGTTCGTCTAAGAGTATTAGCATGTACGAAGAGTACAAAGAGTACGTAGAAATGTTGTTAATTTCGATTGTACAAGTGACATGTGCTTCTGACAAATAAATAACAAACATATGTTTACACTCAATAATAAAATGCATACATGCTTACATACATATTTATAGAGGTACATATTTAAATGTCATTAAAAATTAAACAATTGTTATAAATTTAACAAAACTGAACTGAATTAAATGAATTTTTACACACAGTAGTTGAAAAACAATTAATTTTTGTTTTCAATAAAATTTTATGATGAAAAAATACAAATTTGTTTTTGTTTTATAAAATAAACTGAATTGCCAAACTCTTTAAAACTTTATTAAAAATGTTCTTTGTTAAAGGGAAACCTTTTTTTTCTTCTGTTGGGTAAAATATATTTTGTTGTATGAACTCCATATGAAGGACCCCCCTTGGTTTTCAGTTATATGATCTGTTATTAATTTGATTCTTGTTTAAGCAGCATCAGCAACTTTTCTTCCTTCTTCTCTGCCTCTTAAGACTACTCTATAAAGTTTTTGGTTGGCATTGGCTTGGCTCCATTGAGTTTTGCTTGGCTCCATTGAGTGTGTAGCTTGTGTGTGAGAGTGTGTTTTAATCCTGTGTTGAGCTTGTCGCGCGTTCTCATGTTTAATGCGTCGTTTGTGGTGTCTGTTTAAATTGTTTGCTATTTATGTCGGCAACTACCGTATAAACTTGAGTTTTTTTTTTTCTTTTTTTCATTTGCTTTTTGCTGGCTTGACTTGGGAGAACATCAGCATGTTCGTACAACATGTTGTTCATATTTAGTTTGGAGCCAAGCGTATGCTGAAATCAATATGTTGACTAATAAATTGTTTAACAAAAAATCTGTGTTTTATTCAATAACAATTAAAGTACAAATATCCGCAGATAGCAGGGATTTTAAAGACGAAGGAAGGGGGCCCTCAGAAATGGGAAGTTAATAAATCAGACAAAGAAGGTTAGGTTTCCAGCCAGCCGCGAAGTGAAGAAGAAGAGCAGCTCACGTGAGTCCAGGCAATAGATCCCTTTGTGTTACCTGTAAGTATAGAGGCAAAAAGAGTAGATATGAAAAAATAGAGAAGGGGACAGTCAAGATTTGGTTAAGATTGAAGAGTAAGAGAAGAGATTCTAGAGATAAAGAGAAAGGAGAGGAGATTATTATTTGGTCACTCCATGGAGATCACCATATTTGCTCTGGTTAGCCAATTACTGTTCCTTACAAAAGGTATTAATACACTCAAGCCTCAAATTCGTGAGCTCAGAGAGACTAGTTAGGGAACGATGTCCCTGGGATGTTAACAAATCAGACAGAAAGAGAAGGACAGAGTAGATATGAAAAAAAAGATTTGGTTAAGATTGAAGAGTGAGAGAAGAGAAGAGATTCGAGAGATAAAGAGAAAGGAGAAGAAACAGTTGAATCTGTGATTTTTTTTGGGTAATTCGACCCAAGGAGGATCTCAATCATCGTGATAACAGTTTTCTTTTTGTTCAACATGACAAAATTCCCATTGATTTCTTTAAAAAAAAGAGGAAAATCAAACCATTCTAGGTAATAGACACCTTCAACCATTAAATATTCCTGATTCAGATCTCTGTCAACATTTCGTGTTTGTAAATTGGAAATTAACAATTCGGACAGAGAACGTTTATATAAACAGCGAAATTGGTTTTGCTTTTCTCCAAGGGAATTGTTTTGGAACAATTCTGAATTGGAGAACATTCAAAACCGTGAGTTTCTTCACGGCTAGAGTTTTTTAAGATCAACATGGAAAAATTTACATTGATTAGTTTTAAAAGAGGAAAATCAATCCACATCATACCTCAATTAAACACATTGGACAGTTTAAAACAATCAAATGCTCTAGATTTAGACCCCTTTCCTTGTTTGTAAACTGTAGAAAATTCCCCTAGATTCAATTGTGATCAACTTTGGGACAAGAGGAGAAGATACCGTTCAATAAGTGAGTTTCTTTGGCTCATCGGAGGTAAAGATGATACCAAACATCGTAGCAACAGTTTTTTTGGACCAACATGGTATAATTCACAATGATTAATTTTAAAGAAAGGAAAATCAAACCATTCTAGGGAAAAGGGATCTGAAATTAAACTATTAAATATCTCAGATAAAATGTGGAAATTTCCCAATAGAAATAGATTTGGGTTTAACTGTATCCAATCTTGAGACCAAAGGGCAGAAGACAGTAGATTCAGTGAATCGTAGAAGTCAAACAGTATTTTAAAGAACATGAAGAACAGTTGTCTCCAGAATCAGTGAGTTTCTTTGGGTCATCGGACACAAGGAAGGAACATTGTTACAGCAGTTTTTCGGAATAACTTACATTGATTTAAAGAAATTTAAAAGAAAGGAAAATCAAATTATTCTAGTGATTCAGTCAGGACCATAGTTTATAAATGGCAAATTAGACTTTGCATATCTTCAGCACAACTGTGTTGTAAGATTTTCGATTTACTACGAGAGATTTTTGGTTGGAGAACAGTCAAAACACAGAGTTTCTTCAGGTCATCAAAGCCAAAGAAGATCTTAAGAATCATGAGAATAGTTGTTTGGGATTCACATGATATAATTAAGCCACATCATACATTAAGTTACCTATTGGATAGTTTGAATGACAGCAGTTTAGAGAAAAGCTTTACAAATCCTCAACTGACAAATTCAATCAAAATGCAGTTTCCTGTCAAAACCTGTTTCACATTAGACAATTTAGTTGCGCAAGTCTCTTGCGTAATTCTTGTGTTTGTTGATGTCAGAGGTAAAAGCAAGAGACTTGCGCAACTAAATTGCCTAATGTGAAACAGGTCTTAGATTTTTTGGATTATTTTGCAAGACAATAAACATGAATATTGTTTAACAGTTTTCTTTAAACCTCTTACTACATCCGAGCAAAATTAGTTTTTCTCTTCACTTAATTATTCACATAACAAACATCCTTAAAGTTTCGAGCTCTTAAGGAATCTTGATCACTTTAGCCACCCCAACTCGTTTGGCCAAATTAGGGAAATAATTAAAAAAGTTATTAAGCCACTAAGGCCCCTTTTCCTTAAAACTGCCCCCTCCTTCTTTAACAACTCTCTTGTTTTCAAAAATATAAAATATTTGTTTAATTACTCACAATAGCTTCTTCTTTTTGGTGTGTAAGTTTTTGCTTTGTTTGCAAAAAAAAAAACACAACAACAAACATAAAATAAACAACCAGTAACAACAGCAAAAACAACAACAACAATTGTTAAACAAAAATGCAACTCTATCGTATATCAGAGTTGTATTGTCGATGCTAACAAACCATGTCAACCTATAAAAAGTTAAGAGAACAACAAAACTTAAAAAACCCTGATGATCACATAAGCTTTCGAAGCTGCAGCAGCACCAGCAACCAACAACATTGTTGGAATGTATGGTATCATGTACTTACAAAACTTTATTTTGTATGTCTCTTTGTTTTTTTTTTTTTTTTTGTTCAATTTCAAACGTTTCATCGTTGTTGCTGTTTGTTGTGGAGCTGCACAGTTGTGATTTTTGTACTCTTTAGGAAAATTATGACATGAACATGAACGTAATCCTCATAATGATGTTATACAATACGCCATCTTAGGGTAAACAAACTGGAGCCGCAACAAAAAGGTACAAATCCAAAAACTGTAACCTCTATACTACTACTAAGTCCAAAGAGAATTATAAATATAAGTAGTTGATTGGACTTGAACAGAGAAAAAAAAAAAAAATTAAGAAACATGTTGAGTTTTGTGTTCGAAAAAAACGAAAAATGTTCACAGAGTTCACAGGACAGGAATGCGCTGACATTGAATATTTATATGAGTGGATTATGACAGGTTTGTTGGCTGTGGTTGTCGTTGATTTTACAATGTTTTTTTTGTTGTTTTCCTCACTCTCTCTCTCTCCTGCTTTGAATTAAATTTGTACTTCCCAGACCCAACGTATGTGTCGATGGCAGCCAGATGATTTATTTTCACTTATTGGTGATATTTTTGTTAATATCTGTTTACGCCACAAACAAATATGAAACGAAACGGAACACTGCTGTCCCGCTTGGTAGGAATGAAAAAAATAAAAAAAATACTAAAAACTTTTTTAATTGTCTTAATAACTAAAAAAGGCCAAGGAAACACAATTAGTTTGTAGACAGAGTAAATTAAGGCTTGTTGGCATCTAGACTAAGGATGAGACATTGTGAATGGAATACAATTTGTGGAAGCATATTTATAGTCTTTTGGATTTTAAGCAAATTCTTTAACTTTTTTTTTAGTTTTGTATGTATCAATACAGTTTAAATACTCATATGAATTAGAAAAATTACTGCATATAGTGGAAAGACTAGAAGAAACGCGTACAAGGATTTTAAATTCATCAATAATCAACATGATGAGCTCTATCTTCCATTATCGTTGTTCCAGAATTCAAATATAGAGTTCTTACGCTGATCTTCGCTCAGAAGACCAGTTCTCCGAGACCTACTTACATCTTGAATCTAATTAAACTTCTAACTCTACAACGTCTTTTACAGTTTACTTTTGATGAAGCAACTTGTGGCTTGATTAAGAGCTAATCTGATCAGCTATGCTTCTTGGAGACTTCTAGTTTCTTTGGGCTAAGAACACCTACACATAGTAGTTGGACCCAATGACTTCGACGCCAAATCATCATAGAATTCTCCAATTGGCACTTGATTTGAGGAACTTCTCCATATGATTCCGAATTTCCAAATAGTGAGACTAATCCTACCAAATTAAGCTTCCCAAAATTAAGGATCATTCATTAAAGAGAATAAGCAAAAGTAGGCTTAGATCACTTGAAAATCTAAAAGATACTTGTCGAATACTAATCAGAAATACATATTTCCTAACAAAAGCAGTCGAATTTTCACATGAGCGTAACGAACTATATGGAATCAATCATCCCAAGATCAAGAAGCAAAAGATCATTCACCTCAAACATAATGATATTATGTAGCGTAACAGATAGCTAGATCACTTGAACATCTGCAACCTAGCTTTCGAAATTGATAGTAATTTGGGAAACATTTCTCAAACCTTGCGAAACGTAATGATGAGAAAGATCACAAACCTTTTGTTGTCTTCGTTGGAACAGGCTGTTTTCCAACTTAATGAAATAATTAAGGTAGATAAGGTTCATGAAATACATTGAATAAGCATCACAATATTCATTTCAATCATGAATAAGCGAAAAATAAAGTTAGAACACTTAACGTGCAACCTAACATCTGGAATTGACAGTCTTTGGCAAATATCTTGAGTTTTACGAAATTTACTTTCCTAATAAAGTAAGAAAACTTCCAGATAAGTGGGAATAACTCTACCAAATCAAGCTTAAGATGAAGGATCAATCATCTCAGTCATGAACATTTTTAGATCACTTGAAGATCTACAAGATAGCTTCCAAAATTAACAGATTTTGGTAAATCTGAGGTCACAATTCCGGATGCAAGGGGTAATGATACTGTCACTTCTTTCTTTTAACCAGCTCGAGTCATTACAAATGGTTGAATTGACTACAGTTTTCCTACACAGCTGAAATTGAAGATTAGCGTAACGAAATAACCGAAGCATTCCTATCAATCGTTCATTTCAATCATGAGTTTTATTGATTGGTCTAGGAGAATAATTGAAAATGATGATCAGAACTCTTAAAGCCCTCCAATGTAGCTTCCGGAGTTGGTCGTCTTTGGAAAATTTCATGTAAATTCGTGATGATGAGGTCACCAATGATCACAAATGGCGATTTGAGCCATATAATAAAAGACGCATGGTAAATCGATACAATAACTTCCATCAATTAACCAGCCTGCTTTATTGTAACTATTCGATCATACGAAAATGCTTAGAACACTTGAAGATCTACAAGATAGCTTCGAAAATTTTCCTACACAACTGAAATTGAAGTTGAAGAAACCAAGTTATTCCAAAATCAAGCACCGAAGGATCATTAATTTCAATCGTAAGTTCTATTGATTGGTCTAGGAGAATAATTGAAAATGATGATTTGAACTCTTGAAGCCCTGCAATATAGCTTCCGGAATTGGTCGTCTTTGAAAAATTTCATGTAAAATCGTGATGATGAGGTCACCAATTATCACAAATGGCGATTTGAGCCATAAGACCAAATGCAAGGTAAATCGGTACAGTAACTTCCATCTTAGAACACTTGAAGATCTACAAGATAGCTTCCAACATTGGCAGATTTAGGTAAATCTGAGGTCACAATGCCGAATGCATAGAGAATCGAAACGTTCACTTCCATCATTTAACCAGTCCGATTCATTACAACTGTTTAAATATCCGTATTGACTACACTTTTCCTACACAGCTGAAATTGAAGATTAGCACAACGAAATAAACAAATTATTCCAAAATCAAGCACCGAAGGCTCGTTAATTTCTAACGTGAGTTCTATTGATTGGTCTAGGAGAATAATTCAAAGTGATGATTTGAAGCCCTGCAAGCATCACAAGATCGAGGATCATTCATCTCGAGCATCTAATATATAGATTGGTTAGCGGCAATAAGAGAAAAAGAAACTTAGATTACTTTAAGATGCTAGTGGTAGAGTAATTCGCATCTTAAAACCCGGGTAAGTTGTTACTTAAGGTAAAACGTATCGGTTCTTTAACTTTATTTACTGTTGACAAGACACCGGAAACATTAGTGTCTTCCTTTATAAGACCTACTTACACCTTACAGTAAACATCTCTCATCTGCATAGATTCCGGAAGCAGCCATCATAATTCAAATATATATAGGAGATTTCCTTTGAACATACGGTCACCGTTGACCAGGCAACTCCTAAGTATATAATCAACATGTCAAAGTAGTTCCCAATCATTCGTTGAGTTTGAAGGCATAACTCAAGGCTCTACCATTCCAAAACACTCTGACACACGCCATTGCAAGCTAGCTCAAATTAGAAATAATCTTCAGTTTGGTCACCCAATAAAGATTATTTGAAAGAAAACAAAGATTCTACCAGCCAGAGATTATAAAGTCCTGTTGACATAACAATTCTTTTTAGGATGTCATCGGAGGAGACATTCAAATTATGAAAGAAACACAGTAGTTCTTGACAGCTTTGAATGACATTCATAGAGACGCCATCATTTCTGTGGTTTCTGGATACCGTTTGAATGTTGTGCTTGGAGGTTTAAAATCGCTCATACCAGTAAAGGGTTGTTCTGGCATAACAGAAGTCATGGTGGAGCAACTGGCTTAATGCCTTCAGTTTCCGCATCTACCTTGTCGTCCACAATTTATGTCCAGCATATGGTCAGGATGTAGAGTCAGCTCTTAATATATGGACAAGAAACTCTTAGCAGAAGTTTCTTAACTCAAACTGTAGCTTACTTGTTGGCGCCTTTGTTGAGTGACATCCAGTAGGGAAATCTTCGGAATAGTCAAACGAATCCCTTATCGCTCAATAAACACAACATATTGCTTAATAAATAGTTATTCCTGGCATGTCCTCGTAAAAGTAGCTTAATTTTATAATCCTTCCAAAGGATTATCTAGAGAGATCTTCATATAAATACAGGTTAGGTTCCATGGGCAGCTACACGTCAAGCAGCTCACATTCATAACTGATCCCTTTGTGATTCCCAAGAAGTAAACAGCAGGATATTTATACATCCGCTGTTTTCAAGGTGAACCAACCAGTTTATCTGATGAAGAAGTGGATGCGTCTTAGATTCATCCTTGATAACTCATCTAAAAACGAGAGGAAGGGGGTTCCAAGGATATGTTCCCTCAAGTTAATAAGAGCCAGGCATTGGCAGAATAGATGGGACACAGTTTTCTCCTATTCTTTGTTTCGACAGCTTCTACAGTAGTCGTTAAACCCAATCTTCTAAAATGTGTTCCAATTATGCAATGTCCTTATTTGCTTACGACGGAATTCCATAAGTTGCGATAACACAGGTGGATTCATTAGTCTACTTGTTCTGTGCAGTCTCATATAAGTAGTCTCTTCTGTACAATAATCTTACGTTTTGCAAGGGAAATACCAGAATAGGGATCAATCGATTTCTCAGCCATCAACGCACCTGTTTCGGCCAATCCGTCTGCTATACAATTACCCTGATTTCCATTATGTCCAGAGACCCATATAAGCTTTATCCTAGAATGTCTCGCTATCTCATTTAAGTATTCCCGGCATTCCTCGGTTAACCTAGATGTCGTGAAGAAACCCGCTATTCCGATAACGGCAGCTTTGCTATCAGTAAATATACATGTATCTACATATATTCGATAATATGTCAGCCAATTGGATGCACGTCTTATGGCAGTAATTTCGGCCTCAAGAGCAGTGCAGAAGTTAAGTAGGATTTTGTCCCATAGTTCTCGATAAAGAATCCTCCATATGACATCGTCAGGGGGGTAGTGTCGGCGCAGCCTTATATCCCTGTTCGGAATTATAATAAGGAATTGCATGGCAATAAATGGTTTTGATCCTTCTGTTATACATGTCGAACAGCAGGATATCCAAAGCCATGTTCCACAGAAGTGGTGATAGTATCCCTCCCTGTGGGGTTCCACGATTAGCCACTTTTGAGACACTGGTGCCACCTAACGTGGCACATATGACTCTGTAAATAGTATTTCTCCAATCTCTATATTAAAAAAGGAAACGAATTCAATTCTTGATCTCTCGTATTTTTAACTAAAAATTTGTGGTTTTAAACAAATTTCGTCAATGTGAATCCAAATTTGTGATAGTTATTTTTATATGTAAAATTTAATCTTTCCACCATAGCAAAATATTAAACACTCTTTAAAACAGCATCCAACCTTTAATAATATCGCGTCAGCCATTTTATTTTCATACCTCAAACCAATCTCATCCTACCTACCAATTACTTTCACAAAGCAATCTTCATAAATTGCTGCCAATAATACAAACCAATGATTGAAGTTTTAAGTTTTTTTTCCATCGATACTTTTCAAATCATCATCAACATCATCATCCACTACGACATGTTGTTCATTGTTTGCAGGTAGAATAAGTTTTTTTTTTTTTTTTTTTGTTTAAAAACTTTAAAGTTCTGAAAATTGGCTGCTGAAGAATTCAGCCATCCATCAATCAAATCAATTATTATTGAAGACCAGGTAAAAGAATACTCTGGTGCTTTTTTTACGTTTCTTTCTTAAACATAAAAAAGCTTTAATGGGATTCGTGGAATAAATTTGGTTTAAATGTTTTAAGGAAGTGATTTTTTGATGAACTCGGTCGGCCATAATAAAGGGTTGCCAAAAGATAAAAAAAAGTAATATTTACTCATATTTTGTGGAAATAAAACAAAAATTTAATTATATTGTTAAGAGTATTCATAAATGTAGTTGTGTATATTTATGTATGTATAATTGTAGTTTGTTTTCTGATTGGTATTTTGCGATAAAAATCTTTGAACAGAAAAAAAAAAAAGTAAACAACGCCAACCAACATCACTAACTACTAATAATAATGAGGTTAAGTTGAATACATTACTGTTGTTGTACTGTATAAAGCTCAAAATATGCACCACTGTCTGAAATCATATATTTTTTTTTCCATTTTCTGAATGTGTGTATTTGGTTTTTTTTCTGTATTGTCCTAAGGGTTACAAATAAATTTTTCCCAATGGCGGCGGCTTGTTAGTACATGTTGATTTTGTTTGGTTTTGTTTTAATATTCCGTCCTTTTTAACCCTTAAAGGGGTCAACGTTTTTTTAAACGGAACGAAGAAATACTAGAAATTTGAAAAAAGTAAAAACTTAAAGCATTTGTTAAATAAATTATTATCAGTTCAGTCCTAGTTCTGTTCTAGTTCTGTTCTAGTTCTGTTCTAGTTCTGTTCTAGTTCTGTTCTAGTTCTGTTCTAGTTCTGTTCTAGTTCTGTTCTAGTTCTGTTCTAGTTCTGTTCTAGTTCTGTTCTAGTTCTGTTCTAGTTCTGTTCTAGTTCTGTTCTAGTTCTGTTCTAGTTCTGTTCTAGTTCTGTTCTAGTTCTGTTCTAGTTCTGTTCTAGTTCTGTTCTAGTTCTGTTCTAGTTCTGTTCTAGTTCTGTTCTAGTTCTGTTCTAGTTCTGTTCTAGTTCTGTTCTAGTTCTGTTCTAGTTCTGTTCTAGTTCTGTTCTAGTTCTGTTCTAGTTCTGTTCTAGTTCTGTTCTAGTTCTGTTCTAGTTCTGTTCTAGTTCTGTTCTAGTTCTGTTCTAGTTCTGTTCTAGTTCTGTTCTAGTTCTGTTCTAGTTCTGTTCTAGTTCTGTTCTAGTTCTGTTCTAGTTCTGTTCTAGTTCTGTTCTAGTTCTGTTCTAGTTCTGTTCTAGTTCTGTTCTGTTCTAGTTCTGTTCTAGTTCTGTTCTAGTTCTGTTCTAGTTCTGTTCTAGTTCTGTTCTAGTTCTGTTCTGTTCTAGTTCTGTTCTAGTTCTGTTCTAGTTCTGTTCTAGTTCTGTTCTAGTTCTGTTCTAGTTCTGTTCTAGTTCTGTTCTAGTTCTGTTCTAGTTCTGTTCTAGTTCTGTTCTAGTTCTGTTCTAGTTCTGTTCTAGTTCTGTTCTAGTTCTGTTCTAGTTCTGTTCTAGTTCTGTTCTAGTTCTGTTCTAGTTCTGTTCTAGTTCTGTTCTAGTTCTGTTCTAGTTCTGTTCTAGTTCTGTTCTAGTTCTGTTCTAGTTCTGTTCTAGTTCTGTTCTAGTTCTGTTCTAGTTCTGTTCTAGTTCTGTTCTAGTTCTGTTCTAGTTCTGTTCTATTTCTGTTCTAGTTCTGTTCTAGTTCCATTCCAAAAGTACCATTAGTTCTCCAGATATTTCTAATTTCAGTCTGATTCACATCAGCTACCTTTTATGTATATAAGTTTAATAATTTATAATACTGAAACAAGTACCATTAGGAGAAAATTTCACTCTTTAACTGCCATCAAGTTTGAGTTTTCAAAATACTTTCTTTTGCAAACATTTTTTTGGGTCTGATATTTTGATTTTTTTATATTAAAATTCGACTTTTGGAATAATATATGAGTGATCACAGATTGAGCTTATTTCCCCTAAAATCGCAGTATTTTCAAAGTTATTATCGATTAAAATGTATCAGTTTTTACACCCTTCAGCATGAGTGGCAAGGGTATATAGAAGTTTGTCATTCCGTTTGTAATTTCTACATTTTTCATTTGCGACCCAACAAAGTAGTCGATATAGCCATGTCCGTCTGTATGTTGAAATCAACTTTCCGTAGCCCCCAAATAACTTACATACATGATTCATACATCAATATATCGGGAAATCTTCCGAACCGGTTGCTATTTAAAATCGACAGAATCGGCCCACAAATGACTGAGATATAAGGAAAAGGCCAGAACAACCTCGATTTTTTACTTTTTATTGATCTACTTATATCTGGATTACTAAGTCATTAATATAGACAATATGGATATGTAATGATAGATATTTCAAAGTCCTTTACAACGACATATATAAGATCATAGTTAGTTGGTCCTACAATGGGTCAAAATCGGGAAAAATATTTTTTAACCCGAATTTTTTCTTCACCAAAAAATTTTTTTTATTATAAACTTTTTTTAATAATAAATTTAAAAAAAAAACATTTTAAAAAAAATTTTAAAAATTAAAATATAAAAAAAATTTTTGGCATAAAAAATTTTTGGCTTAAAATTTTTTTCACAGTTTTGAAATGAAAAAATTAAAAAGTTAAAAATAAAAATTTGAAATTTTGGAAAAAAAAAAATTGGCAATATAAAAAAAATAAATTTTTTACCCCTTAATTGTTTGAATTTCTAAAAAAGTACCAAACACCTGTCTTCTAGTTTTTTTAATAGATATAAATGCATTTAAATTTTATTTGTATCTTTATTAGTTTAGAAGATAAAGGTTACTAAATTAAGCCGCTTTTGACACCTAAACCTTCTAACTTCCAAAAATCCCATCTTAGTGGATCAACATAGAAAGAGGGGATCATATAGTCCATGGTTCATGTCTCTACTTTTTGGCGTTTGGGCTATTCAATGTTGAAACAGTCAGTCATTCAGTAACATTACTCTTTTGTATATGTATAAGTAGATTGACACAATTTTAGCAACAATTGCTTACAATGTCTAGGGAAAATAATTAACCTTTAATTAATACGCGACTAATAAAGTTTGTAAAGCTTTTTTGTATTGATTTTACAAAGAAATTGGTATTTGGGAGATTTTTCTATTAGAATAGAGCAAAAAGCCACGGCTGGCATCACTGCTTGAAATACCGTTAGCAGTTTGAGTGGCCATATTTTCCTTATTTTATTATTGTTTACTTAATTAAAGTATGGCAATGCCATATGCGTGTAAAAACCTAAATTTAAACAAATTTATGGAGATTTTTTACTTTTCTAGTTACCTTGCAGCCCTTAAAGGTTTAATTAATATGAATTTCCATATTTTCTGTTGTTGCTGATAGTTTTTTATTTTTTCACTTAATCCTCCATGTTTTTCGCTGTTGTTTTTTTCCATTTTTTTGTATTTTAGCTTTTGTTTAATGTCTATGTATCCATATGAATTACTTACAATTTTCTGTTTCTGTTATAGTTTTATTTTTTTTTTTGTTATTAATTCCAGATAAGATTTCAATCATGGACACGCAAACTGTATTTATACATATTTTCCTTTGTGGTGGTTTTGTTGGCCAAGGATTATTGCTGAACACCAAGCTTGGCAGGGCTAAAGCAAAAAAAGAAAAAATGAATATTTTGGTAAGTCCTTTTTTTTTTTGTTCAACTTGTATTTATTTAGTTTTTTTTCTTTTGTTTATGCAAAGAAATACTAAAATATAGGGTAGTTGGAAATAAACATCATTTATTATTTGGCCATAATTTTACATTTGCTGCTAAGGGGGGTAATTTTCAGAGTTTTTTCTTTTATATGAAAATAGGAATTTTTTTGTAATAAACAGGCCTTTTTTCATATGTTTAGTATAATTCTACACTAAAAGTAATCAATTTCTATTGATTAGAGCAAACGAATAACCGATTAATCGTTAAATAATATTATTAGTAAACGATTAATTGTGTTACATTTTGTTCGCTGTGTTTTAACAATTTAAAAATTTTTAAATTCAAAAAAAAAATTCGTTTAAAAAAATTTAGTCGGATAACCGATTATTCGTTATTTTTATTTTTTCGCAATAGTCAAATAATTATAAAAATAATTACGTTTAGTTAATTTATATTTTATTTAAACAAATTTAGACAATTTTCATTATTCTTTCTAACATTCTTTTCGAAAATACAATTTTTTTCATATCATCGTTTTATATGTTTATTAAAATACTATAGAAAACATAAAAAAATTGTATACTCTACACCACCATAGTGGGGAGTAGCTATCATATAAGCAAAATTCTCGAAAAGTATCCAAATAAAAGTCATATTTTCGGGCTTCCCGACTATATTTGCTTACTTGTTATTAATTAAAAAAAAACGAATAACCGATTATTCGTTAACTACTATGATTAATAAACGAATAATTGTTATACATTTTGTGCACACTGTTAAAATATAATGTAAATTTTTAAATTCATAAAGATTCGCTGAAAAATAGTCAATCGAATAACCGATTAATCGTTAATTTTCTACATAACATTCGAATAATTGGAAAATATTTCAGTTTTAGTTTATTTATATTTTATTAAACAAAATTTTCGCAATTTAAATTATTTACAAAACCGATTAAAATTTAACCGATTAATCGTTAGCTTTATTCGTTGTTTAACTGTAAAATTTTGTTAGTTTTTTGTTTTAATAAAGCCCTTTTTCATGTGTTTAGTCAAATTCGATGGTAAAAATAATCAATTTCTATTAATTAGAACAAACGAATAACCGAATAATCGTTAACTTATATCATTAATAAACGAATAATTGTTACACATTTTGTTTATACAGTTAAAATATATTTTAACAAATAAAAAATTTTGAATTCAAATAAATTCGATTAAAAATATTCAATCGAATAACCGATTAATCGTTAATTTTCTACGAAATATTCGAATAATTGGAAAAAATTGTACGTTTAGTTTATTTATATTCTATTAAATAAAATTTGAACAATTTTAATTATTTACAAAACCTATTAAAATTTAACCGATTAATCGTTAGCTTTATTCGTTGTTTAAATGTAAAATTGTGTTAATTTTTTGTTATAATAAAGCTCTTTCTCATGTGTTTAGTGAAAGTCGATGGTAAAAATAATCAATGTCTATTAATTAGAACAAACGAATAACCGATTAATCGTTAACTTATATCATTAATAAACGTATAATTGTTAGGCATTTCGTTTATAAAGTTAAAATATATTTTAACAAATAGAAAAAATTTGAATTCAAATAAATTCGATTAAAAATATTCAGTCGAATAACCGATTAATCGTTAATTTTCTACGAATTATTCGAATAATTGGAAAAAATTTTACGTTTTCTTTATTTATATTATATTAAACAAAATTTGAACAATTTTAATTATTTACAAAACCGATTAAAAATTAACCGATTAATCGTTAGCTTTATTCGTTGTTTAAATGTAAAATTTTATTAATTTTATGTTATAATAAAGCCCTTTTTCATGTGGATTGTCAAATTCGATGGTAAAAATAATCAATTTCTATTAATTAGAACAAACGAATAACCGAATAATCGTTAACTTATAGCATTAATAAACGAATAATTGTAACACATTTTGTTTATAAAGTTGAAATATATTTGAACAAATAAAAAATTTTGAATTCAAATAAATTCGATTATAAATATTCAATCGAATAACCGATTAATCGTTAATTTTTTATGTAATAATCGAGTAATTGCAAAAATATATATTTTAACAATTTAAAAATTTTGAAATTCAAATAAATTTGATTAAAAATATTCAATAGAATAACCGATTAATCGTAAATTTTTTTAGTTAATAATCGAATAATTGAAAAAAATATATTTTAACAATTTCAAAATTTTGAAATTCAAATAAATTTGATTAAAAATATTCAATAGAATAACCAATTAATCGTTCATTTTTTATGAAATAATCGAATAATTGAAAAAAAATAGTTTAACAATTTAAAAATTTTGAAATTCAAATAAATTCGATTAAAAATATTCAATCGAATAACCGATTAATCGTTAACTAATAACAGTAATAATCGAATAATTAGGAAAATTTTGCTAATTTTTTTTACTTTATATTAACCAACTAAAATTTATTAGATTGAATAAAATCCAAATTTTATTCGTTTTAATCTAATCATATTAAAAAAAAAGAAACCGAATAATCGATTAATTGTTAACTTTTTTCGCTCCTAATGGAATAAATATTAAAAAAATGTATACATATAGTTAACTTAGACGCTAAAAGTGATAAATTTTTCACTATAACTAAAACCGATTAATCGTTAACTAATATTAATAATTGTTAAAAATTGCACAGTTTCTATTAAAATTTATATAAAAAATTCCATTTTTTAAATTTTAAACAAGACCGATTAAAAAATTAAAATAAAAAAATAACCGATTAATCGTTAAGGTTTTTCCAGTTAAATAGAAAATTCTTAAAAATTTAATCGTTAACTATAATAATCGAATAAGTATTGCAAATTCCATAGTTTCAAATAATGTTTATATTGATCAACTAAAATTTATTAGTTTTAATCAAATTCGATTAAAAAAGAAAACCGAGTAACCGATTAATCGTTAACTTTAATCGATTTTAATAGAAAATTTATTAAAAATTTCATAAAGTTATTAAAATTATACTTTAGTAGTAAAAAAATTGAAAATTTTCAATAATAAAGCAAAACCGAATAACCGATTAATCGTTAACTAATATTAATAATTGACTATTAATTGTTCAAAATTGCTTAGTTCCTATAATTAGCGGCCCTGTGTTCCACTGGGATTTTTTAAATTTTAAACAGGATCGATTAATAAATTAAAATCAAATAACCGATTAATCGTTAATTTTTTTTTTTTTTGGTTGAATAGAAAATTTTTAAAAATTTAATCGTTAATTAATATCAGTATTCCATAGTTTCAAATAAACTTTATATTGACAAACCAAAATTTATTAGTTTTAATAGAATTCGATTAAAAAATAAAACCGAATAATCGATTAATAGTTAACTTTTATCGGTTCTAATAGAACATTTTTTTAAAATTTCATAAAGTTATTTAAATTATACTTTAGTAGTAAAAAATTTTAAATTTTCAATAATAAAACAAAACCGAATAACCGATTAATCGTTAACTAATATCAATAATAATCGAATAATTGTTAAAAACTTCAAAGTTTGTGTTAAAATCTGTTATAATAATATAAAATTGTCTAATTTAACTTAAATTTTATTTAAATATAAGCGAATAATCGATTAATCGGTAGCTCAAAATTAAAGCAATCGAATAAAAAATGTTGCCAAACTTTTTTTTAAAATAATTTTTATTCATAAAATGTTTCATTACTTTGAATATCTATGCAATTGTTTTAACCCATATAATTTGTTATCAAACACTTTATTTTATGTTTATTAGGCCTTGTTTAAAACATAATCTTAACCATTTCTTCTTAAACAATTTTGAAGAATGAAAAAAACCACTACAAACGTTGTTTTCATTTTATTTTTCGTTGAGGCATTTTCTTAATTCATTTACACGCAAATTATGAATAAATTTAACGCCATCAAATTCTACAAGAAAACATATAAACTAAGAAAATTATTATTAAAAAAAAAACCAAAAAACACAAATGAATTATAGAAAAATATAAATCATTAAGCAAAATTTACAACAAAACTTTAAACATATACAAAAAATTATCGAGTTGTAATGAACATTAAGAAAAAAAAAAAACTCTCAAAAAAAAATTTGTGTTAAAAGCAATTTTATGTTGCATTATTTAAATTTTGTAGTTTTTTGTATGCAATATTTTTTCGTTAAAATGCAAATTTCTTTCTGAACAACAAACATGAACAATACGTTAAGATAAAAATTAAAAAGAGTTTAAAGTCAGATTTATGGGCCAAGATAATAATACACTCGGCCGGTGAATACTAGTGCAATATTTACATGGTAATAGAGTAGTTAATACTACTATTTAGTAGAGAGCAGTGGTTGTATGTTTATATTATAATTATTAAACCAGGAGAAAAGAAAACTCCATAATTAAAACGTCAAAGTGAAATATTAGATTATTTTCTTATATTTTTTATTAATGCAAAAAGTAAGTAATTATTTGGATTAAATGTTAGAAACCGAATAGCAGATTAATTGCTAAATTTTTTAAGCCAAAATGAAAGAAATAATTAAACAGTTAATAAACTACAAACCAAACAACCGATTAATTGCTTACTACATTCATTAGTAATCGAATAATTGTTAAAAATTGCATAGTTTATATTAAACTGTATTCAAACTTTTATCAAATTCGATTTAAAAAAACCGGATAACCGATTAATCGTTAAATTTTTTCTGTTTTAATAGAAAAAATAAGACATTGAAAGTAAAATATTTTGAAAATTTTCAATATTAATAAAAACGAATAACCGATTAATCGTTAACTAATATCAGTAATAAACGAATAATCGTTAAAAATTCTATTGTTTCTATTTAAATTTATATTGAGAAACTAAATTTTATTATTATTCGATTAAAAAATAAAACCGGATAACCGATTAATCGTTAACTTTTTTCGGTTTTAATATTTTTTTTTAGTTAAATTAGACATTGAATGTAAAATAACTTGAAAATGTTCAGCAAATATCCGATTAATCGTTAACTAATATCAGAAATAAACGAATAATCGTTAAAAATTCTATTGTTTCTATTAAAATTTATATTGACAAACTAAATTTTATTATTATTCGATTAAAAAAAGGATAACCGATTAATCGTTAACTTTTTTCGGTTTTAATAGAAAAAATTAGACATTGAATGTAAAATAACTTGAAAATGTTCAATATTAATAAAACCGAATAACCGATTAATCGTTAACTAATATCAGTAATAAACGAATAATCGTTAAAAATTCCATAGTTTTTATTTAAATTTATATTGTCAAACAAAATTTTATTATTATTCGATTAAAAAAATAAAACCGAATAACCGAATCGTTAACTTTTTTCGGTTTTAATTTTTTTTTTTAAATCTCGTACCTTTAGTTAAATTAGACATTGAATGTAAAATAACTTGAAAGTGTTCAGCGAATATCCGATTAATCGTTAACTAATATCAGTAATAAACTAAGAATCTTTAAAAATTCTTTAATTTACATTAAAATTTATATTGACAAACTAAATTTTATTATTATTCGATTAAAAAAAGAGAACCGGATAACCGATTGATTAATCGTTAACTTTTTTCGCTTTTAATATTTTTTTTTTTTAGTTAAATTAGACATTGAATATAAAATAACTTGAAAATGTTCATCGAATATCCGATTAATCGTTAACTAATATCAGTAATAAACGAATAATCGTTAAAAATTCTATCGTTTCTAATTAAATTTATATTGACAAACTAAATTTTATTATTATTCGATTTAGAAAGAAAACCGGATAACCGATTAATCGTTAAATGTTTTCTGTTTTAATAGAAAAAATTAGACATTGAATGTAAAATAACTTGAAAATGTTCAATATTAATAAAAACCGAATAACCGATTAATCGTTAACTAATATCAGTAATAAACGAATAATCGTTAAAAATTCCATAGTTTTTATTTAAATTTATATTGTCAAACAAAATTTTATTATTATTCGATTAAAAAAATAAAACCGAATAACCGAATCGTTAACTTTTTTCGGTTTTAATTTTTTTTTTTAAATCTCGTACCTTTAGTTAAATTAGACATTGAATGTAAAATAACTTGAAAGTGTTCAGCGAATATCCGATTAATCGTTAACTAATATCAGTAATAAACTAAGAATCTTTAAAAATTCTTTAATTTACATTAAAATTTATATTGACAAACTAAATTTTATTATTATTCGATTAAAAAAAGAGAACCGGATAACCGATTAATCGTTAACTTTTTTCGCTTTTAATATTTTTTTTTTTTTAGTTAAATTAGACATTGAGTGTAAAATAACTTGAAAATGTTCATCGAATATCCGATTAATCGTTAACTGATATCAGTAATACACGAATAATCGTTAAAAATTCTATCGTTTCTATTAAAATTTATATTGACAAAAAAAATTGTATTATTCGATTAAAAAAAAGGAAACTGGGTAACCGATTAATCCTTAACTTTTTTCGCTTTTAATAGAACAAATTAGACATTGAAAGTAAAATATTTTGATAATTTTCAATATTAATAAAAGCGAATAACCGATTAATCGTTAACTAATATCAGTAATAAACGAATAATCGTTAAAAATTCGTTGTTTTTATTAAAATTTATATTGTCAAACTAAATTTTATTATTATTCGATTAAAAAAGAAAACCGGATATCCGATTAATCGTTAATTTTTTTCGGTTTCAAAATTGTTTTAATAAAATCTATTACGTTTAGTTAAATTAGACATTGAAGGTAAAATATTTTAAAAATGTTCAATAGTAATAAAAGCGAATAACCGATTAATCGTTTACTAATATCAGTAATAAACGAAGAATCATTAAAAATTCCTTAGTTTACATTAAAATTTATATTGGCAAACTAAATTTTACTAGTTTCAATCAAATTCAATTAAAAAAAAGAAAACGGGATAACCGATTAATCGTTAAATTTTTTCGCTTTTGATAGAAAATTGAAAATATAAATTATAATCGAATAATTGTTAAAAACTTCATAGTTTCTATTAAACTATTCATGAACTAATAAATTAGATTTTTGTTTCAATTAGATTCGAGTAAAAAACAAACCGAATAATCGCTTAAACTTTTCACAAGTAAAGTCAAATTAAAAAGAAAAACATTATTCATTTTTCTTATTTCAGAAAGCAAATAAACGATTAATCGTTGACTAATATCAAAAATAATCGAATATTTGTTAAAAAATGTTTAATTTCTGTTAAACAGCTTATGAACAAATTAAATCATTTTTAATTAGTTTGAATTAAAAAAAAAACAAACCGAATAATCGATTAATCGCTAACTATTGTTGGCCATATTCGAATAAATGTTACTTTTTTCATAAGTAAATTTAAATTGTGTATTAATAGTAAACAAATTTATTAAATTTCCATTGTTTCAGAAACCGAATAACCGATTAATCGTTAACTAATATCCTTAATAAACGAATAATTGTTAAAGTTATTATGTTAATTTATATATAATTGAAATGAAAAAAATTTGAACTAGATTCGATTAATCGGTTATTTGGAAAAATCTGAGTAACCGATTAATCGTTCACTAGTATCAAAAATAATGGAATATTAGTTAAACATTTTGTAGTTTCTGTTAAGATATATTTCAACAAAGTGATATTTATCTGATTCTAATAAATTCGGTTAAAAATCCAACCGTAAAAGTAATCGAATATTTATTAAAAATTTTGTACCCTTTTTATGATCTTTTTCAACAAAATCAAATTTTTCAGAGTCTGATAAATTCGGTTAATTATCCAACCGAATAATCGATTATTCGTTAACTTTTAACAATAATAATCGAATATTTTCTAAAAAAATTATAGCTTCTGTTAAAGTATTTATTAAGCAATTAAATTTGTTTAGATTTATTTAGATTATATTAAAAAATCCAACCGAATAATCGATTAATCGCTAACTCTTTTGAGCAATAACCGAATAAATATTAAATTGTTTATAAGTAAAGTGAAATTAAGTATTAATAGCAAAAAAATTATATACTTGCCATATTTGTCAAAAACCGAATAACCGATTAATCGTTGATAAATATCAAAAATAATCGAATATTTTTTAAAAAATTGTGTAGTTTCTGTTATTAATAAAATAAAAATGTTTAGTTTTTATTAGTTTTGAATAAAAAACTACACCGAATAATCGATTAATCGCTAGCTATTATTGGCTATATTCGAATAAATGTTATTGTTTTTCATAATTAAAGTTAAATTGTGATTTAATAGCAAACAAATTTATTAAATTTCCCTTGTTTCCGAAATCGAATAACCGATTAATCGTTGACCAATATCGAGAATAATCGAATATTTTTTAAAAATTATGTAGTTTATATTTATTTATATATTAATGAAATAAAAATGTTTAGTTTTAACAAGATTTGATTAAAAAACTATACCGAATAATCGATTAATCGCTAACTATTGTTGGCTATATTCGAATAAATGTTAATTTGTTTCATAATTAAAGTTTAATTGTGTTTAATAGCAAAACAAATTTATTAAATTTCCCTTGTTGCAGAAACCGAATAACCGATTAATCGTTGATAAATATAAAAAATAATCGAATATTTTTTAAAAATTTTGTAGTTTCTGTCAATTTAAATATTAATGAAATAAAAATGTTTAGTTTTTATTAGATTTGATTAAAAAACTATACCGAATAATCGATTAATCGCTAACTATTGTTGGCTTTATTCGAATAAATTTTATGGTTTTTCATAATTAAAGTTAAATTGTGTTTTAATAGCAAACAAATTTATTAAATTTCCCTTGTTTCAGAAACCGAATAACCGATTAATCGTTGACCAAAGATCAAAAATAATATAATATTTGTTAAAAATTGTAAATAGATAAAACAATCATTGCGATCTTTATCAAATTTTATTTTGTTTTTTATCAAAATTCTTCATTAAACACTTAATATTCAAAACGTTTAATGGCTAGTAATTGCAAAACGTTAAATCATGTCATATTTGAAATTTAAAAATATTTCAAAAACCAAATAGTAAATGAAGGGGGAGTTGATGGTTGTTGTAATTAAGTTTGAAAAAAAAAAAACTAACTTTTAATGTTTGGGGCAACAGACAGACGACGCCTTCATGTGTCATTTGTAAGCTATTGTCGTGGCTGTTGTTGTTGTTGTAGTATTGGGCACGCAAAAAGGTGCTAATTGCTCTGTGCAACAACCCCAGTAGTTTCTTTTGCAATATTGCAACAACAAATAGGTATGTATTTAAAACTAAACTTGGTAAATGACTTTAAAAATAATATGTATAATTTTTTGCTAAACTAAAACTGATACCGTTTAAATGACGGTGGTATTTGTTGTTGTTGTTGATCGTCGTTATTAATTTGTAACTTTAGCCATTTGGCCATTAAATCGTAACTGTCACTTTAGACCAACTTGATGACACGCACAACTTTACAATATACACAATACTGCTGCTAACTACTCTTTGGCTACTTTTTTACTACTATGTATTTGGATTTTTTGTTTAGACAATTTTTATTTTTTTTAATTTAATTTATTTGTATTTATTTCTTTAAAATGAAAATTCCAAATAAAATGTGGAAATTGTTGTAGAATGAATTCGAAACCCTCTAGTTTCTAGTGTTTGTGTATAAAGTTTCAATGTAATGACGTCAAATGTCGACGGAGGGACGGACAGAAAGACAGACAGACAGTAGGTGTCTATATAGCAAATATTGTATGTATGTACGAGTATTTTTGTTTATGGTTAAGTGGGAAACTATTACTCTTGATCTGCAGTGGATTGCGTGCAAAAATGTACTACTTAAAGACAACAAAATTCAATCTGAAACCAAACCTCCAAAAGGCAACAAAGTTTTCTTTCATTTCTTTCTTCTTTTTCGGTTTTTTTTATTTAAAATTTAACGGTTTTTTTTATTTTTTTGTTCAAGTAATTTTAAAATTATTTTAAAGTCTGTTTTAAGAAGTAAATTATTTCAAATTAACTTTAATTTTCTGTTTCAATACCTTAAATTCAGGGTCACAGTTACAAGTATTTCTTTTTTTTCCTTCTTCCACCTCTTTTCATTTCGTTTGGTGTCTGCTTTTTATACAAAATATTTTACTGCTTGTTTTTCTGTGGAAACTGAGGATGGAAAAAAAGAAACCCATCTTTCTCAGCCATCATTAAAAATCCATTTAAGCTGTCAATCATAGACAGAGAGTGAATCCAAAATAAAAAAACTAAAGAAAAAGACCAAAATGTAAAGTTTCTTCTTTTTTTTTTGGTTTTGTTTTGAAATGTTTAAAATTGTTTTATGAAATCAAAAAAGAAGAAAAACATCCTGTCGATGTTTGCCAGAAATTGGCCAGAAATCTTGTTTAACAGACAACTGCCAAAGATTAATTTGATTTTGCTGATACAAAATTTACGTTAAAGGCAACATTTGGTTTTATACTGCAGGCTTTTGGTTTGAGTATCAAAATACCCTACTTTAAACTAAAAAACTTAAAGAATTAGTATAAGATTTGGAAAATGAAAAGTACTTCTTTCAGAAACCGAATAACTTATATTAATATTAAACCATTAAATGTTAAAAAAATACAATTTATTTCTGAGTTCATTAAACTCTATAAAAATCAAACCGAATACTCATCTTTCTCGCTATAATCGAATAATCGTTAACTAGTATGAATAATACTAGAATAAATGTTAAAAATTTGTCATTTTTTTGTGAATTACATATAAAAAAATCAAAATCTAAACCGAATAATCTATTAATCGTTAACACTTTTTCACAATAATCGAATAATCGTTAACTAATGTAAATAATAATCGAATAAATGTTAAAAATGTGCAGTTTCTTGTGAATTACGTAAAAATAAAAATATTTTTTTTTTCTGATTTAATCAAACTCTATAAAAATTAAATCGAATAATCGATTAATCGTTAACATCAATTTCGCAATAATCGAATAAATATTATTTTTTTTAATTGGTAAATTTAATTTATGTATTATTAGCAAACAAATTTATACAGTTGACCTTATTTTAGAAACCGAATCACCGATTAATCGTTAACTAATATCAACAAAAGTTAAATAAATGTTAAAAATTTGTTAGTTTCTTGTGAATTTTATATTAAAATTAAAAAAAAAAATATTTTTGAATTCTTAAAAAAAATTAAACCGAATAATCGATTAATCGCTAACTCATTTTTGCCATAAACGAATAAATATTACTTTTTTTTTCATTGGTAAATTTAATTTATGTATTATTAGCAAACAAATTTATACAATTGTCCTTAGTCCAAAAAGCGAATAACCGATTAATCGTTAACTAATAAAATTTAAATAAATGTTAAAGATTTGTTAGTTTCTTGTGAATTTTATATTAAAAATAATAAAAAATATTTTTAAATTCTTAAAAAAAAATCAAACCGAATAATCGATTAATCGTTAATTCATTTTCGCAATAATCGAATAAATATATATTTTTTCATTGGTAAATTAAATTTATGTATTATTATCAAACAAATTTATACAATTTCCCTTATTTCAGAAAGCGAATAACCGATTAATCGTTAACTAATATCAATAAAATTTAAATAAATGTTAACATTTTTAGTTTCTTGTGAATTTAATATTAAAAGATAATATTTTTTAATTAAATTCTTAAAAAAAATTAACCGAATAATCGATTAATCGCTAACTCATTTTTGCAATAATCGAATAAATATTATTTGTTTTTAATTGGTAAATTTAATTTATGTATTATTAGCTAACAAATTTATACAATTGCCCTTATTTCAGAAAGCGAATAACCGATTAATCGTTAACTAATATCAATAATAATCGAATATTTTTCCAAATTTATTTTAATTTCATTAAATTTTATATTAATAATACATAAAAACATTAATTTTAATTTAAAAAAACAAACCGAGTAATCGAATAACCGATTAATCGTTATCTAAAATAAATAATAATCGAATATTTTTAAAAAATTTGATAATTTCAGTAAAATTTATATTAATAATACATAAAAAAATTAATTTCAATTAAAAAACGACAAACCGAGTAACCGAATAACCGATTAATCGTGAGTTAAAATAACTAATAATCGAATATTTTTTCAAAAATTTGTTAATTTCTGCTAAATTTTATATTAATACATGGAAAAATATCAATTTCAATTAAATTCTATTAAAAAGAAACAAACCGAGTAACCGATTAATCGTTAACAATTTTCTGAAATAAATGAATAATTGATAAAAATTTGTTGATTTTTTTTTTTAAATTATACATTTATAGCAAAAAACTCATTAAGTTTTTTTTAATGTAAAAACCGAATAACCGATTAATCGTTAACTAAAATAAATAATAGTCGAATATTTTTCAAAAAATTTTAATTTCAGTTAAATTTAATATTAATAATACATAAAAAAATTAATTTTAATTTAATTTAAAAAAACAAACCGAGTAATCAAATAACCGATTAATCGTTAACTAAAATAAATAATAATCGAATATTTTTAAAAAATTTGCTAATTTCAAGTAAATTTTATATTAATAATACATACAAAAATGAATTTCAATTAAAAAAACAAACCGATTAATCGGTTATTCTAATATTAGGTTTGTAATAATCGAATATTTTTCAAAAATTTGCTAATTTCAGTTAAATTATACACATTAATATGTAAAAAAATTCAATTTTAATTAAAAAAAACGAATAATCGAATAACCGATTAATCGTTAATTAAAATAAATAATAATCGAATTTTTCCAAAAAAATTTGCTAATTTCAGTTAAATTTTTCACATTGATATATAAAGAAAATAAATTTCAATTAAATTCTATTGAAAAAACATACCGAGTAACCGATTAATCGTTAGCTTTTTTCGAAAATAAATGAATAATTGTTAAAAATTTCCTGAAGTTTGTAAAATTATATAAATATAGCAAACAAAATTTTGAATTTCCTTTAACTCAAAAAACCGAATAATCAATTAATCGTTAAATAATTTCAAAGAAAAGTTTATAATAGTTAAATTTTTCATAAGCTAAGTAAGATTACTTATTTTAACAGCAAGTAGGGTGTGTTATAATCCCTTTTGACAAGCACTCTTTTTTTTTTTTGTCTTTTCTCTCACAACTAATTCGATTAAACTGACCAAAAACCAAACTTTACTAATTTGTGTGAATACCTTCAAAACAACAGCAACAACAAAAAAAATAAGTACTTGTTTGTATCTACAAGTTGTATTTTGAGGATGATTTACATAAATTCGTTGAAGTTTCGTGTGGTTACACTTGTTGCACTTTTCTTCTACTTGTACACCAGCAGAATAACAAGAAGGAAGGGGTCAATCTTTAGATGATCACTATCATCATTAAACACAACATTGTAGATCATTTCGATCAGCCAGCACCCTCTTACTCTCTATATATATATTAAATAGTATACAAACACTGGGTTGTCTTAAATTATTTTCATTCTAATTGAGGTTAAAGTTATTTGCTGTTGTTTTGTTTTCAAATGTGTTTTGTATAAAAGTAGACAGACAGACAGACAGACCCTTTTGTTTTAAGTTTCAGGTTTTATTTAAATTTTGTTATAAATTGTTAAATTTTATATAATTTAATTTTCAGATCGTTTTAATGAGATTTAAAAGTGTGTGTGTATGGGGGTGTTATTTTAAAAGCTAATTAGTTGTAATTTGTTTAAAACTAATTAGTTTATTAAATTAATTAATTAAATTGTTGAGTAATTGTTATTTTGGTTAAAACTGTTGGGTTGTTTAATTTGAAAGTTTCCAGCTCTGCTTTAAGGGGTAGCTTTACTCTCTAATTTGTTAATATGGCATCACTAATTTCTTTGTTGTTATAGTTGGGGCAGCATCTTTGGTGTCCTAATATGGCATCTCTACAATGGTTGTATTTGTTTTTTGTGATTTGTTTGTTTTCATTTTAACATTGTTGTTTTTTTGTTGGAATTTTAATTAAATATTTCATTTATTTTAATTTTTGTTAATTAAATTATTATTTTTATTATTATTTTTCATATAATTAAATTAAAATCAAGGTTTTTGTTTAATCATTTTAACTAAATTATGACAAAGAAAAAACAACTAGCAATTTATTTGCCATTGTAACAATTTACAAATTATTGTTAATTTTTTGTTGTTGTTAACAAAAGCAAAAACAACAACATTGGAATAACCTTCACATACAAACGCTCTCATCGAGAAAATTACAACTTGACTACAAAAAAAAACTATAGAAAAAAGTTTTTTTTTTTTTGTTAAAAAAACTAATAACAAAAATTTTGTAAATTAACTTAAAATTATTTATGTACTCATATGTTTAACAGCAGACATAATTATATTAACAATAATAATAATATAATTAGGATTATAAACAATATTGTTTTGTATGTAGAACAAGTAAATTTGTCTGTTTTAGTTTTGGGATTAATTTACAATAATTTCAATTAAGAAGAACTGAGAATAGTATAAACAGTTACAGAGATTTTAAGGTCATCTGTGTTGTTATTTGGGTTTTGTCTCACCCGCCTTATAGTCCAGAAGAGTTCAGAAAGTGGCTTGATTCGTTCATGGCCTCAAAAGATGAGGAATTATTTTGGCTCGGAATCCATATGTTGCCAGAATGATGGGAAAAGATCATAGCTAACAATGGCCAATACTTTGAATACATTTATATTATACAAATATTTCAAAATAAAAGCTAAACATTTGAAAAAATCCCTAATTTTTAAGTCATACACCCAATAGTATAACTCGAGAACTATATGCGCGATTTGTTTCCAAAAGATATCAACAAATTCTTATACAAATTACCTACAAGTTATACTAATAAAATTTTTTATTCTGGTCAATAGATACGAAGATATTTTGAAAGTTTTGCGGGAAAAAAGTTTTTCAAGAAAAATTTTTTTTTAAATTTTGATTTTGAAAAATTCATAAAAAATCGAAAACTAACAAAAATCCGATACTATTTTTACACAATAAAGCCAGATATCTTGCGAATGAAATGAGATATATTTTTTTAAAATCATGTAAAATTCAAAGATTTTATATACAATGGTTCTTGGCATAATTATATTGTAAACTAAGGAGGTTGCATCAAATATTTTAGCTTAACTCGAAAACTATATAAACGATTTGCTTTAACAAAATATCGACACATACTAATCCAAATTACCCACAAGTTATACTAACAACATTTTTTAATCTGATGAATATAGACGATGATATTTAGAAAGATTTACGGGAAAAAAGTTTTTCAAGATTTTTTTTTTTTTAAATTTTGATTTTGAAAAATTCATAAAAAACCGAAAACTAACAGAAATCAGATACTATTTTTACCCAATGAAGCTAGATATGTTGCGAATAAAATGACATATATTTTCTTAAAATCATTAAAAATCCAAAGATTTTATAAACAATGGTTCTTGGCATAATTATATAGTAAAATAAAAAGGTTGCATCAAATATTTTAGCCTAACTCGAAAACTATATGTACGATTTGCTTTAACAAAATATCCACAAATTCCAATTCAAATTACCTACAAGTAATTTTTTTTAATCTGGTCAATATAGAAGAAGATATTCTGAAAATTTTGGGAGAATAAAATTTTCAAGAAAAATTTAATTTTTTTTTTTAATTTTTAAAAATTCATAAAAAATCGAATACTAACAAAAATCCGATAATATTTTTACATAATAAAGCTAGATATGTTGCGAATAAAATGAGATATATTTTCTTAAAATCATGTAAAATTCAAAGATTTTATACACAATGTTTGTTGGGATAAGTTATTATATAGTAAACTAAGGAGGTTGCATCACAAATTTTTGCCTAACTCGAATATGATTTGTCCGATTTGTTAGAGAAAAGTATCAAACTATTCTTATGTAAATTACCTACAAGTTGTACTAACAACATGTTTTAATCTGCTCAATAGATACGAAGATATTCTGAAATAAAGTTATGAAAATTTAAAATATTTTTTTAATTTTTAAAAATTCACAAAAAATCGAAAACTAACAAATATGCGATACTACTTTTACATATTAAAGCTAGATATGTTACAAATTAAATAAAACCATATTTTATTAAAATCCATTTTAATTCATTGATTTTTATATACAATTAAGTGAATTGTTTTTTATTTTGACAAAAATGGAAAAAACAGTATTTGTAAAACAAAATTAATGAATCTTTTTTGCTAAAAATTTTTAGTACTGAATTCAAAATATTGATTTTGAAATCTAAAGTCTTCCTTTTTAATTTATGACAGGTTTTTTTAACTAACATATCTTTCCAATTCTTTCATTCATTCTCATTTCAATCTTCCACTTTTAATCACCTGCAAATTAATAGACAAAATACTCCGTTAATAATTAAAAATAAATCAATGACCTTTTTCAAATCTACAGAGAGAAAGAAACTGTATAATATTTTACTACCAATTAAGTTTGTTTTAAAAACAAAACCGGGTACAAACAAAAAAAATTCATTCACAAATTCATTTCATTATAAACAAGTTTTATTTGTAAATCATCAAACAGAAAAACTCATCATCAACCAACAAATAAAACATTATTACTAAGAGTAAGCCGGTTGCTTTTAAAAATTAAAAAAAAAAAAACTATGTTTGATTGACATTTTAGACAACAGCGACGGATCGGACCAACAACCCAAAACAAACTAAAAAATATATTTATAAAAGAAGGCGTCATTTGTTGTTTAGAAAATGTTAATAAGAAATGGATGTATCAATGAATGAAAGGAAAAAAGAAATTAATAATAATAATTATTGGTTTTATGTGGTAGCAGTAACATAAAAGAAGCTAAGAAAACTTCAACTACCGGATGTTAAAAATATTAAAAAAAAAAACATTCATTTGGTCTTGTATTTACATGTTTGTTGAGTTAATTTTGTTGAATTCTTTGTTATTTCTGTTTGTTTCTCCTTATTTATTGATATTGAGTGAATTTAAACATGGCCGCCGGCTTTAACGGAAAACCACAATCACATTTGTACATATTTACATTTACATGTTTGTTGTTGTTGTTGTTTTGCTTTGTTTTGGTACACAGGGATGCTCATTTGTATAGTTGTTGTTGTTTTGATACAAAGAGAAGATGAAAACAACAATTGCGAGAAACCGTTAATTGTCATAGGAAGAAATAAGGATGCCATATTGTACTTTGTAAAGAGCTACCATATGTTATTAGAGGTTATTCAATTATGTATAGAGGATGTTATTTAAAGGTTTATATCATCTAAACTACTAGCTCAATTGAAAAATGATAGGAAACCAAATTATAGAGCAGAACATAAGCTTTTAGAAAATTGAAGTTGTAATCATCAGGTTGTAATATCTACTGGTCATTAGAGCAGTAGAAACTTTAATAAAATTTAAATGCGAATTTCAATAGATATAGAATGTGGTAATTAGCCCTCTGGTTTGATAAGAGGTTAAACATTTGTGATCTACAAACTATACCTAATTTTTCTTTTTAAATTTATACCCAAAGCTGTGTGAATTTAAATAAACCATGACTGACTGCTTCATACATAGTTCATTCATAAGAATTTTAAATTTGCAAATTCAAATGTCCATTTGTGCGTTTTTTCAATGATTGCATGTAGAATTATTGTGGCACTTGATGTAATAGTTTAACTCTAAAAATTTAAGTCAAATCGGATAATGTTATCCTTCCACATTGTCTCTAAAGTTTGGAAATGCAAATAATTGTTATTAAGTATCAATTTTTCCACTTAATTGTAACGGAAACCTAATCATAGAGACTTGTCTTTCTAAAAACATAAACATTCAAAACATCGGTTGTAAAATTTTTCCTAATTTGTATCCGACCAGGGCACAAGTTTGGAAAAAAAAAGCCTCAACAAATTTATTTCGTTTTACGAATTTAACATAATTATAACGAAATCATAATCTCTACAGAATTATCTTTTTAAAAAGTTATAAAAGTCAAAAGTCGTTTGGAAAATTTACAAGTTATTAAAACTTCCGCCGACTCGGCCAAATGTAAAGGAAATGCCTTATAAACGTTTTGGGAAATTGTATAATACAAGACTATTTTCGACTCTTCCTAAGATTCACAAAGGCTTTAATATGAATATATGTCTAAGTAGTTTAACGTTTCCACACTCTTTTCTTATCTAATACCCTAAAAGTTAAATTGTTTAACACCATTTACAAAACTCCAATTTTAAACTTTTTCAAACGAATTTTAAAAATTTAAGAATTTTTCTTTAGTTTCTCGTTCATTATATACAAGAGAATAAAACACAAATGGAATTAGGTCCATAGCTCTCATAATTTTGCAGTACTTAAGATATAAACCTTAAGGATTTCGGGAAAAAACAAATTTTTGCTAATAATTTTAAACTGTTGCTGAGTTTTAATAAAATACATTTTGAATATTACTTATAACTCATGCCATATTAAATATATACAGAAAATTTAAATAAAATCATATAGAAAATATACATAGAGACGGAAACTCTCCTGTCAAAGACCTAACTCAGTTGTCAAAAACCTAAGTGGTGAGTGTGTATTAGTAAAAGAAAAACTAAGTGAAAACAAAAACAACACTCGTATGTGTAACTTTTTTGAGTAATTTTTATACCCTTCACCTTCGTGAGAAGGGTATATGTATATAAAAGTTTGTCATTCCGTTTGTAATTTCCACAATATAATTTTCCGACCCTATAAAGTATATATATTCAGGATCCTTATAGATAGCGGAGTCGATTTAGCCATGTCCGTCTGTCTGTCTGTTGAAATCAATTTTTTGAAGACCCCAAATAACTTACAAACTTGATTCATACATCAATATATCGGGAATTCTTGCTATTTAAAATCGAGAAAATCGGCCCACAAATGGCTGAGATATAAGAAAAAAAAAAACTGGGCCAACCTCGATTTTTGGTCTATTTTGGATCTTTATCTGGATTACTAAGTCATTAATATAGACAATATGGATTTCTAATGATAGATTAGATATCCATATTTATAAAGGGCTATAGTAATTTGGACCTACAATGGGTCAAAATCGAGAAAAATATTTTTTAACCCGAATTTTTTTTACCAAAAAAATTGTTTGTTCTTAAATTTTTATTCATTAGTAAATTTAAAAAAAAAAAATAAACAACATTTTTGAAAAAAAAAAAAAAAAATTTTCAAAATTTTTTTAAAAAAAAAATTTAAATTTTGAAAATAAAATTCTTTTTTTTTACCTAAAAATATTTAAAATGTTTATTTTAAAGTATAATTTGGAGAAGGGTATATAAGATTCGGCACAGCCGAATATAGCTCTCTTACTTGTTTTTGTTTGAGTTTTTTTCTAGTTTCCGCTCTATATATATTTTCTCTATGGTTGAAATTTTAACACTTTCATTGCTGGGGTCAAAGGTCAAATTATTGAATATTTGTTTGTATTTGTATGGAATGTTATTAAAGAATCTGGGAACTATAGCAGGATGTGTGAATATTAAATTTAAGACGAAATTAACCCTTTGATGTACTTTGGGGGGCAAAAGAAAACCAATTTTTTGAAACGTTTCCAAAACTCAATTTTTGGTAACAATTTGCTTAACCCAATTATGAAAAATAAATTTCCGGGAGTTTTTTTTGCCCTTTCCCCATTTTTCCTATTCAAATTCAATGTTAAAAATAAGAAAAGGGATAAAACTCCCGGGGATTTTTTTCATAATTGGGCTGAGCATTATTCTAAACTGTTAAAGAGATTTATTAAAAAAAATGCAAAATATTTTTTACTCAAACCATAGAAAATGTTTCCATGTGGTTTTAAAGCATGAAACTTTAACTTTTTCCTTTAAGGTCAAAGTTCAAATTATTGAATATTTGAGTTTTGTCATAAAAATTTATCAATTTTGTTTGTACTTTTTAAGGGATTTTAATGAAACTTTAAAGAAAAATTCCATGAGATGTGAGGATTAATTGGGGGCAAAATGAGACAAATTTTTTTAAACGCTTCGGAAACACTGTCATTCAATCAGTCCAAAAATGACTCTTCTAAATTTCCCAAAATAAAAATATACTGTAATAATAGTGTTTTTCATTGTTTTAATGCTGGGCTTACCAAAATATTCATACAATGGTTCCAAATTTAATGAAATAATAAAATCTAACCCTCATATTCATAAACAATTTTAAATTTATCAAATGTTTAGAAAACAAAATTTGATACATTTAAAAATTGTAAAACTTATCCAGCCAATTATAAAAGAAAATCAACAGAAATGTGCTAAATACGTTAATTAAATTTTATGCTTACACTATGGTGAAAATTGTTCATATTTAGATTGAATTTATGATAAACCAAAATCACCTTATCTCTAAATTCTTACAATTTCCTTATAAAATAGTTTCCCAACTATAAAAATTGCTTTTAGAATAAAAATTCTCTTAAAATAACAAACATTAATTTCATTTAAGTTGCATATAATCTAGGTTTTCATAGAATCCAATTATTGTCGGAATAGGTTTTAAAAACGTCACAAAAAGTAGGTACATTTGTCTTAAGAAATCCAATGTAATTTTTTGTTTAGTTGATAAAGAATTTAATTCTAGATCGAATATAAAACCATTAACTTTCGATTTCACGAGACCAATGTACTCTTTCTGTCATTTTTAAAACCGATTCCGACACTGATAAAATTCTATGACAACCCCGAATAACTTTATTTTTGACAATTTTTAAATATCTTTTTTACTTACACTAAAAAATTTAGTTTATCTTCTAAAATTTATCATTTGCAAGTTTTTCAAATTTAATTTATTATATTTCTGTTCCTATTTAACCAAAAAAAAAAAATACGTCTGTTACGAACAAACCACCACATAATTTCTTAAACAACATTCTCAAAGAAATAATTTCTTTTAAATTATTTCTGTAAGCTTTTCAGCTTCTTTTTAAATTAACGATTATTTATGGAGTAAGAGAAAATAAGCAACGCCTCTCTGTGTAAAAACAAAATAAAAACAAACTGTTTATTTTTGTACAAACATCCACTTACTTACACACACTAAGTATGTGCTAGCTTAACAATACCTAAGTAAGAGAGAGATAGCTATACTATACGTTATTGTTTAATGTAAACAATTGTTCAAATATGGCGTTGTTTCATATGCCATATTGTTTCTGTGTTGGAAAAGAAACCCTGGGAAATGAGTGAAACAAGTTTGTTTAAAAGGAAATGAGTATTATAATAAATAAAAAGTCTCAGGGAATATATAAAAACTCAATTGGAATTGTAATAAAGGGGGTGTTAAACAAAATAACTCGTTTAATTTTATTTAAAAAAAAGCAGTAAATTTTACAAATAATTTTATAAAAATGCTAATTATGTTAGGTTTAATTCTTTTAGGAAATTTTAAAGATTTTTATTGAATCTTTTATTGGTTTTATTTTTTTTTCTTTTATTTCATCCTAGTGTTTGTTTTCTTTTAATTTTATTATATCAGTTTTATTGTCTTAATATTCATTGACCTATTGATCTATTAATTTTCTTGCTGCTGTTGTTGTTTTTGCTGTCATTTTTATTCAAGGCCATTTTTATGTTCGTTTCTTTTATGTTTTTTAGTACTATTTTCATGCATTATACCGTTATTATGTTGTATGTATATTTGTTTTCATGTGTGTGTGTGTGAGTTTATAACAATTCTCTTGAGAAGAAGACATTTTTGTTTTCGTTTATATTTTTCTAAAAATAAAAGTCAAACCACATAATTGTTTTGTTTAAAGAATACAACAACAAAAAACTAAACTAAAATAAAACTGAAAATTGAAAACACGCAAATTTGCGTTTAACTACAATTTCAAGAAATTCATACAAATAATCAAAAGATAAAAATGAAATGAAAAAAAAAAAATACAACACAACAAGCATAAAAAATGTGTAACAAAGAAATATAAAAAAATGAAACCAACAATTTATATCAATTGGTTACTGGAAATAAGAAATGACAAAATTTTTTATATAAAAGCATTTCAAACATACAAAATCGTCTTTCAAGGTCTCTAGGCTTCAATTTGTATGGTACCCAATTTCCCAGCATTCGGATGAATCCAATGATTTTGCCAGCTCTCATGGAGTAATGCCTCCAAAATGCAGCATATGTTATTTTTGCGTAATACCGTAATAATAGACCAGTAAATCATCTTCGGTTTTAACCCCCACGTTTTATCAAAAAGTCGCTGGCAGGCATATATTGCCCTAGTAGCTTTTTTTAATATTGTGTTGGATAAATGAGAATTCCAAGTGAGAGTCCTATCAAGTGTAACCTTAAGGTATTTTACCTCCTTAGAAAACCCTATAGATGAGCCATTCAATGTAGGCTATATGAGTCTAAAAACTTTCCGTTTGCTAAATGGGATATGAATTGTCTTGGCTGCACCACTTGGTGGTTATATTCAGAGGAGTCTGCATCCTTTCCGATATCGTAACGTCATTCCACCCAGTAACAGAATTTACTAAGTCGTCGGCGCAACGATATGTGCGGACACCTAAGTTGTTAAGTTCTTCCAGGAGTTCATCCATAACTAGAGTCCACAATAGAGGCGATAGTACGCCACCTTGTGGACATCCCCTAGTTGCCCCAATATAACTTTTCTTTTCAGTATGGCTGTGAATTTTGAATATTTTCCAATATTTACAATTAATACTAAATTATTTGCAGTAATTTTAATAAAATTACTTTTAAAATTTGTATAATTTTTGCCTTTTTACAATATTTTTAATAATAATTGTTATGTTTTTACCTTTAAAAAACGGTGGTTTATTTCATTTAAATAAACCGACTTCTTTTAAATTAAGTTAAAGCCCCAAGTGGTTTTAAAATTGTAACAACTCTTTATTTACTCACTCTCTTTTAATACAAACATTAAAAATACACTGGTAATACGGTTGATATTAACTCAAATAGTGCTTACGATATACTGACTCCTCAGCAACTCGCTGTTTTATCCTCTAGTAAATTCCAGTATTATCTATTTCCACAGTAATCTACCAGAGCCCCACAGATAATGTTGTCATACTTATAAACCTGATTTAGGGCTATTCCTGTTCTCACTTTTACCATTCACCGTATTTTTGAAAGCATAATTACAACAATATTTATATTAAATAAAGTTTCTAAAATTATATAATTAAGATTAAAAAAATCACGTGTAAACATTTATAATTAGAAATGCTGAGGAAATTACATAATATTGTTGCTTCCAAAAATACGGCGAATGGTATAAGTGAGAAAAAGGTTCCACAGGTAGAAATGTTTACAAACTAACAGTGCAATTTCGTAACAATATTACATTAATAGTTTTAATTTTTTTATACATTTCTAAAAAGTAAACATAATTACCGTTCTGCTGATATAAAATATGTCTTACTTTAGTTCCTTACATGTTAAATAAATGACCGTAAACTTTAGGCCATGAAATTCTATGGTTCTGGATTGTTTGTTTTTTATACAACTAAATCAAGAGGTTGGCAACTCGAGGTGGTGAAAAACATAAACAAAACAATAATGTGGCCATATCGTTGACATTTATTTCTTTCAGTGTTGTCTACATCTTATTAAAAAACATTAAAAAAATCATAAAAAATGTTATTTAATAATTTTCTTTATTTTTTTTTTTTATAAAACTGCTTGTTTTGGCAACATTTTAAAATAATATAATGACTAGAATTATAAATCAAATAAATTTGTTAATTTTTTTTTCTAGTTTTAGAAAAAAAAAAAAATCACAAATGTAGACAATTTAAACCCCCTTTTAATTCAATAGCATTTAATTTTAAAACTGTCATTACAGCAAAATAGCTTCTAGCATAAAAACACACCCCATTTAAAGCAATTCTTTTTTATTTAGTTTTTTGTTTTGCCATAAACCTTTTACCACATTCACAGCCATTAAACGATGACACTTGCAGCGTTAATTCTGTTTAAAAAACTCTGGCTTTTACTAAAAAAAAAGAACATGATTTTACTTTTTCTTTATAAAGCTGCAAAATGAGGTAATTTATGTAAATGATTTATGGTGATATGTTGTAAAAAAAATGCAGACATTTTTTGTAGCATTTTTTATTTTGGTGTCTGGAACTTTTTTTTAACAAAAACTTTCAACTGATGTTGGTTTAGATAATAAGTGTACAATTATTGTAGAATATTGTGTGGTATTGTATTGTTTGTTAAGTGATTATTAGAGTATTTAATATTTTCATAAGTAAATGTTTAAACACACAATTTTTCTAACATGGTTTTTACTATAAAAAAAACAAATGTTTCAACTTTTTTGAATTACTGTGGAATTTGTAAAAAAGGTAGCATAAAATAAAACATATTTTATAAAACTTTTGTAGGAAATTTAATTGTTTTTTTAAACATATATACTAAAAAATTAGATTCTGTCATTTAGACAGGTTTAAAATAATCTTAAAGCTTTTTAAATCAAGGGTGGAAACTTACAACTCTAACGATTTTTTAATGAAAATACAGTAATTTTCGCTTAATTGATCCCGGCATTATTTATTTACCCGCTTAATTGATCATGAACCAATGCTATAGAAAAATTCCATATAATGTACACGAGGAAATTCTCATTCAATTGAGTTTCATTTCTTTATTGACTTATAAATTATTGGGTGTATGACTTGAAAACGCGAGATTTACAATGACATTTACTTATATCCGTCATTTTGAAGGGTACATATCTGTCATTTATTCTCACTTATCACATCACTTACATATTGAACATTATAGTGTAAACTACAAAGTTTTTTTTACTACGAAAATGTCGAATTTTGTGCCAACAAAGCGTCAATTCTTTAATTTGAGAAAAAAAGTCCTGCTGAAGCACTCCGATTGTTCACCAAGGCGTATGGTAAATGTGTTACCTTTCTGTTGATATAAAATATGTCTTACTTTAGTTTCTTACATGTTTAATAAATGACCGTAAACTTTAGGCCATGAAATGGCCAACTAAATCATGCGGTTGGCAACTCGATGTGGTGAATAACATGAACAAAACAATAATGTGGCCATATTGTTGACATTTATAACATTCAGTGTGGCCTACATGTGTTCCATCAATTTAAATGTGCGAGAGATGGTTTGTCCTGTTCAGAAGTGGTGATTTTGACATGGAAGACAAAGATCGTCCAGGCCAGCCAAAAAAAGTTTGGAGACTAAGAATTGGAGGAATTACTTCATGAAAATGTATGTCAAATTCAACAAGAGCTTGCAAAATCATTGGGAGCTAATCAATCAGCAATTTCAAAACGTTTACGAGCAGCAGGATTCATCCAAAATCAGAGAAATTGGGTACCATACGAATTGAAGAAAGACGATTTTGTATATTTGAAATGTTGCTTGAACGCCATTAAAGGAAATAATTTTTGCACCGAATATTACTTGCGATGAATCCTTTACAATAACCCGAAGCAAAAGAGATCGTATGTGAAGCCCGGCCAACCAGCCGAATCGGCATCAAAGTCACAGCAAATGGATTCTATCTATCTATTTATTATCTACTTTACTCCAAAATAATGCTTATTAGTTTATGAAATTTTAGTATTTTTGCATTTAATACACTATTAAGTAAATAATATAGAAACAGTAAGGAATATCCTCAAATGTCACCCGGTTGGCTACACCCCAATGACTTATCCATAGCAAGTGTTATATGTGGCCTTATGTTCATGGTCATTTATTGCTCATAAAGTGAAAGGAATATTATACTTATTTTATATGAGTGGAAAGGTTATTATGTCTATTTTTTAGAATTATGAAAATTTGTATATAATTATTTAAAAATTTGCCAAAAAAATTAACGAAAAATAAAAGTTTTTTTTTAACAGTTTTCTTAAACTTAACCCCACAATATTTTTTTTATTAGTTTATGAAATTTTTATATTTTTTTAGCATTTAGTAGTCCAATGTGTAAATAATATAAAGAAACTGCAAAAAATTATTAAGAACTGTTCCATGGTTGGCAACACCCCACTGACATGTTTGCTTGACAAAGCAGAGCAATTGTATGGCATGACCTTAGGTTTATAGTCAAGTATTTTTTATAAAAGAACGAAAATGTACACATATATTATATCAGTGGAAAGTTAATTGTGTGTACTTTTTGGATATGTATAAATTATTTAAAACATTTTATATTTTAATTTAAAAATTTTAAAAAACTAAAAATTATTTTATTTTTTATGATTTTACTTAAAGCTGAATTTTACTCTAAAATACATATTTGGTCAATTCACAAGGTCTCTTATCAGTCATATTGTCATAATGTCCTAATATATCACGACTCAGCAGCTCGGCTTAACCGACTCTTATGCATTCGGCGTTTGTCTCTGCTAGTTCGTTACGATAACACAATAAACATAACATACAGAGTAGTATTATTTTAGGACATTTTTTGCTTGAAAAGCAATAAAAACCATTGTGAAATATTAGGACATTATGACATAAGACACCTTGTGAATTGACCAATTGTTTTAATATTTTTCATACATTTAATGAGACTAGTATGTAAAGAATACAGAAACTGTAAAGATTATCTAGGACTGTCATCCGGTTGGCAACACCTCACTGGCTTGTTTGTATGTTAAAGCAGAGCAATTGTGTAATGTGGCCTCATGTTTATGGCCATTTATTTGTCAAAAGGAAAAGAAAAATAAAAAATTAAATTAAACTAAAATAACTAAGGTTCTGTAAATTCTTTGAAGTTTTAAGAAAGATCTAAAATTTACTATAGTATTTGTTAGAAAAAATCCATTTAAACTCATATTTTTAATAACCCATGATTAACCGTACTACGATTTATGTAGTAAATTTTTGTACAAAAACTAATTGTTTAAAGGTGTCTATGGCATTGTTTGGTTATCGTTTTTTTTTTTTCCCTAATATTTATTGGAACTAAAATGTTACAATATATAAACAAAAAATTGTGATTATTGTATGTCCCTGTATATAATTTAAATTTAATGTTCAGTGATGTCAATTAAATGTAATTATTATGTTTACATTAGAAATAACAACAGCGTAAATATTGTCATAAATACATACATACAACCAACCAACAACAGCAAAAAAAAAAAAAACAAAGTAAAAAATATTATTACAAACAAAAGCAAAACCCCCTTCATTTCATTTTATTTCCACAATAATAAGGATATAAAATGCACATAAATTGTTTAGAAACAAAACAAATATTTCTATAAAAGAACTCTTAACTATTTCTATGTCTAAAAAACCATTTATTTCGTTGTTGTTTTTTTTTTTAAGGTTATGAACATGTATTTATACTCGTATTAAGCTAACTATTCACTGTGCGGTGTTGATGTTTTTAGATTTTAATTATTGTTTGCAGAAGGCAACCATATTGTATTTTTTTTTGACATTTTCTATTTATATGTAAGTGCATATTTTCATTCTATGTGTGTTTATTGTTTTTGTTGTTTGTTTTATTGTTATTGTTTGCTGTAGATACTGTTATTTATTTGTCTGTAGACAATAATAACAACAATGGCGCATATTGTCACATCACATTACTCTCTGTTGTTCTTGTTGTTGTTGCTGTATGTTAATAATGGCCCGTTATTAAATATACAGTGTTTGTTTTGTTGTTGTGTGGTTGGTTGTTATTAAGTGTAAAAATAAGCAGGGCTGTATTTTTGGTGAGTAGGTTTTGTAAAATTTTAAGAAAAGTTATAGATTTGTTTGTAATATTAAAAAAAAAACAATGTTTAACTAATAATAAAGCACCAGAATATGATTATTATTATATTTTAAAATAAAATAAGTAAGACATAATAAAATAGCCCATTTTTAGTTAAGTATTAAAAAAATATTAAAAACTTAAGAATTTAAAAGGACTTTTTAGATGTCTACTAAATAATTAGTGTCTAATAAAATAAGATATCCTATATACTAAGTATGATTGATGTTTTCTGATGGCTATTGTGTTTTAAACAACTTGTATCCTTAATTATAATAACATTTTTATTTCATAAAAGGTTTTTAAACAAATTTTGTTTAAATTTCAAAAAATCCTTTAGTATAAATAATTTTTAACTAATTTTTCCTTCCTTATTTGAAGAATTTTTTCAAATATTTTTCTGTTTTTTGTTCATTATTTCCCTGCTGCCAGACTTAATAATAAATTATTTATTTATTACTTAAATAAAAAAAAAGTTATCATCATAAATTTCATAAATTATAAAAGTCTAGCCTTTTAAATGAAAACAAAAGAAGAACAAAACCACAAATACAAAAAAAAAAAAAACAGAAGAAATTAAACGCTTTTAAAACACTCTCATAATGTTTATGATATGGTTGCATTATTATTTTTAAATTTAATTTATGTTATAAAATAATAAAAAATAAGTTTAAGTTAAGTTATATTAAGTCTGTAACTTAAAAGTGTGTTATAAAAATATAGACCATAAAATATTGGTATGAAATATTTTATTTTTCATATACAAAGACAACAGCACCTCATACATAAAACGTAAACAAGTAGAAATTAAATTAATTGAAAAAAAACAAAGATTCATTAAAGTGGCAGCACTTTAATGAATAAAAACAATTTTACCGACATTTATTTTTGTATGTGCCTTTCTTCATTTAAGCCAATTTATTTATTTGCTTTTAATAAAATTCATTCCAGTAGTTTGAAAAAGAAATATGTAGTCGAAAATAAAATCTAATGAATTAATGCAGTTGTAAAGTAGAACTTACGGAAAGTTTTAGTCATGAGAACATTTTTTTTTTGCACCGTTTTTTGTATGAAGTAAACAACACTGAAAGAAAATGGCCACATTTTTGTTTTTCAAGGTTTTTTGTCTGCGAGTTGCCAACCACAGATTTCTTAGTATGACAAAGAAGAAGACTTATGTTTATGTCCATTTATTTAACATGTGTTAAAATAAAATGTATACATATTTTCCAACAGCGGAAAGGTAATTATGTCTACGTTTTAATTATTATAAAAAAGTTTTGTATGACAAAACAGAGCATTAGACGCGGCTTTATGTTTATGTCCATTTATTTGTTATTTACGAAAAAAAAGTGAAACATATTTCATATCAAACGAAAGCTAATTGTGTCTAGTTTTTGGAAAGGTATAAATAATTTTTATAATTTTAACATTACAACAATATGCTTTCTAATTAAATATTCTAAAAGTTTAGTTGCTTCTCTAACATTTTTATATACATTTATTTTATATGTTACTTTTTTTCCAGAATATATAGGCATATTACCATTAATTTATTTACTATTCACATTCACCAAGGCATGATAACACTTTAAGAGGGAGTGTTATTATTCTTTGGTGAATGTCTCTTTTAAAATGCCATATTTTTTCACAGTGTATTCTTGGCAAATGCCATCACCCGGAATTGGAGCAGAGGAATGAAATTTAAGAAAAATTAAAATAAACAAAAACAAATAATAAAACAATATAATTTAAATAATAAAAAAAAAAATTTCAAATTATTTCTTCTATGAATGGCTTCACAAAATTTTGCTGGTTTTATAGAATTTCATGTTAGTTTTCAGTTCTTAACTTGTAGGAACAACTTTATACAAAAAAAGTCATAATTCATAAATGATTTATTAAATAAGTAAAAAAGAACAAGAAATTTTAACTAAAACAAAGTACATTTGCAGTTTCTGTTTTAAACTAAATTTAAAGCATAATTTAATATATTTTTTTTGAATTTCTTTGTATTTTTTGAAAAAGTTAATTCTTTAAAATTTGCTTCTCATTTTAAAAGACTTTTAAAGGGTTTTTTACTTTTATGTATTTATACTGTTAGATTCATATTATCCCTTTATGTCGACAATAACGTTGACGACGACGACGACGACGATGAATCGCCGACAACATTAGCATATCAGTACACGCACGCATTACTGGAAACTTGGCTACACTTAATAATGTACATAAATATATAAGTATGTAAATATTCATGTGTGTGTGTGTGTTTCTGTTTATTATTTTCTTATTGCCTTTGATCTGTTGTTGTTGTTGCTGTGGTTTTAACTGTTTTGTTTTCCTTTCTTTTCTTGAGCAAGTGCAGTAGAGAGCAGGTGTTGTGTTTGTCGAGCTTAGAGAGGGTGTACAAATGGTTGGATCAAGAGGGGTGGAGTTTATTATTAATTTTGGTTTGTTGTTGTTGCGATTTTTTTGCTTATTATAACTAGTGAATAGGCAGGCAACATTGTTGTTTTTAGTTTAAGAATAATTAAAAAAGAGTTGCCACAACACGGGTTTTTGTTTGCTGGGTGCTGATATTGCTTGATTTTCCGAATTATACAACTTTTTTATAGTTTAAACTGATTTTCGTGCATCTATAAACATTTTTTTAAATTTTTTAGCTTTTATTTAGAAAGATTTGTACAATATAAATTTATTCAAAGTATTGGCCATTATTAGCTATGACCTTTTTCCATCTTTCTGGCAACATATGGATTCCGAGGCAAAAGAACTGCTCATCTTTTGAGGTCAAGAAAGAATCAAGCCAATATCGGATACTCTGTTCTGAAGTGAAGTGTATCCCAGAGAGAGCGTTCTGCATTGATCGAAACAAATCGTAGTCGGACGGGGCAATGTCTGGATTATAAGGCGGGTGTGGCACCGCCTTATAATCCAGATATTTATAAATAGTTTTTAACAGGTATTGCAACAAAACTTCCCGCATATGATGCTTTATTTGATTATTTACTTTACTCAACCCTTTTATTTAAAATCTTTCAGACTTCTGGCAACCTCTTTTAACATTTAAGTACCTTTTATAACATTTTTAATCAAAATTTTTAAACGGCTTTTTATTCATATATCATCATCAATGTTATTAAAAGTAGAGGCAACAAAATTAATGAAAACATTGTAATTTTCCAAAACATTTAGAAAGCCCCTTCATTAAACTGAATCAAAGCAGACAATCCCCACAGTTACTCTCTCTCTCTCTCTCCCTCTCACTCCCCCTCTTCCCTTTCAGTTTTCATGTAAAACATTTTCCTTTCATTTATAAACAGCCATTTTCTCACTAACAAAAACCTAAAGTGAGTTTTTTTTTTTTTTTTAAACTCATTTCATTTCTTTTAACTTCTTAGATAATCAAGCAATTAAAAATTATAAAATATTTTTAATAAAACAAAAACCGCAAGCGAAAATATAAGAGAAAAAAAAACAACCTCAAGAAGTGATTGGGTAGGAAAAAATAAGTCAGTCAATCTTGAAATTTTCTTCTGGGTAGACAGTGGTTGAAACTAAAACCACGATAAGCAACCAACGACGAAAAGTTGCAGAAAAAGAATGACGTTAAAGCTGTAGTGTATCTTAAGACATGAGGCGCACCCAATTTATGTTGTTGTTTCTTATAAAATTTATAAATATTTAATTAGATTTTCTTATATTTTCTTGTGCTTCTTTTTTTTTTAAAAAAAAACTATTTTTTTTATTATTTTGAACACAACACTGAGAAATGCATATTAAATTAGCTAAAAAAAAAAATACTAAAGGAGTAGAAAAAAATATTAATGAAATATATAAAAAAAAATCAAGTTAATTATAAATTATTTAAAGCCAAAAATGTGAAGTAAAACAATTTATTTTGTTGTTTTTCTTGTTTTTTGTTTTTCATTTTATTTTTCTAATCTATAAAGTTTTTCATAATTAAGTTAAACTTGTAAATTTTCATAAATAGAGCGCTAAAATTTTTTAATTAAAAAATTATACAAAATCTTGATAGACAATAAAAGCAAAGTAAATATGTGTTGATTAAAAAATATATATAAAAAGATAAGACAAAATAAGAAAATAAATTAAATGGAAATAATGTTAAAAAAAAAACCTAAAACAATTTTGCTTTACAAATATTAGATAATAAACTTTTAAAGGAATTTTATAAACAACTACCCATCAAATAATATTTTTTAAGGGACATCTTTAGTTTTGCTTGAATCTGGCAGCTTTAAAGAGAGAGTGGTGAACTTGTTGACACTTTCGCCATGTTTGAAAACTTGGCAGCACTGTAAATAGTTTTTTTTTTATACAAAATCACAAAGAAACTTAATTTTTGGAATAAATAAATAAATAAATAAATAAATAAATAAATAAATAAATAAATAAATAAATAAATAAATAAATAAATAAATAAATAAATAAATAAATAAATAAATAAATAAATAAATAAATAAATAAATAAATAAATAAATAAATAAATAAATAAATAAATAAATAAATAAATAAATAAATAAATAAATAAATAAATAAATAAATAAATAAATAAATAAATAAATAAATAAATAAATAAATAAATAAATAAATAAATAAATAAATAAATAAATAAATAAATAAATAAATAAATAAATAAATAAATAAATAAATAAATAAATAAATAAATAAATAAATAAATAAATAAATAAATAAATAAATAAATAAATAAATAAATAAATAAATAAATAAATAAATAAATAAATAAATAAATAAATAAATAAATAAATAAATAAATAAATAAATAAATAAATAAATAAATAAATAAATAAATAAATAAATAAATAAATAAATAAATAAATAAATAAATAAATAAATAAATAAATAAATAAATAAATAAATAAATAAATAAATAAATAAATAAATAAATAAATAAATAAATAAATAAATAAATAAATAAATAAATAAATAAATAAATAAATAAATAAATAAATAAATAAATAAATAAATAAATAAATAAATAAATAAATAAATAAATAAATAAATAAATAAATAAATAAATAAATAAATAAATAAATAAATAAATAAATAAATAAATAAATAAATAAATAAATAAATAAATAAATAAATAAATAAATAAATAAATAAATAAATAAATAAATAAATAAATAAATAAATAAATAAATAAATAAATAAATAAATAAATAAATAAATAAATAAATAAATAAATAAATAAATAAATAAATAAATAAATAAATAAATAAATAAATAAATAAATAAATAAATAAATAAATAAATAAATAAATAAATAAATAAATAAATAAATAAATAAATAAATAAATAAATAAATAAATAAATAAATAAATAAATAAATAAATAAATAAATAAATAAATAAATAAATAAATAAATAAATAAATAAATAAATAAATAAATAAATAAATAAATAAATAAATAAATAAATAAATAAATAAATAAATAAATAAATAAATAAATAAATAAATAAATAAATAAATAAATAAATAAATAAATAAATAAATAAATAAATAAATAAATAAATAAATAAATAAATAAATAAATAAATAAATAAATAAATAAATAAATAAATAAATAAATAAATAAATAAATAAATAAATAAATAAATAAATAAATAAATAAATAAATAAATAAATAAATAAATAAATAAATAAATAAATAAATAAATAAATAAATAAATAAATAAATAAATAAATAAATAAATAAATAAATAAATAAATAAATAAATAAATAAATAAATAAATAAATAAATAAATAAATAAATAAATAAATAAATAAATAAATAAATAAATAAATAAATAAATAAATAAATAAATAAATAAATAAATAAATAAATAAATAAATAAATAAATAAATAAATATTGTTTTAAATTAAGAAACTAAATAGAAACTGAATTCTTAAACTAAATTTTGTTCAAATTTAAAAACTTTTTTTAATACTCCAATTCTCAGACCTATTCTTTATTATTATTCTTATTTTAAATTAAACTTAATTAAATTATTGCCCAACAAATAAATAGTTGCAAAACATATTTCTTTTTAAATATCCATCTTGGTTTTTATCTGTTTTAAACATGAATTGAAAAATATGTATTTAAATACTTTTTCATACGTATTTCTAAGCTGCGAGAACAGCAAAGAAAATATTAATCTGTTTCTTTATGCATTACGATCAACAAATGAACATAAATTTTAGCATTGAATGGTTTCATTTTTTGCGTACATTTGAATTCTAACTGCGTGTAAAGAATCTTCATTATAAACAGTGAAATGTTTTAAAAAGGGACACAAGGTTAATTCTAATTCAGTTCTAGAACAGAACTAGAACAGAACTATTTAAAATTTATAATTTTTTTATATTGTATTAAAATTTTAAAATAATTTGTATACATTTGAAAAGTAGACACAATTTCCTTGCTTTTAATATAAAATATGTTTATCTTGCCTTGTACATTATGCAAAAAGAATGGCTAGAAACTTAAGGTTGTGCTAAATTGTCCCCACATTGTGACCTTTATATTAAAAGAACAGAAATTGTATCTAGTTTTTAAAACTATAGAAATAACTTCATAATAAATAATTATATTTAAAAGACTTTTGAAAAATAAGCTAAAAAAATATAATAAAATTTTGTATGTGAGTTTAAGTTTGCTTACAATTATTTGATATAGTATAACAGAGTCAAGATAGACATTTATTATATCAATAGAAAGCGAATTGTTTCTACTTTTCAAAAATATATATTTCGATATAAAATCTGTTTATCTTTTCTTATATGCACAAGCTTAATAAAGTGACTTTAAGTCTAAGTCCTGATGTTTGATAGGTGTAAAAGAAAATGTTGCCATATTTTATATCAAAAGCAAAGAAAGTTTGTCTAATTTTCAGAACTGTAGAAAGAACTTAAAATTTTTAATCCTGCGTGTAAAGAATCTTCATTATAGACAGTGAAATGTTCTAAAAAGGGACACAATGTTAATTCTAGTTCTGTTCCAGTTCTGTTCTAGTTCTGTTCTAGTTCTGTTCTAGTTCTGTTTTAGTTCTGTTCTAGTTCTGTTCTAGTTCTGTTCTAGTTCTGTTCTAGTTCTGTTCTAGTTCTGTTCTAGTTCTGTTCTAGTTCTGTTCTAGTTCTGTTCTAGTTCTGTTCTAGTTCTGTTCTAGTTCTGTTCTAGTTCTGTTCTAGTTCTGTTCTAGTTCTGTTCTAGTTCTGTTCTAGTTCTGTTCTAGTTCTGTTCTAGTTCTGTTCTAGTTCTGTTCTAGTTCTGTTCTAGTTCTGTTCTAGTTCTAGTTCTAGTTCTGTTCTAGTTCTGTTCTAGTTCTGTTCTAGTTCTGTTCTAGTTCTGTTCTAGTTCTGCTCTAGTTCTGTTCTAGTTCTGTTCTAGTTCAGTTCTAGTTCTGTTCTAGTTCTGTTCTAGTTCTGTTCTAGTTCTGTTCTAGTTCTGTTCTAGTTCTGTTCTAGTTCTGTTCTAGTTCTGTTCTAGTTCTGTTCTAGTTCTGTTCTAGTTCTGTTCTAGTTCTGTTCTAGTTCTGTTCTAGTTCTGTTCTAGTTCTGTTCTAGTTCTATTCTAGTTCTGTTCTAGTTCTGTTCTAGTTCTGTTCTAGTTCTGTTCTAGTTCTGTTCTAGTTCTGTTCTAGTTCTGTTCTAGTTCTGTTCTAGTTCTGGTCTAGTTCTGGTCTAGTTCTGTTCTAGTTCTGTTCTAGTTCTGTTGTAGTTCTGTTGTAGTTCTGTTGTAGTTCTGTTCTAGTTATGTTCTAGTTCTGTTCCAGTGCTGTTCTTGTTCTGTTCTTGTTCTGTTCTTATTCAGGTTCAGTTTTACTTTAAGAGTTTGTCATTGACATTTGCGTTTATCCCTTTCATAAAGCCTCCACTTTTATTAGATTTCATTGAATTTAAACGTTTTTTAATGTTTCTATCGAAAAAAAAAAAAAACGTTTGATTGTGTATATCTTGAAATGATCAGGCAGAGTCAGGTCTTCTTTAGCGCCTTAACAGAGAAATCTGCATGTGGCGCCTAAGCACTCAAGCATGCTGCTGCAGCAGTATGTTGAATGTAGTCATTATGCGAATGACTTCACCAGAGTAGAGTTTGGTGTGCCTACTGTTATAAGTTCCTAAAAAATATTTCTCCCCACTGTTAATTTGGTTTTTATTATATTGTAGTAAAAAAAAAAAACACTGGACAAAAATAAGTTCAAGTCCAGCTGCTTATTTGTAGTTTATTTAGAGGACAATATTTTTTTTATTTGTTGGTATTTATGTACTGGCAACATATTTAAAATAAGATAAAAAAAAATTATGTTTAAACATATTCATAGTTTAGGGTATAAAGATGTGAACACGCCGAATAAAACTTTTTAAGAAATAAGGATTTCTTCATAGTGTGTTGCTGAAAGTGGCAACATTTTAATCCTAACTGTAACCTTTGACATTTTGTATAGGAAATGCTCCTATTTCTATTTAATATTCGACATATATGATTATTTACAGTCAGTAACTAAGAGTTGTATGGCAGTTTGTTTAGATCCATAACATATATAAGGTTATCTACTATATAGCTCTAAAGTAGGCTTCTTTGGGAATTATGGAGAAAACTGAGTCTTACATGACAATTAAATTTGTGATTTTTCGTAGAAAGGTCAAAGGTTATTTGTCTTAAATGTTGTACAGTTTAGGATCATTCAGTTCACATTTTATATTTTTCTTTGTCCACTTTAACCGAATCTGGTTTATTCGTTGAGACACTAGAACATTTAACCTGCGGCTTATTAAGTGTCACGTTAATTTTTTTGTATTTCTTACATTTTCTTACTCTTGTTTGCAAAATATTTTCGATTGCCTGTGTTATAGTTTTATTTTGCTAAAATTGTTGTTTTTTTTTCCACCGTTCTGTGTTCGTCATTGTTGTTATCGAAACATATTTTATATGTTCGACATAACATCTGACAAATTTCTCTGTTGGACATTTTTATGGTTTTTATTTTAGGCTGTACGCCAAAACAGCAAAAATAAGACTGAAAAAAAAAAACGCAGGGAAACGTTTAAAACGTTCAATTCAAATGATTTGTTATCAATTGGAATTTTGTAACATGTTTATTAAACGACTTAATTGTGGAGAGACAAATACAAGTTTATAGTTTTTCAACTAAGAAATGTCAATTTTATTAAATGGTTAAAAAAAACAAAGTGCAAAAAATGAAAAAGTAACTAATTTTGGAATAGTTATAAACTAAGAAGAAATAAAAAGTTTTGATTTTGAAATAAAATAATTTGAAGGCACTAGAGTCTAATGTCAATCTAATGACATGTATTTCTGGACTTTCTGTTTTTCTATAGTCAGTAAACCCAACTACATAGTGTTGGAATACTTTTGTTTATATCGGTTTAAAGTTAATAATTACAATTTTAAAATCCTTATTATAATACAGTTTCCTTCTTATATAAAATTATTTCAAAACCTGTGTTATTAAACCCAAAACATATTTTAACAACCTGTCATAATTAGAAACAATAGAAAATTACTGATCTGGCGTCTCTACAGCGGCTTCTTTATCAACAAAAACACACACAAATAGTCGATGCTACGCAGCAGACACATAGCATTTGACATACAAGTGTCAATCTTCGTCAAGTAAAGATTATTTGTGACAGCATCTATTACATTCTATAAAAATTTTGAAAAAACAAAAACACACCGCAGCCAATAAGAATTAAAATAAAACTACAAATTAAGGTTAATTTTCTTAGACTACACCATGAAAGCGGTATGTTTGATCATTATTTAGAAATAATTATTGTTTCTTTTCATTTTTTGGTTTGAAATGTATTATTATTATTATTATTTAATATCTAATAACTAGTAAATCTTCCTGTACAAATAACTAACAAGATTTATTTGCTTTTGAAGCTTACAAAATATTAATAAAAGATTTGTAATCTTTTATGAAAAATTTCTAATGAGAAAATGTTTTTTGTCTGCTATTTCTTCTCCAAATCTTCTCTAAGGTTTAATAGAGTTCATTTTAAAGTTTTATTTACTTTTTTTTTGGTTGTTAAATCAAAGAAAAATCAATCAGTTAAAGTGTGTTTTTTTTCTTTCGTTTGCCATACGAAACAAATCCTTTACATTATGAACAAAAAAAAAATAAGAGTTTATAGCCTTGAGGTCAATTGTTTACTCTAGTCTTTAAGATGTTCTCATAAAGATCTATGAATGAAGATCTCAAAATTTTGAAATACTATACTTTAGCCAACTACTAGTACAGCGAAAATACTTACTGGGGGTACTAAACGACTGGCAGATACACTACAGTTCTTAAAAAATATCAAATGTTAATAACTAGAACTTGAACTAGAACAGAATTAAAACAGAACTGGAACAGAACTAGAACAGAATTATAACAGAACTAGAACAGAACTAGAACAGAACTAGAACAGAACTAGAACAGAACTAGAACAGAACTAGAACAGAACTAGAACAGAACTAGAACAGAACTAGAACAGAACTAGAACAGAACTAGAGCAGAACTAGAACAGAACTAGAACAGAACTAGAACAGAACTAGAACAGAACTAGAACAGAACTAGAACAGAACTAGAACAGAACTAGAGCAGAACTAGAACAGAACTAGAACAGAACTAGAACAGAACTAGAACAGAACTAGAACAGAACTAGAACAGAACTAGAACAGAACTAGAACAGAACTAGAACAGAACTAGAACAGAACTAGAACAGAACTAGAACAGAACTAGAACAGAACTAGAACAGAACTAGAACAGAACTAGAACAGAACTAGAACTAGAACAGAACTAGAACAGAACTAGAACAGAACTAGAACAGAACTAGAACAGAACTAGAACAGAACTAGAACAGAACTAAAACAGAACTAGAACAGAACTAGAACAGAACAGAACTGAACTAGAACAGAACTAGAACAGAACTAGAACAGAACTAGAACAGAACTAGAACAGAACTAGAACAGAACAGAACAGAACTAGAACAGAACTAGAACAGAACTAGAACAGAACTAGAACAGAACTAGAACAGAACTAGAACAGAACTAGAACAGAACTAGAACAGAACTAGAACAGAACTAGAACAGAACTAGAACAGAACTAGAACAGAACTAGAACAGAACTAGAACAGAACTAGAACAGAACTAGAACAGAACTAGAACAGAACTAGAACAGAACTAGAACAGAACTAGAACAGAACTAGAACAGAACTAGAACAGAACTAGAACAGAACTAGAACAGAACTAGAACAGAACTAGAACAGAACTAGAACAGAACTAGAACAGAACTAGAACAGAACTAGAACAGAACTAGAACAGAACTAGAACAGAACTAGAACAGAACTAGAACTAGAACTAGAACAGAACAGAACTAGAACAGAACTAGAACAGAACTAGAACAGAACTAGAACAGAACTAGAACAAAACTAGAACAAAACTAGAACAAAACTAGAACAGAACTAGAACAGAACTAGCACAGAACTAGAACACAACTAGAACAGAACTAGAACAGAACTAGAACAGAACTAGAACAGAACTAGAACAGAACTAGAACAGAACTAGAACAGAACTAGAACAGAACTAGAACAGAACTAGAACAGAACTAGAACTAGAACAGAACTAGAACTAGAACAGAACTAGAACAGAACTAGAACAGAACTAGAACAGAACTAGAACAGAACTAGAACAGAACTAGACCAGAACTAGAACAGAACTAGAACAGAACTAGAACAGAACTAGAACAGAACTAGAACAGAACTAGAACTAGAACAGAACTAGAACAGAACTAGAACAGAACTAGAACAGAACTAGAACAGAACTAGACCAGAACTAGAACAGAACTAGAACAGAACTAGAACAGAACTAGAACAGAACAGAACTAGAACAGAACTAGAACAGAACAGAACTAGAACAGAACTAGAACAGAACTAGAACAGAACTAGAACTAGAACAGAACTAGAACAGAACTAGAACAGAACTAGAACAGCACTAGAACAGAACTAGAACAGAACTAGAACAGAACTAGAACTAGAACAGAACTAGAACAGAACTAGAACAGAACTAGAACAGAACTAGAACAGAACTAGAACAGAACTAGAACAGAACTAGAACAGAACTAGAACAGAACTAGAACAGAACTAGAACTAGAACAGAACTAGAACAGAACTAGAACTAGAACAGAACTAGAACAGAACTAGAACAGAACTAGAACAGAACTAGAACAGAACTAAAACAGAACTAAAACAGAACTAGAACAGAACTAGAACAGAACTAGAACAGAACTAGAACAGAACTAGAACAGAACTAGAACAGAACTAGAACAGAACTAGAACAGAACTAGAACAGAACTAGAACAGAACTAGAACAGAACTAGAACAGAACTAGAACAGAACTAGAACAGAACTAGAACAGAACTAGAGCAGAACTAGAACAGAACTAGAACAGAACTAGAACAGAACTAGAACAGAACTAGAACAGAACTAGAACAGAACTAGAACAGAACTAGAACAGAACTAGAACAGAACTAGAACAGAACTAGAACAGAACTAGAACAGAACTAGAACAGAACTAGAACAGAACTAGAACAGAACTAGAACAGAACTAGAACAGAACTAGAACAGAACTAGAACAGAACTAGAACAGAACTAGAACAGAACTAGAACAGAACTAGAACAGAACTAGAACAGAACTAGAACAGAACTAGAACAGAACTAGAACAGAACTAGAACAGAACTAGAACAGAACTAGAACAGAACTAGAACAGAACTAGAACAGAACTAGAACAGAACTAGAACAGAACTAGAACAGAACTAGAACAGAACTAGAACAGAACTAGAACAGAACTAGAACAGAACTAGAACAGAACTAGAACAGAACTAGAACAGAACTAGAACAGAACTAGAACAGAACTAGAACAGAACTAGAACAGAACTAGAACAGAACTAGAACAGAACTAGAACAGAACTAGAACAGAACTTGAACAGAACTAGAACAGAACTAGAACAGAACTAGAACAGAACTAGAACAGAACTAGAACAGAACTAGAACAGAACTAGAACAGAACTAGAACAGAACTAGAACAGAACTAGAACAGAACTAGAACTAGAACTAGAACAGAACTAGAACAGAACTAGAACAGAACTAGAACAGAACTAGAACAGAACTAGACCAGAACTAGAACAGAACTAGAACAGAACTAGAACAAAACTAGAACAAAACTAGAACAGAACTAGAACAGAACAGAACTAGAACAGAACTAGAACAGAACTAGAACACAACTAGAACACAACTAGAACACAACTAGAACACAACTAGAACACAACTAGAACACAACTAGAACACAACTAGAACACAACTAGAACACAACTAGAACACAACTAGAACAGAACTAGAACAGAACTAGAACAGAACTAGAACAGAACAGAACTAGAACAGAACTAGAACAGAACTAGAACAGAACTAGAACAGAACTAGAACAAAACTAGAACTACAGTAGAGTGCCTTAATTTTAAACGAAAAAAAAAGATCTTCAAACTTAAGCAAACAATTTCTTCAATGTAACAACGAATCATATTTATTTTTGTCTAAGAAATCTAAATTGTACTTGTAAGTTTACATTTCTTTTAGTTTAAACTATAGTTTCCTTTTAGTAAACTCGTTGCAAGTATTTTGTTAGCATCTTAGTAGACTCTATGTCTATCGTTGAGCATTAATCTTGGCTTACAGTTTGTTGGAGTTTTTAAACCAAGGAAAAAAAAACTAACAAAAAAACTTAAAAGAAGAAATATGTTGTATAAAGTATATTTAAGATAAAATAGCCGCCTTTTTATTGATATATACCCATAAAACTATAGAAAAAAACCAACAACTATGTAAACAGTTTTATTGGTACGAGTTAAAGTTTTTAGGATTTGCCACAATAAGTAACGCATCTTACTTGTGCAGTATTTTAGCGATTTTTAGAACGTGCTTTTTAGTTTAGATTTGTTATTTATTTTTTTTTTTTGGGGGGGGGGGGGGGGTTGTGGGGTTGCTTAATATTTATTTGCGTTAGAGTTTTTGGTTAAGCAGAAATAATATAAACTGAAATAAGATTGATCTGTGCTTAAGTAATAAATATGTGCAGTTAGATTCAATACTTGGGTAGAAAGAAGAAAATCAGTAGAGTTGGAAAAACCAATAAACAATTTTGTTGAATTAATAACAGACCCCACAATGTAACATTGAAGGGCCAAAAATGGTTACATACACGTTATTAAAGTATTTTAGAAAAATTGTGAAAAAATCGAGGTAGTCGAGTTTTTTTTTTTACTTATATCTCAGCCATTTGTTGGCTGATTTTCTCGATTTTTAATAGCAATCTAAGTTAGACTATAGCGGATATATTGACGTATCAATCATGTATGAAAGTTATTTGGTGGATTTGGAAAGTTGATTTCAACATACATACGGATATGGTTATATACATATATATAGAGATTGTTTTCAAAATGTTTACTGGGTTTTTAGTTTATTTCGTATCTATTCCCCATGCGTCATATTGGCTACATTTTAATCTAATGCGTGAGTCTGTTACTCTCATTGTTGTGTTTTTTTTCTATAAGCATTACTTTAACAGTATTACAAAGCACGGTTACAAGCAGCTCAAAACATCTCCTGCAGAAGTTTAACTAAAGTATTTTAAGCCATAATGGTAAAGAGGCATCTGCAGAAGGACCATTGACGCCGCTTTAACACAGTACGCGAGCTGTGGCATAAGTGAAGAGAGATGCTAACAATAGATACATTTACACACTGTGGAAGCGCTGGTAATTTGTTATCATGATGATTTATGTGAACTGTGCTTTAAAGCACATACAAACACAGACTTTAAACTCAGAGTGTATGTCTTAACATAAACTAGGTTTAGCTGCAATACGAATAAACTTGGATTTTTGGTGGGTGGAAACATAAATAAAACCAATAATAAGTATTACATAACCTTAACTGAAGTAAGAAATACTTACAATATCCAATTGTTTTATTTTTTTTTAAATTTTTTTTTAGTGAAAAAATCAGCCTTTGGCTTAATATATCACTATTTGTGAGAGAAAGCCCATTGTAGATGGCGCTGCAATTGTAATAAATTTAAACAGTTTTTCTGTTGCTTAAGATGGAATAGCTAGCACTCACTATATTTGTTGTTTTTATATTTAAATAATTTGATGGATTTAAGTCATTGTTTTTATTAGGAAAGGAGTTTTTTTTTGAGGAAATTAAAAAAAAAAAACTTTTTGCAGAAACTTGCATCAGCATGAAAGAATCAATAAAAATATAAAGGAAAAATCTACTAAAAGAAAAGACAGTGTAGGAAAAGAGTTAATATTTGACCGAATTCTAAAATCAACATAATTTATAAGTAACCACAGTAAAAATGAATGTTATCTGATTCACTGTTATATAATTTAGCCAAAATACAGCAGCCTTGTAAAGGGTTTTCCGAACAGAGATCTGCGCCCAATATATTTCACGAAGGCTGACTCCAAAGCCAGCTGTCGGCCAAATAAAGAAAAATTACTCTAATTGTAAGAAATAGAAAGTGAAATTTAAAGAAATTACTATGGAACTTTTATTTAAAACGGCTGCTATTTTCAAGCTGACTTAAGCCAAAAAAAAATCAGCGCATGCTTTTATAATTTAACGCCGGCTAGACTAAGCCGGCTTTTAGCCGATCGGCTCAGGTCTCTGCTTCCCTACTTTGACAGTTGATAGCGGAAATATTGTTAAAGCTATCAGCCCAATTATGAATGAAAAATTCCCCGGGAGTTTTTTCCCATTGAATTTGAATAGGAAAAATTATCTTCAGCGATGAGAACTATTTCTATATGAATGGGTACGACAATAAACAAAATTATAGAATTTAATACGATAACAATCCACATGATATCCAAGAGTGTCCAATGCATCCTGAAAAAGTCAGAGTTTGGTGTAGATTTTGAGTTGGCCAGGCCTTCACCATCAACGGCGAGAGCTATAGATCGATGATGACCAACTTCTTTTGGCCTGAATTTGATGCTATCGACACCAACGACATGTGGTTTCAACAGGACTGAAATACAGCTCATGCTCTATTAGACATTCTGCACGAACGATTTGAGGGCATGGTCATCCACGAGATCGTGCAATTTGACCCCATTAGACTTTTTCTTCTGGGGTTTTCTTAAGTTGCAGGTCTATGTGGGTAAGCTTCAAACTTCAGCGGTTCTTAAAGCCAACATAACCTATGCCATCGATAAAATTCAGCCAGAGTCATGGAAAATTGGACATTTCGAAGGCGCGCCACACAGCGAAGCATCGGCGGACATTTGCTCGATGTTATATTTCATACATCGATGACCCTTTCAAAATTAATTTCAATTTAAAGATAGGAAGCGCTTAATGAAAGACACTTTAAAATTCTAACCAATTTTCAACTATGGAGGGTCTTAACTTTGTCAATTTGTAACTCAACTTGAATTTATATAAGGTGCTTTGCCAAAGCTTAGCTCCTATTCTTCGATTTTCTTGTATATTACTTTTCAACTGGTTTCATAAAACTTTTTACAGTTGAGCCCCCCGAGGTTTACTGGTTGCACTCCACACATCAAGCAAACATGGCGCTAGTTTTCGCTGATCTCCATTGACCTCCCTTTAAGATGGGGTATTAAAATCTGTTTTTTTTTTTTTTTTTTTTTTTGTGTTAAAGTGTCTTTCATTCCTCTTTATTGTAAGATAAAATCGTTATTAAATATAAAGAGTTTTCCAACAAGAGTTATATTGGTATTCAAAGAAAAATTGAATTTTTTGAGATAAATGATCGAATGTTTATTTCATAATAAAGAGGAAGGTATGCCGTTAATAATGTCAAAACAACATCAGCCAAATGACCACCACGACCACGCTTACAGGACAATATCGTTTTCATGAAATTTTCCATAATCAAATTGCAAAGTGGCTGCCCTATGTCCTCGATAGCCTCACGAATTCTATCTTTGAGGTCTTGAATCGACGCTGGGCTGTTGGCGTAGACCTTATCTTTCACGTGGTCCCAAAGTAAGAAGTCGGTGGCCAATTGTGATCACCTCTTCGAGAGATAACACGGTCCGGAAACTTTTCCCGTAGAAGAGCAATGGTTTCGTTGCTTGTGTGGCACGTAGCGCCGTCTTGTTGAAAGTAAACGTTGTCCAGATCAATATCATCCAACTCCGACCATAAGAAATCATTAATCATCTCTCGATAGCGCATAGGACGAGGAATGGACAAACCTGGATTTTCTTCAACACTTTGGGCTACAGCAGCAATATTCTCAGTTGTTCTTGAGCGACTTGTCCCAACCAATTTCAGTATTGCGGTCCGACAAGATGCTTCACGACGACCCAAAAATGCTTTAGTTTTCCGAACTGTGACTGCAAGATTTTCATCATTTTTGTAGTGAATTTTAATAATTTCAGTGCGTTGTTGAAGCATGTATCGTTCCATTTTTAGTAATGGCGTATTTTCTACTACTCAAATGTCAAAGAATAAAAGCTTCAAAAGTGATACTTACCGAAATACCGTGTGATTAAAAATGACACCTCTTGTTGGAAAACCCTTTACATAAGTTAGATTGTGGTGCAGTTTTTGTTTCTATGTGGGGTATGCTTCCAGTCTGTTCAGGTTCTTCAAAGGTCTTGTATCTTCAGGCTATGTTTGTTAATGGACAAAGCTGCTCTCGGTTGGCTAACGAGATATTATTATAAAGTTAATGCAACGAATGCAATCCAAGGATATGAATTCGTTGGCTCTATAAGTTAGAACTAGCTAATGAGTATAATCCGACGAGATAAAGGCTTCGGATCTCGTTCGGATAACTACTAATTATGGTTAAATATAGCTTATGAATGCAATCCGAAGACATCAATTCTTCAGCTATCAATGGCTAGGTAATAAGTACAATCCGACGAGATAGATGATTTGGCTACCAGTCGGCTAAGTACGGTATAAGTACGAATCATAGATGACAACTTGATAGGTCACTGAGAGCCAAAAACTAAAGTCTATTTTCAAACACCTAATTCATGAGAATGTATTGCATGTATTTGTACCACCCGTATGTGTGAAAAGACAGTAATTTGTTTCATTGATATTTCTCTCTCCTTCGTACGAAGTATGAATTTTGCCTTCGTCTAATTATGCTTTGTTTCTGGGAGCAAAATGTAAGTAGATCTGAACTTTGATTCTAGCTTTTTCATGTTTTTCTTAGAAGTCTTATATTAAAATTCACATAAACTATTTGGGAATTATTAACAACAATATACTATTATACACACGGCCTCAAAAGTGAGTAAACACCAGTGATTTTTTTACGAGCATGAAAATCATTATAAACCGACTGAAATATTTTTTTTCTGAACCAAATCTATTATTCAGCCGAATCTCCAACATACCGAAACTTTGAAATTTTAATAGATGGATAGATTTTAGGATTTTCATTATCTTAAAAAAATCAAATAATTTGTGGTGTTTATCTTGTGAAAATTTTGTGGATTCACAAGATATCATGTCATATTGTCATAATGTTCTAATATTTCACAATGGTTTAAAAATGTTGTTAATGCCTTTCAGGCAAAAAAGTTCTCAAAAACATGTATGATATGGTTATTGTGCTGTCTTAACCAACCTGTGTCGAACGCCTAAGAACCGTATAAGCCGAGCCGCCTGGTCGTGAAATATTATGACATTATGGCAATATGACATGATACGATACCTTGTGAATCCAGTGATTTAGTATTAATTATGTTAAGTTGATGAATTGACTTTTGTAACTGCCCGTTACAAGATATTAAATTAAAAGATTAAGTTTTGGTGTCGTAATAATTTGTATTAGATGTTAAGATTAAATGATTCGCCTTCAATGACTCCCTTCCTTTAAGCCACTGCTTTAAATCTAATACGTTTTATTAGCTTCATAAATACTAACCATTTAAAGGTTTTATTAGTTACTTTAAAACTACAGGTTCCCCTTTGGAATACATTTTTTTTTTTTTTTTTGTAGGGCTTTAACAATGATCGCATAAGTGCGATTTAAGGCGATATTTAAAGCACGTTTCCGCATTTAAAGTGAGGCTTTGTTAAAAAGCTGGTGTTAGCTAGTTTTTTTTTTTTTGGTTGTGGTTCTCTTTTATTTTATACTCTACTATGCAGCAGATCAATTGTTTAAACACCTTTTAGGCTTTTTTTTGTTGTTTGCAAACAAAAAACGCGTTCAATATTTGTCTTCATTTTTATCCAATTTACGAGTATCGTTGTTATTGTTTTGTTTGGCTTTAACCTTATTGTTTTAGTTTCTTTATTGTTGTTGTTCAATAATATTTGTGTCTAATATGCTGTCAGATATAATCTTTTATAAAAGCTCGTTGGTTGTTGGGGTATTTCTTTGTTGTTGTTTGCTTCTCTGTGTTGCTGCAAGACCTTTCTTGCTAGTGCAAGCGCCTTTTAGGTATTTTTTATAGTTGTTGTTGTCGGTTGTTTAACTTTATGTGGGCATTTTATTTTGATATCTAAATATTACAGTTTTTTTTTTTTGATGTTTTGTTGGTTTATTGGCTTTTTACTTTTTTGATTTATAAAGAATTATGGGGTTTTTGCAGAAAATGTTTAAGAAAAAGTGAGAATTAAAAGATTTTTTTTAGAAATGTTTTTAATTCGTTAATAGTAAATGAGTTTTCAAGTGTTAAATTGATTTTAGTTTGTAAAAGGTTATACAAATTCAAGAACAGGAAAGCAAAGAAAGGTTAGACATTTTCTATATCTTTAGAAAGACAATTTTCAATAATGGGTGTTTTTTTAAGCCCGATCGAAGTTGAAATTGTAAAAAATAACACAAAAAAGTGAATTTTTATAAATTTTTTTATTCAAAAGATCGATACATGTCACTATCATTCTTGGCAATTCTTACAATGTTGGCCTTAAGGCGTCAATTGTTTCTGGTTTATCAGCATAAACCATTGCCTTCACGTAGTCCCACAGGAAATAGTCGAGAGGAGTCAAATCGAACGACCTTGGAGGCAAATTGACAGGTCCTTATCTCGAAATCAAGTTATCGCCAAATGTTGATTTCAATAGATCAATAGTTGCGGTCATATGTTAAACCCACATCTCGCCCAGATCAATGTCATCCCTATTTTCTAACAAAAAATCATTGATCTCCATAGAGCGAAACGAAAGCTAAGGCTAATTTTTTTTTTTTTTTAATTTTTGTTTCACTTTTCATGAACTTTAAACATTTTTCACACTTGAAGGAATTAAGATAATTAAACAAAACTTTCACTACTTTATTTCTGAAAGTATGGCCATTCACTGCATAGTTTTAGAGAAATTTTCCTTTTATTTAAACAAAAGTTAGGAGCAAAACATATAATAAAGTCCAGGTGAAAAATTAAAATGTATACAATATATTTTCATTCGTGGAGTAACATTTTAAATTCTACTACTGTAATAATAAATTTTAAAGTGTTTTCTTTCTGAATATACCAAAAACTTTTAGTTTTTTTACATAAAAATTGGAGAAAATCTTTAAAAAATTCAGGCTATTTTGATAAAAATTTAAAACTTTTTTTTCACATTTCAAAATTTGTGTGAACTTTGAAAATTCTTCATAATTAAACGGCTTAAGTTAATTAAACGAATGTTATGTTAAGTGGTTACAGAAAGTATTGACTTTCTTTATATAATTTTTGAAAAATTTAGCTTCTACTTTAATAAAAGTTATGAGCAAAATATTAAATAAAGTCCAGAAGAAAAAGTGAAAAATTCAAATTTATACAAAACATTTTCAAACATTGCTTTCTAAAGGCTGCTTAACGAAATCAATTTTTAATTTTACTAATTATACACTTCAAAGTATTTGCTTTATGAATATAGGAAAAAGTTTTAGTTTTTTTTAACAAAAATTTAAGAAAATCTTAAAAATATATAAAGCAAATTTGAAAATATTTCAAAATTTATATGAACTTTGAAAATTGTTCATAATTAAACGGTTAAAGATAATTAATTGAATGTAATGTTAAGTTATTACTGAAAGTATTGGCTTTCATTATATAATTTTTGAAAAATTTTGTTTTTACTTTTATAAAAGTTGGAAGCAAAAAAATAAATAAAGTCCAGAAGAAAAAGTGAAAAATTCAAATTTATACAAAACATTCTAAACCATTGCTTACTAAAGGGTGCTTAACGAAATCAATTTTTAATTTTACTAATTATACACTTCAAAGTATATACTATATGAATATAGGAAAAAGTTTTAGTTGCCTTAAAATTTTTTGAACATTTTATTTCATAATTCAAAATTTGTATGAACTTTGAAAATTTTTCATAATTAAACGGTTAAAGATAATTAATTGAATGTAATGTTAAGTTATTACTGAGAGTATTGGCTATTATTGCAGATTTTTAGAAAAATTTCCTTTAACTATAACAAAAGTTAGGGGTAAAAAATAAAATAAAGTCCAGGTGAAAAATTCAGATTTATACAACCATTGCTTACTGTAGGATGCTTAAGAAACTACATTTTTAATTTAACTAATTTTACATTTCAAAGTATTTTCTTACTAAATATGGCAATAAAACTTAGTTCTTTAACAAAAATTGCAGAAAATCTTAAATTTAAAAATTTAATAATTTTTATTTCACATTTGAAAAAAAGTAGGAACTTTGAAAATTTTTCATAATTAAACGGCTTAAGATAATTAAACAAAAGTCATGCTAGGTTATTATTGAAAGTATTAAAATTTGTTATATATTTTTAGAAAAATTTTCCTTTTACTAAAACAAAAGTTATAAACAAAAAACCAAATAAAATCAAGATGAAAAATTTGAATTTTTAAAAACCATTTTTTGAAATTCTTTTCGGTCTATGAGAGTTTTAAAATGTTAATAAATATTTAATAAAGCATAATTACTTTTTATTTAATTAAAATTTAACAAAATCATGGTTTATTTTTAAAAGTAGCAAGAAGTGAAAGTTTTTTTTCTTCCAGAGATGGTCTACTTTGACACACTGCAGATCTTTTAGTATTTTAACAAAGTATTCACAAAATCTATTTTCAGAAAGCTTAAGTCCTTGTCTTTAATTTTTGTATAAACTTATTTTTAATTGGCTTAGTAGTTTAGAAAATCTATACTTATTTGTGTTTTTTTTTTCAAGCAGCTCTACATAAAACAAGTTTCAAAAACATAACAACTTCTAGAGGCTACAAAAATTAAAGTAGATGTAATTTTGCCAAACCCTGTACAGGTTTTGTGGATTCAATGATCTACTTTCATAGCAAGTTAAATCCATTTAGGCTTGAGGTTTCTTAAAGATTTATAAAGGGTCTGAACTTTAAGAGGTTTTAGAAACTATATTCCAAAGAAACTTGAAGAAATCCTTTATAAGTTTTATTTCATACTGAAACAAATCATTAACTCTAACATTTATGCTTGAATAGTAGTTATTCAACAGTCTCCCAATTTCAACAGAACACAAAATCGAAATTCCCCACAACTTGGCAAATCCTTTTGCCAACATACTTTCATTTAACATTTACATTTAACTGAAATTTGTACTTGTCCTGCTTTACCACTTTTAGTACATATAATATGTCAAACACGAAATGAAATCAAAACTTGAGAACCAAAAGTAAAACTATAAAGTTATTATCAGCTTCTGTTCCTCAAAAAAAAAAAATTTAAATATCCCATAAATTTATGCAAAAATTTTGATGAAATTGAATAAACATTACAGGTTTATAACCAATAATTTCAATAGCAATCAAAAACAATTGAAAAGAAGCTTACAATATGCAAATATTTTGACAGACTACCAGTTTCTGTCAAGATTTTTATCAATTTTCCTACAGAAAAAAAAATAAAAAAACATTAATTTTACATATCAACTTAAATAATTACAATATAATAATATTAATAATAAATACAAAGCCCTCTTAACGCAGAAAAAGTAGCAAAAATCATAAAACTTTAACTTGAGACTTAATGCTGAAAGCAACAAATTGCAAAAAAAAAGCGCGAGAGAACACACATCATTGAATATTTTGGACTTCCTAATGGCCTTAAATAACAATGATTAAATTATGGTTGGAGGAAGAAAAAAAAACAACAACAACAACTAAATAAAGTGACGCACTTAATGCGGAAAATCTGAGCAGCACCACACACAAAATGTGCGTCCACAAATGATGCAGTTAAAGTGAATGTTATGTAGCAGCTATAAGAAAAAAAAAATCCATAATGAAATATTTTGCAAAGAAGCTACCGACCGACCAACCAACCATTTCCAACACCATCAAATGCAACACCTAAATCACTGTAATCACGACAAACTGTAGAGAGTAAATGGAATGATGGACCACAAAAAGATCTGTTGCTGCTGCTACATGTGGTTGCGGCTTAAATCTTTAGCTCACAGTTTTGTTGCATCTTTTGCGAACGAAACAAGTTACGCAAAATATAAAGACTGACGAACTGACTGATTGCAAGTGACTAAGAGCTACTGTAATTCAATATACGCTTTTTTTTAGGTTTTGACGTTTTTTTGTTTTTTCCAAAGAATGGTTGGTTGATCCTCAATGAAGATACTATATATTTTTTATTTTTTTTTAAAGGTTGACAAAATGTGTCAAACAGCACTTTGCTTGAAAACATCAGAGCAAAATGTGAACCAAACAAGTTGTAGGAATGAAGATGTAGAAAATGTGTTTTGTTTTTTTTTTTTAAAGCAACGAAGTTGAGTGGAAGTTGGCAGAAAGTCCACACTGAACAATGGGTCTGGTATAAACTTTTGTTTGCTAAATTCAAAGTTTAAAACATTTTTAGTGAAATTAGAAATTCTTCTACACTTTAGTGGTTTCTTTAATTCTAAATCAATGAATCATTGCGTTCAAATTCATATATGTAGATAGTTAATTATAAACTTTATATAAATTATTCTATATATCGTCACCTTAAATGCAAACGGACGTAACTACACTTTTATTTTTTTTACAGCAGAAGCAAAAAACTTAATAAAATCAATAATAATACATCAATATCCCGGTTTGCGTCGCTTCGGTCTGCGTCGTTTCGAAGTTGCGTCGATTTTGTTTCAGTTTGCGTCGCATGGCTTCGAATTGCGTCGTCAATATAAATATGTTTTTATTAAAAAATCTATTTTTCAGCTAAAATTATGAATCTCGAAACCAATTAAATGAAAATCATTACAATTGTATGGAAAATCGTTCATCGGTTTGCATCCAAATTTTGGCGTTTAAATTTCTTTAATAACGTTGTAATTTTTGATAGCAGGGGTCTAAAAATGCGTGAGCTTGATAAAAAGGACCATAATCAATAAAAAAACTCGATTTTGAATTTTTGTGTAGTTACGTCCGTTTGCATTTAAGGTGACGATCTGTATTTGCTATTCTTAGCATTGTCTTAATTACTTATTTTTTTTGATTTAATTGCAAGAAATTTTGTAATAAACTTCAATTCTTTCATATTTCAGGATTTTCGTCTTTATGTTCCAGCAAGAATCAGTTGTAACAAAGATATAATGGACGTAGAGAAGCGTTGGCAACTGAAATTAATGTATACTCATCGTATCACATCGAACTCTGATGAATAAAATGCTGCAAAGGGAAAACAATATTAAAATTTATATTAATACATAATGTACATATTTAAGAATGTCTATAATTATATTAAATTTTTAACGAACGTTTAATTTAACAAAAACATTAAAAGCTAATTTTGATTGAACGATTTTTATTAAAAAAAAAATCTTTTCAAAAAAAAAACTGGGTTTTTTATTTTAGAAATTTTTATTATAAAATTTTTTTTTTTGGCAATATTTAGTTTTAAAAAATAGCGTTTTTTTATTTTATCGATTTTTATTCAAGTGTTTTTTTTTTTGGCGATTTTTATTCAGGCGTTTTTTATTTGAACGTTTTTTTTGGTGAATTTTATTTAAGGGTTCATTTTCATTCACTTAGTGGATTTTTATTTGAGAATTTTTGTTTGAATTTTTTTTTTTTTTTTAAATTGATTTTTATTTTGGCGATTTTCATTTGGGCGTTTTTTATTTTAGAGATTTTTATTTTGGCGATTTTCATTTTAGAGTTTTTTATTTTGGCGATTTTCATTTGAGCGTTTTTTATTTTGGCGATTTTTATTTGAGCGTTTTTTATTTTGGCGATTTTCATTTTAGAGTTTTTTATTTTGGCGATTTTCATTTGAGCGTTTTTTATTTTGGCGATTTTTATTTGAGCGTTTTTTATTTTGGCGATTTTCATTTTAGCGTTTTTTATTTTGGCGATTTTCATTTGAGCGTTTTTTATTTTGGCGATTTTCATTTGAGCGTTTTTTATTTTGGCGACTTTCATTTTAGTGCTTTTTATTTTGGCGATTTTTTGTTTTCTAAAAGTTTTTGTGATAGGATTTTGTCAAATTTCCAAAAACCCATGAAACACCAGGTGCTAAGAATTTCCAGAAAGTAAAGTTTGCAAAAATTTTAAAAATCATCCGCCTCAAGGTATGCTTTGATTTTTCTGGTTTTGCTAAATTTTCTTCGAACATAGTGGCAACTTCCAAGTGTAGTTTTTCTGGATCGCCTTAAAGTATGCTGTGAATTTTTGTCGATTATTTTTTTAGTTTTTATAATTTCAATTCGCTAAAAATTCTGTTCACCTGGTATTTTGAGGAAATTTTTAAATTTGACAAAAACGGTTAGAGTGCTGTCAAAAGCGCTAAAATTAAAAAACGCCTAAATACAAAAACGCCTATTTGTTTTGGTGATTTTTTTTGGAAAATTAAAAAAAAGTAAAAATTGAAATGAAAATATTAAATTTAATAAAAAAAATTAAAAAAACGCCTAAATCATAAAATAGAATTTAAGAAGAAAAAACATGAACATTTTTAATTTTTATTAAAAACAAAACTATGAAAAAGTCGTTTGTTATTTTTTTAAGTTTGTAAGTATTTTAGGAAATAACCAAAGTTTAGAATCTTATTAAAACTAGTTTTTGTTCAAAAATATAATTTAAGGAATATTTTTTAATTAAAACACATTTTATATTTTTAAATTGTTTAATAATTTTATTTAAATAAATACATTTATAATAAAGAATTAACAGATTTATGAAATCACGATAGTGTTTCTATTACAGATGATTTGTGTATTAATTATATAAATAATTGAAAGTAACATTTTGTCCATTAAATATCCCTGGTATTGAACTACGATTATGTTATATAGTCTTCCGATTCTAGCTGGCGGAAACAGTAACCGGCCAAATTTTAAATTATCTTTGTAGAATTCAGCTTATTTTCTGAAAATATAGAAAAACAAAAAAAAAAACAAAATGTAATTTAAAATGGATTTTATATAGTTTTTTTTTTTAATAAAAAATGTCTACAAAATTAATAATTTAATACAATTTCTAAGCATAGAATTATATAGAGTTCTAGAGATCTATACAATGAAAAAATCAAATATTTTTCCATGAAAATTTAATAATAAAATAATAATAAAAGAAGCTTTGAAGCTTCTGATGATTGGTTTAATTTAATGTATTCCTTTGAAACTAGCACCATTGTGCAGAGTACAACTTAGTTTGCCGTTTAAATTCGTTGACATTGATCCGCTATTTAAGCGATTGAATCATTCATTCATTGTTTGCAGCTTAAGACCCCTCAACAGAAAACTACAGAACTAACAACTAACTACCTGTTGTTGATCTTGTTATGCAAGTCATCCCCAACCAACCAGTCAACTCGAACTGTTTGTTTTATTGTTTTTCGGTTAAAGTTCTTCGCTGGCTGTTTAAAGGCTGGATGGATGTTATTGCCCAGGCAGGCACACGTTGTTGGATCATAAATCAAGTAAAAAAAAAGTTTTTTTCGTTTGTGTTTTTTTTCACCATGTCACTTGGCACACGATCAGAAGATCACTTTCAAAATTCCTTCTTTCTACTCACTTGCACTTTATTTATTTAGTTTGTACATTGACAGTTGACAACAAGTGTATCACGCTTCGATTGATCTTGTTTGTTTTGTGATGATGTCTCGACTTGACTTCAGTCAACTTCATTCGTTTTGATGCGGTTTGTTTATGTAGAGGGTGTAAATTGCAGCAAGTCATCATGATCATGTCGTTCGTTGTTGTTGTTTTAAGGAAATTTGATCCTGCGGTTGGTTGGTTGGTTGGTTGGTAATCTGATCTTACAACAAACATGACTTTGATATTTTTATTTGTGGTAATCATGCTTAATTTAATCGAATTAACAACAAGTTGTTAAAACCACTGCTGGTGATATTCAATAGTTATGATATGTATGTATATCCGAGTGTGTGTGAGGTTTTTTTCACACAAACACCTACAACTTTAGCTGATCATAATCTTGCAAAAGTCCACCAACGCATTCTAGGGATCACTTGTTGTTATTAAGATTCTGGTATTTCATCAATTCTATGGCTTTTTCGTTAGCAACTACTTAAATTTCGCGTTTGCGGTTTGGCGAAAGTGTATCCTTTTGCTTAAAGTATTCTCTGTCTAAAGTATTGTCTGTAAGGTCTTGCATAACAAACGCCCACACACGTGGCTTTTGGAGGGGATCTTAAGATTATTTCAATGTTTATTTTATTTTTGGTTTTTGTTTGCGATCATCTATTATGGTGATCAGTTTCCTCGTAAAGAATTGCGTTTCAAATTGGTTTTGGAAGTACATAATGGCAAAAGAAACTTTAGTATCAAGTTAAATGGAAATAATTGTGAAAACAAAACGTGGGATTGTGTTGAGTTTTTTTTTTTTTTACAAATTATTAAGTGTGAAAGCAAGTGTGAGCATTTAGTAGAGGAAATTAAAGAAAAATGTTAAATGATTTTATTAGAGATTAGCTGTTTGAATGTTACAGGATTAAGTATAATTTTGTTGCAATTATTTTGATGAGGTTTTGTTCGTAATTTTCTTAAAAATTTTTTGATGTTCAAGAATTCGGAATTCTTGTATACAACTGTCATATATATTAAATATTGTAATAAAATACAGCTGCTTTTGTTAATTTTATGTGTCGTTGCAAATGTACATACATACAGTATACAGAGCAATAATTTATCTTGTTAGCATGTAAAAACAAGCAGCAGCAAAACTTAACATGCTAAATGTCTGCAACAATATGGGAATGAAATAATTCATTATAAATAGGTATTGAATAGACTATTAACAAGTAAGATTGCTATATTCGGCTGTGCCAAATCTTATATAACCTTCACCAAAGTATATTTAAACACATTTTTTTGTAAAAAAAAAAAATTATTTTTTAATTTAAATTTTTTTTAAAATTTTTTTTGTTTTTGCTAGAAAAAGGTAAGAAGTGAGAAGAAATTTGATGGTAAAACAAAATTTTTTGGTGAAAAAAAAAATCGGATTAAAAAAGATTTTTCCCGATTTTGACCCACTGTAGGTCGGAATTATTATGGCGTTATATAAGTCGTTGGAAAGGTCTTCGAAATATCTACCACTAGATATCCATATTGTCTATATTAATGACTTAGTAATCCAGCCATTAAAAATAGTTTAAAAATTGAGGTCGTCGTGGTTTTTTCCTTATATCTCAGCCATTTGTGGGTCGATTTTCTCGATTTTAAATACCAGCCGAACCGGGACTATAGCGGATATATTGATGTATAAACCATGTATGTAAGTTATTTGGGGGCTACGGAAAGTTGATTTCAACATACAGACGGACATTGCTATATCGACTCCGCTATCTTTAACGATTCAGACTATATTTTATGAGGTCGCAAATGAAAAATGTAGAAATTACAAACGGAATGATAAACTTATTTATTGCCACTCATGGTGAAGGGTATAAAGAGAGTTTTTTTTCCAAAAGATAAAATACAATTTCCAATTTTTGTTTTCCAGCTATGGATTTTTTAACGATTTTTTTTTTTTTTTTAAATAAATTTCGTCTTAAGTGAAAAACAGTTTTATTCGGATTTTTACTAATAAATCTTCGTTCAACGAAAATTCGATTTTCTGGAGAAAAATTATTGAAAAAATCGCTACTAAATTGCTGATGCCGTTAAATAATTTTAAATTGTAAAAATACAATATTTTTTGTTCTCAATAATTCTGTTTACTTTAATATTGAAAATGGGAATTTGAAAAAGTTTTTAAATATTATCAAAATCTATTAAATAAATGTAAGGCATAATTTGTGATACTGAATTCCTAATTTTTAAACTTTTAATTAAATTCCTAAATTGGGGATTTAAAATCTCCAAAGAACGAATAAAATCATAATAAAAAATTAAAATTTTGAAAATCAAACTCGAATATCGTTTAAACTTTTCGAATTCTATTATATTACAGAGTACACATAATTGATTCCTTATTTACATTTTAAGCAAAATGGCATAAGAAATTCTTTCATTTTCTTTTTAAAATATGTATACAAAAATCCTTTCAATATAGTTCATCCATTTTAGTTGCTATCTAAACTACCACCCTTTCAAAACACCCTTCTGCAGCTGGGTGGATGTATTATTTATTCCCATAGTGATGAACCACCATTAAAATGAACCAACAACAGCAACAACAACAACAACAAATAACTCCATTATTATTGTTATTATTGTTCAGTCATATTTAAGCACTAATCACATGCCTGGGAATCCACCCTTTTTATGTAACAAGACCAACAAAACACACAGTTTTTTCTATTGTAACAAATGCATAAATTTACTAGTGATTTACTGGCGTCAACAAGAATAACCAAGAATATTATATAAAAATAATAAATAGTGGAGGGGGCCACAAGGTTTAAATTAAACAATAGTTTTAAGGGGAACAGAATTACAATTTTTTCTTTCCTTTTTTGATACAGGAGGACCAATGAACCCACCTGTGTTATAGCGAGGTCGACTTGGCCCTACTTATGGAATTCCATCGTGAGCAAATCAGACTAATTGTTTCCTTTATTACAGGACACTGTATAATTGGGACACATGCTAGAAGACTGGGCCTACTGTACAACGATTACTGTAGAAGCTTTCAAAACGAAAAAGAGGAGGAGCCTGGGTGCCACCTACTCTGCCAATGCACGGCTCTGACAATCTTGAGGGAACGTAACTTTGGAATCCCATTCATATCTAGTTTAGATGAGCTATCAAGGATGAATCAAAGACAAAACTACACAGACAACGGAAGTATAATGAATACCCTGCTGTTTACTTCTTGGGTATCACAATGGGATCAGTTTTGAATGGATCCAAGTGAGCTGCTTGAAATTTCAATAATTTATTTTCGTGAATGATTTTCGGAGAGTGCCAGCCAGACTGACGGACATAATAGACTCAGAAAGTGATTCTGAGTCAATCGGTATACTTTAAGGTGGGTGTTAGAAAAATTCCCACTTTAGGAATATCAACGTTTTTTTTTTTTTTTGTAAGAAAAATAACAACAACTTCTTCTATATTATTATTTAGAGAATTTTTAATCTGAACATGAAATTTTGGAAATTCCCATTTTGGGGATTTAAAATCCCCAATTTAGGAATTTAATTAAAAGTTTAAAAATTAGGTATTCCTTATCACAAATTATTGCCTTATATTTATTTAATAGATTTTGATAATATTTTAACACTTTTTCAAATTCCCATTTTGAATATTGAAAATCCCCACTTTAGGAATTTCTGCAAAAATTAATTTTATTTGTGAGAAAAATAAAAACAATACTTTCTATATGATTATTTAAACAATTTTTAATGTGTACTTGAAATTTTGAAGATTCGCAATTTGGGGATTTAAAATCCCCAATTTAGGAATTTAATTAAAAGTTTAAAAGTTTAAAAATTAGGAATTAGGAATTCGTTATCACAAATTATTGCCTTATTTTTATTTAACAGATTTTAATAATATTTTAACACTTTTTCAAATTCCCATTTTTAATATTGAAAATCCCCGCTTAAAGAATTTCTGAAAAAATTTATTTGATTTGTGAGATAAATAACAAAAAATTCTTCTATATTATTATTTATAAAATTTTTTATGTGTACTTAAAATTTTGGAGATTCCCAATTTGGAGATTTAAAATCCCCAATTTAGGAATTTAATTAAAAGTTTAAAAGTTTAAAAATTAGGAATTAGGAATTCGTTATCACAAATTATTGCCTTATATTTATTTAATAGATTTTTAAAATATTTTAACCGATTTTTAAATTCCCATTTTTATATTGAAAATCCCCACTTTAGGAATTTCTGCAAAAATTTATTTGATTTGTGAGAAAAGTAACAAAAACTTTTTCTATATGATTATTTAAACAATTTTGAATGTGTACTTGAAATTTTAGAGTATCCCAATTTGGGGATTTAAAATCCCCAATTTAGGAATTTAATTAAAAGTTTAAAAATATGGAATTCAATATCACAAGTTATTGCCTTATATTTATTTAATAGATTTTGATAATATTTAAACACTTTTTCAAATTCCCATTTTCAATATTGAACATCCCCACTTTAGGAATTTTTGAAAAAATTAATTTGATTAGAGAGAAAAATAACAAAAACTTCTTCTATATTATTATTTATAAAATTTTTAATGTGTACTTGAAATTTTGGAGATTCCCAATTTGGGGATTTTAAATCCCCAATTTAGGAATTTAATTAAAAGTTTAAAAATTAGGAATTCGTTATGAAAAATTATTAAGTTATTTTTATTTAATAGATTTTAATAATATTTTAACACTTTTTCAAATTCCCATTTTCAATCTTGAAAATCCCCACTTTAGAAATTTATGCAAAAACTAATTTTATTTGTGAGAAAAATAACAAAAAACTTTTTCCATATGATTTTTTAAACAATTTTTAATGCGTACTTGAAATTTTAAAGATTCCCAATTTAGGGATTTTAAATCCCCAATTTAGGAATTTAATAAAAAGTTTAAAAATTAGGAATTCAGTATCACAAATTATTCCTTTATATTTATTTAATCGAGTTTGATATTTTAACAGTTTTTTAAATTCCCATTTTCAATATTGAAAATCCCCTCTTAAGGAATTTCTGCAAAAAATTAATTTAATTTGTGAGAAAAACAAAAAAAAAACTTTTTCTATGATTTTTAAAACAATTTTTAATGTGTATTTGAAATTTTGGAAATTCCCAATTCGGGGATTTTAAATCCCCAATTTAGGAATTTAATTAAAGGTTTAAAAATTAGGAATTCAGTATCACAAATTATTGCCTTACATTTATTTAATAGATTTTGATAATATTTTTACAGTTTTTTAAATTCCCATTTTCAATATTGAAAATCCCCACTTTAGAAATTTATGCAAAAAATGAATTTGATTTGTGAGAAAAATAACAAAAAACTTTTTCCATATGATTTTTTAAACAATTTTTAATGCGTACTTAGAATTTTGGAGATTCCAATTCGGCGATTTAAAATCCCCAATTTAGGAATTTAATAAAAAGTTAAAAAATTAGGAATTCGTTATCACAAATCATTGCCTTATTTTTATTTAATAGATTTTAATCATATTTTAACAGTTTTTCAAATTCCCATTTTCAATATTAAAAATCCCTACTTTAGAAATTTCTGCAAAAAATTAATTTGATTTGTGAGAAAAATAAAAACAATACTTTCTATATGATTATTTAAACAATTTTTAATGTGTACTTGAAATTTTGGAAATTCCCATTTTGGGGATTTAAAATCCCCAATTTAGGAATATAATTAAAAGTTTAAAAATTAGGAATTCAGTATCACAAATAATTGCTTTATATTTATTTAATAGATTTTGATAATATTTTAACAGTTTTTCAAATTCCCATTTTCAATATTGAAAATCCCCACTTTAGGAATTTCTGCAAAAAATTAATTTGATTTGTGAGAAAAATAACAAAAACTTTTTCTATATGATTATTTAACAATTTTTATTGTGTACTTGAAATTTTGGAAATTCCCATTTTGGGTATTTAAAATCCCCAATTTAGGAATTTAATTAAAAATTTAAAAATCAGGAATTAAGTACCACAAATGATAGCCTTATATTTATTTAATAGATTTTAATAATATTTTAACCGATTTTTAAATTCCCATTTTCAATATTGAATATCCCCACTTTAGGAATTTCTGCAAAAAATTAATTTGATATGTGAGAAAAATAAAAACAATACTTTTTATATGATTTTTTTAAATTTTTTAATGTGTTCTTGAAATTTTGAAGATTCCCAATTTGGGGATTTAAAATCCCCAATTTAGGAATTTAATTAAAAGTTTAAAAACTATGAATTCGTTATCACAAATTATTGCCTTATTTTTATTTAACAGATTTTAATAATATTTTAACACTTTTTCAAATTCCCATTTTCAATATTGAAAATCCCCATTAAAGGAATTTCTGCAAAAATTTATTTGATTTGTGAGAAAAGTAACAAAAACTTTTTCTATATGATTATTTAAACAATTTTGAATGTGTACTTGAAATTTTAGAGTATCCCAATTTGGGGATTTAAAATCCCCATTTTAGGAATTTAATTTAAAGCTTAAAAATTATGAATTCGTTATCACAAATTATTGCCTTATTTTTATTTAACAGATTTTAATAATATTTTAACACTTTTTCAAATTCCCATTTTTAATATTGAAAATCCCCTCTTAAGAAATTTCTGCAAAAATTTATTTGATTTGTGAGAAAAGTAACAAAAACTTTTTCTATATGATTATTTAAACTATTTTGAATATGTACTTGAAATTTTGAAGATCCCCAATTAGGGGATTTAAAATCCCTAATTTAGGAATTTAATTAAAAGCTTAAAAACTAGGAATTCAGTATCACAAATTATTGCCTTATGTTTATTTAATCGAGTTTGATAATATTTTAACACTTTTTCAAATTCCCATTTTCAATATTGAAAATCCCCATTATAGGATTTTCTGCAAAAAATGAATTTGATTAGTGAGAAAAATAACAAAAACTTTTACTATATGATTTTTTAAACAATTTTTAATATGTACTTGAAATTTTGGAGATTCCCAATTTGGAGATTTAAAATCCCCAATTTAGGAATTTAATTAAAACCCTGTTAAATTATGAATTTTATTTCAAAATTGTTTAAATATATAATGTTTATAAAATTTACTCAATTTCTTCTTCAAATTTCAGATTTTTCAAATTCCCATTTGGAGATTGAAAATCCCCACCTTAGGAATTTCTTCAAAAAATATTTATTGTTAAAGGATAAATGACAAACATTTTTCTAAACAATATTTTATTAAATATTATATATTAAAATTTGCGATATTCTAAATTCCCATTTTGGGGATTCAAAATCCCAACTTTTGCGAAAATGGGAATTCTTAAAAATTACTGAATTTGTCCAGAATTTAATAAAAAACTATAAATTTCATAAAAAAATTATAATTTAGAGGATTTTTAACTAAATTCCTAAATTGGGGATTTTGAATCCCCAATATGGGAATTTAAAATATTGAAAATTTTAATATGGTTTCAATAAAAATATTGTTTAAATGGTATGTTCTTACAAATTTTCCTTCCCTACTTCCCTTTTACCGGCAAGTGTTTGTTATGTGTGTGTGGTAATTTTATGTAAAAAATCAACATATTTTTATGTTAAATTTACACACAATATAATAATTAATATTTATTTTTAATACATATTATTTCTTTATCTTTTGCTACAAAAACCTATGTACTTTTAGCACCTGTTGTTGACTGCTGCTGTTTAATACCTTAACAATTTTAAACCCCATGTCTTGGTTTAAGCACACAGAGAGAGAGAGAGAGAGCGAGGTAGAGGAGAAGCTAATTGTTTGAGAAAATCCAATTATCTTCTTATCTATTTACCAAAGAACAATCGAACAAGTGCATTTAAACGAAGACAGCAAGTGTCTGCCAAGTACTTGAAAGTACATAATACCTGTAAAGAAGAGTACTTGCACTTTTTGCACAAGAACATACATACAAATGTATATAAATAAGGTATTACATATAGCCATACCTTTATAATTCCTAAAGTCTCAAGGGTGTTACCTCACAAGCAGCTTAAAAATTATTGCATCCTTAACTATTTATATATATATATGTATGTACTACATAAGCAATGTATTGTAGAAATATGTTTAGCCAGACAAAGAAGAAGTTTGAAAAATTGCCAATAATAATTTCCATATGTTACTTCTTTTTAGCCTCTTCTGTTACAACCAGACCTAGATCAACACAACTCTGGTAGTTTATTCAAAACAATTAACCGCAGGCTTAAATACAATTTTCTAGACTTAGTCTAGAACATCTTTTGTTAAGACTCTGACATAAAGTGTCTCATGTCTTTTTGTCTTTACTGAAAAATAAGCAAAATTACTTGTAGCATAAAATAGTTGATGACATGTTTCATATTCAGAAGTTTTTTTTCTTTTCTTTTGTTTCTTTCTTTTAATTTAAATAAATATAAAAAAACAATAGCAGCAGTTGTTAAATATGCTTAAATGAAGACACACCATTTCCCGAGGAAATTTCAGGGGTCCTTAAGATTTTCATATGAAAAATTTGATGAATGGTATAAAATATTCGAGCTGAATTTTCATAATATGTTTGAGATTTTAAATGGGATTAAAAAGGAATTTTTTGTAAGAGAAAGGCGTCGATTCCGCCATTGTAAATAAAGTAATTTTAAAGTGATATACTTTAGTGTACTGTATACATAATATAATTGATTATAAGCGAAATTTAGTAACCTACATTCAGCATTAGTTGAAAATAAACTATTTTCCAATGAAAAATATAATTTTAGTCTAATGCAAAAATGTCGCCTTTTTTCTCAAAATTTTTATTAGGAAAACTTTTTCTTTTATGGCATATTTCTAAGGAAAAGATTACACAAATTAATAATTATTAATTTAAAATCAACTGCTCCAGGCAGTTTCGAGGAATTGCCTCTCTTGGTACAAATACCACAATATTGGTCTTGTACCACTCAAGACCTTTCTTACCATAGTGACAGATGCCAAATCAGGCCAAAACTAAGTGGACACATTAAGAAGTCTTATAAATGGAAGCATCCTCTTTTGTAAACATTCCTTGAGGTAAATTTCGGTATTTATAGAGCCCGTTGTAACAAATGATTGGCTTCTTTTGGCGCAACTGCATATTGCTTGCCATACCAAGAACTTTTTGGGAAATTTTGTCTGCTTTTGGGTCCTAAACTTTTCTTCAACATTCCCTCGAGCATCAGCAAGATACAATTTTTGACCAGGACGTTGCGAAAAATCAGCCAGGACATACGTTTCGTCATCCATTATGCGTCAAGAATATTTTTTTATAAAACTTGACTTCAATTTCCGTAATCTGTCTTTGGCCTCTCAATTTTTAGCAGAGTTCCTGTTAGGAACTTTTCGAGCCTTATACGCTTTTAAACCTGCATTGGCTTTAACTTTTCGTACCAAATAGTTCGAGTACTGAGCTAGACGGACTGCTTTCCTACCGGATGTGTTGGGAATTCTTTTGAAAATGCTTTCTATTTTTTTGGCTTTAGAAATATCATGTGGATCATTCCTTCTACCTGAACCAGGTTTTATATCAACGGACAAGTTCTCCCGGTACTGTTTTATAACATTGGAAACAGTTTGATAGCAGACCTTTGATTGTTTGGCCAACTTTTTGTAGGAGCAAGTTGGGTTTTGTTGAAAATATTTAATAATTTTGATACGCACTTTTTTCTGGTCACTCATTTTAATCAGATTAACAACAAATGAATATTAACAACACGAATTTTAATTTATTTTTTTCCAGTACATATTTCAAAACAATTTGAAGATTTTGAAAATAAATATTGAAAGATTGACCATTTTCCTAAGAAATCACTTTCAGTTTGTGTTTGTTCACAAAGTAAGCTCAAACAAAACGTTGGAGTTTTAAAATGTTTGTAAAATTTCCCCCACTAAACATACAAAATTGCCTTAAATCCTTTAAAAATGTCCAAAACAAATTATAATTTCAGTTGCCCCCAACTGATCTCCCTCATTTCAGCCATCAGCAACCATCATAGATCACTATCACTTAAATAAGGGACAGTTTAAACTTAAACAACAGAAACTATTCATTATTATAACTAAAAACCCCTGTTTAAATTTTACATACAAATTAAATGCAACCAACAAATCCACCTACAGACACATAAAACCACCACAAGACAACAAACAGCAACAGTAAGTAACAACATAAACAAAAAAAAAAAAAAAACTTAAAAACCCAAACAAAAACAAATAAAAAAGGTGAATAATTGCAATAATCATTAACCATAGAATTTGCTGAAACATAAATGCATTTTAAGCTTAAAAAAAAACAACAAAAAAATATATATAAACAGCAAAGATAACAAACAGCAACAACTAGGTATAATAATAAACTAAAACAACAAACGAGACTTCAGACGAATTTAAAATGCAACAGCAGCAGCTACAACAACATCAACAATCAGCAACTAAAAAATAAAATTTAGCGACGAGTAAAACAACATAAACTACTGAAGCGTGATTTATTGCGCGAAAGATGCAAATCCCAGATAAAAACAATATTTAAACTGAAAGCAACAACAACCATTACAACTACTACATACAGCAACAACAACAACAGCAACTGCAACAACAACAAAACAGAGAAATAATAAAAAAAAGTTAAAGCTTAAAATTGTGCTTTTGTTTTAATTACCACAAACCATAATTAATTAGATCAAATGTCTAAAAAAAAAGAAATTGAATTGAATGAATAACAACAACAACAACAGCAACTAAACAAAACATAGAAATAATAAAAACAAAGAGACATTTTTAGAGGAGTTAAAGAACTACACAACAACAGCAACAATACAAACATGTAGTAGTTAGTGAAGAGTTGCTAGTGAGTGAGAGCGAGAGAAAGGAAACACACAGGAAATAGGGGAAATGAATAATTGTTTTTGTTATATTACAACAGTGTAGACAATTAAAATTGGTTTGATAAAACAGCTAGGAGGAGTAGAAAAAGCTTTAATTTTGTTAATAAACCATATTAAAGAATTTTAGATTGAAAAATATATTGTAAAGCTAACTAGAGATCTAGAAAAATTAAATTCGGTTTACTTATACTAATTAAGCATTAACGCCTAAAGAAGCCAATTTTTTTATAATTTCGATCAGGAAATTATAAATGCAGCATTTTTTGAAAATATATAATTTTCCAAAGAAAATTCAAACTGTTGAATGAAGTCAGTCGCTATTTTATTTTATATTTTTTTCAAAGTTTTATTTAAAAAACTATAAGTTTTTTGCATATTTTTAAAGAAAATAATTCGAAAATGAATAATATTTGCAATTTATATGAATTTTGAGAAGATGTATATGAAAGTAATGATATTTTAAACAAAATTTAAATCTTTTTAGAGTGATTCAAAAGGTATATTTTTTTCAATTGATTTCTCAATGTTTTATTAGTCATTTTATAAACGGTTTGAAACTTGAATTTTATTTTATGGTTTGTCGTTTAGTTTTATAAAATTAAACACTTTATAAGCGAATTTATACTCAATTTATAATGGAACAAACGCTCTAGATCCAGTAATAACGACTTTAAAGTATTGATAAAAAAATCAAAATTTTTTTCGCTGATTGCTGAAAGATTTATTATGTTTCATTATCAACATCCAGAAGCATTACAAAACTATATCTTTTTGGCATATTTTGAAAGAACAACCCCTACATTTATCAGTGGCTGATAATGATTAATTTACTACTAAATTTTCAGAGAAAACTATATATTTTAGGTATATCTCGAAACAAAAATTTAATAAAATTGAAAATAAATCGATTTTGAAAAGCACCATACATGCAGTATTGGTTGAAAATTGTGAATTAAAATAAAAAGGAAAAAAATTACAAAATTTTTTAGAAAATTACCAGTAATTAAGTTTTAAAAGTTAACTTTTCTGAGCAACTAAGGAGTGAGATCGTAAAATTCTTAACACACGTTTTTCATTAAAACTTTTATTTTTTTTTTATCAAGTAACCTTTGTAAAGCATGTCAGTTATTATGTTTAATGTCTATTATATTCATTTGTTGTTAATCTGATTAAAATGAGTGACCAAAATTATTAAATATTTTCAACAAAACCCAACTTGGTCCTACAAAAAGTTGGCCAAACAATCAAAGGTCTGCCGTCAAAATATTTCCAATGTTATTAAACAGTACCGGGAGAACTTGTCCGTTGATATAAAACCTGGTTCAGGTAGAAGGAATGGTTCACATAATGTTTATTAAGCCAAAAAAATAGAAAGCATTTTCAAAAGAGCTCCCAACACATCCGGTAGGAAACCAGATCGGTTAGCTCAGTGCTCGGACTATTTGGTACGAAAAGTTAAAGCTAGTGCAGGTTTAAAAACATACAAGACTCAAAAAGTTTAGAGGCCAAAAACAGACCACGGAAATTGAAGTCAAGTTTTTTAAAAAAAATATTCTTGCTGCTTAATGGATGACGAAACGTATGTTCTGGCAGATTTTTCGCAACTTCCTGGTCAAAAATTTTATGTTGCTGATGCTCGCGGGAATGTTGAAGAAAAGTTTAGGACCCAAAAGCACACAAAATTTCCCAAAAAGTTCTTGGTATGGCAAGCAATATGCAGTTGCGGCAAAAGAAGGTAATTATTTGTTACAACGGGCTCTATAAATACAGAAATTTACCTCAAGGAATGTTTACAAAAAAGGCTGCTTCCATTCATAAGACTTCATAATGTGTCCACTTATTTTTGGGCTGACTTGGCATCCTGCCACTATGGTAAACAAGCCCTTGAGTGGCACAAGAATAATAATGTGGTATTTGTAACAAGAGAGGCAAATCCTACAAACGGAGATGGACTACCTGTTCGAGCAAAGTGATAGAAAGCACTATAAGAACGTTAATGGAAGGGTTTTCGAAAAAGGTTCAAAATTTCATCACTAGTGATTAAAACTATAAAAATATTTTTTTTTTTGTAAATTGTAATTATTATTACAATATAAAAAAATATTTTTTTTCAAACATACAAATAAAAATTAAAACCGTAAGTTTAGTGGTTTCGTTTTTATTAAAATATATGTATGTTAAGAATTTTTTATTAGCTTACTTATTTCTAAAGTATATTTCTAAAGCGAAGTAAAAAAATCGTATGGGGATTAATTAGGAATAGGTTCCGCTATGGTAAACGTAATTGTTGCTAACCGAATGATTAGATTTTTTGACTCTACAAAAATTTGTATGACATTAAAAAAAAAAATCATTCTTGTAAAATACATATTTGAGTATGAATTCAATTTTTTTACACCAATTTATGTTTACCCAGCATCTAGTTGAATTTTCTTGATTTCCAAATGATTTTTTTTTCCAAAATTATTTGTATTTTCTCAATTTCAAATAATGCAGTAGCAGAATATTAGTTGCTATGAAGATAACAGCCAAATACTTGTCACCCCGTCTATATTTTGTGGCCACAACTGGAAACTTTTTTCTAATTTTTCCTATTCAAATTCATTGTTGAAAATGGGAAAAAATCCCGCGGATTTTTTATTAATAATTGGGCTGAAAGTCAATTTAGATAAAATAGTCTATGATGTATTAGAAGAACTTAATATTACATCCAGGCCAGCCAAATAATTTTTGCAGAAAGTTAAAAATATCATACAAAATTTGCATTGAAAATTTGTTCGTGTGCATTCGACAAGGAGGTGTTTGGTATACGTAGTGCTTTAGATAATTTTAAAAGCTGTTTGTAATCTGATATTGTCTTGACTTGCCTTTAAATGTTTACAAATAGATTTGCAAACATTTTACTTGTACTCACTATGGTGGCCCTTATTTTGCAATTTTTGATGCTCCCAAGGATTAAAATTGTTCTTCGAATTAAAGCAAAATAGGATAACATTAACAGGTTGATAATTTTATTTGAAGTTTCGGAATTTAGGTCAGAGTGGCAATATTTTTCAAAATAATTTAAATGTTAACCAAAATCCAATTATAATTAGTTTTTGTATATCCTTTACCCATAAATGTTTAAATATAAAATTTAAAAAACCATTATAATTTGATACCAAATAAAATTTCTTGCATATCTCAAATACCAAACTTTAAATTGTCAATAATTTTTTTTAACGATATTTCAAAAAATTAAATTATTTATATCTGTGTTCAATATTATCCAAGACAGACCTCTTAGACCTCTGCACTGAGAAATATCAAATGGATGAAATTAATTTGTTAAGATAAATGTTATCACTTTATTGGAACATAAATAAATTCCTTTACCCCCTGCATCCGAGCCAGTGTTTGTAGTCTCTTAAAAACCTATGAAATTTTCAAAATTTTGGTGCTAGTTAAGTTATGGGGTACCAAAATCTCCAAATTCTAGTAAATCAAATTTGTAGAAGTTGAAATCTAAATGATATATAATGTTAGAATAAAGAAAAACTGTTATACAGTGCACTCGCGGTAACGTGAACTAATTAAAACAAAGGGAGTTCATGTTAGTGAAATTGTTCACGTTAGCGATTGTCGAATTTCATGGAAAAAATATAAAATTTTATAATATAAACCTGTGTTTTACACGCTTGAACGTGGAATTCTTCTATTACTATTTTCATTATTAAAATATAAAACAAAAATTATTGATTAAAATGCATTACAAAACAAACCGAGATCACGAGAATATATACATTGAAATAAAATTACATAGCAAATAAAATTACTCATTCGTGGCCATACAAAAATATTAATTTAGAGGATATAAACACATTTTTATTATAAGGGGATTTAAAAATCGAATTTAATGTATGTATTTCATTGTTTTCTACATGCTTAGAAAACAAATGCAGTGAAAAAAATTGTTCACGTTATAGAGCTTTCTGAGTTTGTTCACGTTACAGAGTAGTCAATGTAAACAAAAGCTTGTTCACGTTAGACGGTGTTCACGTTACCGCGAGTGCACTGTATTTTAAATTATACAATATTTGAATGGAAATAAATTTAAGACATGGAAGATCCTCTTTATTTTGATTAGAAAATATGTCAATAATTAGTTTAAATTGAAAAAATTTGTTTTGAAAATCCTACTTAAAATATTTGGATAATTTTAAAATCTTGTATAAACAGTTTCTTATAGTGAAATAAATACATTTATAAAAATAGGCATTAAATATCCATTAAAAAGTCAGCTTTATAGTAGTAAGAATTTAAAAACGTTAAAGTGTCTGCGTATTTTTTATTAATTGCACAAATTCAAACTAATGTACATTGACATATTTTACTTCATTCTAAAACAATTATCTTTTTTTTATCATTAAACACTATTCCATTAAATTTTTAGAAATTTTTTTAAATTATTTAAAATTTTAATTTAAGAGATGAACAAATTTGTATACTCTGTGAATATGTCAATAATTAGCTTTAATTCAAAATAATAACGAATGATTTTTTTTTTTAATTATTTTGCAAACCAATGAATTTTAGAAAGCTAAAAAAAAAATCTATTTAAAATTTGAATATGATCACAAAAATGGCTTTCTTGAACACATTTTCAACGAGACTACATGAACGGTAAACACAAATTAAGCTAAACTTATGTTTTTATGGTTAAATGTTAAAGAAATTTTGCAAAAAATCAGCCTGAATTTCTAATGCGCCCTTGAAATCTAGAAATTTTATGGAAAATTATTACATTTTTAAATCATTGTATTGTGACGTAGAGAGATAAATGAAAACAAGCCATTCGCTTTATATTAAAAGTCACCCTTATAATAATAAGAAGTTAAAACACTTTTAAAATTGGTTATATTTCTAAATTATTGCACAAATTAATTTCACTTACTTCTCTAAAACTGCTTGCTTTCTTTTGCTTATTAACGCCAACATGTAAACACTGTTTTTCATTGTATTGTTTTTTTTTCTTTTTTAAACAAAACAATAAAAATACAATTGTTTGTTGTTATTGCTTTATAATGAGCACGCCCTCTAAGCACTGACACACATATAGGAGAAATTACATGAAAACAAAATGAGTTCAAAACAAGAGAGCCATACAAAGAGCGAGAGTAGACAATAAACTTCCAGTGAGTAGAAAGAAACAACGGTGAATTGAAACACTGCTAACAAAAGGAGTGAAGGAGACGAAAGATAACAGTTAATACTAAAGATCTCTTTTTTTCTTATTGGGATTTTTGTTAGGTTAACAAAACAAAAAAAGGGGGTTGATTTATTAATAATGGAAAACAAGAGAGTTTCGAGTTGAGCTCTCTAAGATGTTTTACGAAAACAGGACTTGTTTAAATGAGTTTGATAATGAATGTACGTAGTAGTTGTGGATTGTTTTAAGGCAAGTTGTTTGTTGTATTATAGTGTAGTTATTAGAACTTTGTTTTGTTGTTGTTGTTGTGTGGATTTGAGTGGTTTTTCTTTTTGTATGCTCTAAGGTGGCTTTGTTTTGTTGTTGTTTTTTTTTTGTTTGCTTTAAGTCGCTGCTGTTATTGTTGTTGCTGTTGTTTGTGCCAGCTTTGTGTTTTCGGGGTATTTGTGAGTTTGTTTTTTTTTTGTGGCTTTTGGCCAACAAGCAGGACTGGTTTTTCCCAACTTCAGTTCTTGTTGGATTCTCAAAGAGATCGCGTGTTTGTTGAAATAATCACTAACGCGTGTATTGGTTTCGTCGTTTCGTTTTTCTTTCATTTAAATTACAAAACAAAATTCAGTGTGTGTGTTTAGTTTTTTTTTTGTGTTATTGCGGCACAGCACACCAACAACATCATAAATATGTTGCTGCTGTGGTTGTAAATTAAAAAACCATAATGAATTAACGCACGAATTTTAAGCAAAAATATTAACAAAAAAAAAAAAAAAAACAACAAAATTTTAAAAAGAAAACGTTAAAAATTTAATAAAAAAATACCTATAATAAAAATGAAAATTATTTCGGCGTGTTTACCGACGGCTTAAGAAAATGTGAAAAATATTAAAAAAAAAATTATTAAATTAATTTAACAGTTTATGGAAAACTACTACTACAACTACTATTAAACACATACAAGTATACGACTGTATGTTTTGCATACACATACCTATTTAAAGTTAATTTAAAATACATACATAAATGTAAACCACTTCCGTTTCCATAGAAAATTACAAGAAATTTATTGAAAAAAAAGGTGAAAAAATTAAAAAATAATACGAAAATTCAACTTAATAAGAAATAACTTGCAAAAAAATTATTAGTGAATCTTTAAAATTTATTAATGCTTTATTAATTATAACTTAAAAGGGTTTCTAATGAAACCCTCTTTCTATTTAAAAATTGTGTTAAAAAAACTGCCATAATAAAAACGTGTTGGCCAAAGTTTTTGCTAATTAAGGAAAAACACGCAATTGCGTTTTATATTTATTGAATAGTTTTGGTTTCCATTACAAAAATTAATTACTTTGAAATGAATTTGTCACAATAATTAGCAAATAAACAGCTTAATTAAATAATTTGTAGGGGAACAAATGCCGGCGGTTAAATTTGATATAAAAATTTTTATATTGAAAATTTTTTGTTAAATTTTTTTTTAACCCTCTAATGCTTAAGCCAATAAATGCAAATATAACTGATGTTTCATTTCAAAAACTCATGTAACAGTGGCTAAAAAGCGTACTTAAATAATTTTCAAAAGTTTTCAAACTTTTTGAAAAGAATTATCAGTTATATTTGCATTTAGCGATGAGTGCCTTGAGGCATGCTTAAGCATTAGAGAGTTAAATCGCAATAAATTATTGTAGGGAAATTTTATGAAATTTTCATTCAATTTTACTTAAACTTTTAAGGCCTATGCCTGCATTCTCATTTAAAATAAATCGATTTTCGAAACTATAGTAACTTTATGAAGTGGAAAAATAGGGTCTTCAATTATATTTGTTGTTCAGTTTGTCTGCATTTATTTGTTTTGTGGAAAAGAAAAATTACTTATGTTTCATACCAAAAGAAAGGAATTTGTGTCTACTTTTCAAAAATGTATGAATATTTTAGATATTTTATACTATTTCATAATAATAAAAGATGTTGTGAAAAATTCTACAAAAAAAAATTTTTTTCCTTAAATTTTCTGTCAAAATATTTTGCTACCAATAAGAGAGATATTGAAATGATTTTTATATAAATTAAAACACAACAGGAGAGCTATTCAAAACTGTTTTTATTTAAAAAAAAAGTTGATGTTAACTTTTTATTATTTGAGCTAAAAAAAATCTATTCAAAATTTGAATATGTTCAAAAAAATTTACATTCTTGAACACATTTTCAACAAGACTACATGAATTTTAAACACAAATTAAGCTAAACTTATGTATTTAAAGCTAAATGTTAAAAAAATTGGAAAAAATCAGCCTGAATTTCTAAGGCACTCTTTTAAATCTAGAAATTTTTTGGAAAATTATTACTTTTTTAAATCATTGCTGGTTGTAGGGTGCTTGCTACAAATTTGATTTAAATTTCTATTTTCATTATTTCTTAAGGCTTTTCTTTCACTATCAGCCAAAAAGTTGGGCTGTTATCATTAAAATGATGAGAAAAATTTGAGAATACATATTAAGTATTTTTTTCTCTTTTCAAAATATTGTTGGATTTTGAAAATTTTTCAAAATTCAGGGGACTCGGATAATTAAAAAAAAAGTTTCTTTAAATTATTTCCTAAGGTCTTGGTAATTTTTGGATATTTTTAAAACAATTTTACTTTAATTAAAACAAAACATATTTCAATTCAACTTAGTAAAGTCAAGGCAATATCTATATGAAAATTTTAAAATAAAATTTTAATTAACTCTTAATGTATAAGAGTTAACATACAACTGTTAAAGCTCAAATAAATCGGTTCTTAGTTGTTTAACTTCAGAACTATAATCCTTTTTCTTAAGCAAAGTGGTCAATTTTGTATATTAAAATATCACTATGGCTTAAAATCAAATTTGTTTTTGATACAAATTTAGAAACCATTGTTAGTGCAATTTTTGGTTGGGTAACGACATCATTTCATTAAAAATTAATACTAATTACTGTTAAACATTATTACTTTTTGCTTTAATTTTACAATTTGAGAGTTTTTCTTGAACAGAAACTGAGATTAGAAGTTCAATCCCTGCTAAACTCAAAAATGTATTCTTCATTGAAAAAATTCAAATCGCTTTAATAGAGAAAATTAGCTTAATCAAGGCTCACTCTTTGTTTTCCATAAAAATTTGGATATTTTTTTTTTTTTTTTCAAAATTTTATTTGAAATTTTTTTTTTTTTTTTAAATTTATGTTTTTTCGCTTAAATCAGTTTATGAGAATAAAAAAAATCAAAAAATGTGAAGAAAAAATATTTTAAAATTAATTTGGATTAATTTTACAATTTGAGAATTTTTCTTGAACTGAAACTGTGATTAGAAGTTCAATCCCTGCAAAACTTAAAAATATGTATTCGTCATTGAATTGAAAATTTAATCGAGAAAATTTGCTTATTTAAGGCTCACTCTTATCTTTCATAAAACTCCATGTTTATACATTTTTTTCAAAATTATTTTTATTCAAAATTTTATTTGAAAAAAAAAATTTCAAAAATTTATATTTTTTCGCTTAAATCAGTTCTTGAGAGTAAAAAAACAAAACCTGTGAAAAAAAATATTTTAAATAAATTTGGAAAAGATTTGAATTGAAAAAATGTTATTATTCAAAGGTTGAATGAATTTAATCATGAATTAATTCTGTATTTCATATCTGGTCGCATGTGAATTGCAATTCGCCATAGTTGTCTTTCTCCATATTCTAAAACTCACGCGTTTTGCTTGTGATTTGCTCTCTGTTTTTTTCAAATTTCTAATATTTTCATAGATTTCTTTAGGAAAAATAACAATTATTCATAGTTTTCGATGATCATTTAGATCAGCTTCTTATTTATTGTATATCGCCAGTATATAAAAAACAATGGTCAGACAAAATTAACAAAACCAAAGAACATTTTCTAAATTTCATATTTTTAATAAAAATTGTAAGAAAATATTACTAGTTTTGATTCAAATGAAAAGAAAACATATTTAATCCATAATTTTATTGTTGCTTTTAAGTTTGATTTAGTCTAAATACATCAGTACACTCTTGCAATTTTGATTGCGATTAACAAATCGCTAAATTTTATGCGAGCTGCGAGTGTCAGAACATGCCCGATAGATTATATGGCACTCATTACCAAACTACTTCTAAGTAATGCAAATAGTAAGAAGATATCAGTGAAAAGTAGGTTGTTTAGTTAGACTTTGCTGGGTTGGTAATAAAAGTTTTGAAATATTTGCTTTATCTCCGCCATTTAATGGCAAACTTTCAGTTCTTGATTACAAGATTTTAAGGAAAAATTTGTTGATGAAAAAACATAATCGATTTGAATGATTTTCTTTAGCGATTATGTGGAATGGTTATTTGTAATATTTTTAATCCTTGAAGCAGTTGATTTAACATCAACATGTTTATTACTTTGCAATACATTTTCTGAATTATAAACTTTTAAAGAATTATTGCTAATTTCTCATTTCTCAGTACTGAGTATTTGCTTATTTTTGTTGGTTAACTCGGTAATTTCAGAGGGTACCTTTAAGCCCATAAATAGTTTAAGAATTTCTTGAAACTCTTTTCTGAAAGTAAATCTTTATTTAAGGAAACGAAATAGTAAAAATTGCTCTGGAGTCTTAAAATGTTGGACTTTTTTTTAATAAAAACTGTTTAGAAACATTAGCTCATTTATGTTAAACTGTTTTTGATATTACAACAGCAATTAATAAAATTGGAGACATCAAGCGGCCAAACGGTAGGCATGCGGACCTGATTGCGCCAGCTATTCAAAAATGCAAAATATTTTAATATATAAATATTCTTTAAAAATTATCAAGTATTCAAATGAAAAATATCAAGATATCAAAAGCATTTTCTTAATCTCTGGTTATTGTTTTTCCTAACGATAAACTGTATATCGTCACAATAAAAAATAACCAGAGAGATTGAGAAAATGGGGCTTTTTCTCTTAATATTTCTAGATTTCGATTCAGCTATTTTTTCCAAACCCTGTGGGAGAGGTCAAATAGAAGTGTTTTTAAAATTTGTTAGAGAATATAAAATCTATTCCAAGGCTTACTTGGTTTATAGAAAATTTTCGATCTGAAAATTGTCTCATCATTCATATGTTTGTCAGTAACAAAAAATACGAGAATAAAAAAAAAAGATTTTTCGTACTTTGACCTAGAGAGTAAAACAACTGCTCTCTTTTGGTTTGAACTCAGCACTATTTCAGTATTTTAATTGTCCATGACTGATGGATATTAAATAATTACATTTGAAACAAATTTGATACTGAAACAGTTTCAAGATTAGGAAATAACCCGGACAAAAATACAACGTCGCCACAACATCGAAATGATAATTGTCCCTCCATTCGTATTTTCAATGTTTTTACAGCAAAAACGCAAACATGGAGCCTGAAAAAACCTCAACTCCAGACTCCAGGTTGATAATAGAGCTTTGAAAAAAATATTTAATATTTCACGATTCTGCAGCTCAGCTTATCCGGCTCTTAGGCGTTCAGCGCAGATCTCTGCTGGATGGTTACGACAGCACAATAAACATAGCATACAGAGTAGTATTATATTAGGGCATTTTTAGCTTGAAAGTCAAAATCAAAAATTTTACAACATTATGACAATATTAGAGCTGTAAAAAAAAAATATTGCGCCACCACAACACATGAAAGACGAGAGAAGAACTCCATGTCGCGTTTTTGCTGTAAAAACATTGAAAATATTAATCGATGTTGTGGTTGTGATATGACAATCAAAATCCAATTTCATGAAGTGTATGAAATTCTAAACGAATGAATTTATTTATTTATTAGTTTGTTGTTCTATACAAAAGACTTAAAAGTCTTATATTCCAGTACAGAACTGAGGAATTGTAAAACACATTAGATATACTTATAAAATATTGCTTAGTATAACTTAATTGTTACAAAGTGTTACAAATGTGGTTTTTATAAATCACGGGAATTTGTTTATTATACCCTTCACTATTAGTGACGAGGACAGGCGGGGGAAAGAAATTTCCAACCCCTAAACCAACAAGTTTTAATATAAAAAGGAAAAATGTTTAATAAATTTTTCATTATTGACCCCCCTCTCCACCCACAATTAGTTGACCAAGATCCGTGCCTGGGCAAAGCATATATAAGATTGTCTTTCCTTTTGTAATTTTCACATTCATTATCGTTATAGATAGCGGATTCGATATATTAATGTCCGTCTGTCTGTTGAAATCTACTTTCCGAAGCTTCCAAATAACTTTCATTAATGATTGATACATCAATATATCCGCTATAGTTTAACTTAAGTTGCTATTTAAAATCGAGAAAATCGTTCCATAAATAGCTGAGATATAAGCCTAAAACCTCGATTACCTAAATTTTTTCACTTTTTTTTCCAAAATTTTTTTGTTCACAAAATTATTGTCGTTAATTTGCCAAAAAATCTTTTTCTCTAAAAATTGTTTTGAAGGGTATATAAGATTCAACACAGCCGTATATAGCACTCTTATTTGCATTTTCATTAATTTGTATGTCCAAATTTCAAATGTTCAAAGAACGTCGAAATTAAATTTTCTTTCATTATTATGACGAATTGAATGAGCTACAGATTTTATAAAAACAGACTGTGAATTTCAGAAAAACTATAGTTTTGAAACGAAGTTTGGACGAAAGTTTTATACAGTAACATATTAACAGCCAATTTTTCTTTGACGAAGAAAAAGTCACACGAAATAATTAGAATGGAAATCATTTGCAAATATTTACAAAAACAGAGTTTTTCACACATTTTTCCGACTTTTCATCCGTTATAAAGGAACTGGGCTTTTCAGTTTCGAACAAAAAATTTCTTCTCAACAATTTGTCATAAAATTGTTTTGTTGTTACTGAATGAAATTATTTAGTTTTATTTATCATCAAGAGATTGATGTTTATTTAGTTTATTCTTTATAAAACTTCTAAAGAATACTTTGAAAAGGGATTTTTTTCCACTTAGTTGAATAATGTTATAGATTTTCTGCTACGCTACGGCTTTTGACAGCATTATTTAGTGTCGCTTGTCTTTTGAGCAAAAAAAATAAACTTAGCTGTTTCTGTATTAAAACTCCAAGTTTTGTACTGAACGGCATTGATTTTACTAAAGGGTCGTACTTTAGAAAATGTATGTTCTATACAAATTTTACTGCTGAAATTATTTATATATTTCTGAAAAATAGACACATTTTCCTCTTCAATGATGTATAATAAGCCTATCTTATCTTTTTCACATATAGAAATAATTGAAGGCAAAAGTTAAAATTCTTTAAAATTTAGCTCTACACAGAGAAAACAGATTGGTGATAGCAACCTAATTCGTTGCCAATCAAAAGATTCAACCTTAGTATCTGAATTTTACAGTTGTGGCTACAAAATTTTAGAAGGGGTAACAAAAGTTTGCTTGCTTCAACCGAAATTCTGCTTTATCAACTGACTTTCTGTTGATGGAACCGAAAAATTCAGAATAATTCGATTGCTAACAAATTCGTTTGCTATCCCGAAGCTGTTTTCTCTGTGTACGGACTTTAAAAATCTGTTGACACGCAAAATATTGATTTGTAACACAATGTTGCTTATTTTATATTAAAACTTCTTATTATGGCTAACAATATTTTGAAAACTTACTAATTCCCCTTTGACATTCTATATTTTGTATTGATCGCCTTAATAGTTATTTTTGATTGCAAATGCTTTCAAAATTTTCTAGATTTTAAGAAAAGTTGTTTTATGAAAATTTAATTGTTGAAATTATTTATTTTTTTCTGGAAACTAGACACAATTTCCTATTTAATGATATATAATAAGACTATCTGTTTATTTAAACATGTTAAACAAAAGGCCAACAAAGTATTAACTTTCCATAAATGAGGTTTGACCTTGGGCTCCTTGTAGCTAACTTTAAATATAACTGTTTCATCTGTTTAAATAATATATTGAAAGCTAAACATCTGCTCTATACCCCCGTCTACAAGGGCAATAAATTCATTAACATATATTGCACTAATTATCAAAATTATGTTATCTCCAGTGAAGACACATCTTTTTCGTACTTGGTACAATAATTGTGGCAATAATTGTCAACAGTTTTTCGTTGACATTTATTGCGAACATAAAATCTTAAATTTGGTTGTCAATTTGTGTTTCACATTTCAAATAAAACCAAAAAAATAAAAACATAAAAAAAAATTATTTGCAGAAATTTTACAAAAAAAAGTAAATTTTCTTTTACATCTTTTAAATTGTGTGTTAACATAAATACGTTTTCTCATAGTCTTAACATAAGTAAAGCAATAAGAAACATTGTTGCGTTATTGCTTTATTGCTAGTCTAGTCGGGGGGTTTATAAACCCTCTAATGCTTAAGCATGACTCAAGGCACTCATCGCAAAATGCTAATAAAACTCCTGTAATAGTTGCTAAAAAATGTACTTAAATTATTTTAAGAACCTTTCAAAGTTTTTGAAATGAAATATCAGTTATATTTGCATTTATTGGTATTTTGCGATGAGTGCCTTGAGGCATGCTTAAGCATTAGAGGGTTAAACCAAGTTTAATAGTGTAGAATTTGTAAGCTGATAAAAATTTATCGATTTTTATCTGCCTTAATCTAAATTTAAGTTATTTTTAAAATTAATTTAGCTTTTGAGCATAATTTATTTAAAAAATCTATAAAATTTAATTTCAAAATCTAATTTTTATAAAAATTCTAATAATTTTCTAGATCTTCTACATAAATAATAAAAAAAAGTGCAATAATTAAACAGATATAATACAATAAAAAATCAAACAACAAATGCCCAAAAATAAAAATTCCTTTTAATTCCTCAGCAAAGAAGAAAAAAAAAAAAAAAAGAAAAAAAGTTTTAATTAATTAAAAAATCTCTTAACTAATGACAATCGTGTTAAAAATAACATAAATTGTAAGATAACAACCAACACAACTAACTAACAAAAATAAAACAAAACAAAAAATAAAAAGTAAAAATCAAAACTTCCAACAAAAGTCTTTTAAGCGAAATAAAAACAGTGAACCACAAAAACAAAATCTCACGCCTTAAAAAAACAAAAACAAAAAAACCAAAAAAAATTAAAATAAAATAAAGAAGCAGCCAGCTTTAACAAACAACACAATCATTTAAACAAAGACAAGAAAAATAGTGCTGGGGCAGCAAGTTGGGGATTGTGCTGTTACTGTTGTTACTGTGGCTGCTGCTGTAGTTTGAGCTTTTTGTGCATTTTTTTTGCTGGTTAGAGTAACAGAATCCTTCAAAACGGCGACCATAACGAACTCCGCCTTAGCAATGAGCCAACTGGGCACAGTGTATGCCACCAAACGGAGGCGACGTAATGGAAAAAGGTAAGTTGTTGTTTTTTTTCTTTCTTTCATTCTTTAGAATTCAATTGATGATGATTTTTATTTAGTTTTTATGGTTGAAAATAAGAGAATAGAAAAAAAACAGGCAACCACTTTTGAAATTTGATAAGAAATTTTTAAATTATGAATGAAGAAAGGACTAAATAAATAATGAATTGAAAGAAAAGTTAAATTTTAAGATTAAATGTGGGCGCTTTGTATTTTCATAAGTTTTTAAAGGAAAATTATTTTAATATGTCCTTTAAACTTCTAAAGCGATCAGCATTAAAATTGCTATCACTACAAATATCATATTTTCGGGCTGAATTAATTTGGGGATTCACACGGTCTGCTATTAGGTCGTATAACAGCGACAATGATCAACTCAACTCACAACTGCTGCCTCTGCCACTATTTATACACGCACTGCCATCTTCATCCGAGTAGTCGAGATTGTTCTTAACGGTCAACTAGTATGTTCGATTTCTAGAGCTTTCGATGTCATTGCCAGCAGCCCAAGCATTTAGTGTTGCCATACTTACAAACAATGTCAATGATGGACGTGCCTTCAAACATAATGAATGCTGCAGGCAGTCATTAGAGACCGTTGAATTCAAATCGTCATTGCACATTCGTAACAGTATTTATCAAGCTTAGCTTTGCTCTTGTGTGATAACATTTTTTCCGTAAAAAATAATGCTTAATGAACAGATGAAATTCACATTTTTCAATTTTTCCTCAAGTCACGAGCTAATCTACTATCAATGGCTGTCAAACACAAACTAAATCACGTGGCCTGTTTAAATTTTGACAGGAGTCAACTGACAGCTGCCTGTTGACAGCAGCAGTGATGCTCTTTCAGTTAAGAGCCGGGAAATTCAAAAAGCCTCGTAAGAAAGAAATATAAATACAAATGGCATATTTCTACTAACATCTCACATTAAAAATGTTTAAATTATACTGACATCATTCATACACAAATATAACTATAAGTAAACATATGGGCAAATCCTGCGTGGCGAACCCCAGCAGTTAAGCAAGTAGTCAATGTATCCCTTATAGACAGTAATCGTCACAAATGTCTTATCACTTGGCTGACTTCAATTTCTATATTTTGGTCATTTGACATGTATGTAATCTTTGTAGTGCTCTTTGGTTACTTTATACATCCCAGGTAATCTAGCGTGAAGACAATTGTCACTTAAGTGTCTCTAAGTAATCAGGACAGTAGACACTTTAAACGTTTTGTGAGTAATTCGTTCAAACTGGTTTTATACAAATTGTATTGATATAATTCTCATACAGTTAATTTTTATTTTTGCTTAAGTATACTGATATCTCACGTAACATAGCTTTAAGTCAATAGTCACTTTAGTGTCGGTTAGTAACCTATAGTGAAGTCACTTTAAACGTTTATTTTGTACTGCACTTTAGAAAGGTAGTTATTTTAGCCACCAGAAGCAATCTATTGGAGAGTTGTCAAAGAAAGGTTTGTTTACAAGTTAACGTTTATTGGACTGTCTATGATATGTCTTTTTAGCTGACTATTTGAGGTTAATTAGCACCTTTATATGTTATAATAATTAGTTATCACGTTGCCAGTTAGGTAGCTTGTAAGGTAACTGACACTATTAAACCAGTATGTGAATCCAATGCGTTGACTACTTTGGACCAGTTGTTAAAATAACTAGTCACGTAGCTATTGAAGTAACTAGTTACCATTATAAATGATGGGTAAAATTACTAGTTAGGGACAGTCTCCTAGAACTGCTGGGACGTTTCATTCCTACACGTTTTCATATTTAAATATGAAAATTTTGTTGGTTTTTCATATAAGATACTTCCAACGTATACTATACGCTATAGTGAGATTTAAGTGCAATTCCAAATGGCATAAGATATTACCTTTTAATTGCCAGTTGTTGCGAAATAATTGATCGCTAAGTTTTGTGACGCACGTTACAAAAAAAAGGAAGTTTTTTTAAAAGTTGAAGAAATTCTTTTTTGTAATTTTAATGAATTTTGAATAATAAAGCACACTAAATCTTATTCCTAAAAGAAAGATAAATGAAAGAGAATTCGAATATAACTTATTGGCATGAAAAAAAATTTGCCATTTTCATAAAAAGCCGAGAACATTTTGTGACGCACGTTACGTGACGCACATTACAAATTTTCCAGTAGCTTGAAAATGATCACAATTAGAGGGGGGAATTCATATTTCCCCATCTGGATCCGAGCCTGCTATAAGTTAACATATAACCAGACATAGTGATGAACTGGATAAATGTAATTTTTTATAACCAGTAGACTAAGAGATAATTGACTTCAAAATGTGAAAATTCCCAAAATTTATGTCCCCCAATTATGATACATTTTTTTAAAACAAAATCCAAAAATGTTTAAAACGTTTTTGTTTGCAGATTGCTATGAGTTTGCTAAATAATCTATAACAATTAAAATTTCAATCAACTGAAGCCTTTGAAACATAATTCAGATTTAAAAAAAAAAAAAATTTTAAATGAAATTTTTTCCAAAAAAGTTCTTCCACATTTTTGTAATTTATTTTAAATATTGTTAAGAAAATTAAAAATTTCATAACATTTTCTTAAAGTTTACAATATAAGTAAGCCATAGAGTGTAGTTTTATTTAAATTTGCACTAACATCCATTATTTAGCCCTATTTGATGTTAAAATTTATAATTTTTATTTTAGTTTGTGACCTTGACTTTTTGTGACTTATGGGCCATAATTTTGTTTATTCAACAACCCGACAATTTGTTGAAACTATGTACATATTGCTAACAGTATTCTAAGTATCAGAAAAGAATAACATTTTAAATTAGCTCAAACTTGTTTAAGGTTGCAGACATTTGAAAAAAAAATTATTTTTAAAATGATGTGAAAAATCCAAATTTTACGGTTTCATGTCAGGGCGTTTTTCGGCAATTGCTCGCTTCAAGCGAATCAGTTGCGTTCGGCACAGGTTCCTTGTAATCAGATTTCAGCAGCTCATAATAGGTACGACCCTTTTGCTGCCACCAAATACAGAGCATTACCTTAGCACCATTGATATTTGGCTTTGGAGTCGATGTGGCTGGTTGGCAGGGCTTAACATACGCTCTCTTACGCTTTGGGTTATTGCAATGAATCCATTTTGCATCGCAAGTAATGATTCGCTATTTTCTTTTATAGCGTTCAAGCATCATTTCCAACATGCAAAATCGTCTTTCAAGGTCTCTGGGCTTCAATTCGTATGGTACCTAATTTCCCTGCTTTTAGATGAATCCTGCTGCTCATAAATATTTTAAAATTGCTGCTTGAGTAGCTCCCAATGATTTTGCAAGCTCTTGATGAGTTTTAGAACAATATTCAAGCACAGAGAAAACAGATTCGTGATAACAGATTCGTGATAATCAAACACATTCACCATAAGCTTTGGTGAGCAATCGGTAAATGACGGCGGCAATTTTTTTCAAATTAAAGAAGTATAGCGAAACTTCCCGCATATGACGCTTTGTTGATACAAAATTCGACATTTTCAAAGCAAAACAATACGTTGTTGTTTACACTTAAATGTTCAATAACTAAATGAGAATAAATGACAAATATGTACCCTTCAAAATGTTATATAAGTTATTAAAAACAAAAATCGCGTTCAAAAGATATGCCATCTATTGTAAACCACGCTTTTTTAAGTGAAATTTTTAGGAGCTAAAAAATTAAATTTTTTTTTCATTAAACAATAACATATTTAGGTTTTAAATAATTTGTTAGAACTGTTGTTAAGAAAAAACTCATATTTTTTCACAGCTTATTTTTTGTTTATAAAAAAAAATTTGGAAAAATTTCTTTATTTTAACTAAAGTTAGTATTTTTGAATGGCTCACAAATTGATTTATAATTTATAAAAAAAAAAACTATTGTAATGGATATTACTCATTTGTATTAAATTTCACAAAAATAATGCAATAATATTTATTTCATTTTTTTTGGTTTTTATAACAAAATTATTTAAACAAAATTAAGTTTTTGGAATTATTTAAACATTTCTAAAAAGTAGACACAATTTCCTATCCAATGATATACAAAAAGTCTATCTTTCAATAACCTAGGTTAAATTAAGTTTAAGTGTTAAAATTGTAGAAATTAAAATTTTCCTTATTTCTCGTTTTTATTACAAAAGTCTTAAACAAAAAATAACTTTTAGGAATTTTTTATACATTTCCTGAAACTAGCTGAAATTTCCTATCCACTGATATATAATAAGTCTATATTTTCATAAGTACATGACAAACAAATCAACGCCAAAGTAACAGCTTGCTATAAATCTAACCAAACTTTGAAATTTTCATATAAAAGGTACTTTGGTACTCTGTAGCAAGATTTGAGCTTAAAGTTTTTATTACTTTTAAGCTTTACATAGAAAGCTTTCCTCCTGCTGTAGTTATGTTCAAAATTTGCTAGAGATCAATTATATAGTTTAAAAGTTCTATACTTATAAACATTTATAGTTTTCTAAGCGCCCCTTGCTGCATTTCAGTTATTGCTTGCATAAATTTGCAACTCATAGTTTCATTAATTTGCTTTATAACTTAGTTTCATTACAAAATTAATAATAATTTTAAAACGTTTTCTAAAAAAATCTAGTTTAAATTCAGCTAATAAATAAATAATGTATAAATTTATTCCATTTCTATTTAAAAGCTATAAAATGTGTAGGGGTTTAATTAAATGCGCATATTTTTATATTTTCTTTAGTAAAACGTTTGTTAACTTCCGTTTTTTTTATTTAAACCAAACTAATTTTTAAATTTGTTTGAACAAAAAACAACCTGCTGTGTAGCTTAAACTTAAAAAAACTTTTGCATATATTCTCTTTGATATCCAAGGACTTTGATTGCTTTATTACTACTAGAAAAATCTTTTAAAAGGATGTTTTACATTATTGCAACAAATGATCTTTTTGCTGTTGTGCTTAATTTTCTTGCTGTGTTATTTTGAACCCCTGAGGTTTTCTAGTGGCTTACATTGTTAAGCAACTTTCTTTAATTTCTTTTCTCCTGGGCTTCTCAGTTTCACTAGTAATTGTTAATCATTTATAACCAGTATAATGTTGGTAGTTTATAAAAAAATTTCCTGTGTAATTTTTGGTATATTTCATGTTGTTATACGATGATGTTAAATCTCATCTTTGACTAATGATGTTGAAAATATTATTTTGACATTTATTAGATAAAGAAAATTTGTACTCGTATTATAATAATGACAAATAAAAGGTAATAAAATGGAATTTCTATAAGGACAGAGTGTTCAATTAATCAAAAAGAAATCAAAAGGTTAAAAAGTTAAATAGATATGAAATAAAAATAGTTCTATGACACTCAAATCTATAACAAGTTTTTTAATTTAAAAGTATCATGTCATTTCTCTTAGAATTATATGAATTTAAAAAAGTTTTCTTTTTTTACTTAATTCTTTACACTATGCCAACCAGATAAATTTAGAGAAATTAATAGAAACTAAAATTTTCAATAATTTTTTTAATGAAAATATAAAATTTGTTAAAAAGAGTATAATTTACGTTGTTTAATTGGAGTAACATATGTAAAAAAATCGGCAAGTGTTTAAAAATTATAAATAAAGCTCTAAATAGGAACATTTTTAATAAAGTTAAGGATTTTCATAATTGTTTACATTGTGTAAACAATGTAAATAATTGGAAGTTAACAAAGAAACTATAATTTTTAATACATTTAATTATAAATTCATCACACAACAGATAAAACCCTTAATTACATGGTTTACATCATGTGAACAATGTAAATAGTTGCCTAAAACCTTAATTTTTAATAAAATTTGTACTGAAAATGTAAAATATGCTAAAGATAGAATATTTTACATTGTTTACACGGTGTAAAATATGTAAAAAAATCATCAAGTGTTTAAAGTTTATAAATTAAGCTAAAAATGTGAACATTTTTAATAAAGTTAAGGATTTTCATAATTGTTTACATTGTGTAAATAATTAAAAAAATTTTAAAAACCTCCAAGTTTTAATAAAGTTTATACCGGAAATCTTCCAATTAATAATAAAAAGTTAATTTACATTGTTTACACCATGTCAACAATGTAAACTATTGGTTAAAACTATAAATTATACTAAATTTTATAACGGAAATTTAAAATATACCAATAAAGGTTAATTTACATAGTTTACTCGGTGTGAAATATGTAAAAAAATCGGAAAGTGTTTAAAGTTTATAAATTAAGCTAAAAATGTAAACATATTAAATAAAATAAAGGATCTACATAATTGTTTACATTGTGTAAACAATGTAATTAAAGGAAACCATTTTTAAAAACCTCCAAGTTTTAATAAGGTTTATACCTGAAATCTTGAAATTAATAATAAAAAGTTAATTTACATTGTTTACACCATGTCAACAATGTAAATTAAAACTTTAAATGTCCATATATTTAATAATCTAAATGTAAAATGTACCACATAAAGGTTACTTTACATTGTTTACTCGGTGTAAAATATGTCAAAACATCGGCTAGGCTTTAAAGTTTATAAATTATACCATATGCCATACATTTTTGTTAAACGTAAGGATTTACACAATTGTTTACACTATGTCAACTATGTAAAGAATTGGAAAAATTTTGTAAAACCTGCCAATTTGTACAAAGTTTGTATTGACAATTTTTGTATTCTTACTGAAACATAAATTTACATGATTTACCCAATGTCAACAATGTAAATAATATGTTAAAACCTCAAGTTTATATAAATCTGCATGTAAAATACCTTCAAGCAGAGATATTTTACATTGTTTACACGGTGTAAAATATTTAAAAAAATCGGCAAGTGTTTAAAGTTTATAAATTATGCTGAAATATGCAAATATTTATTAAAGATTAAGATTTACACAATTATTTACATTGTGTAAACAATGTAAAAAAAATTTTAAATTTTGTAAAACATTCAAATTTTAACAAAATATATAATGGAAATATTTAAATTACAAAATGAAAAGTTATTTTACATTGTTTACACCATGTCAACAATGTAAATAATTGTCTTAAATTTGAATTTTACATTAATGTAAAACTGTAAATGTAAAATACAAAGTTTTATTAAATACATAGAAAACATAAATGAAAAGTGGCTGATAATGCTTGATATAAATATATAAAAAGACTTTAATGAATATTTTTATTATTAAATAAGGTTTATTATTTAAAAGTGAAAAACAATTGATGAGAAAAACTGAAAATTTTTTTAGAAAAAAACCCAGGAAAAATACAAATTTAATGCTCACTGAGTCGGTTTGAATTGTTTTTGCATAAAAACCAAATAAAAGAAATATAAACCAACACTTTAAACAACAAGAAAAGCAAAAAAAAAAACAAGACACTAAATTAAATTTTATATTGAAATCATCGTCATCAGCAGCAACAAAATATACATCAAACATATAAAAATTCATACATAAATGTAATGACCACATTGTTGTTGTTGTTGTTAGTGTAAATTTATTAAAAAAAAATAATAATAAAACACAGAGAGCCAACCAACGAAGCTTATCACCCAACAATGATCTTGGCTGCTATATATGAACACCCAGCACAAAAAAAAGGTGATCTTTAATATAATTTGTTGCAATTTTCTTTGTTGTTGCAGTATTTTTACATCAACATTTCAAACAAAAAGGGGGGAGCTCATGCACTAATACCTGATAATAATTCCCTTTCTTTGAGCATTGCACTTTAACATTGACAGGAGAGTGTGGCGTATTGAAAGAACAAAAAAACAACGAAAGCAATAAAAACATAAAATTTAATACAGCAACAACAACAACATTTTACAACACCTTTTGTAAATGAAAGCTGCCTGGAAAAAAAGGGTAAATTTAAAAAAAAAAGTGTATAAAAAAGGGAAAAAAGAAGAAAAACTTTATTATTTTTTACCAGTCCAGTCTAATTGCTGTAAGGAAAATGACAGCAACCATAAAAATAAAGCAACATTATATTTCACGTTTATATTACACCAAATGAAGGCAAGAAAATAGCAAGAGAGAGAAATAAATTTAAGCATCTACCCTTCTTTTTGGTCAAGTGTAATTAATTCAATAAAAAAAAACAATTGATGGATGATATTTGAAGGGCAGCAGTATAAAAGAACAGAAAAAAATAAAAATAAAGTTTTAGGGAATAAAATTTTCCGAAATTTAAAATTTACTCAAGCCACTATAATTTACATTGTTTACACGGTGTAAAATATATTAAAAAAATCAGCAAGTGTTCAAAGTTAATAAATTATGCAAAACTATGAAAATTTTTAATAAATGTAAAGATTTACACAATTGTTTACACTATGTCAACAATGTAAATAATTGGAAAGAAGCAAAGAAACTATAATTTTTAATACACTTAATACAGGAAATCTGCAAATTACTAATAGAAACTTGTTTTACATTCTCTACACCGTGTCAACAATTGGTTAAAACCTTAAGTTTTCATAAATTTTCTACTGAAAATTTAAAATGTATTACAGAAAGAATTTTTTACATTGTTTACACGGTAAAGAATATGTAAAAAATCGGCAAGTGTTCAAAGTTAATAAATTATGCAAAACTATGAAAATTTTTAATAAATGTAAAGATTTACACAATTGTTTACACCATGTCAACAATGTAAAGAATTAAAAAGAAACACAAGAACTGTAATTTTTAATACACTTTATACTGGACATCTACAAATTAATAATGATAACTTGTTTTACATAGTTTACATCATGTCAACAATGTAAAAAATTGGTTAAAATCGTAAGTTATCATAAAGAATATTTTACATTGTTTACACGGTAAAAAAATATGTAAAAAAATCGTCATGTGTTCAAAGTTTATCAATTATGCTAAAAATGTGAATATTTTTAATAAAGGTAAAGATTTACACAATTGTTTACACAATGTCAACAATGTAAAGAATTGTTAAATTTGGTATTTTTACTAAAGTTTATTTTGGAAATCATAAATTATGCAATAAAAAGTTATTTCACTTTATTAACAATAGGTCAACAATGTAAACCAATTAAAAAAAATTTAATATTCCAAAAAAAAAAAAAAAAATTTAATTTTTTAAATAAAAAAAATATATATATTTTTTTTTGGTTACACTGGGTAAAATATGATAAAAAGTAAGCAAAAAAATAAAATTTATAATTTCAGTTAATATTTTAAAAATTATGTTACAGATTTTGCTATTTAGACAATTGTTTACATTATGTCAACAATGTAAACAATTGCTTAAACTATACATTTTAACAAAGTTTATACTGCATTTCATAAGTATTTAAACAAAAATTTATTTTACATATTTTACTCATGTCAAAAATGTAAATATTAAAAAAATTTTTGTAAAAAATTTCAATTAGAAAAAAAAATTTTTGATTTTCCCGAGTATAATATGTAAAAAATGGTCAAGTATTGTAATAACATTGATTTTCTAATAAAAATATTGCTATTAATACAGCTTATTTAGAGCTACACAATTGTTTACATTATGTCAACAATGTAAACAATTACAAAAATATGATAAAACTGGATTTCTTTAAAAATTTCATATTGGAAATTTAAATAAAAACTAACGAAAATTTAGTTTACATTGATTACACCATGTCAACAATGTAAAAAATTATAAAAAACCTAAAATTAAAAAAAAAAAAATTTTCGGAAATTTTCTAGTTTACTAATGAATTCTCCATTAGATAAAAACTGCATTTTTTGTTTAACGATTACACTATTTTAAATTTCCCGCTTCTTTGTGTGTTAAATAGCGCTTGTACTTTCCTACATGTAAATTGCACAATAAAATACGACACATAATGACAAGCGTGGCTTAATTACCCTGTATTTGACACACACAAAAAACTAAACACATTTTTGCCACAGAAAACTATTTATGATGATGTTTTGTTGTGGTATGTGCACTTCATTCTATACTATACTATACCCAACAGTTCTTATCTTTTATAATGTTTAAGCTTTTAATAATGAAAAAATATGGTTTAAACATTTTCATTACTTTCCTACAAAAAAAACAGAGAAAAAAACTAAAAAGAATGTGAAGAAGTTTAAATAAAATTTAAAAAAAAAAAAACAGGAGCTGTCTAGTGTTTTATGTTCTCTATGGTCGAGTGACAATTTAAATTAAACCCCCCGTCCTGTATCATTAAAAACGCTTTCAATTGTCCGCCTGATGTTTTGTGAAAAGCCGCTTTTAGGTTTTTTTTAAAAGTAATGAACACCAGTAATTATATGAGTCTTGTAACTATTTTTATACTTTGTGAATATTGTTGATGTTAAGGGTTTATTTAAAATAAAAGTGTCAATGCTAGAGTACAAAACAATTGAAAAGCCTTATTGATGTTTTATAAGAATATAAAATGGTATTTGAATAGCTTATAAACATAATGAAGCTTTTAACATCTGCCTTTTTGTTAATAGGTTTTCTATTAATAAAATTTTAATTAATAATAAATGAATTTATGTATATTTACCTTTTAAACAGAGCAGAAAGATATCTGTAAAGAGAAATAAAAAAATTGAAGAAACATTTTAAGTTATTTAAATATCAAAAATTTTGACAGATTTTTAAATTTTATGACAAAATCCCTTAAAAATAACATCTTTACGGATATCATTCTTTAAACTGTGTTTAAACTCTAGCTTTCCATACATTTTTTAGAGACAATTTTGATAATAAATAAAAATTATACATTGTTTACACAGTGTCAAATATGTAAACAATTGCTTTTTAATACAAAAAACCTTAAAATTAATAATACAGCCATATATTTCATTATTTACACTATTGTTTACATCATGTCAACAATGTAAACAATTCAGTTGTCCATAAATTTATAGTGAAAAAAATAAATTTTGCAAATAAATGAAAATTTTTCATTGTTTACACTCTGCCAAGTATGTAAAAAATGGTAAATCAATGAAAATGTGTAATAAATAATAATATTGATATGCATTTCATTGTTTACACTGTTGTTTACACCATGTCAACAATGTAAAAAATAGCAAAACTGTATTAAAACTCTTATTTTCCATAAATTTGTTAAGTGGAAAGAATAAATTTTGCAAATAAAAACATATTTTACATTGTTTACACTGTGTCAAATTTGTAAAAAAGTCCTAATTTATTAAAATGTTAAAATTTTAATATTAAAAAACCTTAAAATTAATAAGATATCTACGGATTTCATTCTTTACATCATTGTTTACATTATGACAACAGTGTAAACAATTGTAAAAATGCCTTTAAATGTTTATTTTCCATAAATTTTATATTTGAAAATCTTAGTTATCGTAATTATTTCAAATTTTACATTGTTTACATTATGTCAAATATGTAAACATTAAAAAATAATAATACTAATTTATTGATCAAACTTGAAAATAAATAATATTTATGTAGAATACTTCAATTAAACAATTGTTTACATAATGTCAACAATGTAAACAATTGGAAAAATTTGATAAAACTTTTATTTTCAATAAATTGTATATTAGAAATCTTAAATTTACTAATTAAATGATATTTTTAATTGTTTACTCAAATATTTACATTATGTAAATAATGTAAACAATTGGAAAAAATACTAATAAGTCTGGATTTACAAAAATTTTATACAAGAAACCTAAAATTTACCAATAAAACGAAATTTTACATTGTTTACACTATGTCAAATTTGGAAAAAAAATTGTTAAGCTATAAATTGTTAAATATTCTGCTTTAAATATTAAATAACTGATAAGTTTACAGTCTACACAATTGTTTACATTAAGTAAACAATGTAAAAAATAGCATATTGCAAAAGAACTTAACATTTTATGCAGAAAATCTCCATAAATAACTGATGAGTTTACAGTCTACACAATTGTTTACATTATGTAAACTATGTAAAAAATAGCATATTGCAAAAGAACTGAAAAAATTATGCAAAAAATCTCAATTTTTTTTTAATAAAATTTAAATTTTACATTGTTTATACAAAGAAAAATACTTATTAAAGTAAAATAGTTTTAAATTTTTTGTTAATTTCTCTTCAAGTTTAACATTACATTTTACATGACCTCAAATAAAGTAAATAATTTTTAAACTTTTCTTATAACTATTCTCTGATTTCATTTAACATTTTCTTTACCTTAAATAACTTTTAACATTTCCTTTTTAAATTCATATTCTTGTTTTAAAACTTAATCTGCTTTAGTTTTAACAAATCTGTTACTAATTCTAATTTCTTTGCCATCTAAATTTGAACCAAAATGATTTGTTAGATTAGATTTTAATGCTCTACTAAGCTCTGTCAACAAAATGGTTTTACTTACATACACACACACACATTAACATTGACTCACTCACTGACTGTTGGGGCTGGCGCTCGCTGCCAGCTTGAGTAGAAAGAACAATTATACATTTGCTAACGTTTTTAAACCATTTTTACACACACACGCACACAACACTGCTTTAAATCCCCATAATACCCTCAGCCACAAAAATACCACATACCATCAATAGCAGTAATAACAACAATGGAATTTTTGTTACTATTACTGTTATTTTCTGTTTGAGTTCTTGTTGTTTTGCTTTCCTTTCCTTTGCTTTGTTTTTGTTTTTTTTTCTATGTATTTCCATTTTTGCAGTCCTCCCGATTAGTTAAAAGGTGTGGGTGGGTGTGTCTAATAACTCAAGTCGCAGTAATAAGTCGTCACTTTGTGTTGAAGCGACCAGCAGACCCCGTGTATGTTTTATTTTTAATACAAAATCGACTTTTACTTTAAATGCCCTTTGGATTATTTTGCATAACCACACACACACTCCCACCTACATACATATATAAATCCCTCTCCTGCCTACATGTGTGTAACACAGTGTGTGTTTGTTTTGCATAGAAAATGAAAATGACAAGTGATATTTGTAAACAAAAATGCAGCACTGATGCCAGATGGTTTAGTTTAAGAGAAATACATCTAATTAAGGAGAGACAACAGACATTTCAAGGAAATAATTCAAATGTATAGTAAAAGCTTTGGAATTCATAACAAACTTTATTAGAATTTAAATTCGCTTCATAATATTGGAGAAATAAAAATGCGGGTTTTAGAATAGATGGAGTTTTTGTTTTTAACAACTTATATGTCATTTTGAAGGGTACATATCTAACATTTGTTCTCACTTAGTTATTGAACATTAAAGTGTAAACAACAAAGTTTTTTTTGCTTCGAAAATGTCGAATTTTGTACCAACAAAGCGTCATATGCGGGAAGTTTTGCTTTACTTCTTTAATTTGGGAAAAAAGTGCCGCTAAAGCTCACCAAACGGCTGTAAACCGGCTGAGTAGAGCCGCCGATAAATTTTCAAATCCGCCGAATTTGTTTCGGCTTAAGTCGGCTTGAAAATAGCCGCCGTTTTTGATAAAAGTTCCTTAGTAATTTCATAAAATTTTCAGCATTTCACTTTTTATATTTTTAATTATTTGGAATTTGAGTAGATATTCTTTAGTCGGCTGAAAGTCGGCTAGCCCCGCCGCCGTGAAATTAAGACGGCGCAGGGGTCTGATGTGTTCCATCGGTTTCAAAGTGAGAGACAGGGTTTGTTGTTCGGTTCATAAGTGAAGATTTTGCCACAGAAGACAAAGAACGCCCAGGCTAGCCAAAAAAGTTTGAAGACCAAGAATTGGAGGCATTACACCATGAAGATTGTTGTCAAACTCAGCAAGAGCTTGCAAAATCATAGGGAGCTACACAAGCAGCAATTGCAAAACGTTGGCGAGCAGCAGGTTTCATCCAAAAGCAGGGAAATTGGTTACCATACGAATTGAAGCCGAGAGACCTTGAAAGATGATTTTGCATGTCCAAAATGTTGATTGAACGCTATGAAAGAAAATCATTTCTGCACCAAATCATTACTTGCGATGAAAAATAGAGACATTAAGATATCATATGTAAAGTCCGGCCAACCAGCCGAATCGACACCAAGGGCAAATATCCATGGTGTTAAGGTAATTTTCTGTATTTTGTCGGAGCAAAAGGTTCCTATCTATTATGAGCTGCTGAAATCTGACCAGACCATCACAACAGGGAACCTCTACCGAACGCAACTGATTGGGTTAAAGGCAGAAAAACGCAGGAAAGGATAATATCTAAGCTTTCTTTTGAGAAAAAAAGTCAAAAAAGTTTTTGATTAGGGAAAAAAAATTTCAAAATTTTTATTTTTTTTTAAATTTTTTTTCCGAAAGATTGATGAAATAGTTATCTAAACTAAATGGCACACATTTTGCTAAGTTACATGGATGAGAAAAAAATCCTGCTTGGCCAAAATGTTAAATTTTGACTCCCTCTAACTCAGAACCCAATCGGATGACATCGATTACAAAAGTTGGTTCACTTGACATGAAATGCCCCATATAGATTTTTGGAACTCTTTTTAAGGGTTCAAATAACGTCCATTGCTGCAGAATCGACTGGTGAAATTAGATTTGCAATAAATACAACCGTTTTTGCTCTACAGAAAAATGAGTTCAAAGGTCAAGTCATTAGGTGCGCTGAACCACCATAAGGGGCGAAAATTTTCCCAAAAAAAAGACCGCCATGATTTTTATTTACGCAAAAAACTTCAAAAAAATAATCATATCCACAAATCAAATTTTTCATATTTGTTCTAATATACATAAATAAAATAGTTCTATTTTACTAATTTTAAGCAAATAAATTTTTATTTTTTCTGTTATTTCAGACATTTATTAAAAGTTTTTATGAATTTGTTGCGTTTAAAAAAAATACTGCTTTATCGTTTTAAAATTTGCAAACATTTGTTATGACTTCGTTGTTACAAACTAAAAATTAAGATTCCATTGTTAATAATATAAGCAGAATATTGGTTTATTGAAATATGACAAACTAAATATATATGAAGAAATACAAAATCTACAAAAAATTTTATAATAAAAATTGTTTGCAATAAATATCAATTTTTTTTTAGACATTTAAAACCTAAATTCATAAAATAAATTACCTTTTCCTAACAATTTTTTAACCATTAACACTTTGCTAACACTTTTCTATACAAAATTGTAAGAAATTTCTAATTTTTAACAATGAAATTCCTTAAACTTTAACTAACCCTTTAAGAAAAATAACAATCAAAACATTTAAAGGAATTTCTAAGAAAACCTCAAATGGGCAACACTGTTAAAGAGCATTGCTTAAGTACTCTCCTGTACATACAATACATATGAATGTATGTAAGTATGTAGGTGTTATATTAGTTGTTGGTTGGTCTCTTTTATATTGAACATGATGGCTAGTGTTGTTGTTATTATTATAACGGTGCTTATCTAAATCTGTCGCAGTTTGTTTTATTGTTGTTGTTTTTTTGTTGCTTTTTGTGCATTTTTCTTGTTCTTTGCTGTTATTGTTATAGTAGAGTGTTTGTTTACGTTTTTTCTTTTTTTGCTTTCAACTAGAGAGTAGAAAAATAATAGAAATTACTAGTGTAGGCTTGATTGTTTATTTGTTTTTTGTTGGTTTAATGTTTGTTAGAGTGCTGTTGGAAAGAAAAAACAACAAAATATGGTATTTGTGTTAGTAATTAACACCATTGCGTAATGCAGCGTATCGAAGCCAGTGTAATGCTTAATTTTCATTATTAACTATGGTTTTTTTTTTTGTTGTTGGATTTGATAGGTGGCTAGAAGAGTTTGGTATGCATGTAGTACCTAGTTGTTACTTTTTTCCTTAAAAAATAATGTAAACATTAGAGCATTTCATAGGTATTTGTCACTCGTTTTGATTTCTACAAGTGTGTGGTTTAAATTTTCTATTTTTTTTTTTTCTCTATTACTGGATTTTTTGTGTTAACTCCGTTTAAATAGGAAATTGGAAATGAAGGTTTTAGTTTTTCCAAGGGATTATCAAAAGGATTACAGTCTAGTTTGGTATTCAAATATAATTTGAAAGGTGATTGAATTGAAATTTCAAAGGTAATTGTTGATATTATTGTTATTTTTACTTAAGTTTATTTCCTTGTAGTCTTCAATTAAAATAAATTATTGATTTTTTTTTTGGTTTAAAAAAAGTGTTTAAATCTATTTCTGTTACAAAGCAGCATATTGACGAACATATGTTGTACCATGTTACACTCCCTCTCTCTCTCTAGGCACTTAAGCTATAAAATATTTAAAACATACGGCAGATACCAGTAGAGAGAAAAAAAAACATAATAAATTTTCATTATACCAAAATAAAATTAGAATTTTTTCTACTAAAGAGTAATAAGAAACAAAAAGGACGAAGGAAAATAAAACCCAAAAGCCAGCGACCACTGACCAAAGAAAATTTGTTTACCAAACACAACACACACATAAAAAAAAATAAAAACAACTAAGACAGAGTTTAGAAATAGCAACAACAAACACAGGGTTTTAAACAATTTTCAAAGGTGGTTGACTGGCCAGTCTGCAGGACACGAGTTAAATGTAGCAAAATATTTTTGTTGTTTTTATATGAAAATGATCTTAGTTTTCAAATTTATTTTAAGCTGATGTTAGTGTTGCTTGTGTGGTGTGAATTAAATGGGGTTAAAAAGAAATGTCTGTCTTTTATCATACATTTTCTAAGGTTAATTAAACAAATTTTGTTTTTTTTTTTATTTTTTTTTATAAAACTTATATGAGCAGTTTAAACTACAGATATAGTTAATTAAAAATTAAAATGTTATGTAGTTTTTAAACGTCAGCTGGGCTTAAATATCTATTAAAAAGGAATAAAATGTTAAGGATACATACATGTAAATTATAACAGCAGCAGCTGTTAGAGTCAGGGTTAGCATTTTGTGGTTGAATTAAATAAATAAACAAAGCATAACGTTAAGAATGCTTTGAATTGCCATTAAGGGGGTTTGAAAAAACATTGAATTTGAATAAATTTTGCAAAAATATTAAAAATTATTACAAATCATGGAATATTTTTTAAAAAATATCAAAAATTTAGCAAATAAATCACTTATTTTGTTTTGTTGTTAACGAGATTTATTAACAGTTTTTATGAATAGCTAATAGTAGTTGCTTTTAGCTTATAGAAAATGCAAAATTAGTTGATATTTGTAAAATTTTAAAAATTTTTCTCTTGAAAAGTTATCAACTTTGGCACACTGTAGCGCCTTTTATGTCTAAATTTGTCAACTAATCAGTCTATATTTTGAATACTTAATTCGTGCTGTATTAATATTCCAAGTTTTGTATAGATCTTAAAAGTAATTTAGAAGTTTTACTAATATTTTGCTAAAAGTTATCTGCATACAAAGTAATAAATTTTAGCCCACTGTAAAGACCACTGTATCGAAATTTATGCAACAAACTAATAATATTCTATAAAATTAAGTCCTCCTCTATTAATATCACAAGATTTGTTTAGACCAACAAACAAAAATATCATAATTTTATAAACAATATTTATTTTGCCTCCAGGCCCACTGTATAACATCTTTTTCCTAATAATTTCTCTAAAATAAAACTTGAAATCAATAAATTATTTATTAAACAAACTGTATATAAGCATAAGAAGTAGTTTTTTTTTGGCAATTTAGCTACTGAAACGACTTTTATTTGCTTAGAAAAAAAAAAAAATTCAAATTTTTTGCAAAAATTAATTAGTAACAATGGAATACTATTTTTGCCGAAATGTTGAAAAAAATATAAAGAAAAAAAACTGACAAACCAGCCAGTCAACGCCTTCTTAAAACAATAAGCTTAAGTTAAAAATAATATAAAAGTTTGACTAAAAGCGCTAAATTAGCTTTGAAGTATTAGAGAAAGGAAAACACACACAAAAGTCAGGGGTGTGGATAGATATAAAGGAGTGAATTCGTGAAATAAAATATTAACTTAAAGTATATAACTATAAACAATTTTGTTTATGAAAAGTAAAATTTAAAATAAAATAATAAAATATAGTAATTTTAACTAAACATGTAAACTTAACTTAAACTTAGATTAAACTAATGACATTTTGACTAGCTTTTCATTGAACTCTTAAAAAAATCAAGAAAACTAATTTGTTTAAAGAATTTTAAAACTTTAAAATTTTTTAATAAAATTTTTCATTACAAAGCTCTAAAACCTAGTTTAAAGTATTAGTAGTAACAAGCTTAACTATTAAAAAGTTATACAAACATAAACAAATTAAGCAAGTTTTAAAAATCTTAAAAAAAATTTTGCAAATCTTTGATTTTAAAACTAAACTAAGTTTAAACTTTTTGTAATTTGATAGTTTAACCTTAGAAAAGTTAACTAAAATAAAACAAATTAAAAATGAATATAAAATCTTAAACAAATTTAGGTTAAACTTTGATTTCAAAACTAAACCTAGTTTAAAATATTAGTATTTGTTAGTTTAACTATAAAAAATTTAATCCAAGGAAAAAAAATTAAATACTTTTTCAGAATCTTAAAGAAAATTTAGCTAAACTTTGATTATAAAACTAAACTTAGTTTAAGCTTTTTGTAATAGCAAGCTTAACTGCCGAAAAGTTAACTAAAGAAAGACAAATTAAAAATGTATTTAAAATCTTAAAAAAATTTGGGATAAACTTAGATTTCAAAACTAAACCTAATAAACAAATTAAGCAAGTTTTAAAAATCTTTAAAAAAATTTAGCTAATCTTTGATTAAAAAACTAAAGATAGTTTAAACTTTTTGTAGTAGCAAGTTTTACTACAGAAAAGTTAACCAAAGCTAAACAAACTGAAAATGTATTTAAAATCTTTAAAAAAATTTAGGGTAAACTTTGATTTCAAAACTAAACCTAGTTTAAAATATTAGTATTAGTGAGTTTAACTATAGAGAAGTAAAGCCAAGAAAAACAAATTAAATAACTTTTCAAAATCTTAAAAAAATTTAGCTAATCTTTGATTATTAAACTAATCTTAGATTAAATATTTTGTAATAGCAAGTTTAACTGCGGAAAAGTTCAGTAAAGAAAGACAAATTAATAACGTATATAAAATATTAAACAAATTTTGGGTAAAGTTTGATTTCAAACCTAAACCTAGTTTAAGCTATTAGTATTAACAAGTTTAACTATAAAAAAGTTATACAAAGATAAACAAAGTAAGCAAGTTTTAAAAATCTTTAATAATATTTAGCTAATCCTTGATTTTAAAACTAAACTAAGTTTAAACTATTTGTAATTTGAAAGTTTAACTTTATAAAAGTTAACTAAAGCAAAACAAATTAAAAATGTATTTAAAATCTTAAACAAATTTAAGCTAAACTTTGATTTCAAAAATAAACCTAGTTTAAACTATTAGTATTTGTTAGTTTAACTATAAAAAAGTTAATCCAAGAAAAACAAATTAAATAATTTTTCAAAATCTTAAAGAAAATTTAGCTAATCTTTGATTATAAAACTAAACGAAGATTAAACTTTTTATAATTTGAGAGATTAACTTTATAAAAGTTAACTAACGAAAAACAAATTTAAAATGTATTTAAAATCAGAAACAAATTTTGGGTAAACTTAGATTTCAAAACTAAACCTAGTTTAAGCTATTAATATTAACAAGTTTAACTATAGGAAAGTTGAACCAAGAAAAACAAATTAAATAATTTTCAAAAATCTTTAAAAAAATTTAAAATGTATTTAAAATGTATTTATTTCAGAAACAAATTTTGGGTAAACTTAGATTTCAAAACTAAACCTAGTTTAAGCTATTAATATTAACAAGTTTAACTATAGGAAAGTTGAACCAAGAAAAACAAATTAAATAATTTTCAAAAATCTTTAAAAAAATCTTTGATTATAAAACTAAACGAAGATTAAACTTTTATAATTTGAGAGATTAACTTTATAAAAGTTAACTAATGAATAACCAACTTAAAATGTATTTAAAATCTTAAACAAATTTAAGCAAAACTTTGATTTCAAAACTAAACCTAGTTTAAACTCTTAGTATTATTGAGTTTAACTATAGAGAAGTAAAGCCTAGAAAAACAAATTAAATAACTTTTCAAAATCTTAAAGAAAATTTAGCTAATCTTTGATTATAAAACTAAACGAAGATTAAACTTTTTATAATTTGAGAGATTAACTTTATAAAAGTTAACTTAAGAAAGACAAATTAAAAATGTATTTAAAATCAGAAACAAATTTTGGGTAAACTTTGATTTCAAAAATAAACCTAGTTTAAGCTATTAGTATTAACAAGTTTAACTATAAGAAAGTTACACAAAGATAAACAAATTAAGCAAGTTTTAAAAATCTTAAGGAAAATTTTGCTAATCTGGGATTATAAAACTAAACTTAGTTTAAACTTTTTGTAATAGCAAGTTTAATTGCGGAAAAGTTAACTAAAGAAACACAAATTAAACATTTTGTAAAAATATCAGCTAAACTTTAAGATTAAACTGAGTTTAAACTTCCATGAAATATTATTTCTTATGCATAAATGAAAAGAAATACATCATTTTTTTCTTTAACAAATCCGTATTAAATTTATAATAAACATTGAACTTAAAACTAAACTAAGTTTAAACTGAAATATATGTTTCTTAAAGTTTTTCTTTAATTCTTTTAAGCTGCTAAGAAAATATAAATTAAACTTAGCTTAAACCGCTAATTTTTTAATTTAATTAAAATTATTTAATTTTTGAAACAAAAGAAAAAAATTAATTTTTAAAGATTTATAAAACTTAACAAAAGATTTATTTTAAAGCCGAGTTAACTAAAAATTTATATTTTTGTAAAATTTATTTAACTAAAACCAGTTCCTTTTCAAGTTTAAGAAATTTCAGTAGGCTTTATGTTCTATCTAATCATTTGTTTACATAAATCTCATTTAATGTTGTAGATATCTTCCGTATCTTTTTCCCCCTTGACGTAAAATTGCGTGCAAATATTTTATTAGAAATTTATTTAGAAAACAAGCTGATGAGAAAAAAAAGAAACAGAAAATAATTTCAATTTGGTAGCAAATACTTGGCACTCATAAACTTCAATTTAAGTAATTCATGGTCTGCACACACTCATCTTTTCGATACGGCTTAAAGTTTTTCATTTCTTACTCATGTTGTTGCTTTAGTAGGCATGTTAAATCTCCAGGTAACTACAAGAATTGTTAGTTGCTACTCATGCTGCCAATGTTCCTTAGAAAACCAACTAATAAACTACAACTTAAAAAAAAAAAGAAAATTGAAAAAAAGAAACACACACTTCAAAATGCAACATCGTTTGCAACTCCGTACATATTCAGGCGGTTAACTACTGTAAGAATTTGGCGGCCTAAACACACACAAGGCAAGTTTGTAGCAGCAGCAAAAAAAAAAAGCAAATTTTGTAAAAAAGGTTTTTTTTTTATAGATTTGTGAAGAAATGATTCTTGTTTATGTAATTTTGTACAAAAATTAAAAAAATATTAGGTAAAGAAAGTTATATAAATATTTAAGAAAATTCTTTAAACATTTCCTTTAAGTAGAACTGAAAACATTGTTTGCTGTTTAAATAGTTTGAGTTGTAGTCCTAAGCAACAACAAAATATCAAGCAAAACATAATAATAGCAACAAAAATAACAACTACCACAATGATAGCAACAACAACATGAAATTAAGATTCATTTATTTTATCGATTAAACATTCGCGATGAGTGTAACATATTTTCTCTTTTTTTTGTAGTCAAAAATTTTTTTATTCAGTAAAAGAATATATATAATACAATAGAAACATTTTATTTATTTTTAAAATTATTCTTTTGATTAAAAGTAAGACACAAAACAATGAAAACATTTGCTCTATTAACTTTCCCAATCGAATCCATTTTAAACCTTTTTTTCAGTTTAAACTACCAGCATACTAAAACTTGCTTTAAACTGGTAATATTGAAGATTAACTACTAATAATATTACTAAAGGCATACCAATTCAATATGCTTCAAAATTCTTCAATAAACCTCAGCTAAACCTTAACTTTTTATGTAAACTTAGTTTAAGCTTAAACTAAAATAGAATAAAATTAAAAATAATAAATGAGTTTTTCTACACAAAAGTTAACCAAAGAAAAACAAATATTTTAAAAATCTTTAACAAAATTTAGCTGGTCTGTGACTTTAAAACTAAACTAAGTTTAAATTTTTTATAATAACAAGTTTACCTATGGAAAACTTAAATAAAGAAAAACAAATAAAAAATTTTAAATAAATTTTAGCTAAACTTTGTTTTTTAAACTAAACTAAGTTTAAACATTTTATAATGACAAGTTTAACTACAGAAAAGTTAAAAGAAAAACAAATTAAAAATGCTTTTAAAATCTTAAATAAATTATAGCTAAACTTTATTTTTCAAACTAAACTAAGTTTAAACATTTTATAATGACAAGTTTAACTACAGAAAAGTTAACAAAAGAAAAACAAATTAAACTTAGTTTTAAAAACTTAAAGAAATTTTAGCTAAACTTTAATTTTTAATACTAAGCCAAGTTTAAGCTATTACTATGAGAGAGTTTAACTATAAAATAAGTAATAAAAAGAAATACAATTAAACACATGTTAAAAATCTTAAGAAAAATTTAGCTAATCTTTGATGTTAAAACTAAACTAAGTTTAAATTTTTTATAAGAACAAGTTTAACTACACAATACTTAAATAAAGAAAAACAAATTTAAAATGCTATTAAAATCCTAAAGAAATTTTAGCAAAACTTTGTTTTTCAAACTAAACTAAGTTTAAACTTTTTATAATGACAAGTTTAACTACAGAAATGTTAACAAAAGAAAAACAAATTAAAAATGTTTTTAGAAACTTAAAGCAATTTTAACTAAACTTTGATTTTTAAAATTAAACTAAGTTTAGTCTTTAGTTCTGAAAGAGATTAACTATAAAATAAGTTATAAAAATAAATTTAATTAAACACGCTTTAAAAATCTTAAGAAAAATTTAGCTAATCTTTGATGATAAAACTAAACTAAGTTTAAATTTTTTATAAAAACAAGTTTAACTACATAATACTTAAATAAAGAAAAACAAATTAAAAATGCTTTTAAAATCGTAAAGAAATCTTAGCAAAACTTTGTTTTTCAAACTAAACTACGTTTAAACTTTTTATAATGACAAGTTTAACTACAGAAAAGTTAACAAAAGAAAAACAAATTAAAAATGTTTTTAGAAACTTAAAGCAATTTTAGCTAAACTTTGATTTTTCAATCTAAGCTAAGTTTAACAATTCTATAGTAAAGAGTTTAACTACACCAAAGTTAACAAGAGAAAAACAAATTGAAAATGCATTTAAAATCATAAATTTTTTTTAGCTAAACTTTAGTTTTCAAACTAAACAAGTTTAAACTTTTTATGATGAGAAGTTTAACTACAGAAAAATTAACATAAGAAAAACAAATTAAAAATGTTTTTAGAAATTTAAAGAAATTTTAGCTAAACTTTGATTTTTCAATCTAAACTAAGTTTAACAATTCTATAATAAAGAGTTTAACTACAGAAAAGTTAACAAGAGAAAAACAAATTAAAATGCGTTTAAAATCATAAAGAAATTTTAGCTAAACTTTGTTTTTCAAACTAAACTACGTTTAAATGTTTTATAATATCAAGTTTAACTACATAAAATTTAAATAAAGAAAAACAAATTAAAAATGCTTTTGAAATCGTAAAGAAATTTTAGCTAAACTTTGATTTTTAAAACTAAACCAAGTTTAAGCTATTATTATGAGAGAGTTTAACTATAAAATAAGTTATAAAAAGAAAGAGAATAAAACACATTTTAAAAATCTTAAGAAAAATTTAGCTAATATTTGATTTTAAAACTAAACTAAGTTTAAACTTTTGATAATAAAGAGCTTAACTACAGAAAAGTTAACAAAATAAAAACAAATTAAAAATGTTTTTAAAAACATAAAAATTTTAGCTAAACTTTGATTTCAAAACTTAACCTAGTTTAAACTGTTAGTATTAATGAGTTTAACTATAGAAAAATTAAACGAAGAAAAATAAATTAAAAATATTTCAAACATATTAAAGAAAATTTTGTTAATCTATGATTTTAAAACTAAACTAAGTTTAAACTTTTTCTAATAAAGAGTTTAACTACAGAAAAATTTAATAAAACAAAAACAAATTAAAGTGGTTTTAAAATCTTAAAGCAATTTTAGCTAAACTTTGGTTTCTAAACTAAACATAGTTTAAACTATGAGTATTAGTGAGTTTAACTATAGAAAAGTTAACCCAAGAAAAATAAATTGAAAATATTTCAAAAATATTAAAGAAAATTTAGCTAATCTTTGATTTTAAAACTAAATAAAATTTAAACGTTTTATAAAAACGAGTTTAACTAAAGCAAACATAGTTAAGCTTTGAATTTTAAACTAAACAAAATTTAAACTGCTACAAGATTAAGAAAACAAGAAATACAAATTGTTTATTGCTTTATTTTGTATACCTGAAGGTTTTTATTGAATTTATAAGCATAAACTTAGTTTAAATTAAAAATATTAGCAAGTTTAACTAAAAAAGATTTTATTAAAGCGTAACAAATTTAAAACTTTTATGAAATCACAAAGAAATATTTGCTAAACTTCAAGTTTTCAGTTTAAACTTAGGTTAAACCTTGGTTACTTTTGACTTTAATTGTCCTAATTAAACGATTAAATCAGCAATATTATTAAGCTGAAATTTTTTATGTAAAATTTTTAACTGCTTGGTTTAAACTTTGTTTAAACTATTGATGGGTGAGTTTAACTATAGAAATGTTTACTAGTGAGAAATAAATTAAAAATTGGTTGAAAATCAAAAAGAACTTTTTATGAAATTCGTTGTTTATGTATAAACTTAAGTGAAACTACTGATTTTAAAGGGTTTAACTAGTGAAAATTTCACTTAAGGTTCAACAAATTTATAAGGATTAAAATATTTTCGAACTTTTTTATTTCCTTTTATTCTCCTTCTTATAAGTATGCCTTTAAAAAGTACCTTCAATGTATTTTATTTTCCCTTTAAATCTTTTTTTTAAATTTATATCTCTTAAAATATTTTAATTTCTTAATCAGCAGTTTTATTCATTCTGTATGTGGATTAAATAGTTGCTATATCTTAAACTTTATGTAAGAAAAAATCTCAAAAAATTGCAAATTTCAATTAAATTGTACACATGCATTGCTGATCAATTAATATGCAAATGTAACACTAAATAAACTGTCGCACCTTCATCACAATGCAACAGCAGCAGTAGCAGCAACTGTTGCAAGTTGCAAAAAAAAAAAAAAAAAAAAATAAAACCAACAAAAATATATCAGCAACAGTAGCTGCTTAACAACTTCGGTATCTAAAGTACAAAGACGGAAAATTCAAAAATAATGCAAACAAAACTCCTGAAAACAATCAGTAGCTGGAGTAGCAGCAGTAAAAGTTTTGTTTATCTTAAAGATACAAAAAAACACACAACTAAAGTTGCAAACGTACAAACAAACGTAAAAAAAAACTTTAAATATGCAAATAATGTGTTGACAACTTAATTCTTTTGGTGGCTGTATTTTAGTTATTTTTTGTTTGCATCTAGAGCGGCATTTAAATTGAAATACACTTGTGTGTTGGAAAAAAAGAAAAACAAATATAAAAAAAATCAATTAAAATTCATGGAGAGACAGACATAGAATCAAAGCAGGAAAAAAAAATAAAAATTACGCAAAAAATTTAACCACAAACAAACAATCTATAAAAGAAACGCGTATAGTCGTACAAAATGTTTTAACAATGCGACGACGACGACGACGAAGTTTGCCTTTTTGCCAGTCAGCCAACCAGCCAGCTAAAGCAACAACAGCATTACACTGATGTGTTTTTTGTTGTTAAAAAACAGTAGCAAAAGGCCAAGTAGATTTGTTAAGTTTTCTTTCGATGGCTTTTGGCCACAACATGGACCATGTTTATATAGTTTGTTTTTCTGTAAGATTGTCTGTCCGTATGTCTATTCATTCATTCATCTTGAGCTGGTGTTGAAAACTGACTTAAAGGGTGGGTTTTAAAGAAGTAGGTTAAAAAACCCGTTTAAATATTGGTAAATAAATCTAAAACAACTTGAATCAGTTATCAGCACACCAAGTGCTTAGTTTGAATGATTTGAAAATTTTACTAATTGAAATTTTTAAAACTTAGTTTAAACTATTAGCGTTAATGAGTTTAACTACCAAAACGTTTACGAAAGCAAAACTAATTTAAATATATATAAAAATCTACAATAATAATTAGCTAAACTTGTAACCTTTAGCATAAACTTAGTTTAACTACTGAAAATATTATAAAACAAAATTGAATCTATAAAGGTATTTAAATCTATAAACATGATTAGTTAAACTTCAAAAATTTAATTAAACTCAGGTTAAACTAATATGTTTTAATAGTTTAACTACTGAAAATTTTATAAAACAAAATAAAACTTATAAAGATATAAAAATCTACAAAAATTATTAGTTAAACTATACATTTTTAGTTTAAGCTCAGTTTAAACTACTATCATTTGTAAGTTTAATTTTCAAAAAGTTCTCTAGAATACTATTAATTAAAAAACTAGAACAATTTTCAAACCAAGTTAAGTTAAACTTTAACTTTGAAACTAAACTTAGTTTAAACTTTTAACATTTGTAAGTTTAACTGTAAAAAAAGATCTCTAAAAATAAATTTTTTGATAAACTTTTACAAACTCTTATAGACATTTTGTTAAACTTAAACTTTGGCTGTAAGCTTAGTTTAAACTACAAAAATTGGAAAGTTTAACTTTAAAAAAGTTCTCTAGAATACTATTTATTAAAAAACTAGAACAATTTTCAAATAAAGTTAAGTTAAATTTTAACTTTGGAACTAAAATTAGTTTAAACTTTTAACATTGGTAAGTTTAACTGTAAAAAAAGATCTCTAAAAAGAAATTTTTTGATAAACTTTTACAAACTCTTATAGACATTTTGTTAAACTTAAACTTTGGCTGTAAACTTAGTTTAAACTACTAAAATTGGAAAGTTTAACTTAAAAAAAGTTTTCTAGAATAGTTGTAATTAAAAAACTTGAACAAATTTCAAATAAAGTTAAGTTAAACTTTTACTTTGGAACTAAACTTAGTTTAAACTTTTAACACTTATAAGTTTAACTGTAAAAAAGTTCAGTAAAAAGAAACATTTTGATAAACTTTTACAAATTCGTATGGAAGTTTTGTTAAACTTTAGCTTTGGCTGTAAGCTTAGTTTAAACTGCTAAAGTTTGTAAGTTTAACTTAAGAAAAGTTCTCTAGAATAATACTAATTAAAAAACTTGAACAACTTTCAAATATAATTAAGTTAAATTTTAACTTTGGAACTAAACTTAGTTTAAACTTTTAACATATGTAAGTTTAACTTTAAAAAAGTTGTGTAAAAAGAAACTTTTTGATAACCTTTAACAAATTCTTATTGACATTCTGTTAAACTTAAATTTTGGCATTAAGCTTAGTTTAAACTACTAACATTTGTAAGTTTAACTTAAAAAAAGTTTTCTAGAATAGTTGTAATTAAAAAACTTGAAAAAATATCAAATAAAGTTAAGTTAAACTTTAACTTTGGAACTAAACTTAGTTTAAACTACTAGCATTTGTAAGTTTAACTGTAAAAAATATCTCTAAAAAGAAACTTTTTGATAAACTTTTACAAATTCTTATGGACGTTTTGTTAAACTTAAACTTTGACTGTAAGCTTAGTTTAAACTACTAACATTTGTAAGTTTAACTTTAAAAAAGTTCTCTAAAATACTATTAATTAAAAAACTTGAACAAATTTTAAATAAATTTAAGTTAAACTTTAACTTTGGAACTAAACTTAGTTTAAACTTTTAACATTTGTAAGTTTAACTGTAAAAAAGTTCTGTAAAAATTAACTTTTTGATAAACTTTTACAAATTCTTATGCTAGTTTTGTTAAACTTTAACTTTGGATGTAAGCTAAGTTTAAACTACTAATATTTGCAAGTTTATCATAAGAAAAGTTCTCTGGAAAACAAATAATTGAAAAATTTAAGCAAATTCTTAAGGATTTTTAATTAAACTTTAGAAATTATAGGATTTCCTTCAAAATGTAATTAAAACGTGAAACTTTGCTTTACTCTCAACTTTGCAACTGGGTGCTTTTCAAGCCTCTTTAACTACTTTTTTTGCAGTGGCTTATCTGCGACACTTTTTGCACGTTTTTTCTTCTTATATATATATATATTTTTTTTATAATTTGGCAGTGGAGTATTCTACAGCTTTTTAAAGAATTGTTTTATATGTACGTTTTTCATTTAGTTTGTGGCGTTGTGCTGTGGTTGTGGGCCCATTGGAGTTCACAGCTACTGTAGTTTTTTAATGATTTCTTTAGATTCCCTTTAACAACAACAGCAACAAACAAATCTACCCAAAAAAAGCGAGAAAAAACCTTTTAGCCATTTAACATTTTAACGGCCTCACAAAACAGACAACGAGTCATTTTGTCTGGCTGATTTCCCGTTTTTTTTTTTTTTTTTTGTTTGGGTTGGTTGGTAGTGGTGGTGTCTCCAGCTTTACAAAGGTGACAAATATTTGAATTCCTTTAGAGCTTTAGTTTTAGTCATACAATTTTAATGAGAGTCTGTCTTAACACCTAAGACCCAAGAGACCTTTTAAAATTTAAACTTTAATTTTTTTTTCTGTTTTAATTTTCTATCTTTTGCAGCAGAGTTTCTGGTTTTAGTGCGAAATGTATGCGTGAACTTGACGCAAACGCATTAAGGTTTTTTGTTGTCTTGCTTTAAGTCAGATTAATGCATATTTTTCTTTCTGTTTTGGGTTTTTTTTTTATAAAAAAGTGGCTTTTGATATCATGTTTTTATTGACAGGTATTTTAAATTTAATGGCGCTTAATTTAAATATTTTGTGTAACAACAACAACAAGTTTAACTTAATTCAGTTTAAAGAAAAAGAGTTCCAGCATTTTCTTTATCTTAAATTTAACTAAGACATCATACATAAATGATTCATGACTAAACGAACATTTTACACAATTTTCTGTCACAAGTTATTGACAGAAAATGTTTTAAAATTAAAGAGTTTTTTAAGGAGTTTAAAGTTGATGTTTAGCTAAACTGAAGGTAACTAAATAATCTTTAAGTAATTTAAACTTTGAAAGCTATATTGTTGAAATTAAGTGTTTAATTCTAATATGTATTTAACAAAACTTAGATGTTTCCATAAAATTTTAAGAAAAACTAAAAATTTGTTGGTGTATAATTCAAAGAGCTGAATTTGTTTAACTATGAGTTAAGGCTTTTTATTTGTAGTTTTAATATTTTAAATAAAAATATGTATTATATCAAGAGATTTATCCAAATTTTGAATTTTAAAAATTTTATTTATGATGGCGTATGATTAATATTAATTATTGAGTTTTCAGGCAAAATCTTATATAATTCTTAAAGTACACAAGATTTTTTAAATATTTCAAAGCCTTTAGAATTCCAACACCTTAGGCTTTCATTTCTTATACATCTGAAAGTAATCAATACTACCTAAGTAATGACAAAATTTCAACAAACTTAGATTTTATACCAATATTACAAAAACTCTTTTGTAAATATTCATAATAAAATGTGTTTTTAACAATTGCTTTAATAAAAAAAAACCCTGTATGTATTTGTAAAACAGTTTATTATTATATAAAATAATATTTAGTTTTTTTTTTGTGCCACCACTTTAATAGTTTGTGTTTTTTTTCTCTTTTCGGTCATTGATTTCAATCGCTTTGGTTACAAATTTGTGTACATTATGACAATGACCTTTTTTCCTACAAGAGCTTTTGCGATAGTAATCATTATATGGTATACATACAAAAACAAATGTTTTTTGTATAATAGTATTAATAAATAACATATAATTAATACAAACCTGAAAAAAAAACTAGCAAACATTTATTTTAATCAAACAATATTTGATAAAATACAAGTGATATGATACTTTATAGAAGGAAAATTAACAAATCTATTAACACGCTAATAAAGACAGACAAATCATACAGAAATTATGAAAAAATTCAATAACTTTTGGATATTATTCTAATCTGGTTCTAATTAAAGGTATTAAGTTAAACTTTAATCATTAAAACTACCGACATTTGTAAGTTTTGCAACAATTTTTTTTTAAAGAAAACTAATTATAGTACTTAATTAAGTCTTGTTAAACTTAGTTTAAACCATAAAAATTTGAAGTTTAACATTTAAAAAGTTCACCAGAAAACTATTTATTAAAAACCTTGACAAAATGTTTGTTAAACTTTAACTTTGACATTAATCTTAGTTTAAACTACTAACACTTGTAAGTTTAACTAAAGATAAGTTCACGAACAATAAGACTTATGTAAATACTTTTCAAAATGTATAATATGTTTTTGTTAAACTATAGCTTTGGTTTTAAACTTAGTTTAAACTACTAACTTCTGAAAGCTTAGCTTCTAAAAAGTTCACTAAAAATTAATCGATGGATAAAATTTTACAAATTTTAAATTAATTTTTGTTAAACTTCAACTTTGACTCTAAACTTAGTTTAAACTACTAAAAAAAATTAAGTTTAACTAAAGAAAATTCCACTAAAATAAAACTTATTTAAATACTTTAAAAAATGTGTAACCTATTTTTGTTAGACTTAAACTTTTATTCTAAACTTAGTTTAAACTACTAACATCTGCAAGTTTAACTTCTAAAAAGTTCACTAAAAATTAAGTTGTTGTAAAAATTGAACAAATTTGAATTAATTTTTGTTAAACTTCAACTTTGACTCTAAACTTCGTTTAAACTACAAAAAAAAATTTAAGAATAACTAAAGAAAATTCCATTAAAATAAAACTTATTTGAATACTTTGAAAAATTAGTAATACATTTTTGTTAAACTTAAATTTTGATTCTAAACATAGTTTAAACTACTGACTTTAGCCAGTTTAACTTCTTAAAATTTCACTAAAAATTAATCTATTGATAAAATTCAAAAAATTTTAAATTAATTTTTGTTAAACTTCAATTTTGACACTAAACTACTAAAAAATTTCAGTTTAAAAGAAAAGTTCACTCAAATAAAACTTATTTAAATACTTTAAACAATGAGTAATACATTTTTGTTAAACTTTAATTTTTATTCTAAACTTAGTATAAACTACTAACTTTTGCAAGTTTAACTTTTAAAAGTTCATTAAAAATTGAGTTGTGGGCAAAATTTAACAATATTAAAATAATTTTTATTAAACTTCCACTTTAGCTCTAAACTTAGTTTAAACTACTAACCATTTCTAAGTTTAACTAAAGAAAATTCCACTAAAATAAAACTTATTTAAATACTATAAAAAATGTGGAGCATATTTTTGTTAAACTTAAACTTTGATTCTCAGCTTAGTTTAAACTACTATCTTCTGCAAGTTTAACTTGTAAAAAGTTCACTAAAAATTAATATATTGATGAAATTTAACAAATGTTAAATAAATTTTTGTTAAACTCCATCTTTGACTCTAAACTTTGTTTAAACTACTAACAATTTTTAAGTTTAACTAAAGAAAATTCCATTAAACTAAAATTTATTTTAATACATTAAAATATGTGCAATAAATTATTGTTAAGCTTTAACTTTTAGGTTAAACATAGTTTAAACTACTAACTTTTGCAAGTTTAACATTCAAAAACTTCACTAAAAATTAGCTTATTGACAAATTTGAACAATTATTAAAGTAGTTTTTGTTAAACTTTAACTTTTGCTTTAAACCTAATTTAAACTTCTGACAATTGCAGGTTTAGCTAATGAAATGTTTGCTAAAATAAAACTAATATTAATACTAGAAAATATGTTAAATTAATTTTTCTTAAACTTTAACTTTGGCTCTAAACTTAGTTTAAACTACTAAACTTTTGTAGTTTAACTAGAAAAAAGTTCATTAAATTTAAACTTATTGATAAACTAGAAAAATTCTTTATTAAATTTTTGTTAAACTTTAAGTTTGGCTATAAACTTTGTTTAAACTACTAAAATTTACAAGTTTAACTAAAGAAAAGTTCATTAAATTAAAACTCATCTTAATACTTAAAAAAATGATTAATATATTTTTGTTAAACTTTAACTTTGGATCTAAACATAGTTTAAACTGCCAACATGTGTAGTATTAACTAAAGAAAAGTTCACTAACTTGTTTTAAACTATTAATATTATTGAGTTTAACTATAGAAAAGTTTAGTAGAAAAATAAATGAATTAAAAACTCATCTTAATACTTAAAAAAATGATTAATATATTTTTGTTAAACTTTAACTTTGGATCTAAACATAGTTTAAACTGACAACATGTGTAGTATTAACTAAAGAAAAGTTCACTAACTTGGTTTAAACTATTAATATTATTGAGTTTAACTATAGAAAAGTTTAGTGTAAAAATAAATGAATTAAAAATCTTAAAGAAATTCTTAGGGTATAACTTATATTTTGGAAGTTTAACTAAACATAAGTTGACTAGATATTAAATAATTGAAATAGTAGGGAATGAAATACTTTAAGCTATAAACTATAATTTCGCTTTCTAACTTAGTTTAGAGCTTAAATATCTGAAAATTGCTTCAAAATTGTTAAATTTAAAATTTTTTTTTTTTAAATTGCTTGAATTGATAAAAATTATTTTTCAAATTATTATAAAAATAATTTAAAATTTCGTTCTTTTGTTTCATGTTTATTTAAAATAAGGAACTTTGTTTGGTTTTTCATTATTTATCTAAAAGAAATCTTACAAATTTTATATATTTACGAGGAAATTTTAAATATTATGAATTTTTCTATGGTGACGTATGATTAATATTAATTAAGGTTTATTTTAAGAAAATTATTCATAACTTTGGAAATAAGCGAGATATTAAAAAGATTTAAAAAGCTATAAAAAAACAACACTTTAGGCTTTAATTTGCTTATAGTTTCGAAAAATTCAGGTGTTGCTTAAGATGAAAAAATGTTGGATGAACTTGAAAAAAAAAAATCGAAAAAAAATGTTTAAATAATTTAATTTGAGTTTTGAAGTAATAAGGAATCATTTTTATATTGCGAAAATTAACAGTAAAATTTTTTAAATTTAATAAAATTTAAGTATTTTTCAAAATCTTATTTTTGTTTTCTGTGCTTTTTTGCGCTAAACTTATTTAAAATATGAAATTTTGTTTAGTTTATCATTAGTTGTTAAAGAAAATTTTTAAATTTTTACAAGTTTTAAGGGGAAATTTCCTATTTTAAATTTTTTTTTAAGGTGACGTATGATTAATATTAATTAAAAAGTATTTTATTAAGAATATTCATAACTCTGGAAATATAAGAGATATTAAAATGATTTAAATGTTATAGAAATTAAAACACCTTAAGCTTTAAATTGTTTTAAGTTTTGAAGACTTTAATTATTCCTTAATATTAGAAAATGTAACATAAACTTGAAAAAATTTTTGAAAAAATTCTTAACATTATGTAATGTTTTTTATATTTATAAGGAATTACAAAGCAATGATTTGCTTTTTTCGTTGATTATTTATATGATATTTTTTTGTTAGTTTTCAATGTCATGGTTAAAAATGCGTATGCGTGCCGGAATCACTGTCTGTACTCGTGGTACAAGCAGTTAACAGGTCTATATATATAATAATAAGGAAAAACGAACAAAAAAAAAAAAAACAAAACAAAAAATACTACGACTAAATGTGTGTCTACATGCAACTAAATTGAACAACATACCTCAGACAGACATACAGACAAACATAGAGACAGACAGTTAGTTAGTTGGTTTTAGTCAGAAATCATTCATGATTTCAAATTCAAAATAAATAAATACAAAAAAAAAGAGCATGAGTGTAAACAAAACAATGCTAAAATACTTTTAGTTTTTTTTTATTAGTATTTTTGAAAAACGTTTTAGAAAAAAAAAAACGCAAGTTGGCGTGTCCAAAATTATGCGAATCCTACAAACGTACTTTTTTTTACAAATAAATACTAAAGTATTGTTAACAACCCCAAAACTTAACTAAAATGTGTGTAAGTGTAACAGAAAGAGAGAGAGACAGACAGACAGAGAGAGTATGAGTAGGTAAATTGTGTAGGATGATTATGTTTGTTTGGGTGTGTGTGTGTGGCAGGGATTTTTCAAGTGCATGTTGCACAACATTTTACAAAATTTTGCATGTTTTTTTGTTGTTGTGTGGTAAGCGGTACTAACGCCAAAGGCGCTGTATGTCGCACATTCTTAAGTTCGTGTTAAAAAATTGTTTTTAAAATCAAACTCTCACACACTTCCACACAAGCCAAACATATACATACATACATAGTACACGGTACATGAATATTCCCGTGCATACAAATACAAATTGTACAATTTGTTTAACAAATAAAAACTGAAAAATAAATAAATAATGAAAGAAAGAGTAGTTCAGTGGGTCAGGTTTGCATGAAATTCATCAGTTTTCATGTTTATTTCTCAATAGTTTTTTGTAGCCGCTTTTTTTTTTCTTTTTGTATTTTTTTTCGAATTTCATCATAGTGTTGTTATAAATATTTTTAGTGCATGTTGAACAACAACAACAACTTTTTATGTCCATGTAAAGAGCAACAACATCAACATCAATAACAACAAGCAAACTATAAAATGCGTATAAATATGACGTGTTGGTTAGAAATTTTCTTTAGACACATGCATGTATTTAAGTATGTATGTATGTGTGTGTGTATGAAACTTTATATTGAAACGTCATCAATGTTGCATGTTTGAAGAAATCAAGTCAATATAAAATTTGCCACCACATGCTAAAAAAAAATTTTACTTTTCAAATTTGAAACACTTTTAAACAGTGACGTGACAAAAAAAGGTCAAGAACCTTTAAAAACGCAGCTTTCTTAAAACATATTGTTTAAACATATATTAACACTTAAGAAAAGGATATTTAATGATGTTACAATGAGTTCCTATAATTTAATTTTTATGTTTCTCATTTTAAAAGGCATTTAAATGATTTTGAAAATTTCTCATATGAAGGCGTATGATTAATATTAATTATTAAGTATTTTAACAAAATCTCCTGTAACTTTCAAAGTTACAGAGATTTTTTAAACTTTTTAATTGATTTTAAAATAAAAGAGTTACAGCTTATATTAATAAATAATATAAAACTTATTTACATATTTGAAATACATAAAAAGTTTAAATGAACTGAAAATTTTTTTTTCCTAAAATTTAAAAATCTTTAAAATTTTAATGAAATTTACTTAAAACAATGTAAGAATGTCAAATTAACAAAATTAAAAGTTTTTTTTTTTTAATTTTCAAAAAATTTTTAAGAAAATTTAAAAAAAAAATTTTAAATAAATATTTAACAAAATTCACTTAAATCCAACTAAAATTGGAAAAAAAATCTTTTTTGTTAATAAAAAATTTAAAAAAATTTAAAAAAAATTTAAGAAAATTAAATTTCTTCAAAAATTTTAAATTTTTGGACAAATTCTTCTTCCCTTAAGAATCAAAGAATTCTATTGAAGAAATTAGAATAAATTTCAAACTTAAAATTTCCTTAAATTGTTTATAAAAAGTAATTTTTCATTGTTTTTAAAGAAAATTGTATACAGGCGTATGATTAATATTAATTATTGGGTATTTTTAGAAATTCTCTTATAACTCTGAAATTTTTTAGAGATTTTTAAAACATTTTTACTGAATTTCAAATAAAACATTTACAGCTTAAAGATTTTAATAAAAACCGGCTTTTTATATTTAAAATACTTACAAATTTTCAAATAAATCTTAAAATTTTTTTTAAAAAATTATCAAAATTGTTCAGAATTTTATAAAAATAGAATTGCTTTAATTTATACCCTCATTTATCTAAAGTAATACTGACAGTTTTCATACAAACATTTTTTTAACAGGCACTATAACAATAAGTTAACATATAAACAGAGTTCGTGTTAATGGGGGATAGTAATTTTAATTAAACTTAAACAATTTAAATTTTTTTAAATAAAATTCCACTAAAACATTTAACATTTGTCAACATATTCCTCTTCCACTCGGTTTTAAAGGCTTTTAGTAAAGTAATGTCTTTTTAAATTTTCTTATTTCTAACAAAAACTCCCGTAAAATTTCAGTTAAAAAAAAACTCTTTCAGGGCGTATGATTAATATTAATTATGGTGTCTTTTTCGAAAATCATCCATAACTTTTGAAGTAGTTAAGGTTTTAGGAAGATTTTAATATATATTGAAATAAGACACTGTAGTATTTTATTTTTATGTAAAGTAAATGCTCTTAAAATAATCAAAATACTTCAAAAATACAATTCAAATGAAAATAATTTTTGAAATTTAAAAAAAAAAAAAATGGAAATTTTAAAAAACTTATTAAAACGAAAGTTTTTAAAATTTAATCTTACTTACAAAAACTTTAAGTCTTAATGAAAAACATTCAGTTTTAAAAAAATTTGGAAAAAAAAATCCGAACCCTAGTTTAAGTGCTATGTAATATGTTTCCAAAATTATCATTGTTGTTAGTAGTTTCATTATTACTGTTAAAATTGTTAGTTTCCTAAGCCATTTCCCGTAATTTTAAAAAATTTAAATTTTTTATGGGTGACGTATGATTAATATTAATTAAGGAGTATTTTTACATAATTAGCCCTAACTTTTAAAGTATATGAGATATAGGAAAAATTTAAAAGGCTTTAAGTCAAGAACATTTCTGCAATTAATTTGTTATCAATGTAAATAATATAAGTTTCTATATAATTAAGAGAAAATCACACAATCTTTAAAAAAATAGTTTGAAAAATTTTAAAAACAAAAAACTTTAACAAAACAAAATACTCCATTACTATTGGTGGTTTCGTTATTGCTATTAAGATGTTTGCTTCCATTAGCTATTTTTGCCAATTTTAAAATAATTTTAAATTTTTCAGGTTAACGTATGATTAATATTAATTAGAGAGTTTTTTAACAAAACTGGCTATAACTTCTAAAGTAAGACATATATTTAAAAAAAAATAAAAGGTTTTAAATTGAAAACAATTCAAACTTTAACCTGTGATAAATTTAAACAATAGTCGAAGAAAAATATTTCAAAGAAATTCCTATAAACTGCAAAAAACTTGTATAAATATTTGTGAAAATCTAATAAAATCAACAATATATAACCAAAAATCAATAAAACAAAACTGAAATACTATATAATTATTAGTAATTCTCTTATTTCATTTGAAATTATTACACTCATTAATTATTTCAGGTAATCTTAAGAAATTTTAAATTTTCCAGGTGGACGTATGATTAATATTAATTGGGGAGTATTTTTACAAAACTAGCTATAACTTCTAAAGTAAGTTCTATATTTGAAAAAAGTAAAAGGATTTAAATTAAAAACAATTCAACCTTTTACCTGCAATAAATACAAATAATAGTCCAAGCTAAATATTTCAAATCCTTTAATCTGGAAAAAAATTTTATAAATATTTTTGAAAAATCCAATAAAACCAAAAAATTTTAACCAAAAATCATTAAAACAAAACTGAAATACTAGATAATTATTAGTAATTCTCTTATTTCATTTGAAATTATTACCTTCATTACCCATTTCTGGTAATCTAAAGAAATTTTCGAATTTCCAGGAGGACGTATGATTAATATTAATTTGGGAGTATTTTTACAATACTAGCTATAACTTCTAAAGTAAGTTCTATATTTGAAAAAAGTAAAAGGATTTAAATTAAAAACAATTCAACCTTTTACCTGCAATAAATACAAATAATAGTCCAAGCTAAATATTTCAAATCCTTTAATCTGGAAAAAAATTTTATAAATATTTTTGAAAAATCCAATAAAACCAAAAAATTTTAACCAAAAATCATTAAAACAAAACTGAAATACTAGATAATTATTAGTAATTCTCTTATTTCATTTGAAATTATTACTTGCATTAACCATTTCTGGTAATCTAAAGAAATTTTCGAATTTCCAGGAGGACGTATGATTAATATTAATTTGGGAGTATTTTTACAATACTAGCTATAACTTCTAAAGTAAAAATGATATTAGAAAAATTTAAACAACAATTTATTTGAAACATATCCCTTTTTATAATGGAAAAATATAAACATTATGAGTTATTAAATGTTTGCAAAAAAATTCATACAAACTTCAAAAATTTGTTTATGAAATGTATGAAAAATAAAAAAAAATTAAAGAAATTGTAACAGTTAGTGAACAATGAAAGCAAACTGAAAGGCTTGTAAACTATTAGTGCAAATGTTAGTTGAACTAAATATTTCTGTATTATAAAATCTGTATTATGATTTAAATATTCAATCAATAGATTCAAAAGTTTTTCACGTTTGGTAGAATATCTTATTATATATTAATTTCTCTAGCTTTTAATAAATGTGTTTACTTTAATTAATTTGAAAAATCCTGCTTTTTGAAAGGCTGTTAAAGAAATGTTCATCTATGTGTCTGATAGCATTTAGTTTTTTTAAACTAAGGTTATTTTTTTTGTTCCATATTTGATGACTTTGTCATATTGACAAACTTTTACATAGACTTACGTTATTTCTACTCCTTTATAATGAAAACTAAATTGCCTGCAGTGTGTGTAGTTATTACAAAATAATGATACGATTGAAGGGTGTTTTTAACTCATATAAAATTTATATGATTTGCTAAGTATTTTTCCACTTTTGTGCAAAAAAAAAAAAAAAAAAAAAAAACAAAAGACAGCAAAAATTGCAGGTTGTTATTTATGGAATTATTTTTTTTTGCGGTAGTTGTTTAAATTATTATTATATTGAAATTGCTGTGAGTGATTATTGAATGTCATTGTAAAGTAGTTTTTTTGTTGTTGTTGTTCTGTTATTTATTGCTAAACAAAAAGGGAGGGGGAGGAGAAGGAGGAGGGATGGTGTTGTTTTTAAATTATGATTGTAATGGCAATTTTGATTCATTTTTTGAAATTTTATATTTATTGTTGTTTAGTTATACATGAAATAAAAGTATATTTTCGATAAAATAATAACAGTAACTAAAAAGTTTGTAATATGTTGTTTTATAATAGTAAATTAAAATTGTTTTCATATATTTTACAAGGCCTAAATGGAAATTGCAATTGCACTTAGTAGTAGTAGCCTCAATTTGATTGGTTGGATAATTAGGTTTTTTTATCTGTTTTGTTTAAAATGTATAATTTTGTTTTGTTAAACAATGCAATTAAATATAAGGTTTCTCTTTAAAGCTAAATAAGCTAAATTATTTTAAAACAAAAATATTGAACTTCAAAAATTGTGAATTTTTTAAAAAAATACTTTTAGTTGAAATGCCTTTTTTGTTAAACATATTAACTAATTTTCCTTTTTAATTTATTAGTAATAATATCTTGGTATGTTGTCTTTATAAAGCCTTTTAAATTTTCTTAAAACCTGTGTTACTTTAAAAGTTATAGCTAATTTTGTAGAAATACTTCGTAATTAATATTAATCATACGTAACCCCTGAAAATTTTAAATTTTTTCAATATAATCAAAAATGTTAAACATTAGCAATGATTTTAATAGCTATATTGAAACAATAACATTTTTTGCAATTTATGCTTATGTTGTTATTTAATTTTTGTAATTTTATTAAATTTTTCAAATATTTGCTGAAAAAATTTCAAGTTAGTTTGCATTTTTTTGTAGTGTTTAATATTGCTTGCTATTTATACATCTAGACGATGAATTGTGGAAATGTTTTAATTATAAAACTTTTTAAATTGTTCAAATATCTCTTTTACTTTAAATGTTATAGCAAATTTTCATGAAATTCTTTGTAATTAATATTACTCATACGTCACTTTGAAAATTTTCTAAATTTTGTAAAATTTTCGAGAAATACGTTATGAAACTAACAATTTTTGAAGTACTAATAATAAAGAATTATGTTTGTTTTAAGTTTTTGTTGAAATTTTTTAGTTTTCTAACATTTTTAAAATTTTTCCAAAAAAAATATTTTCAGGTTTGTTTTAATTTTTTTTAATATTTAATAGAGTTTACTATTTGTATTTCTTGCAGATAAATTATCGAAATGTTTTAATTATAAAACTTTTTAAATTGTTCAAATATCTCTTTTACTTTAGATGTTATGGCTAATTTTGTTGAAATATTCTGTAATTAATGTTACTCATACGTCACTTCGAAATTTTCTAAATTTGTTAAAATTACTAGAAATATGTAATGAAACTAATACTTTTTAAAGTAAAAATAAAAAAGAATTATGTTTGTTTTGTTGCTATAAGTTTTTGTTAAATTTTTTTAATTTTTAGAAATTTTTCAAATATTTCCAAGAAAATATTTTGTTTGAATTTTTTTTTTTAAATATTTAATAGTTCTTACTAGTTTTATTTATTGCATATGAAAGGCTAGAGTGATTTAAATAAAATGCCTTTTAAATGTTTCAAATATCTCCGTTACTTTAGAAGTTATGGCTTATTTTGTAAAACTACCTCTTAATTAATATTAACCATACGTTAACCTGGAAAATGTTTAAAATTGTTAAAATTACAAGAATTATTTAATGGAACTAATAATTTTAAAAGTAATAGCTAATTTGCTATTAATAAGGAATTTACTTGTTTTATTGTAGTAAGTTTTTGTTTAAATTTTTAATATTTTTTTAAATTTTAAAAAAAAATCCAAAAAAATATTTTCTATTTCGTTTGAATTTTGTTTAATATTTAATATTTGTTACTAGTTTTATTTATTGTATTTGAAAGGCTGGAGTGATTTAAATAAAATGCCTTTTAAATGTTTCAAATATCTCCGTTACTTTAGAAGTTATGGCTTATTTTGTAAAACCACCTCCTAATTAATATTAATCATACGTTAACCTGGAAATTTTATAAAATTGTTAAAATTACTTGAAATATGTAATGGAACTAATAATTTTTAAAGTAATAGCTAATTTGCTATTAATAAGGAATTTACTTGTTTTATTGTAGTAAGTTTTTGTTTAAATTTTTAATATTTTTTTAAATTTAAAAAAAAAATCCAAAAAAATATTTTCTATTTCGTTTGAATTTTGTTTAATATTTAATATTTGTTACTAGTTTTATTTATTGTATTTGAAAGGCTGGAGTGATTTAAATAAAATGCCGATACTTTAGAAGTTATGGCTTATTTTGTAAAACTACCTCCTAATTAATATCAATCATACGTTAACCTGGAAATTTTCTAAAATTGTTAAAATTACTAGAAATATGTAATGGAACTAATAATTTTAAATGCAATAACTAATTTACTAATAAGAATGAAATATTAATGTTTTGTTTTAATAATTTTAAGTCAAATTTGTTGGGCTTTTTAAGATTTTTTAATATTTCCCAGAAATAATTTTGAAGTTTATAAGAATTTCTTTAGAATCAAAATGATTATTTAATAATTTATATTTATTACAGTTTAAATGTGGCCATGTTTTTAATTTAAAGCCTTTTATATATTTAAAATATCTCCTTTACTTTAGATGTTATGTGTGATTTTATAAAAAACTGACTAATTAATATTAATCATACGTCACATTGGAAAATTTCTAAATTTCATAAAATTACGAGAAATATGTAGTAATATCAATAAAAGTAATGTTGTAGGTTTATTTTAATAACTTTTTGTTAAATTTGTTTGGTTTTATTAGATTTTTAAAATATTAAAATTTTTTTTTTTTAAGTTTATATGAATTTCTTTTAAATATTTTTTCGTCCTCAATTATTTATATTAATTACGGCTGAAAGCTGAAAATGTTTTTAATTTAAAGCCTTTTACAGTTTTCAAATATATCTGTTACTTCAAGAGTTACAGCTAATTTTGTAGAAATATTCTGTAATTAATATTAATCATACGCAACCTAGAGAAATTTTGTAATTTGTTTAAATTGTGTAAAATGTTTAATGTTAGCCATTATTTTAATAGCAACATTAAATCATGTATTAATAAAGCCTATTTTTTTTTTTAATTTGTGAAAACTAAAAACAATTCAAAGGATAAATTTTTTTGCATACAAAAAAAAAAAAAAATATGAAAAATGAAATTTAATTTTTTCAAAAAATATTGCCATGCTTTTACAATAATTAGGTATTTGCTTTTAAAATTTGTTTGTATTTCAAGTCCTAAACATTTAATAATAAATTATATACAATATTTTGTTATTTACTTGTTTTTTTTGCCATAGAGTTAAATGTAACATATCCTACATTATATGCCATTTCCTTTGTCTATCCTTGAATAGCCAAAAATGTTAAAAATAAATGGAAAAAACTAAAAGAGATGTATTTGGTAGGGGGAACTAAAGAAATAACATTAATTTTTTTTGGAAAAAAAAGAAAAAGAAAATCGAAAATGTAGAATAAAATAAAGAAAAACATGCTGCAGATATAAACACGCCTTTATACTAAAGTATAGTCTCTGCTGTTTTTTTTTTTTTTTTTTTGTATTTATACTAAAATAAAATTTGTACTTTTTTGGCCAAAAGTAATTGTGTAATTTTTTTAAAAGCATTGTGGAATGTTTTCCGAAGTATAAGAAGAAAAAAGAAAAAAAAAAAGAGAAAATCCTAATTCACAGATAAAACCTTTAAATGTTTTGTTTGTACAACTTCAAACTTGTGTCTTTGTTGTATGGCCCTCAAAAAATACCTGAAACTGACGTTATTTCTGTTTTCTTTTATGGCCTTAAACATCCTTGTAAAGGTTTTTTAGTTTCTCCAGTCATTCTAGATTTCGTTTTTCTTTGTTTTGTGTGTGTGTTTATAGAAACATTTTGTATACAGTTTGGTTTTATATTTATTTCATTATTTCTTTGTTTGAAAGGTTTTTCTGGGAACTAAAAAGTTTTGTTCTTTTTGCTATACACAAAACAATAAAGGATTTTTGTTTCATATAAATAATAAGAAAATTATACGGCTTTTAGTTTCTTTTGTTTGGCTACCCCTTAAAATTTTCTTGAAATTTATTTATTTGCCAAAAATATAGGAAAATACTCAAATTTATGGAAAAGAAATATTTTAATGGGATCAAAATTTCTAGACAAAATACCACTCCATCTTTCCTCCTTCCCAAAACCTATTTTCTTAGTTCTAACACAATCCTTTGCATGAGTAGGGATCATCCCCTGAGTGCTGGTCCAAAAAGAAACAAAAAAATATGAAAATTTAATTTTTTTTAAATCTGACCTTTGACCTTTTATTATAAATCAACCAAATTTGCTACAAATTTAATGATTTTATTTTCCATCCTGTATTTAATATGCTTTAATTAATTGTTTTTGTGTAATTATAGCAGAAAATTAGTTTTTATTTGAGTTAGTAAGCATTTGAAAAAACCAGTATTTTTTCATTATTCTATTTATCTCAATTTTTCTCATGTTTATTTTAGAAAAAAATTGCCCTTGCTTTATTTCTTTAATTTTAAGATAAAAACTAAGAAAATAAGCATTAGAAAAAAACCAGTATTTTTCAAAATCTTTTATATTTTACAAAATTTTATCAATTTTAAGCCAGAAATGCCTTATTCTTTCTATAATTAATTATGTTCATAATAATCTTAGAGAATATTTATCTATTTTATAGATTTTTATTCTAAAATTTAAGAAAATTCTTGGTTTTAGAAAACCCGTATTATTAAAACAAGTAATAATGCTAAAAGAATACAACGCTGAAAAAGCTCGTAAACTTCGTCTAACTCAATCAAAGTAAAAACAGAAATAAGATTAAAGAAAGCTTTCATAATAAGTCCCTTATTCTATTTCTGTAAAACTGGCGAGTTAAATAGATGATGTTTACAAGTGACACTTACATCGACACAAAAGAATGCTGATGAGGGGGTAATGGCTAACCCCGAAAATGCATTCCATTCTGCCGTGTGTCTAAATATAACTTTTTCAGTATTCTTTAAAAATTATGAAAATTTAATAAAATAAAATTGTATTTCTAAGGAAATCAATTTAATGAACTTGAGCCTGAATAATTAATAATATGGTTATTTTAAAAATCTATAACTTTGTTGATTTTGTATACTTAGAATGGTTTTTCTTTCTCTAATTAATTCTTTTTAGAAGATTCCTTGGGAGTTTTGGATAAAATTAAAGAATTTAGCATTTTGGAAAAACCAGTATTATTTCAATCTGGTAGAAATTTTCAAATTTCTTAAGGTTTTTCTTTTTAAATTTATTATTCGTGCTGTATTTGATTCATTTTATAAAATAAATTAAGGAATTTTATTTTATTTAAAAAAAATTTTAGATTTTTGAAAAACCAGTATTTTTAAATCATCTAAAACAGTAACACTTTGTAAATTTCTTATATTAAGATTTATTTTTCTCCAGCTTACTAATACTTTTTATAGAATTCTTGAAATTAGCATTTTGGAAAAACCAGTATTTTTTCAAACTTGCAGAAATCTTAAAATTTCTTAAGTTTTTTCACTTTAAATTTATTCTTCTTTTTTTAATTGATTAATTTTAAAAAATTCTTTAAGAAAATTTGTTTAAAATTAAAAAAATTAAGATTTTGGAAAAACCAGTATTTTTAAAATTTTCTAAATTTCAGCAAAATTTTATTTTTTTATTACAAAAACTTTAGAATTTGCTGATTTGTAGGCCAAAATTTAGTTTTCTTGTGCCAATTAATTCTTTTTATAAAATTCTTTGGGAAATTTGGTTTAAAATTAAAGAAATTAGCATTTTGGAAAAACCAGTATTTTTAGAATTTTGGAATTTAAAATTTCCTATGTTTTTTCACTTTAAATTTCTTTTTCTCTTTTATATTGATTAATTTGGAAAAATTCTTTAAGGAAATGTATTTAAAACTAAAAAAAAATTGATTTTGATAAACCCAGTATTTTTAAAATTTTCCAAATTTCAGCAAATTTGATAATTTTCCTACAAAAAATTTATGGTTTTAGCTGCATATGATTAAATTGATAAAATTTCTTGAGAAAATTAGTAAGATATTAAAGCAATTAGGTTTTTAAAAAAACCGGTATTTTTTAAAATTTTCCAAAAATCTGTTAATTTGTTACTTTAAATTATTTTTTTTTTAAATTTCTGCAAATTTAATTATTATATTACAAAAAATTTGTTGTTTTAGCTGCAGTTTTAAGAAAATTAAATTTTGGAAAAACCAGTATTTTTCAAATTTAAGCAATTATCAGCAAATTTTATTATTTTATTACAAAATATTTGTGGTTTTAGCAACATTTGATTCAATTGAAAAAATTCTTTGAGAAAATTATTAAGAGCAATTAGGTTTTTTAAAAAAACCGGTATTTTTTTTTAAATTTTCTAAAAATCTGTTAATTTGTTACTTTAAATTAATTTTTTTTTTTAAATTTCAGGAAATTTCATTATTTTATTACAAAAAATTTTTTGTTTTAGCTGCATTTTAAAAAAATTAGATTTTGGAAAAACCAGTATTTTTTTAAATTTTCCAAATTTAAGCAAATTTTTTTTTTTTTTTACAAAAAAATTTGTGGTTTTAGCTGCATTTGATTCAATTGATAAAATTCCTTGAAAACATTATAAGATATTAGAGAAATTAGGTTTTGTAAAAAACCGGTATTTTTTTTAATTCACAAAAATCTGCTAATTTGTTACTTTTTTTTTTTTTTTTTTTAATTTTAGCAAATTTTCTTTATTTTATTACATACAATTTGTGGTTTTAGCAGCAGTTTTAAGAAAATTTATTTAAAATTAAAAAAATTAGATTTTGAAAAACCCAGTATTTTTAAAATTTTTCAAATTTGAGCAAATTTTACAATTTTCTTACAAACAATTTGTGGTTTTAGCTGCATTTGATTCAATTGATAAAATTCTTTGAGGAAATTATTAAGATATTCGAGCAATAAGGTTTTTAAAAAAACCGGTATTTTTTAAAATTCTCAAAAAATCAGCTAATTTGTTACTTGTTTTACTTAAAATTTATTTAAACTTTGTCTGGTTTCTAAATGTTTAGAAATAACTGTTAATCATTAAAATTGTCTTAGTTCTTAATGTTTTCAAAATTATGATTCTAATGCCAGCATTTATGGTAAAATAACAAATATCGCTAATTTTCAGGGCTTTTTATTTAATAATAATTCCTAATTTCTATACTTAAATTCTGTTTATAAATGGTTGTTGCTTTGTTTATTATTTCTTAAAATTTTTATAGTAATTGGCCAAAGAAACACAAAATTTCTCTTAATCATTGCGGTATTTTCAAATTATTATTTTTGTTTTAGTTGTTGTTGTTATTGATCATGCACCCTCAACTCTTAAATTAGTGAGTGACTCGTTTATACATTTAATTAAATAAATTAGTTTGTGGCAATGATGATGATGATGTTGTTGGTTTCAACGACTGACTGTCTATTTGTAGTGGCCTGTGAGTATCTGTCTGTCTGTTTTGGTTTTTTTTTTTTTTTTTTTTTTGCTTAAAACCAACCTTTATTTTCGTTCCTTATGTTTTAGTGTTTTTGGTTTTGGTGGATTTTTATTGTCTTTAAATGTTGTGTTAGTTTTTTTTTTTTTACCAATTTCTCTATATAGTTTTACTGGCTTTTGGTTTTAATAGTGGGGTTGTAAAATTCTTAAATAATATAAATGAAAAAAAAAAAGGAAAAAAAAAACTGCAATTTCTATTTTGTTTTTGCGCTCTGCCATACAATTATAGCAACCGTTTATTATGCTTTTATGACGTTTGTGTCTAAAATTTCTTAGGAATTTGAATGAAAATGAAATCCTTTACAAATACTTTATATTCAAACGAAATTTGGCAAGTATTTCTTTGGTTCAGCGAATTTTTGTTTTATAGAGGAAGAGGGAATTAAAGCGAAACATTTTAATAGTAAAGGGAGAATCCCTCATAAATTGGTCAGAAATTAGACTTCTGCTTCAAGGAAACTTCCTGAAATGTTCCTCAAATGTTTGGCAAAACCCAGGAATTTTAATATTAAAGGTTTTTTAGAAAGATCTGCACGTATTTCCTTAAGTTTTACAAAATGCTGTTTAAAGTCTTTAATCTGTTTCAGCAAATTTCCTTAAATTTCATTAAATTTTTGCTAAATTATTCATATTAAATACATTAACCTTATGTTTTGTTTTGCTGTTTAATTCACCCACAATAGTATCTTCTTCAAAGTTTAACTAATTTTCCAAATTCCTTGCCTCAATCATTCCCCCTAACCAACCATATGGTTGTTACAAACCTTAACAACCATAATATTGATTAACCTCAACGGGTGGTAACCACTCTACAAGCTAATGCTAAAGATTCTACTTTCCCTGACGGTGATGGTGGTGGTTACAAAGAAAGAATACAATGACTAGGATATAATAAGCAACAAAAAAGAAGAACAAAAATGGTAGAAGAAAAAAAAAAGGATTTGCTTTAGCAAAAAAAAAAAAAAAAAATAGAAAAGAAAATTATACAAGTTAAAGCGAATCATGTTGCACAATTACCTTTATTTGAATCTTGTTTAAAACAGTAAACTCAATTGAAATCTACTGTATATTAAGGGGTGATTTTTGCCTTAAGGTTTTCAAACCACAGGATATTCTTGCTGCTGCGTTGTGTCTTCTTCCCAAGATAATGTAATTATAAGATCAAGTGGCCATAGATAATCGATTTGTAATGAAAATTTAATACCAAATACATTCATAGATTTTAGTTAGATTCAGCCTCCCTCCCCCTCTTGGAATGAATGAATTATACCCGTAATAATACCACCAACCCCTGTCTTAACAACATTTATGGGAAATAAACAACAAATTGTTGTTAAATAATTGAACAAATAAACAATACATAACGAACATTAACACATAAACCAGCCAGCTGCAAACTTTTTAGGGAAAAAAGGGAAAAATTTAAAGAATTTAATAAAAAAATACTGGTTTTTCTAAAAACTTAATTTAACACAAATTTTCTTAAAGATTTTTATTTAATAAATATACAACAGCAAGTAAAATTAATTTAAAATAAAAACTAGTAAGAAATTTAAAGATTTTTAGAAAATTTTAAAAATACTGGTTTTTTAAAAAGGTTAATTTGTCTAAATTTAAAGAAAAATTATATTAAAATTAATAAGTAGAGCAACAAAAATACATTTCCAGCAATTAAATTAATAAATTGCAGATTTTTAAAGGATTTGAAAAAATACTGGTTTTTCGAATATCAAAAATTTTCTTAAATTTAAAATAATTTCCTTAGAGAAATCTATAAAATTAATTGGTTACTGTGAAAAGAATGAATTTCAATTTAAAAAACTTAAGAAATTTGAGGATTTCGACAATTTTCAAAAAATACTGGTTTTTCAAAATGCTAATTTGCTTATTTTGAAATAATTTTTAAAAAATAAATTTATTAAAGAAGTTATTACAGTATAAAAATCAATTCTATGCAATAAAACTGTAGATTTTAAAACAATTAAATAAATACTGGTTTTTCGAAAATCAAAAATTTGCTTAAATTTCAACTAATTTCCTTTATATAATTCTATACAATTAATTGATTACTGTGAAAAGAATAAATTTCATTTTAAAAAACTTAAGAAATTGGAGAATTTCTAACATTTTTTAAAAATACTGGTTTTTTTAAAAAGCTAATTTCCACTTTTTGAATTAATATTTAGCAAAGAAATTTATTAAACAAGTAATTACAGCCTAAAAATCCATTTTAGACAAAAAAAATTCCAGATTTTTAAAAAATTAAAAATACTGGTTTATTATTATATTATTTATAATGAATTTAAGTGAAAAATACCAACAAATTTAAAGATTTCTATATTATTGAAAAATACGGGGTTTTCAAAAAATTTAAATTCCCTTATTTAAGAACAAATTGTTCAAAGAAATATATTAAACGAAATAATTGAAGCCAAAAATCAATTTTAAGCAATAAAATTACAGATTTTTAAAAAAATTTAAAAAATACTGGTTTTTCAAAAATCAAAAATGTTCTTAAATTTAAAACAAATTGCATAAAAACAAATAAAACTATAGCGATAATAATGAATTTTAAGTGAAAAATTTTATTAAATTTTTCACTTAAATTATAAAAAAATACTGGTTTTTCAAAAAATTTAAATTTCTTTATTTTGGAACAAATTATTCAAAGAAATATATTAAACGAAATAATTGAAGCTAAAAATCAGTTTTAAGCAATAAAATTGCAGATTTTTAAAAAAATAAAAAATACAGGTTTTTTGAAAATCAAAAATTGTCTTAAATTTAAAACAAATATTTACAGTGAGAAGAATGAATTTTAAGTGAAAATTTTTAATAAATTTAATGATTTCTACAATTTTAAAAAAATACTGGTTTTACAAAAACTATTAATTTCTTTATTTTGGAGCTAATTCTTGAAATAAATCTATTAAACGAACTAATTAAAGCCAAAAATTTGTTTAAAGCAATAAAATTGCAGATTTAAAAAAAAAAATAAAAAATACTGGTTTTTCAAAAATCAAAAATTTTCCTAAAAACAAATATCTACGGCGATAAGAATGAATTTTAAGTGAAAATTTTTAATAAATTTAATGATTTCTACAATTTTCCAAAAATACTGGTAACTTTAAAACAATTTTCATAAAAGCAAATATCTACAGTGAGAAGAATAAATTTTAAGTGAAAAATCTTAACAAATTTAATAATTTCTATATTATTGAAAAATACTGGTTTTTCAAAAACTATTAATTTCTTTATTTTGGAGCTAATTGTTGAAATAAATCTATTAAACGAACTAATTAAAGCCAAAAATCTGTTTAAAGCAATAAAATTGCAGATTTTTAAAAAATTAAAAAAATATGGTTTTTTGTAAATCAAAAATTTTCTTAAATTTAAAACAAATTACATAAAAACAAATATCTACAGTGAGAAGAATGAATTTTAAGTGAAAAATCTTAACAAATTTAATTATTTCTACAATTTTCAAAAAATACTGGTTTTTCAAAAACTGTTAATTTCCTTTTTTTTGGAAAAAAAATCGAAAATTTTCAAAATTTAAAACAAATAAAAACTATAGCGAGAATAATGAATTTTAAGCGAAAAATATTAACAAATTTAATGATTTCTACAATTTTCAAAAAATACTGGTTTTTCAAAAACTGTTAATTTCTTTATTTTGGAACAAATTGTTCAAATAAATTTTTTAAATAAAATAATTTCTTCCAAAAAAACAGCAATAAAATTAACAATATGACAGATTTTTAATGGATTAAAAAATACCGGTTTTTCAATATTTTTTTACTTTTTTAATTTAAAATAAATTTTTTTAACAAATTTTACAAAATGAATTGAATACAAGAATAAGATTAACAATTTTAATAATATGGAGATTTCTTTAATATTACAAAAATACTGGTTTTCAAAAACTTTTCAAATTTAAAAAAAAAATTCTCCAAAAATTTCAAGAAACTAATTATTAAGTCAAAAAAACATACATTTTCAGTGATAAACGTAAGAAAATGTATAAATTTTAAGTGAAAAACCTAACAAATTTAAAGATTTTTAATAAAATTTAAAAATACTGGTTTTTCTAAAAACTTATTTCTTTAAGATAAAACACATTTTCTTAAAGAATTTTATAAATTGATTTTTAATTTTATTTCCTCTACTTAAGACATAAGGAATTTTATCAAATTAATTAACTGAAGCCAGTATTATAATTTTACATCATAAATTGTAAATATTTTTACAATTTTAATGGATATGGAAGAATACTGGTTTTCTCAAAAGCTTATTTTCTCACTTTAAAGCCATTTTGTATAAATAATATTATAAAAAGAATTAAATCCATTAAGAAAAATAAATTTTGCAGCATTAAATTGAAAAAATTTTTGGAATTATGAAAAAATTTAAAAAATACTGGTTTTTTCAAACTAAATTTTTTTTTAATTTAAAACCAAGTTTCTCTAAGAAATTCACAAAAATTATTCATTTTAGAAATTATAATAAATTTTCAGCAATAAAACTCACAAATTTAAAAAAAAAAAATTGATATTTCATATTGAGAGGTCAAAGGTCACACTATTATAAACTCAAATTTTCCTACTTTTTATACAAATTTCTTATATTTTTAATAAAAAATCGTACAATTCAAATATTAAAGAGTTTTTTTGTTAAAATGTTTAAGAACCCCTCATATTTTATAACCTCAAAAGAAAACATATGCTTTAAATGACTGTCTGTCTATATGTCAGTCAGTACACTTAAATGCTGAGAGGGTGGTTGATTTAGTGGAAAAAATTAAACACCTTTTCTTTGTTACCCATTAAATGTTAACTAATACCAAAACTGTTATATATAGTTATATATATAAAGCATTTTGAATGACTCTTGGAAAAATACAAAAGAAGGCATATTAAGGGAGGGGGGTTTAAGGTTATAATTGAGAAAGGTATAAAGGAGAGTGTAGCTATCTAAATAATAAGCGGTATCAGTTATTTCTTTAACATTTACATTGAATATTATTTTGAGACCCTGTAATAAAATGTAATTAACAATTATGTTGGGAGGTCTGCTGACCTTTTCATCAATAAGTTTCCTTTTCTTTTGTTTTTTTAGTTTTACTTTTTTATAATATTCAAATCTAATATTTCGGTTTTTTTCTTTTCATTTACAGTTTAAAACCTCCTCCCAAAGATGGCGTCACAAAAAGTAATCCGTCAAAACGTCATCGAGAACGTTTAAATGCTGAATTAGATTTATTGGCTTCATTGCTGCCATTTGAACAGAATATTTTAAGTAAATTGGATCGACTGAGCATTTTAAGGCTGTCTGTTAGTTATTTAAGAACAAAAAGTTATTTTCAAGGTGAGTACAAAGTTTTTCACAATAAAACAAAACATAATTACACAATTTTACAAACTAAATGAAACAGAATTCAACAAATATGCCTTAAAAAAATCAAAAAAAAAAAAAAAAAATTGTTAAAATAAAATCGTAATTATATATTGATTTGAAGGAAGTTCAAACATTTTAAATCCTTACAATGAAAAATTAATTATTTCAAAAACACTTTAATGACCCATTTGCTAAACAAATAAAAAAATACTGGTTTTTTATAAATGTTTAACATTTGACAATTTACTAAAGTTTTCTTTAAAAATTAATTAAAAAGAAAAAATTAATCTCCATCAAAAAATCTACAATTTGTCATATTTCTGGAAGATTTTAAAAATACTGGTTTTTTTAAAAATTTCTATTTCTTGGGTTTTAAAAATTTTTTTTTAAAACATTCAAAAAATTAATTTTTAGCAATGAATTTTCTTAGAAAATTTTATAGTATTAAGTAATTACGGCAAGAATTAACAAAGTTTCAGGCAAAAAATTAAGAAATTTTTAGAATTTGATAAAATACTGGTTTTTCAAAAATCCACTTTTTTTGAAATTTTAATGAATACTTAGCTAAAATAAGTAAATTGCAGTAAGAATAATAAATTTCCAGTAATAAAATTAGCAAATTTTAAAAATACCGGTTTTTGAAAATTCATATTTCTTAGAATTTTAAACAATTTTCTTTAAAAAATTCCTAGAATTAATTAATTGTAGTTAGAAAAATAATTTTTCAGTTAAAATATTAAAAAATTCGAGGACTTTTAAAAGTTTCGAAAAATACTGGTTTTTCAAAATTTCATATTTTTTTGGAATTTCAATAAATTTTCTTGAAAAATTGCAGAAACAATAATAAATTTCCGAGCAAAAAATTTACTAATTTTACGATTTATAGAAGTTTTGAAAAATACTGGTTTTTTAAAAATTCATATTTCTTGACATTTCAATGAATTTTCTAGAACTAATTAACTCCAGAAAGGATAACAAATTTCCTGACAAAAAATAACATATTTGGGGAATTCTAAAAAGTTTAAAAAATACTGGTTTTTTGAAATCTTAGAATTTTATTGAATTTCTTTAAAAAAAATGTCCCAGAATAAATTAATTACAATAAGAACAGTAAGTTTACATGTTCAAAGTTAACAAATTTGCCAATTTTTAAAAGATTTAAAAAATACTGTTTTTTTGAAAATCTGTATTTCTTGGCTTTTCAATGAAATTTGTTGAACATTTTTCTAGAAATAATTAATTGCAGCAAGAATAATAAATGTCCAGTCTAAAAATTAACAAATTTAAGGATTTTTAAAAGTTTAGAATAAATACAGTTTTTTGAAAATCCCTATTTCTTGGTTTTTCAATGAATTTATGTGAAAAGTTTCATAGAAAATAATTAATTGCAGCAATAATAATAAATTTGATTAAAAAAAGCTATAAATTTGTGCATTTTTAAAAGTTAAAAATAATACTGGTTTTTTGAAAATCCGTTTTTCTTGGCTTTTCAATGAATTTTATTGATTAATTTCCTAGAATTAAATAATTGCAGCAAAAGCGATAAAATTCTAAGCTAAAAATTATTAAATTTGAAGATTTTTAAAAGTTTGGAAAAATACTGGTTTTTGAAAATCCCTATTTCTTGGCTTTTCAATGAATTTTGTTGAAACATTTCCTAAAATTAATTAATTACAGCAAGAATAATAACTGTCCAGTCTAAAAATTAACAAATTTATGGATTTTTAAAAGTTTGGAATAATACTGGTTTTTTAAAAATTCATATTTTTCGAAATTTCAATTAATTATCTAGAAAAGTGTAATGAAAATTATAAATTGCGTAAGAATAATAAATTTGCTGTAAAAAATAAACAAATCTGAAAGTTTTTCAAAATTTAAAAAATACTGGTTTTTTGAAAATCTGTATTTCTTGGCTTTTCAAAGAATTTTGTTGATATATTTCCTAGAATTTTTAATTGCAGCAAGAGTAATAAATTTTCAAGCAAAAAATTAACAAATTTGAGGATTTTTAAAAGTTTGGAAAAATACTGGTTTTTTGAAAATCTGTATTTCTTGGCTTTTCAATGAATTTTGTTGAAAAATTTCCTAGAATTAAATAATTGTAGCAAGAATAATAAATTTCCAGTAAAAAAAATAACAAATTTGAGAATTTTTAAAAGTTTGGAAAAATACTGGTTTTTTAAAAATTCATATTTCTCGAAATTTCAATAAATTGTCTAGAAAAGTGTCATGAAAATTATAAATTGCAGTAAGAATAATACATTTCCAGCCAAAAATTTAAGAAATCTGAAGATTTTTCGAAGTTTTAAAAATACTGGTTTTTTAAAAATTTGTATTTCTTGGCTTTTCAATTAAATTTCTTGGAAAATTTTCTAGAATTAATTAATTGCATTAAAAATAATAAATGTCTAGGCACAAAATTAAATTTTTTTTTTAGTTTTAAAAGTTTTTAGAAATACTGGTTTTTTCCGGAACTAATATTTCTTGAATTTATAATAAATTTTCTCAAATAATTTAAGAATAGGAATTATTATTATATTAGAAAGTTTTAGCTAAAATATGAACAAATATAAAGAATTTTAAGAAAATACTGTTTTTTTTTTAAACCTTAATACTTCATTTTATCAGAAATTTGTTAATAAACCTTAGATTTTGCTGTTGTTAAAGGCTAAAACATAGAACAAATATCAATTTTCTTAACAGTAAATTAAAAGAATGATTTCTTTAAAAAATTTAAAGTTTTAAATTTCGTAAAAAAAATTATTTTAAAAAATAATTATTAACATTTAGAAAATGTATGTAACAAGTTTTAAAATTCAGGAGATGGTTTTTACAAAATCCATTTTTTTCTATTTCCCTTGAAAAATTAATAAAAAAATATTTTTAACACCAAAAAGCCTAAATTCCCATTAGAAATTTTGAAATATTTCTGTGCTTTTGTCATTTTTATTTCAAAGTGTGTTGTGTGTGTGTCTTTCCAGTATTTAACTAAAGTTTCTTTCCCCTATTAGCTTGATTTAACTAACATATCTGAACTCCATAAAACAAACCATCACTTTTGTCTGTAATTTGCAAAATTATAATGTTTTTCTTACTTCTTTTGGTTTCATTTGCAACTGCAGTATTTTAAATCAGAGCAAATTTAATTTCAAGGTCACATGGTCAATGTAAAAAACACTATAATCAACATAAATGCATAACGGTAACCAAAAGACAGACAGACAGTCAAGCACACAAACGGAGGGACGGACGGACAGACACACAAAAGCAGGCATATAAAACTCACCAAAAAAGAAAACATATAGGAATTTTTTTTCCCTGCGTGTTTAGAATTAAATTGGTATCCTGATTTGCCTATATTAAGGCTGTTATTACTTGTTGTTGGTCATACAAAATTATTTATAAAGAAAGGGACTCTTTTAAAAAACTCAATACTGAAGAAATTGTTATAAATTTTAAATGAATTTGAATTTGAAATTTGCCTTTGTTTAAAGTGTTTTGTGTTTATTATTACACATTTGCCTTTTTTTATTTCATAAACTGACATTTTTAAATATTTTATAAGACTCAATAATTGAGGCCTTTTAGACCACTCACTCGCGCTCACTTTATAGACTTCCCACATTCCCAATACGAAGGCATGAATGAATGAGTGACTGACTGACTGACTCAGTGAGTGAATGAATGGATGATTGTAAGCATGATTTATTTATAAGATTATTAAAGGCATTTTTTTAACACTTACCTACATAGTTTTTTTTTCTTCATATTTATTTGGTGTTCGTTCAAACTGTGTGTGATTTTTTTTATTCCATAATTCCATAATTTTATTGTAAATATGCAATTTTTGCTGCTATTGAAATATTTATATTGTTTTGGCAGCCGAGAAATTTGATGTGTTGCTGACGTTTGGTCGTTTCGTCGTCGTAGGTCACGCTATAGTCTGGTGTTGTGACTGAAAGTAGACAAAAAACGAAAAAAAAAAAAATATATTTTATATTTTTTACTCATATAGTCTCTGCTGGTATTATATCAAATATTGCGTGACTTTGCCGTCGTTGTTGTTTGAAATTCATTTAAAGCTGCATTTAGTTTAAGTTTATAACAGATTTTTCCTTGTCGTTGCTGTTTTTGTTCCCTAGTTGTTGGCAATTTTGGTTCGTAAATCTTTGATATTTAGTAGGTCTTTATTAGCTTTTTTATTTCTGAAAATTTTTTTTTTTTTTTTGGCAAATTTACACGTCAATAAATGACAGTGCAGGGGAGAAAAATAGCTCAAACTTGAATAAGAAGTAACACAAAAAAAAAATTAAAAACTATTAACGAAACTGTCTAGTCCTTCTATAACCGGGTTTTAGCCGGTTTTTATACGATTAAAATTAGATTTTTATTCGATTCAAAATCAGTTTTTATAAGAATCTAACTAATAATCAACCTCAAGGGGCAAATTCCAGCATTCGTAATCGAATCATTTGTGGACGCATTTTAGCATTCGAGTAATCGAATAAGAGAATCTCAAAAATAAAAAAAATCGCACGAATAAGTATTCGCTCGTATACGTGTGAATATAAGGTTTCCAAAACATTTACACCGGTTTTTATTCGGTTCAAGAACCGGTTTTTATTCGGCTCAATAACCGGTTTTTATTCGGTTCAAGAATCAGTTCGTATACGAGCGAATATAAGGTTTCCAAAACATTTTAACCGGTTTGTATCCGGTTCATGAACCGGTTTTTATTCTGTTCAAGAATCGGTTCGTATACGAGCGAATATAAGGTTTCCAAAACATTTTAACCGGTTCAGAACCGGTTATGATTCGTTACAAAACCGGTTTTATCCGGTTCAAGAACCGGTTTTTATTCGGTTCTAAATCGTTTTTTATTCTGTTTTTATTCAATTCAAACACGGTTTTATAAGATTCTAACTAATACTCTAAATCACGTTTCCCAATTGATTTTTGACGGTTCAAACCAGGTTTTTATCCGGTTCAAACCCGGTTTTTATTCGGCTCCACTTAGGTTTTTATATGGTTTCAAATTGGTTTTTGTTTTCGAAAACGACAGAAAATAAATTTTATTTTTAAATTCTATTTAAATCCGGATTTTATCCGAATTAAATCAACAACCGTTTTTTCATTATTTCCCAAACGATTAAAACTCGTTTTTGATCCAATTCACATACGATTCAAACTCGATTTTTATAAGATTCTAACCCATAATCCAACCCTTTTTAATATAAATGTTGCAACAGATATTTTCCAGTTCAAACCCGATTTTTATCCAACTAAATCCGGTTTTATTCGGTTTCAAATCGGTTTGTTTATGTGTTATCCATTCATTATTTTATATATTACATTCAAACTAGGTTTTTGTAAGATTTTAACTCATAATCAAACCAACATTTTATAAGTTTTTCAACAGATTTTTTTTCGGTTCAAAGCCGGTTTTTATTCGGTTCTTATTTCATATTTGTTAGGTTTCAAATCAGTTCAGGCTCTTATAAGATTTTAACTCATAATCAAACCAAAATTTTGTTCAACACATTATTTTCCGGTTCAAACCCGGTTTTTATTCGGCTCAAAATCGATTTTTATTCGGTTCATATTTAATTTTTATTAGGTTTCAAATCGTTTTGTTTTTTCTGTTTTTAAAAATGAATGAAAAGGTGTTTTTTATATTTTATTTAAATCCATTTTTATTCGTTTACAAAACGGTTTTTATTAGCTGTGTTTTCATGAAATAATTGATAAAAACCTGTATAATTTCCAAAACTGGTTTTTATCCGTTTAAACTAGGGTTTTATTCGGTTTATTCAATTAAAACTCGGTTTGTATTCTTCTCACCTCCCATTTTTTTGTGGTTCAAATTTGATTTTTAACTAGACCAAACTTTTTATGCGAATTAACGCCAATTTTATTCGGTTTCTAATCGGTTAAAATCGGTTTTTAATCGGTTCTAAATCAATTTTTATCACAATTTGTATTCGTTTCAAACTCTATTTGTATCATGCTCAAACCCGCTTATTATACATTATACATTTATTTGTTTTCAAATCGGTTTTTATTAGCTGCGTTTTCATGAACACATTAAAAACAATTAATAAAAACCTGTATAATTTCCAAAACCGGTTTTTATCCGATTGAAACTCGGGTTCTATTCGGTTCAAACTCGGTTATTATTCGATTAAAACTCACATTTTTTGTGGTTCAAACTCTATTTTTATCATGTCCAAACTTTTTATGCGAATAAATTTTATTCGATTAAAACTCGGTTTTTATTCGTCTCAAACTCGCATTTTTTTGTGGCTCAAATTTAATTTTTATCTAGTCCAAACTTTTTATGAGAATTAACGTCGATTTTATTCGGTTCCTAATCGGTTTTCATTCGGTTAAAATCGGTTCTAAATCAATTTTTATCACAATTTGTATTAGTATCTAACTTAGAGTATATTCGATTCAAACTCTAGTTTTATCATGTTTAATTCGGCTTTTTATACATTCTACATTTATTCGTTTACAAATCGGTTTTTATTAGCTGTGTTTTCATGAACAGATTTAAAACGATTAATAAAAACCTGTATAATTTCTAAAACCGGTTTATATCCGATTAAAACTCGGGTTCTATTCGGTTCAAACTCGGTTATTATTCGATTCAAACTCGGTTTTTATTCGTCTCAAACTCAAATTTTTGTGTGGCTCAAACTCTATTTTTATCATGTCCAAACTTTTTATGCGAATAAATTTTATTCGATTAAAACTCGGTTTTTATTCGTCTCAAATTCACATTTTTTTTGTGGCTCAAACTCTATTTTTATCTTGTCCAAACTTTTTATGCGAATTAACGCCGATTTTATTCGTTTTCTAATCGGGTTTCATTCGGTTAAAATCGGTTTTAAATCAAGTTTTATCACAATTCGTATTTGTTTCTAACTTGGAGTTTATTCGATTCAAACTCCATTTTTATCATGTTCAAACCCGCTTTTTATTTATTTTAAATCGATTTTCATTCGGTTCTAAATTGCTTTTTGTTAACAGCTGTTAAAAATTAATAAAAACATCCATTATTTCCAAAGCCGATTTTAGGCAATTTGAACTTAATTTTTATTCGATTCAGTCCCCGTTTTTACCATGTCCAAACAAGCTTTTGATACGACTCGAACACGGTTGTCAATCGGTTATTATTCGGTTCCAAATTGCTTTTTATTCGGTTAAAAAACCGGTTTTTATTCGATTCGGACTCGGTTTTTATTCGTTTCAGTCCCGGTTTTTACCATGTTCAACTCGAACTCAGTTGTCAATCAGTTATTATTCGGTTTTAAATTGCCATTTATTCGGTTAAAAACCGGGTTTTATTCGATTCAGACTCGGTTTTTATTCGATTTAAAAAAATATTTTTTCTGCTTCTGAACTCAGTTTATGTCATGTTTAACCGATTTTTATACAGCTCAAAACTAGTTTTTATCCGGTTTTTATTCGGCTCCAAATAAATGTTTGTTCGATCCAAAATCTACTTTTATTCGGTTCATATTATCTATTAAAAAGTTGATTTATTTTTATATTCGGTTTTTATTTTATTCAAACTCGACTTTTATACATTTTCATATGTTTTAATCTTATTTAAACTCGCTTTTATTCTGTTCAAAACTGTTTTTTATTCGATTCAATTTCGATTTTAAAAATCGAAGCGATTTTTATTCGGTTTTATATTTATCTGCTTGTGGAAATTAATTAAAACCCGGATTTGATCCGAAGTGAACCCGGTTTATAAACGGTTCTATCTTGATTATTATTCGCTTCTGAATCGGTTTTTATTTGTCAATTTTTTAAATTAATGAAATGCTTTATAATTTTCATATCTTCAAGTCCGATTGCTATCCGAATAAAACTCGTTTTAATCGGTTTCAAATTGGATATTATTCGGTTTCAATTAAGTTTTTATTTGATGTTTTAAGAACTCTAATTTATATTCGTTCATACTAAAGCTTATTTGAGACTGGCTTTAATATGCTACTATTTAAAAAAATGTAATAGAAAAGTACTAAATTTTGAAAGCACTATGTAAATGATTTTCCCATTGTACCAGTCTCCCTCTAACTTTGGCTATTTAAATCCTTTACTTATAATCTTTAAACTATATTGATTTTAAACTCCAATTAACCTTAAGGCAATTACTTCAATTCCTAAACTAAGCCCTACACCTGCTAGTTTTGTTTCCCCTATTGTTCATTTAAGTTTGTTGATATTTTGATGAGTTTGACATTTTATGATTTCTTATAGCTCTAACACTGTCTCGCTCTTTAAAATTCCCCTGTTTTGGCAGATAATGATGACGACATTGTTTGTTTATTGTTATTATTATAAATTTTGATTTTTTTGTTACTGCTTTTTTTATACATATTTTGCTCCATGTTCTGGTATAAATAAATGTCAAACGTCAAATGTTTTGCAACATTTATAGCTTTACGCCATTTTGTTTCGTTGAGATTTGTTTTTCAGTTTTTATTTTCCTTGTAAATACAACATTTACAGACTGTTTTCTCTACATATACATACATATACTTATCTGCAAGATTTGTATTTTATTATTTTTTTTTTGCTAATTTTTAGGGTGGGGTTGTAGCGATTTTTTGTGTTTCTTTTCAAAGATGTCTTTGTAATATCTAAATGTTTTGTTGTTTTGTTCGGTTTGGTTCTTTCGTTTCGTTGCCCTTTTTTTGTATTAGGGTGTGTTTTCTTCTATGGCTTTTCTGAATTGTTAATGCTCTGCAATATCTATCTAAACGACGCCATTTTATTCGTAGCTGGAATGTGTTTTTGTATCTTCTTTAACAACCCCAGCAGAGGCAAAGATTTGTTAAAGTTTTTCTTTTACTTACATTATTTTTTTTTTATTTTCACATTTTCATTTTGTGTGAGTGTGTGTAGTTTTCTATACTCATAAACATTTATTTTCTTTTATTTTTTTTTCTACTTTAATCATTGCGATGGGTTTTAGTGTTTCTTTTTTTTTTTCTCTCTACAGAAATGTTTTTCTTTTATTAAGCCAGGGAAGAAAAGTACTTTTTTGGTGGGGACTTTACGAAATGAAAGGTTTACAAGACTTTAATGAGTGATTTGTTAAAATGTTTAAAAAAATAACTTTGTCAGTTAGCTCCACTAACTTTATATTTATTACTATAACTTCTGGGACTAATTTAGTACTTTTTTCAAATTTCATAAGTTTCCAAAGTTAGAAGAGGTATGGACATTTCGACAATATTGCGCATTTTTATTATTTGAAAAGTACTTTATAAATTCGTAGGCTTGTTTCACGATAAAAGTTTATGAAAAATTTATTATAGTTTAAGACAATCTATTCCACAAATATGGCTAATACTTAACATAATATAAAGACCCGAGTCAGAAATGTGTACTTTATAAATAGTACTTTTATGACAAATAACTGAGTCGCCTTTAATTTCTAAAACTTGGCAGAAATATATTTTATGTATCCTAATAAAACTTGTTATTTATCTAGATCCAATTAGTTTTAATTCGGTTCCAAAGCGATTTTTATTTGGTTTTAACTCGGTTTTCAAACTCATATTTTATTAGATTTAAAACAGATATTAAATTGTTTCTAACTCGGGATGTCTTCGGTTCAAAACCGATCTTCTTATGCTTTCAAGTAGATTTTTAATTTTTTTTTAATTGGTTTTTATTCGTTAAAAATTCGGTTTTCATTCGGTTCAAATCCGATTTTCTTATGTTTTCTTATTTTTTAAACCGGTTGTTTTCGTTATTTAATTGTTTTTATTCGGATACAAATTGGTTTTTATTCGGTTAAAATCTGGGTTTTATTGGATTCCAAAATGATTTTTATCGGGTCAATTTTTATATGGTTTGAAGTTTTTCCCGCATCAAATCGATTTTACTTCGTTCAAACCCGTTTTTTGGTTTAACCCGGTTTTTATTCGGTTAAAACCCAGGTTTTATTCGATTCAAATCCGATTTTCTTAGGTTTTAAATTCGTCTTATTTTTTTTAACCTGTTGGTATCGTTATTTAATTGTTTTTATTCGCTTACAAATTTTGTTTTATTCGGTTAAAATCCGGGTTTTATTTGATTCAAAAATGGTTTTTATCAGGTCATACACAATTTTTATATGGTTTGAAGATTTTCCGGCATCAAATCGAATTTACTTGGTTCAAAAGCGGTTTTTATTCGGTTTAAACCCGGATAATAATCGGTAAAAATTCGGTTTTTATTCGATTCAAATTCGATTTTCTTAGATTTTCAATTCGACCCATTTTATTTTTTAAACCGGTTGTATCGGTATATAATGGTTTTTATTCGGATACAATTTGGATTTTATTCGGTTAAAATCAGGGTTTTATTGAATTCCACAATGGTTTTTACCAGGTTATACATAATTTTTATATGTTTTGAAAATTTTCCGGCATCAAATCGAATTTACTCGGTTCAAAACCGATTTTTATTCGGTTTAAACCCGGTTTTTATTCGATTCAAAACTCTTTTTTCTTCTGTTTTCAATTCGGCTTATTTTATTTTTTAAACCGGATGTAACCGTTATTTCATTGTTTTTATTCGGATACAAATTGGATTTTATTCAGTTAAAATTCGGGTTTTATTGGATTCCAAAATGGTTTTTATCAGGTCATACACAATTTTTATATGGTTTGAAGATTTTCCGGCATCAAATCGAATTTACTTGGTTCAAAACCGGTTTTTATTCGGTTAAAACCCGGATATTAATCGGTAAAAATTCGGTTTTTATTCGATTCAAATTCGATTTTCTTAGATTTTCAATTCGACCTATTTTATTTATTAAACCGGTTGTTATTGGAATCTAATGGCTTTTATTCGAATACAAATTTGGTTTTATTCGGTTAACATCCGGGTTTTATTTGATTTCAAAATGGTTTTTATCAGGTTATACATAATTTTTATATGTTTTGGAAATTTTCCGGCATCAAATCGAATTTACTCGCATCAAAACCGGTTTTTATTCGGTTAACATCCGGGTTTTATTCGATTCAAATCCGATTTTCTTAGGTTTAAAATTGGGCTTATTTTGTTTATTATTCAATCGGTTGTTATTGAATTGTTTTTATTCGGATACAAATTGGATTTTATTCGGTTAAAATCCGGGTTTTATTTAATTCAAAAATGGGTTTTATCAGGTCATACACAATTTTTATATGGTTTGAAGATTTTTCGGCATCAAATTAATTTTACTAGGTTCAAACGCGGTTTTTATTCGGTTTAAACCCGGTTATTATTCGGTAAAAATTCGATTAAAATCCGGGTTTTATTTGATTAGAAAATGGTTTTTATCAGGTTATTTTTATATGGTTTGAATTGATTTTCCTCGTTTTTAAATCGGTTTTTATTCGGTATTTGTTACTTTTTTATTCGTTTTGATTTTTATTCGGTTCATACGATTTAAAATCAGGTTTTAATCTGTTTATTAATCTATTCCAAAAAATTTTTAATATGGATTCTGGTAGGTTTTAATTATTTTCAAACCCGGTTTTTATTCTGTTCGAAACTGATTCTTTTTCGATTTTATTCAATTCACAATCGATTTTTATATGCTTTTAAAAATCAGTTTTTATCTGCTTCAAAATCGTTTTTCTTCGAGTGTAAATTTATATTCGATTCTATCTTTCTCAATTAATTTATTCGGTTAAAACTCAGTTTTTATTAGATTTCAAATCGGGTTTTACAATTAATTAATTTATGTCTTCAAAACCGAGTTTTATTTGGTTTAAAATCATTTTTATTCGATTCGAAATCAGTTTTTATTCGCATAAAATCCTCTTTAATTATTTTATTTGAATACAAAAATTACATTTAAGAACCAACACGTATTTTAAGTACCAAAAAGTACCTTTAAGTTAAAAATTACTCCATAATAGTAAAATGTTTCATATATCCTTGGTACATTTTTAGTTTAACCTTTAATAGTCTCCTTTTTGTTTTGCCTCCTAAAAGTTTTTGCTTTAATCCCCCTCCCCCCTTCCGCGTTCGGCGTTTAGTATCTTCCACATTTTGTTTACTGGTTAATAAAGCAAGTGGAAATGTTGGTAGTTTATTTGTTGCCCTGTCATTTCCTAACGCTCCCTGGGTGCCCAGCAAAATATTTAACAAAGAATAACATTATGCTTAATAGTGCTTACTGTCTCTGTGGCAGTGTTTTTGTCTAACAAACTAACTAACTGACGCACCCGCTCCTTTACAAAATTGTATATTCATTTGTAATAAAAATCGCAAGTTTGTTATAGACGGTCTAATTCTTTTTCTTTTTTTTTTTTTTTTTTTTGTAACTTTTTTTGGGGGAAATGGGCCACCTATGAATGAAAAAAAAAACTGTGTTTTTTTTTGTTAATGTTAAACATTTAAACAGATAGAGGGTTGTTAGAAAATAAATAAATAACAAACAGCAGCAACAACAAAAACAATTTATAGAGAAAAATTAGTATTTGGTATTAAAATAACATTTACTACGAGGACTTCTACTACAGCTGCTGCTGCTACTACTACTTGACCCTGACTTGCGCAGTTTTTCGCAAAAATAACACAAATATTATGAAAACAAAAAGTAATAGCTAGAATGTGGTAACATTTTTATTGAAAATGTGTGTATAATAAAATACCAAACTAATGAAAATTGTAATTAAAGGTAAAAAGGCCAACGTTGGGGTTAAAATTAAATTTTTTGGATACAATTTTTCTTTAAGAAACTTAAAGTTTAAAAAACATGCACTAAATATAATTTTCAAGGCAAATTTTACACAATTATAAGAGAGCTATTAAGCAAAGAGGGATCTGCTTCAAAATCTACCAGTCCACTTCATAAAAATTCAGAGATCTCACAGGTGATTGTCGAAAAACGAATGCCTCCACAAGGCAGTGTCACTGTATTGTGCGAATTGCTGCCTGGAGGCATGAAAAGCTGTGACTATTACCGCTGATCGATATCGCCAAAGGATAACAAAGTTCATTCTGCTTAAATTGCATAATATTGATAAGTAAAAACAGTTTTTTTAATTGCGTAAACTTTTAATTTAAACAAATTGGAATTCCTCAAAAATACCAGATAAATTCCCAAATCCAAATTTTATTTTTATTTGGGGGTTTATTTAAATCGTTAACCCTCTAATGCTTAAGATGAGTGCCTCAAGGCACTCATGTAACAGTTGCTAAAAAACGTACTTAAATTATTTTAAAAATCTTTCAAGGTTTTTGAAATGAAATATCAGTTATATTTGCATTTATTGGCATTTGGCGATGAGTGCCTTGAGGCATGCTTATGCATTAGAGGGTTAAATATTCATCCATTTTGTAACTAAAATATTTTCAAAGAAGATTTCTAGTTATTCTAAGAATTTCCAAAACCAACGAGAAAATCCCAATTTCTCAGGAAGTAAACAAAAATAGGGAACCTTAAATTTTGTGTCTAAAATTTATTTATAGAAGAACTTAAGCTTTTTAAGAATTCCCAAAACCAATGAAAAAATCCCAATTTCTGGGGAACTAAAAACACAAGCATAATGATGAAGAACCATAATAAACTTAATTTAAAAAAATTTTGCAATTTTAGGAATTCCTAAAAAATACCCGGAAAATTCCCTCAATCGAGATTTAAAGTTTCTGGGAGTCATTTAAATCCTTAAAAGAACCTTTAATTTTGTGTTTAATCATTTTTTATAGAAGAATTTGAGCTTTTTAAGAATTCCCAAAACCAATGAAAAAAATCCCCAATTTCTGGGGAAGTACAAAACAAGCATAAAAATGCAAAAACAACATTTCACCATAATAAAAACCTCACAATTTATACAATTTGAGACTTTTTGACGAATTCCCAAAATGTACAATAAAAATTCCCTCAACCGTGATTAACATTTTTTGGAAATCATTTAAATTATTATTTAAATTCATTAATTTGGTAACTAAAAACATTTTTAGGAAGAGTTTGATGAATTTTAAAAATTCCCAAAACAAGTGAAAAAATCCCCAATTTCTGGGGAAGTCAAAAACATACAAAACTATTGAAAAATAATAATTTTAACCGACGTTAAATCTTTAAATGAATTCATAAATTTGGTAACTTAAGCATTTTATAGCAGAATTCGGGTTATTCTAAGAATTCCCAAAACAAATGAAAAAATCCCAAGTTCTGGGAAAGTCCAATAATTTCCAAACATTATTTTATAACTGCGAAAATGTTAAATTTAAATAAATTATAGTAAAAAAAACAAGCATAATTATGAAAAACTTCATCTCACCATAAAAAAAAACCTCTTAATTTATACAATTTAAGGTTTTTCTACGAATTCCCAAAAAGTACAGGAAAAATTTCCTCAACCGAGATTTTTGTTTTCCGGAATTCATTTAAATTCTTAACTAAATTCATATATTTGGTAAATAACAACATTTTAAAAAATAGTTTTGATGAATTCTAAGAATTCCCAAAACAATAAAAAAAATCCCCAATTTCTGGGGAAGTCAAAAACACTCAAAAACTATTTAAAATTATAATTTACATTAAATGATTAAATTTACACAAATTGTAAATATTTAATGAACTCCCAAAAACTACCAAAAAATATTACCCAAATCCGAGATTATTGTTTTCTGGGATTCATTAAAATCCTTAAAAATATTTATACATTTTTTAACTAACAACATTTTAAAGCATATTTTGAACTATTCCCAGAATTCCCAAAAACAAAACAAAATATCCCAATTTCTGGGGAAGTCAAAATTTGGCAAAAACTATTCAAAATAATAATTTTACACAATGTTAACTTTAAATTTAAACAAATTATTTAAAAAATTGCCAAAATCCCAGATTTAACCCTCTAATGCTTAAGCATGCCTCAAGGCACTCATCGCAAAAATGCCAATAAATGCAAATATAACTGATATTTCATTTCAAAAACTTTTTAAAATAATTTAAATACGTTTTTTAACAACTATTACATTAGTTTTTGAAATGGAAAATCAGTTATATTTGCATTTATTGTCATTTTGCGATGAGTGCCTTGAGGCATGCTTAAGCATTAGAGGGTTACAACTAAATCCTTTATAGAATCATTATTATTGTTTTTAAAAATTGTTTATTGAAGAATTTAAACTAATTTCCTAAGAATTCTAGAAGCTAATAGGAAAATATTCCCATTTTCTGGGGAAGTTTAAAAACAAACCAAAGTTGTTTTAAAACTGCGTAACTTTATTGGTCGATTCTTAAGGTCATATTATGATAATGTTTTAATATTTCACGACTCGATAGCTCGGCTTAAGCGACTCTTAGGAGTTCGGGGCAGGTCTCTGTTACAGAGTAGTATTATTTTAGGACATTTTTTGCTTGGTAAGCAATCCCAACGTTTTCAAACCATTGTAAAATATTAGAACATTATGACAATATGACATGATCGGAGACCTAGTGAATCGATCATGGTGTAGATTTTGGGTCATCTTATATGAGAGGCTTTCACAAATGCTATCTTTTCTTTAATAAAATAAGATAATAAAGAGTTTTTCTTTCTCCCTAATTTCCCTTCCTTTCAAAATACCTTATGTTTGATTAAATAAATCTTGTGTTAGAAAAAAAGGATAATGAACCATGACTCATTCATTCATTCCTTCATTCATTTGAGTTAAAAAACATTTAAAACCAAACCAAATTTAAACAAAACTCCTGGACTGTTAATGAAGTGAAAATTTTTAACACACGTGCCTTTTTTTCCTACTTTTTATTTCATCCATTATTTTATAACATACTTTCAAACACGGATTAACATGAGTTTTACAAAAAAAAAAGGACTATTAGTTTCAGTGGCTGAATGTTGTTGTTGTAAGGTAAATTATTACAATAATAACAACAACCAAAAGAACCATAAAGAAAACAGAAGAAAATTGGTCTAAATAATGAAAACAGAGCAGAGCATTGAAATGAAATGAAACACAGACAAAGAGAAAATCAACAACAAAACATATGTTCTCTCTAAGGGTCTATTGTTGATGTTTAAATTGTTGTTTTTGTTGCTGTTCCACACACTACAATACTCCAAGACAAATGACCAAACAAATGAGAGGGTATAAAATACAACAACACAACAAACACACTAACAAATGTTCTCGGCTTTAGAAAATAGGGAATTTTTAATGGTCATAGTGTATTTTAATGTTTTTCAAAACATTTTAATACTAGGGGGAGGGTTAATTTTTAGCACATCAACATTATATGTACCTACAAAGGAAATATATTAATAAAAAGTAAGAGTTAATAGACCATTGAGTAGGACATTGACTCATATACAAAACTTTCTAAGCAAAAGACACTGGAATTATTAGAAAGGGGCCCAGCCAGCCTGCGAGGCTAATAATAAATTAATTTTGTTTTTTTCTTACTGTTACCCTTACAACAGATGATACTTGTTTATACTAAATATTTGCCGCTGACGATGAATAATAAATGACGTCTGTTTATAAAAGTTCAAAAAAAAAAAAAAAAGACATCAAATTCTTTAGAAAAAAAAAAAACAGAAATGACAGGCCACAAAAACAAAAGTTATAGAAAATGAAATTTAAATTAATTAAACAACAAAAACATCAGCAGTAGTAAGTAATAATAATAATAAAATCATCCACAACAACAACAACAACCAAATGAAATTGATGAATTGCTTTAATCATTAATGTCTTCATTAACTAAACAAGACAGAGAAATTACAGAGATACAAAGAAATTTGTTTAATTGAAATATACACAAAAAACAAAGAACATGAAAAAGCAAAGACAATATAAAACGTATATCAGACAAGCCCTATAGAATTAAAAAAAACTTTAACTTAATAAAGGGTAATACACAATTTAAGCATGATTTGAATTAAATAGAAAAAATCCTAAAACATCTCAAATTGTACAAATTTTGGCAGTTAAAAAAAGGAATATTTTTCTTAAATTCCCAAAATCATAACTAACGCTGAAGCTTATCGATAGCTCACCAAAGCTTATGGTGATTGTCTTCCATCGGTTTCAACGTGCGAGAGATGGTTTGTTGTTCGGTTCAAAAGGAGAGGCCTGCCATAAAAGTTTTAAGACCAAGAATTGGAGGCATTACTCCATGAAGATTGTTGTCAAACTCAACAAGAGCTTGCAAAATCATTGGGAGCTACCAAAGAATGAGGTTTTTTTTATGGTGAAATGAAGTTTTTGCATTTTTATGCTTGTTTTGTGGTTCCCCAGAAATTGGGGATTTTTTCGTTGAGTTTAGGAATTCATAAAAAAGCTCTAATTCCGTTATAAACAATTTCTTGCATAAAATTAAAGGTTTTTAAAATAATTTAAAAGAATCCCAGAAAACATATTAGGGAATTTTTCGGTAATTTTTTTAGGAATTCTCAAAACACCTCAATTTATTAAAAACCTTAATTTCGCAGTCATAAAATAATGTTTTTAAATTTATTTTACAGATTTTTTTACTTCCCCAGAAATTGGGGATTTTTTCGTTGAGTTTAGGAATTCATAAAAAAGCTCTAATTCCGTTATAAAAAATTTTTTGCATAAAATTAAAGGTTTTTAAAATAATTTAAAAGAATCCCAGAAAACATATTAGGGAATTTTTTGGTAATTTTTTTAGGAATTCTCAAAACACCTCAATTTATTAAAAACCTTAATTTCGCAGTCATAAAATAATGTTTTTAAATTTATTTTACAGATTTTTTTACTTCCCCAGAAATTGGGGATTTTTTCGTTGGTTTTAGGAATTCATAAAAATGCTCTAATTCTTTTATAAACTATTTTTTGCACAAAATTAAAGGGTTTTTAAACAATTTAAATGAATCCCAGAAAACATAAATCTTGTGTTAAGGAATTTTTCTGGAATTTTTTAGAAATTCCCAAAGCGCATCCTCAATATATTTAAATTTAATGTTTTCTCAGTTTTAAAATAAAGTTTTTGAAATTTTTTTTACAGATTTTTTTTTACTTCCCCAGAAATTGGGGATTTTTTTGTTGATTTTAGGAATTCACAAAAAAGCCCTAATTCTTCTATAAACAATTTTTTGCAGAAAATTAAAGGTTCTTCAAAGGATTTAAATGAATCCCAGAAAAATAAATCTGAATTGAGGGAATTTTATTTTCCACTTTTTAGAAATTCCCAAAACACTTTAATTTATTCAAATTTAATGCTTTCTCAGTTTTAAAATAAAGTTTTTCCAATTTTTATTTAACAGATTTTTTTGCTTCCCCAGATATTTGGAATTTTTTTCTGGGGAATTCCTCAAAAACTTCAAATTGTATAAATTGGAAGGTTTTTTATATGGTGAAATGAAATTTTTGCATTTTTATGCATGTTTTGAACTTCCCCAGAAATTGGGGATTTTTTCATTGGTTTTAGGAATTCACGAAAAAGCTCTAATTCTTCTATAAACAATTTTTTGCATTAAATTAAAGGTTCTTCGAAGGATTTAAATGAATCCCAGAAAATATAAATCTGAATTGAGGGAATTTTTCTGACACTTTTTAGGAATTCCCAAAGCACCTCCTCAATTTATTTAAATTTAATGTTTTCGTAGTTCTAAAATAAAGTTATTGATTTGTTTACAGTTTTTTTTACTTCCCCAGAATTTGGGATTATTTTCGTTGGTTTTGGGAATTCTTAGAATAAATCGAATTTTGCTATAAAATGCTTAAGTTACAAAATTTATGAATTCATTTAAAGATTTAAGGACGGCTTAAATTATTATTTTTTAATTGCTTTGTGTTTTTTTGACTTCCCCATAAAATGGGGATTTTTTTTTATTGTTTTGGGAATTCATCAAACTTATCCTCAAAATGTTTTTAGTTACCAAATTAATGAATTTAGTTAAGAATTTAAATGATTTCCAGAAAACACAAATCTCGGTTGAGGGAATTTTTCTTGTACTTTTTGGGAATTCCACAAAAAATCTCAAATTGTATAAATTGCAAGGTTTTCTCTATGGTAAAATGAAGTTTTTGCATTTTTATGCATGTTTTGAACTTCCCCAGAAATTGGGGATTTTTTCATTGGTTTTAGGAATTTATAAAAAAGCTCTAATTCTTCTATAAACAATATTTTGCATAAAATTAAAGGTTCTTTAAAGGATTTAAATGAATGCCAGAATATATAAATCTGAATTGAGGGAATTTTTCCGATATTTTTTAGGAATTTTCAAAACACCTCAATTTATTTAAATTTAATGTTTTCGCAGTTTTAAAATAAAGTTTTTGAAATTTTGTTTACAGATTTTTTTACTTCCCCAGAAATTGGGGATTTTTTGGATGGTTTTGGGAATTTTTAGAATAACCCGAATTTGTTTATAAAAAGTATGAATAAATTTAAAGATTTAACAGAATCCCAGAATACATAAATCGAATTTGAGGAATTTTTCTGGTATTTTTTAGGAATTTCCAAAATTTTTATTTTAACAAATAGTGAAAAGTTGTGGCTACATTTGAGTTTTTCGAAAATCATGTAGGTTAAGTTCATTGAACCTTAATGCGCTTTATGAAAATATTTGTATTCAGGTTGAAATAATTTTTGAACAAAAATTTCCTTGACCACTTCTCGTTCATGGCAAACTTTCCAACAATTTATTTATTGTATTATAATTCCCATAAAAAAAATTACAACTTAAAAAAAAAAATATTGTACAAAAACTAAAACTCCCAACCATAAGACGACAATATTTTATAATTTTCCTCAATATTATAATTATTGTAAAAATTTACAATGTAATCATAAAAAAAATCTCTCATGATTGTCTTTGAAGTTTATTCCTGGGAATTTTCCATTTAGTTTTTTTTTTTCTATTTAATTTTCATTTTTGTAGTTGGAAATAAGAAGATTTAATCATAATAATAATAATATTAAGTATAAAATATTTGCTAGAGTTGTAGCTAGATGAATGATGCAAAAAAAAAAAAAAATATATAAGATGGTTGGTTGGGTGGCTGAATCAGTCATAATAATTTCATTCACATGCCATTAAAGATTTTAAAAGCTAAAGATACCGCTAAAATACTGTTTTATGTTAGGAAATTGGAGCTTTTAAAGAGGTTTAAAAAGAAATGAGAAAAATAATTGAAAATGGGTCAATAAAAATAATACATATAACGCATAATGCACAATGGGGCAGATTTTTTAATAAAAGTAATACATACATAGGTTTATAACTTCTAAACTATTGCTCTAATTGAAAAACAATGTCTAAGAAAATTATAGACAAGGACTAAAGCTTTAAGATTATAGTTCAACAAACTAAATTGTTTAAATAAAAAACAAGTTGTAGAGTGTCAAAGTTAATAATGTTAGCAATTTGAATTTTTTCTAGCCAATTTAAATTTAATAAATTTTTTTATAACTTCTAAACTATTGCTCTAATTGAAAAATAGTATATAGGAATATTATAGACAAGGACTTAAGCTTTATGAATATGAGTCTTAAAACTAAATTGTTAAAATAAAAAAACGAGTTATAGAGTGCTAAAATTGCTCATATAGGCTTGAATTTTTTTCTAGCCAATTTTATTGGGTTCGCTAATAAATTTGTTCATAACTTCTAAACTATTGCTCTAATTGAAAAACAACATCTAGGAATATTATAGACAAGGACTTAAGCTTCAAGAATATAAATCTTAAAACTAAATTGTTGAAATAAAAAAACTAGTTATAGAGTGTTAAAATTGCTCATGTAGGCTTGAATTTTTTCTAGTCAATTTTATTGGGTTCGCTAATAAATTTGTTTATAACTTCTAAACTATTGCTTTAATAGAGAAACAATGTCTAAGGAAATTATACACAAGGACTTAAGCTTTAAAAATATGTCTCTTTAAACTAATATAATTAAATAAAAAACGAGTTTTACAATGACAAAGTTGATAATGAAATTTGAAATTTTTTAAAAAATTTTTATTGATTTGGATTCAAAATAATATGTTTATAACTTTTAAACCATTGCTCTAATAAAAAAACCTTGTAGAAGAAAATTGTAGAGTAGGATTTAAACTTTAAGGAAAATAATATAAAAACTAAACTGTTTAAATAAAAAATCAAGTTTAAGACTGTCAGAATGGTTCAAGCTTGAATTTTTCTAAATAATTTTAGTGATTAATAAAAATGTTTATAACTTTTAAACTACAGGTCCGATAGAAAAACAATGTCTAGGAAAATTATAGACAAGGAATTTAGCTTTAAGACGATGTCTCTTAAAACTAACATATTGAAAAAAAAAAAAACGAGTTTTAGAACGACAAACTTGATCATGCAATCTTCACTTTGTTTAAGCAATTTTATTGATTTAGATATAAAAATGCTTATAACTTTTAAACCATTGCTCTAATTAAAAAACCTTGTATAAAAAAATTGTAGAGTAGGATTTAAGCTTTAAGAAAATGAAACTTAAAACTAAACTGTTTAAATAAAAAAAAGTAAGCTTGAATTTTTCTATGCAATTTTAGTGATTATGTTTATAACTTTTAAACTACAAATCCAATTGAAAAACAATGTTTAGGAAAATTATAGATCACGCCTTAAACTTTAAGAAAATAAATCTTAAAACTAAATTATTTACATAAAACAACAAGTTTCAAAATGTCAAAGTTGATCATGTATGCTTGCATTATTTCGCTAACATATATGAACATAACTTCTAAACTATAGAACGCATTACAAAATAATGTATGGAAAAATTGAAGAAAAGGCACCAGTCTGTTTGAATATTGCAAATGTAACTTAATTGTTGGTATACAAAGAGAGTTATGGTCCATGTAAGTTTGTATGTTTCTAGGAAATTTTAGTGAATGAGTGATTAATAAAAATGTTTATAACTTTTAAATTAAAGTTCCCATTAAAAACTGCTGTATAGAGAAATAATAGAGCAAGACTTAGGCTTTTCAAAAATGTTAAAAGTAACTAAATTTGTTTGCATATACTGGGAGTTATAGCGGGCCAAACTTCACCATGTAAGCTTGAATTTTTTGTAGGTAATAAAATCAAGAGTTTAATAAATATGTCGACAACTTCTTAACAATTGGTTCAATAAAATAACATTATGGGAAATAATTAAAGAGAAGAAACTAAGCTTTTAGAAAATTGTAAAGAAAACATCTGTAGTTACATACCAAGAGAGTTATAGTTTGAAAAAAGCTTGAATTATTTTCAAGCATTTTCTCCAAATGGCCTATCTTTTGAGGCCATTAATTTATTATATAAAACATAAAAGTAGGACATGTTTCATATTAAAAGAAAGATAATTATGTGTAGTTTTTAAAACTAAAAGAAAATTATAATATTTTACAAAAAACAGGTTAAAAAAGTTAAAAAGTTTACTTAAATTTTAACTAAAATAAATTTAAAATTTTACTTTAACTTCTTTGCAAATATTTTCCTAATAGTTTAAGATATTAAAGGGATTTTTTAAACATATTATAGTATACAGTGTAAGGAAATCAGAAATGTATTTTTTGTTTAAAAAAAATTAATTTTACTTTACAAAAAATTTGGAATATAAAAAGACTTCTCAAAATTTCCCTAAAATCTGCCCCATTCTTACAATTATGTTTTAATAATGCCTGCAGGAAGGTTGTAACATATTGATAAAACCTATATCCTTTAGAAAAATTACTTTTATTTCGTTTTAACGCTATTTAGTTTAAGAACAATAAATATAAACCTTGAAATTCAAACAATTTCCCCAAATTCTGCCCCATTCATACAAAAATGATCTAGATCTGCCTGCTGAAAGGTTGCAACATGTTGATGACTCTTTTATGCCTTTAAAAGAATAACTTTTCTTTTGTTTTAAGCTTCTTTGTTTAAGAACAATTAATAAATTCATTGAAATTAAACAAAATCTGCCCCATTCTTAGAATCATGATCTAGTGCTATCTCCAGCAAGGTTGTAACATGTTTGTGAAACTTATATGTCTACAAAAGAATTACTTTGTCTTTACTTAGCTTCATTGTTTAAGAACAATAAATAAATTTCATTGAAATTCAAACAATTTACGCAAATTCTGCCCCATTCAAACAGTTATGATCTAGTTCTGCCTGCTGAAAAGTTTGCAAACATGTTGATAACTCTTTTATGCCTTTAAAATAATAACTTTTCCTTATTTTTAAGTTTCTTTGTTTAAGAACAATAAAAAAAATCATTGAAATTAAACAAAATCTGCCCCATTCTTAGAATCACGATCTAGTGCTGTCTACAGCAAGGTTGTAACTATTTGTGAAACTTACATGTCTTCAAAAGAATTACTTTAACTTTATTTTAAGCTTCATTGTTTAAGAACAATAAATTAATTTCTTTGAAATTCAAACAATTTCCCTAAATTCTGCCCCATTCATAAAATTATGATCTAGTCCTGCCTTCTGAAAAGGTTTACAACATCTTTAAGACTCTTTTATGCCTTAAAAAGAATAATTTTTCTTTTGTTTTAAGCTTCTTTGTTTAAGAACAATAAATAAATTCATTGAAATGAAACAAAATCTGCCCCATTCTCAGAATCATGATCTAGTGATGTCTCCAGAATAGTTGTAGCATGTTGATGACTCTTTCATGCTTTTAAAAGAATAAATTTTCCTTTGTTTTAAGCTTCTTTGTTTAAGAACAATTAATAAATTCATTGAAATTCAAAGTAATTAAACAAAATCTGCCCCATTCTTAGAATCATGATCTAGTGCTGTCCCAGCAAGGTTGTAACGTGTTTATGAAACTTATATGTCTTCAAAAGAATTACTTTAACTTTATTTTAAGCTTCATTGTTTAAGAACAATAAATAAATTTCTTTGAAATTCAAACAATTTCCCTAAATTCTGCCCCATTCAAACAATTATGATCTAGTTCTGCCTGCAGAAAGGTTGCAACATATTGATGACTCTTTCATGCCTTTAAAAGAATAATTTTTCTTTTGTTTTAAGCTGCTTTGTTTAAGAACAATAAATAAATTCATTAAAATTAAACAAAATCTGCCCCATTCTCAGCATCCTGATCTAGTGCTGTCTCCAGCAAGGTTGTAACATGTTGATGAAACTTATATGTCTTCAAAAGAATTACTTTAACTTTATTTTAGCTTTATTGTTTAAGAACAAATAATACATTCCCTGAAATTCAGAGGGAATTTCCCCAAATTCTGCCCCATTCACACAATTATGATCTAGTTCTGCCTGCTGAAAAGTTTGCAACATGTTGATGACTTTTTTCCTTTGTTTTAAGCTTCTTTGTTTAAGAACAATAAATAAATTCATTGAAATTCAAAGTAATCAACAAAAAAGCTGCCCCATTCTTAGAATCAGGATTTAGTGATGTCTCCATAAAGGGTGTAACGTGATTGTGAAACTTATATGTCTTCAAAAGAACGGCTTTTCCTTCATTGTTGAAGAAAAATAAATAAATTTCTTTGAAATTCAAACAATTTCCCCAAATTCTGCCCTATTCTTATAATTATGATTTAGAGCGGCCTGCACAAGTTGCTAGAAGTTGTAGGTCTTCCAAAGAATTACTATTCCTTTGTTCTAAGCTTTATTGTTTTAGAAAAATAAATAAATTTTTTGAAATTCAAAATAATTTCACAAAATCTGCCCCATTCTTAGTATCATGACCTTGTTATACCTGCAGAAGGCTACTTACATTTTATTTAAACTTATAGGCCTTAAAAAGAGTTAATTTTTCTTGGTTTTGATTCTGTTTTGCAAGAAAAATAAATAGATTTCTTAAAATTTCCACAAAATTTTACCAAAATCAGCCCCATTCTTAGAAAGAAGATCTTGTCATACTTTGAAAATGTTTTAAGAAGTTGTTTAACTGTAGTTGCTTTGAAAATAACTAATTTTCTTTTGTCTCATATAAATTTTTAAAGAAAAATAAATAGTTTTCTCAAAATTTCCATAAAAATCTGCCCCATTCTTCGACTAAAAATCTTGTCATATTATAAGTTGTTTAAACTTATTTGCTTTTAAAATAATTCATTTTCTTTTGTCTCAAATACATTTTTTAAGAAAAATAAATAATTAACTTAAAATTCAAAGAATTTCCACAAAATCTGCCTCATTCCTGGCATCATAATGAAGTCATACCTGCAGTTAACTTTTAAAAAGTTATTCTAACTTATTTGCTTTTAAAATACTTAATTTTTACTTGGTTTTGATATGATGTTTTTGGAATAAAGACTTTGTCTTACTTGCTAAATGTTGTAACAAGTTGTTTTTAGACTTTTGCTTTTCAAAACAATTAATTTCCCTTATGTTTTGGTCAATTTTAAAACAATAATAATCATTAAACTTTGACCTCTATTTAACTCAAGGGGTCATAAGGTTCTTTGGCATTTTCTCTCTTTCCATTTGTGAGTGAGTATCACTTAAAAAAGCATTTGGTTATAGGTTCTGGTCCATTAACTTTTCAGCAAAAATTTCCCAAAAAAAAAAAAAACAAAGAAATTAAACAAAAGACCATTTGACCAGAGTACAGTGGCACGAGCTAGTACTTGTTAAAGCAACAATAAAAACACAAAATAACCCAAAACAAACACAGATAATGAGAGAGAGAGCGAGAGAAAGACATACATAGGCAATGCACACCGTCTGCCGGATAATCAACGTAAAGTATACAAACAAATGACAACAAATAATAAATAAACAAAATGTTTGATAGAAAATTTACAAAATTAAGACCTAAAAACTATTAGAAATACAAAAAAAAAAGGATCTCAAACCGGATGACAACAGACAACATCAAGAGCCACGTGTCACTTGAGAGAAATAACAAAATGACCTGTGTTTAGGAAATTGTCCTACACTAGAAAACATTCGATTTTTCATGTTTTTTTTGGGAAATTCTTGATTAAAACCAACAAAGGTGTTCTTGTTTAAACAGAGAGCTAGAGAGGACACGTGCCATAGATTTAAATGCTTTTAGAGAACATTTCAATAGAAAAATTTTGCAATTATTTCAAAACCTATAAACTAGCAAACGTTTTACTAAAATTAAGAGGTTAAACAATGACTTCCCCATTGTTGTTTACACAAGAAACAGAGAAAAAAATATATATAAAATAAAGATAATTAAACATCAAATAAAATTGACCGCTAATTGTCTAAATATTTACTTAGACGACAATTTATGGCTTTTAGAAAAGAGCAAAAAAAAGAAAAAAAAAACATCGTAAAATGTTAACATTTCAATTGCAAAAGGTGACCATCTTAGACACGTGATTAAGTCATTAAATTAATGCCAAAAACAATTGTTCATTTATTTTGAAAGAGGTTTTGAAGGCACGCATTTTCGAAATTAATTTCATTTATTGGCAAAGTTTTTAACCCTTCGTTTTATTAGCTTTACAATAAAAGAGCAATTTTTATGATAATTTAATTGCCAAAATTAATATATGTAATAAAATTAATAAAACATTTAATGAATGAACGTTAATAAAAACTAGGAAGTCGATTTTTTTTAGTAATAACTTGAAGGACTAAATTTTATTTTCCTTTAAAGAACACATTATGTAATTACAAGGAAACAAGACTTTTAGCTGACATAATTTCCTTTAATTTAATATAAAATATATTTAACAAACTTAACATGTTTTAATAACTTTACACTTCTACTCGAACTCAAGGTTTTGCCATAAAATTGCATTTTTCTTGCATTTTTTCAAAATTTTTTTTTTTTAAATTTTTTTTTATATTAAAATTTTGTAACTACAAGTAACAAACATTTTAATAGACCTAATTTCCTTTAATTTAATATAAAATATATCTAACAAAACATTCACCTCAAACTTAACATGTTGCAATAATTTAAAACTTTCTTAAATTTTCTGCAAAAACGTTTAATTTTTTTTTTTTATTATATTAAAATTATATTAAAATTTATACATTTTTAAAAAGTAGACACAATTTTCTTTAATTTGATATAAAATATAACCTTCTTTACTTTATTTTTTAACAAATAATTAGACTCGAACTCAAGATTTTGCCCTAAAATTGCACTTTGCTTGCATTTTTTCAAACAAATTTTTTTTATATTAAAATTTTAAATCATACATTATACATTTCTTAAAGCTTACACAATTTCTTTACATTTTATATAAATTATAACCATCTTTACTTTTTTTTTATAGCAAATATATTGAGTCAAACTTAAGGCTTTGGAATTTTTTGTATTTTCTAAAAAAGTTGCTTCAAATTTTTTTTAATATTAAAATTTTGAAAGCAATTTTAACTTTTTTTAAAGAGGACCCAATTTTCTTTCTTTTAATATAAAATATGTCTATCTTTACTTTGTTGTATAAGAAATATAGACAAACTTAAGGCCTTGCAAAAAAATTTCTGTTTTTATACATTTTTTAAAGAAAGTGTTTTAAATTTGATCACTATATTAAAATATTAAAAATATTTATAAATTTTTGTAAACATTACATAATTTCCTTTATTTTGATATATAATATGTGTATCTCTACTTTCTTTTATAATAAATAAACGGTGTCAAACTTAAGGCCTTGAAATAAAATTGCACTTTTTAGCATTTTTTAAAAAAGTGTTTAAAATTTTATCACTGTTTTTAAATATTAAAACATTTATACATTTTTCAAAACAAGACACAATTTCCTTTCTTTTGATATATAATATGTCTATCCTTACTTTCTTTTATAATAAATAAACGGTGTCAAACTTAAGGCCTTGAAATAAAATTGCACTTTTTAGCATTTTTTAAAAAAGTGTTTAAAATTTTATCACTGTTTATAAATATTAAAACAATTTATACATTTTTCAAAACAAGACACTATTTCCCTTCTATTGATATACAATATGTCTATCTTTACTTTCTTTTATAACAAATAAATAAATTCCAAGTCAAGGATTTGCAATAAATTTGCACTTTTCTTGCATTTTCCACATAATTGTTTAAATTCTGTTTGTTATATTAAAATATTAAAAATATTTATACATTTCTGCCAACAAGATACAATTTACTTTATTTTGATATAAAATACGTTCTTTTATAACAAATAAATGTTGTCAAACTTAAGGCCTTTGCAAGAAAATTGCACTTTTTTGCATTTTTTTATAAAAGTGTTTAAAATTGTATCAGTGTTTTTAAATATTAAAACTATTTCTATATTTTTCAAAACAAGACACAATTTCCTTTATTTTGATATAAAATATGTCTATCTATACTTTCTTTTATAACAAATAAATGTTGTTAAACTTAAGGATTTGCAAAAAAATTTGCACTTTTCTTGCATTTTCCACATAATTGTTTTAGATTTTTTTTATATAATAAAGTTTTAAAACAATTTATACATTTTTCAAAACAAGACACAATTTCCTTTCTTTTGTTATATAATATGTCTATCTTTACTTTCTTGTGTAACAAATAAATGGTATCAAACTTAAGGCCTCTGCAAAAAAATTTCACTTTGTTGCATTTTTTAAAAAAAGTGTTTAAAATTTTATCACTGTTTTTAAATGTTAAAACAATTTATACATTTTTCAAAACAAGGCACTATTTCCCTTCTATTGATATACAATACGTCTATCTTTACTTTCTTTTATAACAATTAAATGTTGTCAAACTTAAGGCCTTTGCAAGAAAATTGAACTTTTTTGCATTTTTAAAAAAAGTGTTTAAAATTTTATCACTGTTTATAAATATTAAAACTATTTATACATTTTTGCAAACTAGATACAATTTCTTTTATTTTGATATATAATATGTCTATCCTTACTTTCTTTTGTAACAAATACATGGTGTCAAACTTAAGGCCTTGCAACAAAATTGAATTTTTTTGCATTGTTTAAAAAAAGTGTTTAAAATTTTATCACTGTTTATAAATATTAAAACAATTTATACATTTTTCAAAACAAGACACTATTTCCCTTCTATTGATATACAATATATGTATCTTCACTTTCTTTTATAACAAATAAATAAACTTCAAGACAAGGCTTTGCAAGAAAATTGCACTTTTTTGCATTTTTTTTTAAAAAAGTGTTTAAAATTTTATCACTGTTTATAAATATTAAAACAATTTATACATTTTTGGAAACTTGACTCAATTTCCTTTCTTTTGATATATAATACGTCTATCTTTACTTTCTTTTATAACAAATAAATGTTGTTAAACTTAAGGCCTTTGCTAGAAAATTGCACTTTTTTGCATTGTTTAAAAAAAGTGTTTAAAATTTTATCATTGTTCTTAAATATTAAAACAATTTATACATTTTTCAAAGCAAGACCCAATTTCCTTTATTTTGATATATAATATGTCTATCCTTACTTTCTTTTATAACAAATAAATAAACTTCCAGACAAGGCTTTGCAAGAAAATTGCACTTTTTTGCATTTTTTTAAAAAAGTGTTTAAATTATTATCACTGTTTTTAAATATTAAAACGATTTATACATTTTTGCAAACAAAACACAATTACCGTTATTTGGATATAAAATATGTCTATCTATACTTTCTTTTATAAGAAATAAATATAGACAAACTTAAGCCCTTGCAAGAAAATTTCACTTTTTTGCATTTTTTAAAAAAAGTGTTTAAAATTTTATCACTGTTTATAAATATTAAAACTATTTATACATTTTTGCAAAGAAGACACAATTTCCTTTATTTTGATATAAAATATGTCTATCTATACTTTCTTTTGTAACAAATAAAAGTTGTCAAACTTAAAGCCTTTGCAAGAAAATTGCACTTTTTTTGCATTTTTAAAAAAGTGTTTAAAATGTTATCACTGTTTTGAAATATTACAACAATTTATAAATTTTTCAAAACAAGACACAATTTCCTTTCTTTTGATATATAATATGTCTATCTTTGCTTTCTTTTGTAACAATTGAATGTTGTCAAACTTAAGGCCTTGAAATAAAATTGCACTTTTTTTTTTAAACTACTAAAACAATTTCTACATTTTTGCAAACAAGACACAATTCCCTTTCTTTTCATATATAATATGTCTATCTTTACTTTCTTTTATAACAAATAAATGAAGTCAAACTAAAGGCCTTGCAATAAATTTTGCACTTTTCTTGCATTTTCCACATAATTGTTTTAAATTTATTTACTATATTAAAATATTAAAACTATTTATAAATTTTTGTAAACAAGACACAATTTCCTTTATTTTGATATACAATATGTCTATCTTTACATTCTTTTATAACAAATAAATAAATTTCAAGTCAAGGATTTGCAATAAATTTGCACTTTTCTTGCCTTTTCCACATAATTGTTTTAAATTTTTTCACTATATTAGAATATTAAAACAATTTATACATTTTTCAAAACAAGACACTATTTCCCTTCTATTGATATACAATATGTCTATCTCTACTTTCTTTTATAACAAATAAATAAACTCCAAGTCAAGGCTTTGAAATAAATTTGCACTTTTCTTGCATTCTCCACATCATTGCTTAGAATTCATTCACTATATTCTAATATTAAAACTATTTCTACATTTTTGCAAACAAGACTTAATTTCCTTTCTTTTGATATATGATATATCTACCTTTACTTTCTTATGTAACAAATATATAGACTCAAACTTAACACCCTTCAAAAAAAATTGCACCAAAATATGAAAAATCTACAAGAAAGTGCCAATTTTACTGGGTGATTTTGTTAAGTTTAGCTGATTTTATTTGATATATAAATCCAGAAACTAGACATATTTTATATAGAAAGAAAGAAAATTCTGTTTACTTTTCAAATATTGATAAATAATTTAATAAATTGCAAAAACAACAATTTCCTTTAAAATGCAAAACTGTTAAAAAGTGCATTTTTTAAATCTATGATAAAAGTTTTCATACATTTAATTGTGTGTAGAGGAAAGAAATATTACACATATTTTATATTAAAAGAAAGGAAATTGTGTCAACATTTCAAAAATGTATAATTTTTTATTAATATTTCAATATATTAAACAATTAGAAAGACTTTAATAAAATATGCTAAAATGTAAAAAAGTAAATTTTTCCAAATATTTGATAAAAGTTAGCATACAATTATTTTATATGTAAAAAAAGAAAACCTAGACATATTTTATAGCAAAAGAAAAGAAATTGTGTCTACTTTTCAAAAATGTTTACATTTTTCTAATATTTCAATATACAAAACATTTAAAAAGACTTTCATACAAAATGCAAAATTGTAAAAAAGTAAATTTTTCCAAATTTTTGTTAAAAGTTAGCATACAATTTTGTTTACATATAATGAAGAGAAGCTAGACATATTTTATATCACGAGAAAGGAAATTGTGTTAACTTCATAATAATCTATAAATATTTTCAAAAATTGAAAAATTATAAAAAATTTTTTTACAAAAAATTCCAAATTGTGATAAGTGCATTATTTGATCCATGTTAAAAAGTTTGCTTTCATTTTTTTAACATGTAGGAAAGACAAGCTACAACTATTTTACATCAAAAGAAAGGAAATTGTATGTACATTTCATTAAGGTATAAATATTTTAATACGTATTTCAATTTAGTAAAAAAAAACTACCATGAATTTCATAAAATATAAAAAATTTTCAAAAAAGTAAATTTTTTAACAGCTATACTATTAATTGCTTCCATTTATTTATAGTAATAAAAAGAAAAACTAGACTTATTATATATCAAAAGAAAGGAAATAGTGTGCACTTTATTAAATCTATATAAACATTTTAATAAATTGTAAAACTATTAAAGATTTTTGTTAAAAATAAAACAAATTTTGAAAATTAGATTTTATGAAAAAATCTATGATAAAAGTTTGCCTGCATTTATTTAACAAATAAAAAAAGATTTACTAGACATATTTTACATCAAAAGAAAGGAAATTGTGTTAACATTTCAAAAATATATACATTTTTCTAATATTTCAATATACAAAACAATTAGAAAGATTTTCATAAAATATTTAAAAATGTAAAAAAGTAAATTTTTCCAAATCTTTGTTAAAAGTTTGCATACAATTATTCGAAGAAAACCTAGACATATTATATAGCAAAAAAAAGGAAATTGTATCAACTTTTCAAAAATATATACATTTTTTTAATATTTCAATATGCAAAACAATTAGAAAGACTTTCATAATATATTTAAAAATGTAAAAAAGTAAATTTTTCCAAAACTTTTATGCAAGTTTGCATACAATTATTTTACATATAATAAAGAAAACCTAGACATATTTTATAGCAAAAGAAAGGTAATTGTGTCAACTTTTCAAAACTATACAAATATTTTAATATTTATTTAACTTTAAAAATTTCTCTTAAGTTTTACGCTGTTAACCCCAGTTATATATGTATCTTTTTATTTTCAAACATTTTTTACATACTTTAGAGTTTTTTGTTTTAACTTCCAGCCAACAATTGTTATGACAGTTGTTAAAACAATTTCAATTTCTTTGTTTTGTTTTTTACATAAAAATATTGTAATTTTTTCTGCAGTTGTTAATGTTGTTGTTGTTGTTATTTAGCTCATATAAATACAAAATAATAAAAATTTATTAACTTAAATCACCATAGTAACTCCAGCAAATAAATAATATTTATAATATTAAAAACAAACAATAACAACAACAACCAGCCCGAGTTGTTGTAAATGTTATTATAATTCTATGCAAGCAGCAAAAAAATAAAAAAAATATATGAAAATATAACTAAAACTACAAACAAGAATATAAATTTTAATGGTGTCACTAATATTTTATTACACAGACCCAGTTTATTTATGTTCTTATAAAATCCAGCAAACCCCCTCGTACCCCCTGCTACCTACTCCTTCCTGGCAACCTTTTAACCCACAGCGATAACGCCAAAATAATCAGCAGCTACAAAACCCAAAGAAAGAATGTTTGTAAATTATGACATTTATAATAGTTTATTAATATAAAATTCTACTTAGTTTGTTTCTTTTTTATTTTTGAGGGTATAAATAAAGCATTTTCTTTGATTGCCAAAGAAATAAATTTAGAAATTTTAATAAATTTGTCAAGCCAAAAAAAGCCAAATGTGAAACAAAATTGATTTATAGACTGACAAAATGCTGGGTAACTACTTAACTGGATAAAACAAAAAAGAAACTTTTATTTCATTTTGCTAAAAAATAAAAGTTTTTTCATACAAAAAAATATTTTCTTGGCAAACGGCTGATGTCATAAATTACTGATTTTAATCAGTAATCAAAAATGTAAAATAGTTAGTAAGTTAGTTAGTTACTTTGTTACTAATTTACGCATGAAAAATTTGTGTAAAAAAACATTAGTGAGAGAGTGTTAATGTGATTAAAACAACCCTGCCTACCAGCAGTACCTTTTTAATACAACCCTGTGCCAGCAATGTTTACATTTTTCTCCCCACACTCATTCACACACCAAGAACAACAACAACACTAGCCACATACAACACCTTTATTGCATTGTACACCACCACAACAACAACAGCTACATCAATAGCAAAAACTAAAACCACATTTAAAATTATGATTCCTTTTCTAATGTAATTTTTAACATTATGACTTGTTAAAATATTAAATATCCCGGCTGTATAAAGTATGATGATGGGTTGAGAAAAGCTCATTTAAAAAAAAAAAAAAAACCTCAAATATTATTTAAATGGACACTCCTTTTAAAGAAAAATAAAAATAAAAAAAAACAGAAAACATTAACAACTTTGTTGTTATGACTTTAGATTACATTTTCATGCTCTTAATTTGTTAGCTCTTCTAAGGAACTACTTACACTCAAAGCAATTAAATAGTTATAAATTAGAAAGACAAATCAAGGGAATGATCATAAATATCTAAACTACTGGTTGGTTTTCATTAATACAAATACCAATTTTAAAAATTAGAGAAAAGTTAGGACCATTTACAAAAAATTAAACTTATATTCAAGTTCAGGGTATTTTTTTTTTTTTAATTTATTTCATTTTCTTATAATATTGAAACATTTTTTTCTAAGAAGACATAATTTCCTTTTATATGATATAACATAAGTCTATATAATCTCTCATTTATAACAAATATATAGACTCAAACTCAAGACCTTGTAATAGAATAGAAATTTCTTCATTCATTTTTATAAGAGAGTGTTTTATAATTTCTTTTTATATTGAAATATTAAAACTATTTATATGTTTTTACAAAGAAACCACAATTAGCTCCACTTTTATATAACATATGTCTAGAAAATTCATAAAGTACAACTATAACATGCAGCATTTAATCCACATTGGACCTACAATGGGTCAAAATCGGGAAAATTATTTTTTAACCCGAATATTTTTTTCCACAAACAATTTTTTTATATGTAATTTATTTTTCATTTTAAAAATAATTTTTTAAAAAATTAAAAAAAAAAATTTCGAAAAAAAAAAATTGAAAACAATTTTGAAAAAAAAAAAACAGAAACCACAATTAGCTCCCCTTTTATATAACATATGCCTAGAAAATTCATAAACTGCAACTATAACACGCAGCATTTAATCCACACTGGACCTCCGCAAAAAATTGTTTTTCATTTTAAAAATAATTTTTTAAAAAATTAAAAAAAAAAAAAATTTGGAAAAAATTAAAAAAAAAAAATTGAAAACAATTTTGAAAAAAAAAAAAATTTTGAAAAACAATTTGAAAAAAATTTTTTTTTTAATTTTAAAAACCATTTTGAAAAAAAAAATTTTTAATTTTGTTTACCTAAAAATATTTAAAATTTTTATTTTAAAGTATAATTTGGTGAAGGGTATATAAGATTCGGCACAGTCGAATGTAGGTCTCTTACTTGTTAGTATTATTGCTTCATTATGAGAAAATCTTAGTGCTTTTGCTTAGACAATTTTGTCTTGCCAACAAACGTCATTAATTGTTATGATAAATATTTGTCTAGTATAGACAGGGGGTAAGTTTGTCGTACTGGAAGCATTATTAAAGAAAATTCAAAAGTTACGATTAGAAGAAAGAATAAGTACTATAAAGTCTTACTTTGTAAATTCTCTCTCATTGAGAATAACGTCCCCAATTTCATGTTATTGGGTTAGTATAATAAAGTACCATTATAAATTGTACTATTAAGACCAGTATTTAAATAACTAGACTACAAGTAGCAGTAGCAACAAAAAAGCACAAGTAGTCTAGTTAAAAAATTAATAAAAACTCGGAGTCAATCAATTACTACTACTATTGCCACCTTCACATTTTAGTAGCAGTAGTTGTAGTAGTAGCAATAAAAGAAAAATTTAAATGTAGCAGAGTATTTTTTTGTACTGATACCTTAAAAAAGAAATAGTTATAAAGTACAAGAGACATTTGTTTTCTATGACTTCTGCTACTTTTAAAATTTAGTAGTAATATAAGTAGCATTGATGTAGCAGTTGACGTAGTAAAATAAGTAGCAGTTAAGTAGTAGTTGAGGTACCAATATTAGTAGTGAAGATGGTAACACGTACATCTGAAACGAATAAAAATGAATTATACTTTCAAAAACTCTCAAAACAACAGCAATACACTATGTTTATTTTATATATTTTTGGTATTAAGCCTAGTACTCTGTTTATAATTGCGAAAAATTATTGTTTTTCATACGAAAAATTTTATATGCAACAAACGATCAGCTGTTGGTTTTAATTTCGTGCGAAAGAAGTGCTACTTATGTTATTTCGTGTGGAAAATTAAGGTTGCCAGATGTATTTCACATGTTTTCCACAATAAGAACAGAGTACTGCTTTTGCGAAATTATTTCGCATATATTTCGTTCCAATTATTTTATATGTAGTTTGACAGCAGTTCGCACGAAATTTTGAACAGAGTACTTAGCTTTATGGATGAAGATTTTCTTCTATTGCTACCTCAACTACTACTTAACCGCTACTTCTTCTAATACGTCAACTGCTACCTTACTGCTACTTCTAAATAATATAAATCAAAACTCGATGTAGAGCAGTAGCAATGATTTGTATTTTAATGCTACTACTTCATTTACAATTCATGTTTTATTACTACTGCTCTGTTTAGAGTTTTAGTTTTTGAAAGTAGCAGTAGTTTTAGAAAATACAAGGAAAGAAAAATAGATAAATGCTACTGCTACCGCTACTGACAATTTTTTGAAGCAATAGTTAAAAATGTTTTAGTTATCGTAGCTTTTTAACCATTAATTAAGACCCACTTTGTGAATTCTAATTCATTTTCGATTGTCTGATTTAGGTTTTTATACCCATCACCATGAGTGGCAAGGGTGTTTATAAGTTTGTCATTCCGTTTGCAATTTCTACATTTTTCATTTGCGACCCTACAAAGTATATATATTCTGGAACGTTATAAATAGCGAAGTCGATATAGCCATGTCCGTCTGTCTGTCTGTCTGTATGTTGAAATCAACTTTCCGTAGCCCCCAAATAACTTACAAACATAATTGATACATCAATATATGGGGAATTCTTCTGGCTCGGTCGCTATTTAAAATCGAGAAAATCGGCCCACAAATGGCTGAGATATAAGGAAAAAATTTGGCCTATTTTATAACTATATCTGGATTACTAAGTCATTAATATAGACAATATGGATATCTTATGATAGATATTTCAAAGTCCATTGCAACGATTTATATAAGGCTATAGTAATTTGGACCTACAAAGGGTCAAAATTATTTTTTAACCCGAATATTTTTTTTTTAGCACAAACATTTTTTTTTTCATTAATAATTTAAAAAAAAAATTATTTTTTTTTTAAATTTAAAACCAAAAAAATTTAAAATTTTTTTTTTAAAAATTAAAAAAAAAATTGGAAAAATAAAAAAAAAAAAATTTAAAGCTATTTAGAATTTTTTTTTTTTAAATTTTGAAAAAAAATTTAAAAAGAAAATTTTTTTTTTTTAAACTTTGAAAAAAAAATTTTTATTTTTAATATTTCAAAACAACATTCAAAATATATTCAAAACAATTACTTGATTTGATCTATATACGGATTACTAAGTCATTAATATAGACAATATGGATAACTAACGATAGATATTTCAAAGTTCATTGCAACGATGTATATAAGGCTATAGTAATGGGTCAAAATCGGAAAAAATATTTTTGAAATCAAAAAAAAATTTTTATCATAATTTTTTTTTCACTAATAAATTTAAAAAACTTTTTTTAAAAAATTACAAAAACAAATATTTTAGTAAAAAAAAAAAAAAAAAATTTTAAAAAATTTTGAAAAAAAAAATTTGAAAACAATTTTTTTTTTTTTAAATTTTGAAAAAAAAAATTATAATTTTGTTTACCTAAAAATATTTAAAATTTTTATTTCAAAGTATAATTTGGTGAAGGGTATATAAGATTCGCCAAAGCCGAATATAGCTCTCTTACTTGTTTATTATAAAATATTAAGTAAAAGTACTAATAATCAACCCCTTTGGCTTATTATTCACTCAGAACCATATATACATACTTAATTTCATGTTTCTAGGTCAATTAATATAGAAAATTCAAAAAGTACCATTTTTCTCTCTTTATTTTACCTTAAAGAGTACCAAACTGTTTACACGTATTTGGCCTAATCTACACCTTCTTACTTGAGTTCCAAATAACAACCTGTTAGTTATGTTTTGTATGGAATGGAAGAACCAATGCTTAAAATTTTATCAAACTATTCTTATTAATTTCGTATAAAATGTGTTTTCCCGTTTTTACCCCTTTTTGGTACTTTTTTTTGTCCACATTGAGATATATTATTACAAATATTATTTAAATAAGTTTTAGTATCATAGTGAACCTCCCACTATTCATATGTTTATGGCAATTTATAGAAAAAAAAATATTTTATAAAAAAAAGTACCAAAAATAAATTTCCAAAAAGTACCAAATTGATATTTGTTATTTTTTGAGATATAAGGAATACAATATAAAAAACAATGTACAATAGTTTTCTAAAATACAATTCTAAAAAAGTACCAATAGTTTTTACCCGTTTTCTCCCCTTGAAATTTTCAAACAAACACCTGTCAACTATTTTTTTATGTAGTTGAAGATGGATTTTTAATGTTTTTTGTTATCTGTAATAGTTTAGAAGATATAATTTTACCGATTTTACCCTTTTTACCCCCTAAATGCCTTCTTAGTAGTATACATAGAGAAAGGGGAAACTGTAGTCGAAATTTCATGTCTTTAACTTTTGGCGTTTGGGCTGGTCAGTCATTCGGTAACGTTACTATTTTATAAATACAGAAGATAGATTTGTTGTCATGTCACATTAATTTTAGTTAAAATCAGTGGTCGGCACTAACAGTCAATAGAAGCCACAGGGATGTATTGTGACTGCATATTATTTTATACCTTATGTGTATTTAAGTTTTTAGCAAAGTATAATCATTGTATTAGCATTTAAAGCCATTACTAGGTAATATAAGTTTTTGCTATGAAACTAATATTTTTGAAAAACTCCTTTAATGTAATTTTATCCCTCCACAAACTTTGTGAGTGTATGTTAGAAAACTACTCACATATTATAATCCTTGTAAAGTTTATGTAGATTTTCTTTGTTAAAATAAATTTGAAATAACATTATTATGTTCATTGTGGTGGAAGTGCGATAAAACAAAATGTCGTTAGAGGTTTAATTTCAATCTAAAAAAAAAACAAAGGAACAAAGAGTTTATATTATTCCTAGGAATTAGTGGAGGTAGCTAGTTTAAGAGGCACTACATTTTTGGTTAATTTGTAATATTTTTTTGTTTTTAGTGAGTTTTTAAACCAGGTAATAAAAATTCACTGACAGAGATTGCATCACACTTGTTTTATGAAATCAACACAACACAACACAAGGTGCGTGTTAATTTATTTAACTGAAATCTACTTTCAAAAACCCCAAACCCTGTCTTCGACGACATCACTTACTAGCAGTCATTTGCTCTTTTTATCCCCTTAAAAAAGGTAATTAATTCATAATTTTAATTAGTCTTTTTCATTATATTTTTTTTTAAGTTCTAGTTAATGTTTTTTTGGGCAGTTTTTGTTTTTATTATTGTTGTACTCGTGCATAAAAATATTAAATTAATTTTTGCTTTTATTTTTTTTATTATTTATGTCCCCTCATTTTCCATTAAAATAAACTGATTATGTGCGAGAGAGGGAAAGAGAGAGTGAGAGTTGTAATAAGGGTCCTTTTTTTATGATTTATTTTTGTTGTTTTTGTTTTAAGGATAACAAATCTGTTTTATTTGCTTAGTTTTGTAGTTGTTGTAATTAATTTTGTTGTTGTTATTGTGGTTTTAGCTTAAGAACAATTTACCAGGGAGTGTTTTGCTTACACATTTGTAAAATGAGCTCAAGTTTTATGACCTCAAGCTTTGTTTATTATAGTAGTTTCTAAGAAATTTTTGTGATTTTTTTAAGGAAGTTTTATAGTAATTTAAACAAAATTTATTACATCCTTTTTATGCGTTGTTTTTTTATTTGGTCAACTGGTGGAAGGGGGCAAGTTTTCGGGCTTTAATCATGATTTAGTGACTTATTTTTGGGGGTAATTTTTTTAAGAAACAATTATAGTTTCATTATTGAAATATGTAAAAAAAAACTATAATATCAAACAAGTTTCAAAGTCCTAAGTAACTACTATGCAGTTTTTTACAAGGGACTTAACAAAAGTCTCTAAAATTATTAACAAACTTGTTTGTTTCTGCAATAAAAAATTTCCATTTGTTACAAAAATTCTATAGAATATCAATAAAAATGGTTTGAAATTTCATTTCTAAGCAATATACGCAATATATGACTTGTTGGCTACATGTCACATTCATTTTAGTTGAAATCAGTCTGGGCACTCTCAGCCAACAAGGACAAATAATGTTCGGAATTCACATTAAGGAAATATACAACTTTTTTATACTGCAAAAAAAATTGGCATAACCGATTAAAATCCGGTTCAAACCTGGTTTTTTTTAATCGAATTTAAATAAATTTAATAAATTTTCTATTTTAGTTCTTTTAAGCTCTTCATTTATAAATATAAATTAAAATTTATGATTAATTTTTAGACAAAAAAAAAAATATTTTATTTCAAAACTACAATCGGCGAAAACCCTAAAATTTTTTAAACTTTTATTTTTTTAAATATGTATGTATTTTTTAATAACTTAGAACACAGTCATAAATTTACTAAAAATTGTTACAATACCGGTTAATATCCGATTCAAAACCGGTTTTTATTCGGTTCAAACCCGGTTTATAACCGATTCAGCCTATTTTTTTTATTTATTTTGTTTCGTCAATCATTTATAAACAAAATCTGTGATTAATTTTTCTTAAAAAAAAAAATAAAAAAAATTTTCAATTCGACTAAACGAGGGCCTGGAATGGGTTTAAAACCCTGAAATAAACATTTTAAAATTAAATAAAATTATTTTTATATTAATTAGAAAATAGTGTTAAATTTGAAAAAAAATTGTATATCCGAAAAAACCCGGTTCCTAACCGATTCGAACCCGGATTTTATTCGGTTCAAACCCGGTTTATAACCGATTCACCATATTTATTTATTTTGTTTCGTAAATCATTTTTAAACAAAATCTGTGATTAATTTTTCTTAAAAAAAATTTAAATTTTAAACTCGACTAAACAACGGCCTGGAATGGGCTTAAACCATGAAATAAAAATTTTATAATTAAATAAAATTATTTTTATATTCCTTAGAAAATAGTCTTCAAATTGAAAAAAATTGCATATCCGCTAAGAACCCGGTTCCCAACCGATTTGAACCCGGTTTTTATTCGGTTCAAACCCGGTTTATAACCGATTCACCATATTGTTTATATTTATTTTGTTTCGTCGATCATTTATAAATAAAATCTGTGATTCATTTTTCTTAAAAAAAATAAAAATTTTCAAACGAGGCCGTTGTTTGAAAATAAACTATGAAATTGTTTAAAACCATGCAATAAAAATTTTAAAATTAAATAAAATTATTTTTATATTCCTTAGAAAATAGTCTTAAATTTGAAAAAAAAAAATCGCATATCCGGTAAAAACCCGGTTCGTAACCGATTTGAACCCGGTTTTTAATCGGTTCAAATCCGGTTTATAACCGATTCACCATATTTTTTTATTTATTTTGTTTCGTCAATCATTTATAAATAAAATCTGTGATTAATTTTTCTTAAAAAAAATTTAAATTTTCAACTCGACTAAACAACGGCCTGGAATGGGTTTAAAACCATGAAATAAAAATTTGAAAATTGTATAAAATTATTTTTATATACACTAGAAAATAGTTTTCAAATTGAAAAAAATTGCATATCCGCTAAGAACCCGGTTCCTAACCGATTCGAACCCGGTTTTTATTCGGTTCAAACCCGGTTTATAACCGATTCACCATATTTTTTTTTTATTTGTTTTGTTTCGTCAATCATTTATAAACAATATCTGTGATTAATTTTTTAAAAAAAAAAATAAAAAAATTTTTCAATTCGAACTAAACAACGGCCTGGAATTTGTTTAAAACCACGAAATAAAAATTTTAAAATTAAATAAAAATATTTTTATATTCCTTAGAAAATAGTTTTAAATTTGAAAAAAGAAAAAATTGCATATCCGGTAAAAACCCGGTTCCTAACCGATTCGAACCCGGTTTTTATTCGTTTCAAACCCGGTTTATAACCGATTTACCATATTTTTGATATTTATTTTGTTTTGTCAATCATTTATAAATAAAATCTGTGATTAATTTAAAAAAAAAAAAATTGTCAATTCGAACTAAACAGCGGCCTGGAATGGGTTTAACGAAATAAAAATTTTTAAATTAAAAAAAATTATTTTTATAATTCTTAGAACATGGTCTAAATTTAAAAAAAAAATGTGCATATCCGGTAAAAACCCGGTTCCTAACCGATTCGAACCCGGTTTTTATTCGGTTCAAACTCGGTTTATAACCGATTTACCATATTTTTTATATTTATATTTTTTCGTCAACTATATATAAATTAAATCTGTGTTTAATTTAAAAAAAAAAATTAAAATTTTTCAGCTCCACTAAACAACGGTCTGGAATTAGTTTAAAACCATGAAATAAAAATTTGAAAATTAAATAAAATTATTTTTATATTCCTTAGAACATGGTCTAAATTAAAAAAAAAATGTGCATATCCAGTAAAACCCGGTTCCTAACCGATTCGAACCCGGTTTTATTCGGTTCAAACCCGGTTTATAACCGATTCACCATATTTTTTTTAATTATTTTGTTTCGTCAATCATTTATAAACAAAATCTGTGATTAATTTAAAATAGAAAATTTTCAATTCGACTAAACAACGGCCTGTAATAAGTTTGAAACCATGAAATAAAAATGTTAAAAATAAAAAAAATTATTTTAATATTCCTTAGAACAAGTCTTAATTTAAACAAACAATTTCCATATCCGGTAAAAACCGCGGTTTCTAGGACCGATTCTAGGACCGATTAAAAACCGGATTGGAACCGATTAATCGAAAAATCGGCATTTATTTGGTTAATAACTAGTTTATGTTTATTGATTTAGTTAATAATTTATAAATGATAATTTTGCTGAATTTTTCAGGTTATTTTTATATAAAAATTGTAAAATTAAATTTTTTTATCCGATTAAAAACCGGTTTGGATCCGGTTCAAATCCTTTTATTTATAGCCGACAAATAAATGATAATTTTTCTACGTTTTTCAGTTTATTTTTATATAAAAATTGTAAAATTCAATTTTTTTTCCGATTAAAAACCGGTTTGGATCCGGTTCAAATACTTTTATTTATAGCCGACAAATTTGCTTTATTTCTAGATTATAAGCTTTCGTTTATAAAAAAATGTCGATTAATCGGTTCCAAACTGGTTTTTAATCGGTTGAAGAACCATTTAGGAACTGGGTTTTTACCGCATGTGGAAATAAAAAAAAATCGATTAATCGGTTTCAAAAAAATTTTTGAAAATTTCAAAATGTTTAGAAAACAAACAAATTTTTAGAACAAAAACTTGTTTTGCATCGATTTCATCAAGGTTTTTAATGCATTGAAGAATTGGTTCTAAACCTTTCGGGTTCTTAATTTACTCAAATGTCATGGAACTGCAGTTCCAAACGTTTCCCCAATTTTTATAAAATTAAATTCTATTTTTTTTTTTTAATAGAAATATAAGATTTTTATTTCCCCTCTTTTCAAACTAATCTCCTGTATTTTTTAACCTGCATTAATTATTCATTTATTTACCCAAAAAACAAAAAAAACGAAAAACCATACATTTGATTAATTATTATATGAAAATTGTTGATACATCTTGTTGTAATTGTTTTTATGTATGTATATTTATATGTTGTCGTTTGTTGTTATATTTCCAGTTGTTATGCATAAGGATAAAGAAGAAAATGGTAATAGTGTCTTACCTCATATACACGCACATGATGGCTATCGGACACGAGAGCTGGGAGCTTTCGAACATGGTCTATTAGATGGTGATATGTTCCTGCAGGTAAGCAATTTACACAAATTATTTTATTTTTATATTATGAGAAACCACAATACCACACACACACATTTTATATACATATACTCGTACCTATACTGCGAAATACAAAATAATTGAGAAATTAAGACATTAATAAAAAAAGATTTAGTTTGATTAATGCCAAAGATAGAAAAAAAAAGTTTGTTGAGAAGAAATGTAAATGAATAATTAATATTGAAGACAATAATTATTAGCGGAAAAGAAAATACCATTTCCTGTAAGAATTTTGCATTTTAATTATCAGAATTTCTTTATTTTTTTCGACAAAAAAAAAAAAAAAAAAAATAATCGATTAAATTTAGCCTCATTTTAATCGATTATTTTTTTTTTTTTTTTTTGTAAATCATATTTTTTTTCTATGAATTATGGTTTTAATTTAACTAAATTTTTATATTTATGAAATTTGGCGAATCGGTTATGATTCGGGTTTCGAATTATATTGTTGGGTTCAAACATGCCTGAATCATGTTTTGCTTTGTTATTTACTGTTCGCTGTTTCTTTAGGTAAAAAAAAGTAAACAAAATTTTAAAATTTATTAAAGTTGGCGCATCGGTTATGAACCGGGTTTTTAACCGGTTACTAGAAAACGAGTTTGAACCGGTTATTGTCTTTTAAAAGTTGAATTCAATTCTTTGAATTTTTATTATAAAATTTGTTATCTTGTGTAAATTTATCAAATTTCCTAAACAGGGTTTAAACCGGTTATTATTTATTTTAATTAAAATTCAAAACTATTTAATTTTTGTTGATAATTATGATTTAAACTGGTTTTTGTTTATATGAAGCCAAGTTTAAAAAACTTAAATTTTTTTTTTAAATTTTGTGGTTCCTTATGCATTTTTACGAACCGGTTATAAACCGGGTTTGAACCGATTCTTGTATTTCAAGAAAAATTTTTATTTTTATAATAATTTATGTTTTAAATGTCCAAATTTTGTTACTTAGCAAAATAATCGAACCGGTTATAAACCAGATTTGAACCGGTTTTTTATTTTGAAGTAAAATTGAAAAATTTAGTTCTTGTAGTATAACATATGTTTTCAACATGTCTAAATTTAATTACTAAGCTAATTTTTCCGAACCGGTTATGAACCGAGTTTGAACAGGTTTTTGTATTTTGAAGCAAAATTTATAAATTTTGTATTTTTATTATAATTTATGTTTCATCATGTCTAAATTTTGTTATTTAGCAAATTTTTCAAACCGGTTATAAACCGGGTTTGAACCGGTTTTTTTTTATAAAAATTTAAAAATTTTGTATTTTTATTATCAGTTAAGTTTTCAACATGGTAAAATTTCTTTAATTATCTAACTTTTCGAATCGGTTATGAACCGGGTTTAAATCGGTTTTTTTATTTTGAAGTAAAATTTAAAAACTTAGCTTTTATATTATAGATTATGTTTTATAATGTTCTAAATTTGATATTTAGTTAATTTTTTGAACCAGTTATGAACCAGGTTTGAATCGGTTTTTTGTATTTAAAGCACAATTTAAATTTTTTTATTTTTTTTATAATTCATGTTTTAACATGTCTAAATATTGTTATTTAGCAAATTTTTTGAACCGGGTTTAAATCGGTTTTTTGAAGTAAAATTTAAAAACTTAGCTTTTATATTGTAGATTATGTTTCATAATGTTTTAATTTTGATATTTAGCTAATTTTTCTGAACCGGTTATGAACCGGGTTTGAACAGGTTTTTGTATTTTGAAGCACAATTTAAATTTTTTTTTATTTATATTATAATTGATGTTTTAGCATGCCTAAATTTTGTTATTTAGAAAATTTTTTGAACCGGGTTTAAACCGGTTATGAACCGGGTTTGTAGTGTTTTTTATTTTGTATTAAAATTTTTATTTTTATTATAATTTCTATTTCAACATGTCTAAATTTTGTTATTTAGCTAATTTTTCGAACCGGTTATGAACCGAGTTTGAACCGGTTTTTGTATTTGGAAGCACAATTTAAAATTTTTTTATTTTTATTACAACTTATGTTTTAACATGTCTAAATTTAGTTATTTAGCAAATTTTTCAAACCGGTTATAAACCGGGTTTGAACCGGTTTTTTTATTTTGTATACAAATTTAAAAATGTTGTATTTTTATTATGAATTAAGTTTTCAACATGTTCAAATTTCGTTAATTATCTAACTTTTCGAATCGGTTATTAACCGGGTTTAAACCGGTTATTATTTTTTCTGGTTCTTCTGAAAGAAAAACAAAAAATTTTCTATTTTAATGGTAAATTGGTTTTTAACATATGAAAATTTACATATTTTCAACTTGTCCAAATAATGTGTCCATGTTAATGTTAGCATTTTTGAGAATCTGTTACAACCGGATTTTAAAATACAGAAAAACAAAATAATTTTCAAATTAAAATTTTCCAAAACAAAAATCTGATGATTTAAAAAGAGCCAAAAACAAAATAATAACAAATTAAAAATTTAATATTAACAAAAAAAAAAAAAAATAAAAAAAATATTTCAAAATTAAATTTGAAATTTAAAAAAAAAATTTGAAAATTAAATTTTTTTTTTTCTTAAAATTTAAACAATTCTCAAATTTTAAGGCAAATTTTGTTTTCAGTTAGTCAAAATCAAGATTTTTAAAAAATTTTGTCAAACGGTTATGAATCAGTTTTGAACCGGTTATGAAAAATTAATGACTGAAAATTGAAGCTGTATTTGTTTCAATCACAAAATATCGATTATTTGAAAATATCTTAGAGAAATTTCCTTGAGGAAATTCTGTTTTACTTATCATTCGTTTGAATGGTTTTCAAAAAAACGTTCTATCATCCATCATTTATAAAATTTATTTATGTTTTCGGAAACAAAGTTAAATTTAATGTAGTCTTTATTAAACTTAACAAAAAAAAGTGAAATTTTTTTTGGACAATTTAGCTAAACACTTGACAAAGAAACTCCATACAATTCATTTCAATTCATTCAAATGCAAATTTGTTCTAAGTAAAATCCACCCCCTTGTATGAAGAAAAAACTGCACCTGCATTTAAAATGCACATTTCTTTCTTAGGAAATTTTGTTTTTTTAGGGGGTTGAGTTATAAAAGCAGCACCTTTCCTGTTAAACATTTTCAAAAATTTATAAATTTTATTGTTTTCTTTGTTGCTGTGTGTTGTTCGCAACACATGTGTGTAACAGAAATTATTGGTATTTATGTAGAAAGTGCATTTATGTGTATGAATTTGTTGTCTTAGAAAATGCACCTTGTTTTAATGTTCCGTTTCCCAAAAGCTTTTTTTCTGTTTGTTTTAGGTGGAAACCAGCTACAAAAACAACAAGTTTGATGGAAATATGCCAAAATTGTTATCAAGTTGTTGTTGCTGTTGCTGGGCAAAGCCAACACATTCATATTCATACACGTTTTTACTACATGAAATCCAAACGTTTTTTTTTTTTTCTGTTTTGCTTAAAAGTACTTAAATGTACGAACGAACGTATGAGTGTATTTAAAGTTTTTCAATAACACCTCTCATGTTTTCTAGTACTAATTGCTGAGTTGCACAATTGTGCACTTCCGGCCATATTTGTCCTGACACGTCACGTACTCTGTGTCAGTTCATTCATTCATTCATTCCTTTTTATTCGTTGCACAACCCAACTCCTTGGTTTTTCTTCTTTTTTTTTTTTTTTTTGCACCCGTGAGAGAAAAAAAATCCTTTTTCTACAAGGAAATGCATTTTTGTATGCAATTCTATGAAGCCTGTAACACAAAAAACCACTCAGAGTTTAAAATTTCTTCTTTTTTTTTTTTTGGTTTTTTTTACCTGTTGATGTTGGCTGGTTGGTTGTTTGGTTTGGCTGGGCTGTCAGGTCGAGCAGGATTTTTTTTTTGTACTCAATTTACTCACTCGGTTTTTGTGTGTTTTTTTTTGCATTTGTGAGAAGTCCTAATCATTTTCTTTAAAAATGGCATTTTGTCACGCATCCCAGTCGGTAAATATTCGTAAATATGTTTAACAAGTGAACTTGTTAGTAAAATAATAACAATAACAACAGCAACAACAAAAATATTTAACAGACCTATTGGGAGTTGTTAAATATTAAAGAAATTTTTATGTTAAATATTTGATTTTTATTCGTTATTGTTGGCCAACAAGTTTTTCTTTTCCAAAGAAAGAAATAAATAAAACAATTTTATTGTTTTTCGAAACAGAAATTAAAATTGTTGACAAATGCTATTAAATTGCCAGGAAATACTCGATGTAATATTGAAATTTTGAGTTTTAATATAAACATAGCAAAATTTTGTTATTTACCCATTTTTTCCAAACGGTTTTGAACCGGGTTTGATACAATTCAGTATTTCTGTTAAGTAAACATTTTAAAAATTATTTTTTATGGCAAAATGTTGTTTGAAATCTTTAAAAATTTTGTTTTTTTTTTTTAAAAAATTTGTTTAATCGGTTATGAACCGGGTTTAAACCGGTTTTTTGGGTTTTTATGTAAAACTTGAAAAAATGTTAAATTTATTGTAAATTTAGTTTAAATTAATTAAATCCTAAATAAATTTTGTTATTTCGGAACTTTTAAGAACCGGGTTTGAACCGGTTTTTTTAAATAAAAAATAAAACTTTTTGAATTTTGCCTTTTTATGGCACATTTTGTTTGAAATCTGCAAAAATGTTGTTTTTTATAAAATTTGTTCAATCGGTTATGAACCGGGTTTAAACCGGTTTTTTGGGTTTTTATGTAAAACTTGAAAATTGTTTAAATTTATTGTAAATTTATTTTAAATAAATTAAATCGTAAATAAATTTTGTTATTTTGGAACTTTTAAGAACCGGGTTTGAACCGGTTTTTTTAAATCAAAAAATAAAATTTTAGAATTTTCCCTTTTTATGGCAAATTTTGTTTGAAATCTGAAAAATTTTGTTTTTTTAAAAAATTTGTTGAATCGGTTATGAACCGGGTTTAAACCGGTTTTAGGATTTTTATGCAAAAATTGAAAATTGTTTAAATTTATTGTAAGTTTAGTTGAATTAATTAAATCCTAAATAAATTTTGTCATTTAGCAAATTTCACAAAACGGTTAAGAACCGGGTTTGAACCGGTTTTTATTTTTTTAGTATAAAATTTAATTTTTTTCATATTTATTGTAAATTTTGTTCGAAACCTGTCATAATGTTGATATTTAGCAAATTTCTCTAATCGGTTATGAACCGGGTCTGAACCAGTTTTTGGGTTTTTAAGAAAATATTAAAATTTTTTCATATTTATTGTAAATTTTGTCTGAAATCTATTACAATTTCGATATTTTTCAAATTACAGGAAACGGTTAAGAACCGGGTTTGAATCGGTTTTTGTTTATTTCGGTATAAAATCGGTTTTGGTTTTTTAGTAAAAATTAAAATTTTTGCATATTTATTGTAAATTTTGTTCAAAACCTGTCATAATTTTGATATTTCGCAAATTTCTTTAATCGGTTATGAAGCCGGTTCGAACCGGTTTTTGGGTTTTTAAGAAAAAAATAAAAATTTTGGCATATTTATTGTAAATTTTGTCTGAAATCTGTCACAATTTAGATATTTAACAAATTTCACGGAGCGGTTAAGAACCGGGTTCGAACCGGGTTCGAACCGGTTTTTTTATTTTAGTATGAAATCAAAATTTTTGCATATTTTTTTGTAAATTTTGTCTGAAATCTGTCAAAATTTTGATATTTAAGATATTTTACGAAACGGTTAAAAACCGGGTTCGAACCGGTTTTAAGTTTTTATTTAAAACTTGAAAAAATTTTAAATTTATTGCAAATTAAGTTTAAATTAATTAAATCTATATAAATTTAGTTATTTATCAAATTTCACGGAACGGTTAAGAACTGGGTTAGAACCGGTTTTTATTTTTTTTTTAATATAAAATCAAAATTTTTGCATATTTATTGTAAATTTTGTTCGAAACCTGTCAAAATTTTGATATTTAGCACATTTCTCTAATCGGTTATGAACCGGGTTGAACCGGCTTTTGGGTTTTTAAGAAAATATTAAAATTTTCCATATTTATTGTAAATTTTGTCTGAAATCTGTCACAATTTCGATATTTAACAAATTTTACGAAACGGTTAAAAACCGAGGTCGAACCGGTTTTTGGGTTTTTATGTAAAACTTGATAAAATTTCAAATTTATTGCAAATTAAGTTTAAATTAATTAAATCTATATAAATTTAGTTATTTATCAAATTTCACGAAACGGTTAAGAACCGGGTTTGAATCGGCTTTTGTTTATTTTGGTTTAAAACCAAAATTTCTGTATATTTCTTGTACATTTTGTCTGAAATCTGTCACAATTTTGATATTTATGAAATTCCACGAAACGGTTATGAACCGGGTTCAAACCGGTTTTAGGGTTTTTAAGTAAAAATTAAAATTTTAGCGTTTTTATTGTAAATTTGCTTTAAATCTTGTTAAAAATTTATTATTCAGCTAATTTTACGAATCGGTTATAAACCGGGTTCGAATCGGTTTTATTTACCAAATTTGTTGAACTGGTTTTTGAACCGATTTTTTAAATTTTAAACTAAAATTTCAAAAAATCCCATTTATATTAAAAATTTTGATAAAAACTTTTGAAGCATCAATCAATACTTCTTATTAATGCGACTATGAAAGCATTTCCAAGATTTATATTTTAACATTTTGCACACAGTGTGAAGAGAAATGTATTGTAAAGTGGAGACGTATGAAATCTGTGTTTGTGGAGTATCATTGTTATAGTATCATTATAATCACTTTGACTTAATTGTTTCTTTGGTTTTTTGTTTTGAGTTTTTGATTCATTTTCAGTTCGGCTTCATTCAGGTTTTATTTTTATTACTTTAATGTGTGTGTTATTGCTCTCTCAACCTTTTCCTTTAAATCTCTAGTATAACGCCATAAAACTCCATAAAATCTTGTTTTCTTTTTTTGTCCAATTGCTGTTCTTGGGATTATTTTTGTTCAAACTTAATTTGGTTTTTTAATTTTAAAATGTTTTATTAAAAACAAACTTCGACATTTTTCAACACTATAATGTTCTATAACTAAGTGAGAATAAATGACAGATATGACCCCTTCAAAATTACTTATAAGTTATTAAAAACAAAATTCCAGCGTTCAAATGATACCCCATCTATTTTAAATAGATAGCGAAGTCGATATAGCCATGTCAGTCTATTCGTCTGTATGTTGAAATCAACTTTCCGTAGCCCCTAAATAACTTACATACATGATTCATACATCAATATATCCGCTATAGACCCGGTTCGGTTGCTATTTGAAATGGAAAAAATTGATCCACAAATGGCTGAGTTATAAAGAAAAAACCATGAGTACCTCGATTTTTTACCTATTTTTGATCTATATCTGGATTACTAACTAATACAGACAATATGGATATCTAATGATAGATATTGGAAAGACCTATGCAACGACGTATATAACGCCATAGTAAATTGGACCTACAGTGGGTCAAAATTGGGAAAAATATATTTTAAGCCAATTTTTTTTTTCACCAAAATTTTTTAGTTTTTATTCTAAAGTATTATTTGATGAAGGCTATATATACAAGTAATATAGCTCTCTTACTTGTTTTAAATTGTTTTTTTCTGCTTGCATTCCCTTTTTCTTTCCATTTACGGTAATCATTCGTTTAAAATTGCTGTTAAAGAAGCTGGACGAATGAAATGCAGATAATTGTTTCATCTCAACTGGTGGTTACTAATGAGTTTTTAATAATACACGCCTGCGCTTTTTCATTTCAAGAAAATATTAAACTGGTGGTTGTTTAAAAATATATTTTTTGAAAATTTAAGAAACTTTTGAAAAGTAAGCTCAAACATGTTTAAGTTTGCAGCGATCTGCTGGTGTTTGTTTGGTTCTCAAAGCTTTAACAATTCAATTGTTTTTTGTCAATAAAGAAAGACTTTTTTCTAAAATTCTTATATTTTTATCTCATGTTATATATATAGTTTCATTAATAACTTGTTTATTCCCATAACGATCAAAATAAACAATTAAATAATAAATTTCCTTTAACAATTAAAACACACGGCCGACCGGCCGGCTGGTTGGCTAACTGGTTGGTTTGTTGGTTGCTTGGCCGCACATACTAGGGATGCCAAACGGGACTGGGTTTTACAAATCCCGGGATTCGGGATTTTACAAATGTAAATCCCGGGATCCCGGGATTTTTCGGGACCCCGGGATTTTTCGGGATCCCGGGATTTTTCGGGATTTCGGGATTTTTCGGGACTTCGGGATTTTAGTTAAACGTCAAAAAATATATAATTCAACAATAAAAACTATTTTTTTTTGTTAATATATTTATGTTACAATATATCAAAGAAAAAACTAATGCATTGAATTAAAATAAATTTGACACAAACGATATTTCATATTTATACCCGTATTCTGAACTTTATAACAGTGAGAAATCCATAACAAAACTGTATTGAGTACATATGGTAGTTCATAATAAAAGGATTTTTAGGAAAGCGTACATTACCATTACTATGAGACTAATAGTGTAAAAATTGGTAAGGCAGTTTAAAAGTTATTTGCAAATAAAACCGCACAATTTTTGTCAAAAATGTTTGATTCCTCCCTATATTAATATTGAAAATAAAATATTGAAGTATTGTTTTATTTTATAATAAAAAATTTCCGTATGTGTGTATGTCTGTTTGAGCAGTCATAAGTATGTTGATTATGCGACAATCCTTATAAAATTTTTCACGAAATAAGTTCTAAGTACTTTGAAATTGTACTGTAAAGTATTGCGAAAATCGGAAAAAATATGAAAAAAGTTAAAAATCTAAAATCCCTAATAACTTTGTAAATAAGTGTTTAATCGAAAAAAGGAGATCGATCTGTGATCAATCATATTTTGTACCAAAAACCGTTTTTTTAAACTGAAAACCTCAAAAATCTAAAATCCTTAATACCTTTGTTTAATCGAGAAAAGAAGCTCGATCTGTGATCACTCATATTTCTGACCAAAGATCGATTTTTCATATGAAAAACTTAAAAATTCTAAACTCCCTAATAACTTTGTTTATAAGAGTTTAATCGAGAAAACGAACTCGATCTGTGATCACTCATATTCCCGTAATTTTCCGGGATTTGTTAATCCCGAAAAATCCCGGGATTTTTTTTCACAAATCCCGGGATTCGGGAAATCCCGATCCCGAAAAATCCCGGGATTTTCGGGATCGGGATTTCGGGATTGGCATCCCTAGCACATACATATATTAAAGGAGTTTTAAACTTGGCAACTTTGTAAGATAAATTTCATCTACACCTAATGACGACAACATGATCATTTGTAAAATATAAACATTTTTTTCTTATTTTAAATAAAAAAAAGAACTAAAATTAACAGCATAAAATATGAATATTAAATATGCCTCACATAAGGACTTAACACAACAAGAAACAAAAAAACGAGTGGTATTTAGAATAAAAACAAAATAGAGGGGCTTAAATCCAGTAAATAAGTATGAACAATTAATACTTGAGTATTTAAATATCACTTGAGTTGAGGGGCGCTAAGAGGGATTCTTCTTTTTTTTTTTTCAAAGATTAATAAAGAAGAACTACAAATTGTGTGCATAACTAGTGGATGGATGAGTGAATTGCTGAATAAAACCTCTCTAAAGGGGAGGACACAACTGGTGAAGTAGACAAATGAGCCAAAAGCTACAATAAGAATTTAAAAGCAAACCACACGCATTTGCTGGAAATTAAACAACAAAAAAGAATTTTACAAAGAAATCAAAAGCACAAGCTGGATGGCTGGCTGGCTTATGATAATAAACGCACAGCATGGATCATTAACGCCCCAGCTCTGCAACAGTTCACTGATACGTTTTCTTACCTCCCTCCCTTCCTGCTCTCCAGCATTGTTTTGTAAATTTTTGTACAATTTAGTAGATGATCATAAAATGTTAAGTGGCGTCATAATTTAAAATGCATCAGTGTTAAATCTCAAAACTTTGAATGCGATCGTTCAGTCTCTGTGTTGAATATCAGTATCTCATATGGTTGTTTATATGGAAGTATTAAAGGATATGGCATTGTCATCAAGCCTAAGGGGCATTTCCTCACAAGCTCACCAACTCATCAATAATCATCATAAAGATCACAGACAGAAAACCGCACTAAACAAAAAAAAAAAAAAAAAAAAACAGATCTGTAGTTTTGTTTCTTTCTCAATGCTCTCTTTGAGACTCAGTTGTGAGCTCGTGATGTTTTGTTTTTTAAGCGGATGTTTAATAATGTTAGTGTATTATGGATCGTGTATTTACCACCAGCTTTTTCTCTTTGGATATTTTATATTTTAAAAGCCATAAACAGCAATTAAATCGTGCTAGTATCTTTGTGGAGATTAAGGGTTTTGAAATTGGTTTTAGGTTTTTAGAAGACTTTAAGAAAAATCTAATTTTTAAATGTTTTAAGTAAACAAAATTAAAAAAAAAAAGATTTTTCAACAAGTTTTTCAAAATTTAAAAAAAAAAAATTTTTTTTTTCAAAATTTTTAAAATATTTTTTTTAATTTTTATCCAGTGATTTCATTAGTGAAAAAAAAATGGTAAACAAAGGTAAAAAAAATTAAAAAAAGTTTTTCAAAATTTAAAAAAAAAAAATTCAAAATTTTTAAAAACTTTTTTTTTTTTTTAATTTTTTTCAAATTTTTACCCAGTAAATTTAGTAGTGAAAAAAAAAATGTATGACAAAAAATTTTTTTGTAAAAAAAAAAAAATTCGGGTTAACAAATTTTTTTTCCGTTTTGACCCATTTTAGGTCCTTATATACATCGTTGCAATAGACTTTGAAATATCTATCATTAGATACCCATATTGTCTATATTAATAACTAAGTAATCGAGATATTGAACAAAAATAGGCCAAAAATCAAGGTTGTCCCGGTTTTTTCGTTATATTTCTGCCATTTGTGGGCCGATTTTCTCGATTTTAAATAGCAACCTAACCGGGTCTATAGCGGATATATTGATGTATCAATCATGTATGTAAGTTATTTGGGAGCTACGGAAAATTGATTTCAACATACAAAAGGACATACGGACATGGCTATGTCGACTTTGTAGGGTCGCAAATGAAAAATGTAGAAATTACAAACGGAATGACAAACTTATGTATACTTTTGCCACTCATGGTGAAGGGTATAAAAATAATAATTTGTTGGTTCAAGGATAAGTTATGGCTGGAATAGTGTGTATAAGTTTTTTCTGACTCACTCTTTATGCCACAATGAACATTCAGCATAAACGATTTGAGAGTATATTTTGTAGAATAACCAACCAAGAACATACGATTTAAACTCTGCATGACTTTTTCTTACGGGGTTTTCGAAAGTTGCAGATCTATTTCAATAAGCCGCAATCTTTTTAATAAAAACGTTTTTCACCAAAACAAAAAAAAAAATTTTTACTAAAAACAGTTTGTGGTCAAAATAAAACGCTTCTTTTAAGAACATTATTTCAATAAACAAAAATATTTTTTGTTAAAAATGGGTTTTTCACTAAAAAACGTTATTCCTCACAAAACCGTTTACTAAAAAACGTTTATAAATAATAATCAGTTTTCACAAAAAAAAATTGTTTTTCACTAATGCAAATAGCCGTTTTCACTAAACAACGTTTTTTTAAAACCGTTCTTCACTAAAAAAACGTTTTCGCAAAAATAAAACCTGTTTTAATAAAAACTTTGACAACATGAAATAATAAATATTAAAACCGTTTAATAAATGACGTTTTTTTTTGGCAATAAAACAATTTTTTACTAAAAACGTTTTTAAAAACACCGCTTTTTACTAAAAAAAATGTTTTTTTAAAGAAAGAGTTTTTGAGCCTAAAACCGTTTTTTAATAAAAACTTTTTTCACCATAAAACAGTCAATATAAAATAGTTTTTAATAATAAACATTAAAACCGTTTAATTTTTTTCACCAAAAAAACCTTTTTTAATAAAAATGTTTTTCACTAAAACCCGTTTTTTATATACTTTTCAGCACAAAAGCGTTTTTCACTAAAAAAAACTTTTTTTAATAAAAACGTTTTTCACCAAAAACCCGTTTTTAACAAAAATATAATTTTCACCATTAAACGTTTTTCACTAAAAAACGCTTTTTAATAAAAACTTTATTGACCATAAAACTGTTAACATAAAATAGTTTTTAATAACAAACATAGAACCGTTTAATAAAAAACGTTTTTTGACAATAAAACTGTTTTTTAATAAAAACGTTTTTCACCAAAAAACCGCATTTTAATAAAAATAAAAAAACGTTTTTCACCATAAAACTGTCAACATAAATAGGTTTTAATAATAAAATAAAAGCCGTTTAATAAAAAACGTTTTTTGACAATAAAACAATTTTTTAATAAAAACGTTTTTCCCAAAAAAAAAAACGTTTTTTAATAAAAAATATATTTTCCACCACAAAAGCGTTTTTCACCAAAAAACCGTTTTTCACAAAAACCGTTTTTTAATAAAAACGTTTTTCACCATAAAACTGTCAACATGAAATAATTTTTAATAATAAACATTAAAACCGTTTAATAAAAAACGTTTTTTGGCAATAAAACTATTTTTTAATAAAAACGTTTTTCACCAAAAACCGTTTTTTAATAAAAATATACTTTTCGCTACAAAAGCTTTTTTCAGTAAAAACCTTTTCTATTGAAAACGTTTTTAAAAACGGTTTTTCACATAAAATAGTTTTAATAATAAAAATTAAAACCATTATTAAAAAAGCGTTTTATGGCAATAAAACTATTTTTTAATAAAAAAGTTTTTCCCAAAAAAACGTTTTTTTATAAAAATATAATTTTCACCATAAAAGCGTTTTTCACTAAAAAACGTTTTTTAATGAAAACATTTTTAAGCATAATAAAAACGTTTTTCACCATAAAACTGTCAACACAATAAAGTTTTTAATAATAAACATTAAAACCGTTTTTATTAAACGTTTTTGGACAATAAAACAATTTCTTAATAAAAACATAATTTTCACCATAAAAGCGTTTTTCGCTAAAAAACTTTTTTTAATGAAAACGTTTTTAAGCATGAAACCGTTTTTTTATAAAAATAAAAAAAACTTTTTTTTAATGAACAAGTTTTTAAGCATAATAAAAACGTTTTTCACCATAAAAGTGTCAAGATAAATAGGTTTTAATAATAAACTAAAAGCCGTTTAATAAAAAACTTTTTTTTACAATAAAACTATTTTTTAATAAAAACGTTTTTCACCAAAAAACCGTTTTTTAATAAAAATATACTTTTCGCCATAAAAGCGTTTTTCAGTAAAAAACTTTTTTATTGAAAACGTTTTTAAGCATAAAACTGGTTTTCACCATAAAACTGTCAACATGAAATAGTTTTCAATAATAAACATTAAAACCGTTTAATAAAAAAACGTTTTTCACAAAAATAAACCGTTTTTTAATAAAAAAGTTTTTTCCCAAAAAACATTTTTTTTATAAAAACGTTTTTCACCAAAAAAAATCATTTTTTAATAATATCATCATCATAAAACCCTTTTTTTATAAAAAAACTGTTTTATTAATAACAGAGTTTATACAAAAAATACTTTTTCCACATAAAAACATTTTCTACTAAACCGTTAATAAACAGGTAAGATAACGTTACCCCTAAGATGCAGTTTCAGCTCGGCTAACGTTAGATCTTAAAAAACGTTACCGAAATAACTACAATTACCGTTAACGTGAAAATAACGTTACCATTACTCTATAAATAATTTAAAATTGAAAAGTAGAAATGATTGTTTATCAATCGCAACTGTTTTGTAAGACGATTGGTTTCAAAAACAAATAATTGACAATTTAATGATTCGTTTTACAACATGGGGATTTTCTTTCTCAGAAATCTACTTACTTTTAATTTAAGTTAAATTGAAATTATCATTAACCCTCTAATGATCAAGCATGCCTCAAGGCACTCTTCGCAAAAATGCCAATAAAAATGCATATATAACTGACTTTTCATTTCAAAAACTATTGTAACAGTTTTTAAAAAACGTACTTAAATATTTGAATAAGCCTTGAAAGCTCTTAAAAGCTCTCTTCTTTCTTATTTACTGCACTTTTTACAATCTACATAAGTGCATTATTAAACAAAAAAATATGGGAAGTCCATGTTGTGTTATCAAACGTTGATTAAAGTGTTTTAAGTTTCCCGAATTTATATATTGGAGTCAAGATTTATGTAAAAAAAAGTTAAGCTACTCTTTAGAGACGTGATTTAGGGATGAGTGCCTTCAGGCACTCTTGGGCATTGCAGACTAGTTTTGCTGCTAAATGTTGTTTTGTTTTCTTTGCTTTGATTTGTCGAGTATACAAACGTTTCAAATTATCTGATTTGAGTGATGAACAATTAGAAAAGTTCATTAAAAGGTTATTCGGGAATACAAAAAATTAATATTTTAGTAAGATAGTTTTCATATGCTAAATTCCCAATTTTATTGATAAATTCACTTGTTTTCAATTGACACACTATACTAACTAAGACCCAACTATGTTTTAATCTCTAAAGCCCCAAAGGGTGCCTTAAGGCACTCATTTAGTTTTTCTCACCTGGCGGGTAAACCATTTATTGTACAGATTTTTAAATGTTGTTTTTGAAATCAGATGCCCAAATTAGCCATTTTTTTAGAAATTGGCATTAAAGGGTTAAAATACCGTTACCGAAACATCAGTAAATACCGTTACCGAAACATCAGTAAATACCGTTACCGAATTAATGGAAATTATCGTTACCATTACCTTTCAATAGGTAACTTAGTAAACCGATCTTCTACAAGTAAAACGTTTTCCATTAAATTTCCCAAATTTCTTAAATTTTTCTTTTGATTTCATGTTAACAAGGTGCGAAAACCATTAAATTCTTTTTTTTTTAAAAAAAATTTGGAAAAATAAATTCATGAAACCCACCATCATTATTATTAAACCACAAAATAAGCAACATGTTTAAATAAATTTTACAATATTTGGTTGAATTAAACATAATGTTTATGAATTTAATAAAATTAAATGATTTTTTTTAACAACAAATCTAATGTAACAAGGTGGCTTACAGCATAAATAACATACGAAATTCTGTCGGTTTAAATGTTTGTTGATAACCCAGCAGAAAAATTAAAAACATCAGTCACAACATTCAAGAAATCATTCAATAAACCAATTATTGATTATTTAAAGCAATGTTTAATAAAGACAGACATGATCAAACATGAATTATCAAGATTTTGCAAGCAATATATTGATTCATATAAACATTTCTAAATTAGAGACTGATTAAAATAGTTTTGTTATGGAAATAATGAATTTTTTTTTACTAGCAAATTCTATTACTTTTTCACTTCCTGGTAAGTTGTTCTGATGTTTTTTGCTGGGTTGCAATGTTTGTAGTAAAACCACAACATGACTTGTGAGATACATGTGGCAGATTAAGTGTTAAATAATTTTTCATTTGTCCATTTGTCTGTGTCCGTTGTCCGAGTGTCGTTTTTAAGCATCTGTAAATAAATTAAAATTGATTTTAAAATGCGTTTTTTTGTTTTGTCTTTTTTCAAATCTCATATAGTTTTTGGTGTTTTTTTTTTTTTTTTTTGTAATTTTTATGGCTTAAAGCTGGTGGTGGCTTTTAGTATGTGTTAATTGTTGAAAATCATGCGAATTTATACATATTAATAAATATTTTTATAAATTTATCTAGGTTTTTTTTTTTAAGCAAAAACTTTTTATTATGTCTAGTCTGGGCTTTAAGCTGTTTTATTTTGTTTTTCATTTTCTTTAAACAAGCAACCGTAAAATGTATAATTTTCGGTTAGTACAACTAACAAACAAATGTAGTTATTAATAATTTTAATAAATATTTATGTTTTGAAAACAGTTAACCATAAATATTAAATAAACTCATACGTGTAAAAACTTTTTTTTTTTACTTCACTTTGCTTTGCTACGTTAAAACCATTTGGCGTTTTTAGCGCCAAAACATGTTTATTTATTTTTTTTCTTTACTTTGTTGGCTTTAAAATCATGTATTTTCACGCTCTGGGAATTACTTAGATTCTTTTTTTTTTTGCCAATTTCATTATTACTCATCATCTATTAAAGAAATGTTATGAAAAGCTGGCCATTAATATTGTAATATTATAAGACGATTAAATCGTTGCTTTGCTGTTAAAAAAGGAAAAAAATTGTTTCAATTTAATCTTGAAATAGATCAAAAATGGTCTTGCAAAGTCGTCGGTGATATCAGTTACAACAAGTTGCTGTAGGATTTGAATTTCTTTACAATTTGCTTCACAGATAAGATAAGAAAAGTTGCGGGAAAAAATGTTAAATTTTAAAAGATGTCATAAGAAAGTTTAGTGAACTTTTTTATAGCAGATGCTGTAAGAAAGAAACTCCATGGAAATGACAAAAAAAAAACTTGTAAAAAAAAATTTCTTTATTAATTTTTGTGTGAAAATCCTTAAGTTTTGGTGAAGTTTTTGTCCCTGAGTTTGAAATAATATTGAGCATGATTTGAAATTTATATGTTCCTAAAATATTAAACGTTATAACATGATTTGATCAATAAAAATTTCAGTTTATTTTCAGTTTGAGAATTAATATTTTTCTCAAATTTTTCTCAAACCTTATTCTCAAATGTAAATGACAAATAAATCCTTCCCTTTTTTAACATGATTTGAACAACAAAATAAATGGAAGATTATTTACATTTTGAAAAATAGCTTTTTTCTCAAATGTATTTCAAAGGTGAATTTTTCTCCGATCGTTTCCAAATTGTGAATAACAAATGAATCATTCCTTTTGTCAAATATCAAACATTGTAACATGATTGAACAATGTTGTAGCATGATTTGCTCAATAAAAAACTAGAGTTTATTTTCAATTTGAGAATTAATATTTTTCTCAAATGTATTTCAAATATGTATAAGAAATATGTAAATCTTTCCCTTCCTCAAATATCAAACGTTGTAAAATGATTTGATCAATAAAAAACAATTTATTTTAAATTTGAGAATTAATATTTTTCTCAAACCTTGTTCTCAAATGTATTTTAAATGTAAATGACCAATAAATCCAACCGTTTATCAACATGAGACTTGAACAATAAAAATGGAAAGTTTATTTTTAATTTGAGAAATAGTTCTTTTCTCAAATGTATTTCAAATATGGATGGCAAATAAATGAAAAAATGTAAGACATTATTGAATTAGTTGCCATGTCTTTTAAGTTGCATTTAAATAAATACTAGTTTTCTCCAAATTTTTCTCAAGCTGTTTTCAAGCTTCATTCTCCAATGTATTTCAAATGTCAATAACAAATAAATTTTCCTAAAATATCAAACATTGTAACATGATTTGATCAATAAAAAAAAGTTTATTTTAAATTTGAGAATTAATATGTTTCTCAAATTTTTCTCAAACCTTATTCTCAAATGTATTTCAAATGTGGATCATAAATAAATCCTTCCCTTTCTTAACATGATTTGAACAACAAGCAAAATTAAGTTTATTTTCAATTTGAGAAATAGCTGTTTCTCAAATGTATTTCAAATATGGATGGCAAATAAAAGAAAAACATGTAAGACATTATTGAATTTGTTGCCATGTCTTTTAAGTTGTATTTAAAGAAATATGTACTAGTTTTCTCCAATTGTTCTCAAACTGTTTTCAAGCGTTATTCTCTAGTGTATTTCAAATGTAAATAACAAATAAATCTTCCCCTTTCTCAAGTATCAAACAGTGTAACATGATTTTATCAATAAAAAGCGGAGTTTATTTTAAATTTGAGAATTAAAATTTTTCTCAAATTTTTCTCAAACCTTGATCTCAATCATAATTCTCAAACGTGTATCAAATAACGTGTGTTACAAATAAATAATGGGCTAAACGTTCTTGACGATTAATGTAGACATTTTTAAAGTTATCGCCCTGTCACTTGTCTTTAGGGACAATGTAAAAAAATCGTGGATGATAAAAGAATCGCCAACCTGGAAAGTGTCATCTATTCAACATATTAACTTTAACTTTATATTGACTTTAGCTTTCCTACATCAGACTCTTAAGCGACTAGATTTTCCTGAATCTGGTATTTTCTCAACCTTTCGACAGCAAGAAGAGCGAAAAAGTCTTTTAAACTTTATTGTTCCACTGAAGACAAGATAAGCGACAATTACCTGAAGATTTCGTTCTCTTAAAAGACTTAAATATTGTATTCTAATAAACTTTGCTAAAGACATGATAAGCGAAATCTCCCTCAAACTTTCGACGACAATATAAGCAACAAAGTCTTGTACAATTTCTTCTTGTATAAAAAATTGATGAAGACAAGATAAGCGACAATATTTTAAAGGTTGTGTTCTCATAAACTTTCGATGACAAATGAAGCGACAAAGACTAATAAATGATCTTCTATTCAACTTAGTTGAAGACAAGATAAGCTACACTGTGCTGAAGGTAGTATTATCTCAAACTTTCGACCACATGATGAGCAACAAAGTCTTATAAATTTTCTTAACTGAAAGTCTGTGGTGACAATGTTTCAAAATCAAGAATGAGTGACAAAGTCTTAAACTGTGTTGGCGACAAGGATTTTAAATTTGTCGCTTAACTTGAAATGAGAGCGACAAGAGTGAGTTTTGGTAAAAACTTTAAGTATTTTAACATTAAGGTAAGATTTGACAAGATTTAAGACATTTTTGGAATTTGTCGCCTAAGTGATAAAGGCCTGAAAATTTTACTTTTTTAAAGCCATAGTCTTTTATTTTTCTCCTGTATTCTTAAATATTTTTATTCTCAAACTTTGTTAAAGACAAGATAAGCGACAATGTCCCAAAGACTTTAAAGTATTTTAACATTAACATGACATTTGACAAGATGAAGACATTTTTGGAATTTGTCGCCCTGTCGCCTAAGTGATAAAGGCATGAAGTTTTTTACTTTTTCAAGCCATAGTCTTTTATTTTTCTCCTGTATTCTATGAAACTCTTTCGATGACAATAAATTTAAAAATTGTTAATGAATAAGGGGGTAAGTATTTTATGTTTTATTTAGCAACTTTATTGACTTTGTTAGCGACAAATTGAGCGACAATATCTTGAAAAATCTCTGCTGTGAACCTCTTTTGCGGGGAAAAGTTTCAAATAATATCTTTATTGATGTCAAGATGGGGGACAATGATTTTTTGTCAAGATTTTATAATTTGTCGTTTTGTCGCTTAAGTAGTCTTTGGCGACAATTTAAGAAAAAAGCTTTCTTAGTGAAAATAAGCGTCACAAAGCCCTTTAAATTGTCTTCTATTATACGGATAAACTTGTATGATGTATTTTACTGATCTTCTGTCTAACGCTTTCGACGACATGATGAGCGACAGTCTTAAATATTGTCTTCTTAGCGACATTGTTTGTAATTGCGTGGCGACAAACTAGTTTAAGTGTTTCTGCATCAATTTTGTCAACGAATAAATAAAATCTTAAACTGTGTTTAAGACAAACTGAACCACAACGTCTGGGAAATTGAATCTCTTAACCGATTTGTTTGAGTCGTTAAAAATTTAGACAATGAAGAGCTAAAATCTACTTGAATTATTAAATTGTTAGAAAATAAAGTTAACAAGGTAGACACCTATCTATCCTAAACTCCATCACACTACACCCAGAGAAAAAAATATAGTCGTACTTGTTTGCCATAACTATTTTAACATTGTTACAAGTTTTTTTTAACAATATTATGGTTACTGTAATTATGTTTATGATTGCGGTAACCATAATATGCTAAAGTTACCATTTACAAGATTGTAGCAATCATATTTATGATTGTAATACAACAACATTTATACTCTGCGTGTATCTTAACTAAACTCCCCCTCCTCCTCTCTAGTTTTTTTTTAAGATGCGTGTTAAATTTATTTTACGTTTTTTTTTCAATTGTTTCCTGATTATTGTTATTTTATAAAAAAACTGAAAAAATCATTAATAATTGTTTTCCTATTAAACGGTTAATTTATTAAATTATGATTTACATTTCATTGTAATTTTATTTATAAAATTAATTTAAAACAAAGTTGCATTTATGAAAATAGAAAATGTAAAGTTTTGAACGCATCATTTTTGAATTATAAATTATACATTTAAGACAGAGAGAGAGAGATTGTAGTTGTATATAACTATTTCATCTTAATGCTAATAGGAAATAATAGTACAAATTGTAAGGGAATAATTAAAATATCTAAATGAGGAAGTTGTTGTACAGAAAAACATGAAAAAGCTTTTTAAATTAATTTGCAGGTTAGTTTTTAGAACTTGGCAAAACTTAATTTGACAGTTAGCTATGAGGCATTTCAAATTCAAAGAAATTGAGAATTGATATTGAAACTGTATAACTTAGAAAATTTGACCCACATACATGACTTAACTACAGATTTATAATCCATTACAGTCTCCCAAAGAAGGCGCCTTCTACTTCCTGTTTCTTTAAAAAAAAAATTCAAAATTTCTAAATTTTTTTTTTTTTTGGAAAATTAAAAACTCATTAAACTTACGAAAAAATCAAAGCAGTCAAACAATAAAACTAAATCACAGTACTTGAACAAGTAAGAAAACAAATATTTAAAATGTAATTAGGTATGTGTAAAACTGGTAGTTTTACAAGAAATTAACCCTTTTCTTTAACAACCAACGGCTTAAAACCAAAGAGAAGAATCAAAACCCACAAAAAAAATACTCAAAATATATTTGAAAACTATAATTATGAACAATTTAAGATGATATAAAAAAACAAGACACAAAACTGATGATACTGATGATGATGAGATGAGAGAGAACTGACATACATTTGTTAAACAATTTCAAATCAAATCAGATTTATAAACCAACCAACAACAAAAAAATTATGAATGAATTCATGATTTTAAATGAAGAATAATAACAAAAGAAGAACCAACCTGTTAACAAATCACATTGACAAGATGAGAAACAAACGAAACAAAAAAAAAAAAAAAAAAAAACGTAGAACTGTAATAAATGAATGAATAAAATTGTAAAAAAAAACAAAATCATTGATTTAATTAGCTCTCATTTCCTGGGCTAACTGACACAAACAGACCGACCGAACAAACGACCGATCAAACACACGATCAGGTAGTTGCTTATAATGACCCACAGCAGCACTAAGCAGCACATTTTTACTTGTGTTCAAGTATTATTGTAAGTAGTTTTAGAATGATCCAAGTAATTACTTTCAACATCATTGATGATGCTCACGATCGTAATGAGAGTAAAAGGGTATAGATAGGAATTCATTCATTAAAACTTTACATATTTGGTTTAAATCAATGTTTTGCTTTCAAATATTGTATGAATGATTAATCTATTAGCAGGGCGGTAAAATATTTGTTATAAGTAGTTAAAACAATACAGTAGCCGGCAAAAATTATTATAAATTATTCAAAAAAAAGCGAGGGTTGTGTCATGAGTGTTAAATGAAATTTGTTTAAAGAAAACACACAATGAAAATATAATTATCATAAAAATTAAGTTTCTTTTATAAAAAAAGCTTTACACAAAAGTTTTTATAAAAAGCTTTTTTCATTAAAAAAATATTTTTGGAAAAAATTGTTTTTTCACAACAATGTTTTTTCAATATAAAATATTTTTTTTAAAAAAAGGTTTTTTTATTGTAGAAAAGCTTTATTCATAAAAAAGCTTTTTTCATAAAATCTTAGTTTTTTTTATAAAAAAAATTTTTTTTCTATAATTTAGAATTTGTCGATAATTTTTTTTTAAAGAAAGCTTAAACTATTTTTTTTCATAACTGATGTTTTATTGTTTTCTTAAAAAAATTATATTTCTGAAAAAAGACGTAAATTTTTTTTTTTTAAATCTATAAAAAAGTTTTTTTTTCTACAAAGTTATAAAAAGCTTTTTCGTAAAAATGTACAAAAAGCATTTTTCCTAAAAATCTATAAAAATATTTTTTCTAAAAAGCTATGGAAAGCTTTTATCTATAAAGCTATTGCCTAGAAATGTATAAAAACGTATAAAGCTTTTTATAAAATCTTTGAAAGCTTTTTATAAAAAATATAAAAAGCATTTTTCTAAAAAGTTATGGTAAGCTTTCGCCTAAAGAGCTTTTTCCTAAAAAGAAAGTTATGGAAAGCTTTTATCTATAATGCAATATATAGCTTTTTCTTAAAACCTATAGAAAGCTTGTTTCTAAAAAGCTATAGAATGATTTTACCAAAAATCTATAAAAAATGTTCCTAAAATTGTATAAAAAGATTTTTTATAAAATCTTATAACGCTTTTTTTTAAAAAATTTTCGAAAGCTTTTTTATAAAAAAGTTATAAAGAGCTTTTTTCTAAAAAAGTTATAAAGAGCTTTTTTCTAAAAAGCTATGGAAGCATTCATCTAAAAAGCTAAGATAGCTGTTTCCCAAAAAGCTATAGAAAACTTTTCGAAAAACCTATGGAAAGCTTTTATCTAAAAACTTATGGAAAGCTTTTTTTCTAGAAAGCTATACAAAACTTTTTTCAGGAAAGCTATAGAAGCTTTTTATAAAAAGCTATAGAAAACTTTTTCCTAAAAATGTATAAAAAGCTTTTTTATAAAATCTTATAAAGCTTTTTTATAAAATTTTTTAAAGCTTTTTCATAAAATCTTTGAAATCTTTTTATGAAAAGTTTTAAGAAGCTTTTTTCTAAAAAGCTATGGAAAGCTTTCACCTAAAAAACTAAGAAAGCCTAAGAAAAACCGATGGAAAGCTTTTATCTAAAATCCTATGAAAAGCTTTTACCTTAAAAGATATATAAAGCTTTTTGCTAAAAATCTTTAAACATTTTTTCTAAAAAACTATGGAAAGCTTTTACCAAAAAAAGCTATATAAAATCTATAAGATGTTTTTCTTCTACAAACTACAGAAATTGTGTTTTTCTAAAGAGCTATATAAACAGTTTTTTTTTTTCTAAAAATGGTAAAAAGCTGCTTCAAGCCTTTTTCTGAATGTATTTAAAAAACCTTTTTACCCAAAATCTAAAGATTAAAAAATAAGCTTTCCAAAAAGCTATAAAAACGTATTTTTTACAACATCGCATTTCTCATAAATTTTTTTCACAACGAAATTTTTTTCATTACATTTTCTTTTCACAATAAAGCTTTTATTCATAAAAAACAGCTTTCTATAAAAAAAAAACATCCTAAGATTTTTGGATAATAAATGTTTTTTCTTAAGAAAGCTTTTTTCTAAAAGAACTTTTTATAGCTTTTTTCATAAAAAGCTTGGGAATTTTTTTTTAATAAATCTATAAAAAGCTTCTCCTCTAAAAAAATAAATTATATAAATTATTTGCAAAAATTCTAATAAAATATTTTTTTTTAATTCTATAACAATTTGTTACTGTAAGCTATAAAAAACTTTTTTCGTATAAACTTTTAAAAAGCTACATTCTAAATCCTTTTTCTTAAAAGCTTTCACCTAAAACTTTAAAAAAGCTTTTACCTTTTCTTATGAAAGCTTTATTCTAATGAAAAATTTATCGTAAAAAGGTTTTTGTACATAAATGCTATAAAAAGCTTTTTTTTCTAAAAAGTAATAAGAAAGCTCTTTTCTCAAAAAGCTATAATAAAACTTTTTCTAAAATGTAAAAATGCATTAAAAATTTTTTTTTTCTAAAAAGCTTACATCAAACTATATTCTAAAAAGTTGTAAAAAAAGCTTTTTTCCAAGAATGCATTAAAAAGCTTTTTTTATAATAAATAATTGTTCTTAAAAAATTTTGTTTCCCTAAAATGTTTTTATTTATTTCTAATAATATCTTTTGATTTCTCTGTTTCATTTGCAGGCTTTAAATGGTTTTCTAATGATACTCACCTGTGATGGCGAAGTATTTTTTGCCACCCACAGTATTGAAAGTTATTTGGGGTTTCATCAGGTAAGTTTGAACGTAACTATATGCCAAAAAACAAACATTATAAAAGACATACAACAAATTGTCTCTAATATTATCAAACATGCAAAAGTTGCATGAAACTATTTCAAGTTGCATCACACTATAATAAAAACCATAAATTCGATTTTGTGAAAGAAAGTAAGGAAAACGATTAAACTTGCGCCAGTTGCATCAAACTATTTAAAGTTGCATCATACTACGTTTAGTTTGATGAATCTAAAAAAAATAATATTTAACAATCAAATGGTCATTGCTGTCTATTATTTGTGGTTGATTTCTTATTCCTTTTTCTTTAATAGCAAGTATGTAAAAGTAGGCTCTTAATTTCAAACTATTTGCTTCAAACTTCTAATGTTTGTTAGAAAACAATTGCAAACTTTTTAGTTCAACAGTGTCATAAAACTTATTTCTGAGAAACAATTTTTGTAAGATGCAACTATTTTTTAGTTTGATGCAACAGAATAGTCTGACAGACTTGTCTATTATGCTGTCTATTATTTGTGGTTGATTTCTTATTCCTTTTTCAAGGACAACAAGTAGGTAAACGGGGGCTCTTAATTTCAAACTATTTGCTTCAAACTTCTAATGTTTGTTAGAAAACAATTGCAAACATTTTAGTTCAACAGTGTCCTAAAACTTATTTCTGAGAAAAACTTTTGGTAGATGCAACTATTTTTAGTTTGATGCAACAGAATAGTCTGACAGACTTAAGAATTGAATTACAATTAACAAATTTATCGATTTGTCCGTTCTGTAAAAGATATTAAAATAGTAAAATTTTTAAATTTTAATTCAATTCCTAAGCTTGTCAAACTATCTTCTGTTGCATCAAACTAAAAGTAGTTGCATCATACTAAAAGTCATAATTTGTTATTCTCAGAAATAAACTGAGAAAGTCGAATACTTCAGTTTTGACTTTAACTATGAGCAGGAGGTCATTGGAATTTATTAAACTTTAAATGGTTACCTCATACTACTTTTGGGGAATATCAAAACAATTCTAAGTGGAAATTATATTAAAAAACAAAATCAATTCCCAAAAAAACATTAAAAGCACTTGAGAGATTAGAAAATAATAAGAGTTCTTAAATTTTAATCGATTTCCGAAGCCTATCACACTATTTGATGTTGCATCAAACAAAAACTAGTTGCATCATACAAAAATATACAGAAAAATTTAACTTCAAATAATTGAGTCGTTGAACCTAACTTGAATTCAAGTATGTCCACTAAGAATCCTGAATTTACCTTAATTTTTTTAAAATTCTTGTGAATGAATTTTACAAATTTTAGTTTATATTCCAACGAACCCTTTGCTGGCCAAAAGTTTCATTCAAATGCTACATTTAGATTACGTAATTCTTGGTTTTCATTTGTTTAACTTTCTTATCAAAAAACAAACATCTTTAATAAACATTTGTATAAAACTCTTTAATAAGAAATCGCTTTCAATAACCAGAAGTAGAAGAGCAAATACAGTTCAACCTGTTTTCTTACACTTATTATACGGCAAGGGTTGCAGTATAAGTTTGTCATTTCGTTTGTATTGAATTCAACATGCAACAATCATCATGTTTATAAACAGCAGACACTTCTACTTATCAACAATGTTGACAACACGCTGTTATTAACATTTTTGTTTATAAGTATAACAACATTAACTGTTAAAGCTGCTAACATTAACATGCTGCTAAAAGCCTTAGAAATAGAACATTCTAGTTTTGTCCGTTAGATTATTCATGAAACTACTACAAGATGGCACTGTGTGTACATAAATAGTAACAGCGAAGTGCAGAGGAGTTAATGTCTTGTAGACGCTGTTAGATTTAACATCAACTGTATTACCAGTGAGTTTTTAAAGTGTGTAGATGTAAGTGTGTCTATTAAAAGAGAGTGACTATTTAAATTGTTGTGTAAATTTAAATAAATAAAGAGTTGTTACAATTTTTTAAACTACTGATCGCTTTTATTAGCAAGTAAAATAATTAGATTTATTTAAAGTAAATAAACCATCGTTTTTAAAAGGTAAAAAACTAACAATTTGATCACGAAAGGTTCATCGATATTTTAGGTTTATTTCCGATAATTTTGTTATTGAAAATCGTGGAAATCGGATCAGATAAAGGTAAAAGAAACATAAAATAAATATTTTGAGGCTATTTAGTCCTTGCTCTACACTTCACCATAAGTAGTTTAGAACAACTCAACTCAAGTAGGATGAAGAGGTGTGTTCATATTTTTGCCCGCTTAATATGTCCTATTTGCAGAATTGGTCTCACTATAAAAGACTTCTATAAAATTCCTAAAGAAGGGTATACAAAATTCGTCACATTTTTTACTAAAAAGAACTTTAACTTTATTCTTTATCAATATTTCTGTTTGTTTCCAATAAGAAGATCATCCTCAATAGTTGTCTCTACATAAAGCAATAAATAATAAATCAGTGTTCGAACAGCGGCGGGAGGATTGCGCAATCGCATTGTATTACAATTCTGCTGTGTTTTTTTAGCTTTTTAGTTCTGTTCTGCAAATGTACGATCATGTGTATGATCTCTAAACGTACAACATTGTAAATGAATCGGTCGATTTTAAAGGAGCTCACATGTGTACATAGTATATGATGTTAGTTGGCCTTACGGCAGCCGTGTTAATGTTTGTTTTGGTGTATTTGTTTTTATTTTTATTTTTTTTTCTGTTGTGGTATGTTTATTATTTACATACAACATGTGTTTTATATTATTAACTTGTTTTAAAGTTATGTTTTTTTTCCTTTTCGTTTTCATCTAAAAAGATTTGTTCAAAGTAAATTGAGTATTATTTTAAATGGGCTGGGAAATATGGGGAAAACAAACAAATGAAGTAACGTGTAAAGAAGACCCTATAGGAAAGTTGTTGAAAGAGGAGACAGCTAAATTTAGTAGTAGTACTCTCAGGACTTAGGTAGGAACCCAAATTTACCTACTATAGGTAAATTAGTTTGATAGAACCTTTCAATCATAGATCCTGTTGCCTCAAACTTCAATTAGTTGCTTGAGAAAGACTTCAAACGAAACATTTGGGATAAACTATTCCTAGAAAATATCCAGAAACAACATCATACTAACTTTTAAAGATATTACAAAAATTCCAAGTTACTTCAGCATCATGTTTCAAACATGATTAACTATGCCTTGTTGCATCAAACCTTAACTGGTTACATCATACTTCATTAGTGTTGATATCTCTCCTGCTTCAATTATATATTCATTCTGAAAGCTGCCTGAAACTAGCATTCAAATTACACATCATGTCTCCCAAGGAATTATGTATATTCAAATAATGGTCATTATTACAACTTGCCTTTATATTCGTAATAGTAAAAGCTAACTTTAAGTAATAGAAAAAGGTAGCTTTAAAGTTACCTTTTACTATTATGAACATAAAGGCAAATTGTAATAATGGCCCTAAAAGTTTTTATTTAAAGCCACAAATACAATTCCCGATAGAAAACTCTAGAAAAGTCAACTTTTCAAACATGTCAAACCTTAAAGTGTTTCATCAAACCTTAACTGGTTGCATCATACTACTTTGTAAGCATATCAAACCTCTTCTCCTACTATCCTAGGTAGGAACGCAACTCGAACTGTCATAATAACTTTAAAAGTTATTAGAAAACTTCATAAATTTTCAGCATCATGTTTCAAACATGTCAAGCTTTGCCAAGTTTAATCAAACCTCAACTGATTGCATCATACTACTTCAAATGGATATCAAACCTACTCCAATTATCTATTATTATACCCTTAACCTTCGTGAGAAGGGTATATATAAGTTTGTCATTCCATTTGTAATTTCCACAATATAATTTTCCGACCCTATAAAGTATATATATTCTGAATCCTTATATATAGCGGAGTCGATTAAGTCATGTCCGTCTGTCTGTCTGTTGAAATCAACTTTCTGAAGACCCAGATATCTTTGGGATCCAAATCTTCAATAATTCTGTCAGACATGCTTTCGAGAAGTTTCCTATTTAAAATCAGCGTCCATAAATAACGGAGATATGAGCAAAAATCCGAGACAACCTCTATTTTTGGCCTATTTTTTATCTATATCTCGATTACTAAATCATATATACACAATATGGATATCTAATGATAGATATTTCAAAGTCCACTGCAATGATGTATATAAGGCTATATAGTAAGTTGGACCTACAATGGGTAAAAATCGGGAAAAATATTTTTTAACCCGAATTTTTTTTTTCACAAAAAAAAATTTTTTGTTATAAATTTTTTCCACTAATAAATTAAAAAAAAAAAAAATATTAAATTAAAAAAATCTATAAAACTTTTAAAAAAAATTTTCGAAAAAAAATTAAAAAATTTTTTTTTTTTTAATTTTATTTTAAAGTATAATTTGGTGAAGGGTATATAAGATTCTGTAAAGCCGAATATAGCTATCTTACTTGTTAGAGTTCAAATATTTCAGCTTTAAAACTTAACGGACAAGTTCCTGTTGCTTCAAACTTCCCCTAGTTGCTTAAAAAAGTGTTCAATGACTTTCAAACTAAACATTTCAGTTTTAGTGTTATGAATTCTCAAATGTAAAAATAAGATTATTATTAAGTTGCCACAAGTCTCTTGTGTTGGTAGATGTCAGAGGTAACGTCGGGTTAAGGCGAAAAAATTTTGCACGATGTAATGTTGTTGGCCAATAGACTTACGCAACTGAATTACCTAATGTGAAAGGGGTCTTACAAGAGTTTAAATTTCCTATGGAAAACTCAAAGAAAGTCCATGTTTAAAACATGTCAAACTCTACTGTAATTCATCAAACTGGTTTCATCAAACTTCTTTTGATACCTAGTCCCGTTGCGAGTTGAATTATTTCCTAAAGATTTCTTTAAAAATTGTTTCATCAAATCTCAACTGGTTGCGTCAAACTACCTTTGCATAATATCAAACCACTTAAAGTTGTATGTGTATTCTGGGCTCCAGATCAATTATTGCTAACCTTAACTGGTTGCATCATAATGTTTGAGATGACATCATAGGACTTTAAAATATTCAATATTACACTATTAATTTTGACATCAAACATTAACTAGTTGCATCAAACAGGGTTGGAATGATATCAAACTACCTCAAATTAGTTTAAAAATGTTCTTTGTAGATATAAAATATGATGAAATGTTTATTTAAAACCATGTTTCGAAATATTTCATACCATTTGGTGTTACATCAAACTACAAACTAGTTACATCAGACTTATTATCGTAACGAACCAGCAGAGACCAACGCCGAATGCCTAAGAGTCGGTTAAGCCGAGCCGCCGAGTCGTGATGTATTAGGACATTATGACAATATGACTGATAAGAGACCTTGTGAATTGACCAAATATATTCAAGACTTTTCTTACGAAATGATTGTCACCCTATCTCTGACATAAATTTGAATGAATCAAACTGTAGACAGTTTTAATTGATATTCGTACAAATAGCCGAACAGTAATAAAAGTTGTAAATGTTTTATTCCCTAATACCTTCACAAGACCTTGTACAGCTTGAAACCAACTTGATTTTTCTAATCAATCAACAACTAGAAGCCAGCATGAAACAATTCGTTTCAATGTTTTGAATCCAACTCAAGACTATGATTGTCTGTCATACCATTTAGAGTTGCATCAAACTACAAATAAGTTACATGAGGCTTTTCCTGAATAGGAATTAAATTGTTTCAATGAAACCTCCACAACTTCAGGACTTTGTCTTAGAATTTATATCGACTATAAATACATGACATGAACTCAAAAGCTTGAAAGGAACAGAAGACAACATTTTCAACCAACTTCATGGTTAAACAGTAGCAGAGTTGTTTCTAGATATTCTAGTTTTTATTTTAAAAAACAAACTGCAAAGCGTTTTACTTGTATGCAGATACACCCAGAAGCTCTGGTGGGAATCGAACACGCAACCCTCATATTGATAGTTCAACGCACTATTGTCTAGTCTATCGTGTCTGATTGCAACTACAAGGATGAAAGGATCGAAAAGAACATCTAAAAATTAGTACGGACCTTGACGAAGCAACTATGACCACCTTATGAGGAATTATGATTGATTTGAAGGGCGCGAATTCAAGTTCAACTGAAAACTGAATCATGAGATTTAAGAGTGACCTGCAAAAGAAAAGTTGATGCTAGAGTTTGTCCATTCAGCTTCAGGAATATTCAAGAACATCTACAATTTCAAATCAAATTTTTATCATTGTTCGAACTTATTCATATGCCAATGTCAAGTTGAATACTAAATTCAACTTAACCAGCCTTGTTATTGCTTCACAGAGAAAACAGATTCGTGATAGCAATCGAATGATTTGGTTGCTCACATAGAATTTTTCGGTTCTATCAACAGAAAGTCAGTTGATAAAGAAGAATTTCGGTTAAAGCAACCAAACTTTTGTTACCTCTTCTAAAATTTTGTACTCACAACTGTAAAATTCGTCCACTAAGACAGAATCATTCGATTGGCTATAAATTCTGTTGCTATCACGAAACTGTTTTCTCTGTGTTCAAATAGTCTCCTACATTAAATCAGTATTTAGAGGATTTTTTATATAAATTTGGTCTAATTGTATCCTAAACTCAATGGTGTTTTAATAAAGTTCTTCTTTGAATAAAAAGAATCAACCAGTATGTCTTCAATTACACTATTTAGCATCACCACTCATCAAGCTAATTCTTCACTCAGAATTTTGAATCTATAGTTATTTGTCTATGATTGTATCCAAGATCTAATAATGACTAGAAGGGAAAGTTTGAACATTTAGAACGAACTCTAAGATCATTTCTCATTGAAAAATTGTAAGATATTTATTGCTTTTAGCAGCTGAGTTCGATTACCAAACTCAAACCTCCCTATCAGTCTACTAAAACCCTTAACTGATCCACTTCGAACTAGTTTATGTTGCATCAAACTTCAACTAGTTGCAAAATACTGAAAAAACGCGAAATATTACTATTTTACAAAACCCAGAACCTTAAAACTTTCTTTTCTCCAATTCAAAATAAAAAACACTTTCCCTAAACCTTTCAAACATTTTATTGAGAAATTATGTTCTGCCATTTGCTGCACAAACCCTAACAATTATTAATTTCTGGTAATTTCTCTTCTTTCCCAAAAACAGAAACCTCCACATTTCCATTTCAATTCCTACTTCTGGCCACACTCTCTCTTCCCACAAAAAAACAACATAATTTTTAATTGAGATACTAAAGTGGGCGTAACTATTTCGTATTTATTTCTCCAACCAACAAAAACATTTCACTTCAACTTCATGGTTGTGATGTTTTTCTTTTTTTGCTTTTATTCTTTACACATTTACAAGTAAATTAAACGAACTCCAGCCAATGTGACCATCAGTCCACCAGCAGAGAGGAGAGGCAGGAGGATTGAGTAGAGCATTGAGTAGTCTGCTTTTTTGTACTTACTTAAATCAATATTAAACGAAATGTTATGTTGCATTTAAACTGCAACACGTTCCAAATGCTCGTGCAATAATAATATTGTTATTATTTAAGTGCCGATGAAGTTGAAGTTTAAAAATTTTATTTCAATTTCTTACATTAAACTGGACGCGCAATTGTTCGTTGAGTTTTTATTGTCTTAAAAAAATTGAGAAGAAGAAAAAAAAAAAACGTTTGATTTTGTATGTGCCGTCATGTATGTATGAATAAGGAGGGGGGACATTCATTGTTGTAAATTGAGTGTGAGAGGTAGAGAGAGATATTCTGGGCTATTCAGGAAAACAACAATTTTAAATTGGGGAACAAGCTAACAAAATGTTCAAAGTAAACTTGTTTAGATTGCTAACAAATTTTTTCGCTAACTCCTCAATTTTATGGAGTTAGCTTAAATTTAAAAGGGTAGTTAATTCCAAAAGTTGCAAATCAATTGATTTAACTTAAATTTAGAACTTCCATTATGCATTTATTTTTCAATTTAGACCAATTTATCTATTAGAGCTTCCTTGACTCCAACTCGAACTTTCGTATCATTATACAACTAAAACCCCTTTTGGTTAGCAGAACTGGCGATGTGGGATGTACCAAACGTATTCTTACGGTTGCTTAAGACATGGAAGTCTTAATCCGCTAAGGAGTGTGTAAAAACTCACCTGCCGAAGCAACTAGCTCGTTTGAAATATAAACTTTGAAACGTTAGTGAGTAGGAGGGTACAATGGTTAACATAGAAGTGTTCGGCGTAAGCCTGCATAGAATCAGACTTTGGAGGACTGAAGTGGAGAAGGCTTTCGTGTGAACAGTGGTTGATCACGAGTTAGGTTAGGTTAGGTTCCATGGGCAGCCGCTCCTTAAGCAGCTCACTTGGCTCCATTTAAATCTGATCCCATTGTGATACCCATAAGGGTATTTACAATACTTCCGTTGCCTCCAGGTTAAACCAGCCAGATTCCCGGATGAAGGAGTAGATTCGTCTAAGATCCATCCTTGATAGCTCATCCAAGCATGATAGGAATAGAGATCCGAGGATGCGTTCCCTCAGGTTTGTCAGAGCCGGACATTGGCAGAAAAGGTGATACACAGTCTCTTCCTCTTCTTCATTATGTTAGCTTCTATAGTAATCATTGTACCGTAGGCCCATTCTTCTAGCATGTGCCCCAATTAAACAGTGTCCTGTAATAAAGGAGACAATTAGCCTTATTTGCTCACGACGGTAATCTATAAGTAGATTCGTCCTGCTGGCATCATATACGGGCCAGGTCGACCTCGCTGTAGCGCAGGAAGGTTCATTAGTCAACCTGTTTTGTGCAGTCTCATATAGTATCTGGTGAACAGCCATCTTGCATTTAACAAGGGAAATACCAGAAAAGGGGTCGATCGCCTCCTCATTCATCATCGCACCGCTTTTGGCCAATACATCTGCTGTACAATTACCCTGATTACCATCGTGTCCAGGGACCTATATAAGCGTTATCCTAGAATGTCTCGCTATCACATTTAGGGATAGCCAGCATTCCTCGGTTAATCTAGATGTCGTGAGGACACCCGCTATTCCATTAACGGCAGCCTTGCTGTCAGTAAATATACATATATCACCAGATATTCGATAATACCTCAGCCAGTTGGATGCACGTTTAATGGCAGTAATTTCCGCCTGAAGACCAGTACTGATGTTAGTTAGCCTAAAGAAGGATTGTATCACAAAGTTTTCAATATAGAAACCTCCACCGACCCTGTTTCCCCTATTAGAGCCGTCAGTGTATATCATTATGACATCAGCAGGGGGAAAGAGTCCGCTATGCCATAAATCCCTATTCGGAATCATAATATGGAAATTCCTATCGAAAAAAGGTTTTGCGATGCAGTAATCAACATTACCATACATACATGGTAATGTTGATTACTGCATCGCCCATAGTAATTCAGTATCCTAGAGTGTCTAAGGTCCTTACCAGACCACGAACATCCAGCATTTAGCCTCACAGCAGAGTTGAGAGCCATTTTTATCACCATCAAATCCACTGGTAACTAGTTTAAGATAGTAAAAAGTACCTTAGAGGAAGTAGACCTTATAGCGCCTGTAATCAGTATCGCGACAGTCCGTAGTACCAGTTCGATGGCCTTCCGGTGAGTAGCATTATCCAAAGCATGCCACCACACCAATATCCCATAGAACAAGATGGGTTTAACAACTGCTTTAAAGATCCAATTGATACCTTTCGGCATAATGATCACGAGTTAGTCTGTTCTAAGTTTAAGGCGAAAGCCGAAAAGGTTCAAGTTATAATGAAAAGTAAATGAAATTGCTTAGTAATTAAACACTTGAATAATTTTGAAAGAAAGGGAAAACGTTTCCAATTCCTTAACCTGTTTAGTATCCGTTTGTTATTAAATAATGGCCTTGTGCTCATCTTGGCAAAATGAACGACCATAAAGAAGCCCTCGAGAGGTATCGGAAGAGTATTCTTTTCTGTTTTATAGTTGTACTACCATGGAAGTCTTTCGAAGGGAGATATTTTAGATGGACTAGAAGACCTTGAAAATTTATCATGAGGTCACACAAACTTCCCAACAAGCCGTACCATTATGCGCAGCTGATCTCCAAGGCAAAGAGTCTCTAGTCTATGGAATAATGTAGATAAGGGAAATCAGTAAATTAGATCCGTAACTTAGGGATAAGGATTCGCTATGAAGATTGAGATAGTCGGGCTTGATTGGGACGAAAAAAGACAGATCGCTTCTGGATTTAAAATCGTGTGTCTTATCTATGATGGTCTATCATAACATTTTCTGTTGCATCAAACTTGTTACAACATACTTCTTCTGGGATAGTATCACTTGAAGATTCACAACTTCATCCTTGAAAAGATTGGGACCATATGGATACAGAAGCATAAAGCGAACTGTATCAAATTTTATATATAAGCAGGAACAGTAGCAGAACTATGCGGTATACTGTATGATTGGTATCATTAAATTTCAATTTTTTTTTTTTTATTTTCCTACCAATTTAAATTTTTTCTTTAAAGAAGTTTTCTTTCCTGGATCTAAAACAATCCTCAAGAGGATTAGAATCGATTTAAACTTGGATATCTTAGTAACAATTTCATTTAAGGTTCCGTTCCTTAATAGGAAAGTATTTCCTAGGAAAGTATTTCCTATAAAGGAATCTGTTTTCTCTGTGAAGATTTAAAAGACTAGAACTTAGGATCTTTCTTCGGCTTTTTCTCTGCAGATTAAAACAATTGAAATACCTTCCTTCCTGTTTAGGTTTAAATATAATTGTCCATTAAAATCATTGATCTTAAGCTTTAAATATTCAAGATCCTTCTCCATTTTAGATGTTTTAAATCACACCAAATTGTTCTCTTACAACTTCCACCATTTCATTTAAAATTTCCCAATTTTCCTTTAAATATGTGTTGTTTCCAGGATTTAAAAGAATCTTTAAATGAATTACAAGCGATATACACTTAAATATCACATTAAAAAGTTCGTTTAAGTTCGCTCTCCTTAACAGGAGAGCCGTTCTGTCACATTTTTAATTCCTGAACATTTTCAATTTCTTTTCCGCTTATTTAAATTTATTGTTTTCTTTTAAAATATGCTTCTTTCTTGGATTTAAATATTCGAATTAAAGATCTTTCAATAGCTTCTTCTCCTCAGATTCCAATAATTCTAATAATTTGGATTTTCTCTTGGCAATTGTGTGACCAATTTAGTTTTTTTCTTTAAAGAGTTGTTGTTTCCTGGATCTAAAACAATCTTTAGTATAACTAAAAGCGATCTAAACTTAAATTTCTTATGAACAATTCCATTTAAGTTCCTACTCCTTAACAGAAGAAGCGTTTTCCAACATCTAAAACACTGGAATTGTGGCTGTGTAAATGAATTAGCAATTTCTTAGCTCGTCTCAATTTATCTTATCTTCTTTCCTGAATTCAAAACACTGACATTTACACAGAGAATAAAAATTCGTGATAGCAATCGAATTTGTTGCCAATCGAATGATTCTATCTTAGTGACCGAATTTTACGTTGGTGGCAACAAAATTTTAGAAGGGGTAACAAAATTTTGGTTGCTTCAACCAAAATACTTCTTTATCAACTGACTTTCTGTTGATAGAACCGAAAAATTCTATGTTTTCAACCGAATCATTCGATTGACAACAAATTCGGTTGCTATTACGAATCTGTTTTCTCTGTGTAGGTTCTCTTAATAGATTTTTCTCTTTTGATTCATGACATGTCTCGCTTTAAGACCAAGTTTCTGCTTCATTATTGTGATAATCCTTCATTTTAGATCCAACTTATATTTTAACCTTCATTTCCAGAATGGACCTGTTTCTCCAAAAGAAAAAAATGCGTGGCTCGTGTGTTTTCAAACGTATGCGCGCACAATTTCCAATCGATGACGCTGATGTTAGTGTTTTACTGCTTCTGCTAAATGTTTATACTTGTGGTCGTTTGATTTTTTATTTCTTTTTTTTTTTTGTTCATATGTTCTTCACTTGTTTGGTAGTTATTTGTGGTGATGTTGATGATGACGATGTTGAGGATGGTGGTTTACAGTTCTTATGTTTTGGAATATTAGTTATCGTTAAGCAAACAAATATTGTTTTGTATAGATGGCTGCTTGGCCTGAGAAATAAAGGGGCAGGTAGGAAATCTCAGTCTGTAAAATACTACTTTGGTCACATCACATATCACATTATTACAACTTGCCTTTATGTTCGTAATAGTAAAAGTTAAGTTTAAAGCTACCTTCTTCTATTACTTAAAGTTACCTTTAACTATTATGAACATAAAGCTAGGTTGTAATAATGTCCCCAAATCGTTTTTCCAAAGCACCTTGATTCATAAACAGATTCCTATTCGCATTCGAATCCAAACAGTCATAGACCTGAGATGTTAGACACCTAAACTTAAGCTTTAATTTGTCCCTTTTTTAAAATTTGAATTAAATGTTTCAAAATGGGGACGATTTCATTATATTGAAATAAAATATTTTATAATGTTTACTCAGTTTCGACCATTCAAGTCACAGCTCACATTAAATCGGTCTTTCTTGGAAGTTGTGTTCCAAATTCAGTCGATTGCTTCCCAAACTTTATAGCGATTTTGCAAAGTTCTTCTATAGTTTCCTTGCTCTTCTTCCAATCGATGGTATCCTAATAATCCTCACATTTTAAATATTCAGCCAAATCAGCATCGATCTCTCACATCCTCAACTGCGTTCTACAGTTGCTTGAATGTTAAGGATCAGAGATGTTCAAATTATTCATCTGTTGTAAGCAATGTTCAATCTCCACACACTCTTTTTGGAGGATTAGCCATAAGATGTTGATGAAATCTGAGCTAAACGATAAGATATGTTCTTATTTCAAGTTCATGATGCCAAGTTGAAATCAGAGACTTGGTGAAGTTGAAAAAATCTGAGTTGTTTGGCTTCAAACATCTGAGTTGCAATCAAATTATCCACAAAGTTTGGGAGATTACCAATCGCTTCGCTGAAAGGGAATGCTCAAATATCCTTCTATTATTCATCTCAACTGACATCACAAAGTTGTATGTGAGAATTCTTCCTGCTTTACCTTTTGTTATATTGCAAGATATTTGAAATCTAATGACTCTTCCGCAATCACTTTAAACCTGCCAATTGTTCCACGAATGGTGTTGTAATCACATCTAAATTGGCATTGACACTTCAGGATCCCTACGAAAAACAAACTCTTTTAATGTGGGACTCTCAGTCTAACGGTTGGACCATTAACTCAATTCCTTTTCTGATAAGTTCTTATTTCAAGTTCGTGATGCCAAGTTGAAATCAGAGACTTGAGAAGTTGAAAAAACCTGAGTTGTTTGTCTTCAAACATCTGAGTTGCAATCAAATTATCCACAAAGCTTGGAGGTTTATCGATCGCATCGCTGAAAGGAAATGCTCAAATATCCTTCTATTATTCGTCTCAACTGACATCACAAAGTTGTATGTGAGAATTCATCCTGCTTTACCTTTTGTTATATTGCAAGATATTTGAAATCTAATGGCTCTTCCGCAATCACTTTAAACCTGCCAATTGTTCCACGAATGGTGTTGTAATCACATCTAAATTGGCATTGACACATCAGGATCCCTACGAAAAACAAACTCTTTTAATGTGGGACTCTCAGTCTAACGGTTGGACCATTAACTCAATTCCTTTTCTGATAAGTTCTTTTTTCAAGTTCGTGATGCCAAGTTGAAATCTGAGACTTGATGAAGTTGAAAAAGCCTGAGTTGGTTGGCTTCAAACATCTGAGTTGCAATCAAATTATTCACAAAGTTTGGGGGATTATCAATCGCTTCGCTGAAAGAAAATGGTCAAATATCCGTCTATTATTCGTCTGACATCACAAAGTTGTATGTGAGAATTCTTCCTGCTTTACCTTTTGTTATATTGCAAGATATTTGAAATCTAATAACTCTTCCTTAATCGCCTTAGTGAATAGTGTTCATAATCCCGCCAATTGTTCCGCGAATGGCATTAGAATCAAATCTAAATTGGCATTGACACTTCAGGATCCCTACGAAAAACAAACTCTTTTATTGTGGGACTCTCAGTCTTACGGTTGGGCCATTAACTCAATTCTCTTTCACTTTGAAATAGACAAATCTCTTCTCATATTGAACGTCCTGAGGTCTCATCTGTCTAAAGGAGGAGTAGGCTCTAATATCCTCTTATTATTATTCCCCTTAACGGAAACCCCAGAGTTTTGAGTACAATTTCTTCTTTTCTTTTTGGATGATCAAACAAACTCTAGAATTTCTTGGAAATCTAATCCTAAAATTTGTCGTTGAGTCCTATTGTTATATTGCAAGACATTTCTGATGATTCCTCCCATCTTGCATAATCGTTGCATTGGATAACCTTAATAATCCAGTTAAAAGTTCGTATAATGGTGTTGGAATCATACATAAAGTTTAATTGGCACCTTGGGATCCCTACCAAAGACATACATTGGCCTTTCCGTCTAGCGTTTTTATCATTAATAGGCTACTCAATTCTATATCAGTTTCAAGTTGACAAATCTTTATTCATGCTAAATGTTCAAAGCAATCCTCCCATTTCACTAAAGAAGGAGTATTTTCCTCTACCCAAAAAGATCTAGCAAAATTTATATTTTATTCAAATCAAATGATCTTTTTGCCCTATTTATCATATTGTTTGGCAGTTGGCAACCCAGTTTTCAATCCACTTGTTTCAATTAATTCCATAAATATTTGTTTCTTCATTTGTTTGTTACAAACCTTAATCTCACCTTTGAGTTTAGAATTTGGCGAAAAAGTAAGCACCAGAAGATTGAACACTTGAACAAAATCAAATATTTAAAATAAAACAACACCTTCTTTTGAAATTATAACTCAATCTGCTCCAGCTACCTGCAGAGTTAAGCAGCAGCATAAAAATAAACACGAAAAAACCAAAGCATACAAACAAAACAAAATTGAGTTTTCAATTTAGTTTTAAAGATGATTTATTTAACAGCAAAAAAAATAAAACAAAAGAAAAGGGTATAAGAAATCAATAATAAAAAAATAACACACACAATTAAACCCCAAAAAAACCCACAATTTTAAAACAAAGTTCTTTAACCTTAAAACTTCAATTCCATCCTCTTTCATTACAGTCCGACATTGTCCACCAATCGGTGTATGAACTGGTGCACTCCGAAGATCGTGAGGAGCTGCAAAGACAACTACTATGGAATTCCTTTTTACCAGCCGACATGTCGAGTATGCAATTGGCAGAGACTTTGGCTCCCGACAAGACCATCTATTTGGAGCGTAGTTTCACGGTAAGATTTAGATGTCTGCTGGATAATACCTCGGGTTTCTTGAGACTGGATATACGGGGCCGCATTAAGATATTGCATGGTCAGAATCGTAAAACCGAAGAACCTCCTTTGGCTTTGTTTGCCTATTGTACGCCATTTGGTCCACCCAGTTTGCTGGAGATTCCTCATAAGGAGAATATGTTTAAGTCTAAGCATAAATTGGATTTTTCTTTAGTGTCAATGGATCAAAGGTACTACACTTGCTCCATAATCTAATGTAATATAGAGTAGGACTAATGTGTTTAACTTTTAGGGGCAAACATATTTTGGGTTATTCGGATGCTGAACTAGTCCATATGGGTGGCTATGATTTGGTGCACTATGATGATTTGGCTTATGTAGCCAGTGCTCATCAGGAATGTAAGTTTTATTTTACTAAAAAAATGAAACCAAATTTAAAAAAAATCTTTTATTTATTGTTTTAAGTGCTTAAAACTGGTGCTTCCGGCATGATTGCTTACAGATACCAAAAGAAAGATGGTGAATGGCAGTGGCTGCAAACTAGGTTGGTGTTTTTAACTTTCAAATAAGTTTAAATATATTTTAAAAACTCTAATTTCCTTAAAGCTCCCGTTTGGTTTATAAAAACTCCAAGCCAGACTTTGTGATTTGCACACATCGTGTGTTAATGGATGAGGAGGGCTATGATTTGTTGGGTAAACGCACTATGGATTTCAAAGTCAGCTATTTGGATACCGGTTTAGCTTCCACCTATTTCTCGGAGGCTGATCAATTGGTGGTGCCGCCCAGTAGTTCTCCCAACTCCCTGCCACCTCCCGTCACACCCACAAGACCCAACAGAAGATACAAAACTCAGTTAAGAGACTTTTTGTCCACCTGTAGATCCAAACGCAAAATGCAGCAACAAACTCAGCAAACCTCTCCTCTGGGACAGGTAATTTCAATATAAATTTTAGCATATTAACAAAAAAAATAATAAAAATGTATTGCTATTTAGGTCTCCTCACCCGCTCCTGTGGTGGAATATCTTCCAGATCCGGCGGTGGCCGTGGCAGCCGCTTATTCCAATCTCAATCCCATGTATACGACTTCACCTTATGCCACCGCAGCCGATAATATTTATATGGGCACTTCGGTGCATTCCACCAATTTTTACCCAGTAACCGAAAATCTTTTCCATCAATACCGTCTGCAGGGTGTGGGGGGTTACTATGCTGATTATCATCATACAGCAGCTCCTGCCTCGGCTTATGTGGCCAATGGTTTTCTGTCCTATGATGGTTATGCCATTACCTCCAAAGAGGAAAAATGGCAGGATACGGGCAAATATTATAGTGGCTACAGTAGCGGCTATGGTAGTCCCACATCCACACCACAGGTAAGTTTATTCCAAGATCTTAATAACTTGCTATATAATTAATTGCAGTTTCCTACTAATTTCCAGCAAGTTCCTTTAAAAACGCCAAAGTCTTCACCTCATGTCATGGAAGTGGTATCCTGCTCTTCAGATGGTCCCTCTCCTGTGGCAGGCTCTGTGAATAGCCTTAATAATCCTGCTAATAACTCTTCGAATGGTGCTGTGGTGACACCCAAAGTAGAATTGACTCCCCAGGATCCCTATGAAAGACAAACTGTTTTAATGTGGGGCTCTCAGTCCAGCGGTGTGCCTATTAACAATCTACACAATTCAGTAGCGGCCACAAATCGACAAATCTCTGCTCATGCCGAACGTTCGCCGCAATCTACGCCCCTAACAAATGGAGGCGGTCTTAGTTATGCCAATAGTGAAACTGAAAACACAAACAAGTGGAATGGTTCAACAAACAACTCTGCGACAACAAAAGATGCTAAAAGTGCTTCCACTCCTGATAGCTATCAAATGCATCATGATGATTCGGGCCTGTACTCAGCCTCATCGCACACCACCTCTCCCCAGCATAGACTCAGCAGTAGTGGCAGCAGTACGGGTGGTGTACCAGGCGGTGGAGGTGGTGGTGGAGGAAGTGGCTCTCACAATACGGTGGCTGAAAGTCTTTCTACTAGCTCAGCAACAGCACATCATAGCAATCATCAAGCCACTGCACCTACAACACCAGCACCTACGCCGGCTACATCAAGCGAAAGCAATAGCCTAATGGCTGGGCCACAACTGCCCAACACACATGCAATGCACCAATCACAACAACAACAACAGCAACAACAACAACAAACTCACACTAACAATGCTCAATTACAAAATACGGTGCATCATCATCAACTCTCACCACATCATGTGGCGGCATCCGCATCAGCCAGCACAACACATGCGCATCTCACACAGCCACATCAACAACATCATCATCATATTGCTGTATCACCACATCATCATCATGGTCACACCACCTCAAATGCACATCAACAGCATGCGCATCATCCGCCACACACGCCTCACTCGCATCACACGCACCACCATCATACACAGCATCATCATCCACCACCACCACCAGCACCACCATCTGCAGCAACAATAGCAACATCCTCTACACCACATCATCCCCATCTAACACATCCGCATCATCATCATCACCACCACCACCACCCTGCCCATCATCCGCATCATCATCATCATCATGCAACAGCCAGCTCTAACACCACCGCGGCAACCACCCCCAATGACAGTGAGGTATGGAGTCCTGCATCCTATGCAACCCAATATGCTTCACAATATTTCTCTTATGCCCACCATGCTCATGCTCACCACCATCACCACCATGCTCACGCTCATGCGGCAACGGCTGCCAGCAGCACCACTACGGCACCTCCACCACACATTAGTAGCAGCACTCAGTAGTTTGTTGTTGTGTAAAAAAAAAAACACCGTTTACTTAAAAATTCGCTAAAGAATCAGTATCATATCAAAAAACCCCCTAAACAACAAAAAATTCTGTTTAGTTTTTTTTGTTTTGTATGGGTTGCCCTAAGAAAAAGAAAAGTTCGGGTGTGTAGACCAAGTTGTAAAATGTATTATATGCTGTAGTATGTTCATAAATATTTGGTAGACTTTATTACTTATGATAAATGGTAGAGGTTTGAAAGGTTTTAAGGTTGCATGTTAAAATTTTGTAGATTCTATTAACAAGTACTTCTCTGTTTATTCACTAATTTCAAAATCTTTAGATTTGTTCTTTTATTATATCTTCTTTAAACATTCTCCTTATTTAAATGCTGTCTCTACTCTCTTTTGAAATCTGGAGATTCCAGCCATTATTAACCCTCTTTTTATACCCTCCACCACCACAAGTGCTGAATGAGGTTTTAAAAAGCTTTTAAAAACTTTTAGGGTAAGATTTTAATATATCCATTCAAATAAAGTTCCAAACTTCTTCTACGACTCAGTTCACAATCTTGAGATTCTTACAGTTCCAAACTTCTTCTACGGCTCAGTTCACAATCTTGAGATTCTTACATTTGTCATATATATTTATCATTCGTTCGAATTTATCAATTATTTCACAAGTAGCGCATCTTCACAACAAAATATCTGAACTAGCTAACAGATTCTGTCTCTATCTCACAAATAGTTGAAATAATACTTCCTTTAGGAGTCTGGAATATCCGCATAACATCAATGTTAAATATCACAACACATACAAGTATAATGGGTTCAAATCTCAGTTCCGAGATGGACAATTGATAACCCCAAGAGGTCTGATAGCAATATTACTGTGCTTAGTGAGAAATATATTGACTATGCGATCGATGGTGTAAAGATCCTGTTCAAATTGAAGAACTTCCAAGTTCATATCTTCAATTTCAGTCCGTACAGATTTGGAAATCTAACTGTTGACGAAATGGCACTGTTATGTATCAGGATTGTTTCTGGCCTAAAACATATTTTCAGTAAAACCACAGTTTGCGAAACACAGTATACTTTGGAGAAAAATAAGTTTTCAATATTTGCCAACGTCATTCAAGTGAAAGGAAAGGAAGAATTTTATTCTGCTTAGATGTTATACTGAGTGACTGACAGTTAAGTCTTCTTGCTTTCTTATCCTCTACACTGTTAGTTCAGCATTTGTTACAGCTAAGACGTTGCTTTCGAAAACATATCTAGAGATCTGCATTAAAAATCATTAATTAGGTGCTCAGAGTTTCTTCCATTCGTTCTACATTGTCATAGTTTTCAGCTAAATTTCAACGTACTGCTTTTTAGTCTACTTAAAAAGCAATTTCTATTCTCTTTCACTCTTCCATGATGTTAAAGCAGCATCTGCTACAGATAAAACTTTCCTTTCAAGATTATTGATGTTGATCTTTCCATAAAATATATCGTTTGAATTCCCATAAGATTTGACTTGATTCATAATGTATTCCTCTTATTTAAATATCAGTACTGAACATCATGAACATCAATTAACATTTGCTCAACTCTGTCCTATTATTGAACGAAGTTTCAACGTATTTCCTTATAGTATTCGTGCAAGAGCTTACAATCATTCTTCTTTCGCCATCTTCTAGATATTAGCACACTTTCCCTTCGATACATTTCTTATTATTAAACTACTTTCTATTTCCAATGAATCTCCATGTTTGCTGCCACAACTATTCTTTCCGTAAACATAATTTCTCTCTAATTAATATTATCATGATCGAAATTTTGTTTTATTGTCTTCTCCATAATCCTTGTAATAAACAATTACTAAAATCATCATTTTGGAGATGATTCGAATCATACTTTCCTTGATGTGAGATCTTTAATCCACACTTAATAAATTTCCATGTATGTCGGTCCAACTTGTTCAGATCATCCATTTCCTACACAGAGAAACCAGATATGTAGATATTTATAAATCGAATTTGTTCCCAATCTAATGATTCAGTTACACACATAGACTTTTTGGGCTCCATCAACAGAAAGTCAGTTGATAATGAAGAATTTCGGTTTAAGCATCTAAACTTTTCTTACCCCTTCTAAAATTTTGTAGCCACACCTGTAAAATTTGGTCACTGAGAATCATTCGATTGGCAACAAATTTTATTGTTACTATGAATCTGTTTTCTCTGTGTAAAAATGATTTCTCATTATTCAACAGCTCAAGAAACAATCTCTCTTCCTTTCTAAATTGATCTCTTTTTTACAGCAACGTATTCAGATCATTATTTTCCAAAACTCTGTAATTAACTGCTCAAGGAATGATCAAAATTTTGTTCATTGTCTTCTCAGTTTAATAATTCTACATATTCTTTGTAATAATCAATTAGTTTGGAGATGATTCCATTCATACTTTCCTTGATGTGAGATCTTTTTATTAAACTCCATTCCCAATTGATCTTTATTCCATACTTAATTAATCTTCATTTATGTCGCATCAACTTGTTCAGATCATTATTTTCCTAAACACGATGATCAACAGCTCAAGAAACGATCTTCCTTCCTTTCTAAATTGATCTAGCTTTTCTACAGCAACGTATTCAGATCATTATTTTCCTAAATTCTCTAATTACTTAACTACTCAAGGATAAAACGAAATTTAGTTTATTGTCTTCTCAGTTTAACAATTGTACATATTCCTTGTAATAATCAATCAATCCTTGATGTGAGATCTTTTTATTATACTCCATTCCCAATTGATCTTTATTCCATACTTAATTAATCTTCATTTATGTCGCATCAACTTGTTCAGATCATTCTTTTCCTAAACATGATGATCAACAGCTCAAGAAATCAACTTTTTTCATACTTCCCTTGACGTGAGATATTTTTATTAAACTCCATTCTCAACTGATCTTTATTCCATACTTAATTAATCTCCATTTATGTCGCATCAACTTGTTCAGATCATTCTTTTCCTAAACATGATGATCAACAGCTCACGAAACGATCTCCCTTCCTTTCAAACTTGATCTACTTTTTTATAGCAACGTATTCAGATCACTATTTTCCTAAACTCTGTAATTAACTGCTCAAGGAATGATCCAAATTTGGTTCATTGTCTTCTCAGTTTAACACAATTCTTGCTATGAACACTTGGACAGCTCTTCATATTCAAGATAATTTTGAAAATTTCCCTTTAGTTTATTTTCTTTTTGGCTACGAGAGCGGATCAATAAGTCCGTGACTTTTTGAATGAAACACAGGTTTTTTTAATAAAAATTTTTTTTTTTTTCAACTTAGTCTCCTTTGAACTCTATGTACTTTGTCCAATATTTCTTCAACTTTTTATCCTTTCCAAAAAAAAAAAAAAATTTCGAGGTCATTAAAATAGGTATTTTTTGTGAGATGATTTCATCATTGGAGTCAAATCTCTTTCCGCCGCGACATTTCATCAGGTTTGGAAACCAGAAATAGTCACTCGCGGCTAAATCCGGAGAATAGAGCGAAAGAGGGAGCATTTTGTGCGCTAATTCATGGATTTTTTCCATGGACACTACACGTGTGTATGCCCTTTTGTGTAGCTGATTGTGAGCAAACCCGGCAGCCATCTTGCGGAAAGCTTTCTCATACCCAAGTTATCATACAAAATTGAAACCACTGAACCATATGTGATGCCTATGGCTTCCTCAATCTCTCGCACTTTTAAGCTCTGATCGGCAAATCGCGACCATATCGAGATTATTTTCAATTGTTTCGGGTGTAGAGATCTTAATTGGGCGTCCAGAACGTTCGGCATATTTCATGCTTGTACGGCCACAACGAAATTTAGTAAACCACTTTTTTACCACTGAACTTGATGGTGAAGAACTCCCATAGTATTTATCAAGCTTAGCGTTGGTATAATGTTTAATGAGCAGACGAAATTAATTTTTTTCCAATTTCTCTTCAAGTCACGAAGTAGTTTGCTATCAATGGCTGTCAAATACATACTAAATGACGCAGATTGGTCACATTTTGACAGAAGTCAACTGACAGATTCCTGTTGACAGGAGCACTATTGCCCTTTCAGTTAAGAGCTGGGAAATTCAAAAAGTTACGGACTTAAAATTGTATTCCTTCCTTTTGTTGTGATATCTCAATAAGATCATTATTTTCCTAAACATGATTTCTCACTAATCAAGATATGATCTTCTCAATTTACCTTATTCTTTGTTCTAAGGTTATCTTCTAAGGTCATCTTCATAATTTCCATGAAGTGATTTCTTTATCTGAAACTCATCATAATCGAAAAGTTAAAAGTCCTTGGCGTTATTCTATATCTTGTCAATTCATGTCATGTTCTCATTTAAACAATTCAATCAAATCATCTTCTCCTAAATGTTTTTATCATTGTTTCTCTTCATTGTTGTGGAAACATACTCAGGTCAGCCTTTTCTGAGCTTTAAATTGTTTTAAAGGAAACATTCTTAAAGTAATCTACTTTTAAGTTCAATTAAACTAGCGTTGATATACTAAATTGATAACTATTAAGGAACATTCTTAAAGTAATCCCCTTTTTAGTTCAATGAAACTAGCATTGATACAATTTCCGCTACTTGAAAAATAATAATGACTTAAAAATGCTGGATTTTTTCAAAATTTTAGCTTTTATTTTGAAACATTTGTACAATATAAATTTAGTCAAAGTATTGCTCAATGTTAGCTTTGACCTTTTCCCATCCAAAATATGGATTCCAAGCCAAACGAACTGCTCATCTTTTGAGACCAAAAACGAATTAAGCCAATATCGGTTCCTCTGCTCGAAAGTGCATTCTGGATTGATCGAAACAAATACTAAACGGACAGGGCATGTTCTAGACTATAAGGCGGCTGAGGCAAAACTTCCCAAGCACTTCATTCTAAATACTTTATAACAGGTATTATAGCATGTGGTCAAGCATTGTCATGATGTACGTATATTCTGAGCGTTTTTCGGCCAATGCTCGCTTCAAAAGAATCAGTTGCATTCGGTTTCCTGTGTTGGTCTGATCTGATTTCAGCAGCTCATTATAGATAGGATCCTTTTGCAGAGCATTACTTTAGTTTTGGATATTTGGTGTCGATTCCTCTAGTTGGAGTAGCTTCACTTACGACATCTTACACTTGGGGTTCTCGTAATGGATCCATTTTTCTTCACAAGTTATGATTCGGTTTAAGCAGCATTTCGGACATCCAAAATCGTCTTTCAAGGTCTCTCGGCGTCATTTGCTCAGCTTCTGGATGAATCCTGCTGCTCGACAAACGTTTTTAAATTGCAGCTTGAGTAGCTCCCAATGACTTTGCAAGCTCTTGTTGAGTTTGACAACAATCTTCATGGAGTAGCGCCCCCAATTCTAGGTCTTCAAACATTTTTGGCTGTCCTTGGCGATCTTTGTCTTCCGTGTCAAAATCACCACTTCTGAACCGAAGAAACCATCTCTCGCACGTTGAAACACGCTTCAGTGACACTTTTTTTCAAATTAAAGAAGTAAAGCAAAACAGACGAACACGATCGAGTACTTATTCGTACGTGCGAGTTTTTTTATTTTGGGATTCTCTTATTCGATATCGAATAAAAAAATAAGCGTTCGAAATTTATTTCGATTACGATTGCGAGAATTTGACCTTCTGAATAGTCGATCGCATTCAGCCACTGATTTAAACAAAGTGAATTAAAAGTAGTGAAAAGGAAGAGAGGGATGTTAAGATCCCGGATCCATACGATCTTTTTAGAGTATCTCTTAATCTTAAAGCTTAGTTAACTAATATTTAGAGTAATTAACACAATTTTTTTTTTAATTTTATCACCTAAATCACCAGCAGTTGAAGCACTTTAGCACCTTAAACACTTTTTGTTTGTTATACACAAATACTTCTTTTTTAAATTGCTTTCAAAAAAAAAACAAAAAATTCTAATTGAAAATCCCTTACAAAACACTAACGAAAACATATTTTATTTTTGAATCCTCAACAACAACAACAACTCCAACTACCAACCACAACAGATCATGATCAGTCAACAGTCACAACAACAACAACATCAGCAACAACAACAACAGCAACACCAAATCTTACAACTCAGTGCATACAATCAACATTTACAACCGCTCGAATCTTTGGCATCCGGAGTTCAAGTTAGTTGCCACAATACCATCCTAACAACAGCAGCCTCAGCCAGTTCATCACCTTCCTGTACCTCTCCCATCACACAAACTCAACAATTGCCAGCCATTAGCAGTGTTATAAATGGCTTAAATGGTGGCTCTTTGCATCATAATGGTTCACCGGGATCGGCAGGTCTTACAGTTACTTCTTCGCCCTATCATCAGTTGGCCATAATAGCTTCTCCCATAGTCATAACCTCAGCTACTTTGGAGGGTTGTGGAGCTGAAATGGGTGCTCAAAGTGTGGCCTTGCAGCAATTGGGTGGAGCAGTAAATGCGGGTAGAGTTTCAACATCTTTGAGCCAGTTAGGAGGAGGAGGAGCAGGCGGTAGCGGCTTAGGATCTGGTGTTGGTTCCTCCTTTAAGAGAGGCAGTAGCGTAATGCATCCTTCTTCACTGGCCTATGCCACCAATGCCTATGTTATAGGTGCTCCAGGTACAGCCACAACCTGTGCCTCAGCTTTAGGTGGTTTGGAGCAAACTATTGATGGCAGTCCTTTGCTGTCGTTTTCAGAAGTTACTAATACTCTATTGAATCAGTAGATGTTAAAAGCCAAGGACTTTAAACAAAAGATCTGCAGAAAGTGAGTTATGAGAAGAATATGTTCTTCTTTAAAGTTAATTTTCTTTAATAATGTTAAACTGGTAGGGAAAAAGTACATCTCAAGATAAAGAAAAGTATTACCAAATTTAACACAGAACTAAGGCTCTTTGATTAAAGTTTTCAAATATTATTTGACACCACTAGTTAAGTCTAGTTTAAAATGAAAGATTAAAAGTATTTCTCTCAAAACAATAATATAAGATCTTGGCTAGATTAAAGAGGGGTTTAGCTAAACCTACAGTTTGGCTAACCCATTCCTCAAGCTTAAAAGAGAAGAGAAAGAACATACAAGAGCATAAGTTTTGTAAGTAATTATAAAAACAGAGAATTAAATTAATCCTTTAAAAAGTTATGTAAAAATTTTATTTAAAATTATGATTTCAAACCAATGTTAATGAATAATAACCTCCTCCATAACGAAAAACATTCCATAAATTGTATTTGTTAAACAAAAACCATGTAAAGAAACTAAGGAAATATTTATAAAATTATATTTTTTGCCAAATAATAAATAGACTATCGTATCTTCCATAAACTTATCCGCACTTAGTAACTTAAAATAAATACTTAAGTACTTTTTCATCATCAACACCACACAACACAACACAACACATTTGGAAAATATTGTAAAAAAAAATAATGAATTTATAAATGAATGTGAACCTTTCATAAAAAAGCGTTCTATATATGACCGATATTAGATCATTATATTCCAGATTAATTCGTATCACACTTTCCTTATTATTAAACTTCTGAAGAACGAATAATTTAAAGCAGTGGTTGGTATATAGAGAACGTGGCTTATGGATTATAATAATAGCATGTTATGCTCTTTCTTTCTGTGTTGTAATCTGACCAGCTATTTATTGTTAGCTTTATTTTTATGAACTTCTTTGACATTTATTTCCGATCATTTTCGGTCCCTGGTGGCAATAACTGACGACCACTGATTTAAAGACCATAACGTAATTTTGTCCAATGTCTACTCAATTCATCTTATCTAAATGGTCCTCCGAACTTTGACAGTTAATAGCGGCCATATTATTGAAGCAACGTCTGTCAAATTGGCTGTCATTTATTCAGTTTGTTCTGTCAATTCACCATGGATAGAAATTACGTTCAACATCACTTACATATTAAAATTGTTTTATCAAAATGGGAGTTCTGTTCGAGCAACTTTACGCGCACTTCTTCTATTTTAATCACCTTCAACGAAGAGGCTGATGAAACAAAGTTAATTTTTTAAATTGGAACAATACTACTCCACATGAGATCCAAGAGCGTCCAATGAATACCGATTTTGGGCTGGCGGCGTCATTGGTCCATATTACTTTGAGAACGACTTTTTTCAGGCCATCACCAACTTCTGTTGGCCTGAAATGGATGATATGGATACCTACGGAAAGTGGTTTCAACAGCATGGCGCTACGAGCCAAACAGCTCATGCCACATTGTATATTCTACACGATCGAATTGAGGGCATGGTCAACTAACGTGAACTGCCCACCGAGATCGTGGGATTTGACCCCATTAGACTTTTCTTGTGTGATTTTCCTAGGTCGTAGTTCTATGCGAATAAGCCACAAAACCACAACGACCCTCAAACCCAACATAACCCATGCCATCGATCAAATTTAGCCTGATTTAAACACCAGGATTTTGATTTATCAAAATCTCATTGAAAAATTATAAAAATGTGTGAACATACCTGTAAGCAGCCCAATAATAACGTAGAAAGCCAAAAATCTTTTAGTGTTTAATGATCTGAAATAAAATAAAAAAGGAGTTTAAAATGATCCCAGAGTATAAGTAATAATTTACATATGTATTTGTTGAACTAATTTGGTTTTCTACATTTGCGTTCATAGAGTTTAAAATAGAGAAAATGTTTAAGTTTTCGTGGTACTTCTCCTGTGAATTATCGTTCGCATAGACGACAAGAATTTTATGAAACTAAAATTTTATTTAAATCGAGTACATCACATTTCACAACAGTTTAAATCATTGAGAACCCAACACATCAGAGGGGCACTACTATTACTCGACACCAACAAAACTCTAAACAACCCAATTGAACAAATCGTCGTAGACGACATTGTCGTTATCGATTTATGTAAGACATGTCTTATATCAAACACAATTGATGAAAAGATGGGTGACAATGTCTTGAATGTTGACGAAAAGTTGAGCGACATTCTCTTAAATGTGGTCTTCTGTTAACTTATAGCCGAACTTTTTATTGTTATTGTGTAAACGACAGACTGAGCGATATTGTCTCTCTTTTAGTCGTCTACGATTTTCGCGACATTTGACGATTTGTACTGGCTGTCCCTCATATGTCATCGACGAATATACATTGTCGTGCTACTATCATTCGTGTCCCTTTATAAAGAAAATTGTTTTATTTTAATTTGGAAACCAATACATTCTCATTTAAGGCATTTCTCTTTTCGATTGACTCTGGTTTTAATGCAAGCGACAACATAATCTTCTCGTATGAAAGTTCAAGCGAGAACAAATGATTTCGTTCAATACATGAGAGAGATAAATCGTTCGTAAGAGCAAGATAAAAAATTACTGCCTATTTATAGAACAACAATGAAAATTTAACATGCGTTTTGTTATTGTAACCAAAAACAAAATATATTGAAAACATTCGTTCGGCTTATTCAATCTTGTTCTATAAATAGGCAGTATATTTTTCTCTCGCATTTATTACCATAGATTTCAATGCCTTATACAACAATAAATCATCTTATATAATAAAAGGTCAATTTGTATAACCTATAAAGGCTTAACGAAACTAAAGAGAGGAGGCTGATTCTAAGTTCTAATATTTGGATAACAATCTTCTAACATCAAAGTTCAAACGATCTCTCAATGCGAGAGAGATAGAATACACGATACAAAGTATATATATTCTGGATCGTTATAGATAGCGAAGTCGATATAGCCATGTCCGACTATCTGTCTGTATGTTGAAATCAACTTTCCGTAGCCTCCAGATAATTTACATACATAATTGATACATCAGTATATCGGGAATTCTCCCGGCTCGGTTACTATTTAAAATCGAGAAAATCGGCCCACAAATGGCTGAGATATAAGAAAAAACCGGTACAATCTCTATTTTTGATCCATATCTCGATTACTAAGCCATAAATATACACAAGTTGGATATCTAATGATAGATATTTCAATGTCTATTGCAGCGATGTATATAAGGCTATAGTAAGTTGGACCTACAATGGGTCAAAATCGGGAAAAATATTTTTGAACCCGGATTTTTTTCACAAAAAAAATTTTTTCTAATAAATTTTCTTCACTAATAAATTTAAAAAAAAAAATTTTTAAATTAAAGAAAAATTTTTTTAAAAAATTTTGAAAAAAACTTAAAAAAAAATTAAAAAATAATTTCGAAAAAAAAAAAATTAAAAGCAATTTCAAAAATATATTATTTCAAAAAATTTTTTAAAAATTTGATTTTTAAGTACAATTTGGTGAAGGGTATATAAAATTCGGCACAGCCGAATATAGCTCTCTTACTTGTTTTTAAGGTAAATTTGCATAGATTTCAATTGCATATAAAACTGAAGATGATTTATTATACAAATTCAATGCAAATGCATAACTATTCTACAAAGAATATGCTAATTATAAAGTCTAATATTTGGATAACAATACATATTTCTATTAGAATTTAAAGGTTCCAACTTAATATCAGTAGAAAGTTCTTACGAATTTAATTTTCATTTATAAATTCATTATTTTACAAAAACCATATTTTTTCTTCTTAAAAACCACCTCAAAATTATATTGAAAAAAAATACAACCCTAAGAGTTTCAGACAATTTAATACAAATAACCAACAATAAGATCTTAAAACTGTAAATACAAAACTATAATATACATATAAAACAAAACATTAAAATATTTCCATAAATTTAAAGAAAAGAAAAACTATAATTTAATTTTATTTTCTGTGATAAAAAAAAATAATATAAAATGAAATAAAACATTCCTTTTTTTTAATTTTTCCATAAACTAAACTAAATAAAACAAAACAAATTTAAGCTCAAAAAAAAAACAACAACAATTTAGATACAGAAAAAAAAAGAAATTGAAAATAATTTTTGAAATGAAAGAAAAAAAGCACAAGAAAATAATAACAAATGAAATAAAAAAATAAAAATAAATTTCATAAATTTTACAAAAAAAAAAAAAGGTTAAAACGGTGTGGGTTTAAAGAGATTTAACAAATTTATATTATATTAAGGGATTTTGAATGATTTTGTATGAAATTATTAGTTGTTGCTATTATTTACCAGAAATTATCAGTTGCTGTTATTAAATTCGGTAACAGCAACTAAATGTTTCATTGTTTTTGCCAGATTTTGATAGCTAAAATTGAAAATCTGTAAAATTTATATTGAAACATTAGTTAACATTTTGAAGGCATTCCTTTACAATTTCTTACATATTATGTGCAAATGAAAGTATTTTTAATGGTTTTAATAAAACTTTTCTAATAACAATTGAAAATGGTGTTTAGAGATACGAATTCCCTTTAAAAAAAAAACAGATTTGTTACAAATCAAATTATTTACCAAAAACGATCAGTTGTTGTTACCAAATTCGGTAGCATGAACCAAATTTGTCTTCAGTTGTAATGATTTTAAAAGCTTCAGTTGAAAATCAGTAATATTTCTATTGAAATCTTTATTAGGCCTGTAATTTTATCATACGTTAACAAATTAAATTATATTACTTGTAAAACAAAGAAATTTTAGTTGTTTTTAATAAAATTTCGTAATAGCAACTGAAAATTTTTGTTTAAAAACACTAAACCATTCAATTTCAAAATGTTTAAGGGTTTCATTTACAAATTTTGATTAATTTCATTCAACATTAACAAATTTGTGGTAAAACAAAGCATTTACTAAAAATGTTTAGTTGTTGTTACCAAATTCGGCTACATGAACCAAACTTTTCTTTGTATTTGCTGAATTTTGATAACCCTATAGTCGAAAATCCTCTATCTCTATGGGGCAAGACAATTTTACATTTTATCATTAATAATTTAATCCTATTACTGCCAAAAGAAATAATTTTAGTGGTTTTATTCAATATTTTGTAACAACAACTAAAAATTTTGTTTACAGCTATTAAACCATTTTAAAAACTTCTTATTTTAACTAAATCACTTCAATTAGCTTATTTTATATAAGAAAACGTTTATATTACATGTTTTAGTTACCAGCAAATTAAATTTTTAGTTGGTGTTACAAAATTTCTGTTACAGCATTCAAGATTTCATTAATTTAGTAATATTTGTGATGCTACAATTGAAAATCAATAATATTTTAATGAAATCTTTATTATGTCAGCAATTCAATCATTAATTTACAAATTTATACATATTTCTGCTAAAATAAAGACATTTTAGTTGTATTAATCAAAATTTTGTAACAACAATTAAAAATTTTGTTTTTAGCTATTAAAACATTTTAAAAACTTCTTATTTTAAGTAAATCACTTCAATTTGTTTATTTGCTACAAGAACACATTGTTATTACATGTTTTAGTTGCTACAAAATAAATTTTTCAGTTGGTGTTACAAAATTTATGTTACAGCATTCAAGATTTCATTAATTTAGTAAAATTTGAGATGCTACAATTGAAAATCGATAATATTTTTAATGAAATAATTATTGGAGCAGTAACTCAATCATTAATTTACAAATTTATACATATTTCTGCTAAACTAAAGAAATTTTAGTTGTTTTAATCAAAATTTTGTAACAACAACTAAAAATTTTGTTTACAGCTATTAAAACATTTTAAAAACTTCTTATTATAAGTAAATCACTTCAATTTGTTTTTTTGCTCTAAGAAAACATTGTTATTACATGTTTTAGTTACCAGCACATAAAGTTTTTAGTTGGTGTTACAAAATTTCTGTTACAGCATTCAAGATTTCATTAATTTACAAATATTTGAGATGCTACAATTGAAAATCAGTAATATTTTTAATGAAATCTTTATTGGAGCAGTAACTTAATCATTAATTTAAAAATTTTTAAGTTTTGAAAAAAAAAAATTTTTGTTGATGCAACCACAATTTTGTAACAAAAAAAAAATTTTTTTTTTTGGGATTACTATTCTATAGTTTTCTCATTTCAACTAATTAATTAATGTTTTTTTTATAAGAAAACTAACTTATTGAAGTTTTAAGTTTTTGAGAAATTCTGCCTTTAGTTGCTGTTACCTAAGTTTTATTAAAGCAACTAAGATATCTTTGTTTATGAAATATTTGTATGTTTTTTAATAAAATTTGTATATAGAAGCCTTTAAAATAATAGAATTCACTTAAAAATAAAACAAATTTTGTTTGTTTAACCCTTGAAACACCGTTTAATCTTTAAAACTTTTTGTAATTTACCCAAACAACCAAAGATTTTAACATAAAATATAATAAATTTATAAACAATTGTAAAGATTATTTAAATAAAATAAAAACTAAAGGTTGTTGCTCCAAAATATAGTAATAATATTGTAATTATAATAAAATAATAAGCAATTATTTCCTAATTTTCAACAAAAATTTAACTAAACTATTAAACATTTTTTCTTTAAGACAAACTAATGTTACTAAGCAAGTGTTTTTAACTTTATAAATTTATATAAATAATCAATAAAAAGAAATTCCTATTATCATTATTAATAAATAAGTTAAAAAAAAAACAAAAAAAGAAAAAACAAAACATTTCCTTTAGCCTGTAATTTAGCCAATCAGTAATGTAAATTAAATATTAAAAAAATAAAACAGAAATTTTTAAATTATTTTAAACTAAAATAACAACATCTAGTCGTATATACTATAAAAAAAAAACAATTAAATTTTAAATAAAATTAAATACTTTTTAATAATTAAGTTTTCCTAAGGTAAAATTTTAAATTTAATATAAAAAAAACTAAAACTAAAAATAAAACGCAATAAATTGTTTATTACTAAAAAAAAAAGACAACATTAAAAACAAATCCAGAAATTCTTTAGCAAAATAAGGTTCTTCTAAATCAATTAAAATTAAAGCAAATTTATTAATATCTTGTCTTAATAAAGAGTTATAAAACAAAAGAAAACTAAACTAAAAAAACAACCTATGTAAAATAACAATCAATTCATAATAAATTAATTAAAATAAAAACAATATTTAAAATCTAAATTAAACATAAATTTATTAATAAAAATGTGCACAAATAAGAAAAAGGTAAGTTAGAATTAAAAATCTTTAAAGGTTTTAAATCAAACCTAAATACTTTTCCAACTTAAACATGATAATTTAAAGCTTTCTCGCAAAAACGTACTATACACCTTTTGCATTACTTAGGGCTACACTGGTAATAAGTAACTTACATTCTATATAAGTGTATTGTATAAAAAGAGTAACGTTACTGAATGACTGCCAGATTCAACATCGTCCAGCCCAAACTCCAAAAGCTAAAGACATGACATTTGAACTATACGTTCCCCTCTCCCTAAGTAGATCCACTAAGAAGTGATTTTTGAAAATTCGAAGGTTTAGGGTGTAAAACGGGTAAATTCGGTAATCGTATATCTTCCAAACTAATATAGATACAACCAACATTTAAAATACATCTTTATCTACTTAAATAATTAACAGACATGTTTCTGGTACTTTTTTTAAAAAAATTTAACCTTTTAGGGGTGAAAACGGGTAAAAACTGTATTTTGGTACTTTTTTGTTACCTCTTGAATCTTTTAAACTAATAAGCCTTAAAATAAATATCAAATCGTTTTCTTTATTTATTGAAAAATAACAAATATATTGTAAGTTTGGTACTTTTTTGGAAATTCGAAATTCTGCGTAAAAATTTTATTTATTTTTGGTACTTTTTTCATAAAATAATTGTTTTTCTATAAATTGACCTGGACATATGAATATTTTATTATAACCTACCACAACGATACTGAAATTTATTTGAATAAAATTTGTATCATTACAATGGGGAGAAAAAAGTACCAGAAAGGGGGGTAAAAATGGGAAAACTCATTTCATTCGAAATTATCAAGCCAATTTTTATGAAATTTTAAACATTAGTTGCTGCTGTCATACTATTTGGAACTTGAGTGTGAAGGTGTAGATAAATCCAATACTAATCAATCTGTGATCACCTATATTTTATACCAAAAATCGATTTTAGTATAAAAATATCTTAAATCATTAATAACTTCGTAAATCATTCGATTTTCGAGAAAATAAGCTGAATCTGTGATCACTCAAATTTTATACTAAAAATTGATTTTTAGTATAAAAACTCAAAATAACTTAAATCTTTAATAACTTCGCAAAAATAGCGACCCCATAAAGTGTATATATTCTGGATCGTTATAGATAGCGCAGACGATATAGCAATGTCCGACTGTCCGTCTGTATGTTGAAATCAACTTTCCGTAGTCTCCAAATAACTTACATACATGATTGATACATCAATATATCGGGAATTCTTCCGGTTCGGTTGCTATTTAACAAATGCTGAGATATAAGGAAACAAGCGGGACAACATCGATTTTAGGCCTATTTTTTATCCATATCTGGATTACTAAGTCATTAATATAGACATATGGATATCTAATGATAGATATTTCAAATGTATATAAGGCCAAAGTAAATTGAACCTATAATGGGTCAAAATCGGGAAAAATATTTTTTAACCCGAATTTTTTTTTACCAAAAAAAATTTTTTTACAAAAATTTGAAAAAAATTAAAACAATTTTGAAAAAAAAAATATTTCACTAATAAATTTTAAAAAATTAAAACAATTTAAAAAATAAAAATAAATTTTAAAAAATTAAAAAAAGTTTTGAAAAAAATTAAAAAAAAAAATAATTTGGAAAAAAATTTTGAAAAAAAAAATCACTAATAAATTTTTTAAAAAAAAATTTAAAACAATTTAAAAAAAAAAAATTTCACTAATAAATTTTAAAAATTAAAAAAAATTTGAAAAATTAAAAAAAATAATAATATGGAAAAAAATGTTAAAACAATTTTGAAAAAAACATTTTTTTTTAAATTATGAAAAACTATTTAGAAATATTTTTTTTTTTTAATTTTGAAAAACAATTTTGAAAAAAAAAAAAATTTATTTTTTTTTTCTTAAAAATATTTATAATTTTTATTTTAACGTATAATTTGGTGAAGGGTATATAAGATTCGGACGAATAAACTCTCTTACTTCTTTTACTAATACATTCTAACCACTTAGGTTTTTGAGAGGAGAGTTTCCGCTCTGTGTATATTTTCTCTATGACTAGGATTTTAGGGAAAATAGTCTCAAACTGTGATCACTCGAATTTGGACTAAAAAAATCGATTTTTAGTATAAAAAACTGTAAATATATTAAATCGTAATAACTCCGTAAATACTAGGATTTTAGGTAAAATAAGCTCAATCTGTGATCACAACTCAAAATATCTTAAATCGTAAATACTGCGATTTTAGGGAAAATGAGCTCAATCTGTGGTCATTCATGTTTTATACCAAAACTTGATTGTTAGTATTAAAAAACCCAAATATCTTAAATCGTTAATAAATTCGTAAATTCTGGGATTTATGGGAAAATACGCTCAATCTATGATCATTCGTCTTTTATACCAAAACTTGATTATTAGTATAAAAAAACTCAAAATATCTTAAATCGGTAAATATTGTGAATTTAGGGAAAATAAGCTCAATCTGTGATCACTCATAAAAACCGCAAATCCGGGTAAACAGTTTGGTACTTTTTTAAATATGAATATTGATTTAAATCGTTTGAGACATACATATCTGTAACACACAAAATGTCCGCAAAATGGAGTATTTTGAAAATTCACGGGTATTCAAGAGTTAAAAGGATTATTGGTACTTTTTCTACTAATGGTACTTTTTTCATGTTATAAATTATTAAACTTATCGACACAAAAGTTAGTCGATGTGCATCAGAGTGAAGTAAGAATCAAATATAGCGAGAACTTATGGTACTTTTTCGATCTTCTAATGGTACTTTTTGAATTTTTTATAATAATGCACCTAGAAAGATGAAATATAAGGTACTGTTTATAGATTATTTGTGGCTGATGCACAAAAGAGGTATATCCTTAAAAACTACCCAAACTTCATTATTAAATAAGTAAAACACATAGTTTTCCTATGATTGTTTACGCTAACAGGCTTCTCTAAATAATACTTATAATATAAAACACACGTCAATAAACTTTTAATTTCACTAAAACACTACATAAATATAAATACAACTCATTTGCAAATTCGTGTCTTAACAAATCAAACATCATAAATAGTTGTAATAACAATTCAAGCTATTTGTTTAAACTAAAAATTAACAAACATCAACATTTTTTTTTTTGTCAACTGTGACTATATTTAGGCTAGAGAGCTTGAGATCAATTGATCAAACGGCAAATATACATAAATACTAACCATAATACAATTATCAATTTATTAGCACTCAATACAAAATTCAAATTAAATCAATCAATATACTAGTAAACACAACAAAATCGTGTGAAATATTGCGCTGAAATTTCCACCAAAACTCGACATTGACAAACAGTTGCGAATTGAAAGCCCACAGAGAAAGACAAGTGTTAGAAAACAAAGTGTTCCAAATAGTAATGAGCTCATTTAAAAATCAAGAAGATATCGTACAAACAGTTAATGGCAATTTCGGACGATGGCAATTACGCACCATAGTTTTAATATTTTTGTGTAAAATTCCCACGGCTTGGTTTACAATTTGTGTCATTTACACAGCGCCCACGCCTCAAAAGGGCGATTACTATTGTAAACCCGGGGAATTTCTAGACAATAATAACATTGCTACAAATTTAACAGACAACTATATGTCTTACAATTTGCAAAAGGACATACAAAGCACGGATAAACAGTTTCAAGTGGATGCTTGTCATACCTATAAAGCTACGTTGGAAACTAGTTTTGCTCATACAAATTCGAGAAATTACTCGAATCCCTTCTCCAAACCTAAGGAGAAAACAACACAACAGATAAATGTTCATTTGGTGCCCTGTGATAATTTCGAGCACAATTCTGAATATCAATCATTGGTGACACAGTTCGATTTGGTGTGCTCACGAGAGTTGTTGGTCTCGATGACTCAATCGTTTCATGCCTTGGGGGCTTTAATTGGTGGCTTGGTGGCGAAAAAGGCTTTGAATTAGTAAGTTTAAGAGATTTAAATGAGTTGATGTTAGTAGATGTGTGCAAGTGTTTATTTTTTTAATTGTTTTTGTAGTATTAGTCCCCGCCGCCTGATGTTGTATGGCATGTTGGGCCAGATTATGTGTGGCAATCTGACGGGTTTGGTGTCCTCGTTCGTTTTGCATGTCTACTATCGCTGTTTGACTTCGGTGTTTTGTGCCTTTATGTATACATCGGGACAACTTATATGTAAGTATTTGAAGGTTTTTGAATAAAGTATTTAAGGAAATTTTTTTATAACTTAAAAATGCGGAATTTTTTCAAAAGTTTAGCTTTTATTTTGAAACTTTTGTACAACATAAATTTATTCAAAGTATTGGCCATTGTTAGCTATGACCTTTTGCCATCTTTCTGGCATGGATATGAATTCCGAGACAAAAGAACTGCTCATCTTTTAAGGCCAATAACGAATCAAATCAATATCAGATACTCTGTTTCAAAGTGAAGTGACAGCGTTCTGCATCCATCGAAACAAATAGTAGTCGGACGAGGCAAAGTTTGAACTATAAGGCGATGAGACATAACATCCCAACCACTTCATTCTAATTAGGTTTTATCAGGTATTGCATAATGTAGTCGAGCGTTGTCATGATGGAATATTACGGTATCATATTTGGCACCATTTTATGGGCATTTTTCGTCAAATTTCGCCTTCAAACGAATCAGTTGCATTCTGTACAGGTTCCCTGTGATGGTCTGACCAGATTTCAGCAGCTCATAATAGACACCACTCTTTTGCTCCTACCAAATACAGATCATTACCTTAGCGCCATGGATATTTGGCTTTAGGCAGAGCTTCACATACGATCTCTTACGTTTCGGGTTATTGTAATGAATCTATTTTTCATCGCATGAAATGAGAGCATTTGAGACATACAAAATCATCTTTCAAAGTCTCTAAGCTTCAATTCCAATGGTACCCAATTTCCCTTGTTTTGAATAAATCCTGCTGTTCGCAAACGTTTTGAAATTGCAGATTGAGTAGCTCCCAATGATTTCGCAAGCTCTTGTTGAGTTTGACAACAATCTTCATGGAGTAACGCCTCCAATTCTTGGTCTGCAAACTTATTTGGCTGGCCTGAGCGATCTTTGTCTTCCGTGTCAAAATCACCACATCTGAACCGAACAAACCATCTCTCGCACGTTGAAATCGATGAAATACATTCACCATAAGCTTCGGTTTATCAATAACTTAAATTTACTCAAACAAAATTATTGAAATAAATCATGAAAATTACTGATCCTTATTTCGGCAATTTTCAGGATTTATTTTCATATTTAAAAGTTCTCAATAGGATTGAGATCGGGAGATTGAGCAGGCCAATGAAGAACTTGAATGTTTTTGTTCTCTAGCCAAGTCTTACAAACTTTGGAGCTGTGCTTAGGCATCTCTTCAGTGGGTTTAGGTAACATTACATCTTTCAATATATAACGGTACATGAACCGACCCATAATCCCATTAACTTTATGAATTGGCCCAATTCCTTGACCAGAAAAGCAACCATTTACATTGCCCTCTCCATGTTTAATTCTTCCTCTGCAAAACTTAGGATTCAGTCTTTCTCCTTTTCGCCAGCGTAAACGTCTTATTCCATCGGAACTTTAATTGTATTTGAATTCGTCATAAAACAATACAGTCTTCCATTTTAGGACACTCCAGTTGATGTGGGTGGGCTTTGGCAAACTCCAGTCTAGCTATCTTGTTCTTAGCAAAATAATCCTGCTTCTACGGATTGTTCTTTCGCTAACGCATAATCTTAAACTTGTTCTTACTTAACTAGCTGATGCTGTAGGATCTTTTTGCATTGCTCCGTCGTGTGGTTTTATGCGGGCGTCCTCCACAATGCCTCGGTGATATACGACTATTCTGCAAAAACTTTCGAAATAACTAATCTGGAAATAACTGATCTGTTAATTGAATATTTTTTAGCCAATTCATGTTATGATAAGCCCGCCTTCCAGTCTTCAATAACTTTAATTTTAAATCCACTGCAGTACTTGTTCCTTGTCATCCATTGTTTTTTTTTCACAATAAACTGTATAAAACTTAAATTATACAGACTACGCAGTCCTTTATTTTTAACTTCTGAAATTTTTAAATGCATCCGTTGTGAGTCCCGTTAACTGACATTGCAATTATGCAGAAGCATAGTTAAATTTTTACACATCTTATAAGGGGGTGCTTTTGTTTTGTCTATTTTAAAGTAATTATTCATAAAATTATCTTTTACTAAATGAACATTAACAATATAAGTTAATAAACTATATACCAAATACATCCCAAAAAAACCTTTTTCATCAAAAAAATTATGATTTGAAAAAATCCATTGGTGGTGCTTTAGTTTTGGCCGATACTGTATATTCCGTTTCTAATTTCTACAATTTTCATTTGCGACCCTACAAAGTATATATATTCTGGATTATTGTAGATAGCGAAGTCGGTATAGCCATGTCCGTCTATCCGTCTGTATGTTGAAATCAACTTTCCGTAGCCCCCAAATAACTTACAAACATGTTTGATACATCAATATATCGGGAATTCTTTCGGCTCGAGAAAATCGACCTACAAATGGCTGAGATATAAGGAAAAAACCGGGACAACTTCGATTTTTATCTATATCTGGATTACAAAGTCCATTACACATATATTAATTTGGACCTACAAAGGGTCAAAATTGGGAAAAATATTTTTTAAACATAATTTTTTTCACTAAAAAATTAAATATTTTTTTTTATAAAGCAAAAAAAAAAAAAATTTGGAAAAATAAAAAAAAAAATTGGAAAAAATTAAAAAGAAAACAATTTCAAAAAAAATTTAAAAAATTTAAAAAACAATTTGAAAAAAAAAAAAATTATTTTGTTTACTTTAAAATATTTAAAATTTGTATTTTAAAGTATAATTTGGTCAAGGGTATATAATATATATGCTTAGTCAAATTCCCCAAATTTGACTTTTGGGTCAAAATAAGGAACATCAGAATTCATTTCAGAGGTGTACTTCCTTGGGCAAAGTTTCTTATTTTGATACCTAGAATACGATTTTCCTTTTAAATCGACCCGCCCTAGTATATATGATTCGGTACAGCCGAATATAGCTCTCTTACTTGTTTTCTAATGAAATTGACAAATATTTTTGTAAAGAACATTTATCGATAACTTTTATCGATTACCTCAATTTTCTTAGAAAATTTATCGATAACTTTTAATTTTGTAAAGTAAATTTAGCGATAACTTAAATTTTTTGGAAAAATTAACCGATAACTAAACATTTTTAGGGAAAATTTATTGTTTACTTGAATTTTCTATATAAATTTATCGATAACTTTAATTTTGTAGAGACATTTTACCGATAACTTTATTTTTCTTTAAAAAATTCATCAGTAGCATTATTTTTCTAATGAAAAAATATCGATAACTTAAATTTTTTAGGGAAAATTTATCGATAACTTGAATTTTCTCTAAAGAAATTCATCGATAACTTGATTATTCTCAAACAATTTCTCGATAACTTTAATTTTCTATTGAAAATGTGTCAATAATTTAACGATAACTTAATTTTTATATAGAAAACTTCTATCGATAACAATCATTTTCTATATCAAATCTTTAAAAATCAAAACATGTATGTATTTCATCACTTTTTGTTTAAATCTTCTCCTTCTAGTAACCGATATAACCGCTGGCAAAGCTAGAACCATAATCGTCACCCTCTCTGAATTATTTTGGTCCATTGGTCTTATTCTCTTACCGGGCATATCAATATTTTTTGATAGTTGGAGTTATCTATACATAGCGATATCTTCATCCGTAGTACTTCTGGTATTTTTGCACAGGTACAACAATCAATATTCCCTAGTCAAACCCTTAATAAAACAAACACAACTTCTAACCAATTTACTTTAAATTACAGATGGATTTCCGATAGTCCTCGATGGCTGTTGAAACACAATAAAATCGAAAAGACTTTACAGCTGTTACTGGAATCTGCTGCTTTTAATAATCGTGAAATACCTTTAGATTTGGAAAATCAATTGGAGTTGTATGCCCAAAGTTTAAGTAACACCAAAGAGAGTAATTATTGGTCCATATGGGATGGTAAAACACCGAGAGTTTTTATTATTTTAATACACTGGGCCTGGGTGGTATCGGCAGTTTTATACAATGTCATGATTTTGATGATTAGAACCCTGGGAGTGGAACATTTACATGTTAATACAGCCTGTTTGGGTAAGTTTCTAAAAAAAGAAAATAAATATCTCTAAAATTTGTAATTTATAACTCAGGTTTTGCTGAAATGTTGGGAGTGTTTTTGGGTTTATATCTCATTTTGTATACCCGGCATCATTGGCTTTGGTGTGGCTATGTAATGATGCTGGCAGGGTTCATTACATATCTCATATGGTTTATACCAGACACAAGTAAGTAGTAAAGAAAAATCACACAAATTTAAATAAATTACTTGAAATTTCTGTTTTCCTCAATCTCTAGTCAAAGAATCCCGCAGAATAGGCTTTGAAATGTTATTCTGGATTTTACTAAAACTGGCCAACTCAGCCTATCTCTCTATACTAACCACCTGTACCGGCCAATTGGTGTCCGCGGAGAAACGTTCCATGCTAATGTTGTCCTCTTCATGTTTCAGCCGTTTTTGGTTGATTTTTGCCCCCTTTATTATAATCACCACCAAATTTCACATACTTATACCCATCACAGTGTTCGCTTCGTTGGCTGTTAGTAGCGGGGTGTTAATGTGTTTTCTAAACATTCACTTTTGGAATGATGAACAGCCAAAAATCTGTAAAATTCCTACACCCAACACCTACAGAAGAAAATCATCCACTATTTTGCTACAACGTCGTAGTTCATGCATCTCCGAGATGAGTTCAATGGAAAATCAAAGTTCTGATGGTGGTTACGATAATCCCTTGACAATAAGTATAACGGATTTATGGCATATGGATCGTGGTATGGGTTGTATAGAAGAATTGGAAATGTATGATAGTGTCTCGGAAGGGAGTATGAAGGAGGAAATTAAAGAGAATCAAATGCAAAGACTTTAAACAATGAAAACTAATAGATTAAATAGACTTTTAATGAATTATTTATACTTAGCAGAATTTTTGTTTAAATTAAAAATAAATACATAAAATAACAAATTTAAAAGAAACAAGTAAGTTCCCTTCACCAAATTATACTTTAAAATAAAATTTTTAAATATTTTTAGGTAACCAAATTAAATTTTTTTTTTTTTTTCAAAATTGTTTTAAATTTCTTTTTTCGAAATTGTTTTTTTAATTTTTAAACACTTTTTTTAATAGTGAAAAAAAAACTTTTTGGTAAAAAAAAATTCGGGTTAAAAAATATTTTTCCCGATTTTGACCTATTGTAGGTCCAAATTATAGCCTTATATACATCGTTGCAATGGACTTTGAAATATCTATCAGTAGATATCCTTGTTGTCTATATTAACTTAGTAATCCAGATATAGATAAATAATAGGCCAAAATTCGAGGTTGTCCCGGTTTTTTCCTTATATCTCAGCCATTTGTGGGCCGATTTTCTCGATTTTAAATAGCGACCGAGCCGGAAGAATTCCGGATACATTGATGTATCAATTATGTTTATAAGTTATTTTGGGGCTACGGAAAGTTGATTTCAACATACAGACGGACATGGCTATAACGACTTCGCTATCGATAACGATCCAGAATATATATACAGTGTACTCTCTCATAAGCGGACACCTAAGGGACTGACAAATTTGTCCGCTTATAAGAGGTGTCCGCTTATGAGAGTATAAAATAATCCCAAAAAATGTTTTTGGGACTGAAAATAGTGTCCGTTTATGGGACGTGTCAGCTTTAGATAGGTGTCCGCAAAGAGAGAGTACACTGTACTTTGTGGGGTCGCAAATGAAAAATGTAGAAATTACAAACGGAATGACAAACTTATATATACCCTTGTTACTCATGGTGAAGGGTATAAAAAATTTAAAAAGAGAAATAGAAATGGAAAATTGAATATTTTTTTTATTAAGAAACCAAAATTTAATTTTCTATATAAAATATCTCCTTTTAGAGATTTTTTTAAGAGAAAATTTATCACTAAGCTCAATTTTCCGTAGCAAATTAATCAATAATTTGAATTTCATAGAGAAAATGTATTGATTACTAGACATTTTTATAGAAAATGTATCGCTAAATTTTATTTTTTAATGAAAGCTTATCGAAAACTTAAATTTTTTATAGACAAATAAATTGTCTCTAAAAAATTTATTGATAATTCAACTTATTTCTAAAAATTTTATTGTTGACTTGAATCTTTTCTAAAAAAATTATAGATAACTTGAATTTTCTGTAAAAAACTTATCGACAACTTTAATTTTCTCTAAAGAAAATACCGATAATTCTATTGTTCTATAAAATTATCGTCGATAAATCGATTTATTTCTACAAAAATTATCGAAAACTTGAATTTTCTCAAAAAATATGATCGATAACTTGATAATTGAAAATTGTTCGTTGGAGTTTTATTTCAAATTTTGTTTGATAACTCAAATTCTCTTTAAAAAAAATTTGCGAAAACTTGAATTGTTTGAATATTGAATATTCTTAAACAAATTTATCGATAACTAGAAATTTTGATAAAAAATTTATCGATAACTTTTATTTTTGAAGTAAAGTTTATCGATAACTTTACTTGAATTTTCTTAAAAAAATGTACCAATAAGTTATGGAAAAATTGTCTGTAGAAAATTCAAGTTATCAATAAATTTTCTCAAGTTATCGATACATTTTTTAGAGAAAATTCAAAGTTTATTGATTACTTAAATGCAATTTTTCCTTAACAATTTATCAATAATTTGAATTTTATCTAAAAAATATATCGACACCGCTATCTATAACGATCCAGAATATACATATATACTTTGTAGGGTCGCAAATGAAAAATGTAGAAATTATAAACGGAATGACAAACTTATATATACCCTTGCCACTCATGGTAAAGAGTATAAAAATATTTCGATAACTTGAATTTTCTCAAAAAAATTTTTTGATAACTTGAATTTTCTAGGGAAAATTAATCCATAACTTAAATTTTTAGCTTTTATTTTGAAACATTTGTCCATCATAAATTTATACAAGTATTGGCCATTGTTAGCTAGGACCTTTTACCATCTTTATGGATTCCGAGCTCATCTTATGAGGCCAAGAACGAATCAAGCCAATATTGAATACTCTATTCCAAAGTGAAGCGTATCCCAGAGAGGGCGTTCTGCATCGATCGAAACAAATCTGGTCTGGACTATAAAGCGGGTGAAGAAAAACTTCCCAACCACTTCATTCTAAGTACTTTATAACTGGTATTGCAACATGTAGCCGAGCGTTGTCACGATGAAACATTGCGGTTTTCGGCGAATGCTCGCTTCAAACGAATCAGTTACGTTTGTTACAGGACCCTTTTGGCCCACCAAATACAGAGCATTACCTTAGCGTAATGGAAATTTGGCTTTGGTGGTGATTCGGCTGGTTGACCGGGCTTCACACATGGTCTCTAACGCTTCGAGTTATCGCAATGGATCCATTTTTCCTCGCAAGTAATGATTCGGTGCAAAAATGCAAACTCGTTTTTCAAGGTCTCTCGGCTTCAATTCGTATGGTATCCAATTTCCCTAATTTTGCTGCTTGCAAACCTTTTGAAATTGCTGATTGAGTGGCTGTCAATGATTTTACAAGATCTTGTTGAGTTTGACAACAAACTTCATGGCGTAATGCCTACAATTCTTGGTCTTCAAACTTTTTTGGCTGGCCGTATCAAAATCACCACTTCTGAACTGAGCAAACCATCTGTCGCACTTTAAAACCAATGGAACACATTCACCATAAGCTTTGATGAGCAATCGGTGTGTTTCAGCGGCACTTTTTTTTTCAAATCAAAAAAATGAAGCAAAATTTCCCGCATATGACGCTTTGTTGGTACAAAATTAGACTTTGTTGATTACACTCTATTGTTCAATAACTTAGTGAGAATAAATGACAGGTATGTACCCTTCAAAATTACATATAAGTTATTAAAAACAAAAACCTCATTCAAAAGATACGCCATTTCTTGTAAATGCCGCATTTTTAAGTCATACACCCAATAGAATTTTCAATAACTTACAGTACCTTACTTTAAAAAATATTGACAACTTTAGTTTTCATAGTTTCTTTATTTTAACATTCAAATTATAACGCTTATTTATATATAAAAATATTTATTAAAGTCTTAAACCGCTGCAACAAAATATTCCTGCAGTAAATTCTTAAACCTATTTAGTTGACTTAGCTAAGACACTCACCGCCTTATGGTGTAATAACGTCAAATAACGGCGCTCTCTCTTATGAAACAGTGCTACCACTGAATTGATTTTTCTTTATTCCTAATGAGAAAACATCAAACACTAGAAGTATTGGAATTATTGTCTTAAAAAAGGGATCTGAAATCACTTGCCTACATCGGTGACTTATGGGCTCATTTTATAAATCGAAATGTTTTGAAACGTAAGAAATTTGTGTGAGGAATACTGGGAAAAAGTTTTGAAACTAGAAATTGTTCCATTGCCAATTTTTCAAAGGTTTGATTTAGAGAATGAGATAATAATTTCTTAATAATAATGTCAAATAGATGAAATAGTAAAGTTGGTTTTGTAACTTCTGTTCTTCAAAAGCTGTTTTTATCACCTTTAAATTTTCTATTAATCTTGACTGATTCTTCTTAAAAATAATTAAAGCTAGATTAAAGCATTTCTATTTTTGATTGATTTCATTAGCAACTTTTACAAATTATACGACAATATTTTTAATAATATCTTCATTGAAAATTAAGAATAAGCATTCCAACACTCTATAATTAATAATATATTTAAAAGATAAATACTCAGGTGCCGCAGTTTATGATGCTATCATAAAAAAATATTACTAGAGCGATAAAAGCCAGGGGATAAAAATAACCACCGCTTATTAACATTGGCCAACTAATTTGAAATATAAATAGAGACACTAACCCCCCCCCTCCTTCTCCGACAAAATTATTAACAAGCTTTGATAGTTAGTTAATTTTTTTACCTTTTTCTAACACGATCTTATTAAATGACTCAATTGCTCAATTGTCAGGGTTTATATGTGAACGTGAAAAAATTATCACTAGATTTTTATTAGTCTGGCAAATATTTATATCAAATTAAGTAAAGAGAGTCTGAAGGCATTTTGCGTTATAAAATATTCATACTCATTGTTGATAATTTACATTATGAGTTTTTCTTTTTTGCACTGTTTGCCACAATTGTGGCGTTTTGTGGGGGGGTGAAGTGGCTGGCGAACAGTTGTTTAACTTTTTAGGGTTATAAAATCCCATCTTTAGATAACGGCGAGTTATATGGCTCTTACATATCAGTAAGAGCAGGGTATTGTAAAATTGTTATTTAATTGATTATAAGGAGATTTGATTATCACTTGAAATGATAATATTATTATTAATATCAGATAGTGATCGATATGGTTTCAAGTTTAACTAATTGGGTTACGAAACTATATAAGATTTTGTCGATACAAGGTCAAAAGGTGGTAGTAAAAATCATATAGTTTCCAATTTTATTTATGTTATTCATTCATATATTTCCATGTGGGCTTTTAATCTTACTGACCACTATAACTATAATAACTTTAATCAATGTAGAGGTCATTGCCTTTGTTTTATTGGTGAAACCCCCTTAAACTTTTAGCAAAATCATATTAACTTGCAGTTAAATTGTACTTGAAAAATGTTGCAAAGTTTTTTAAAGGTAAACCGGTTAATTTGCTACTTTTTTACTATTTACTTACAACGTTGTGGCGAGAACAAAACTTTATATGGGGATTTACAAAGTAATTAAGTTTATTATGAATATCTCGGTAGATCACTTAAGTAATACTTATTTACATACATGGATTTTAAATAAATATTAAATAATTTTAATTTAAATATTTTAACATAAATGGTAAAACAAGTACAACACGCGAGTGAGTTCTATACACAAGCTGAATAAAATAAATTCTTATACTGCAATCCAAGTTGGAAATTGAGAATTGAAGACAATAGGCAAAAACTCGGTTTTTGCCTAGGTTTTTATTCGATTAAAACTCAGTTTTGATAAGAATCTAACTAATAATCAACCTCAGTTATTATAAGGTTTCCAAAATAGTTTTTCCAGTTCAAAACCAGTTTTTATCCAGTTCAAGAACCGATTTTTATCCGATTCAAACCCGGGTTTTATCCGGTTCAAGAACCGATTTTTATTCGGTTCCAAATCAATTCTAACTAATTCTCAACTAATAATCAAAAACACTTTTTATATGGTTCTTAGCAGTTTTTAGATGATTCATATTAGGTTTTTATTCGATTCAAACTCAGTTCTGATAAAAACCTTTTGGAACCTTTTAAGGTTTCCAAAACATTTTTTCCAGTTAAAGAACCGATTTGTATCCGGTTCATAACCGGTTTTTATCCGGTTCAAGAACGGGTTTTTATTCGGTTCCAAATCAATTCTAACTAATAATCAAAAACACTTTTTATATGGTTCTTAGCAGTTTTTAGACGATTCATATTCGATTTTTATTCGATTCAAAATCAGTTTCGATAAGAATCTAACTAATAATTAATCTCAATTCTTATAAAGTTTCCAAAAAAATGTTTCCAGTTCAAAACCGGTTTTTATGCGCCTCAAACCCGGGTTTTATCCGGTTCAAACCCGGGTTTTATCCGGTTCAAGAACCTGTTTTCATTCGGTTACAAATCAATTCTAAGTAATTCTCACCTAATAATCAAAAACACTTTTTATATTGTTCTTAGCGGTTTTTAGACGATTCATATTAGGTTTTTATTCGATTCAGACTCAGTTTTGATAAGAATCTAACTAATAATATTCAACCTCAGTTCTTATAAGGTTTCCAAAACAGGATCCAGTTTAAGATCCGATTTTTATCCGCTTCAAAACCGGTTTTTATCCGCTTCAAGGTCCGGTTTTTATTCGGTTCGAAATCAATTCTAACTAATTCTCAACTATTAATCAAAAGCACTTTTTATATGGCTCTTAGCGATTTTTAGACTATTCATATTAGGTTTTTATTCGCTTCAAACTCAGTTTTGATAAGAATCTAACTAATAAAAACCGGTTTTTATCCAGTTCAAGAACCGATTTTTATCCGCTTCAAACCCGGGTTTTATCCGGTTCAAGAACCGATTTTTATTCGGTTCCAAATCAATTCTAACTAATTCTTAACTAATAATCAAAAACACTTTTTATATGGTTCTTAGCGGTTTTTACACGATTCATATTAGGTTTTTATTCGATTCAAACTCAGTTTTGATAAGAATCTAACTAATAATCAACCTCAGTTCTTATTAAGTTTCCAAAACAGTTTTTCCAGTTCAAGAACGGATTTATATCCGGTTCTAACCCGGTTTTTATCCGGTTCAGGAACCGGTTTTTATTCGGTTCCAAATCACTTCTAACTAATTCTCAACTAATAATCAACAACACTTTTTATATGGTTCTTAGCGGTTTTTAGTCGATTCGTATTAGGTTTTTATTCGATTCAAACCCAGTTCTGATAAGAACCTTTTGGAACCTTTTAAGGTTTCCAAAACATTTTTTCCAGTTAAAGAACCGATTTGTATCCGGTTCATAACCGGTTTTTATCCGGTTCAAGAACGGGTTTTTATTCGGTTCCAAATCAATTCTAACTAATAATCAAAAACACTTTTTATATGGTTCTTAGCAGTTTTTAGACGATTCATATTAGATTTTTATTCGATTCAAAATCAGTTTCGATAAGAATCTAACTAATAATTAATCTCAATTCTTATAAAGTTTCCAAAAAAATGTTTCCAGTTCAAAACCGGTTTTTATCCGCCTCAAACCCGGGTTTTATCCGGTTCAACAACCGCTTTTAATTCGGTTCCAAATCAATTATAACTAATTCTCAACTAATAATCAAAACACTTTTTACATGGTTCTTAGCGGTTTTTAGACGATTCATATTAAATTAATCTCAATTCTTATAAAGCTTCCAAAAAAATGTTTCCAGTTGAAAACCGGGTTTTATCCGCCTCAAACCCGGGTTTTATCCGGTTCAACAACCGGTTTTAATTCGGTTCCAAATCAATTATAACTAATTCTCAACTAATAATCAAAAACACTTTTTACATGGTTCTTAGCGGTTTTTAGACGATTCGTATTAGGTTTTTATTCGATTCAAACTCAGTTTTGATAAAAATCTAACTAATAATCAACCTCAGTTCCAAAACAGTTTTTCCAGTTCAAACCCGGTGTTTATCCAGTTCAAGAACCCATTTTTATCCGCTTCAAAACCGGGTTTTATCCGGTTCAAGAACCGGTTTTTATTCGGTTACAAATCAATTCTAACTAATAATCAAAAACACTTTTTATATGGTTTTTAGCGGGTTTTACACGATTCAAACTCAGTTCTGATAAGAATCTAGTATAAGGTTTCCAAAACTGTTTTTCCAGTTCATAACCGGTTTTTATCCGGTTCAGGAACCGGTTTTTATTCTGTTCGAAATTAATTCTAACTAATTCTCAACTAGTAATCAAAAACACTTTTTATATGGTTCTTAGCGGTTTTTAGTCGATTCATATTAGGTTTTTAATCGATTCAAACTCAGTTTTGATAAGAATCAAACTACTTAATTATCAATATTAGTTCTTATAAGGCTTCCAAAAAATTTTTTTCAGTTCAAGAACCTATTTTTATCCGGTTCAAAACCGGTTTTTATCCGGTTTTTGTTCGGTTCAGGAACCGGTTTTATTCGGTTACAAATCAATTCTAACTAATTCTCAACTAATAATCAAAAACACTTTTTATATGGCTCTTAGCAGTTTTTTTTTTTGCTTTTATCCGTTTCAAAGCAGGTTTTTATTTGGTTTCAAATCGGTTTTCGTTTTCGAAAGTGACAGAAGAGATCTTTGAAATCTTTAAAAAGCTTTTAATTTGAGACAGCTGAGCTGTCCACAGTAAGAAATTTAATAAATTATGTGAGAAAATGAGGAGATGTTATGTATGAATCCAATAGAATAAGTTCGAATTGGAAATTTTACCTTCCTGCTGTAAGTTACCATTCACATGGTTGTAGCAATCATATATATGGTTGTTGTAATTAAGTATATGTTTGTGGTAACCATTTTTGTTATGAATTATTAAACATATTGTCTTGTTCTCGGACTATGGTTATCATAATCTGAGAACAACATATTATGATATAGTGATTCATTATGGACATGATTGCTATAAACATATATATGATTGCTACAACCATGCGAATAGTAAACTTAAACATAGTATGGTTACCGCAATCATATAAATAACTACAGTGACCGAAATATTGTACAACCATATTTGTTTCTCTGGATGTGCAGTTTAAATAGCAGCTAATAAATTTCTAACTCGATCAACAGAAACTCTAACTAGACATTGTATGATCTCTTTTGATATTTCCTACTGGGTTGGTTTGCAGTGTGTTTTGAACTACCTCAATTAATTGTAACTAGTTTCCTGCGGTAGTACATATTGTATACTCGTTATAAATTTATGATCGATATAAATTAATGTAATAGATAATGATTAGGAATCGGTTCTTTATTTATAATATTAAACACATGTTAAAATGACGTCACTTTGTAGCAAATAATACGGCGCAATTGCAGATAATTTTATTAAATCAGGTTAAGGATTTCAATTACTAATAAAGTAACTGAATATTTTAATAAAGACTTGAACTTGAAGCTGTAACTCTGGAAAAATTATATGATATGATAAATTATCTATAGAAAATTATTAATATTGAAGACATTTTCTAGAATATCTAAATAAATTTTCTCTATAAAAATTACTAGAGAAAATAGAAAATTTAAAAAATTGATTAATTTTAGTGAGAAAACTGGAAAAAAATCTATAGATTTTCAAGAAAAAAATTTAAAATTCGATCAATTTTCTAGAGAAAATTGAAAAAATTGATATGTATTATACAGAAAATTTAAAATGTCGAAAAATTTCATAGAAAAAATTTAAAAAATTTAAAAATTTTCTGGAGAAAATTGACAATATCGATAAATATTCAATAGAAAATTATAAATATATCTATAGATTTTTATAGATTTCTATCTATAGAGAATTTAAAATATCGATCAATCTTCTAAAGAAAGTTTAAAATATCGATAAAGCTTTTAGAGAAAATTCAAGTTATCGATAAATTCTCTTTAGAAAATTAAGTTATCGAGATATTTGTTATATAAAATTCAAGTTGTCAATACATTTGTTTCTGTGAAAATTTTATGTTCTTGATAAATTTTCTAAACAAATTTTAACCCTCTAATTATAATTTCTAAAAAATTGGCTAAAAACGTTGGTAATAATTTTTTTTATGGTAAATTTGGGCATATGATTTCAAAAACAACATTTAAAAGTTTGTACAATAAATGGTTTACCTGCCAGGTGGGAAAAACTAAATAAGTGCCTTAAGGCACCCTTGGTGCTTTAGAAATTGAAACATAGTCGTTTTAGTTAGTATAGTTTGTCAATTTTTATTGAAAACAACTTTTCTGATTGTTCATCACTCTAATCAGATAATTTGAAAAGTTTGTTCACTCGACCAGCCATTTCTTAAAATTTTATGTAAAAAATTGCAAATCAAAGCAAAGAAAACCAAACAACATTTTGCTATATGAGGGAAAAACTGAGGCAGCAAAACTAGTCTGCAATGCCCAAGAGTGCCTGAAGGCACTCATCAATTAATCACGTCTCTAAAGAGTAGCGTACCTTTTTTACATTAATCTTAACTTTAATATATAAAATATATATATACTTTTTAAGAAAAAAAAATATGTTTTAGTGAAATTTACATTTATTGGCATTTTTGTGATGAGTGCCTTGAGGCATGCTTAAGCATTAGAGGGCTAAATAATTGATAATTTTTGTATACAATATTTTTTTAAGGAAAATAAAAATGTTTAATTGAACCCCTATAATATTTCTTATACAGTTTGATCACAAAATCAAGTTATTATCTCATGGTTTATGGCAGGTGGAATAATTATATTAATTATTAACATTTATTAATAAAATAAATTTAATTAAAATTATTCTAGCAATATTGAGAATTTTCATTGCAACAACATTTTCCGCATACATACAATTTAACAATGCAAATTGTTACGAAGTCAAAAAATATAATTAATCAATTAACAAGTGGCAGAATAAATAATAAATAAATAAGGTAAGGCAAACACAAATACTAAAAACTAGCATGAGAAAGAAAAAATCAATTTGAATAAAATTATTAATTATTTATGCAATTGGTGCACAAGGTACGTCCACATCATAACAGGGTGTTAAAGAGAGTTAATCGTGTATTTCAGCAGGGATTTAAAAGAGTTTTTTTTGTTATAAGGTGTATAATGAAAACAATGAATATAATAGTGCAGTCAAATAGGAGTTGCATATGCCCCTTCTTTATGTTTAAAATAAGGTTTAAATCAAGTGTCCGCCACTCGAGATCTAGGAGGTCAAAGGTCGCTTTTTGGCATTTAAATATCTCGACTATTATGAGACCTACGAGAAACGGTTTATGTTACCTAAAAATTATGGAAATTTTAGGTATTTACTACTAAACTTGAAAGACGTATAATAATCGAGATCTAATTAAACAAGTAAGAGAGCTATATTCGTTTGTGCCGAATCTTATATACCCTTCACCAAATTATACTTTAAAATGTTAAATATTTTTTTTTTTCAAAACTTAAAAAAAAAAAAAAATGGAAAATTTTGAAAAACAATTTTAAAATTTTTTTTTTAATTTTTTCCAATTTTTTTTTTAAATTTTTTAAAAACTTTTTTAAATTTATTAGTGAAAAAAAATTCGGGTTAAAAAATAATTTTCCCGATTTTGACCCATTGTAGGTCCAAATTAATATTGTTGCAATGGACTTTGAAATATCTATCATTAGATATCCATATTGTCTATATTAATGACTGTAATCCAGATATAGATAAAAACAGGCCAAAAATCGAGGTTGTCCTGGTTTTTTCCTAATATCTCAGCCATTTGTTGGCCGATTTTATCGATTTTAAATAGCAACCAAACCGGAACTATAGCGGATATATTGATGTTTCAATCAAGTTTGTAAGTTATTTAGGGGCTACGAAAAGTTGATTTCAACATACAGACGGACAAAAGGACATGGCTGTATCGACTTTGCTATCTATAACGATCCAGTATATATATACTTTTTGGGGTCGCAAATGAAAAAAATTTAGAAATTACAAACGGAATGAGCACACATTGCTATTTGAACTTATTCAAATGAAGATATTTGGTAGGATTTTATTAATGTTTAAAAATTTTTTCATTTAAATATCATATACAAATCTACAGTTTGAAACATTTTTCACTGAATTTTATTTTGTATTTTCTTTCTTTTATTATGTAATTCCTTTAATTCACTGTTTCCGGCTTAATATATTTTTAATCAATTAAAAATTTTTTCATGTTAAGGGATTCAAAAACGAAGCACCTTCAATTAATGGAATATTCATTAATACAATATTGTATTACGGAAAAAAACAATAATCTAAAGTACTATAATAGATTTATTTGACTAAAACGACTAAAACGAGACATATGTATGTTCCTTAAAGTGAATAGCAATCATTTCAGAATTAAAAATAAAAATCAGAAACGACTTTTTCAAAATCAAATCAAAAATATTCTATATTAAAGATTGCGAAATTTCTATCTTAAATGTATCTTATTATACTTTCGTTCAAGTTTAAAGAATCATTTTAAAAATGTTACCAACCTAATATCAAACTTTGTTGACACCCCCTTTCCTCCAGTAAGCTAAACAATTTAAAACCTAACGGAAACAATATAAATATTTACAATTTTCATTTGATATTTAACGGAAATCTATTTATTATTCAGAAAGGAAAAGGAAAATTTTATTAGAATGAATTTTATAAGTATCTGTTACATTTTCAAGCTACTAATACAATTGATTTTAAATTATTATTACACATTGATTTTGTTTGCAGACGTGTCTAACACATTAAGCTTTTGTCCATATAAAGTTTATAAAACTCAAATAAATATTTAAAAATCTGTTAGTTTTTCAAAGTGGATAAAATAAACAAAAATTTAGCAAATAAGAGGAACAGCAAAGATAGTCAAATTTAAATAACAAAATGTTGAAAAAAGATATAACAAGTAAGAGAGCTATATTCGGATGTGCCGAATCTTATATACCCTTCACCAAATAATACTTTAATATAAAAATTTTAAAATTTTTTAAAGTTTTTTCGAAATTTTTTTTAAAATTTTTATTAAATTATTTTAATTAAAAAAATTTTTTTTTTTTAAATTTATTAGTGAAACAAAAATGATCTCAAAAAAATTTTTTGGTGAAAAAAAATCGGGTTTAAAAATATTTTTCCCGATATTGACCCATTGTAGGTCCAACTTACTATAGCCTTATATACATCGTTGCAATGAAATTTTAAATATCTACCATAAGATATCCATATTGTCTATATTAATGACATAGTAATCCAGATATAGATCAAAAATAGACCAAAAATCGAGGTTGTCCCGGTTTTTTCCTTATATCTCAGCTATTTGTGGGCTGATTATCTCGTTTTTAAATAGCAACCGAGCCGGAAGAATTCCCGTTATTTTGATGTATGAATCAAGTATGTAAGTTTATTGGGGGCTACGGAAAGTTGATTTCAACATACAGACGTATAGACGGACATGGCTATATCATGGTGAAGGGTATAATAATTAGGGCCTTTAGTAATCAAGACTTCTACGTTTTTAAGAAGCTTTAAGAATAAATGTCTTATTCATACTCAAATTTTTATTTGATCAAAGGTTTATAAAACAAAAATTCTATAAAAAATTTGCTTTAAAAATTTTGATAGAATACAAATTTTACATATTCTATTAAACCAGTGATCGGCACTCATTCACCTATTTACCCGTTTAAATAACACGTATGTCAACAAAGTTTATACAAACTATTAGCTGTTCAAATTACAGCGGAGAAATATAGTGCTTTTTATAATATTAAAAACCAAGTTCCATCCATGTTTTCTTTAAGCCGACCACTGATTTGAACCCTAAACTAACAAACAATTCCCCAGCTAAAACCTGATAATGATTTTCAACTTCAGAATAATATACACATCAATGACTACTACATACTGTCTACATTACATTGAAGTAGTTGAGTAATGACTTATTTATTATATGGTATATAACAGCTTATTTACTAGACATTTGTCTTCCATATCATCACCATGTAAATAAAGGATCTTTCATTAAACGCTTCATATCTTTAAATTCAAATAAATCAAAGTTTGTTTTATTGTTTCATTTTATTGTTCAGCATTGTCTCCTTTGAGCTCTATACACTTTGTCCAACGTTTTTCCAATTCGTTTATCCCTTCCACAAAATAAAAATCGTCGTTGGAGTTAAATCTCTTTCCGCCGAGCCATTTCTTCAGGTTTGGAAACATGAAATAGTCACAGGGGGCTAAATCCTGAGAATAGGGCGAAAGAGGGAGCATTTCATAGCCTAAACATGTATGTACCCTTTTTTGCATCCGATTGTGAGCAAACGCGCAGACATCTTGCGGTAAGTTTTCTCATACCCAAGTGATCATTCAAAATTGAAACCAATGTGCCAAGTGAGATGCCTGTGGCTTCCACAATTTCTCCCACTTTCAATCGCCGATCGGCAAACACCATATCGTGAATTTGTTCAATTGCTTCAAGTGTAGAGATCTCAACTGGGCGTCCAGAACGTTCGGCATCTTTCGTCCGAGAATCCAATTCTCCATGACTCAGGCAGATATATGACCGATGGCATAAGTTATGTTGGCTTTGAGGGCCGCTGTGTTTTGTGGCTTATTCCCAATGTATCATGAACTGTGGGGCACGTAGCGTTGTCCTCTTGAAACCACATGTCGTTGGTGTCCATATAATACAATTCAGGCCAAAAGAAGTTAGCAAGCATCTACCTATTAACAGTGATGGCCTGTCCAACGTCCTTCTCAAATATGAGGCCGCCAGCCAAAAATCCACACCAATCTGTGAGTTTTTCGAAATGCATTGCACGCTCTTGGATCTTATGATGATTGGTATCCACCCAAATTCGACATTTTGGTTTGTTGACGTACCAATTTATCCAGAAATGGGAAAATCGCGAGGATCGTTCCTGTCGACCAACGTCGTTTTCAAATATGACGCCGCCAGCCCAAAATCCACACCAAACAGTGAATTTTTCGAGATGCATTGCACGCTCTTGGATCTTATGAGGATTGGTATCGTCCCAAATTCCACAATTTTGTTTGTTGACGTACAATTCATGCAGAAATGGGAAAAGCGAGCGGAACGTTGCCCAAACAGAACACCCATTTTGATAAAACAGTTTTATCAATTGCTGCTGTTGTTGAACGCTATATTCGTCCATGGTAATTTGGCAAAACAAACTGAATAAAGGACAGCCAATTCAACAGATGTAGCTTCAACAATATGACTGCAATCTACTGTCAAAGTTCGGAAGTGGCCATTGGAAGATGAAAGTTCTTGATAATAAAAGTTCTCGGTGCCTTCTAAATCAACCTCTAAACCCACAATTTTCAGACACGAAACTGTAATATTCCATCATGACAACGATCGACCACATGATGCAATACCTGTTATAAAGTACTTACTTAGAATGAAGTGTTTTGGAAGTTTTGCCTCACCCGCCTTATAGTCCCGACCTTGCTCCGTCCGACTACTATTTGTTTCTCTCTGGGATACACTTTACTTTGGAACAGAGAATATGATATTGGCTTCGTTCTAGGCCACAAAAGATGAGGAGTTCTTTTGGCGCGGAAAATACTTGCATCTTACAGCCTGTACCCTAAATTGTAATCCTCCCTTACACTCTCTTTGTGATTTACTACAGATTGTGACACTTTTAGTTTATACATTCTTATGTATTGTCAACTGGTGGTGGTATTTGTTTAAGCAATTAAATCAACCGTTTTTATTCGTAAATTTATTAAACAAATTAATAATTAATAAACAAACATTACAACAATAATAAAAATACAAGAAAAACAACAAACACTTTACTTTGCTCAATCAATAAAGAGAAAAATTACGTTTAAATTGAGCAAAACGTAACGAAGATTTGAAATTTACATTCGTAACGAACGGACGACAGCACGACACGAGCAAAAGGGTGCCAAATTGTCATTAACGTTTATAATTTTTCAAAAAGTTTTGAATTGAATATTAAGAGCATTTTCTTTAGTTTTATAGCGGATCTCAAAGTGTTAACACGGACTAGTAGACGACGAGTGTTGTTGATTCCGATTGTCGAGTGGTGTGGCAGTTTTTCTTGTCTCGTTATAAATATTGAATGAAAAAGAATTAACTGCAAATTAATTTATTACTAGTTGTTGTACGTTACAATTAAGTAGTTTCATTTTTGAATTTTTTTTTTTCTTTTTATTTCATTTTACTGGCTGTGTTTAATTTGTGCTGTTGTATAAAAAAAGATCTATTTTTAATTGACTGAAATTGATTTTAAATGTTTTGATATTCAAAAGAATTTGTAAGAAGAAATAAAAAACAGTTTAAAGATGTTTGGGGTTTTGCTTAAATAAAAAAGTTTACCACTGATTTAATTAAGAAAAATTTATGATTTTTTAGACAATTTAAATTGATGGTTTTAGTGTAATAGGAAATGTTTTTAATTAAGAAATGTAATAAATCAAAAAATTTAATCTTAAAAGAAATGTAAAATGAAACATTTTATAAAAAAAGCCTCAAGATAAATAAAAAGTAGCTAGCGAAAAGACAAAAGTTACAGAGAGTGATAAAGTAAAGACAATTTTTTTAAAAGATTTAAAAAGCTATAAAAGATGAACAACTTTTTTTTTGCAAGACCCGTATTACTGGCATTCTACTACTAAAAACCGGCGCCATTGTGAAACCAAATAACCATTATGAAAAACTACTCTAGGCATAATTTTTGTTTATTGTTTTAAACGTACTAGTACCGTGACTAGTGAAAAGGGGGCATATCACTTAAATGTGTTAAAAATAACTTGACAAATTTTCAATGAATGAAAAAATAACAATTAACTTTAATTAAATTGTGAACACTATGAATTAATTTACATCAGTGACCAATCACAGAGCAGTAGATATCTCCCTACTAGAACGATGCCATGTAAAATTCCCAGATTCCTTTCATATATAAAGAGTTAGATCTAGCAACAGAACACTGTACCCCAGATACTAATCATGTAACAACTACTGTGACAAATCCCTTCTCTTCAGAATTGCATAAAAAACAAGTAAGAAACTATGGTCGGGCTTGACCCTACACTGAATAAATGAACAAAAACATTTCTCTTTTAAAATTTCAATAATTTATTTTCGAGAATGATTTTCGAAAGTCGGCCTTATATGAAAGCTATGACTAATTATGGACCGATCATCATAAAATTAGGTGACATGACTTCCGTATACATATATAAAACTTATTTTGAGCGAAATTTGTGAAATTAAGATATAAATTAAACATTTATGACTGATAAAGTCCTATTTCGGTAGGACATTTGTATGACGGCTAGGTGAAATAATGGACCGATATCTTCAAAAATTGTGACCTGTACTTTGCGCACAAGGTTTATATCGACAGCCAGGCGCACGTACATCAGAAGAAACGCATAATACCCTCCCCACTATGGTTGTGTAGGGTATAAAAATAGCCATTTGATCAAAACCACAGTTACCCTTCTCTTTCAACCAGTAAAACCATTTTAAATTTAACACAAAAATACCTTTATTTTAGTATGTTTGTTCGTCTTGTAATAATATCATTAAGAACCTAAAAAAAAATACAATTATATCCGCGTTTATTTTTAATTTTTAAACAAAAATAAAACAAAATTTTTTTTAAAACGAAAATGTTTCTTCATTTTCACGTTTAAGTTCTTGGCCACTTAATTGTGAATCTTTTTAAGAATTGCCGAATTCTCAATTCATCGCAATATGAAAAATTTTGTAAAATGATTTTAAAAATAAATTACAAAAACTAAAACAAATGTGCTCAACAAGTTGTTGAAGACAGCACACTTAGTGTTAGCAGTTTGACGAATCGATTATTAAACGTAGCAACCGTTAAAATGCCAAATTAAACAACAGTTTCTTATGTAAAAATAAAATGTTTATAAGAAACTGTTTGTTTGTTTAACAGAGTGGTCATCCGGTTTATTGTGAATAATTGTTGTCTTTAATGAATAATCGGTTTTTATTCCCTGCAGGGTATATATAAGCTTGTCAATACGTTTGTAATTCCATTTGCGACCCCACAAAGTATATATATTCTGGATCGTTATAGATAGCGAAGTTGATATCGCCATGTTCGTCTGTCCGTCTGTATTTTGAAATCAACTTTCCGTAACCCCCAAATAACTTACAAACATAATTGATACATCAATATATCGGGAATTCATGCGGCTTGGTCGCTATTTAAAATCTGAAACCGGGAAAACCTCTATTTCTGGCCTATTTTTGATCTATATCTGGATTACTAAGTCATTAATATAGATAATATGGATTTCTAATGATAGATATTTCAAAGTCCATTGCAACGATGTATACTAACGATGTAAGGCTGTAGTACAATGGGTCAAAACCGGGAAAAATATTTTTTAACCGGAAATTTTTTTTTCCAAAAATTTTTTTGTCATACATTTTTTTTCACTAACAAATTTAAAAATTGAGAAGAAAATAATTAAAAAAAACGATTCTGAAAAAAAAAATTTTTTTAAATTTTGAAAAAAAAAATTTAATTTTGCTTGCAAAAAATATTTAAAATTTTTATTTTTTTGTCTAAATATTGTAGTATTTAGTGATATTCTTTGAATTATTACAGATTAATTATAATAAATGAACTTAAGCCTAATTAAAAATTTACTTTCAAATTTTTATTTTAAAGTATAATTTGGGAAAGTGTACATAAGATTCGGAACAACCGAATATAGCTCTCTTACTTGTTTTTATTTATATTCGTTATTACTAATTTTAGTCCCTGAAATTAGCCAAACATTTAGAAATAGTTCTAAATAGAAAACATATTTCGCTATGAATCAAATCCCTCAATTAATTGTCCAACTTTGTCAAATATGACAAGCATATTTAGATAATTTAACTTAATTATTTATATTCGCAATAACCATTACAAGTATAATTAATAAAGCGAATCCATACTACATATGCGATTTGTCTAAAATAAACTTTTTGCAAGTCACAACAGAAAACGTATCATTGTGGACATTTGGGGAGGGAAAAAATAAAAATTTGTTTTAAACTTTTTTTGTTTTTTAATTTGTATATGAAAACTTTTCGGTTTTGGGGGGGGGGAATTCCTATTTCACCCCCTCTGAATCCGCGCTTTATTGTGGAACTAAATATCTATAGATAATTCTTTCTTTATTAATAACAAAATAGCTGTGTTATTTCTCTAAACCAAATTAATAAAAATCTTGGACAATTGATGTGTTTATGCACTGCTTAGAGCCAGCGAAATAACTAACCAGCTTCACATAGAGGATTTTTTTTTCTTTTCCCTCAAATCTTTTGAAATACCCACCAATGGGGGGGGGGGCGAAGTTTGTGTTTAACATAATTATTGTCAACAAATCTAACAAAGTCTGGGTACTGAAAAGATCGCAAACGTTTAGACGATAAACGTTTTTCTACATCTTTGTATCTATTGGTTTTTACAACAAAAAATATTGAATAAAAATTAGTTTTTCTTTAATGTATTGGTGTTTGTTGCTCTTCCATAATTTTCAAGTCATCTTTTATTTAAATATTTTGTTTGGCTTATCAGTTACAGCCTTTAAACTAAAATTTGATTGTCAAGGTTAACTAAAAAGCAGAGTTTTTAGGCACTGAAACTTAACAAAATCCAATATATTGTTACGTTTTAACCTTTTTAAAACGTTGGTTTATTTCCTTTAAATAAACCGGATACTTTTGATTGCAAATAACAAGCAGTTTAGTAGTTTAAAAACTGTAACAACTCTTTATTTATTCAAATGTACAACAACAACAGTCTAAATAGTCACTTAGTGTCTATTTACACGTTTATCAATTCGCAGAAATGCACACACACTTTATAATGTACAAGCTTAAATGTACAAGACATTTGATGTTAACTCTAACAGCGCCTATGATAAACTCAACTCACTACTGCTACCTCTGTCACTATTTATACACGCGCCATTTATCGTGAATCTTCTACAATGATCTTAACGGACAACTAGAACATTCGAATTCCAGAGCTTTCGATGTTAATGTTAGCAGCTTAAACATTTAGTGTTGCCACACTTTTAAATAATGCTAGCAACCGCATGTCATCAACATTGAAGCTTCTACTAATGGACGTGTTTATAAACATGATGAATGTTTCAGGCAGACGTTACAGACCGTTAAATTCAAATCGCTATTGCACATTCGTAACAATATTTACACCATTATTCATAATCAATTTTTATATCCTTGACCATGAGTGGCAAGATTTTCACTTCGTTTTATAATTTCTACATTTTTCATTTGCGACTCTACAAAGTATATATCGTTATAGATAGCGAAGTCGATATAGCCATGTCCGTCTCTTCGGCTGTATGTTGAAATCAACTTTCCGTAGTCCCCAAATAACTTACATACATGATTCCTACATCAAGATATCGGGAATTCTTCCGGCTCGGTTGCTATTTAAAATCGACACCATCGGCCCACAAATGACTGAGATATAAGGAAAAAACCAGGACAACCTCGATTTTTTACCTATTTTATTAATAGACAATATGGATATTCAATAATAGACATTTCAAAGACCTTTGCAAAGGCCAAAGTAAGTCGGACCCACAATTGGTAAAAATCGGGAAAAATATTTTAATTCACACAAAAATATTTTAATTCACACAAATTTTTTTTTTTTTTCAAAAATAAATTTATAATTTTCGAAAAAATAAATTTAAAAAAAATTGTTGCCCTAATATTTTTTTCCCTAATAAATAAAAAAATAAAATAAATTTAAATTTTGTTTACCTAAAAATATTTAAATTTTTTTTTTAATTATAATTTGATGAAAGGTATATAGATTCGGCACAGCCGAATATAGCTCTACTTGTTACATTTTTAAAATTTTTATAAAACAAAATTTCCATACAAAATTTGTTTATAAACCTTTAACATATTTAAAAATTTATTATGAATAAGTCCTATATATATTAACCCTCTAATGCTTAAGCATGCCTCAAGGCACTCATAGCAAAATGCAAATATAACTGATATTTCATTTCAAAAACTTTGAAAGCTTTTTAAAATAATTTAAGTACGTTTTTTAGCAACTGTTACATGAGTTTTTAAAATGAAAATTCAGTTATATTCGCATTTATTGGCATTTTTGAGATGAGTGCCTTGAGGCATGCTTAAGCATTAGAGGGTTAACAAATTTTTATTTTCACCATAAACCAAAACTATTATTCCAATTTTCCCCTAAACTTCAACTATTTAAACCACAACTCTTTGATTCCTCATTTAAAACCAAACATTTACCAACAAATATTTATTTAGAAAACTACAGTAGTATCTAGCAAAAACAAAAGAAATACTAACTTATTTATCCAACTAATTAGTTAAATTAAACTAATTAATTAATTTCAAAAAACAAATACGTTAATTAACATGTGTTCAATGATTGCAACCATAAAAATAAAGAACAATTGATAAAAGAAATGTAATCGATATTAAAATACACTAAATACAACAAATGTTAAAAAAACTCATAAAAACCAGAATGTAAATAAAGAAAATTTATTTAACTTTTCCTGAATAACTTGTGTATGGAGGACTTTAATGCGTTAAAGTGTCAAAAATAAAATAAAAATAAACGGTAATAAAGTAAATTTTAAATTATGATGTTATTATAAAAATAAACAAATAAAACATTATAAGTGAAATATCCTAATTGCCGTTGTTGTTGTTGTTTGATACATGTTTGAACTAAAACATACATATACCGGACGACAAAATAGTGGTCATATTAAACAAAAATTTAATGAAAATAAGAAGTACATACATACAATTTCTTGCAAATTTTCCCAGAAAAATACTATTTCAAAAATAAATCATTTATTATATGAATTAGTCTGAAAAAAATGTGATGTAACCTTTTTATTGTCGCTAGCTGTATGTTTGAACCCTTAAGAGTACCTAATTTGACGCTGCTCTTTTTTTAATTTCCTTTGGCTCCTTCACAATTTTACTCAAATTTATTTTGCCTAACAAGTGAACAGTTTGAAAAGAGAATTCAACAGAAGAACATGGTTTTGTAGTAATAAAGTCATAAATGTGTAACACATTTTAAAATAAACAATGAGAAAATGTTTAAAACAAAAGCATAAAATGCATTAACAAAAGTTTCAAATAATCAGGGGAAAAGGAATTTATGTCGAACACACTTGAAAGTAAATTTATAATTGACATAGAATTTGAAATTGTGGTTTCATGCCTGATTGAAACACTGAAAGTGTTGTGAATTTATAAGACTAGCATTTTAAATTAATGTTAAAAATAGCTAAAAATAATTTCTAAACAATGTTAATTAAAGTACAAAAATAACACAACAATTGAAAGCATGAGATTAATTTATAGTGTTTTTTTTTATTAATTTTCAGGGTCAGAATTATGAGAGGCTTTAAGCTTTAATCTTACAAAAGAAAACAAAAACTAAATATTGAAATAATCTCCTCAAAAGTGATAAAATTTTATATATAAGAAACATAAACTTCAACATGAATCACACAAATGGCCCCAAATCCTCACCTAAAGCCTCTCCCAAAGTGGGCCAAAGAAATTTAGCCTTTATATCAGAGGCCCCCGATATAAATCATGTAACAACACAGCAACACACAAATCCTCCTCCCAGAGCAGCCACATCTCCTGCTACTGATATTATAGGAGAAATTACTGGAGACTTTGGTGTGTGGCAAATCAGAACGATACTCATTATATTCCTGTGTAAAATTCCCGCCTCTTGGTTTATGGCCTGTATTATATTCACCGCTCCCGAACTTTATCCACGCACGGAGTTTGTTTGTGACTCATCATCTTTAATGCCAAATCAAAGTATTTCTCCGGATCAATGTTTTGTAGATGATGCAGTGACGGGTCATCGTCAGGAGTGTACACAATTTTTGTACGATTTTAATTTTCAATCTCTGATCATGGAATTTGATTTGGTGTGTTTGAGGGATATATTTGTGGCGTGGACCCAGTACTGGCATTTGTTTGGTGTCTTGGTGGGAGGTGTAGCAGCTACTAAAATGATGTTATTGTAAGTGGAAGTTGGAAATCATTCTTATACACTTTATTTACATATTTTTGTTTTTTTTTATTGCAGCATTAGTCCCCGCAATGTGTATTTTATAGGCCAAATAGCCCAGACTGTATGTGGTGTAGTGACGGGTTATGCCAGGGACTTTAGTTTACATTGTGGTTTTCGCTGTTTGTCGGCTGTTTGCTGTGCTATCATGTTTACTTCGGGTCAAGCGATATGTAAGTATTAATTTAAACAACTTTGCTCTAGAACAGAACAAGAGCAGAATTAGAGCAGAACTAGAGCAGAACTAGAACAGAACAGAACTAGAACAGAACTAGAACAGAACTAGAACAGAACTAGAACAGAACTAGAACAGAACTAGAACAGAACTAGAACAGAACTAGAATAGAACTAGAACAGAACTAGAACTAGAACAGAACTAGAACAGAACTAGAACAGAACTAGAACAGAACTAGAACAGAACTAGAACAGAACTAGAACAGAACTAGAACAGAACTAGAACAGAACTAGAACAGAACTAGAACAGAACTAGAACAGAACTAGAACAGAACTAGAACAGAACTAGAACAGAACTAGAACAGAACTAGAACAGAACTAGAACAGAACTAGAACAGAACTAGAACAGAACTAGAACAGAACTAGAACAGAACTAGAACAGAACTAGAACAGAACTAGAACAGAACTAGAACAGAACTAGAACAGAACTAGAACAGAACTAGAACAGAACTAGAACAGAACTAGAACAGAACTAGAACAGAACTAGAACAGAACTAGAACAGAACTAGAACAGAACTAGAACAGAACTAGAACAGAACTAGAACAGAACTAGAACAGAACTAGAACAGAACTAGAACAGAACTAGAACAGAACTAGAACAGAACTAGAACAGAACTAGAACAGAACTAGAACAGAACTAGAACAGAACTAGAACAGAACTAGAACAGAACTAGAACAGAACTAGAACAGAACTAGAACAGAACTAGAACAGAACTAGAACAGAACTAGAACAGAACTAGAACAGAACTAGAACAGAACTAGAACAGAACTAGAACAGAACTAGAACAGAACTAGAACAGAACTAGAACAGAACTAGAACAGAACTAGAACAGAACTAGAACAGAACTAGAACAGAACTAGAACAGAACTAGAACAGAACTAGAACAGAACTAGAACAGAACTAGAACAGAACTAGAACAGAACTAGAACAGAACTAGAACAGAACTAGAACAGAACTAGAACAGAACTAGAACAGAACTAGAACAGAACTAGAACAGAACTAGAACAGAACTAGAACAGAACTAGAACAGAACTAGAACAGAACTAGAACAGAACTAGAACAGAACTAGAACAGAACTAGAACAGAACTAGAACAGAACTAGAACAGAACTAGAACAGAACTAGAACAGAACAGAACTAGAACAGAACTAGAACAGAACTAGAACAGAACTAGAACAGAACTAGAACAGAACTAGAACAGAACTAGAACAGAACTAGAACAGAACTAGAACAGAACTAGAACAGAACTAGAACAGAACTAGAACAGAACTAGAACAGAACTAGAACAGAACTAGAACAGAACTAGAACAGAACTAGAACAGAACTAGAACAGAACTAGAACAGAACTAGAACAGAACTAGAACAGAACTAGAACAGAACTAGAACAGAACTAGAACAGAACTAGAACAGAACTAGAACAGAACTAGAACAGAACTAGAACAGAACTAGAACAGAACTAGAACAGAACTAGAACAGAACTAGAACAGAACTAGAACAGAACTAGAACAGAACTAGAACAGAACTAGAACAGAACTAGAACAGAACTAGAACAGAACTAGAACAGAACTAGAACAGAACTAGAACAGAACTAGAACAGAACTAGAACAGAACTAGAACAGAACTAGAACAGAACTAGAACAGAACTAGAACAGAACTAGAACAGAACTAGAACAGAACTAGAACAGAACTAGAACAGAACTAGAACAGAACTAGAACAGAACTAGAACAGAACTAGAACAGAACTAGAACAGAACTATAACTAGAACAGAACTAGAACAGAACTAGAACTAGATTAGAACTAACCACTTCAAATTTGAATAATTTAAGAAACAAAATATTATATTCCCCTTCCAGTTGCCGACATCACCTCCGGTATTTACCGAGCTGGTGCCATCATACTCTACGATACATTCTGGTCTCTGGGTGTCATCTTTCTACCCTCTCTATCGGCCTTTTTCACAAGTTGGACCCATATTTATCTCGGCATAACATTCCCTACATTATTTTTAACATTGCTGCTGCAATGGACGCCCGAATCTCCGCGTTGGCTCTTGAAAAACGGCGATGATAAAGTGATCAATCGTGTGGCGGATATTGTGCGTGAAGGAGCAGCCATAAATCATCGTCTCGATAAAATACCAGAAGATTTTCTTCAACAATTACAGAATTTAAGAACGAAAATGAAATCAGCTCCAGCTCCGGCCAAATGGTTGGAATTGTGGCATGGTCCCAGAGCAAAAGTGCATATGGTAGCGGCTCACTTGGCTTTGGCAGCGTTTATTATAAACTTCATGGGCATGTTGCTAAATATGCGATCATTTGGCCGGGATTATTTGGTGCCGAACACTGTGGCTATGGGTATGTCTAGAAATATTATTAAAATGTATATAATTTTTCATTTCCCATCTATCCGTTAAGGCTTTTCCGAAATTTTTGGCTGCTTTTTGGCCTTACACTTCACTTTGAAACACAACAAGTGGAAATGGCAATGGGCCGGTGGTTTTAATATATTAGCGGGTCTATTAGGTTGCCTAGGCTGGTTATTTAGTTCCGCAGATAGTAAGTATTCCACAAACCTCTCAAAATAAGAAAATAAAAATTATCTCTTCCCTTAGTGAATCCCGAGCTAAAAGTCACCCTATGGATGATAATTGCCACCATACCCAAGGCTGCTGTGTCCTGTGCCCAATCCATGATATTAGCCTGCATGCATGAGGTAATGCCGGCCAATAAAAAAGTTCCCTTTGTCTTCTCGGTGGTAACGTGGGCGCGCATCTGGCTGCTGTCAGCTCCATTTGTTAATGTCCTCAAGAAAATCGATGTAGCCATGTCCTTAAGTGCTTATTGTGCTCTAAGTATATTTGGTGGCTTTTTCACCTGTCTTATACTGACACCCCGAGCGCCTATCCCTGCAGCCATAGAAGAGCAAGGAAAAACAAGAAATAATAATAAAAATGCATCACCACTGGCAAAACCTATCTGGACAACGGAAACGAATGTAAATAATACTCGTCTATGAAACAGTAACACAAAAGGGCAATAATTGCCGCAGGATGTAATAGGAAGGCTATTTGTAGTTAATTTAGTTTAATTGAGAAGAAAACTTTATTACAACAAGTGTGATAATAAAATATGAAAATAAAAAAAAGAAAGAAAGAGTTTAGCTAAAAGCAAATGACAGAATGAATGAAATGAAATGAAACACGTGTTTTGTAGTCGTACTTAAACTAATTGTAAGAATTAATGTAATGTTTTATTTTATTTTTTATATTAAAAGAAATCAACTAATAAAAAATGTGATTGTACGATATTAAGCTGTTTAACAAATGCTGTATTAATGGTTAATGGAAGTGACTGACGGATTCAACATCGCCCAGCCCAAACACCAAAAGGTAGAGATAGACTATACGTTCCCACCTCCCTATTTAGATCCACTAAGAAGGGATTTTGGTAAAAAGCTCATTTACAAAGTTATTTAGGATTTTAGATTTTTTGGTTTTTTCATATGAAAATTTAATTTTTGGTCAGAAATATGAGTGATCACAGATCGAGCTCCTTTTCTTGATTAAACGCTTATTTACAAAGTTATTAAGGATTTTAGATTTTTGAAGTTTTCATAGGAAAATTAGATTTTTGGTCAGAAATATGGTGATCACCGATCGAGCTTCTTTTCTCGATTAAACGCTTACTTACAAAGTTATTAAAGATTATAGATTTTTTGGTTTTTTTATATGAAAATTCGATTTTTGGTCAGAAGTATGAGTGATCACGGATCGAGCTCCTTTTCTTGATTAAACGCTTATTTACAAAGTTATTAAGGATTTTAAATTTTTGAAGATTTCATATGAAAATTCGATTTTTGATCAGAAATATGAGTGATCACAGATCGAGCTCCTTTTCTTGATTAAACCCTTATTTACAAAGTTATTAAGGATTTTAGATTTTTGAAGATTTCATATGAAAATTCGATTTTTGGTCAGAAATATGAGTGATCACAGATCGAGCTCCTTTTCTTGATTAAACACTTATTTACAAAGTTATTAAGGATTTTAGATTTTTGATATTTTTCATATAAAAAATCAATTTTTGGTCAGAAATATGAGTGATCACTGATCGAGCTCGTTTTCTCGATTAAACGCTTATTTACAAAGTTATTAAGGATTTTAGATTTTTTGGTTTTTTTCATATGAAAATTCGATTTTTGGTCAGAAATATGAGTGATCACTGATCGAGATCCTTTTCTTGATTAAACGCTTATTTACAAAGTTATTAAGGATTTTAGATTTTTTGGTTTTTACATATGAAAATTCGATTTTTGGTCAGAAATATGAGTGATAACAGATCGACCTCCTTTTCTCGATTAAACGCTTATTTACAAAGTTATTAAGGATTTTAGATTTTTGAAGTTTTCATATGAAAATTCGACTTTTGGTCAGATATATGAGTGATCACAGATCGAGCTCCTTTTCTTGATTAAACGCTTATTTACAAAATTATTAAGGATTTTAGATTTTGTGTTTTTTTTTTATGAAAATTCGATTTTTGGTCAGAAATATTAAGGATTTTAGATTTTTGATATTTTAGATTTTTGATATTTTTCATATAAAAAATCAATTTTTGGTCAGAAATATGAGTGATAACAGATCGAGCTCCTTTTCTTTATTAAACGCATATTTACAAAGTTATTAAGGATTTTAAATTTTTTTGGTTTTCTCATATGAAAATTAAATTTTTGGTCAGAAATATGAGTGATCACAGATCGAGCTCCTTTTCTTGATTAAAGGCTTATTTACAAAGTTATTAAGGATTTTAAATTTTTGAAGTTTTCATATGAAAATTTGATTATTGGTAAGAAATATGAGTGATCACAGATCGAGCTCCTTTTGTTGATTAAACGCTTATTTACAAAGTTATTAAGGATTTTAGATTTTTTGGTTTTTACATATGAAAATTCGATTTTTGGTCAGAAATATGAGTGATAACAGATCGACCTCCTTTTCTCGATTAAACTATGAGTGATAACAGATCGATGTCCTTTTCTTGATTAAACGCTTATTTACAAAGTTATTAAGGATTTTAGATTTTTTGGTTTTTTCATATGAAAATTCGACTTTTGGTCAGATATATAAGTGATCACAGATCGAGCTCCTTTTCTTTATTAAACGCATATTTACAAAGTTATTAAAGATTTTAGATTTCTTGGTTTTTTCATATGAAAATTCAATTTTTGGTCAGAAATATTAGTGATCACAGATCGAGCTCCTTTTCTTGATTAAACGCTTATTTACAAAGTTATTAAGGATTTTAAATTTTTGAAGTTTTCATATGAAAATTTGATTATTGGTAAGAAATATGAGTGATAACAGATCGAGCTCCTTTTCTCGATTAAACGCTTATTTACAAAGTTATTAAGGATTTTAGATTTTTTGTGTTTTTCATATAAAATATCAATTTTTGGTTAGAAATATGAGTGATAACAGATCGAGCTCCTTTTCTAGATTGAACGCTTATTTACAAAGTTATTAAGGATTTTAGATTTTTGAAGTTTTCATAGCAAAATTAGATTTTTGGTCAGAAATATGAGTGATCGAGCTCCTTTTCTTGATTAAACGCTTATTTAAAAAGTTATTAAGGATTTTAAATTTTTTGGTATTTTCATATAAAAAATCAATTTTTGGTCAGAAACATGAGTGATCACTGATCGAGCTGCTTTTCTTGATTAAACGCGTATTTACAAAGTTATTAAAGATTTTAGATTTTTTGGTTTTTTCAACATAAAAAATAAATTTTTGGTTAGAAATATGAGGGATCACCTTTTCTTGATTAAACGCTTATTTACAAAGTTATTAAGGATTTTAGATTTTTATGTTTTCTCATATAAAAAATCAATTCTTGATCAGAAATATGAGTGATCATAGATCGAGCTCCTTTTCTTGATTAAAGGCTTATTTACAAAGTTATTAAGGATTATAGATTTTTAGGTTTTTTCATATAAAAAATCGATTTTTGGTCAGAAAAATGAGTGATCACAGATCGAGCTCCTTTTCTCGATTAAACGCTTATTTACAAAGTTATTAAGGATTTTATATTTTTTGGTTTTTTCATATGAAAATTAAATTTTTGGTTAGAAATATGGGTGAAAACAGTTCGAGCTCCTAATATTGATTAAACGCTTATATACAAAGTTACTAAGGATTTTAGATTTTTAAGTTATTTCATATAAAAAATCAATTTTTGGTTAGAAATATAATTGATCACAGATCGAGCTCCTTTTCTCGATTAAACGCTTATTTACAAAGTTATTAAGGATTTTAGATTTTTAGGTTTTTTCATATAAAAAATCAATTTTTGGTTAGAAATATGAGTGATAACAGATCGAGCTCCTTTTCTTGATTAAACGCTTATTTACAAAACTATTAAGGATTTTAGATTTTTGAAGTTTTCATTTGAAAATTCGATTTTTGTTCAGAAATATGAGTGATAACAGATCGAGCTCCTTTTCTTGATTAAACGTTTATCTAAAAAGTTATTAAGGATTTTAGATTTTTTGGTTTTTTCATATAAAAATTTGACTTTTGGTCAGAAATATGAGTGATCACAAATCGAGCTCCTTTTCTTGATTAAACGCTTATTTACAAAGATATTAAGGATTTTAGATTTTTTGTTTTTTCATATGAAAATTCGATTTTTGTTCAGAAATATGAGTGATAACAGATCGAGCTCCTTTTCTTAATTAAACTCTTATTTACAAAGTTATTAAGGATTTTAAATTTTTTGGTTTTTTCATATGAAAATTAGATTTTTGGTCAGAAATATGAGTGATCACAGATCGAGCTCTTTTTCTTAATTAAACGCTTATTTACAAAGTTATTAAGGATTTTAGATTTTTTGGGTTTTTCATATGAAAAATAGATTTTTGGTCAGAAATATGAGTGATCACTGATCAAGCTCCTTTTCTCGATTAAACGCTTATTTTCAAAGTTATTAAGGATTTTAGATTTTTTGTTTTTTTCCGTATAAAAAATCAATTTTTGGTCAGAAATATGAGTGATAACAGATCGAGCTCCTTTTATTGATTAATCACTTATTTACAAAGTTATTAAAGATTTTAGATTTTTTGGTTTTTTCATATGAAAATTTTGATTTTTGGTCAGAAATATGAGTGATCACAGATCGAGCTCCTTTTCTTGATTAAACGCTTATTTACAAAGTTATTAAGGATTTTAGATTTTTTGGTTTTTTCATATGAAAAATAAATTATTGGTTAGAAATATGAGTGATCACAAATCGAGCACCTTTTCTTGATAAAACGCTCATTTACAAAGTTATTAAGGATTTTATATTTTTTGGGTTTTTCATATAAAAAATAAATTTTTGGTCAGAAATATGATTGAGCACTGATCGAGCTCTTTTTCTTGATTAAACGCTTATTTACAAAGTTATTAAGGATTTTAGATTTTTAGGTTTTTCCATATAAAAAATCAATTTTTGGTTAGAAATATGAGTGATCACTGAACGAGCTCCTTTTCTAGAGTAAACGCTTATTTAGAAAGTTATTAAGGATTTTATATTTTTTAGTTTTTTTATATGAAAATTCGATTTTTGATCAGAAATATGGGTGATAACAGATCGAGCTCCTTTTCTCGATTAAGCGCTTATTTACAAAGTTAATAAGGATTTTAGATTTTTGAAGTTTTCATATGAAAATTCAATTTTTGTTAGAAATATGAGTGATCACAGATCGAGCTTGTTTTCTTGATTAAACGCTTATTTACAAAGTTATTAAGGTTTTCAGATTTTTTGGTTTTTTCATATGAAAAATAGATTATTGGTCAGAAATATGGGTGATCAAAGATCGAGCTTGTTTTCTTGATTAAATGCTTATTTACAAAGTTATTAAGGATTCTAGATTTTTTGGTTTTTTCATATGAAAATTCGATTTTTGGTCAGAAACATGGTCAGAAATATCCTTTTCTCAATTAAACGCTGATTAAGGATTTTAGATTTTTTGGGTTTTTTCATATAAAAAAATTAAGTGTTGTTTAGAAATATGAGTGATCACTGATCGAGCTCCTTTTCTCGATTAAACGCTTATTTACAAAGTTATTCAGGATTTTAGATTTTTAAGTTTTTTCATATAAAAAATCAATTTTTGGTCAGAATTATGAGTGATCACAGTCGAGCTCCTTTTCTCGGTTAAACGCTTTTTTACAAACTTATTAAAGATTTTAGATTTTTTAAGTTTTCATATGAAAATTCGATTTTTGGTCAGAAATATGAGTGATCACTGATCGAGCTTCTTTTCTTGATTAAAGGCTTATTTACAAAGTTATTAAGGATTTTAGATTTTTTAAGTTTTTTTGTATGAAAATTCGATTTTTGGTTAGAAATATGAGTGATCACAGATCGAGCTCCTTTTCTTGATTAAACGCTTATTTACAAAGTTATTAAGGATTTTAGATTTTTTAAGTTTTTTTGTATGAAAATTCGATTTTTGGTCAGAAATATGAATGATCACAGATCGATCTTCTTTTCTTGATTAAAGGCTTATTTACAAATTTATGAAGGATTTTAGAATTTTAGGTTTTTTCATATAAAAAATCTATTTTTGGTTAGAAATATGAGTGATCACTGATCGAGCTCCTTTTCTTGATTAAACGCTTATTTACAAAGTTATTAAGGATTTCAGATTTTTGAAGATTTCATATAAAAAATAACTTTTTGGTCAGAAATATGGGTGATCACTGATCGAGCTCCTTTTCTTGATTAAACCCTTATTTACAAAGTTATTAAGGATTTTAGATTTTTAGGTTTTTTCATATAAAAATTCGATTTTTGGTCAGAAAAATGATTGATCACAGATCGAGCTCCTTTTCTCGATTAAACGCTTATTTACAAAGTTATTATGGATTTTGGATTTTTTTGTCAGAAATATGAGTGATCGTGCTCTCTTTCTCGATTAAACGCTTATTTACAAAGGTATTAAGGATTTTAGATTTTTTGGTTTTTTCATAAGAAAATCAATTTTTGGTCAGAAATATGAGTGATCACAGATCGAGCTCCTTTTCTTGATTAAACGCTTATTTACAAAGTTATTAAGGATTTTAGATTTTTTGTTTTTTCATATGAAAATTCGATATTTGGTCAGAAATATGAGTGATCACAGATCGAGCTCCTTTTCTTGATTAAACGCTTATTTACAAAGTTATTAAGGTTTTTAGATTTTTTGGTTTTTTCATATGAAAATTCGACTTTTGGTCAGAAATTGATTAAATTTTTGAAGTTTTCATATGAAAATTAGATTTTTGGTCAGAAATATGAGTGATCACAGATCGAGCTCCTTTTCTTGATTAAACGCCTAATGACAAAGTTATTAGGGATTTTAGATTTTTTTGTTTTTTTATATGAATATTGGATTTTTGGTCAGAAATATGAGTGATTACTGATCGAGCTCCTTTTCTTGATTAAATGCTTATTTACAAATTTATTGAGGATTTTAAATTTTTTGGTTTTTTCATATGAAAAATCGATTTTTGTTCAGAAATATGAGTGATCACAGATCGAGCTCCTTTTCTCGATTAAACGCTTATTTACAAAGTTATTAAGGATTTTAGATTTTTTGGTTTTTTTATATAAAAAATCCACTTTTTGAAGTTTGCTTTATTAAACGCTTATTTACATAGTTATTAAGGATTTTAGATTTTTTGTTTTTTCATAAGAAAATTCGATTGTTGGTCAGAAATATGACTGATCAAACTGCTTTTCTCGATTAAACGCTTATTTACAAAGTTATTAAGAATTTTAGATTTTTTGGGTTTTTTATATGAAAATTCGATTTTTTGTCAGAAATATAAGTGATCACAGATCGAGCTCCTTTTCTTGATTAAACGCTTATTTACAATGTTATTAAGGATTTTAGATTATTTGTTTTTTCATATAAAAAATTAATTTTTGGTTAGAAATATGAGTGATCACAGATCGGGCTCGTTTTCTCGATTAAACGCTTATTTACAAAGTTATTAAGGATTTCAGATTTATTGGTCTTTTCATATGAAAAATAAATTTTTGGTCAGATAATATGAGTGATCACAGATCGAGCTCCTTTTCTCGATTAAACGCTTATTTACAAAGTTATTAAGGATTATAGATTTTTAGGTTTTTAAATTTTTTGAAGTTTTCATACGAAAATTCGATTTTTGTTAGAAATATGAGTGATCACAGATCGAGCTCCTTTTCCCGATTAAACGCTTATTTACAAAGTTATTAAGGATTTTAGATTTTTAAGTTTTTTCATATAAAAAATCAATTTTTGGTCAGAAATATGAGTGATCACAGATCGAGCTCCTTTTCTCGATTAAACGCTTATTTAAAAAGTTATTAAGGATTTTTTTGTTTTTTCATAAGAAAATTCGATTTTTGGTCAGAAATATGAGTGATCACATATCGATCTCCTTTTCTTGATTAAACGCTTATTTACAAAGTTATTAAGGATTTTAGATTTTTAAGTTTTTTCATATAAAAAATAAATTTTTGGTCAAAATATGAGTGATCACAGATCGAGCTCCTTTTCTCGATTAAACGCTTATTTACAAAGTTATTAAGGATTTTAGATTTTTGAAGTTTTTATATGAAAATTTAATTTTTGGTAAGAAATACGATTGATCATAGATCGAGCTCCTTTTCTCGATTAAACGCTTATTTACAAAGTTATTAAGGATTTTAGATTTTTTGGTTTTTTCATATGAAAATTTGATTATTGGTAAGAAATATGAGTGATCACAGATCGAGCTCCTTTTCTTGATTAAAGGCTTATTTACAAAGTTATTAAGGATTTTAGATTTTTTAGTTTTTTCATATGAAAATTCGATATTTGGTCAGAAATATGAGTGATCACTGATCGAGCTCCTTTTCTCGATTAAACGCTTATTTACAAAGTTATTAAGGATTTTAGATTTTTTGGTTTTTACATATGAAAATTCGATTTTTGGTCAGAAATATGAGTGATAACAGATCGACCTCCTTTTCTCGATTAAACGCTTATTTACAAAGTTATTAAGGATTTTAGATTTTTGAAGTTTTCATATAAAAATTCGATTTTTGGTCAGAAATATGAGTGATAACAGATCGATGTCCTTTTCTTGATTAAACGCTTATTTACAAAGTTATTAAGGATTTTAGATTTTTGAAGTTTTCATATGAAAATTAAATTTTGGTCTGAAATATGAGTGATCACAGATCGAGCTCCTTTTCTTGATTAAACACTTATTTACAAAGTTATTAAGGATTTCAGATTTTTGAAGATTTCATATAAAAAATAACTTTTTGGTCAGAAATATGGGTGATCACTGATCGAGCTCCTTTTCTTGATTAAACCCTTATTTACAAAGTTATTAAGGATTTTAGATTTTTAGGTTTTTTCATATAAAAATTCGATTTTTGGTCAGAAAAATGATTGATCACAGATCGAGCTCCTTTTCTCGATTAAACGCTTATTTACAAAGTTATTAAGGATTTTAGATTTTTGAGTTTTTTTTATATAAAAAATTAATTTTTGGTTAGTAATATAAGTGATCGAGCTCCTTTTCTTGATTAAACGCTTATTTACAAAGTTATTAAAGATTTTAGATTTTTTGGTTTTTTCATATGAAAATTCGATTTTTGGTCAGAAATATGAGTGATTACTGATCGAGCTCCTTTTCTTGATTAAACGCTTATTTACAAAGTTATTAAGGATTTTAGATTTTTGAAGATTTCATATAAAAAATAACTTTTTGGTCAGAAATATGGGTGATCACTGATCGAGCTCCTTTTCTTGATTAAACGCTTATTTACAAAGTTATTAAGGATTTAATATTTTTAGGTTTTTTCGCATAAAAAATCAATTTTTGGTTAGAAATATGAGTGATCACAGATCGTGCTCCTGTTCTCGATTAAACGCTTATTTACAAAGTTATTAAGAATTTTAGATTTTTTGGGTTTTTCCATATAAAAAGCAATTTTTGGTCAGAAATATGAGTGATCACAGATCAAGCTGCTTTTGCTTTCGATAAAATAATCTTCGTTTGATTGTGTTACAAAAAGAATTTTGAAAGAAGAACACTTTCAGTCGACTAGTTTGCATCATTTTTCTATTCAGTTGCCACAAGTGGAACTTGTTTTAAGAGGATTTGCTGAAAAAGCTTTTTATACTGGTTGAAGATGTTTTCTAAGCCAAGCAAACCAACAGTTGGCTAACAGCCGTTGAAAAGTGAAAACGTTTTAGTGGCAATAAATGCAAAAAGAAAAGTGAGTGAACAGTTTCAATAAGGAAAATCTAAAGAAATTTCTAAAATAAATTTGTATGGTTTTCATATAGATTTTAGAGATTAAAGATAGCATGGACTTTTACAATAATGCGGTAGTATTTGTAACGGGTAAGTGGGTCATTAATAATTTAATAGTTAAATTAAAGTTAAATCTTAGTAGTTTTTAATGAAATCAAAAAGATTTCATCATCACTTTATTTATTATAGAGATCTTATCTAATAAAAATTTCTTTCATCATGTTAGTCAAAACATTTCAAATGCAAAACCAATAAAAAATACTTTCATAATTTTCAAGTATTTTTCATTCATGTTTTCATTTCATTTTATGTTTTCTTCTTTTCTGGTTTTCTTTGAGCCACTTAGGAGCCACTGGTTTTGTGGGCAAAACATTGTTGGAAAAACTACTTTGGAGTTTTCCTCAACTGCAGTGCATTTACATGCTGATACGTGAGAAACATAACAAAAGTGCTGAGCAACGTTTTCAAGAGTTTGTGCAGCATAAAATATTTGAGCGTGTGAGATCATCCCATCCAGAGCGTTTGAAAAAGCTGAAATTTTTGGCGGGAAATATAGAGATGGAAAATTTTGGTAAGCTTTCTTTTAGTGTTTTTTTCTTATTGCTCTTGTCTCGTTTTGTTTAAAACAGGTCTCAGTAATGTGGACAAGAAAATGTTGTGTGCTGAAGTCAATATTATTTTCCATAGTGCCGCCACGGTGCGCTTCAATGAAAGACTTAAAGTGGCGGCACGTGTTAACACAGTGGCCACTTGGAATTTATTGGAAATGTGTAAAGATATGCCTTTACTAAAGGTAAGAAACAAAGGTTGAGAAAGGAAATCCAGGCTTCCTTAAAACGCTGAACAAATGAACCTTAATTGAGAAAACAAATTCTAATAGCTTGATCTTTTCAGAGTTTTGTATATGTTTCGACAGCCTATTGCAACCCTGGCCGCAAATATGTGGATGAGCAAATCTATCCCACTTTACCTCCGGTAAATTGGAAACATTTTGTTGATTGTACTTTGAAAATACCAGATGAATACTTTAACAGTTTGGCCAACTATATAAAGGTCAGTTGTAATCTATACATAATGACTTTTTAAAGACTTTTAACTTTTGCCTTTATCCTAGGGACCCCATCCAAACACTTACACCTTTACCAAATCCATAGCCGAGCAAATAGTCAATGACTACAAAAACTTGATACCCATAGTCATAGTAAGACCCTCTATAGTGACAGCCGCTCATCGAGAGCCCTATCCCGGCTGGATAGATAATATACAAGGTATTACCGGCATAATGATGGAAATAGGCAAAGGCTCCATAAGCAGCATTTTAGGAGATAAAAATGTTATATGCGATATAATACCGGTAGATTTTGTGGTCAACTCTATGATATTGACAGCGCCAAGGGCTATAAAAAGAACGTAAGCTATTTTTTACAAAACAGAATTATTCAAAATCTTCTTATTATGTGAGTAACTTGCAGAGTTTATATATCCAACTCCACTTCGGGTGCCACCAATCCCATTACCTGGCAGCAATTGGGCAACTTGACCCTGAAATGGTCACGCATTTATCCCACCAAGAAACTGCTTATGTATCCCTATTTTAAATATCGCAAAAGTTATTTTTTCCACGACATGGCTGTGTATTTGCTACACTATATACCGGCTATATTAATGGATATTTCAACTCTGTTCCAGGGTGGCAAACGCCGTATGGTTTTACCCATAGCCAAGAAGTTTAGGCAAGCTTGTTTGGCGGGTAAGTTTTGTTGTGTTTTTTTTTAGAAGAACTTATTGTAAAAATGCTTTAATTTTTGTCCAGGCAAATGTTTTTCTCTTAATGAGTGGATATTTTTGAATAGCAGCCGCTATTATTTTGCCGATACGGTCAGTACGGGCTTATATGCTAGTCTGGATTGGAATTTACAATCCTTGAACTATGACACTTATATACGACAATTTGTTATGGGCATACAGAAGTATTTGCATCATGAACAGATACAATATGGTAATTCGAATAAGTTTAAGATAACCAGGTGAGTTAGAAGTCATATTTAATGCTTATCTTGTACATATTTCCCAAATAGAACGCATATAACTTTAGTGGCTCAATTCTGTCCAATATACAGTGGCACAGATAAAAGTACGTACTCCCTCTAAAATTTCGGTTTAAGAATAACCCTGGATTTCTGATCGATATTTTTGCTTGCTTTTGAAAGGCATCGAAACACTGTCAAAAACTAACTACAAAAAGTCCGGTTAACTTTCCGCTTATTGTACTTTTACACATAAAACTTAATATGGCAGCACAGATAATTATACGTACGATGCCAAATAGAAACGGTACTTTTTAAAAATAAGTAGATTTAATAAAAAAAAAATATTATACGGAAAGTGTTAAAAGCTTAGTTTGTAAGCAATTCTTAAAGACTGCAGTAATTTTAGAAAAAAAATTTACTTTTTTGTTAAAATGGGTAAGAAAACAAATGACATTTGTATCGAAATGCGTGAACATATTTTAAAATTGAGGAAAGATGGGAATTCCTTAAGTTCAATTGCTCAAATTGTTGGACGTGCCAAGTCTACGGTGCAGACCGTAATAAAAAACTTTTCTGAATCTCAATCCCTAGCAAGCAAGCCAAAAACTGGACGTCCACCCAAAATTACCCCACGAGTTGAGCGATTTATAAAAAGTGCTGTTAGTAAAAATCCTAAAACAACAGCCGTGGAAATTCGAAATACTTTGGAAAATGACCACAATATTAATGTTCATTCAGAAACAGTGCGAAGTGTTTTGCGAAAAAACGGATTCCATAGCCGCGTACCAAGAAAAAAACCATTAATAAGCGAAATAAACAGAAAAAAGCGGCTCGACTTCGCACTTAAGTATGTGTACAAAACAACAGATTTCTGGGCGAATGTGATTTTTAGTGATGAAAGCAAGTACAATTTATTCGGTTGTGATGGCAAACAAAAAATTTGGCGCAAACCTAATGAAGAGCTGCAGCCGAAGAACCTCATTCCAACAGTTAAGCACGGTGGTGGTTCGGTCATGGTTTGGGGCTGCATGTCGGCGAATGGAGTTGGAAAACTGCGATTTGTGGAAACAAATATGGACCGATTTCTTTATTTAGATATTTTGAAAAGCAGTTTGAAAGATTCCGCAAGTGTTTTGGGTCTTAGTGGCACCTGGTATTTCCAGCAGGACAACGACCCAAAGCACACTTCGCATATTGTCAAAGAATGGCTTCTCTATAATGTCCCGAAACAACTCCATTCGCCTCCCCAATCACCAGACCTGAATCCCATAGAGCATTTATGGGATGAATTGGAACGGCGCATTCGAAAAAAAACTTACAGAAACAAACAACAACTTAAAGATGGCTTGGAATATGAGTGGAATAAAATAACGTCTGAGACAACAAAAAAACTGGTATTTTCAATGAGTAATCGATTGAAAGCAGTAATTGAGGCAAAAGGAGGTCCAACAAAATACTAATGAAATAATATATACCTGAAATTCTTTTTGTACATTAATCTTTTTTAGAGTACGTATAATTATTTGTGATATTAAATAGGCTTTTGTGTTTTTTTTATTAAATTGAAGTTTTTAATTTTAAATTTAAATAATGAAATAAATATTTGTGTTCATTTAAAAATTATTGATTCATTTACTTTTTTTAAATATCACCAATTTTTGGAAAATTAAAGAATTTTTAAGGGGTACGTACTATTATCTGTGTGACTGTATAGCCACCATCAAAAAGACAAACAGAAAGACAGACAGACGGACGGACATAGCTAGATCGTGTTAGAATCTTATGAGGAGCCAGAATACATAAACTTTTGTGGGTCTACAATGAATATTTCAAACGGAATTATAAAATCAATATTATCATTCCGTTTGTAACGCAGACCCCCAAAAGTTTATAGTCCTCATAAGGTTCTAAGACGATCTAGCTATGTCCGTCCGTCTGTGTCTTTCTGTTTGTTGAAAACATGATAGGTTTCACAAATACGGTGCTAAATTGCCTTTAACATTAACATACCGTTACCGAAATAAACGAAAATACCGTTTTCTATAACCAAATTATCGTTACCGTTAACTTTTAACCATCTCGAATCGGTAGCCAACCTTGTTTTTCATAATGAAAATTGAATTTATACCAACATTTGCACAGTTAATTCAATGTACGTGTGCATTCGTAAATGCAGTAAATTTGTGCAGCACAGATGCAACGACATCAAACTTTTGCAACCGAAAACTAAATAATGCTTTGGTTGCAAAAATTTGCGGCCAACAATTTGCATTAAAAAACGTTTGACGTAAACAAATGATGGAAAATATGTTTTTTTAAACGTTAAATTTTTAATTTACTGCATCACTGCAATATTAATGCATTTACAAACGCACCATACACAAACAACCACACAAACACCCTCAAGTATGAACATGATTGATCAAGTACATATTAAAAACAACAAAGCTTAAAATAACAAAACTATAACAACATGTTTCTGCTCTATGGCCAACTTCTGAAAATTTGCCAAATGCTTATAACTTCTTTAACAAGCATTAGAAAATCATCACAAACAACTAAAACTTTAATTATAACCACAAATTATAATATAAAAAACTTTAAAACTATAAACTTACTTTTGGCACACCAAATTTTCGCTAAAAACTTTCTTTTCATTCTTTTGTTTATTAAAATCTTTGCTATTAACATGATTTAAACAATAATAAACACTTAAAACTTCTTTAATTACACTTTAGTAACGTTTTTATATTTAAAGCACTTTTTAAATTAAACTTATACACTTTTAATTACCGAACTAAAACAAAATCACCTGTTGAGACGAAGCGATAGACTGAAAACTGACTGAAGCCGACACTGAACGTACTGCTTTGTCTACTTTAATACACCGGGCGAAATTCATGTGTAATTGGTAGGGTATGTAGGGAAGAGAATGTTTCAATGACATAGTTTCATAAAAATGATTTTAAATTACTTTGTTTTTCTTGAAAACATATAGTATTTAAAGGAGTTGGATACATATTTGAGTTATTATTTATATAAAATAATGTTTGTCAATATTTTCAAGCAAAAGTAAATTTTAAATTAATCAAGGCTATTCCTGTTATCATCTTTACTATTCACCGTATTTTTGGAAGCATAATTACAACAATATTATGTAATTTCCTTAGCATTTCTAATTATAAATGTTTACACGTGATTTTTTTAACCTTAACTATATAATTTTAGAAAGTTTATCTTCTATATATATAAAAGTGGTGTAAAAATTGTATAGTAATTCATAAAATGAGAACGGCTTAGCCGATTTCTGTAAAATTTTTTGTCAGTTGGTCGTATTTTCGTTTAGAAGGTTTTTACGGAAGAAAATTTTGGAAAATCCTTCCGAAAAAGTCGGAAAATTTGTTTGTCTGAAGGCTTAAAATTGGAGCGAGGCGAAGTTCACCGGGTCCGCTAGTAAATATTGTTGTTTAATATAAGTACGGTGTATGGTGAAAGTGAGAACAGGAATAGCCCTGATTATTTATACATATATATTTTCATAATTTTTGTTCTAAATCCGTTACTTCTTATTTTAATATATTTCGCTAGAAATACTTTATTTAAATCATGTCCCACTTTTCATTTCAAAATAGAATATTGTGACAAACATTTTAAAATATTTTTTTTAAGAAATCAAGGGATTCATTATTATTTGTATACGCTACATTAAATTAACTATTTTTAATGTCGCACAGTGGTTTAGAAACTTTTTTTTTGGAAATAATTCGGTATCTCGGGAACTATTGGAGATATTGTTACGAAATTTCACATTGTTGAAGCTGAGGTGTTTTTGAGTTGATTTGTTGGTCAAAGTTGGTCACTTCGGGTTTCAAATTTTTTTAAAAAAATAGCCAAAAATCCATTTATGATCCAAATGAGCTGGGGGCAAATTCTCGTACTCGTAATCGAAATAAATTTCGAACGCTTATTAGCGTTCGAGTAAAAACTCGTTCGTTATCGAGCACAATCATTATAATTTTCTATACATTTCATTCGATATCGAATAAGAGAATCCCAAAACTAAAAAAAACTCGCACGTTCGAATAAGTACTCGATCGTGATCGACTGCGGTAATTAGCCCCCTGAAATTATAATAAAATATAAATAGTCCTTAAGAATATCTACAAAAAACCCTTTGTTAATTTTGAATTCAAACACATGCTGACTTAAAAGAAAGTTTGGTGTAACACATTTTGCTTGCAATATATGAAAAAATTTTTAAAGGGGGCAAGGTTTGTGGAACTTCTGAGCATCATAAATGAATTTCTAGCGATATTTCTTCAAAAATGAAGCAGGAGCTCGCATTAAGTTACCGCACAATACTCAATGATTTTTTGTTTGAAAATATGGATGTCATTGATCCGGTCGATATGTGGTTTGAACGGAATGACGCTACGAGCAACATGTAGGCCTGTTGTTCGCGACATATGGCCAGCAATGCTCGAAAAAGTGGTCCAAAATTGGACGTCCAGTATGCGCTTCTTCAAGAACAGCCATATGTCCGAAATCATTTTCAAATGTTAATGACATCTTTCGAATAAACAAATTTTATTAATTAAAATTTGCTTTTTTTGTGTTATTTTTTACAATTTAAAGTTCTATCGGTCTTAAAAAATGTACTTACCTAAAGATTTTATCAATAAAATTGATTATTTTTGTTGCAGAACTAATAATTGTGAAAAAAAGGTATGATAACGAAAACGTACGAATTGTTGCTATAGCTACATTGGATACAAAAGTCGTTAAAATTGGAAATTTTAAAAGTATAATGAAGAACGTCATGCTGGCGCTTATTTTTTTTTTTAATAAAGTTTTTATACTAACATTATTATAACCTTAATAATACTTTACATAGCGTCAGTAACGCTTTTATTTCAAAAACACCTTCAAAATTCAATTCAAACGCTTTTAATTACGGAAATAAAAAGAAAAACCTTGTTACCGACGCTTGCCACTGCGTTTTATGTTTGTTTACATTTTCACTGACTGAACATACCTTTCGATTATTTACGATACACTCTACAAAATTAATGTATTTATTTTTGTTTTTACAGATTGTATTGGTCCTGGATTTTTGTGCATACTTTCCTGGTTTTAATGTTGCTGTATATTTTATTGTAATTACTGTATTAATTAAGTAATATTGTGTTTGTTTTTTATATTTAGGGGTTGTAGAAAATAATAAATAATTAAATTAATATTTTTAAGGTTATGTTTTTATTTTGTATGTTTCCAACAGTGAACTTGGTGACTGTCCCGAACTAGTGATTTTACCCATCACTTAGGGTGACAATTAGTTACATACGAAGTTACGTGACTAGTTAATTTAACATTTTTGATTACAATATTAAGTTATTTTTTAGAGATTAAAAGAAAGACAATTTTCATTGTTTTAAGACAAGCAGTGATTAGGATTAGGTCCCAGTGTTGGATAAGTACGCAAACGTTGCAATTCCAATATAGTTTTTAATTCCATTATATGAACATAATCACGACGTACGGTCTCTATTAGATTACTATGACGTTTGATTTTCTCCATTCTGTTGGCGATAAAAGAAATCATATATAATATTTAAAAAGATGTTTCAAACTGTTTCGATTTGATTTCACTCTACAGCCATAAAATCTATCATAAAATTTCTTAGTTTCTGCATTCTGACCAAACTTACTTCTCATTTTGTTCCCTACGCCTCTTGTCCTCTATCATAAAGTCACGATTTGTGTGGGCAAATGCAACCGCCACCTTGAGATTATCGATTTGACGATCAATGCGCTTATTACTCTGTTTCATTTCATCGATTTGCTGGCGCACTGCAGAGATCTTCTCCGTTCTAAAGATAAATAAATATGTCATCATTCTGTTGCAATTAAATCGAAATTTAGTTTCTTACATTCTTATTATCTGCCTTCTAAAGCCGGTTAGCTTCTCTTCGGCCACTTTCTCCAGCAGACCCAGGGTATTAAGTATTTTAAGCTTATCTGCTTTCACTTTCTTCCAATTTCTTAAAATATTTAAAAATTCTATGGATACCTTACATTTTCCTATCACATACAGCATATTTTTCAAATATTCTATATTAACGCTGACCACTTTATGCTCCCATTCTTTGTAGATGACCTGGCGACGAAAGAAGGCTACCCGTTGCATAGCCTTTAGTTTCATTTGGCCGGCTTTCTGGGAAATTAATGCAAGTTATGAAAATTCATAATCAGCCCAATTATGAATAATAATTCCGCGGGAGTTTTTTCCCTTTTCTCATTTTTCCTATTCAAATTCAATGGGAAAAAACTCCGAGGGAACAAATTCCCGGGGAATTTTTTATTCATAATTGGGCTGAATATTTACATGAGAAAACTTACCAGAATTAAGCTGTTTATACCACTGACATCGTCTTCATGCATTAGAACACAATTCTGTAAGTTCTTTAAGCTGCCCATGATGTTTAACTCTACCTGGCCCAGGGTTAAACGCAATTCCAGAGTTTGATTTTGAACTAATTTAAGCTAGGGAGAGTAACAAATTAAACATGATTTCCTTAACGCTCTTTATAATCTATCACTTTAACTTACATACTCCTCTTGAGCCTCATGCATTCTTTTAGCTGCCTCCAGTTTGACACTCTTCAAATTGGCCAACTCCCTGCCATATGAATTCATGCCCGAACAACCATCAGCCAATTGTAAGTTGACAGCCCTTATTTTCAATTCCATTTCCACTTTTTGACGGCGCAATTTAACAAATTGATCCCAATGTTTGGACTCCAAGGAAACGGGTATATTGCTGTTTTCATCCAAAGTATTCAAACCCTCTAAATATTCATAGACATCTTTGGGTAAAGGAAAGGGAAACTTGGGTTGGGTTTTAGTATTGACACGCAACGATAGCTCTTTACATATAAGAGTGGAGTTTAAAAGTTTGGGCAGACTTTTGGGACGTTTCTTAAACAATTTTGTCATTTCCGGACCCAAATGTTGGGGTATACTATTAAGAAATTGTCCCTTAAACTGGCGTTCTATGGATTTCTCTTTAAGCATTAAAGTGTCAACTTTCAAGCGTAAATCTTCCACTGATTTGGCCCAAAACTCCGAGAGTTTGCCATATTTTTGAATATATTGTGATATTAAATCAATGTCCATTCTATAAGGGTGAAAAAAAGATTTAACAAGTTTAAATAAATTTGTTAATAAAAACTAACCTCAACATGTTGATTCTGTTAAGCCACTGCAGCTTTTTGAAATACATGATTTTGGTATTTAGGTTTCTTAAACGCACATGTTTTATGGCAAAATCATATTTGAGTTTCAACATCATCATTTCACTAACATTTTCATTTAATTTAAGTATATAATTGGTTTTGAGATCATTGATCTTGTGCTCATTTTCGCTGAGAATTTGCAAATATTTCTTACGATCTTGTTGTAGAACACGGCATTTCTCTTCGTAGTCCCTTAAAGCTTTTTGATCTTCGAGAGAGTATTCGGCAGGGTCTTTTTTGGTTAAAAATTCGGGCATGGGTATGTTTTTCTTGATTTCCTCTTCCCACAACTTTTCCAAAACACCATCCATCATGGTGATCAAAGCTTGCTCCCAGAAATCCACAGACCATAATAGCAAACGTCCACGCTTGGCTGCCTGTATTTCAGCTTTCTTTTTACGACGATTGATGGCCTTTATTTCAGAGTCATCTACCTCGAGAATGCTTTTAACAAATTCATCCTTTTGCCATTCGGGCTTTAATAGGAAGGGAGGTTTAAATTGTTCTTGGCCCAATAGTTTAAGCATGCAATTCATGTTGTCGTAAATTTGTATTAATGAGCTATTGGTGGCCAGTATGGTTTCCATTAGTTCGCTTTTTATTTGTCTGATTTCCTCAAATTTCTTATTGAAATCATATTTCAAGCGATCGGTTAGTAAAATACGTATTTTGGCATCTTGATTATACATTTGATTGCCGGTTACATTATTCACATCCTGCATGGCCAATAACTCATTCATTATATGCTCATAGGTTGAACCTTGAACCTCAAGATAATCTAAATGTTTCTTGGTGGTTATTTCCTTTAGTTCCTCCACTTCTTTGGTGTCTCTAGTTTCATTTACTTCTTCCGAGTCCTCCGCCTCCAAAGTATCCAAATCATAAAACCTATACAATTCAAACAGTTGGGCAAATTTATCATTGCTCTTGCGTAGACCATAATTTTCCAAAGAAAAGTTGGAGAATATGGCTCGAATTTTAAAACTAATGCCACTATTTGTCGACATAATGATGTAATAAAACCAATCTCTTATTCTACACTGATCCTGTATAGCAGCCTCTAAGCTTGTTCTCTCGGCTTCGCATAGTTTTTCAGCTTCTCTTAGCAGTTTCACCAGCCATTTGTGATTTAAACAGAACTTCTTAAATATGCCCTGAGATTTGCCCGTCACCGCCATATCATAGTTAATGAGGGCGGTTATCTCTTTACCTATATCCTGTACATTTTGCAAAAGTTTGTCTCTAGCTAGAACTTCTTGTGGAGTATGTTCTATAATAACTTCGTTAGTTATTTGATTTAAAGCTAGGGTTGTAGAGAGTTGAGGTTCTATGACCAGGGGAGTGTCATTGATGAACTGATTTTCAATGGTGGGTAAAGCGTTGGAGGCAACACTTATTACCTTTAGGCCGCCCAAAGAATACATGTAGACCAGGTATCTGGAAAGGGAAAAACAAAGGGAATTCTTTAACCTTCAAACTTTAAATAAAACTCTCTCTCTTACTTACTTGGCATTAAAACAATCCACCACCTTTTGCACCACTCTCGGTCTATACTTAATCTGCAGTATTTGACAAATGCCATATAATTTCCCAGACTTCTTATGCGAACGATAGTGTATATAAGTGCCATCAACACCCCAGGTTAACAAATTTCTCGAGCCCACTAGGCCATTAATGCTACACAAATGATTGGTCTGTAAAGAATAAACTATAACCAACTCATTGGTATCCATTTTGTATTGCAAATAGTCCACAACATTTGATTCCAAACGTACAGCAAAGAATTCCTTAATATTTGCCAAAGGCACCGTTACCTCGCCCACATCACGATATGTATAGGGTAATTGATATTCCAAAAGTTTTATATGCTTACGATCGGCCAGCCACTGATAACAGCTCATAATATTGCAATGAGGCAACAGAGAGCTTGAATCACGATTGATAAACATGAATATGCGATTATCTTCGGCCAGAAAATATTGGCAAATGCCCACCTTTTCGGTTATATGTTCAAAGGGTCCAATTTCATAAAATGTGCTGTCGTTAAAATCAGTTTTAACCAAATAGAAATCATAATAAATAGTGCGATAAACCGCCAATTTGTCCATAAGTTGTAAAGATCCCAGGGGATAACCTTGAGTTGTTTCTATGCAGGCCATTTCCAAAGGTTCTCTTATATTAACATAGTTAATAAAATATAGTTTCCCCGTTGAGCAGCCCACCATGACAAATGGTCCGGTATTATGAGCCACTAAGGTATTAGCATTAGGTATTTCAATTTTGGAATATTGTTTATAACAAGACATTTGTAGGGCCTTTAAAAACCCCTGCGTGGTCAGTTGTATTAAACATTCCTCCTTGACCCCCTTAAGCACTACAAAATCTATGCTATTCTCATGATAATCATTGACTGGTTTCAGCTTTACTTCCTCATTTAACACATCCAAATGATACAGATTACCTATAGCAGCAGAGGCATAAATTTCTCCATTATTATTCGCCAAACATTTACGTAGCCCAGCTTTAGGCATTAAATCCTTTAAAAGCTTCCACTCACACTGCCATTTGTTAAGTTTTTTGCGTAAATAATAAACAATTTCATGGCTATAAACCAGTAAACCTTGTTTGTGGCTTTCTACCTGGAAACACTTAAGATTTGAGCAAATTTCTTGAGGCTCTGCTACACTCCACTGAGGCTTTAAGTAGAATTGAGCCACTTCCACCTGTAACACAAAAAGAATTTAAGCAATGTGTTCATAAATAATTAAAAAAGTTATATAAATTCCAACTTACCATGGAAACATTTGCCAAATTATCCACCACATATAAATTATTGTCCTCGCCATAACACATGCTATCTATATTGCTTAGGCTAAACTCTTTGCTTAGCTCTATTTTTGAAACTTCATGTAAATCCACGCCTGTTGAGGAATAACACAATTCCCAGACTAATATCTCATGATTCCATTTTGAGAATTGTACTATTTGTGGTATGTGATGCAAGGAACAGAGCAGAGAGTGGGGTAAAGACTCTTTAAATGTATCATATTGCACTAGCAGCTGGCCCGTGCGAAAATTCCAAATGCACAAAGTGTAGTGTGGACAACCCGAGAGGGCCAATAGTAAATCGTAGTCATTGAAGCGTATGTCCACAAATGTGATAATTTTTTGTGCTGCAAGATGTTATAATAAAAATTTTAGTGTATGACTGGACTCTGAAATATATTATGAACTAGACTATGGACTTGGCTGTGGAATAAAGTATGGACTAGACCAGAATATGGAGAAGATAATGGACTACACTATGCAGTAAACTATGGACTAGACTGTGTATTGGACTAAGGACTTTGTGCTAGACTATTAACTTCTCTATGCACTAGACTATGCACTAGACTCTGGATTAGACTAAGAACTAGACTATGGACTAGGGATTAAGGGTCCAAAGGTGCCGAGCTGAAGGCAACCGGACGGTTCAAAGATTGCGGATAGTGAACGACCTTTAGATATAAAGATTAGCTGTGAATAAGTGTTTTTGCAAGAATAAGCAGTCCCGGACAAACAGCGCATGTTTGCCTTGTTGGCAACATTGACAACGTGCGTGAGTACCATCTTTCAATCTGTACTCCCGGAACTGGAAAATCCCTTAATGATCGCAGCGTTTGTTCTTCTAGTTGGTGCGGCTGCAAGCGGACGTCTGTACTTACATTAAGCGGTTCGCTATACAAACGTGTAATATGAACAATATGCCCCATCATCAGACTAGGATGCAGTAGACTAATAATTTGCTCATCCGAGATAATACGATTAACGAAACCTCAAGCAATACAAATGAACAATCAACTGTTGACGATATTTAGCATAAAAACAAGGACACGATTTGGATCCTGGAATGTACGAACGCTTTTTGAACCATCACGCCTAACACAGCTATGCAAGGAAATGCTCAGATACAAGGTCCTCTTTGTAGGAATCTCCGAAACTCGCTGACCTGGTGTGGGCGAGCACAATACTTCCGACGGTCTCATCTTTTTATACTCGGCCAAATCTGAAAACCTTCCAAGATCAAGTGGTGTTGGATTCCTCTTCCTCTTCCACAAAGAGAGCAAAAAAGGCCCTTATATCTTGAAAACCGTTCTCCAGAGTAATATCCGTCAGATTCCGCACCCGCGCACGACATGTTAATTGCATTCAATGCTACGCCCCTACAGATGCTGCCGAACGCCCTATCAAGGAGGAATTTTATATTGTCCTTGACAAGGCAATAAGCGAGAGCAACCGCGGTGACATATTAATCGTAATGGGGGACTTCAACGCTAAAATTGGGACAAACAATATCAACCTAAAGTCAACTATGGGCACTCATGGACTAGGGCGAAGGACTGAGAATGGGAATGTGTGCATCTAACAACTTAGCTGTAGGTGGGTCCGTATTTCCACACAAGACAATACACACAGTAACATGGGTAGCTCCTGAGAACGGAGAATCAAATTGACCACGTGGCAATAAGCAGCAAATGGCGAGGGTCCCTCTTGGATGTGCGAGATCGCAGAGGTGCAGATATGCCAACAAATCACCACCTACTCGTTGCAGAAATACGAATAAAACTTGCGGCAATACGAGATATCAGCAACACCAACAGCAATACGAAGCCTGTCAACGTTCAAATACTAAAAAATCCAGTAATAACCACAGCATATTCCGAAGAATGGACTAGACTAAGTACTAGACTATATGCTATACTATGGACGAGACTGTGGACTATTATGGACTAGACTACAGACTATGTCATAGACTAAATTATGGACTAGACTATGAACTATAGACAAGATTTTGGACTAGATTATGAACTAAATTTTGGACTAGATTTTTGGACTAGAGTATGGACCAGACTATGGACATAGACTAGAGTATGAACTACACTATGCACTAGACTCTGGACTGGGCTACACTAGATTATGGACTATATTATATCTTATAATGTAGACTATACTAAGGAATAAACTATAGACTAGACTAGGTCATCGATTAGACAATGAACTAGTCCATGGACTGGACTATGGACTAGTTTATGAACAAGACTAGGTTATGAATTAGACTATGAACTAGTCCATGAACTGAGCTATAAGCTGGACTATGGACTAGAATATAGACTAGACTTTGAACTATACTTAGAACTAGACTATGAACTATATACTATCTATTCAGTTTTCTTCCCATTTCATATATTTATCTATTCATCATTCTAGCTATTCTGATTATTAATTTTGAACTGTTAAAATTTAATAAAATGTATTTTTATCAGTGAGATCTGATTATTTATATCGACACATTTAAAAGTTATCATCAGGAAACTATAACTGCCCTTTTAGATTATTTTTATAACAAATTTCAACTTACTACTAAACACTGCATATTTGGCAAAATCGGGATATTGAATTATATGCACCGCCGGTCTTAAAACCACTTCCGAAAAGGCCACCAAAGCAAATTTGTTATGGCCCGTCATTGCTGAAATACTCAAACCCAACTGGGGACTTTCGGCTTTGTAATAGGAAATACTGTGTGTCTTTAAATCGGTGAAACATAAAATATTATCGCATAACATGCACACGGCCTCAGAGCCTACATTGACCAGAGAAGAGGGCACAGCAAAAGAGGTCCATCTGGAAAATTTAAAATAATTTTTAATATATAATTCATAAAGAGGTTTTTAAATTGATATACTTACGCCACAGTGGACACCATTTTTTAACAACTTTTATTGAAGGTTCTTTTTATATTTCAGGTATTTTAGTTGCTATTTTTTATTCGCAAATTAGTTTTTGTGTCTTTTATTGATACAATTTGTTTTTAATTGTATTTTGTAAAGAATTTTAAATTGTTAAAACTTGACAGGAAATATTAAGTGCCAGGTTACCATGGTAAATAAATAAACATAAATTGGAAATAATTTAAAACAGTCTGTAGTTAGAAGAGTGAGGACAGTACAGGAATAATGGAAATATAGCAATTTGGGCAATACTATAACTTAGGTCGCAAGGTGGAGTTCTCAATATTTATGGTCCTTCTGTAAGAAGCTAAAGGCAAATGTTTATTTAGTTTGAAGTTTATTTAATTACTAAAATATTTATTTACTTAAAATGACATTTAAACATAGATTTTTAGATTTACTACATAAAAAACTAAATAAATTAAACATACACTAAAACTAATTCGTCTTAGGGCCGTTATTACAACTTGCCCTTATGTTCCCAATAGTAAAAGTTATCTTTTAAGCAACCTTTTTCTATTACTTAAAGTTACCTTTTACTATTACGAACTTAAAGGCAAGTTGTAATAATGGCCCTTATAATTCTATTTTACTATTATAAGCTGTTGAAATATTTTTATTTTCATTGTCATTTAAACCACATATGGGATTTTTAAATGGATGCATTTTATAATAATTATAAATAATTGTAAATAAAATATTTAAAAACTCTTTTTTGCTATCGAAACGGTAACAATAACTCATATTATCTAAAGAACTTAAATTTAAATCATTTTGATCCTTTAACTCAATAAAATCCTGTAGCTGTTCGTCTTTGCCCAGTTTGTCTTCAATCATTTCTATATTCACCAGTAGCTCCATGTCACTTAAATCATATATTGGGGCTTTATTAAGGGCCAGTTTTTGTTGATTTATTTCAGTTTTAAGTTTACGATTAAATTCGCCTCTATAGTAATCGTTGATCATGTTAATAAGACCCTTGGAGTACCAATAGATGATGCCCATTAGCAGCATGCCTTGCATGAAGGGACCCACCATTTTGTTAGATTTTTCTTTTTAATTATATTAAATGTTGTTTGTTTTAGTAGTTTTTAGTTTGTTTCTTGTTGATAGGATTCCAACCATTCCTTAAACCAAAAATATTGCATTTTAACATGAGGCCAGGCCATTGTAACAATCACCATAACTGTATTGGCGAATACAAAGATTTTCATCATTTCAACACCTGCAATGAAATTGGAAGAGAGTAAAACACATTAAAAAAGTTTATTTTAATTTAAAAAATTTCCAAAAACAATAAAAAAATCCCAATTTCCCAGAGGCGAATGCAAAATTATGCAAAATATTAGTTTTGCCTTTTAGGAATTTCTAAAAATACCCTAAAAATTCCCTCAACCAAGATTTAGTCCCCTTTTACAATGCAGAAATTGAAAGCCAGACAGACGAAGTTTCTTGGAGAGGGGTTGAAGAGGTAGAGTGTGAGTACACAGGTTTAGGTTGGTACAAAATAGAGTGAGATAAATGTCTGCTTTTCAATTTCTGCATTGTAAAAGGGGACTTATGTTTTCTGGAATTCATTTAAAACTTTTGCAGAATCTTTAATTTGTAACCAAAAACATTTTAAAAAAGATTTTGATGAATTCTAACAATTCCCAAAAACAAGTGAAAAATCCCAATTTCTGGGGAAGTCTAAAACTGGCAAAACTATAAAACTAAAATATTATTTTACATAATTAAAATTTTAAGTTTAAACAAATTGTAAGTTTTTTGAGAATTCCAAAAACAATCAAAAAATCCCAATTTCTGGGGAAGTCAAAATCCCGCAAAACAAATCGAAACTTGCAAAAGTATTAACTAAAATCATAATTTAACACAGCTTAAACTTTAAATTTCAACAAATTGTAGGTATTTTAAGAATTCCCAAAACAAATAAATAAATCCCATTTTCTGGGGAAGTCAAAAACAGACAAAACTATTTGAAATTACATTTTAAATTTAGTCAAAAACAGGCAAAACTATTTAGAAATAATAATTTTACATAGCACAAACATATTGGGAATTCCCAAAACAATCGAAAAAATCCCAATTTCTGGGAAAGTCAAATCTAAGTGATAATTTAATACGACATAAACTTTAAATTTATATAAATTGAGGTGTTTTGGGAATTCGTAGAAAATACCAGAAAAAATCCATCAACCAAATCCATCATTTGAATTCATTACAGATTCTTGAATAATGAAATGAAGTCATACATTTTGTAACTAAAAACTATACAAAAATAGCTTAAAAAGCATTCCCAAAACAATCGAAAAAAATCTCAATTTCTGGGGAAGTCAAAAACAGACAAAACTATTAAAAATTATATTTCAAATCCTTTAAAGAAACTTTACTTTGAGGCTAAAAAATGTTTATAGAAGAATTTGAACCTTTTTAAGAATTCCTAAACTCAACGAAAAAATCCCAATTTCAGGGGAAGTAAAAAAACTGGCAGAACTATAATTTAACACAGCTTTAATTTTAGATTTAAACAAATTGTAGGTATTTAAGGAATTCCTAAACAAAATTGAGGTATTCTAAGAATTCCCACAACAAACAAGAAAAAAAAAAACAATTTCTGGGAAAGTCAAAAACAGGTCAAACTATTCAATTATAATAATTTTACACAGCGTAAAATTTAAATATAAATAAATTAGGAATTCCCAAAAGAATCAAAAAAATCCCAATTTGTGGGGAAGTCAAAAACATGCAAAACAATTCTAAATAATAACTTAACACATCGTTAACTTTAAATTTAAACAAATTCGACATTTTTTATGAATTCCCAAAACAACCAAAAAAATCCCAATTTCTGGGGAAGTCAAAAACAGCCAAAACTAATCATAATAATTATTTAATACAGCATAAACTTTAAATTTAAACAAATTGTAGGTATTATGGGAAGATTTTGAGCTTTTTTAAGAATTCCTAAAAATCAACGAAAAAATCTCTTTTTCTGGGGAAGTAAAAAAGAAGACTAAAATGCCAAAAATTTCAATTCACCATTAATAAAAACTTAAAATTTGTGCAATTATAGGGTTTTTAAAGAATTCCCAAAAAGTGCAAAAAATTCTCTCAGCCGTGATTTAAATTTTCTGGGACTCTGGAAAACTTCAGTTCAACATTAATAAAAACTTAAAATTTGTGCAATTATAGGGTTTTAAAGGAATTCCCAAAAAGTGGCAGAAAAATTCCCTCAGCCGTGATTTAAATTTTCTGGGATTCATTTAAATCAAAGAGTCTTCTATTTAGTTGCTAAAAAGTTTATGGAACAATTTAAGCTTTTGCAAGAATTCCCAAAAACAAGTTTAAAAAATTTCAATTTCTGGGGAAGTTAATACATGGCAAAACTAAAAAATATAACAACTTAAATTTAAATTTAAACAAATTGGAGATATTTTAGGAATTCCACAAACAAATTTTAGATATTCTAAGAATTCCTAAAAACAAGTAAAAAATACAAATTTCCGGGGAACTCAAAAACAGTCAAATCTATTCAATATAATTATTTTACACAGCGTAAACTATAAGTTCAAAGAAATAGTAGGTATTTTAGGAACTGAAAAAATAAAAATACCAGAAAAATTAACAAATCCGAGACATAAGTTTTCTGGGATTTATTTAAATCTTTTAATAAACCTTTAATTATAAGCTAAAAATAGTTTTTAGAAGATTTTGAGCTTTTTTCAGAATTCCTAAAAACCAACGAAAAAATCTCTTTTTTTTGGAAAAGTAAAAAAATCTCAAAATGCCAAAAAAAAACTTTATTATACCATTAATAAAGAAAAACTTACAATTTATTTATATTATAGAATTTTTGAGGAATTCCCAAAAAGTGCAAGAAAAATTTCCTCAGTCTTGATTTGAATTTTCTGGGATTCATTAAAATTATTCTTCATTTAGTAACTAAAACTGATTATGGAACAATTTTAGCTTTTTCACGAATTCCCAAAAACAAGCTAACAAAATTCCAATTTCTGGGGAAGTAAAAAGAAGGCAAAACTAAAAAATATAACAACTTAATTTTAAATTTAAACAAATTGGAGATATTTTAGGAATTCCACAAACAAATTTTATATATTCTAAGAATTCCGAAAAACAAGTAAAAAAAAATACAATTTTCCGGGGAACTCAAAAACAGTCAAAACTATTCAATAAAATAATTTTACACAGCGTAAACTATAAGTATTTTAGGAATTGAAAAAAAAAAAATACCAGAAAAATTAACGAATTCGAGATTTATGTTTTCTGGGATTCATTTAAATCCTTTTAAAAAAACTTTAACTATAAGGCTAAATAGTTTATAGAAGATTTTGAGCTTTTTTACGAATTCCTAAAAACCAACGAAAAAATCCCTTTTTCTGGGGAAGTAAAAAATAAGCCCAAAATGACAAAAACTTTATTACACCATTAATAAAGAAAAACTGACAATTTATTTATATTAGAAAAATTTTGAAGAATTCCCAAAAAGTGCAAGAAAAATTGTTTTAAATTTTCTGGGATTTATTTAAATCATTAAAATTATACTTCATTTAGTAGCTAAAATAGTTTATGGAACAATTTAAGTATTTTCAAGAATTCCCAAAAATAAGCCAACACAATTCCAATTTCTGGGGAAGTAAAAATCAGACAAAACTCATAAAAAAAATTACTTAAAATTAAATTTAAACAAATTGTAGGAAGTTTAGGAATTCCTAAGCAAATTTTTGTCATTCTAAGAATTCCCAAAAACATGCGAAAAAATCCCAATATCCGGGGAAGTGAAAATCAGGTAAATCTATTAAGAATAATAACTTATCATCAAATTTAAACAAATTGTATATATCTTAGGTATTCTTAAGAAAATTTTAAGCATTCTATGAATTTCCAAAAACATTTCCGGGGAAGTGAAAAACAAGCAAATGTATTAAAAATAATAACTTATCATCAAATTTAAACAAATTGTAGATATTTTAATAATTCTTATGTATTCTAAGAATTCCCAAAAACATGAGAAAAAAATCCCAATTTCCGGGGAAGTGAAAAACTGGCAAATCTATTAAAAATAATAACTTAAGTTCAAATTTAAACAAATTGTAGTAATTTAAGGAATTTCGAAGCAAATTTTTGTCATTCTAAGAATTCCCAAAAACATGCGAACAAAATCCCAATTTCCGGGGAAGTGAAAATCAGGGAAATCTATTAAAAATAATAACTTAACATAAAATTAAAACAAATTGTAGACATTTTAGGAATTCCTAAGCAAATTTATGTCATTCTAAGAATTTCCAAAAACATGAGAAAAAATTCCCAATTTCCGGGGAAGTGAGAGAACAGACAAAACTATTCAAAATAATAACTTAACTTCAAATTTAAACAAATTGTAGATATTTTAGGAATTCCTAAGCAAATTTTAGGCATTCTAAGAATTCCCAAAAACATGACAAAAAATTCCCAATTTCCGGGGAAGTGAAAAACAAGCAAATGTATTAAAAATAATAACTTATCATCAAATTTAAACAAATTGTAGATATTTTAGGAATTCTTTAGCAAATTTTAGGCATTCTAAGAATTCCCAAAAACATGAGAAAAAATTCCCAATTTCCGGGGAAGTGAAAATCAGGTAAAACTATTCAAAATAATAATTTTAAACATCGGAAACTTTAAATATAAATAAATTTAGGTGCTTTAGGAATTCCTAAAAAAATACCAAGGGGGTTACTCCCTAATTCGATTTGAGTTACGCTAGCCGCCCTGAAAAATTCCCCCAATCGGGATTTATGTTTTGAGTTTATTTTCAATCCTTTACAGAATCTTCAATATTGTTTAAAAAAAACAGTTTATAGAAGAATTTAAACTGATCTAAGACTCGCTGTGATGGCCCTGAAAATGAAATATTTTTCGTTGGGATTGGGAAGACCCAACGAAAAATATTTCATTTTCAGGGTCATCACAGCGTGTCATGGGAGAAATTTTCTAGGTTTTCAATAGAACTGAAATGATGTGAAAACTTATCAAGTTAGCCTGGAGTTTTAACTCACATTTTCAGACCTTTTAACCTTAATCTTAAGTCTTGGTGTTTGAAATATAAAAAGTAAATTCAAAAGATATCTTATTATTACTCACCCTCATTTGATCTCAAATAATCACCAAAACCCGAATTCAAATCAGTATCTGGATCCTCCACAATTGGTTTCTCTGCTGCCTTCTCAGCATGTTTGCATTTCTTTTGTGCTGCAGTAGATTCTGGCGATTTTGGGGATTTATTATTCGATTTATTTGTATGCGAATTATGGCGTTTACTATAACCGGTGGCTGAATTGGCAAAAGCGCCTTTTTTCGATTTCATTCTTAAAAGCTGAACATGAATTAAGTTTATTAGTTTAGAAATATAAAAAGTAAATTCAAAAGATATCTTATTATTACTCACCCTCATTTGATCTCAAATAATCACCAAAACCCGAATTCAAATCAGTATCTGGATCCTCCACAATTGGTTTCTCTGCTGCCTTCTCAGCATGTTTGCATTTCTTTTGTGCTGCAGTAGATTCTGGCGATTTTGGGGATTTATTATTCGATTTATTTGTATGCGAATTATGGCGTTTACTATAACCGGTGGCTGAATTGGCAAAAGCGCCTTTTTTCGATTTCATTCTTAAAAGCTGAACATGAATTAAGTTTATTAGTTTTAAACTATTTCAAGTTTTGAAATATGTTGGCTTTGGAACAGCTGCAAAACAACTAAATTAAAATTCATTTAAAAGCAATAAACCTAATAAAACCTTTGAAATATTTTTCTGTGTATTTAAAAGAAAAACACTGGGATTTGTAATGATTTCTAAGGTTTCTAAGAAATCGATTTTTTTGTCTTTATAATTGTGCTTGGCTTTTTAACCTACTTTGGTTTTTGGATTTTCTTTTCAAATTAGCATTTAAAACTCAGTCAGTTGTTATTTTATATTTTATTTATATTTATTTGTTTGTTTTTAAGTTAGTTTTATTGGTTTGTTAAATATTTATTCTTAGTTTCATTTTAGTAGCAACTAATAGTTTAAGTATTTCCCATATATACTCATACTTTAACATATTTGTAATTCTTGTTTGTATGTATATCATTTCAAAAATATCTATGGATAATCTAATTATTATTATTATTATTATTATTATTATTATTACTACTTTATATGTACTAAATATGTATGTTTATGTTGCTTTCTAAATTTCTTTCTTATTGTTAACTATATTTGTTTCTTTTTTTTTTCAAACATTAACAGTGTTTTTGTAGAGGGTTTTAAATAATAAAAAATGCTTTGTTTAATTATATACACCATTTCCAAATAAATTTTAGAATTTAGTTTGTTTGAAAAAAAGTAACTGATTTTTTTAAGTTTTTAAATTTATTTAAATGCAACAGGGTTTATAGCAACATTCGGAAATGGTGTAATTTGTTTATTACTGTTACACTACATTTAAGCACAGGGTTTTTTAACACAACACAAATTACAAACCTTTCAAATCACAACCATAAAAATAAATTTTAAGGTAAATTTAAGACAAAGAAATAATAAAAATCAATAGTGAACAAAAAATAAATTTAATTGGACGAAAAGACTAATACTCCTCTAGTCCATTTTAAAGACTTTTGCACAAAGTTACCAACGATTTCGAGCAAAAGCAAAGTTCCTGAAATGCCAGCAACCATCAGAGTATTTCTCCCTAATTTGGATCTGAAAAATATCTCGTCATTGTCATATTAGTCTTGGAAACTAATTTGTATTTGAAAATTCAAAAAAAAAAAAACCGTAATTTACTTTCATTAGTAAATCTAAATCTTCTTCTAAATAATCGTGTGAATCTGAAAATGATCTTGTTATCTACATGTCTGTCATGGCAACTCATTTATAATCCCAAATCCAACAAGTAAAAGTGTTATATTCGTCTGGGCATTTTGCCCATTTTTTCAATTCCTAACAAACCTTTTCAACAGAGAGTATTTGTGAAACATTTCAGCCAGCTAGCTCCTTATGAGGATCCAGAATATATATACTTCTTGGTTTTATTTTTAGGTAAACAAAAAACATTTTTTCAAAATTAAAAAAAATTTTTTTTCGAAATTAATTTTTTTTTTTAATTGTTTTAATTTTTTTCGAAATTGTTCTTTTTTAATTTTTTCAAATTTTTTTTTTTTAATTTTTTTCAAAATTTTTTTTTAATTTTTTCAAAAAATTTTTTTTAATAAAAAAATAATTCGGATTAAAAAATATTCTGACCCATTGTAGGTCCAACTTACTATGGCCTTATATACATCGTTGCAATGGATATATAGATATAGATCAAAAATAGGCCATAAATCGAGGTTGTCCCGGTTTTTTCCTTATATCTCTGCCATTTGTGGACCGATTTTCTCGATTTTAAATAGCAACCGAGCCGGAAGAATTCCCCATATATTGATGTATGAATCAAGTATGTAAGTTATTTGGGGTCTACGGAAAGTTGATTTCAACATACAGACGGACAGACAGACATGGCTATATCGCCTTCGCTATCTATAACGATCCAGAATTTATATACTTTGTGGGGTCGCTAATGAAAAATGTAGAAATTACAAACGGAATGACAAACTTATATATACCCTTGCCACTCATGGTGAAGGGTATAAAAACACACTGAAAAATATCAAGCCACTGAGAGAAGGGTTCGATTAAAGTTTATTTTGGAATACCCACATTGAGAAGAAAACATTTTTACAGAATATCTATTGGTTCTAAGAGTTGTACTCCTATGAATTCAATACGTGATGGCAATACCCGTATTTCAAACAATCAGTCATTAGGTCGATTATGGTTGGCAACCGAACTTCAGTTGCGTTGTCATGCCTTAATGATATTACAGATTGCAACTGGCAGCTATCATTTCTGTTGCCAAATTGGTAACCAGAAATTTGTGATTGTCCTCTGGCAACGCAACTGAAGTTCGTTTGCCATCCATAATCGACCCATTAAGCCATTTCAAGTATACAGATTTTCAATGATACGACTCATTGTGAGCTTTCTATCTCAGTGCAACAGATCTACATTGAAGTGAGAAAGGAATCAGCCTCTGCTTAATGTTGGAAGCTAAGTAACCAGGCCTCAACGAATCCTCAAATATGAGATTTTTAGATTGACATTAAAGAAAATCAAGCATAGGCTTGAAGGCTCGTCGTTCGAATCCAGAATAAATTTTATATATAGCTCAAAAGTTTGGTTGAAAAAGGGCGGTGGATTTTGATGAAGATAAGCCAAATTTGTATCTTTTCGAATCAAAACTCATATTGAAAATTCCATCATAAGGTTAAATATGAAGAACAATTAGAAACGATCTTTTGCCAGTGGCCATGTTGCAGCATAAAATATCGATTATCTTACTATCCAGAACGATCCTATGATGTTAGAGGAATAAATGGATATAAACTCGTTAAATCATCGATATTTTACTTTGTAACAGATGTTTAGAATGAATGTGATACCACCCCAGGATACTTGACAAAACTTTTACACAGATTGCTTCAAGTTGTACGATCGGGATCTTCATCTCTGTATATCGTGATGGCTCCCAGATCACACAGAGTTTCAAAGAATTATGATTCGGACTGTCGAGGTTTGAAAATGGACTGCACAAATGTCGTGATTGTCTATTCTGCTATTGCGAGCGTGGATTCCAGGTTCCTGAGAACGAAAATCGCTCATGAGTGTCGCTCACATTTTAACCGTCTAATGCTTAAGCATGCCTCAAGGCACTCATCGGAAAATGCCAATAAATGCAAATATAACTGATTTTTAATTTCAAAAACTCATGTAACAGTTGCTAAAAAACGTACATAAATTATTTTAAGAAGCTTTCAAAGTGTTTGAAATTAAATTTCAGTTATATTTGCATTTATTGGCATTTTGCGATGAGTGCCTTGAGGCATACTTAAGCATTAGAGGCTTAATGAGATCACTGGGCAGTTTAACATAAAACTGGGATACGTGGCACTGACGTGCTTGTAGAATAAACATTATTCAAGAGACAATTTTATCGCGACAATCTTTGCAGACAGATAGCATTTCATCTTTCTGCAAAATGTTAAACTATTGAAGTTGGAAGAGGAGATAAACGCTTTCACTTTCAAAGGAATTTGAATAATTATTTAGGTTCCAGGTTCATGAATTTATGGAAAATGAAAATGCTGAAATGAACTTCACACTATTTCAGTACATAAATGGTTGCAGAATAGTCTAACATTTCATATGCGACCCTGATAGAATCATTGCAGATAGATAAGCTACTGAAATCTTGAACTGTAATTGAGTTTTAAGTTGATTAAAAACATAAAATTATAAAATCATTAATTTCTATTCACTTTAAGAACCAGTTTTTATAAGATTTTATATAAAAAACAAATATAAATTTCAGATTATTAATACATACATTTATTTTAATTGAAAACTAATTAATGTATATACAAAAAAAAAAAAAAAGAAAACATAAAATAAAAGGAAATACAAATATTAATTAAATAATAAAATAATAATAATAATAAAAAAGAAAATTGTAATAATAAAGAGGAATACTAAAACAAATTACAAACACTCTCAAAATCAATCATGGAAGTAGGGCTAAAACAAAGTCTTTAAGGGAAAAGCCACAATAAATTGGAAAAGGATAGAAAGGTAGAAAATACAGATAGATATAAATTACGATAATACTACTACAAAGACTAAACATAAATAACTATTATATTATAGAAGTAAATCATATATATATATTTGATATAGTTCAAGTATAAGTAAAGTTCATATGTATGTATATAAGAATATATGTATGTTTTGTAAGTATAAGAATATGTAAATGTTTATCATACTACTTATATTGTTTATATAAGTAAGTATTATATATTAAATTTTATAAGTATTTATTATAAATATTTGCTTTTTTTTAGTTTAAATGATATGACTAAATAATAATAATAAGTAATAAGTAATAAAATATGTATGTAAGTTTAAATGAATATTGTGGTTATTATAGCACTTTTTAAAGCATTCAAAAATTATATATATTTTTAAAAATATATTTTTGGGTTTATATGTTTGTTAAACAGTTTTTAAAGAAATTTTTTAAAAGCTGTATAAACTTTTATTAAGTTATTTGCTTAGTTAAAATTAATTTTAAAGGAAGGGTTAGAAAAATGCTTAAAGAAATGCCAATAATTATGACAAGATTTTCATTTTCATGTCTTTTTTTTTAAGAAATTGTTTCATTTATAAGATGTGCGCTTAAATTTTTCTTTGTTTATAAAATAGTATTTAAAACATAAAAGTTAAACTTTATAAGTATTTAATTTAAATTGTTTAAGGTTTTATTTATGTACATAAAAAAGGAACATGATTTTTTGGGATAAGAACAAAGGTTTTTTTATGGTAAAATTATAAAATTAACAAAGAGGTTTTTTAAAAAAACACTAAGGAGTCTTACGAAAATTTATTAAATTAAATAATAAAATTAAAAGAAATCAAAAATTAAAAGAAATCTTAAACAAAAGGGATACATACACACACTTAGCAAAAGACAGAGAGTAAAACAGTTTTAGGCAGGTTTGGAATTAGTGAAAAGATGTTCTTAACAATTTAAAAGATGTTCATAACAATTTGGTTCATAATAAAGGTACTTTCTTCAAAAGGTACTTTCGTTAAAAGGTACTTTCTTCAAAACGTACTTTCTTCAAAACGTACTTTCTTCAAAAGCTGCTTTCTTCAAAAGGTACTTTCTTCAAAAGGTACTTTCTTTAAAAAGGTACTTTCTTTAAAAAGGTACTTTCTTCAAAAGGTACTTTCTTCAAAAGGTACTTTCTTCAAAAGGTACTTTCTTCAAAAGGTACATTCTTCAAAAGGTACTTTCTTCAAAAAGTACTTTCTTCAAAAGGTACTTTCTTCAAAAAGTACTTTCTTCAAAAGGTACTTTCTTCAAAAGGTACTTCCTTCAAAAGATACTTTCTTCAAAAGGTAATTTCTTCAAAAGGTACTTTCTTAAAAAGGTACTTTCTTCAAAAGGTACTTTCTTCAAAAGATACTTTCTTCAAAAGGTACTTTCTTCAAAAGGTACTTTTTTCAAAAGGTACTTTCTTCAAAATGTACTTTCTTCAAAAGGTACTTTCTTTAAAATGTACTTTCTTCAAAAAGTTTTTGATAACAAAATTATTGAAAAAGTACTATTTTCGTAATTAAATTATTGAAAATATACAATTTTGATAATTAAATTATTGAAAAAGTACTATTTTGTAAATTATCATTTTAAAAAACTTCAAAAAGTACTTTCTTCAAAAGGTACCAGTTTGAAAATTAACTTTGTTAAAAAAGTACTACATAATTTGTAAATAAACATTTTTAAAAAAGTACTATTTTGAATATAAAATTATTTAAAAAGGTACTTTTGATTTTTTTTATACGGATAAAAGTTGCTAAATTCAGGTTTTGGGAAATTTCAAAAACATTTCAAATATGCCTTCACATTTAAGCACATTTATATCGAAATAAATCACTGTAAAATTCTTTATTTCCATAACCTGCTTTTTTTAAAAAAAAAAAAAAAACTTAAAAAATAGATATTCTTTTGAAATCAAAATGTTAAAAACAAAACTTCAACACACACTTAACACAAGCACTCACTCAATCACATCACATCATCTTAAAAATGAAATCATTCGACCTGTTTTTTAACACTAGTGGGCGGGGGTGGAGCAGGCACTGTAGGTCGTTTGGGTGTCATAATCATGTTGGGTGATACAGGGGTAGTGGGGGTAGTTAAGCGTATCTCTAAAGGTTTATCTGTGTTAGCGGACGAGGATGACGTGGTAGTGTTTGCTGTTGTATTAATGTTAGTAAGATTTGTTACATTAGAATTATTTGTCATAACTTTTGCCACTGTGACAGCCGGAGGAGGAGATATAACGGGTGGAGGCATGGCATTAGCATTCACTTCCAAATTAGCTTGATTAGTAGTCGAGTGATTTAAGTGATTATTATGATTGGTTTCTTTAAGTATAGCTGAGGGTATAGAGGTATTGCTGCTGCCAATATTGGCCTGTAAAGCTGTAACATTATCACAATGTTCTTGTACCAATTGTTCGGCAGTTTTATGACCACGCAGTGTGCCATTTGTGGCAGTACAATCTTCTGCAGTCTGGCTGTTGTTAGTGGGTGTGCATTCTTCATCACTTTTATAGCCCATGCCACCGCCTCCACCACCCCCTGCAGCAGTTGTCGATGTTAAACCCAATACCATGGGACGTTTGGGAATTTTTGGTTTTTGTGGGAGATCTGGTTTAAAGTTTAGGGAGCTAACACTGTCATTACTTTTACGATCCGCAGTGGGTGAGGGTAGATTATCCAAACCAAAGAATTGTGTACGAGTCATGGGCACCGGTTTGGCTGAAATGGGAGGATGTTGTGAGTTCGTTGTCGTAGTATTATTGGATTCTGGTTGTGTCTGTGGTTGCTGCTGCTGCTGTTGCTGTAATAGCAATTGTTTAGGTAGTGGTGGTATTTCAGGTTTTTCTGTATGGCCGCCAGTGCTATTGTTGTTATTATTAGCCACCACTTGTGCGGTGGTGGTGTTATTTGTGGGAAAAAGTTCTTTAGCTCTTTGGTGATTATTATGCTGCAGTTCTCCATTGTTTTTATTCGCCATTGTATCGGCCGTTGATGAACCATTTGGATCGGAGCTAACAATATTTAGTAGTTTTGTGGGTGGTGAGGGAGCACAGGGCTTTTGGCGTCGTATGGTACCATAGCGGGGACTTTCAGAGATGTCTGGAAAATTAATAAAATTATTAGAAAAAATTATCATAGAGAATATATAGTTAAAGATTAATTTTCAATAGAAAATGTATCGATAGTTTTAAATTTATATAGAAAATTTATCGAAAAAGTCGATTTCATAAAAAAATTTATCGAAAACTTTAATTTTTCAAAAAAAAAATTATCGACAACTTAATTTTTTTATAGAAAATTTATCAATTTTCTATAAAAAAATTTCGATAACTTATATTTTCTATAGAAAATTTATCGATAATATTAATTTTATATTGAAAATTTATCAAAAACTTAAATTTTTTTGAAAAAATTTATCGATAACTTAATTTTTTTAGAGAAAATTTATCATTAATTTAAATTTTCTATAGAAAGTTTTCGATAACTTAAATTTTCTATAAAAAATTTATCGATAACATAAATTGTATAAAGAATATGTATCAATAACTTAAATTTAATAAAGAATATGTATCGATAACATCAATTTCATATAACAAATTTTTTGAAAACTTCGATAACTTTAATTTTTTATATAAAAAAATTTATCGATAACTTAATTTATATACAGAAAATTTATCGGTAACATAAATTTTAAATTAAAAATTTATCGATAACTTAAATTTAATAAGGACAATTTTTCGATAACTCCAGTTTTTACCGATAACTTTAGTTGTATATAGAAAATGTATCCATAACTTAAATTTTTTTTTTTTTAGAAAATTTATAGATAACTTCAATTGTACACAGAAAATGTATCGATAACTTTAGATTTACATAAAAAATTTATCGATAACTGAAATTTTATATGGAAAATGTATCTATAACTCAAATTTTGTATAGATAACTTTAGTTGTATATAGAAATTGATAACTTTAGTTGTATATAGAAATTGTATCGATAACTTCAAATTTCAATAGAAAATGTATAAGTTAAATTTTCTATATTAAAACGACAGAAAAAGTACATTTGTCTCCTGAAATCGAAAGTTATCGGTTTTATATTCGATCTAGAATTAAATTCTTTATCGATTAAACAAAAAATTACATTGGATTTCATAAGTCAAATGTACCTTTTTGGTCGTTTTCAAAACCGATTCCGACAATGATTGAATTCTATGACAACCCCGATTATACAGAAAATGTATCGATAACTTGAATTTTCAAGCAAAAATTTATCGATAACTTAAATTTTATATAGAAAACTTATCGATAACTAACATTTTATATAAAAAAATTATAGAAACATTGATTTTATATAGAAATTTTATTGATAACTGTAATTTTATAAAGAAATCTAATCGATAACTTGAATTTTCTAGAAAAAATTTATCGATAACTTTAGTTTTATATTACCCATAAGCTACTGGAGTCTTATCTATCAGACTGTTTATTCATAGTTAACAACAACGATTAAGTGGCAAGAGAATATAAAATTAGAGCTGACATTCCATAAGAAAATGTTCTTGGAGCTATCCTATATTTAATTTACACCTCCGACTTGCCTACGTACGATACATTAACTATTTCTACATTTGCTGATGATATCGCCATTAATAGCTCGCACGGAAACCCACACATGGCATCTAGACAACTGGATGATATGTGTGAAGAAATGGTTGAAAAACTGGCGAATACGGGTAAATGATTTAAAAAGCAAACATGTTACGTTCACGCTAAGGAGTGGAAATTGTCCACCTGTCACACTTTACAATGTTACAAACCTTGATATCGTCATATAGAAACCAAGATACTTCACATGAGGTTAAATAAAGCCTTTGGCCTTCACTGGTTGATCAGTGACCAATCAAAGTTAAGCATTGACTATAAAGTCATCCTGGGGGGTTACTGCGTAACTCAATTCGAAAACGAAAATGTGTTCTAAATAAATTGTAATTCGAATCGATTTCGTTCGAATCGAATTAGGCAGTAACCCCCCTGTATAAAAGCACTTTAAAACAAATTTGGACAAATGGAATCCAACTGTGGGAAACGGTGAGCAATACCAGTATTGATCTTATACAGAGGGCCCAATCGAAAATTCTTAGGACCATGACGGGTGCACCATGTTACATAAGAAATGGGAACAAACACAGCTACTTAGAAGTATCACTAGTGAAGGATGTGTTTAAGAAAGTCTGTGATAAACATATTAAAAAATAACACCGTCACCAAAAACCACTTGCCAGACTTCTCACACACACCCAAACGCAATCCACACTTCGTACAGCCGATCTAACAAACCGCTAAGATGAGGTCCATTTATCAATCAATGCTCTTGTTCCCAGCAAAAAAAACATGCAAAAGAAGTAGTAAATGCATGGGTGCCACTGATAATGCACTGGTTCTTTTTAGGTGAAACATGCATGATTTTAACATTAGCGTGTCAATGGCGAGCGTGGGTTCGCAATCAGTTTTAATTTTAATTCTAAGATTTAAACACCTATTGAAATAAAACAGATATTCCATGAAAATTAAACAGATATTCAATAAATAAATACAAAAAAGTAAAAAAAAAAATATAGTATAGAAAACTTATCGATAACATACATTTTCTAGAAAAAATGTATAGATAACATCAATACATTTTTATAACTTAATTTTTAAAACATTTTCTATAGAAAAAATGGAACATAACAGTTTATTCTATAGACAATTCTCACCCCTATTTATTGTTTACAAAACTCCATCTAAAAATTTCACAACATGGGGAATTTTTTCACGTGTACAAAATTCATGAACTAAAAATGGGATAGGGGTGAATATTGTGTATAACCATTTTCTTTAGAAAAAATAGTATATAGCAGTTGTTTTTATATAAAATCATAGAGAAAATATACATATAGTGGAAACTCTCCTTTCAAAGACCTAATTCAGTTGTCAAAATCCTAAGTGGTGAGAATGTATTTTCTCTATGTATAAAATATTGTATTAAACAGCATCGAGAAAATATACATAGAGCGGAAACTAGAAACAAACTCAAATACGAGTGTTGTTTTTGTTTTCACATAGTTTTTTTACTAATACATTCTTAGGTTTTTGACAACTGAGTTAGGTCTTTGACAGGAGAGTTTTCGCTCTGTGTATATTTTCTCTATATTAAACAGTTTGTGCTACAGAAAATATTGTGTATTAACAGTTTTTTCTATACAAAATTATGTGTATAACAGTTGTTTCTTTAGAAAAGATAGTGTATAATAGTTTTCTCTATGGAAAATATGGCGTATAACAGTTATTATCTATAGAAACAATTATAAATTAAAAAACTCACCACACATATCATGACGATCTAAATTCTCATTAGATGAATTCGATTTACTTTTATCCTCCACAAACAACTTGCCACGCTGTAAGGTGACAAAGAAATCCACCTCGCCCTCAAAGAAATAATCCCATTGGCTAATCAACAGCTCTACAATGATATTTACAGCCGATGAACTATTCACTTGGCCCATATAATCTGCCGGATTGTTTTTGTCCACCCGAGGCCATAACATATTCGGCGACATAACAATGGCCAAATTGTGTGAGCTCATTTTATTGCAGTCGACATTCTGGGTAACCAACCACAGAAATTTGGTTAGATAACGTAAATTTAAATAGTTTGCTGAGGGCAGTTTGGCCAAAGTGTTTTTAATTTCAATTTTACGCTCCTCCTCCGAGTGTTTCTCCACGGCCCGCAAAAACTCTTTGTAGCATTTGAAGGTCAACAAGGGTTCAGGTAGTTCACGTAAATACAATTTCAAAATAGAACCAATCACATGCGGATCCTGATAGTCGACCGGCAAAGGAGTCTTGACATATTGGGCCTCCAAAGCATGTTTCATGCGTCTCAATTTCGTACTAGCACAGCCAACACGCAACAAACCCTCCTCGCTGAGGCCATTCTCCACCAAACAGCAGACACACAATTCAATAATATAGGATATTTCACGATTTGTAGAGTCCAAGTGATCGGTGAGCGAGGTGCCAAAACGTGACTTCACCGTAGACTGTATAATATCTTGTATGTTGGCCAATGAGGCGTTGACCTTTTGTAAAGCACGCTCATGATAGTTTCTTTGGTTGAGCACATAATCTCGTATGCATTGGACAATGACATCTTCTTTGGCGATTAGTTCAAACATTTGAGCAGCCCACGAATCACGCTCCTTTTCCAATTTAATCTCACATTGTTCCTGTTGATCTTTAATGTGATTGATTTTCGCCAGGGGCTCATCTAGACGTATGGCAGCCTAAAAGAAATAAAATCAATAATTATTATTGTTATTACATATTTAAAACTATTGCGGAAATTTGCCATGTTTGTTGGTATTTACTTATTTCTATTATTATTATTTGTTTATACTTGTAAATGTCTATGTATGTAGTTTATTGATTGTTTTGTGTTTTTGTTTCATATTTTATTTTAACAAATGTGCAGCATGTTTATGACCTAATAAACTAATTTCCTCTTTCAGTCGTTATGACTCAAATGCAGTTTTATTTAAAAAAAGAAATTATTGTCTGTTTTTTTGTCTTGATTTTTTTTAATTGCAAATAATGTTTTCATTTCAATTTTATTAGATAAAGGCAAATCTTATCATTTAAACGTTCATTTACTTTTCTTGTTTTTGTCTTACCTACCAACCTAATTTAAAGGAGTGGAGGTCTACTTATTTCATTCGATCATTTGTAACACGGGGAATTGTTCATTGCACATTGGGGGGAAAAGTAAATACGAAAGTGTTATTTGATTAATTAGACATTTAGGGTAAGGCGCTCACAATGTTGCCTTTTAAGAAAGGAACTAAAATGCAATTAAAGTCAAACAAGGAAAAAGTTAAGAAAGTTAACGACATAAAATGTAAAACTCTAAATCGAAAGAGTTTAAAAGTTAAAATAAATCCTTCTTCTTACAAATAAAATTTAAAAAAAACAAAATTCTCTCTCTGCGATAATATTGAAAGCAACAATTTTACATTTCCTCCGTTTTAGTGCGACTTTTTGGAATAAATAGAATACAATTTTTCCAGATAAGAAAACATAATAAACAAGTAACCGAGCTATATATTCAGCTGTGCCGAATCGTATATACCCTTCCCAAATATACTTTAAAATAAAAAATTTAAAAATTAAAAAAAAAAAATTTAAAATTTTTTTTCGAAATTGTTTTTTAATTTTTAAATTTTTTTTTTTTTAATTTATTAGTGAAAAAAATTTATCAGAAAAATTTTTTGATAAAAAAAAATTCGGGGTAAAAAATATTTTTCCCGATTTTGACCAATTGTAGGTCCGACTTACTTTGGCTTTGTATACGCAGTTAAAAAGATTTTTTAAATTTCTATCATTAGATATCCATATTGCCTATGTTAATGACTTAGTAATCCAGATATAGTCAAAAATTTGGTCATAAATCGAGGTAGTCGTGGTTTGGTTATATTTCAGCCATTAAGCGGGACTATATTGGATATATTGATGTATCAATCATGTATGTAAGTTATTTGGGGGCTTCGAAAAATTGATTTCAATAATCAGACGGACATGGTTATATCGAATCCCCAATGAGTTTAAAAGGTTTGTCTTTCCCATGATTCAAGAAAGATTCGCGTCTATATAGGATATATTGCGATACCCTTTATAAATAGAACTAGGAAGAAAAGAAAGAAGTAAGGTATCACCTTAAAGAGAAATAACGTAAAAACCCAGTCATAAAAAAGGACAAGAAATAAGTATAGAATGGGGATCTCAGAGTCATATTAAAAATAGCCAGCCCATTCCCTTTAATAGATTACCTAGATCATATCCAGCTATAACCCCCAGTTTATCATGGAATCTTTCCCGTAGCCATTTTCGCCTGAGACCCTGTAATATAGGACAGTTACACAGAATATGTTATACTGTTTCTAGTTCCTCAATATCCTCGTATATCCTACAAAAGTCGATGGCGCCCATATCCCATTTACCAGTGAAGGCTTCGATTAAAAAGTGACCGGTTATCGCTCCAATCCTATTCGTATTCTGGTTGTCTTTGCATTCAACTTTGACCAAATAGCCCTGGAAACCCTGCAATCCGTTCTACTCCATCATTATTGGTTTGTAGAGTCCCGGAATTTTTCGAAAATCAACCTATAGTAGTGGTGTATAGGAGGTTCAACCTCCCCGTCCCTGTTAATATAGTCTGGCCAGTTCATCTGTTATCTTATTTCCCTGTATGTTACACGGGTATAATCACTGGGCACTGTATGATTGGACGCATGTCGGAACGTATGGGTTACCCACGTTATAGCTATTGTAGAAGTTGTTTGGATGAGGAAGAATCGGTACAACACCTTCTATGTGACTGACCAGCCTTACAAGAGCATAGACTACTACATCTTGGTAGAGCTCTTTTCCATGATCTGGACTGTCTCAGAGATGTTCCACTAGTAAATATGATCAGATTTATTAGAAGTACCGGCTGGTTCTCACGGGGATCACAAGAAGTACATAGTCAACGAAATTAGGGTGGGCAACCATTCTCCCTTTATGTATGAAATTTTAAAATAAGGGAATGGTAATTCTAAGGGTATCACAATGGGCCACAAGGCCTCCGAGTGAACTCGCTAACTTGCGAGCATCCCACGTAACCTAACCTACACAATCTCATTGTGTATAGTTTCACTAACGCTTCTAGAGCTCTCTTACAGTTTAAACACTATGCTATGCTGTGCTGCCTGACGTGTGCCGTTATCAAGTCCTCGGCCTTTTTTTCAATTGGCCGTAAGTTAAGGATTATATTCAATGCTGCCTGAAGTGGGCTACCAATGGCACCAGTTATGCCAATGAACTTTACTGAGTATCTTCCTATATCTACTTTTTTTCAGTACCTCCCACCAAACCGGGCAACTATAAGTAGTAATGGGCCATACAACCGATGTGTAAATCCAGTTTACTATGCCTGGTTGTAGTCCCCATCCTTACCAAAAGTATTCCTGCACGTGTAGTAGCGTCTAACTCGATAAAATATGGTCAACTCAGTGTCAGCTGTATCACCAGATCAGGTTTTCCTTAACGAAGAATTTTAAACGACTCAAATCTCACTCGGATAAAGACCTTAGCGACACCTATATAAACACTTAGGTTTAGTAATCAGACAGCTGTCCAAAACCTTCGTTTCGTACAGCTCATTGGTTCATTGATCGTTCTTAATTATCAGTTGCTACATTTTAAGTAGCTGTAAAGTATTTTGCTTAGAATTATTTCTTATTTTTAGATGGGAAAAGATTTATGTAACCTTATCTGAATGTTGATAAATAAAAAGCCAGGAATTTTCAACTCTTATAAAGTATTTTTCTAAGAATTATTTCTTACTTTTTAATTGTTAAAAGTTTTATGTAAACTTCTCTAGAAGATGTTAGAAATCAATAGAAATTTCTTTTATTTATTTTACTGTAAACAAATTAGTTTAGAACCAGTCTTTGTCTTAAATGAATTATAATTTGCCATCAAAAACATGGTAGGGTATATATTAAATTTGTCTATAATCTGTTGTTTTTTTGTTTGTTATTTATGTATGTTTTCTTGTTTATTATTGTATTAAATTAAATTTGTCTTATTTATTAGTTAGTTTTTTGCTGTTATAATTTCTCTTTTTCTACTATTTTAGTAGGTGTATAATTTAAAGACCTGCCATAATGAGACATACATTAGGGGTATGCAATGAAGCCAAGTAAAACAAACTAGTTTTTTAATTTAAAATCAATAAGAAATAGAAGCTAAGTTGATTCCAACCAAGTGTCGCAAAAGTCTCATGAATATAGCTTTAAATAATTTAAAGCAAGTCAGCTGTTTCTACAATAAATTATGTTATTTGCAAGGTATATTAATAAGGTCTGTGCAACTAATCAGGTGATCGTTTTTTGCCCCATTGTGTTTACATACTGTGGTTGTCAAAAGTTTTATTTATGTTTGCTGAAGCTGTCAAAGTCTGCCTTTTGTTTTTGTTGCTATTGGGGTTGTTGTGGTATTCGCAATAACAAACTTTAGTGAATTTTACAGCTTGGACCTCTAAACAAGTGAAGACTAATAATCAGCTGTGCTATCGTCACTGCCTAATGGTGAATTCGCCTTGATATGTACGTTTGGCTTGGTATTGTAGTCAGCTGTTTTTGACATGCTCAGTATAGTTTTTGTATTGTTGTAGAGTTGCACAGACCTTATTAATAGACCCTGGTTATGGATATTTGGAGTTTTATTGTTGCTTTAAATAATTCATATTATAGAAAACTTTAAAACTAAGGTCTTTGAGAAGACCTGATATTTATGATAAGTATACTTTGGCAACTCATCATGACTAGATTGAAGCTTGAACAATGCTACCAAATTATCTAAATTTACTTTTAAAATCAGTCAACGATTCGCGCAACTTATAGACAACTGTTTTGTTAATAAATAAAATTGCCGCATACGAAGTGAGACCAATCCACAACAGACCCCCTACTGTTGTAGGGGGTCTGCATTTCATCCAGAAAAAATGCTTCGTTTGGTGCGGTTTGTATGATGGTGGCATAATCGAACCTTTTTTCTTCTAAAATTAAGTCGGATCTCGCTTTACGTTTAATGGAGATCATTATCACACCATGATCAATTATTTTTTGTTTGAAAATATGGATGACATTGAACCGGGCGCGATGTGGTATTAACAGAATGACGCTACGTGCCATACGGCGACCGCAACCACCATCAACATTTTGTGATAACTTGATTTCATGAAATGGACCTTTCTATTATCCTACAAGGTAGTGCGATTTGACACCTCTCGATTATTTCTTGAGAGGCCAAGAAACCATTGACTCCTTGGAGGCCAATTTCAATTTGATTCAAGGTCGTGCGATTTGACACTTCTCGGCCAAGCTAATTCACTGGTTTATGCTGATAAACCAACAATTGACGCTTTGTAGGCCAATATTGTTTGTGTTATTCATGACATACGGCCAGCAATGCTCGAAAAAGTGACCCAAAATTAGACGTCCAGAATGCGCTTCGTCAAGAACAGACGCGGTAGCCATATGCCCGAAATCACTTTCAAATGTTAATGCCATGTATTGAACTTTCGAATAAACCACTTTTTTTTCAATAAAATGTAAATTTTTATGTTAATTTTTACTTAAAATTGTTTACGAATATGAAGGTTAATAAATTTCTTTATTAATTAAAAAAAAACTTCTTGCTTTACTACTTTGAATACCCCTAATACATTTGTGTGTCTTTCCATTTAAGGCATCAAAGCCATTATAGTTTCAAATACTACTTATGGGTAAAGTGGATGTTATGACACATTGTGGTTTAAAATATTATAATTAACTACAATACAACAAAAAACAACAGCAACAACAAGAATAGCACAAAAAAAAATAATAGTAATTTATAATGAGGCATTAATTGTTTAAGAAAAAATAATAATTGAAAAATAAAGAAACAAAAAAAAAGATAAAATAAAACAAAATCAATTCCTCATTGTTTTGATTTTAAAAAAGGTGTGAGTTTTATTTATTTGTTTGTTAAGCAAAACTAAATCTTTTCAGTTATAAATAAATAAAAAAGAAATAGAGAGAGGTTTCTTGCATAATAATTTAAAATAGTTTAAAAAACATAAAAAAATAATTTTGAATATATGTAAATTATAAATTTAATTATGATACCAAAACCGTTATGACAAATAACAAACATTTGTTTACTTTTTTTGGAGGGGCGGTCGGTAAACGTATGACGGAGCTATAAAAGAAACATTTTTAACAAAATAGTTTTAAAAACTTGAATTAAACAAGTAAAAGTGTTCAATTCATCAATATAAGACAATAAAACATTTTATAATATAGGGGTTATATGGGGGGGTAGGGTCAATTATGTACCGATCCTCACAAAAGTTGCTAGAAAGATTTATGTATATATAAACCTTGTTTATGTACAATTTCATCATGTTATTAACTATTTTAAGACAATTATGAATATTCAAGTTATTTTCTGAGGTGGACATTGCATGGGAACTAGGAACAGCTCAACACTATTCCGGGGGACACAATTGTATGGTTGATAGGTGAAATCATGGACCGATATTGCCCATTTTCATTACCAAACAAACCTTATAAACATGGAGTATTTGTGGAAAATTTCAGACAGCAAGCTCATATTTTCAACAGACAGACGTATGGACGGACATCGCTAGATAGTCTTAGAATTTAATAAGGAACCAGAATATATGGGCTCATTTGCTGCAACAACGTCATAATTCCAAAAAAAAAAAAACAAATTTCGAGTTAATAGCACCATTGCATAGTAAATAAGATGTTTTAATAACTGACAAAGTCATGTGAACTAGCTTAAATTACATAGAACCATTTTGTCCTAATTTCATTATCTGAGCAAACTGGACCATAATGTAAACAATTTAAAAAATATATCGGTTTAAAAACTAAAAATGCGTCTCCTGAAAAATTAAATTTTGATGAATATTTCGAAGTGTACATTTTTTTTTTTTTCAAAATTAAAAAAAAAATTTAAAACATTTTTTTCGAAATTGTTTTTGTTTTAATTTTTTTTTTTTAATTCTTTAAACCAAATTTTTAAATTTATTAGTGAAAAAAAATTTATCACAAAAAACTTTTTTCGGTAAAAAAAAAAAAAATCTGGTTAAACATTTTTTTCCCAATTTTGACCCATTATAGGTCCAAACTAATATAGCCTTATATACATCGTTGCAATGGACTTTGAAATATCTATCATTAGATATCCATATTGTCTACATTAATGACTTAGTAATACAGATATAGATCAAAAATAGGTCCCGGTTTTTTCCTTATATCTCAGCCATTTGTAGGTCGATTTTCTCGATTTCAAATAGCAACCGAATTGGAAGAATTCCCGATATATTGATGTATCGATCATGTTTGTAAGTTATTAAGGGGATTTGGAAAGTTGATTTCAACCGACAGACGGACAGACTATATCGACTATGCTATCTTTATGGGGTCGAAATGACAAACTTATATATATATACCCTTGCCACTCATGGTGAAGGAAGAAAATTCTTGAAATCAAAGTGATCCTCAATCCTTGGATGCAAAAATTTTGAATAACAAGTAAGAGAGCTATATTCGGCTGTGCAAAATCTTATATACCCTTCACCAAATTATACTTTAAAATAAAATTTAAAAAACAATTTTTTTAAAAGTTTTTTCCAATTTTTTAAAAATTTTTTTTTAATTTATTAGTGAAAAAATTTATGACAAAAGAATTTTTTTTTTTAAAAAATTCGGGTTAAAAAATATTTCTCCCGATTTTGAGCCATTGTAGGTCCAACTATACATCATTGCAATGGACTTAGAAATATCTATCATTAGATATCCATACTGTCTATATTTATGACTTAGTGATCAAAATATAGATCAAAAATAGGCCAAAAATAGAGGTTGTTTCCGATTTTTGCTCATATCTCCGTTATTTCTGGAAGGATTTTGCTGATTTTAAATAGGAAACTTCTCGAAAGCATGTCTGACAGAATTATGGAAGATTTGGATCCCGAAGATATCTGGGGTCTTCATAAAATTGATTTCAACAGACAGGCAGACAGACAGAAGATTTGTCGAGGTCATCAAAATAGGTATTTTTTTTGTACGATGATTTCATCGCTGTATTCAAATCTCTTTCCGCTGAGACATTTCTTCTTTTGAAAGTAATCAATGTGGATTACAGCGCGTGCATCCTAAAAACGGTCGCCATTACTTTATTGGCTTACAAACCCCGAGAAACTGTTTTGACTGTTGTTTGGTCTCTGGTGTGATGCCTGTGGCTTCCACGATCTCCCGCACTTTCAACCTCCGAAATTCAGCCAATTGCTGAATTTCGGGTGTAGAGACCTCAACTGGGCGTCCAGAACATTCGCCATCTTCCGTGCTTGTACGGCCACAACGAAATTCAGTAAACCACTTTTTAATACCCTTCACAATGAGTGGCAAGGGTATATATAAGTTAGTTTGCGACCCCACAAATGTCCGACTGTCCGTGTCTGTATGTTAAAACTTTCCGTAGCCCCCAAATAACTTACAAACATAATTGATACATCTATTTATCGGGAATTCTTCCGGCTCGGTCGCTATTTAAAAACGAGAAAATCGGCCCACAAATGGCTGAGATATAAGGAAAAAAACTGGGACAACATCGATTTTTGACCTATTTTTGGATATCTAATGATAGATATTTCAAGGTCCATTGCAACGATGTTTATAAGGCTATAGTAGTTTGGACCTACAATGGGTCAAAATCGGGAAAAATATTTTTTAACACGAATTGATTTTTAACCAAAATCATTTATTTGTCATAAATTTATTTTTTACTAATAAATTTTAAATTTTTTTTTTAAAAAATTAAAAAAAAAATTCGGAAAAAAAAATAAAAAAAATAATTTGGAAAAAAAAATTGAAAAAAAAGCTCTCCGACTTGTTTACCATTGAAATTGATAGTGCTGAGTTCCTATAGTATTTATCAAGCTTAGCCTTTATTTCAGTGATGTTTTTTTTTTTTTCCAAAAAACAATGCAATTCAATTTTTTCCATTTTCCCCACAAGTCACGCGAAAGTCTGCTATCAATGGCTATAAAACACAAACTAAATTACGCAGCTTGTTGACATTTTGATAGGAATCAACTGACTGATGCCCTTTCAGTCAAGAGGCGGCAATACGACCTGCCCTCGTATATTCTGAATCGTTATATATAACGGAATCGATGTAGCCATGTCCGTCTGCATGTTGAAATCAACTTTCCCAAGCCACCAAATAACTTACATATATGGTTGATACATCAATATATCCGCTAAAGTTCAACTAAGATTGCTGTTTAAATTCGAGAAAAATAAACTGTGACTACCTCGATTTTATCACAAAAAATACAGCGATTCCCTCGATTATTTTACTTATTTTTCACAACATTTGTTTCCCCCCATTTTTTTTTAACATTTCTTTTCACCAAAACTTTCTCCCTTTTATTTCAGTCATTATTATTTCGGATTAACGTCGTTTTGACTTCCCTGATTGAGATGAATTGAGTTATCATAAAGATGAAGTAACACTTGATCCTTATTAATACATATGTTCTTTAAAAAAAGAGGAGAGATATCGGAAGCAAACTATAAAACCGCCTACTTTCCTTACATTAACTAGGAAATACCGATGTCACAAAGTAAATAGAAGTGTCACGAGACAAGATAAACATGTTTTATATTTCTGCCTTTAGTTTACATTTTTTGCTGCATTAAACATAAAGCGATTTACTTTAACACACAATAAATTTTTTGAAACGTCAAAATTGACACCTCTGTATACTTAGAGCCGATGTAGTAATAATTGTGTTCTCCGAATAAAGTATATGGGAAGAAAGAAATGGAAAACATTTACCCAAAGGAGAAAACTTATTTAATTATTACTCTTAAATTATAAATCTAACCCATTGTGCTACATTCATACAGTATAATAAATTCATGAACAAACTATTTTATCAAAATGTAAACAAATCAACAATATTAAATAACATAAATGAAATGAAGCAAAAACTTTGTTTAATCTGTCAACTAAATATATCAATAAAGAAATTCTTGCTATAAATAAATATACATATAAAGAACAACTTTTAAATAAGTATAAATAAAAAAAAATTTAATGATAAGGTTATACTGTAACTATAACAAAAATATTTTAAATATTTTATTAAAAAAAAACTCACCTCATAATTTCGTTTTAATGATGCATATTCTTGCAGCGTACGGGATACATTACGCTTTAAGGTTGAGATCTCTTGTATTTCATTGTCTAAAATTAATTTAAGACGCCGCACCACTTCGCATTCTGTTTCCAATTCACTGTCAACAATACACTCAGCAATTGACTTTTCAAGTTCGCCTGTAAAGAAAGAGTAACAAACAAATAAAAAGAAAACATTTAAATCCCTGTTTAAAATCTAAAGAAGCAGTCAGCAGCCATAGTCATGAATCAAATTCACAGACCATGAATGAAGTTGAAGTATGATTTGTTTTTTTTTTTTTTTTAGTAAAGTAAAAGTAATAACAGGAAATATTAAAATAAAAATAAATTGTTTATTAATCTGTCTTGATTTTTATACTTAATACTTAAATAACCAAAAAATAAAACGGAAAAAAGGAAAATAAATAAATAAATAAATAAGACTTATATGTATAAAAATTAAATAATTCTGTTTTTTTAGTTTTCAAAATTAAGTGGCAAATCCAACAAGGTTGATGACTTGTTTATATACACTCGTACACTGCAAGCCAACCACTTGGATATGTATATAAATTCCATGCTCGTAATCGTCTCTTCTATCCATTTAAAATGTGTTTAACAAGACATTTTAATTTAGAAAAATGCTCAATGTATTTTATTTTATTTTATTTAGATCTATATGTATCTATCTATCTATATACAAGTATTAAGGCGAGTTAGGTGGAGGGAGGGTGTGGTGTTGATGTTGCTGTTGTTTGCAATTTATCTGCATTAAATGTGTGAATTTAATTTAAATTGTGTGGATTTTGTTTGTTTGTGTTTAATTGTTTAGTATAGCCTACATGTTAAGTTTTTATGCAATTGAGAAATTTCGTTTGCCACTAAAAGAGGATTAAAATAAATTGACCATAAATTGTAACCACTAAGATATACGAAAGACAGCTACTTTACTTTCAATGAAAGTGACAAATGATGATGATTATTATCTAATGCGGAAAATAGTCAAGATTTATAAATACATTTATGATAATTTTAATTAATTTTTCTGTCAATAAATGCCAATAATGTATGGTCACTGTGTATTCTCCTAGTATTGCCCTAAGATTTATAGCAATTTACGAGGGTGGGTCAATAAGTCCGCAAATTTCCCGGATCTTAACTGAAAGGGCAACACTGCTTCTGTCAACAGTCATCTGTCACTTGACTTCCATCAAAATTTGAACTAGCTGCGTCACACAGATTTCACAAATTCACAAAAAAAAAATTTGATTTTTTTTTTTTTTAAATTGAGGTCCGTACACCCCGAAACAATTGAAAAAATTCATAATTCATGTTGGTCGATCAGAGATTCAAAGTGTGAGAGATTTTACAAGCTATAGGCATGACTCAGTGGTTTCTATTTTAAATAATCACTTGGGTATGATAAAGCTTTCTGCAAGATGGCTGCCGCGTTTTCTCACAATCGGGTGCACAAAAGGGTACACACTTGTGCAGTTTCCATGGCAAAAATTCATGAATTAGGCTATAAAATTCAAAAAGTCACGGACTTATGAACCCACCCTCGTAAACTGATTTTATTCGATTTTTTAAAATGAGACCCGAGGAGACCAACTGTAAGGGAAACAAGAAGCTATATTCGGCTGTGGCAAATCTTATATACCCTTCACCAAATTATACTTTAAAATAAAAATGTAAAATATTTTTAGGTAAACAAAAGAATTTTTTTTTTCAAAATTTAAAAAAAAATTTCAAAAATAATAATTTTTTTTCAATATTGTTTTCCAATTTTTTTTTAATTGTTTTCAAAACATTTTTTTTTTCAAAATTGTTTCCAAAAAAAAATAGTTTTTTTCAAAATTGTTTTTTTTTATTTTCAAAATTTTTTAAATTTTTTTTAATTTTCTAGTGACAAAAAACATCTTTTTATAAAAAAAAAATCGTGTTAAAAAATATTTTTCCCGATTTTAACCCATTGTAGGTCCAAATTACTATAGCCTTATATACTTCGTTGTAATGGACTTTGAATTATCTATCATTAGATATCCATATTGTCTATATTAATGACTTAGTAATCCAGATATAGATCAAAAATAGGCCAAAAATCGAGGTTGTCCCGGGTTTTTCCTTACATCTCAGCCATCCGAGCCGGAAGTAAGTTATTTCAACAGACAGCCAGACGGACATGGCTTAATCGACTCCGCTATCTATAAGGATCCAGAATATATATACTTTATAGGGTCGGACAATTATATTGTGGAAATTACAAACGGAATGACAAACTTCTCAGGAAGGTGAAGGGTATAAAAATCTTAAGATACATATGTATGTATATGGTAATAAAAATGAAACTACTAAACTTAGTTTCGATTTTTTTTTATTTGATTGAAATTATTATTACAATTTACAAAAAATAGTATTTGTATAGTTCTAATCAATAGTGATGAATTTATGAACTTTTTCCGGAAACTTTTCCATTAAGGTTTTTATTGAGCTTTATGTCACTTTGTTCGATAAGGTAGTCCATCTCCGTTTAAAATCGACCACACTTTTTGGACACCTTTTTTGTGCTCTTCAATTCTCTTTTTAACAAGATTCCAATGTCTCTCCAATGGCCTTAGCTCCAGGCAGTTTGGAGGATTTAACTCTCTTGGTACAAATACCACATTATTGTTCTTGTACCACTCCAGACCTTGCTTACTATAGTGACAGGATGCCAAATCAGGCCAAAAATGAGTGGAAGTTATGAATGGAAGCATCCTCTTTTGTAAACATTCCTTGATGTAAATTTCGGTATTTATAGAGCCCTTTGTAACAAATGTTTGTCTTCTTTTGCCGCAACTACATATTGCTTAACATGCCAAGAAACTTTTTGGGAAATTTTCTGCTTTTGTGTCCTAAACTTTTCTACAACATTCCCTCGAACATCAGCAACATAAAAATTTTGACCCGGAAAATTTTCCATACTAACGTTTCATCATCCATTATGCAGCAGTTATATATTTTTTGTATAAAATTTGACTTCAATTTCTGAGCTCTGTATGGGCCTCTAAATATTTAGCAGAGTTCCTGTCCGGAACTTTTTGAACCTTGTATGTTTTTAAACCAGCATTGGCATTAACTTTTCGTACCAAATAGTCCGAGTACTGAGCTAACCGGTTTGCTTTCCTAATGGATGTGTTGTGAACTCTTTTGAAAATGCTTTCTATTTTTTTGGCTTTAGAAACATCATGTGGACCATTCCTTCTACATGAACTTCTCCCGATACTGTTTAATGACATTGGAATCAGACGGCAGACCTTTGATTGTTTGGCCAACTTTTTGTGGGACCAAGTTGGGTTTTGTTGAAAATATTTAATAATTTTAGTACGCACTTTTTTCTCGCCACTCATTTTAATCAGATTAACAGTAAATGAACATAATTGACATTAAACATAATAACTAACATGCTTTACAAAGCATAATACTTGGGTTAAAAGTTTTAATGAAAAAAGTGTGTTAAGGTTTTTTCGATCTCAGTCCCTATTCTGGCCGTTTTCCACAAATGCTCGCTTCAAAGGAATGATTTGCATTCGGTACAGGTTTCCTGTGATGCTGTGGTTGGATTTCAGCAGCTCATAATAGATAGGATCCTGTTGCTCCCACCAAATACAGAACATTACCTTAGCGTTACGGATATTTGTCTTTGGTTTGGATTCGGCTGGATGTCCCGGCTTTACATACGATCTATTACGCTTTGGGTTATCGTAATGGATCCATTTTTCATCGCAAGTAATGATTCGTTGCAAAAATTATTTTCTTTTATAGCGTTCAAACATCATTTCGGACATGCAAAATGGTCTTTCAAGGTCTGCCAGCTTCAATTCGTATGATACCCAATTTCCCTGCTTTTGGATGAATCCTGATGCTTGCAAACATTTTATAATTGCTCCTTGAGTAGCTCCCAATAATTTTGCAAGCTTTTGTTGAGTTTTACATCAATTCTTGGTCTTCAAAGGTTTTTTGCTGGCCTGGGCGATCTTTGTCTTTCGTGTCAAAATCACCACTTCTGAACCGAATAAACCATCTATCGCTCATTGAAACCGATGAAACACATTCACCATAAGCTGTGGTGAGCAATCGGTGTGGTTCAGTGGCACTTTTTTCAAATTTAAGAAGAAGTAAAGCAAAACTTCCCGCATATGATGCTTTGTTGGCACAAAATTAGACATTTTTGAAGCAAAAGAAAACTTTGTGGTTTACACTATAATGCACAGTGGGGCAGAATTTGGATCCATAATTGATATTGCCCTGAAATCTATTGTATGTTATTGGTAATTTAGTTGTCTAACTAACAAAAGAAATTCGAGTCCATTCGGTCCAAAAGTAAGCCCTATATTTTTAAAAAAGCGGACCAAGGTATGGCAAAATTTTAAAAGTTCAATTTTGAAATTTCAAGATCTAGCCAAGCGCTTTCCAAAAATATACAATCGGATGGGAAACAAAAAAATGGCACGTGTTTAAATATTTTACATGTCGAAGGTACCCTAATTTGAGCCCCTATAGCGCCCCTTAAACTCGAATACTCCTTGGCTAAGCCCATGTCAAATTGTATACTGATTGAACCAGCCGTTTAGAAATGCCAGATATATTTCCAAAAAATGTTGATTCTGCCCCACTGTGTAATGTTGAATAACTAAGTGAGAATAAATGACAGATATGTACCCTTCAAAAACAAAATGCCAGCATTCAAAAGATACGCCATCTATTGTAAATCCCGCATTTTTAAGTCATACACCCAATAACATTTTCGCATTTCATACAAAATTTAAGAAAACAATCGTCTCATAAAACATATTAAAACATTCTTAGAATAAAAAGTCTGTATTATTGCTGTGATTATTTAAAACAGAAATCAACATAATATAAATATAACTTTAAGACCACATATTACTATATACAATGTTATATTAAATACATACAAACATGATTTTAATCAATTTAAAGCGATTAGATTAAAATTAATAAATAAAGTCTGTGGCAGAAGAAGTATTTTTTAAATAAATGGCCTACATTAATAATAAAATTAAATGGATAAAAATGTCTTAGCATTTGCTTACACATTAAGTTTATGTACACATTTATTAGAAACTGTTTTAAGTATTTAAACCCTGACCTTCCTGAACTCTTTGTCAGACTTTCATTTAAATATTTTTACAACTATTTCGTTTTTATAAATAAATTAAAAGAACGGTAAAGCCGCCACTTCTCCTTTTTTATATTTGAACATAAACTTATAAGCAAACAAACTACATATTTAAAAGGGTCACTAGTCCATTAACTCTTTTAACTTAATTAATTTATTTAGCTGCCAAAATTGTTTATAAAAATGACACTTTTACAGCAAACGCCAAAATGTTATAAGTATTTTTTTTTTACACAACAAATCACGAATACTTTTGTAACTATAAATGGCCCACATGTAATAATCATCATCATCATTATCATGAGTTCCAACACCCCTCAAATGTTAGCATACTATGTACCTGGTTAAATTTTTTTAGTTAGTGTGTTTTTGCTGTTTACAAAACAAGGTCAAGCTGAACTAAGGTGAGGCGAGGCTACTTGAAATTTACAGAAAAAAAAGCAAACAAACAAATACATCACATATGTATAAACAAAATCCAAAACAAACAATACAAAAAAAAAAATATCATAAAAATAATATTATGGTTGAATTAAAAAAAATAACGCTCGCACAACAAAAGCAAGTGGTGATGATAATATGTATGACACAATGCAACAATAACAAACTGACCAACTAATAAATATTTACTACTTAAAAAAGAAACACTTTCATATAGATTCCTTTAAAAAGCACATACTACATGCAAATAGCTAGAAAAAAGAAAGAAAAGAAACTGTTATGATAAATAAATATGAAATTGACACGCAAAGTTTTCCCCCTTATGAATAAAATAAAGATATAGATAAACCCTTTTGGTAACTAATGTGGAGTTTTCCATATTAATTTTTTAAGAAATTAATTTAATCAAGTTTTTGTTTGTTTATAAAAGATTATGAACAGTGAGTGCTGGTGGCATATTAAGGCAAGTGTAACGAATTTGTTATGCCCTTTTTAGGGCCATTGATTGCAATGCTTACAGGTGCGGTTTTTTAATGTTAAGTAATACAAGAAGAGAGTTTTTGAATAACTCAATTAATTTAGAAGACCATAATTTTGACATTTGCTAGCGGCTATATTGCTGAAGCTACGAATTGGCTGTCATTTATTCAATATGTTTTGCCAAAGCACCATGGACGGATATAGCGTTTAACAATTCATGCAAATGATAAAATAGTTAATTTTTTTATAACTTCTGAAAGAAAAAATCGAATTTGGGTCGCTACCAATCCACTTGGGATCCAAGTGGAGCGTCCAATGCATCCTGAAAAAGTCTTTGTTTGGTTTGGATTTTTTATAACTTCTGAAAAAAAATCCAATTTGATTCGCTACCAATCCTCTTGGGATCCAAGAGCGTCCAATGCATCCCGAAATAGTCTTTGTTTGGTTTGATTTTTGGGCTGGCGGCTTAACGGTCCATATTTCATTGAGAACGACATTGGCCAGGCCATCACCATCAACGGCAAGTGCTATAGGTCGATGATAACCAACTACTTTTGGCCTGAATTGGATGATATGGACACCAACAATATGTGGTTTCAAAAGGACATGGCTATGTGCCACACAGTCACATTCAACATTCTACACAAGTGATTTGAGAGCATGGTTGTTGTTGTTGTCTCAAAATTTATGTTAATTTTTCATTAAAAAATCATCTTCAGCGATGAGGGCCATTTCTGGATGAATGTGTACCTCAACAATTAAAATTGTCGAATTTGGGTCGCTGCCAATCCACATGGGATCCAAGAGCGTCCAATGCATCCCAAAAAAGTCTTTGTTTGGTATGAATTTTGAGCTAGCGTCATTATCGATCCTTGTTTCATTGAGAACGACATTAGACAGACATTTGCCATCTACGACGAGCGCAATACCAACTTATTTTGGTCTGAACGACAACGACATGTAGTTTCAAAAGGAAATGGCTACGTGCCAACACAGCTCGCCACATTGAACATTCTTCACAAACGATTTGAGGGCATGGGCAGCAGTGGTTGCTGAGTTGACAGCCTTTGCCCAAGTGAACTCGGGTCATTTCATTGCGTAGAACTGGCTGTAGTGGGAATATTAGGGCATGGTCATCTCACCTGCAGGTGATATGAACTGACCACCGAGATCATGCGATTTCACCCTGTTATTCATTTTCTTGTGGGATTTTCTTAAGTCGCAGGTCTATGGAAATAAGCCACAAACCACAGCGGTCTAACAAAGGCAACATGGCCCATGCCATCGATCAAATTCAGCTCGATGTTAAAACCAGAGTCATGGAAAATTGGACATTTCGACACGATGTTATATTCCATACATAATGGCATCGTTATCCCGTTTAAATGAAGCACTCAATGCGGCACCATAAAATATATATATTCTGGATCATTATATATAGCGGAGACGATATATGTAGCCATGTCCGTCTGCCAATTGAAATAAACTTTCCGAAGCCCCGAAATAACTTACAAATATGATTGATACATCAATATATAGGGTACAAGACTGGTTCGGTTGCTATTTAAAAACGATTAAGAACAAAAATCAACAATTTTCAACAAAGTTTTTCTCAACATTTTTTTTAACAAAAATTTTCGTTTCATCCACATTTTTTTTTCACCAAATTTTTTTTTCTTTTCCCAATTTTATTTTCATAAAATTTTTTATCAAAATTAGTTTTCCTCAAACATTTTTTTTACCATAAATTTTCTTTTAACAAAAAAAAAAATTTTCACAAAATTTTTCTTTTATCAAAAATTAGTTTTCCCCAAATTTGTATTAATTTTTTTAGTTGTGATAACCGAATTTATTGTTAATAAAATGATTTAGGCTAAATGACCGAATTTTTCTGTTGAGGTTGAAAAATTTAGGTGGGTGGGTCAAAAATTCGATTATCTAAATCGTAATTTCTATATGTCAATTGATTTTCTGTTGCTAGCATTGAAAAAAATGTATATAATAAGAATTATGAAAGATAACTTATAAAGAAATTTCACGACAAAAGTTTTCCGGCAATATTTTTTTAAAAAATTTACAATTAGACACTCTACTCCAAACTGTGTTTTTACACCCGTCAACATGAGTGGTTTTTTGAAGTAATTTCTACATTTTTTCATTTGCGGCCCCATAAAGTACATATATAGTATATTATGGTCCGTTATAGATATGGTCATGTCCCACTGTATGTTGAAATCAACTTTCCAAAGCCCCCATATATCTTACATACATTCTTGATATATCAATAAACCCGCTATAGTCTCGCTTAGGTTGCTATTTAAATTCGGGAAAATCGGCGGAGATATAAACAATATTTTTGATCTATATCTGAATTATTAAGTGATTAAGTCATACACAATATGGATTTCTATTGATAAACATTTCAAAGACCTTTCAATGAAGTATAACTTAACAGAAATTCCCATTGGGACATTGGGTCAAAATCCAAATTTAAAACCAAAATTTTGTTTCACAAAAAAAAAAATATCGTTAAAAAAATATTCATAAGGAAATATTTTTCTGAATTAATCGATTTTTAAATCAGCACAGTACCACAATTTTCAAAATATTAAAATCGCGAAAAATCTAATTTCTTTAAACAATATTTTTCTGAATTAATCGATTTTTAAATCATTTCTCATTTCTTTAAACAATAATTGAACATCAAATTCGTATATAATTATTTATATTTCTGGCTGTTATTAACAATCCAAACGACAAACTAAATAGACCAAACATTTGCTTAAGGGCCAAAGTTTATGATAGATATTAAATGGCGGATATTGACAAGACATCTTATCAACAATTGATTAAAAAATAACTAAAGCGTGTACATAAGCACACACAATTATTAAGAACTTCCATATTTATTAAAAAAAGAAAAATACAAGAGTTTTAAAGAAATTCCCTAAAACCAACTAGAAATAAATATTTGTCTTAACTTACCACAATTAAATAAAACATAATGCAAAGGCATATCTTTCGATAATTCCTTGGAGGACTCTTCTAGGGCTTGCCCAATTTTATAGTGTGTTTGTTTTTTAATACGCTTATCGCGCTCCTGTAAATCGGCTGAGCCACCGCTGCTGCTGCTGTTGGGCACAGTCGGCAATTTACGCACCATTTTATCCAAGACATCGCGATATTTTTCCACTTGTTTTTCGATGGTGTCTAATTCAAAATCCTTGCGATCTGGTTTTGTAGATCTGCAAGGAAGAGAAAATTCCATTACATGATTATACAAAATAAGTTACACCCTTTGGCAGATGCATTAAAACCAACAACAACAATAACAAATTAAACCCAAACTGACAGTTTTTAGAAGTCTTTGTGTTGTAGGCGAAACAACCAACAAAAAAAATGAAGTGAAGTGAAAAGAAAAACTAAATGTTGAATGCATTACGCCAGAGACACATTCCGCAACACCATGATTATGTGGCTCTGTGTAACCTTTTGTCATCGTCTCCAATAAGACAATCTTACACAAAAAAATCCACAAAAACACACATAGACAAACACGAAAAATAACAATTTTACCTTGAAAGATTTTCAGCTGCTATTTTAATTTTGGTAAATTGTTTTTTCATATTGAATCCTTAACACTCTCAATAACTTTATTTCTTTTATTTATGTAATATTTTATGCACTGCTTTCAAAACTCTTTATTATTTTTATAATTATTCCATAAAATTAATAATAATTTTTCTTTTATTTTTTTTTTAAATAATTTTTTTGTTAAACAAAAACACACTCACGAAAATTAGTCATTCTTTGATAATACAAGAAGAACGTATAAAAATGCAAAGGCGTTGACAGTTGTCACAATACAAATAAAAAAAATATTCGCACTTTTTGTTTTACGTTCAGTGTGGGACCATCAGAACAACCCTGTCTATTTCTTCCTCACTGACTGAACATACTCTTTCTACATTTTGACAAGTGCTTTGTCACAACTGTCATTTAGTTTTTGTGTTTTTCTTTGAGTTTTGTTTTGATTTCATTTGAACCACCACCACACACGTGTTGTAGTATTTGTTAAAACAGAATTTTTGTTTAAAATTATTAAGAAAATTAATTAAAAATGACCATACAAATAGATAAAAAACATTTACAAACGTTTTTGCGTTCGGAAAATGAGAAAATCATTGATTTGCTGTTGACATACAATGTACCAGATTCAATAGAAGGTAAGCCACCAACGTGAATGAAAATTTTTGGAGAAAACGTTTTTAGAATTGGACTAGATTCTAGGGGAATCCTAAGGTGTTCCTTTTAATGTTTGATTAATAAATGTGGAGCTTAAATCTTTTGAAGAGGTCTGAATATTAAAACATTTTAATGGATACATGCCAAAGCTTATGAATTGTGTTGACAATGTAGCTGCTTTTTGTAAGCGATTTTATAATACTGATGATACCATGTAGTTCTTAAAATGAGTTCCAACGAAAATATGTGTGTGTTCTTAATGAGTTCCAAGGAAAATATGGGCCAAATTCATTCATTTCATTTTTAATTTATACTGAAATATAGTTTGACTCTCAAATTTTGTAACAAGACAAACTTTAAGAAGCATCAATAATCAGCCACCTAGTGTTTGTTCAAATTGGCCAAGTCTAGCAGGCAAACGTTGCTCAAGATTGCCTTAAACTTGACTATTAAAATCGAACTCTATAGCCCAAATTAAAAATAATTTTTTTAATTAATACAAATACTCCCATTATTTAAACTTTTATTAAATGTTTTATTTTCCCCCTTCAGATAACGATTGCGATGCCTATCTACTGACCAACAGTAAAACAGTCTCGAAATCTATGCCTGCCAAACAGAAAGCATCCTCCATCGATGAGTTACAAGATCGTTTAAATACCATTAAAAATAAAATGAAAACGAAAAAGGGACCCATTTCGGAAAAGTCACGCAAGAAAAAAGAAGCCAAAAAACTAAAGAAAAATAAAGAATTCAAAAAAGTACTCATCTCCGCCGCCAAATCCATGAAAAATGAACACTCTAAGCACTCTAACGGCGATGAGGAGGAACAGGAGTCCAAACAAGACATTAAACCAGTCATGGCCAAACCGGTCTTCAATGAAGACGGTAAAATAGTGTTCTCCAAATTTGACTTTGCCCAAAAGAAAAAGAAATCCCATCAAAATCCTCGAGAAATATTGAAGAAAATCAAAGAGACCGACAAGAAAATCGCCGAATTAAAAGAAATGGGTGAAACAGAAAAGGCGTTGGAAATGAAAAATGATATTGCCTGGAAGAAGGCATTCGATAAGGTGGATGGTAAGAAGGTTAAAGATGATCCTAAGCTTTTGTACAAGGCCATCAAGAAACGCAAGGTGGAGAAGAAGAAGTCCAAGAAACAATGGACGGATCGTAAGCAGAAAGTGGAACATGATATTGCTTCACGACAAAAGAAACGCAATGAAAATATTAATAAACGTATTAAGGATAATCAAAATAGAAAACTTAAAAAAGCCACAAAGAAGGGCAGAATTATACCGGGTTTTTAATAAAGTTTTAGATTTTTATAAAAATATTTTGAATGGAGTTTGTTTTGGGGGGGAAGGAAAAAGGAATGTTTAGATAAATTATTTATAAGTATGGCGTTTATTATTAGCCAGCCGACTTATTTATATAAGCTTTTTTCCAAAAAGAGTAGGATTAGCAGATTATCGTTCCAGTACCACAAAATTTAAATATACATTGTTGTTTTTTTTGATATATTCGAGGTATTTCTAACACAACAGTTTAAAAAGTCACTTTCTTTTAATAGACTCAATTCTATTACACACTTTAAAAACTCGCTGATAATACAATACACTAACTTTCTGCAACTCGCTGTTACTATTTATATAAACATCTTCTAATATTCTAGTAGTTTCATGAATTACCTAACGAACAAAATTAGAATGTTCTGTTTCAAGAGCTTTAATGTTAATGTTAGCTTTAACAGTTAATGCTACATACAAACGGCATAAATCAAGATCATCGACACAGCTTGCATTTTAAAAATTCTTTTGGTGTTGAGAGCTGTCATTATGGGTATCATTAAACAATGCATGAAAATACCTTTAATATGATATATAATATGGTACTGGTTATTAACATTGTGAACCATTTTAGCAAAAACGTTAATTTGAAATTTTGTACACGAATATAATATGACCAAAATAAAAAAAATTAAACATTAAGTTATTTAAAATCGAGAAAATCGGCCCATAAATGGCTGAGATATAAGGAAAAAACCGGGACAACATCAATTTTTGATCTATATCTGGATTACTAAGTCATTATATAGAGAATATGGATATCTAATGATATATATTTCAAAGTCCATTGCAAGGATTTATATAAGGCTATAGTAATTTGGACCTACAATGGGTCAAAATCGGGAAAATAATTTTTTAACCCGAAAATTTGTTATAATTTTTTTATTCACTAATAAATTTTAAAAAGAAATTTAAAAAAAAGATTGGAAAAATTAAACAATTTCGAAAAAAAAAAAAAATTAAACAATTTTGAAAAAAAAAAAAAAAAAATTTTGAAAACAATTTGAAACAAAAATTTTTAATTTTGAAGAATAATTTTGAAAAAAAAAAAATAATTTAAAATTTTTATTTTAAAGTATAATTTGGTGAAAGGTATATAAGATTCGGCACAGCTGAATTAGCTCTCTTACAAGGCGAATTTATACAAGGTGGAGTCAGTCAATCAGCTGATAACTTTTTTTTTCACTTTTTGGTTCTAACAGTTGTCAAAGCTTTTGTTTATATTTAAATATCTACATATTCCAAGCTTAATAATAAAATATTTATTTTTTACATAAATAAGTAAAGCCCTCACTATTCAAATATCTACACTATATTAAGTTTTAATACATATTTGTTTAATTTTTAATTTTTGTTTTTTGACATTTGTTAAGACCAATTGTTGTTTTTGTAGAACTGCCACCACCTTGTATGAATTCGCCTTGCTCTCTTACTTGTATTTTTTTAAAATAGAAGTTAGCCATCTTGACAGCGTTGTTGACTCTAGAAGATTCTTGTTGTTGGCTTTAGATGTTTCTTTAACTTCAGCTAACAATTGCATGTTCTTGACTCTAGACGTTTCTTGGTTCTAGAATTTTCTTGAACTTCAGCTATCAGCTTCTCGTTATTTATTCTAGATGTTTCTTTCAATTTCGCGTTTGTTAATTTGAATTTTTCATCATAGCAGCAAACATTGTGCTTAAATCCATGCTGCTTGTTGTTGCACGGATACAGGCTTCCACTTCTCCTTCGAATTTGAAAGTTTCGATGTCAATATCACGCCTCTTGAATTCATTTATCAGCCTCTTTTGTAATTATTTGTTACCCGCTGTCGTTAGCTACAACTTAATTCTTACTTGATTTGTTCAACTTTTAGCTCCTAAAACTTCATGACTGCTTTTTATTTTGCGATATCAATACTGACACTAACCTTTTAAAACGATGTTCGGAAATACTTATATTTTTTTACTATCACTGTTTTTTAGTATATAAAGTTTACGGGCGGAGTATAACGATTATCCCACACCGATTTAAGTAAGTCCCTAGTCCACCTATATCATATCATATGCTTAAAAGTTGTTAATAAAATCAAGAGTGATAATGGTATACTTCACCAGTTCATACGTCGCGTTATAAATGGTACTCCACCTGTATCAATGAGTTTTTATGGGTTTATCAAATTAAAAGACACGCAGTTGGTGTAATAGACGTAGAACAGGAACCGTTATACGATCCTTACGTCACACACTCGGCAGAATGATAAGCAAACAAGTGGCCGCTGTTAAAAATGTATCCTCTAGCAAATTTCCATATTGACCCCTTTTTTTGTGTCTTGTTAACAAATGTCTAGAATGAAATAGTATTGAATCAATTTCGCGCATATTTTCTCATTTTGTAGCTGAAAATCAGTACTGTACTTTAAATTTACATATTTATAAATTTTTATTATTTGTAGTTTGTTATATAGTTAGTAGCTTTTATTTTATTACCTGTAACGTACAGTATCGGTGGTACACAAAGTTATGTTCTTATTGTAACAAATTTCCACTTACCATATCGTTTTCCCTGGACGTTATTCGAACAACGTTATCATCAGTTTTGTCCAAGAACGCCAATTGGTCAAAATACCACAATTTCAGTTTATAAATGTGATCTTTTGATGACCCTGATGTTCTTCACTTTCTTGTTCTTCACATTGCTCGGTTTGCCTCAGGATGCACATCTTTAATTTTTTCAATAAGTATCCTGAGCCCTTTTTCCCTGGACTCCGCAGAAAGATCCATCTTAATAATCTGCTACACAAAGCAGGATGTGACTGATATATTTCCAGAGTAGCTACTGGATTTCCTTTTTTAAATGGAGTTACGCGCGCCGTTACTTTACAAAAATAAAGATAATAAAGTGCTGCCAGATCTGTACAATCTATAACAGAGTATACTCCGGCCACTCTTCGGATGACACCAACATGAGTACACACACACACACACACACACTGTGCATTTCTTATGGGGACTGGTTGGCTCATGACCCCCCAAATTTAGCTCGTGTAAAAAAATAGGTTTGCTGATGAAAGCCGCTACCGCTGTTACATGCAAACAGCTGTACGAAAAACGAGATAAAAAGAAAATTACCAAGACAGGCACTCACTGAACATACTACCAGCTGTCATGACATTTGTGAAAGAAAACAGCAAAAGAAATGACAAAAAGATTAAGCAGCGCAAATCACACAAAATAAAATAAAAGCACTAGAACAAGCAAGAAAAAGAGTGAATATTATTTTTATATATTATTTTGACAAAAAAGTGCTTATAAAATATTGCGTATTTAATAAATAAAAAAAGAAAATTTAATTTTCCATTTCTAAAGAAGGGGTAACACAAACAGACATCAAAAACAAAGAAAACGAATTTGACGTGGAAAAATAATTCATATTTTTGATTTGGTTTGATAATATAAGTACAGAAAAAATTAAATTGTGTTGGGGAAAAATAAAATTGTGTTAATTTTGAAGAAATTGGAAAAAAACAAAAGATAACAAAGCTGCTAACTGTTCCGGTCTGATTATGAGTGTTGTACGCCACATTGTGTTATTGTCCCAGCTGCCGAAAGCTGGAATCCATTACTACTGGTTAAGAGGTGAGTTTTTTTTTATTTTTGATTAACTATGTGGGAAAGGGAGAATTTCATAATAGGCCAATTTTTTCTTCTTCATCATTATTATCAACATCAGCAAATATTTGTGAAATAGAGTAGGGAATAAACTTTGAAATAAAAATGTACAGAAAGAGCAACAAGAAAAAAGATCGCAATTGTTTAATTTGCAACAAATTGGTGTTATTTTTTTACGTATTTGTTTGTTTTGCGTTATAGGGATTTTAGGAAATTGTGTGCTTTGTTTGCTAAAAAAAACAAACAAGTTATGCAAAATGCTAATAAACAAATACATATTAAGAGTGAATCATTTATTTAGCAAACAAATAAATAGGTATGCAATTTTTTTTTGCAATAAATGCATTTTAATAAATTTCCTTAGAAATCAGCTGACATTGTTTTTTAATTATTTCTCCTTAATTTCTTCATTAATTGTTTTCTTAAGCAGTTTTCCCCGCCCCCTGCTGTTTAAATTAAAACGATCAAGGTCATTTTTATCACTCTATTCAGTTTTCAATCACTGTCTTTATTATTTCCCAGTGGTTGCTGTTGTTGTTATTGTTTTCAATTAATTTAGCTTATTTATTGCTTTTTGTTGTTTACCTCTTGATTGTATTTATTAAAATGTCATAAAAAAGCAACAACTAAACAAAACTTTTAACAACAACACTGAGTAGACTTGTATTTGTAGCTGTTATTAAAACCTAGAATCTGTATTATGAAAATAAACATGTTTTTATTTTAATAACACGAACTGTCTGTCTTTGGTAATGCTAAGGTTATTGTACCGATTTTGTTTAATTATTTATACCTACTCCATCATTTTGTTTTATAAGTCAAGTTTATGTAGGTCTATTTGTTAGTATGTGTGGTTGTTGTTATTAAAAAGTCAGACTTCAACTTCCTATTTTAGTCAGCAAATTGTATAACCTAACAAAAACAATAAAACTTTAGCAACAATAACAACAACTACCTTAAGACGGAATGAGAAACACTTTTCTTTATAAAGAAAATAACAAATACTTTAAACTCCTGATTTCCCCTAGGCATTTGCTGTTCCAATCATCATACACAAGCAGGATGTTTAGCTGCTTTAACAACGCGTTGCCTACACTTGGCAACTAGTCCGAAAATTGATATAACCCTATCACATGCAGCTGCGGGCGCTGGTGCAGGAGGTGGCTCAGCTGGTTCCGGCACAGGTTCAGTTGGTAGCGGCAGTGGCGGTAGTGCACCCACATCAGGCTCATCCTCTGGCAGTTCTGGTGAACCACCAAATGATAAAAATTTCCTTTCATGCCCCAAATGCGGCAGTCCCTGCACACAAGTAGAGACCTTTGTCAGTTCGACACGTTTTGTTAAGTGTGCCAAGTGCAATCATTTCTTTGTGGTGCTGTCCGAGGTGGACACAAAGCGCAGCGTTAAAGATGAGCCGAAAAATCAACGCAAACCCCCACCTCCGCCACAAAAGATCATGGAATATTTAGATAAACATGTGGTGGGTCAAGATTTTGCCAAAAAGGTATTAGCGGTGGCAGTATATAATCACTACAAACGCATACACCACAATCTACCACAATTGAGTCCGCAACAGCAGCAACAAATGTCTCAGGCCAACTCGAATATGATGAATGATCCCATGGGCACCAGAAACGATTTGCTGCACATAACAGGCATTGGTCATACCATGGCCAATTCACCGGGCACTGAATTGCCACCCAAACAGGCTCAAAGTCATCATCATGGCCACGATTCGGGTTCAGAAATTTTGGAGAAACAAAATTATGAAATTAAATTGGAGAAAAGTAATATTATAATGTTGGGCCCCACCGGCTCCGGTAAGACTTTGATAGCTCAAACTATAGCGAAATGTTTGGATGTTCCATTTGCCATCTGTGATTGTACCACACTGACACAGGCCGGTTATGTGGGCGAAGATATAGAAAGTGTCATCTCAAAGTTATTGCAAGATGCTAATTACAAGTAATTAACACTTTTTTTTGATTGTATTATATTGTGCAACTATATGAGTGTAATTTCTTTTTTTTTTATTATAGTGTGGAACGTGCTCAAACTGGTATTGTTTTCTTAGATGAGGTGGATAAAATAGGTGCTGTACCCGGCATACATCAACTGAGAGATGTAGGCGGTGAGGGTGTGCAACAGGGCATGCTGAAAATGTTAGAAGGCACCGTTGTTAATGTACCCGAACGTAATTCCCCACGCAAACTAAGGGGCGAAACTGTACAAGTGGACACTACTAATATTTTGTTTGTGGCCTCGGGTGCTTACACTGGCTTGGATCGTCTTATAGCCAGAAGGTTAAATGAAAAGGTTAGTATATGTTTTATTTGTTTAATTCCGTTTTTCACTAAAAATGTAAAGGGAAATGTTTGCGTTAAAAACTGATGAAAATTTGTTACTGCCCAGCAGTTAAGCATGTAGTCAATATATCCCAATTTATATATTTTGGTCATTTGACACATATGTGCTCTTTATAGTGCAGAGATGAGACATTTGGTTACTTTATGCATCCCAGGTAATCTAGCGTGAAGACAATTGTCACTTAAATGTCTCAAAGTAATCTGGAGTGAAGTCACTTTAAACGTGTTGTGTGATAATTCGTTCAAACTGGTTTTATACAAATTATGTTGATATAATTCTCATACAGTTAATTTTTATTTTTGCTTAAGTATACTGATATTCCATGTAACATAGCATGAAGTCAATAGTCACTTTAGTGTCTCTTAGTAACATATAGTGAAGTCACTTTAAACGTTTGTTTTGTACTGCACTTTAAAAATTAGTTATTTAATCCACCAGAAGCAATCCATTGGAGAGTTGTCGAAGAAAGCTTTGTTTACAAGCTATCGTTTATTGGAGCTGACTATTTGAGGTCAATTAGCACTCGTACATGTTAAAATAACTAGTTATGTAGCTGATCAAGTTACCAGTTAGGTAGCTAGTAAGATAACTGATGTTATTTAACTAGTATGTGAATCCAATGCGTTGACTACTTTGGACCAGCTACAGTCTGATTGTAGTCAATAAGGGTCACTTGACCCCCTGCTTAGGACAAGCACGTGTTAAAGTAACTAGTCACATAGCTATTGAAGGAACTAGTTCCCATCCTAAATGATGGGTAAAATCAAATTTTGTCCAAAAAACGATTCAAACCCGGTTCATAACCGAATCGATAAACTTGCTAAAAACGAAATTTAGACAAGTTTCAAACTAAATTTACCACAAAAATAAAAAAAAAATTAATTTAAAAAAAACCGGTTCAAACTCGGTTTATGACAAATTCAAAAAAATGGTTAATTACCAAATTAAGACAGGTTTCAAACAAAATTTGCCATAAAAATACGAAATTTTAAATTTAAAAAAAAAAAACCGATTCAAACCCGGCTCATAACCGATTCGAAAAATCTGTAAAATTACCATATTTGTACAGAATTTGCAATAAATATGCAAACATATAATTTTTTTAACAAAAAAAATCCAAAAACCGGTTGGAACCGGGTTCGTAACCGATTCGAAAAGTGTGTTAAATAACAAAATTTACAAAAGTTTGGCTGAAAAATCTGTAAAATTACCAAATTTGTACAGAATATAAAAAAAATCCAAAAACCGATTCAAACCCGGTTCATAAACGAATCGATAAACTGGTTCAAACCGGGTTTATAACAGATTCAAAAAATATGGTCCATAACCAAATTAAGACAGGTTTGAAACCTGTCTTAAAATTTGCCATAAAAACAAAAATTTTAATTTTTACAAAAAAAAATAAATAAATCAAACCCGGTTCATAACCGATTCGAAAAATTACCAAATTTGTACAGAATATATAATAAATATACAAAAAATCCAAAAACCGATTCAAATACGGTTCATAACCGAATCGATAAACTTGCTAAAAACAAACTTTGGACAGGTTTCAAACAAAATCTACCACAAAAATTTGTACATAAATACGCAAAAATTTTAATTTTTTTAACAAAAAAAATCCAAGAACCGGTTGGAACCGGGTTCGTAACCGATTCGAAAAATGTGTTAAATAACAAAATTTTGATTGTCTTCTAATAATATTTACATCAAAAATTCAATTTTTTAAATGTTCCCTTATAAAAAACATCAATCGTATCGAAACTGGTTCCATAACTTTTTCAGCAAAATAATTGTTATAAAAACTATTTTTATTACTTTTAGTATTTGGGTTTTGGTGCTCCCACATCTGGTGCTTCTGGTCGTCGTGCTGCCCAATCTGCCGCCAGTCCCATGGACAATGATCAAGAAGAACGTGATAAATGTTTGACTAAAGTACAAGCTCGTGATCTCGTTGAATTTGGCATGATACCGGTAATGTTATATGATAATTGCAAACATTTTGTAAAACTTTATTAATTTCCAAATTTATTTGATTGTGCATGTTCAAGGAATTCGTTGGCCGTTTCCCCGTTATTGTGCCCTTCCATAGCCTTAATGTTAATATGCTGGTGCGCATTTTGACCGAACCCAGAAATGCTTTGATACCTCAGTATAAGGCTTTAATTGGTTTAGATCATGTTGATCTAACCTTTACCGAAAATGCCATCAAAGCCATTGCCAAATTGGCCATGGAACGTCAAACGGGCGCCAGAGGTTTACGTTCAATTATGGTGAGTAAAAACAATAAATATTTCAAAAACTTTTTTTTTTTTTTAATATTTTTTTTTACTTTTACTTTTACAGGAACAACTTTTACTCGATCCCATGTTTGAGGTGCCCGGTTCCGATATCAAGACTGTTCATATTACATCATCCTGTGTTAAGGGCAAGTCCGAGCCCATCTATGTACGTAATGAAGAAACTACTACGGAGACTAGTGACGATAGTGAGGATAGTGAAACAGCTAAAGTTCGTGTTACGCAATAAGTTTTTAACTCAATTTTCTCTCTCTTGTTTAAACACTCACTCCACCAACCATAAACAAATTATATTCCCCCCCTTCTCTATATTGTCGAAATCTGTTTGTATTTAAACATACTACTTACTAATTATGCTATAAATAGTTTAATTCTTAAGAGTTTTATGTTACAAAGGAATATAAGAAACATATTTTTGTTAGTTTTTTACTTTCATCTTAATTTTTGTGCTGGAGAAAAAGAGTTTTTAAAACGAAAGTTTCCTTCCTCCTTCCTCCTCTCTGTGAACTGTTCGTTTAAAAACCAACAAACATTAAAAAACACCTTTAGGAAATTAAAACCGAAAATTTTGAGGAAAATTATTAAATTGTTTTAGATATTAAAAAACAAAACAAAGAAATTGTAATATTTTGTTAGATAATCAAGAAAAAATATAAGTAAAATTTTAAGCAAACTTTAAATAAAATCGAAATAATGAAAAAAAAAAACCGCAAAACATAAATACAATGTTTATTATTACAATATATTTTAAAGATTCATTTACTGTAATGTATATTTTAGTTGTAATTTAATTTTATTTTTTTTGGAAATAAACGAAAAATAAAAAAAATAATATTCAACTTTTTGTAAGGCAAATGGATCAAGCTGAGGCAGTAATTTATGGGATTTCTAAAATTCCAAGAAGCAATTGATTAAAAATGTTAGAAAAACAAATAATTACAAAGAAATATCAATTTCACTTTAAAAACTGAAAGTGGTTTCATTTCGAAAGAAATTTTCGTTTTACTTTTTCTGAAGAAGCGGAATTAATTCCACTTTCGATTGGAAATGAGATTCTGTGACAGGTCTGATTGTTAAACGATATTTCAAATTAAAACGCCGGATGTAACAATTGATACAGACAATGTTAATCGTTGCCAATATTTAATATCAATCTATTCCGTTTACTGATGTTGCTCCTCATAAAAATATTCCAACTCTTGCATGAACAACAAATCATCACCATCGATATCCATGATTAGCGAGGCTTCACACACTACGACCTATAGGATCTTTTGTGCAGCCTTAACGTTTCATCATAACTGATTTAGGCTGCATATGAATTCAATTATTCTATTTAATGAGAGATAAATTACTTACCCCGGTGCCATAAAGGTCCTTCCGATCCATTTTGTTCAGCGTATTGCCAGCATTGGTTAGTCGCATAGAATATGTTCTGAGGTTTCAGCTTGAAGTTCAAAAAATCCACACTGTTCATTCGCAACATTACCAAAAATAATGGGTCGATTATGGATGGCAACCGAACTTCAGTTGCATTGTCAGTTGCCTCAATGGTATTACAGATAGCAACTGGTAGCTATCATTTCTGTTGCCACACTGGCCACCAGAAATTTGTGGTTATCATCTGGCCACGCAACCAAAGTTCGGTTGCCATCCATAATCGACCCATAAGTTGGTGATACCTAAAACGACAGTGTCCGGTGAATAATCAAGTAAGTATTCTTAATTCACCCTTACCGAGTGAGAGCAACAATTGAGATCTACGTTTGCACAGTGTAATAAACCTTTTGGACTGCCTAAGTCCTGGTAAATTAACCCAAAATCGGGAATATCCCGATTCAACTCTAGATCGAAAAAAGGCAATTGGTACTAACTGGGGTATTATGCCGAAAGCTATCAATTGGATCTTCAAGGCAGTTGTTAAACCCATCTTGTTCTATGGGGTATTGGTGTGGTGGCATGCTTTGGATAATGCTACTCACCGGAAGGCCGTCGAACGGGTACTACGGACTGTCGCGATACTGATTACAGGCGCTATAAGGTCTACTTTCTCTAAGGCACTTTTTACTATCTTAAACTGGTTACCAGTGGATTTGATGGTGATACAAATGGCTCTCAACTCTGCTGTGAGGTTAAATGCTGGATGTTCTTGGTCTGGTAAGGACCTTGGACACTCTAGGATACTGAATTACTATGGGCACATATATGGTAATGTTGATTATAGCATCGCAAAACCTTCTTTCGATAGGCATTTCCATATTATGATCCCGAATAGGGATTTATGGCATAGCGGACTCTTCCCCCCTGATGATGTCATAAGGAAATAAACTGATGGCTCTAATAGGGGAAATAGGGTCGGTGGAGGTTTCTATATTGAAAACTTTGGGATAAAATCCTACTTTAGGCTACCTAACTTCAGTTCTGTTCTTTAGGCGGAAATTACTGCCATTAAACGTGCATCCAACTGGCTGAGGTATTATCGAACATCTGGTGATATATGTATATTTACTGGCTGCCGTTAACGGATTACGGGTGTCCTCGCGACATCTAGATTAACGGAGGAATACCGGGTATCCCTAAATGAGATAGCGAGACATTCTAGGATAACGCTTATATGGGTCCCTGGACACGATGTAAATCAGGGTTATTGTATAGCAGATGAATTGGCTAAAAGGGGTGCGATGATGAATGAGGAGGATGGCTGTTCAGCAGAAACTATATCGTTAGCTAAAATGCAAAAAGGCGTAAGTAACAAAAATATAATTTTACAGGAGAAGCAAAAAACATTGTAATTTGAAAACTATAAACATTTTTAACGAAGTTTTTTCTAATTTCACTTTACACATACCGACAAATCTATTTTTAAAGCAAAAAAATGATTTTTTTTAATTATTTGAAGACTTATGTTAGATACGCCTTTTTGACTTCTGTTTTTCTGAAACACAAAAAGACGTATCTACAATAAATAAGTTTAAACATATAGTTGATGTATTTTATAAAATGTCTATTTTCGGTTAAAATATGGTATACGAATTAATAATTGATTATAAAAAATTCAGTTTATTAATTATGCCTACCTAACAACATTTTTATGAATGAAAATAACAGTGTTAGGTAAATTCTCTGCTAGATGTTAAGTTTTCCCTAACTAATTTGCCACGTAAAACACATAAGTTAGACATGTTATATATCAATGGGTAGGGGATTTTGTCTATTTTTCAAAAATGTTTATAATTTTTGAGAATTAAAAAATTCATGGAAAAGTTTTTTGAAAAATATGACAAAATATGCTTTTTGTTGAGTTTTTGAGAAGATAAAAATTTTTAAAATTAAATGTTTATTTATGAATATTTTTAATGAAATTTTAAAGTTATTAGATTTTTCTATTGAAAATGCAAATCTAAAAACACAATTCAAATATTTGCTATCTAAAATCCCGCAATTACCTACAAAGTTTTGAAAAATCACAATTTTTTAGTTTTTTGGCTATAATATCCATACCAGGAGCGGGGTTATCGGAGCCCTTTACAAAATAATTAAGAAGATATTGGGCCATCTAAAATGGGTTACTATATATTGATATCGACTATCCGATTTGAAAATTTTTAACCTAAATTTGTCCCCTGGTCAAAATGTTCAATTTTTTTCATATAAAATATTTATATGAAAAAATTTATACATCTTTTTATATAACTAAAAAGAAAAAAAAGTACTTTTTCCCATAAAACTATCGAAAAACAACCTTTTTAATTTTTTTAAATACAAATGCATATAACTTTAGACTCAATAATTATTTTTAATCAATTCTTTTTTATTTGATACACACTTTATTGTTAGGCCTATAAAGGAAATAGGGTTGGTAAAAATGCTAAAAATTTAACTTTCAAATGCGAATATTTCCTAAGCTATAACTAAGCTATATTTTATATATGTAATTCTTTTGAACTCGCAATACAAACGAAGAAATAGAATCGTTGTAAAAATTTAACATACCCGAGGTGTCCTACTTCGGGTACTCCTGGCCGCGCCCCTGGTATGCCCATGAGATCCCTTTGTGCATGTAATATAACATTGAAACCAGACTAACCATTTGTAGGTTACAGATTTATTTCCCTTTTTTTCTATACCTTTGTGCAACTTTTCTTGATATGGACATGATAGTCTTTTAACCAACGTCAAAAAAACATGAATTGATAAGATCGTCCGAACAATTCTTCAAACATTTTTCAGAGAAAACCATTTCTTTATATTTTGTTTGAAAAAAAAAAAAATGTAATTACGTCGTTTTGCATTTATCAAATAAACACACTTGTAGTTACGTCCTTTTGTTTTTTGTTAATAAAAGCGTAATTTTTGATCGCAGAAGTGTAAAATTTTGTCAAGACATGTAGTTTAATGGCATTCATAAGAATCGATCAAAAAATCGATTTTGAATTTTTTGTTAGTTACGCCTTTTTGCATTTTAGCTAACGATATGAGACTGCGCAAAACAGGTGGACTAATGAACCTTCCTGTGCTACAGCGAGATAGACTTGGCCCGTAAATGATGCCAGCAAGACGAATCTACTTATAAATTACCGTCGTGAGCAAATAAGGCTAATTGTCTCCTTTATTACAGGACACTCTTTAATTGGGTCACATGCTAGAAGAATGGGCCTACGGTACAATGATTACTGTAGAAGCTGCCATAATAAAGAAGAGGAAGATACTGTGTATCACCTTTTCTGCCAATGCCCGGCTCTGACAAACCTGAGGGAACGCATCTTCAGATTTCCATTCCAATACATTCCTATCATGCTAGGATGAGCTATCAAGAATGAATCTTAGACGAATCTACTCCTTCATCCGGGAATCTGGCTGGAGACAAAGGAAGTATTGTAAATACCCTTGGATATCACAATGGGATCAGATTTGAATGAACCCAAGTGAGCTGCTTGAGGAGCGGCTCCCCATGTAATCTAAGCTAACCCTATAACGAATTCGTTCTATAGTGTATCCTCGTGGGATGCCAAAGAACGGTTCAGGGCCTATGAACGGGGGTCAGACACCCCTATTGGCCAAACAATCAGCACGTTCATTACCAGCGTGGCCTTCATGGTCAGGTACCCAGCACAATGTGAGTTCATTGTGCGCGCCGATTTCATTCAAAGCTGTTCAGCAGTCCATAACAACACCAGACCTTACTTCATATGATTCGACATAACATATATCCTATTATTCCTCTTACTCTCTTTCTTAAACATTCATTAGAGCATATAAGGATGGCGTAAATTTCCGCCTGGAATATAGATGGGAATGTACACATTGGGATACCCGTTTGAAAATTGGGCCAATAAATACCAGCCCCGTGTCACCATTAGCCCCACCCCCTTGGGACATGGATAAGCATCTTGATGACGCTCCACCCTCTTAATGTTATGCCTCAAGGGGAAATATGGAGCGAAACCGAGGCTCCGAAGTGCACAGATCTCATTCCTGGTAAGAATGTTTAAGAACAAAGCGGGTAGAACATCGTTGGTTAAAAGACTGATATTTCGGCTACTGACAAATTTTCGGGACACCAAATGTATCTTACTAGGTGCTGTTGCCGATACAACAGAGCCATTGAAAGTAGCAGATAGCAACTGGCATTGTGCTCAGGAAACGTATTGAAGTAGTAGCATTCGTGATGTACTGGTTGTTGTTGTTGTAGCAGCGCGAACAATTATACAATATTTAGTCTGGGGGTTCTGCCAGATCCAGTCCAAGAAATTGTGCCACTTCTACTAGGTGGGTCTATAAATCCACTGGACGTAGTGAAGTAGGGTTGGCTGGTCAGTTGAAAATATGGAGGATATCATGGTGACCCTAACCACATGCTAGGCATAAGTTGAGGACGGCACGGTCTATGCGAGACCAGAAGGCATTAAGCCTGTTTCTCCATCCTGATCTTAGTTGTGCCGGAATGACTCTTGTTTTGCGCGCCAGAATCTTCTCGGCGTCTGCTATCGGTGGTGGGCGACCTCCAAGTACGACATTCTACCTACGACTGCTACCTCGGAATTTATGGTGTCTTTATGAATGTCGTTCAGAGCTGTCATATACGAGCTGCGATCAAATGGATCCTGCATATACCTCTGTATGCTCTCCTCTAAGGTCCTGTCTGAAATGCCTCGAGGGAGACTCCAACTGTGTGATGTTGAAGTTTGGATGACTCCTCCGGTGACATCTCAGAAGGAACTGAGGCATCAACATGACGTTATGTTCCCTGACCGGTAGAACCTTAGTTTCCTCGTGCAGGTGGTGTTCGGAGGTGATTTGTGACGGTCCTTAAGGCTGCGTTTTGACAGCTTTGAATATTTCTCCACTGAGTATCACTTAACGAAGGCGACCACACTGGAGCTGCTTAGTTAACCACTGACCGGTGAATCGTCTTGTAGGTTGCTAACAAGTTTTCTTTGTCCATACCCCAAGTCCGGTCGGCTAGTGCCTTGAAGACCTTGTTCCTATTTCGCAGTTTATGCGTGATGGCAGTGGCGTGTGCTGAGGAGGTAAAAAGGCTATGAAAAGTGACACCAAAGATTTTCGGTTGATTCTATGTCGGAATTTGTACACCGTCGACCATGATGCTTAAGCTGAGTTTTACCTCCTTCGTCCAGGTGGTGAAGAGTGTTGCCGATGACTTCGTTGGTGATAGCTGCAGGTTACGTGCAGTGAAGAAATTGTGGATTTCGTTTAGATAACCATTTACCAAACCGCAAAGCTCATCAACGTTGTGACCTGTCGCCAAAATGGTGCAGTCGTCCGCATAGGTGATTACCTCCACACCCTGTGGTGGTACTGGGAGTTTAGAGAGGTAGAAGTTAAACAGGAGCGGCGACAGAACCCCGCCCTGAGGGACTCCTTGTTTAACTCTACGGGGTTTTGAGCATTTGTCTCTAAACTCCACGAACGACTACCTGCCACTCAGATAGTTCACTATCCATCTCTTCGCGTTGTTGGGCATTGTGGACTGCAGGATGTCCTGGAAGAGTGTGGCGTGACTGACAGTGTCGACGTCCTTTGATAGGTCAAGTGCCACTAGGATCGTCCAGAGGCCTTGTGATTCAAGCCCTGTGAGAGCTGAGTGACTATGGCGGATAATGCTGTGCATCGGAATCCATACGGAATCCATGCTGGTGACGAGCTGCTGGTAGTTGATGGGTCAGCTGGGGGAGGAGAAGAGCTTCGAGTGTCTTCGCTACAGGTGACAGGAGGGAAATCGGCCTGTACAATTGTCCCTCTCACGCGATTTTCCCAGGTTTTAACAAAGGGATCACTCGACCCATTTTCTAGACATCGGGTATTGTTAAGCTCCTTACTGATAGGTTAAAAACCGTTGTCAGGTACTCGACTCTCCGCTCGCCTGATGTACTGGTTGTTGGGCTTGGTTCTCAGTCGAGGTCAAATGTGTGTGTTTTAGTACGCTCGCTTTGACTTTTATCGACTGGGAACTTTTGAAGTCAGAGACCATACATCGGACTCGATTACCAGGCCAGATGTTGCAGCTTTGTTAATTGTCCTGGGCTTGTTCATTGACTAGCTAGCTACGGATGGCAGGGAATAGATAACGGAGCTTCCGAGCAAGGGGTTTGTGCTTTGATCTGTGCAGTCAATGTACAAGAATTTGCCAATTGAGTGTTCCTTGCAATTCACTCAATGGCGATGATAAACGCATTGTTTCTATCCGGTGTTAAGACCATGGTTTTGAAATGTAAAAATGTAAAGAATATTGAGAAATTATTTAAAAATTTTAATTTGTTCCATACAAAGTATATTTATACAAGTACATGCAACTCTACAACAAATCAACAATAAAAAAAACAACATTAATTTTGTTTGTGTAAAACATTGTGAGATTGTCAAATAATTTAAAATTTTTGCTACAAATTTCACTTACATTGCCCTTTTAATCGGGTCTTTTCGCACATAGAATAAGTCACCACTGCCACTGGTACATTTTTTTTGCACAATGAACTGAAACACAGTTTTCCAAATGTTATTTTTAATTTTTTGTGAAAAGTTTTCAAAATTAATTTTTTTTTTATTAATATTTTCACATACAAAAAATGTAAACAAACGGAAAGAAAAACAAAAAAGTAAAAAATTTTGACAATCTCACAAATATTTTCAAAGGAGAAAAAAATGAACAGCTGATCACTTGCATGTACTTGTATAAATATACTTTGGTTCCATATAATTTAACATTTTCTGTTTCTTTTTATTACAGAATTTCTTTAAATAAAGTTTTTCATTTAAAATGAATTAAAGTTTTCTGGTTTATTTGTATTTTGTTTTAATATAAATAGTATTTATTTAAATTATTTTTCTTTATTAAATAATAATAATAATAATAATAATGATGATGTTAAAAACATATGCAAAATAAATCTTTGGTTTTCTTTCATTATTTTTATTTTAGTTTTTGATTTTTGTTTATAATAAGGAAATTTCTTTTCCAATTAAAATAAATTTTTGAAAAATTTCGTTTTTAAACTTAAAGGGAATTTTACAGGGTTTGAATTATTTTAAAATAATAAAATTTCATAAAATTAAAAGAAAAAATAATAATGAGAAAATTAAATAACAAGGTAAATTAAAGGTATTTAACTAAAATTCCAACTAATTATTTTTTTAAAAAAGATTTTGATTATTTAACAATAAATTAAGGAAATTAGTTTTTCTTTTTTAAAAAAGTTAGTTTTTGTAGTTTAATAGTTTTTGAACTATAAATTCTAAGTTTTAAAATGAAAACAAAAAGCAAATAATAGTTGTTTAATAGTGTGTTTAAAAAGGTATAAAAATTGTATAATAAATATTAAAAATATAATAAGTAGGAGGGCGTTAAGGCTGATAACTTCCATTTTGCAATCACTCATTTTCCTCGGTTATTAAGAGTTCATATTCTTGGGCAGCAAAACGATCCCAGTCGGTAGACTATAATGATAAATTTGTTAATGATTTATGTAAAACTGAAATTAGTTGTTTAAACACAAAACTTACATATTCATCTCTTTGTGAGGCAAATGGATCACGCTGTTCATGATCTAAATATTTTTCCAAATTGAAGAACGTATCAAAGAACACATGTGTCATTTTACAGTTCTTCAGGTCACCCAAAGTGACGGCATCTCGGCGTTTGGGTTTTATCATGTCTAACATCTGTAGAAATTAAAAAAGCAAAGTAATTAAAAAGTCAGGTTAAATAAAAAAATTTATAAAATTCCCAAGAAAAAATATTTTCTTTTTTTAAATATTTTCCAAGAAAATGTACTTATTTGATCAGAACTTGTCATATTAATAGAGGAGGTCATAAACTTTCAAAATATTATTTGCAAAGTAGTCAAATTAAAACGTACAGTAAGCTATAGTAAGTCAAAATTTACCCCCTAGCAAATCAACAACTTTTCGTAGTTAACACATTTGACACTCAACGGCTTATTGTATGCATAAATTTGACATCTGTGTTAACAGTATTCAGAAAGCTTAACTCTTCCTCTATTGATCTGTTAAGTTTAACATTTGTTAAATTGGAAAAATTTACGTTAAATCAAAAATTTCTCGGATTTGTTAAAAAAAAAAAAATTTTAAATTCCCAGAAAAATATTTTCTTTTTTTTTAAATATCTCCGAAGAAATTCGACTTATCTGTTTAAAACTTGGCATATTAATAGAGGAGGTCATAAGCTTTCAGAATTGTAATACTAAGAAGGGTCAAATTTAAATACAGGTTGAACTACAGTATCCAAAATTGGCACCTTAGGATGTAACCAACATTTCGCAGTTAACACATTTGACACTCAACAGCTCATTGTATGCATAAATTTGAAATCTCTGTTAACAGTTTTCATTAAGCTTAACCCTTCCTCTATTGATCTGTCTAGATTAACATTTGTTAAATTGGAAAAATTTTGGTTAAATCAAAGATTTCTTGGAATTGTTTTTAAAAAAAAAAGAAAATTTTAAAATTTCCAAAAAAAAATATGTTTCTTTTTTTTTAATATCTCCGAAGAAAATCGACTTATCTGTTGAAAACTTGTCATATTAAGAAAGGAGGTTATAAGCTTTCAGAATTGTAATACTAAGAAGGGTCAAATTTAAATACAGGTTGAACTACAGTATCCAAAATTGGCACCTTAGGATGTAACCAACATTTCGTAGTTAACACATTTGACACTCAACGGCTCATTGTAGGCATAAATTTAACATATTTATTAACTGTATTCAAAAAGCTTAACTCTTCCTCTATTGATGTGCCAAGTATTGTTACGATCAGATGTGTTTTATAAAAAAATTTATATTTATTACAGTTTTCTAAATTTTTACAAATATTTTTTTTTAATAAAAATTTCATAAAAAACTAATTAAGAAAGAAATTCTGTAATATTAGTACGATTGTTACAAAACTTGGCATAACCATAAAGAAGAAGTCAAGATTTCAGAATATTGTTAAAAGAGATGTAAATTTTGAACATCGGTGCCTCAAAGTTTACTATCTTTAGGGTGAAACCTTTTTTTCACCTTTGAATTTGATTCACATTGTGCTTCAGCGGGCATTTACACTAACATTATTGATAATAATAATATAAAAGCTTAAGTCCTCTTTAATTGATCTGCCAAGTTAGGTACCCATAGCATTAATATTATAAATTTCCTTTATATATATAGAAAAACGTTTTCGTAGACAAATGTTTCCTCTCACCTGACACAGACAATCCTCAAACGGCAACGATTCAATACCAATCGATTCCATGCGCTGCTGTTGCTCCTCATAAAAATATTCCAACTCATACATGGACAACAAACCATCACCATCGATATCCATACAACGGAACCAATACTCAATGGCGGTGGGTGTGCGTTTATCCTCTTCGGATAATAGGAACCAAACAAAATCTGTATAAGACATTTTGGACTCATCATTGGGATGTTTCTTGTTGTCAGTGCGTGTCACACAACCGGAAAAGATACGTTCCACAATACGCGTAGACAAGGCATGATCACTGTGACGGGCCAAATCATCTTGACTTATAAGCAAATCATGATCTTTATCCAATTCCCAAAATTTACAATAGATCACATAGAAATGTTCATAACTGAAAAAGGCCATGATCTGATTGATGTCATCCTCCTCCTCCAGCAAGGTAATAATCTAGCAAACCATACAAAAGTATATAAATGTAAGAGTAAATGAGTATAATTTGTTACAACTCACCTCTAATAAATCGGATTTTTTCAATTCGGATATGGAAATTTTACCCGACCAACTGCGATTAACCGAATAGAATATTCTTGCTATAACGGTGTGTACATATCTGGAATGAAATTCGGTGGCCTCTTTGAGAAACGCCAAACCCGGATGTGTATCAACAACGTCTTGCACCAAGGGCGCCATATCTTCGGGCAGTATATAGGAACGCATACGTTGGCCACGCGACAATATGTACACAAAACGTGAGGCATCATCATGGCAATAGACATTCATTCTAAAATTTTATTTCAATTCCAAATCAAATATTAAAGTTTACTACAAATAGTTTATTTAAAAAAAAAAAAACTCACTGTTTCCAAAATTCCACAAATCTTTGTCGTTCCACCAGACCCGAATTGTGTTGCTGGCAAAACACCATTACCGGCATGCGCCAGTAGTAGGGTAGACCACAGATTTTCAAAATACGCGGCAACTCATCTTTGGTCACCTGATTGTTGGGAAATGTATCAAACGCTGACAAAATGCCACGCAATGTACGTTCCAGGGCAATTGTGGGTTGAGGTTTGCCATGGGGAAAATAGAATCTGTTAAAGGAGTTACAAATTTAAAATGAAATTTCTTTAAAAATTATATTTTCATACCTGGGTATGTAAACACTTTTGGTATTTTTCAATTCCTTTTGTATTAAGTTCTGTTCGTTGGGTGATGGGGGTGTGGCATGTAGTTTAACCTAAAAAATTAAATAAAAATATAAAGTATTATTGTTGGTTTAATAATAGTTATTTACTTTTAAAATAGCTTATTAATAATATACTTATAATATACTTATAATATCAACTTGTTTCAAGTAAGAAATTTTGGTATTACGATATTTTAATTATTACTGACATCCTTTTGGATTTTATCCTATTAACATTTGGAAAATATCTGAGAAATAGGGGTGTCATTCGTATATTTAATAGGAGTGCAAACATTTGTCAAAACATTTCTGAAAAAAATGTTTTGGGTTTTTAATATGAATGCAATAAAGAAGTCTAACTAATATGTATAGAATTTCTTATTTACGGATCCGAATAGTACAGAATTTTGACTAACATTAGAAGCTTTTGATAATATAAGTTACAGAAATGTCAAATTCTGAAACAATCGGATCAAAGATGTCCCAAAATAGAGATCTTTGGATGTTTAAGAATATAAATTAAAGAAAAGTGAAATTTCCAAACAATCGGATCAAAGTTGGGCCAAGTAGAGAGCGTAGGATGTAAAAAACAAAATAAAGCTTTTTTGGATATCAGTTTCATGTGAATGACATTTTGCAGGAAGAAGAAGCATTGAAACATACTGCAATTCCTGTCGTGAATTGAACAATTATTTACAGAATTTCTTAATTACGGATCCAATTAATACAAAACATGGACAATTAATAGAAGAAGAGTTAAGTTTTCTGGAAATTGTTTTCAAAAAAGTGAAACTCCAAAACAACGTGACTTACGTTATGTCAAAGTTGGGTACTTCGAATATAAACATTAAATATGTATAGAATTTCCTTAATACTGATACGACAGGTACATAACTTGCACTAACTATAGAAGAGGAGTTAAGCTTTCAGAGTATATATTACAGAAAAGTAAAATGTTTTAACAACCAGATCAAAGTAGGCCCAGAGTTGGTCACGTTGAGAATAAAAAAAACAAAACATAAAATTTTTAAGTTATCAGTTTCGTGTGAATGTTATGTTGCAGGAAGAAGAAGCATTTAAACATATGAACCACAACCCCAGTTTTGAATAAAACAAATATGTATAGAATTTCTTAACTACGTATTCGAATAATACAAAACTTGAACTATTAATAGAAGAAGAGTTAAGCTTTTAGACAATTGTTATCAGAACTGTTTAATTTAAAAGCAAGGTGACACAAATTGGTGCAAAGTGGAGCACTCCATGTATAAAACCACAACACAATGTTTATACAAATGTAAAGGGTTTTTCAATAAGAGCGCTACAAAAGTTTTTTTAAAATAAAACTTAAACGGTTTTGGATATCAATGAAATTCTTTATTCCTGTGAAAGTACGTTCGATGCCATTATGTATGGAACTCGGTTTCTTTTGCATGGCCACCACGGGCACGCTTGCAGAAGTCCAGACGCTGAACTCAATTTTCGACGGATTTTCACGTACGATATTCATACGAAGTTCATCAATCGTCTCTGGCTTGTTGGCATATACCATTGACTTGACGTAGCCCCACAGGAAATAGTCTGACGGCGTCAAATCGCACGACCGAGGCGGCCATTCGACTGGAATATTTCGTGAGATAACACGTTCTCCAAACTTGGTTTCCAATAAATTGATTGTGACATTCGCTGTTGGAACCACATGTCCTCCAAGTCCATATCATCCAATTGGAGCCACAAACGTGCCGGTCTTGATTATCACGGAAGAAGTAATGATGCCGCCGGCCATAAACCGCACCAAACGGTATTTTTTTCGGGATGCAATGATGACTCATGGAGTACGTGACGAATAACGCATATTTTGCTTATTGACGAAGCCATTCAGCCAGAAATGAGCCTCATCGCTAAATATGATTTATCGATGAAAATCCGAATCATTTTCAAGTTGTTGCTCAGTCCAATTCACGCTTCTGGTGGTCAAGCGGATTCAGTTCTTGCGTCAATTTGATCTTGTAAGGATGTAGACCAAGATCTTTTCGCAAAATTCGACACAACGACGTCACAGAAATGCCCAACGCTTGAGAACGACGTGTGAGAGAAACATTTGGGCTTTCTTCAACTGAAGCCTCAGCGCAAGCAATATTCTCGACACTACGGGCACTTCTTTGTCTCACTGACACGGGAACATTTTGTACCGTACCTGTGTTGTTCTGGTAGGACGACCAGTTGTTGATCTGGTAGGACGACCATAAATTGAACGTAGCGCTCTTAACGTTGAGGCAACTGACTCCGAATTTCGGTAGTAAATTTTAATAATTTCGACTCTTTGTTGGCTCGTATATCTTTCCATCATGAAATGGTAAACCTTACTGAAGAAAAATGTCAAAAGAGCGGCAAAAAATATGGCGTCGTTTGCTGTCCCTATTGGTCTATTTTTGTAGTGTCCCTGTTGAAAACCCCTTTACTTCTAAAGCTTCAAAACTGTATTAACTATTTCAATTATTTATACATTTTTAAAAAGTATAATAAATTTCCTTTCCACTGATATACAATATGTTAATCTAATTTTTTTTTATATTTCAAATTCAACGACATAAATTAAACAATCTTGAAATAGAATGCTTCCATCTGTTTTTTGCTTTTTTCTTTATAAAAGTCTTTTACAATTTGTTAAATATTGAAATTTTTATACAGCTTTAATAAATAGACCCAATTTCCTATCCACTGATATACAATATGTATAATTTATCACTTTCGCAATTCAAATTAATGAACGTAATATTAACCTCTTGTTGTAGAATTCTTACATCTGGTTTTTTGCTTTTCCTTATAAAAGTCTTCAATAATTTGTTAAATAATATAATTTGCATGTACTTTTGAAAACAAGACTAAATTTCCCATCCATTGATATACAATATGTTTATTTTATCTCTTTTTTCATTCAAAGTAAGGAATAGCAAAGTTAACAATCTCGTAGTGGAATGCTACAACCTCGTTTTAGTTTTTTCTTTAAAAAAGTCTTTTATAATTTGTTAAATAACGTTTGTTTGAAAAGTAGACACAATTTCCTATTCAATGATATACAAATTGTCTATTTTATCATTTTCTAAATTCAAATTGAGAGACACAAATATACCAATTTTGCGGTAGAATGCTACCACCTTGATGTTTTCCTTTTTTCATATTTTCTTTCCAAAAATTCGTCTATAATTTTTAAATTATTAATTTTTTTATATAGTTTAGACAAGTAGACACAATTTCCTATTCAATGATATACAATTTGTCTAATTTATCACATTCACAATTCATATTAAGGGACACAAATATAATAATCTCGCTAGCTTTATGATTTAATTTTTTTTGGCTTTTCTTTACAAAAGTGTTTTATAATTTTTTAAATAATGTAGTTTTCTATACAGTTTGAAAAGTAGACAAAATTTCCTATCCACTGATGTATACTATGTCTATTTTATCACTTTCACTATTAAAATTAAAGGGCACGAAGTTAACAATCACGCTGTATAATACTTCCATCTGTTTTTTATGTGTTTGTTTTATTTACAAAAAATCGTCTATAATTTTTAAATTATAAAATGTTCTATATAGTTTTGAAAAGAAGACTCAATTTCCTTTCCCTTGATATACAATATGACTAATTCATCACTTTTACAATTCAAATTAAGGGACATGAAGTTTTCAATCTTGTCTTATTATGCCTTGATGTTTACCTGTTTTTGCCTTTTCTTTACAAATGTTTTCGATAATTGTTTAAAAAGTTAAATTTTCTTTACAATTTTGAAAACTAGACAAAATTTCCTATTCACTGATATATAACATGTCTATTTTATGATTTTCACAAATCAAATTAGTGGACGCAAAAGTTATGAATTGTAAAATGTCTAAATCTGACATCGCCTTAAACTTTGACAGAAATAATAAAAATTTGCCCTGAAACAATTCTAAATATTCCAACTTATATTAAATATTAAACATTTTATGACCTTATATTATAATAATTATTATAAATAAATCTTAACTGGCAATAAAATCATTAATGTTAAAATACAAATGCATATTAGAGTTGACTCCCCCAACAGTGTCTAACAAAAGAAATGACACAATCAAAAATATAAAACCCACGCCTTAGTGACATAAAATATCAACACGTTTGGGATTCTCTTTTACAAAAAACGTAAAAGCAAATTTATAAGAAAAAAAAAAAATTATTTTTTCGGTAAAAGAACAACAAAGAAAGAAAACCCAACAACAAAAATCTTTCAACAATTTGGGTTTATTGACATTTTAATGACGTTTCTATAAGAGCAAGGGTGATGAAAACAAGTATTAAAATGATGTAAAAATTTTAAAAATAAATGAAAATGCTTTAATATACATATATATGTATTTTTAATAAAATTAGCTTAAAAATCAATTAAAGAAATTTCTTTAAATTCAAGTGAATAAAGTGAATAAATTTAAATTGGAATTTTTATAAAAAAACAACAAGAGTGTTTTTATTTCTTTAGAAACAAGCCTCAAATATTTAAAGCTAATTTATTATAAACAATATAAATTATTCCTCACAAGATTAAATGAAAATAAGACAAGGAAAAACATGTATAAATAAAAAATTTGTTGTATAGACAGACTTTTATTCAATTCAATATTATGTTGTTGTTATTTTGTTTTATTTCATTTAAATTTTTTCAAACACAAGCCAAAAAAGAACATGATAAAAAAAACTCAACAGAAATTGCGAAAATTAAAAGAAAACTAAAGAAAATTAATTCTCATTTTATTTAAACACAACAAAAAAAAACAAATACAGACATTTTTTTTTAATTTAATTTCACTCTCATGTCAGTTAATACACCATTTCCATTTAGACATCTAGATAATAATAAATAAATGTCATGACATCTCTGTTGTCATAATGTTTACATTATACTGCATTCACATTAAAATGATAACACATAAACTTCATGATATCTCAGCAGAACAATAGCAGTCAGTTCTTAAAAATCTATTATATTTCAATGCCCTTTTTCAAAAATTATTTTAACCGACAGTATAACTATAAGTTAACATATAACCAGACATCATGATAGTGGGGGTAAGAATAATTTACTTAAACTTCCACTCCTAATAAATTTTATATCAGCTATTTTAAACTATTAGTTCGATCTTTACGCAGATAAGACATCGATGAATAGAAAATTGTGTCTTATTTTAAACTATTGTTGCGTTTTTTACCTTTAAAAACGGTGGTTTATTTCATTTAAAAAAACCTTATTCGTTTAATTGCCAATAAAAGCTATCAGTAGTTTAAACATTGTAAAAACTCTTTTTTTATTTAAATTAACACAACAATTTAAATAACCACTCTCTTTTAATACACACACTTTATAATTTACAAGAATACAGTGGTAATACAGTTGATGTTAACAGCGCCACTCACAACTCGCTGTTACTATTTATATATACAGCGCATTCTTCTAGAATGTTCTATCTCCTCAATGATAACCTAGAAATTTTAAAGCTGCTTTACAGTTAATGTTGTCATACTTATAAACAATGTTATTAACAGCGTGTTATCAACATTGTTTATAAGTAGAAGTTTCTACTGATGGAAATGTTGATAAACGCGATGAATGTTGCAGGCAGCCGATACAGACTGTTAAATTAAATTGATAATGATATTACGTAACAATATATATATATTAATGAATAGGAATTTGCGTCTTCTTTTAAAAAATATAAAAAAAATATTTAATTAATTAACAAGTTTTAGAAGAAATTTTTTAAGAAAATACAGATCTCAGAGTGGGATTGCTTGTTTTCCACTATTTCGACTATTTCTTTCAATGATTTTATATTTGTCACTTTCGTCCAGTAGATTCTGAAAGCTTGAAGGCCAGCTTATGCGACCATTGGAATGTAACCGTACCGTTAACGTTAATGTTAAGACTTTGAAAATGGTTCCTATAATTCTGCACTTACTTTCTCTGTTGTAATCTCATCAGCAATTTAATGGCGTTTTCTTTTCTGGCACAAAATTTTGCCAACATATTTTATAACATTTATTAAAGGTTACTCATACCCTCATAATGTGTTAAGCCATGTGTCCACTAGCAAGTCACTTGCGGAAGAACTTCTGCAAGTACTTGCTGAAGTGTTTAAAGTTAAACCGAAACTTGCGGAAGTCTGTTTCCAGAAGTAGTTTGTAGAAGTTATTACGACGAACTTGTTGCAAGAAATTCCAGACGTGTTTCCACACAATGTGAGTACAGCTTGCAGTAGAGCTTACCTTTTTGTACGAATGACAGTATAAAAATGTCTTGCAGCAAAATAAGATTGGCAGCTGCCATCGCAGCATATTTAATTAAAAAGAAACAACAAATTAAAAAAAAGGAGACAAAAATAAGTGTTTTGGGTGAGAAATTGGGTGTTGCGGCGTGTAGCTTTAAGTTTTCAAAAATACTGTACTTGAAGAACAGCTGGAAAATTTCCTGAGAATGTCTTATGATGATTTTGAATACATTTTATCTTTAATTCAAACCATTATTGAAAAGCAGGATACTAAAATGAGATTGGCTATACCTCTAACAGACCGGCTTTTAATTACTCTTCCAAAAAAAAAAAACACACAAAACAAAACTGGAAACAGAAGAGAGTACCCGACTTCTTCTGCAAGTCTTCAAAACACTTGCAGTTCACAGCAAGTCGTTCAAGTTACTTCCAGCTAGCAATAAACTCGTGTTTTCACATAATTGCTGCAAGTAACTTCTGCAAGCCGTGACTTCTGGAAGTCGACTTCTAGTGCGTGTTTACACTACAAAAACTTCTGCAAGAAAACTTGGTAGTGGACACACGGCTTAAGAATTGCGGACAGAAGATTCCATGGTGCCGAAAAATTTCCTGAGAATGTCTTATGATGATTTTGAATACATTTTATCTTTAATTCAAACCATTATTCAAAAGCAGGATACTAAAATGAGATTGGCTATACCTCCAACAGACCGGCTTTTAGTTAGTTACTCTTCAAAAAAAAAAAAAAAACACAAAACAAAACAAAACTGGAAACAGAAGAGAATACCCGATTTCTTCAGCAAGTCTACAAAGCACTTGCAGTTCACAGTAAGTCGTTCAAGTTACTTCCAGCTAGCAATAAACATGTGTTTCCACATAATAGCTGCAAGTAACTTCTGCAAGTCGACTTCTAGTGCGTGTTTACACTACAAAAACTTCTGCAAGAAAACTTGGTAGTGGACACACGACTTAAGAATTGCGGACAGAAGATTCCATGCTGCCGAAAAATTTCCTGACAATGTCTTATGACGATTTTGAATACATTTTATTCAAACCAGTATTCAAAAGCAGGATACTAAAATGAGATTGGCTATACCTGTAACAGACCGGCTTTTAGTTACTCTTTCAAAAAAACACAAAACAAAACTGAAAACAGAAGAGAATACCACAACTTCTTCTGCAAGTCTTCAAAACACTTGCAGTTCACAGCAAATTGTTCAAGTTACTTTCAGCTAGCAACAAACACGTGTTTCCACATATGTAATTGCTGCAAGTAACTTCTGCAAGTCGTGACTTCCGCAAGTCGTGACTTCTGCAAGTCGTGACTTCTGAAAGTCGACTTCTAGTACGTGTTTACACGACAAAAACTTCTGGAAGCAACTCGCAAGAAAACTTTATAGTGGACACACGGCTTAACAATTTTAACGATCACATAAGAACAAAAATCATTCCCATTTATGCAATTTTCTTTTATGTAGCTTCTAAATATTCTAAAACTATGGTTTTTGATTCCAAACTATTCATTAAAGCTGCCCATACACGATTGATTTGTGCATGTGATTTGTTCGTGCTCGACTTGTTAATGGGGCTGTGCGCGCACAAAATCACAAGCACAAATCATCTCGTGTGTGGGCAGCTTAACACAAACGAACTTCAAAAGCAATAACAAGAACAGCTGTTTAAAAAGTGCTGCCTTCTAATCCTTTGATAAAGTTGAGGGTGAAACATGTAGCATATTTTCGGGATTTTAGGGCAACATTATTTGAAAAGATCACGTTATACGCTTAACAGAAAAGAACACAATGAAGGTTAAAAGGCAAAATAAAGGCATCATTTATGCCAGAAAAGAAAATAACACAAAACGAACTTCAAAAGCAATAGCAAGAACAGCTGTTTAAAAATAGCTGCCTTCTAATCCATTGATAAAGTTGAGGGTGAAACGTGTAGCATATTTTCGGGTTTTTAGGGCAACATTATTAGAAAAGAACACGTTATACTTTTAGCAAACAAATTTTTTTTCAGAAAAGAACATGAATAAACTAAAAGGCAGAATAAAGGCATCATTAATGCCAGAAAAGAAAACGCCATAAGTAATTTTTGATTCTAATTTGTTAATTTACAGATAAATAACTGATTTTGTTCGGCTTTTCGAGGCTATGAATGCCGATCATTATCACATCTTTTTCTATGAGTCACACTGTGAGCTGTTAATGAATACTGTTATTAACATAGTGAAGGTTAGAACATGTTTTTATACACTTCACCTTCGTGAGAAGGGTATATATAAGTTTGTCATTCCGTTTGTAATTTTCCGACCCTATAAAGTATATATATATATTCTAGATCCTTATAGATAGCGGAGTCGATTAAGCCATGTCCGTATGTCTGTCTGTTGAAATCAATTTTCTGAAGACCCCAAATAACTTACAAACTTGATTCATACATCAATATATCGGGAATTCCTCCGGCTCGGTTGCTATTTAAAATCGAGAAAATCGGTCCACAAATGGCTGAGATATAAGGAAAAAACAGGGCCAACCTCGATTTTTGGCCTATTTTTTATCTATAACTGGATTACTAAGTCGTTAATATAGACAATATGTAATTTGGACCTACAATGGGTTAAAATCAGGAACAATATTTTTTAAGCTGAATTTTTTTTTACCAAAAAATTTTTTTGTCATAAAATTTGTTTTACTAGTAAATTTTAAAAAAAAATTTAAAAAAAAATATTTCGAAAAAAAATGTTTGTTTACCTAAAAATATTTAAAATTTTTATTTTAAAGTATAATTTGGTGAAGGGTATATAAGATTCGGCACAGCCGAATTTAGCTCTCTTACTTGTTTTTTTTTTTTTGAAATGTTATTATAATTTTATTTCTATTTCCTTTAGCAAATGGTGTTTAATTAAATAAATATTATTTCAATTCTGTATTTTCTTTTTTCATTTTGTTGTATGCCCAATAAAAACGATTGCGAAAATACAAATTCACTTAGGTTAAAAGTAAGTGAAAATTGTTTATTTATTTGAAATTTTCAAAATCACCAACATAAATTATATATGTATGTATAAATAAATAAATGCTTGAATGATGATTTTATTCAATGGCTGCACATTGAAAGAATTTTTAAAATAATTAAACATGAAATTTCAAACTTTTTTTTTTTTCAAAAGCTAAAAAGCAATTAATTAATTAAATGCGACAATTTTTAAACAAATTGTTTTAATACTTTAACAAAAAGTAGTAATATATGCATATTGTTTAATTAAAAAAAAACTGACCTATGACAGCTATAAAAGGCAGACAAATAATATTAAAAAATTAAATACTAAAACATATTAAAAAAAAAAAATATTTATGTATCTAAAATTATCAAAGACAATGTCGTCAATATTTCGTAGGATGAATGAAAAAACCAGAAGAAGAGTGAAATACATATAGTGAGTGTGTGTAAATAAATTAAAAGATAAATTTATTAAAATGTTTATTTTATAGTTTGACCCTGACTGATTAAATTGTCGATGTGTAGTTTTTAGATTTTACCTACTACATAATAGAATCGTATAGAAAGCAACAGTATTTGTGATTCTTTCCAACAGTTTGTTTGTCTGTCTATCTGACTTTGAGTGCGGGGGTTGAACAACACCTAAATTTACTTAAAATTCATACCAACAAAAATTTTAAATGTTTCTTTCATTTAAACGAATCCAATATAAATAAACAATGAAAATTGAAATCTCTGCATATTGTTTTATTATAAATATTGTTGCTTTTTTTTTCTTTTTTGTTAAAAATTATTTTTGCACCTTTATTTTTATTAGGTAGATTTTGGTATTTTGCCCCAACAACTATCTGTCTAATTGTTTACGAAATTATTTAGGAACTTTTATTGAAATTATGCATAAACAATAGAATTTCACAAGTTTTTATGAACAAAGATTATTTTGGTAAAAATATTTTCCAACTATTTTAATTTTTTTTTTTTTTTTTTTTTTGAAGAATTTACAAATATTTTTATAGTTAATGATCGTAAATATATTAATGATCGATATTAATTTAAAGTATAACATTTTTACATTTTAAAAACAATGGATATGGAAATAAAGACAGAAATTTAAAGAGATTTGTATGAAAAAGATGCCTAAAGAGGATAGAGAGAGAATTTACTTTACTGCCGATTCTAAAATAAATGTTAATATACATATTGCATTATTAATTTTTAATTTAACAGTCTCTAACGGCTGCTTGCAACATTCATCATGTTTATAAACATTTCCATCAGTAGAAACTTCTACTTATCAACAATGTTGATAACACTCTATTACTTTTGTTTTTCTTCTTGGACCAGCACTCAGGGGATGACCCCTATTCATGCAAAGCATTGTGTTGGAACTAGGAAAATAGGTTATGGGAGGTAGGAATGAAGGAGAAGTGTTTGTGAACATTCGATTTGAACTTTCCTACTTTGGAAATGGCAGGAAACACTTCAGCGGGAAATTTGTTCCACATACGTACAGTACGGCTAAAGAACGAATTTTCCGTGTAATGTGTTGTGCGGTCCATGTGTTGTGCGGCCAATCGACCACAAAGAGATGTGTTCTTGACGAAAAACGTGTATTACGTAAAAATCTGCGGGTATCAGGAATAAGTTCCCTAATTTCATCAGAACACATTTCATTGTAGTACCGATAGAACAGTGAAACGCAGCCCACATTCCGACGGTGCTCCAGCGAATCAATAGAGTTGGACATCCTACTGTCACCAATAATCACCTTCGCCCTCTCCTGTACCCGGTCGAGCAGCTCCAAAATAGACTTTGAAGCACCGGCCCATACATGGGAGTTGTATTCCATTTTCGGTCGGATATAGGTGGTGTAAAAAGTGAGGAGATCAGATGGAGTGAAGTAATTCATACACCGTTTCAAAAAACCGTGACACTTGAATGCTTCTTTCGACACTTGAAAAATGTGTTTAGACCAGCGAATATCACATTGTATTTTCAAGCCCAGAACATCAAGAGCGTCTGATTCCACAATATTTACACCATCCATAAATACAGATGAAGCAACATTGTCATGAGTCTGGCGGGCGTTGAAAGCAACTCGCACGACCCCATTCAGAGATTGTCACAAGGTCCCTATTAAGGGAATCATTCATGTTTTGCCTCATTGCTCCAATCTCCGACAGGCTTGGTCTATAACTGAATGAATAAGAATGGCAAATGTTGCTGTCATCTGCAAAAGAATAGATAGGGTTGGAAATTTGACGTAGAAGGTCATTTAGAAAAATAAGGAATAGAGCAGGAGAAAGAACGGAGCCTTGCGGTACCCCTGAATTTATATTGAACTCGTTTGATGATATCCCATCCATAACAACTCGTACATTAACAACTATATACATTAACTGTGAAGTAGCTTTAAAAGCTTCTAGTTTTTTCCGTTCGATTTTTCATGAGACTTCTAGATGATGGCGCTGTGCATATTAATAGTAACAGCGAGTTGTCTGTTAGTGTTAACAGCAACTGTATTACCAGTGTATTCTTGTAAATTATAAAGTTTATGTATTAAAAGAGTGTGACTATTTAAATTGTTGTATAAATTTAAATAAATAAAGAGTTGTTCCAATTTCCTGTTTGCTTTTATTTGCAATTGAGAGAAAATGGTTTATTTATAGGAAATAAACCACCGTTTTATTAAAGGTAAAAACGTTAGAATATATACAACCTAAAATCTTGAATTCTAATAGGAATAAAACTTGAAATAGCAATAGAGAAAATAGGTCGATGATTACCAAATTATTTTCGCCTAAATTGTATGCTATGGACACCAACACTGAGGGAAAATCGACAACGGTTGGTTTTTCATTTTGACACCATACGGTGCCACACAACTCATGATACATTGGACATTCTCCACGAGCGATTTGAGGGCATGTTAATCTCACGTGGAGGTGATATGAACTGCCCACCGAGATCGTGCGATTTCCAGGTCTAAACAAATAAACCACAAACCATAGATAGCGGTTCTCAAAATCAACATAACCCATGCCAAGGGTCAAATTCAGCCTGACAATACTTATGTTCTCTTCCAAATTTAGATCTGGGCGTAGGACAGAGGAGTTGGCATCACATTCGAGAGCGTGATTTTTTAAATGAAACACAGGTTTTTGGAAAAAATAATTAAATTTTTCATCATTGTATCAAGGGCTCTATACACTTTGCCCAAAGTTTCTCCAATTTTTTTATTTCTTCCAAAAAATAAGATATGTCGAGGTCATCAAAATAGGTATTTGTTTGTCAGATGATCCCAAAAACGGTCACCATTACTTTCTTGGCTGACAAACCCACCTTGGTATTCTTTGGCGCCGATTCACCCCGAGAAACCCGCTGTTTTGACTGTTGTTTGGTCTCTGGTGTGAAACGGCCCAAAAACTCGTCCATATTACGGTTGAACAACGCAAAACACTCCTGCGAAGTTGTCACACGATTGCACAAACGCAATCGATCGTGAGAAAACGCGGCACCCATCTTGCGGAGAGCTTTCTTATACCCAAGTGATCACTCAAAATTGAAACCACCGAGCCATATCAGATGCCTATGGCTTTCACAATCTCCCGCACTTTCAACAGAAAATTGCTGATTTTTTTTAATTGTTTCGGCTGTAGAGATCTTACTGGGCGTCCAGAACATTCGGCATCTTCCGTGCTTGTACGGCCACAACGAAATTGAGTAAATCACATTTTTACCATTGAAATTCATTGTTTTCCAACAAGAGGTGTTTTTTTTATTGTGAATCAACCGATATTTCGGTAGCTGTCACTTTTGAAGCTTTTATTCTTTGACATTTGACAAGTAGAAACTACGCCATAACTAAAAATGGAACGATACACGCTTCAACAACGCATTGAAATTATTAAAATTCACTAAAAAAATGGTGAAAATCTTGCAGTCACAGTTCGCAAAACTAAAGCATTTTTTGGTCGTCGTGAAGCACCTTGTCGGAACGCAATACAGAAATTGGTGGAAAAATTCGAGCTGTTGGGACAAGTTAGTGATGTGAAGAATAAAACCAGTGCACGTCGCTCAAGAACAACTTAGAATATTGCTGCTGTAGCCCAAAGTGTTGAAGAAAACCCATGTTTGTCCATCCCTCGTAGTTCTTTAGAATTGGGCATTCCACAAACGTCATTGCACCGCATTTGGCTCATAAAGTTCAGTTAACACAAGAACTCCAGCCGGTTGAACATCAACAACGTCGTGTCTTTGCTGATTGGGTCCTTAAAATGCATGAAAATGTTATCTCTTGAAGAGGTGATCACAATTGGTCACCGAGATCTTGTGATTTAACACCATGCGACTTCTTCCTTTGGGGCCACGTGAAAGATAAGGTATACGCCAACAGCCCAGCGTCGATTCAAGACCTCAAATATAGAATTCGTGAGGCTATCGAGGACATAGGGCAGCCACTTTGCCATTTGGTTATGGAAAATTTCATAAAAGGGATATGGTCCTGTAAGCGTGGTCGTGGTGGCCATTTGCGTGATGTTGTTTTTCATTATTAACGGCATACCTTCCTCTTTATTATGAAATAAACATCCGATCATTTATCTCAAAAAATTAAATTTTTCTTTGCATACCAAAATAACACCTCTTGTTGGAAAACCCTTATTTAAGTGATGTTTTTCTTCCACGAAATTCTCTTTTTTCCATTTTTTCCTCAAGTCACGCGGAAGTCTGCAATCAATGACACAGATTGTTCAAATTTTGACAGAAGTCAACTGACTGTTGTCAAGTCCAGTGTTCTGTTAAGAGGCGGGAAATTAAAAAAGTCACGGATTTATTGAACCGCACAATGAGCACAATGATTTCTATCGGAGTTGCAGACACTCGTATAAAGAATTGGCGAATGAATATTGTTTTTACCTTATAAAAACGAGGTTTATTTCCTTTAAATAAACCGGATACTTTTGATTGCAAATAAAAGCAGTTTTAGTAATTTAAAATGATAGCAACTCTTTATTTATTTAAAATGTACAACAACAGTTTAAATAGTCACTCAGTGTCTTTATACACGTTTATCAGTTCGTAGAAATGCACACACACTTTATAATGTACAAACTTAAATGTACAAGGCAGTTGACAGCGCCTATGATCAACTCACTCACGACTGCAACCTGTGCCACTATACAATGCTCTTAACGGACAAACTAGTATGTTCGAATTCTAGAGCTTTCGATGTCAATGTTAGCAGCTTAAACATTTAGTGTTGTCATACTTATAAACAATGCTAATAACCGCATGCTATCAACATCGTTGATAAATAGAAGCTTCTACTGATGGACGTGCCTTCAAACATGATGAATGCTGCAGGCAGTCGTTACAGACCATTAAATTCAAATCGTCATTGCACATTCGTAACAATATGATATCGTTCACTAGAAAGGGTTGCAGAATAGCCAGCCAAGAGTGGCCACAATATAATTTTAATAACTAGAAGGTATACATATGATTGTGTTGGTGTCCACAGTAATTGCAAGTAGAATACAATAAATTCTATCGAAGCTGCAGAGATGAGAACCAGGAGAAGAATATTTAACACTTATTATGCCACTATCCAACATTGGATAGGAAACGAATGTATTCAATGAACTATCTGTGAGATTAAATATAAGTTTTATAACAAGCTCGGGTTGGTTCTATGGTGAGTACTCTATTTTTCTTGCAACTGAGCAGAATTTAAATCATAATAACAATTTTTTTTAAAGAAAAACCTTTATTTGTTGTTTTTGTTTAACACATTACTATAAATAGTGTGAAAATTAGCCATTTACCTAACAAAAACACTGCCACACACTGATTTATAACAATTTCTGATGGATATATTTTTAAATTAAACAAAAAAATTCTAGACAATAAAATGCAGTCAATATTTTGACATTTCTAAGCAAAAATGCATTAGTTAGGTGAATAAAATGATTTTAATTACTCCTTAAAAAGAACTTTCCACAATTAACGAGACCCCGATGAAAAGATTTTAATACAATTTTATTACATTTTTCATTTTATCTCTTATAACGCTAAAAATTTCCAAATATCCATGTGTGTAACATGAAATTGATTTTGTTAACATTTTAGGTGGTCATCTTCACGCATAACTTTAAGTGTGAGCGTGAGTTGTTTACATTTAAAAGATACCGTTATAGTGTGATGTGTTAGCAAACCCAACAAACAATTTCTTTAGAAAATTGAAAATTAAAAGAAAATAGAAATCTTGTTTATTTTAATGATTTTTAAGGAAAATTGTTATTTTCCTGAGAGAAGACTACTACTGGGCACGAGTATTTCTATACATATATGTGAGCGAGTAAGTGAGAGTGATTGGCACAAACACTTGAATAACCTTAAAGCAAATTAATCAATCAAGTGGGAAGTGGTGCTTGCTGCTGTTGCTGGTGGTGAATATTGAAAACTAAAACTGTTTAATTGTTTTGCTTTTAGTAATTGGTTTTTTTTTTTTTTGTTTTTGTAGTATTTCACTTACAACAACTTGTTGTTGTTACATTTTGTTTTAAAGACTTTTTAGATTTATTTTTTGGGGGTTTTTTCTTAATTTTTTTTCTAATTTTTTTATTTTGGTGCTACACATGTTTATAAAGAGGAGGAGGAAAATTCGAAAAAACGTATTTTCTTTTTTTTTTTTGTACAATTTAAAAAAAGAAAAATTGCAACGGTTAGATAACCAAAATTTCATTAGAATTCTTTTAAATACAATATGTATTTTAAAGAAGTTTTTAACAGTTAAACTTACCTTTAGTAAAGATCTGGGTGGAGCATCGGATCTATCGGGACGTTTAATATTTAAAAATGAATTCCGCACATCTGGACATTTTTCAAAAATCATAACACGTTCGGCCACAGAGCCACGCGTTAAAAACGGACTGCGTACTGGAATTGCCAAGCAGGATTGAAATGAAAAACAAATTTAAGAGAAAAAAAAAAAAAATTAAAAAATTATTATGTTTTTCTGCACTTTTATAAAAAAAAAAAAAATAAATAATTTTTTTGTTGTATTTACAAGATTTTTCTTGGCCATTGCTAAGGGAACGATTCGATTTCAATTTCGTGGGTGTTGGCATGGTTGTACTACTATTACTACTGCTTTGTGTTTCCATATTTTGAATATCGCTTTCTATTATGGCCGCTGAGGGTTTTGGCTGCTGCTGTTGTTGTTGTGGTGTTGCTGGTGTTGCTGGTGGAGCTGTTACGCCGTTAAGCGTGGGTGTTTTCTCTGGCCCTGCTGCAGTGGCCGCCGAGCTTAATAAGTCCTTGTTGGCTTCTAGTTTCGTAGAGGATTTTTCTTTTATTTTGGGCGCTTTAACCGTTTTGTTTGAAGATTTCTGTGTTTTTATCAGGGCAGATTGTAGTAATTGATCGGATGTTATGCCGCCGTTGCTGTTAGTAGTGGTGGATTGCTTTAGATCTTCTAAGAGAGACGTTACACTGCCGTTAGTAATGCTAAGGGGAGTGCTGCTAACGCCGCTGCTGCTGGCGTTTGCTAAATTCGTGCGTTTTTTATTGATTTGCGGCTGTGTTGTTAGTGTTGTTGTTGTTGCCGCCGTGACAATATTGCCGTCTCTATTGTTGTCGTGTATTTTTGTTGTTTCCTCTTTTAATGCAATTATTGGATTCAAATCATGTGCTTTGTTGATCGTTTGTATTGTCGAGTCTGCTGTTTTCAGTTTGTTGCCAAGTTTTTTGGTGGCCTGTGTCTCGTTTGCCGTTTTTCTTTGCCCCGGCGTTTCTTCATTTTGTTTATTTTTCTCGGCCACTGATTTCTTTACTTTCACTTCTTTTGCCGCCTTCGCCGGCGTGTTGTCCACTGCAACACCCGGTATTTTGCTTGCATTTAAGGGGCTCTGTGGTGATTTGTTGGGTTCTTTCAGCAGTTCTTTGATTTTTTGCAAATTGTCAGTTTGTTGTTGACTCAATTTGTGCACATCTAGATTCAAGTCTAAATCCAAATTGAAATCTATATCAATATCTAAAGGTTTGCTGGGTGATGTTAGGGTTTTCGTGTTTGTGGCCAGGGAGGGAGTTTTTGGTTTAGCCGCCTCATTTAGGTTTGCCCCCTGTTTAATGGTTTTTAATTTTGTTACTTTGGGGGAGCTGGAGCTGGAACTGTTGCTGCTATCTGTGGCATCTGTCTGGTTGGATGTGGTGTTGGTTTTCATTAGGAAATTTGTTGATTTTGTGTTGGAGGGTGTTGATTTTTTTATAACCGTGTGTTGTTGTTGTTGTGTGGGTGTTTCCGTCAAAACATTGACTCTCTTGAGAACAGGCGCCGTCACATTACTGTGGCCGGAAGTTAAAGTTGCTGGCAACTTGTTGCTAGAAGTGTTTATTTTATGCTCTATTATTTTAGGCTGTATTTCCGTTTTATTTGTGGCCGTTAATTTTGTTTTATTGGCCGCTGTTTTAACGCCCCTTTGTTCTTTATCTTTATTAACAAAAGTATTCACCAATTTCTGTAAATCTTCGGTACTTTTATCATCCACTATGGCTCCAGACGCCACCCCTGTATCCACATTGTATAAATCCAATATTTCGGTGGGTGCCAAACCATGACTTTTCCATGTTCTATACAAAGCATCAGCATGTTCGGAAATCTTTTTTGATATTTTCTCTATTTCCAAAGATGTCTCTAAATCCTTGCTAGCCGAGGGATTGCTGAGATTTAATACGGTTGTAGATTTGGTTTTCAGGCTGTTAGTTTTTCCAGGATTTAGCTGTAACTTATTGCTGGTCTTAGTGTTCAAAGGGCTGGAGCCCGAAGATGAAGAGGACTGCATTTTGTTAATATGTCTTCTTAAAATTAATTTTTTTTATTTAATTTCTTTTTTCCAACCACCTAGTTTTTTTTTTTGTTGTAAAGATTCCTTAAATTTGTTTCGCTCTTTTTTTCGAGTTAAAATTTTCTTTATAAAATTCTCACATTTTCTTTTTTAGCCTTCTTACACTTTCAATACTTTTTTCTTTTGATTTTTTTCTTTTTGTTTAATTTTCTTCTTAATGTTGCTTTTTGTGTTTTGAGTTTTCGCATTAAATTTGTGTTTTTATTTTCCTCGTTCTTTGCTTGGTAGTATGTATTTATTTCGTTTTTATTCGTTCCGTTAAGCGAATTCTATTTATAAATTATTTTCACATTTTCTTTTCTTTTTGTGTGTATTATTTTATTTTTTTTTTCTGGTTTTTTTAAATTCCTATTTGGTATTTTCAGACATTTTGCACTAATTTCTGGTTTCACTCAATACTACACGATTTTTTTTTATGCAATAAATTTTACACCAACTTTTTTTTTGTTGAAAGGGGGCTGTAGAGTTTTATTAAGTAAACCACAAAATTTTAATAAATTTCCATTAAATTTTTAAAGAAATAAAAAAAAAAATTCTTTTAAATTATACTGTTTATTAATTATTAACCACATTTTAAACATTTAGCTTTAACATTAAAAAAAAAAACATTTCAAATTAAATAAAATTTTCAAAATCAAAAATGTTTAACTTTTTGGGTATAATAAATTTGTTTTTATTAAAATCTTATTATTTCTTATTATTTGTGATTATTCATGTTCATTAATCATGAAAATTAATAATCAAAATGATCGATTGAGTAATTTCAGTTTAATACCCACCCTTCACCTTCGTGAGAAGGGTATATATAAATTTGTCATTCCGTTTGTAATTTCCATAATATAATTTTCCGACCCTATAAAGTATATATATTCTGGATCCTTATAGATAGCGGAGTCGATTAAGCCATGTCCGTCTGTCTGTCTGTCCGTCTGTCTGTCTGTCTGTCTGTCAGTCTGTCTGTCTGTCTGTCAGTCTGTCTGTTGAAATCAATTTTCTGAAGACCCCAGATATCTTCGGGATCCAATTCTTCAATAATTCTGGCAGACATGTTTTCGAGAAGTTTGCTATTTAAAATCAGCAAAATCGGCCCACAAATGGCTGAGATATAAGGAAAAAACCAGGACAACCTCGATTTTTTACCTATTTTTTGACCTATATCTGGATTACTAAGTCATTAATGTAGACAATATGGATATCTAATGATAGATATTTCGAAGACCTTTGCAACGACGTATATAAGTTAGACCTACAATGGGTCAAAATCGGGAAAAAATTTTAACCAGATTTTTTTTTTTCACCAAAAGTTTTTTTCGTTAAATTTTAATTAAAAAAAAATTTTACATAAAAAATTTTAAAAAAAATTCGAAAAAAAATGACTGGAAAACAAATAAATTTTGTTTACCTAAACATATTTAAAATTTTTATTTTGAAGTATTGTTTGGTGAAGGGTATATAAGATTCGGCCCAGCCGAATATATCTCTCTTACTTGTTGTTGTCATTCAGTTTGTAACACTTTAAAATATTTGCCGTACATCCACATAAAAATATATATATTCTGGGTCATCATACGATTCTAAGACGGTCTGGCTATGTCCGTCCGTCTGTCTGTTGAAAACAAGATAGCGCCCACACGAAAGAACCTGAAGTTTTTTACAATTACTCTCTGTTAATAAAGTTTGTTTGGTATTCAAATTGGGCAATAACTGTCCATGATTTCACCTAGCTCCCATACAAACGACCCCCAGAATACTGCCAGTCATAATTATGTTTGTTACCCGGCAATCCTGATAAAATTGTGGGTATACAAAACACTCTTACCCCCATTAACATGAAGTCTCGTTTGTGTTAACTACTACCCAGCAGTTAAGCATATAGTCAATGTATCCCTTAAAGACAGTAATCGTCACAAATATCTTATCACTTGGCTGACTCCAATTTATATATTATGGTCATTTGACACTTATGTGCTTTTTGTAGTACATAGAAAAGACAATTGGTTACTTTATACATCCCAGGTAATCTAGTGCGAAGACAATTGTCACTTAAGTGTCTCTAAGTAATCTGGAGTGTAGTCACTTTAAACGTGTTGTGTGATAATTCGTTCAAACTGGTTTTATACAAATTTTATTGATATAATTCTCATACAGTTAATTTTTATTTTTGCTTAAGTATACTGATATGCCATGTAACATCCCAGCAGTTAAGCAAGTAGTCAATGTATCCCTTATAGACAGTAATCGTCACAAATGTCTTATTACTTGGCTGACTCCAATTTATATATTTTGGTCATTTGACCCGTATGTGGAAAGAGAAGGCAATTGGTTACTTTATACATCCCAGGTAATCTAGCTTGAAGACAATTGTCACTTAAGTGTCTCTATTGGAGAGTTGTCGAACAAAGGTATGCTGACAAGCTATCGTTTATTGGACTGCCTATGATATGTCTTTTTAGCTGACTATTTTAGGTCAATTAGCATCTGTACATGTTAAAATAACTAGCTACATATTTAGCTGATCAAGTTACCAGTTAGGTAGCTAGTAAGGTAACTGGCGCTATTTAACCAGTATGTGAATCCAATGTGTTGACTACTTTGGACCAGCTATAATACAGTCTCATTGCAGTCAAAAAGGGTCAATTGACCCCCTCCATAGGACATGCACATGTTAAAATAACTAGTCACGTAGGTATTGAAGTATGTAACTAGTTTCCACCCTAAATGATGGGTAAAATCACTAGTTCGGGACTGTATCCTAGAACTGCTGGGATAGCATAAAGTCAATAGTCACTTTAGTTTCTCTTAGTAACCTATAGTGAAGTCACTTTAAACGTTTATTTTGTACTGCACTTTAGAAAGTAGTTATTTTACCCACCAGAAGCAATCCATTGGAGAGTTGTCGAAAAATGGGTATACAAGCTATCTTTAATTGGACTGCCTAGTTATGTAGCTGATAAAGTTACCAGTTAGATAGCTATGTACTAAGGTAATTTACGCTATTTAACCAGTATGTGAATCAAATGTGTTAACTACTTTGGATCAAAAAGGATCAATTGACTCCCTGCTTATGACATTCACATGTTAACATAACTAGTCACGTAGCTAGTTATGTAACTAGTTGTCACTCTAAATGATAGATAAATTCATTAGTTTGGAAGGCCGTAAACCTTCCAAAAATCTGAAGGTACCAATCCTTATTTAAAATCGAGAAAATCGGCACACAAATGGCTGAGATATAAGGAAAAAACCGCGACAACCTCTATTTTTGGCCTATTTTTGGTCTATATCTCATAAATATAGACAATATGGATATTGCAACGATGTATATAAGGTTATAGTAAGTTATAGTAAGTTCACAAAAAAAAAAAAATGTTTGTCTTAAATTTTTTCACTAACAAATAAAAAAATTTTAAAATTAAAGAAAAATTTAAAAAAAAATTTGGAAAAAACTTAAAAAAACAATTTCAAAAAAAAAAATTAGTTTGAAAAAAAAAAATTAAAAAAAAACTATTTTTTAAAAATTATATTTTAAAGTATAATTTGGTGAAGGGTATATAAGTTTCGGTACAGCCGAATATAGCTATCCTACTTGTTTTTTTTTAATTTTAGCTTGTAAATAAATTATACGAGTGTTCGATTATTCGACAATTATTGACTTAATAATTTTATATTTTAAACTGAAATATTGTATTCATTTGAAGAAAATTTAATTTTTTTCCTCCATTATTCGAATAATTTGTATTCGAATGGCAACATTAAAGAATATTTGTTAAAATTATTTTTAAATACTTAACATATTCATCTGTGCCGAATCTTATATACCCTTCACCAAATTATATTAACATTTTTTTTTTCAAAATTTAAAAAAAAAATTTTCAAAATTGTTATCAAAATTTTACAATTTTTTTTTTTTTTCAAAAATTTTTTTTCGAAATAGTTTTTTTTTAATTTTTAAAATTTTTTTTGTGAAAAAAAAAATCGGGTTAAAAAATATTTTTCCCGATTTTGACCCATTGTAGGTGCAAATTACTATAGTCTTTATAGATCGTTGCAATGTATGTATATCATTATACATATATATCCATATTGTCTATATTAATGACTTAGTAATACAGATATAGATCAAAAATAGGCCAAAAATCGAGGTTGACCCGGTTTTATCCTTATATCTCAGCCATTTATTGGCTGATTCTCTCGATTTTAAGTAACAACCGATCCGGAAGAATTCTGGATCATTGATGTATCAATCATGTTTGCAAGTTATTTGGGAGCTACGTAAAGTTCAATTCAACATACAGACGGACTTGGCTATACCGACTTCACTATCTATAACGATCCAGAATACATATATACTTTGTGGGATCGGAAATGAAAAATGTAGAAATTTCAAACGGAATGATAAAAATATATATATTCTTGCCACTCATGGTGCAGAGTATAACAAATAAGAGAGCTACATATATTAGGCTGTGCCGAATCTTATATATCCTTCACCAAATTATACTTTAAAATATAAATAATTTTTTTTCAAAGTTTTAAAAATTTTTTTTTTCAAAATTTTAAAAAAAAATTTTTTTTAATTTTTTAAAATAAAATTTTTAATATATATATTTGCTAAAAAAAAAATCGGGTTAAATTTTTTTTCCCGATTTTGACCCATTGTAGGTCCAAATTACTATAGCCTTATAAACATCGTTGCAATGGACTTTGAAATATCTATCATTAGATATCCATATTGTCTATAATAATCACTTAGTAATCCAAGGACCGAATTACCGCATACGTGATCGAATGAGCAGCTATCGTATCGAAAACTGATTTCGATATTGAAATTATAATAAAATGTACTAAATTTCTTACTCGATTTCGCATGTCATAATCTCAAATAGGAAAATTACGATCAGTTTTACTCGATATCGAATGCGGTAATTTGACCCGGGCCAACAATTGAGGTTGACCCGATTTTATCCTTATATCTCAGCCGTTTATTGTCTGATTCTTTCGATTTTAAGTAGCAAGTAAGTTATTTGAGGGCTGCGGCAAGTTGATTTCAACATACAGACGGACTGACGAACATGGCTATATCGACTTTGTTATCTATAACGATGTGGAGTCGCAAATAAAAGATAACTTTATATACCCTTGCCACTCATGGTGAAGGTTATACAAATAGTTTGATTTACTTAATGTTATAATAGCAAATAAATTTTAAAATAAAAAATTCTGTTTACAACGTTTCAACATACTTTTATACAAACAGTCTCAAAAGTGAATAAACACCAGTGAATTTTTTGATCGTAAGTCTTTTTGTTTTCAGAACCAAATCTATTATTCAGCCCAATCTCCAACAAACTGAAACTTTTAAATTTTAATTGATGAAATAGTTTTTAGGATTTTCATTATCTAAAAAAAAAAATCAAATAATTTGTGGTGTTTACTCACTTTTGAGGCTGTGTGTATATAGAAAAACCTGTATCTACATCAGCAGAATTTTGAAGTGCAATGATTGTTCAAGTCATTTTCTTAGGGGGACCTGGGTGAATCATGGACCGATATTGCTCATTTTCAATACCAAATAAACCTTATCAACAGAGAGTATTTGCCATATAGCTGGTTTCATTTGGGCCCTCCTATCATGTTTTCAACAAATTTATGCTACCAACTTTTGTAAGGATCGGTTCATAATTGACCCTATCCCTCATATAACCCCAAAATCAAAAAAATATTTTATTATAATGATATTAACATAAATTTCGACATAAGTCATTTAAAGTTTTATGAAATTTATCACTCGGACCATAACTGATTCAAATGTTCATAGAAGGTCTAAACTACATATTGACGGTGGGTATACAAGATTCGGCACAGCCTAACACTCTTACTTCTTTATATTATGTTTAATTTTGTATTTGTCAATATGTATTTCGTAGATTCTAATTTTTACACATTTTTCAATATTATTTAAAATTTGTTAAAGAAATTTCAAAATATTAGGCCCAACAACAAACAAAGAAATTTAATTTTCAGTTTATAAAGCATTTCTAAGTAATTTTCCTTAAAAAAATTGTCTATTTTAAAGCTTTGTTAGTTTAATTGAAATTAAATTGAAATGTTTTTTCCATAAATTATTAAAAATTTAAAAGAATTCCCTTTAAATTCAAAATTTTCATGTTAAGCTTTATGTTTTGATAATTATTTTAAGAAGTAATTGTGGAAATTTTTAATTTATTTAGAATTCACTTTAACGAGTAATACTCGTTCACTTTTCGCTGAATTTTTATATGTATTTCAATTTTTTTTATTTTTTAAAAATTTTTTTTTTTCAAATCTTTTTTATATTTATTATTTTTCACTTTTAATAATTTTCAAAATTTTCTTTCAAAATTTATATTCCAATTCTTATAACACTTGAAATTAAATAACACGTTTTGTAATTTTTTCCTTAATTGTAATACATATTTTCAAAATATATATCTTTTCTTTTATAGAAAATAACACAGTTTCTTTTGTAAATTTTTTCTTACAAATTTTCTTTGTATTTTCCAAAATAAATTTCTATATGTATTAAAAACTTTTTCAATTTTTTTTTTTACTTTTTTCAATATTTTCTTTATTATAAGTATTTTTTTTTTTTTTCGATCACACGTTAGTTTTCGGCGTTCGTTTTTTTGTTAAGGAAACATGTAGACGTTATGAATTCTCCGTGTTTTATGAAAACTCACGCATTATTTTCAATATTTTTTCCCCAAAAATTTTAAGAAAATTAGTTTCCTGGTTTTGAATGCTCTCTCTCTCTCTCACTTTTCTAATATTCAGCCATGTGTTTTTCTTTATTTAATTGTTAATTTTATGTCACACATTTCTTGAAAACCCAATCTCCTATGGAATTCAGCCGTTTCAAAACAGAAAAACATGATCAGCGACCCTCACTTTACTCTCACTGACTCTACAAACACTTGAAATATTTTACGTTATTTTTGGATTCTGCGCTTTTAGTTTGAAATACAAAATTTTTGAAATCTTTTTTTCCTTTCTTTCTTATAAATTTGTGCTCTTTCTATTTAAATTCTAACCAAAATAACAAGACACCACAAAACCGAAAATATATTGAAACAAAAAAAAAAACACATCTGTTTTAAATTTAAACTCCCGATGCATCATGCTGTAGTTAATTATTTGTGTTTAGTTCTGTTTTTTTATTTTTTTGTCCATATTTTAATATTTATTTAAAATGTTTTTTTGTGGTACTCGCACGAGTACAACAGCGTACATTTACGGCTAGTCGTTGATCTTGTTGAGTTTTATTTTATTTTTGTGGTTTTCAATACAATTTCAATTCTTTTTTTTTCTGGCTTTATTTTACTTTTGTATAAAAGTTTGTGTTTCTTGTTCTCCCACTTGAGTTTTAGTTTTTTTTTATTTTTCTTTCTTTCTTGTTGCCCATTTACATTTAGAATAGACTGCATACTTGGGGTTAGAGTAGTAGAGTGTATTTCAATTTTGGTTCATATTTATCTCTTTGTATCTTAGATCATGTTTTTTTTTTTTTAATTTTTTTGTGTGTCATTTGTAACTTCTAGTATAAATCAGCTAAAAAAAACATGATGTATTTAACAAATTAGAATGTTGTATATAAAATTAGCAAACAAAATTTTTACAATTTTAGCGGTTTTTTTTTTATTCAAATGCAGGGGTGAATAAATGATTAAAAAATTTAGCGGTTTTTTTAAAGCAACATTAAGGTGGCCAGTTAACTTTGTAGGCTGTTGAAGGGAACAAACCCCGAAATCTAGTTAGGAATATGAATACAATATCGCTTTGGTGTTGCAAACAAATGTTTAAAAGCCACCTAATATCGTTAGGTTTCTGCTCAAGATATTGCAAGTCAATGATTTCCAAAAATTTACACTTCGTACTAAATCTAAGCTGCAAAATGATGACAAAGGTTAAAGGTCAAAGGTCAAACGTGACAATAGGGACTTATTAATAAGTCAAAGCCTAGGGGGTGTATAGAGGTTAAGGTACTGTTCATACTAAAGCCGGTGAGCTAGCCACTCGCAACCAAAGGATTTTAGACTAATTATCGTCTTTTCTCTTGAAGACACTAGAACGACTGGTAGGGTAAGTCTGTTGAGAGTGTGCTTCTTGAGGTGGTGGGTTGTATAGAGCACAGTCTGAAGCATAGCTTAAGCGGATCCAGAGGGGATGAAATAGGACTTTCCCCCCCAAAACTAAAAAAGTTTTCATATAAAAATAAAAAAAAAACAAAGAAAAATGTAGAACAAATTTTATTTTCGACCCCCCTCCCCCAAATGTTTGTCCTGGATCCGCGAGCATTGGGAATATACTTAAGATGCATTTGTTGTATATACAAGGAACCTTTAATAACATAAGGATAGAGGCTATTAGGAATACGTTAGTAGAACTTAGGGTTCATAACTTCCTAGAGAGTTGGATAGTTTCAATGCTGAATAGCAGGATTATCAACTCAACTATAGCGGACGATAAGATCAGAGGACGAGTCACCAGAGTCACACCGCAAGGTGGAGTTCTTTTTCCTCTTTTGTGGCTACTGGCGGTAGACTCTATTCTCAAAATCTTTGAGTCTAAAGGTAGGATTCAGTAGGGTTGTATAGAGCACAGTCTAAAGCATAGGGAATATACTTTGGCTGAGTTTTTGTATATAGAAGGAGCCTTAAATAAAATAAGGATAGAGGCTATTAGAAATTCGTTAGTGGAACTTGGGGTTCACGACTTCCTGGTGAGTTGGATAGTTTCAATGCTGGATAGCAGGATTATCAACTCAACCATAGGGGACGATATGATCAAAAGACGAGTTACTAGAGGCACACCCCAAGGTGGAGTTCTTTCTGCTCTTTTGTTGTTACTGGCTGTAAATTCTATTCTCAAAATCTTTGAGTCTAAAGGTAGGATTTTTGTATATAGAAGTATCCTTGAATAACATAAGGATAGAGGCTATTAGGAACTCGTTAGTGGAACTTGGGGATCATGACTTCCTGGTGAGTTGGATAGTGTCAATGCTGGATAACAGGATTATCAATTCAACCATAGCGGACGATAAGATCAGAAGACGAGTTACCAGAGGCACACCGCAAGGTGGAGTTATTTCTCCTCTTTTGAGGCTACTGGCTCTAAACTCTATTCACAAAATCTTTGAGTCTAAAGGTAGGATTCAGTAGGGTTGTATAGAGCACAGTCTAAAGCATAGGGAATATACTTTGGCTGAGTTTTTGTATATAGAAGGAGGCATAAATAACAAAAGGATAGAGGCTATTAGGAATTCGTTAGTGGAACTTAGGGTTCATGACTTCCTGGAGAGTTTCAATGCTGGATAGCAGGATTATCAACTCAACCATAGGGGACGATAAGATCAAAAGACGAGTTACTAGAGGTACACCGCAAGGTGGAGTTTTTTGTCCTCCTTTGTGGCTTCTGGCGGTAGACTCTATTCTCAAAATCTTTGAGTCTAAAGGTAGAAATCGGATTAAAGTAAAGCTTCTCTCCACTATCAGCACTGGGCCAAAACTAACGGGTTGGGTGTAAACCCATCGAAGACAGAATTGATACTTTTTCTCTCAACGAAGCTCAAAGGTGTGCGTGTTTAGAAATAACAGGTGTCATTGGCAGCATTTGATATATTCCTAAACCTACTACCTATTGAGCATTATGTTGCCAGTGTGGCGGCAAGAAACTCACTCACCACCATTACCCCCAAACCCTTCTTCCTGACAAACTTCGGTTTCTCAATCCCATCCAGTATAGAACCTATTGATGGTCCCTCGCTTAGCTCAATGGGGTATCCATCTAAGGGAGATAGAGTGGGCGGAGGTGTCTACATTTCATTTCATGAATTTGGGATAAGAATGTCCTTTAGACTACCAAATGGATGTAGTATTCTTCAGGACGAGGTATCACGCATTAGGAGAGCGGCCAACTGGTTCAGATATTACAGGATACCTGGTAGAGATATTCACATATATACTGACAGTAAGGCCGCAATCAAATCCCTGATAGGTGTTTATACAACATCAAATACAGTCCAGGAATACCGGGCATCCTGAAAAAATGAGACATTCAACAGTTGTACACACTTGGTTATGTGAACAGTGATAACGAAGGCAACTGTATTGCTGATAACTTTGCGGGAATAGAAGCCACGATGTCAGAAGATGAAATAGACTAGGTGGCATTCCACTGTTGACTTATTTGAGTCCTCGTTAGTAAAACCATTACCCCCAAACCCTTCTTCCTGAGGAACTTCGGTTTCTCAATCTCATTCAGTATAGAACCTATTGATGGTCCATCCCTTGGTTCAATGGGGCTATCCACCTATATGGATGGGTCCAAAAAAGAAGATAGAATGGGCAGAGGGTCTATATTCCTGAATTTGGTATAAGAATATCCTTTAGACCCTCAAATGGATGTAGTAATCTTCAGGCGGATAAATAATGCATATTACGAACTTGCCCAAACAAGGTGGGGTAATGAATCTACCTGTGTCATTACGAGGATGATATGGCCTGCGTTGGACTGTAAACACACGTTGCAACGCGTTGTATCTACTTTGTTTACAACGAATACGTCTTAGAAATATGGTGGCGATGATCACCGGGCATTTCGGTACTCATGCTGCAATACTTAGGCTGCCCCACCACGACTTCTGCTGGAGTTGTCAGAATTTGGAGGCACTGGGTGATCTGCGTGCCAGGCGAGCGATCCTTTAGTAATCTCTCTGGATTATCTGGGATGGAATTAAGGTGCATAGACGTCTTTATTAGGGAAAGCAGGTTGTTGATAAGATCGAACATGCAAATTGCACCTCATAGTGAACCAGCAACTGTCTCATGATGGTTTGCGCTATATGAATTCCTTGAATTCTTCTCTCCTCAGTCCTTCAATTTCTACCTAGACTTTCTCTTGCTAACTTTACTCTCACTCAACCTATAGATTTCCCTCTTCTTTTACTTATATTTCTTCTTTCCTTTATCTTCTATTTTTTCCTCAAATACCACAAAGGGAACGATCAATGGACCCAAATTAGCTGAACGAGAAAAAAGGTTTTGGACGGCTGCCTGAATACCTAACCTATCCTAGTAAAACCATTGCAGTTTTCACTGATGGATCTAAGATGGACTCTGGTACAGGGGCCGAGGTTTTTATGGTCGAGTACTTAAGGGTCATATAGACTCTCTGACGAATACAGAGATCTTCGCGATAAAAGCACACGTCACAGAGGGTTCTATATAATACATTATAGCATAGTCGCAGACTCCAGGAAAGCTCTTGAAGAGTTATTTTAGAAAAGAACACAAACAAGGGCAATAGAACACGAAGAAGGCAACAAATGGGGCAAAAGAGGATGAAAGAAACATGATTCTGCCCATAGAAAAATATACAAAGAGCGGAAACTCTCCTGTCAAAGACCTAACTCATTTTTAAAAACCTAAGTGGTTTGAATGTATTAGTGAAAAAAAACTATGTGAAAAAAAACAACACTCGTATGTGATTTTTTTTTCTAGTTTCCGCTCTATGTGTATTTCTCTATGATTTTGCCTTTTTGTTCAGAAAATAACTCAAATAAGTACAGCGGGCAAGATAAAGGCAACATATTTGACCTACTTTAATCAGAGATTAAACTGAGATTTCTTGAACTTTCCTAGATTTCCTATATTAATAGGGACTGGGAGGTTAAACCTCCTATATTCCACTACTATAGGTTAATCTTTGAAAGATTCCGGGACTCTAACTACTTATTAATCCTCGTGTAGTAGCACGGATTTCAGGGTGTTGTATGCAAAGACAACCATAATACTAATTGGATGGGATAGGAAAAGTCGCAGGTCTTTAGTAGGAGAGATAACCAGTCACTGGCTCAATGGGAGCCTTCATTTGCAAATGGGATATGGGCGCTCAGGACTTTTGTAGGATATTGAGGAACTAAAGGGTGTACGACTTAAATAGATGGCATATACATATTTTGAATGCTCATTTTGTCACTTTTAAAGGTACATATCTGTCATTTATTCTCACTTAGTTGTTGAACATTATAGTGTAAACAAAAAAGTTTTTTTTTCGCTTCGAAAATGTTGAATTTTGTGCCAACAAAGCGTCATATGCGGGTAGGTTTGCTTTACTTCTTTAATTTGAAAAAAAGTGCCGCTGAAGCACACCGATTGCTCACCAAAGCTTATGGTGAATGTGTTTCATCGGTTTTGACGTGCGAGAGGTGGTTTGTGTGGTTCAGAAGTGATGATTTTGACACGGAAGACAAAGATCGTCTAGGCCAGCCAAAAAAAGTTTGAAGACCAAGAATTAGAGGCATTACTCCATGAAGATTGTTGTCAAACTCAACAAGAGCTTGCAAAATCATTGGGGGCTACTCAATCAGCAATTTCAAAACGTTTGGATGCAACAGGATTCATCCAAAATTAGGGAAATTGGGTACCATACGAATTGAAGCTGAGAGACCTTGAAAGATGATTTTTGATGTACGAAATGATGCTTGAACGCTATAAAAGAAAATCATTTTGGCACCGAATCATTACTTGCAATCAAAAATGGTTTCATTACGATAATGCGAAGAGTATGAGATCGTACGTGAAGCCTGGACAATCAGCTGAATCAACACCAAAGTCAAAAATCCACGCAGCTAAGATAATGCTCTATATTTGGTGGGAGCAAAAGATTCCTATCTATTATGAGCTGCTGAAATCTAACCAGACCATCACAGAGAACCTGTACCGAACGCAACTGATTCGTTTGAAGCGAGCATTGATCGAAAAAAGCCCAGAATATGCTGCCAGACATGAAACCGTAATATTCCATCATAACAACGCTCGGCCACATGTAGCAATACCTGTTAAAAACTATTTAGAATGAAGTGGTTGGGAAGTTTTGCTTCATCCGCCTTATAGTCCAGACCTTGCCCCTTCTGACTATTATTTGTTGCGATCGATGCAGAACGCTGTCTCTGGAATACGCTTCACTTCAGAACAGAGTATCCGAAATTGACTTGATTCGTTGTTAGCCTCAAAAGATGAGCAGTTCTTTTGGCTTGTAATCCAAATGTTGCCAGAAAGATGGGAAAAGGTCATAGCTTATACTTTGAATAAATTTATATTGTACAAATGTTTCAAAATAAAAGCTAAAAATTTGAGAAAAGAAATCCCCCATTTTTAAGTTATACATATGCAACTGTCCTAGATTACTGGACATTGGGGTAAAATTCCATGACGAACTGAGGCATATAGCTAGATATGATCTAGGTAATATATTAGGCTTTATCATAGCCTGGCTATTTTAGGTAACAGGAATCTGAGAATCTCAGTCTATACTTATTTTCTAGCCATTTTGTACTGGGCTTTCATTATATATCTCTTTATGCTTTCTAATTTCATTGCTTCTCTTCACATCTAGTTAGTAGGTGTTAACTATCTATTTATAAAGGGTATCACAATGGATCCTATGGTTCTCCGAGTGGAATTGTACTTCAAATCTGTATTTCTATCTTCCTAGATTTTCTATTTTTCATCATATTAATTGTTGATTATTGTCTATTGATTTTCATGTCACATACTTTTAGGCTTTTATTTTAAAGGAATAACAACAGCAAGTTAAATGTTTTACTGTTGTTGAGGGGTGTTAAAAAAAAAAACATTTAAAAATACAACAAACAATTTTACATAAACTATAATTTCAAAGTGTTAAAGAACAAAAGCATTGGCCACGTTTTCGGTAATTTGTTATCGCTTTTTCTTTGTTTTGGGCAAAGACATCATCATCATCTTTAAGAACGAATTGAAAAGAAAGCAAAGAAACCCTTTAACTGAAATATTGACATTGAAAGGTTTGAAAAAATCATCACCCTGAGACAGAAATATGAAAATAAAGTGAAAAGCTTAAAAATAAAATAATACGACTGGGTATTTCTGTATGCAAGTATATAAAGGTACTATACAAAGCATATATGTATATATTTAGATACAAATCTTTATATATTATGTCTGTCTACCACTTATTTAAACACTTTAAACACAAGTACTTAATTTAATTTTCTTGTTAAAACCTAATTTTCTGTTTAAACACCTCAAACCAAAACTATATAAACGAGTGTATTTTCAGTTTCCGCTTGCAGGTTGATACCGAGCACCAAATCACCACATTCAGTACTCACCGGTCAAAACAAATTTAAAAAAAAAAAAAATTTAACTTAGTGCAACTAAAATTTACGGATTTTTTTGTGGTTTTGAAATGATAGTTTGAAAAGTTTCCATTTTTAAAAGAGATAAACTAAATTTTAAAGATAAACTAAATTTAATTTTATAAAATGGAAAGGTATTAATGATTTAAATTTAATTTTAAAAAAGTGTAAAAGCAATTAAAGAAATTGTGGTTGAAAAGTTTATAAAGTGATTTTATAATGGTTTGTTTTTGTTTAATAATAGATACTCGACACCGCTAATAGGGCCAAGCTTTGCCGCCCTAACAAATGGATCTGTAACAGACAAGGTGGGTAATATTTTCAAGGAAAAAAGTGTTTTAAAGATTTAATAACTTAAACTATGAGAATATTAAAAAATTTTAAAAATTTTTTTCAAAACAGTTTGAAAAATTCCTGAATTTTTAAACAAAATTTTAAAAAAATCCTGTATAATTGTATAAATAGTAAAACATTTCTATAAATATCAACAATTATTGCTATTGAAAGAATTATAAAAAATTTTCTTATTTTTTGGAAAAAGCTAAAATATTTTCATATTCAAATTTTTTAGTTTTATTAAAAATCTGAAAATATTTTTTCATAATCTGAGAGCTAACAAAATAAGCTATTAAATTGAACAAAATATATTTAAAAATTTTAATATATATTTTTTTAATATAAGAACAAAAAATCGACTAAAATGTTTTGTATAACTAAAAAGAACAAAATACTTTTATAAAAACATTTTGGAATTTTATTAAAAATTTCCAAATATTATTTCATGGTCTGATAGCTGACACTATGAACTTTTAAATTTAGTAAAAGTATTTTCAAAATTATAGTAAAAAAAATTTTTCATATAAAATTAAACTTTGAGAATTTTAAAAAATTTCAAAATAAAAAAAATCCAGGATTTTATACAAAATTAAAAAGTAAGCACTAGAACTAATAAATAATACTCAAAATAATAAAAAATTTGTATAAATATCAAAAAATATGAATTAGGAAAAAAAAAGTTTTATATATCTCCAAAAGCCAAAATAATTTTATATAAAAATTTTTGAGTTTTATTACAAATTTCAAAATATATTTTCATAATCTGAGAGCTAACAAAATAAGCTATTAAATTGAACAAAATATATTTCAACATTTTAATATATATTTTTTAATATTAGAACAAAAAATCGACTAAAATTTTTTGTATAACTAAAAAGGATAAAATACTTTTATACAAAAATTTTCGAATTTTATTAAAAATTTCCAAATTATAATTCATGGTCTGATAGCTGACACTATGAACATTTAAATTTAGTAAAAATATTTTAAAAGTTTAAGTAAAAATTTTTTTCATATAAAATTAAACTTTGAGAATTTTAAAAATTTCAAACATTTTTCAAATCAATTTTTTGCTAGAAAAAATTCCAGGATTTTATACCAAATGTAAAAGATAAGCACAAAAACTACTAAATAATACTAAAAATAGTATAAAATTTTTATAAATATCAAAAAATATTTTTGAATTTTGAAAAAAAAAATTTCATATATCTGCAAAAGCCCAAAATACTTTTATATAACAATTTTTGAGTTTTATTACAAATCTGAAAATATTTTTTCATAATCTGAGAGCTAACACTATAAGCTATTAAATTTATTAAAAAATATTTCAAAATTTGTGTATATATTTTTTTCATCTGGCAACAAACTAGGATAGTTACAAAATTGTCAAAAAGGACAAATAACTTTTGTATAAACATTTTTGAGTTTAATTAAAACTCTGAAAATATTTTTCCATGGTTTGATAGCCAACCACTTAGTGAACTAAATTTAATATAAATTATTTAAAAATTTTAATATAGATTTTTTTAAAGCACCCACAAAAAATTGGTAATTTTCAAAATTTTTAAAAACTAAATTTTTTCGAAAAAAAATTCTGGGTTTTTTACAAAATTTAAAAAATAACATCCATAACTACTGTATTATACAAATATTACAATTAAATTTTAATATAAATCGCTTTAAAGTATCTGCAAATATTTTTTGTTGACATTTGACTGAAAACATATTTTTTATAAAAAGTCAAAATACTTTGGTATGATAAATTTTATTTTAAATTAAAAATCCGAAAATATTTTTTCTGCATTTAATAGCTAACAATATAAGCTTTTAAATATGATGAAAAATATTTAAAAATTGTAATAAAATGTTTTTTAATATAACAACAAACTTTGATAATTTGTTTAGCTATAAAATTCATTGCACAAAAATTTTGTATTTTAAAAAAATCTTCAAACAATAGTTAAAATTTAAAAAATGTTTAATATTTTTATATTAATTAATAGACAACAACATAAACTTTTAAATATAATAAAAAAATATTTAAAAATTTTAATATATATTTTCTTTATAAAGCAACAAACTTTCATAATTAAAAAAAAAAATTAAATTTTTCAAAAGCCTCTAAAATTAAGAAAAACTTAAAAATCTCAAGCTTTTATTTCACAGGCTAATAGCCCACAACATAAACTTACAAATTTAGTAAATTTTTAAGAATTTCTTATCTAATATTTTATTGTACTTTACAGGTTACACCCGACATGGCCCACTTGGTGCATCCATACTGGAATCAATTTCCCGCTATGGAACCAAAATGGGCTAAATTTTTGGCCGCCTATATGGTTCTGATTGCCACGATTTCTTGGTGCGGCAACGGTGTGGTGATTTACATATTCTCCACCACCAAATCTCTGCGTACGCCTGCAAATTTATTAGTTATTAATCTAGCGATATCCGATTTTGGTATCATGATCACCAATACGCCCATGATGGGCATAAATCTCTTCTACGAGACATGGGTATTGGGTCCATTGATGTGTGATGTTTACGCCGGCCTGGGTTCTGCCTTTGGCTGCAGCTCGATATTGTCCATGTGTATGATCTCATTGGATCGTTACAATGTCATTGTCAAGGGTATGGCGGGTCAGCCTATGACCATTAAATTGGCCATAATGAAAATTGCCTTGATCTGGTTTATGGCTAGTATTTGGACCTTGGCGCCAATATTTGGCTGGAGCAGGTAAAATTATATGAAAGTGTGAAATTCTTATTATAAAAACAAACAAAAAAAAACTTCATTAATAGGTATGTGCCCGAGGGCAACTTGACCTCATGCGGTATTGATTATTTGGAACGTGACTGGAATCCACGTTCATATTTGATCTTCTATTCGATATTTGTATACTATCTACCTTTGTTCTTGATCTGCTATTCCTATTGGTTTATCATTGCTGTAAGTAATACGCAAATTCTCTCTCTCTATCTCTCACTTTATAATATTATGTTGTCTTTATTTAGGCTGTATCGGCTCACGAAAAAGCCATGCGCGAACAAGCCAAGAAAATGAATGTCAAATCCTTGCGCTCTTCTGAGGATGCCGACAAGAGTGCCGAGGGCAAATTGGCCAAAGTTGCTTTGGTTACCATCTCCTTGTGGTTCATGGCCTGGACTCCTTACACCATCATCAACACCTTGGGTCTATTCAAATATGAGGGTCTTACACCCTTGAACACCATCTGGGGAGCTTGCTTTGCCAAATCGGCAGCCTGCTACAATCCCATTGTCTATGGTATCAGGTAATAGATTTTCATAAACATCCATATATTTAAACAACATTTATTAAACAAACTTCTTCCCACACTCCCAGCCATCCTAAGTATCGCATTGCATTGAAAGAGAAATGTCCCTGCTGTGTCTTTGGCAAAGTTGATGATGGCAAAGCGAGCGATGCCACCTCTCAGGCTACCAACAATGAATCCGAAACCAAGGCCTAAATTCTACGACTACCGAAAACAACTACTATCACCACCACCACCAGTACCACCTCAATACTTTTTAATAGGAACTTAACTAAATACTATAATCAAGAAAACATCTTATTATTAGCAACTGCAGCAACAGAACGAACGCTTTCGTAGTATACAACTTTAAGAAACAAAACAAAAAAAAAAAAACTTTAATTATTTTTTGATTGTTGTATTTGTCAAGTGTTAAACCGATTATGTATTATTTATACCATATACTATATAACAGCAACAAAGATTTATAAAAAAAAATAGTTAAAGAAAACAAAAAAAACTGTAATACTTGCAATGTCATTAAAGACGAAAAAAATACAAAAAAAAAAAAAAATTAAAAAAATAAAGAGCATGCAAACTTGTAAAAAGTTAGAAAAATTTAAATTCAAGTGGTTTAATTTAATAGAAAAAAATTTAAATTTTTAAATCGAATGGAAAATTCGAAACTTAATTTCTAATTCCAAAATTCACCTAAAATTATTATCTTTTACTTGCAATCAATAAAAATAATATAATTTTTGGATTTTTCATCACTTTTTGCTAGATTTTCAATTTCGAACAAAAGATTTTGAAATTCGAAAATGAAAATCATGTGAAAATATTGGAAATATCCAAAAATTAATTTATTTTTTGTTGATTACAAATGAAAGAGAAATATTTTCAGTGAATTTTGGAAAGTCGAAGTTAAGTTCGAATTTTCGAAAACAAGTGGAAATATCCATAAATTATATTGTTTTTATTGATTAAAAGTTAACGATATTAATTTTTGGTAAACTTTCTAAATTCGAAATTAAGTTCGAATTTTCGAAATTATATTCGAATTTTCAAAAATACATCTAATAGTTTAAATTTTTATAAACATTAAGAATTAAAGCGAAAATATGAGACAATTTTAAATTTTAACTTTTGTTCAAAAATGAGTAACAAGTGAAAAAATTGGATGTATCCAAAAATTATATTATTTTTATTGATTGCAAATAAAAAATAATAAATTCGAAATTAAGTTCGAATTTTCGAAATTAAATTCGAATATTTGAAAATACTTCTGAAAGTTTGAATTTTTATAAACATTAAGAATTAAAGCTAAAATTTATGAAAACTTTAAATTTTCAGTCAAAAATTCTAAATTCGAATTTCAAAATCAATGAAAACTTTGGTTCGAAAATGAAAATCATGTAAATTATGAAAAAATCCAAAAATTATTTTAGTTCTTATTGATTGCAAAGAAAAAATAATAATTTTTGATGAATTTTGGAAATTCGAAATAAAGTTCGAATTTTCGAAATTAAATTCGAATTTTCGAAAATACTTATAAAAGTTTTAACTTTTATAAACATTAAGAATTAAAGCTAAAACTTATGAAAACTTTAAATTTTCAGTCAAAAATTCTATGTTCGAATTTCAAAATAAATAAAAACTTTTGTTCGAAAATGAAAAACAAGTGAAAATATTGAAAATATACAAAATTTATATTATTTTTATTGATTACAAATAAAAAATTATAATTTTTGGTGAATTTTGGAAATTCGAAATTTAATTCGAATTTCCAAAATACTTCTTAAAGTTTAAATTTTTATAAACAAACAAGAATTTAAGCGAAAATTTATGAAATCTTTAAATTTTCAGTCAAAAATTCTATGTTCGAATTTCAAAATCAATCAAAACTTGTGTTCGAAAATGAAAATCATGTAAAAAGTATGAAAAATCCAAAAATTATTTTAGTTTTTATTGATTACAAATTAAAGAGAAACATTTTCTGTAAATTTTGGAAATTCGAAATTAAGTTCGAATTTTCGAAATTAGATTCAAATTTTCGTAAAAGTTTCTAAAAGTTTTAACTTTTATAAACATTAAGAATTAAAGCAAAAATATGAGAGAAATTTAAATGTTTTTCCAAAAATTCTATGTTCGAATTTCAAAAAAATGAAAGAGAAACATTTTCTGCGAACTTTGGAAATTCGAAATTAAGTTCGAATTTTTGAAATTATATTAGAATATTCGAAAATACTTCTAAAAGTTTTAACTTTTATAAACATTAAGAATTAAAGCGAAAATTTATGAAAACTTTTCTATGTTCAAAAATTCTATGTTCGAATTTCAAAATCAATGAAAACTTTTGTTCGAAAATGAGAAACAAGTGAAAATATTAGAAATATTCAAAAATTATATTATTTTTATTGATTACAAGTAAAAATAATAATTTTTGATGAATTTTGGAAATTCGAAATAAAATCCGAATTTTCGAAATTAAATTCGAATATTCGAAAATACTGCTGAAAGTTTGAATTTTTATAAACATTAAGAATTAAAGCGATAATTTATGAAAACTTTAAATTTTCAGTCAAAAATTCCAAGTTCGAATTTCAAAATCAATGAAAACTTTTGTTCGAAAATCAAGCAAAAAGTGATGAAAAATCCAAAAATTATATTATTTTTATTGATTGCAAGTAAAATATAATAATTTTAGCAGAATTTTGGAAATTCAAATTCGAAATTATATTCGAATTTTTGAAAATACTTCTGAAAGTTTGAAAATTTATGAAAACTTTAAATTTTCAGTCAAAAATTCTAGTTCGAATTTCAAAATCTATGTTCGAAAATGAAAATCATGTAAAAAAGTATGAAAAAGCCAAAAATTATTTTAGTTTATATTGATTAAAAATGAAAGAAATATTTTCTGTGAAATTTGAAAATTCGAATTTAATTTCGAAAATACTTCCAAAAGTTTTAACTTTCATAAACATTAAGAATTAAGTTCAAAATGTATGAAAACTTTAAATTTTTAGCCAAAAATTCTATGTTCGAATTTCCAAATATGTTCGAAAATGAGAAACAAGTGGAAATATCTAAAAATTATTTTAGTTTTTATTGATTACAAATGAAAGAGAATAATTTTCAAAATAAATTTGTTCGAAACTGAAAAACTTTTAAAATTATTACAAAAATTATTTTATTAATAAAATTCGAATTTTCGAATTTAAATTTGAATTCTTCTAAAAGTAGGAATTTTTATAAACATTAAGAATTAAAGCACTTCAAAAAAGTGAATAGTTTTTTTCGAAAACAATAAACATTTGTTATTTTTATAATTTTTGGTGAATTTTCATAATTACGGTTGATCATTCGAAAACTGGTTTAAGAAAATTAGACATTTAATAAAACATTTTAGAAATGTTAACTTTTGGCCCAAAAATGTAATGTTCGAAAATCCTTAAAACTGAAAAAATTTCTTCGAAAACGAAAAACATATGAAAATTTAAGAAAAATTATGAAATTCTTGTAAATAAATAATTATAAACTCAAGAAAACAATTTCCAATGAATTTTAGAAATTCGAAATTAAGTTCGGATTTTCGAAATTAATTTCGAATTTTCGCAAATGGTTTAAAAAGTTAAAAAAAAATAAACTTTTGACAATAAAATGTTAAACATAAAACATCATTCAAAATATAAGACCCCAGTAACTTAAAATTAAAATCAACCCTCCCTTTTTGAAATTAAAACTCCATTGATTTATTTTTATTTTTCTTCAACACTTCTCTTACTTAGCTTTCTTTATTACTCTCTCATCTTAATAAATTATTAATGTTCAACTTGTGTATTTAAATGAGTTTTAGTTGGGGGGCAGGGGGGAGCGGTATGAAAAATTGAATAATAAGGCAGGTATAAGGACGGGGCGGGCGGGAGTTTGTTAATTAAAACTTTTTTCACAAAAAGAAAAAAATTAAATTAAAATTACAAAAATAATAATTATAATAATAAAAAAAATTATACAATAATAATAAAAAACATATTGTTAGAAAAAATATTAACAATAATTAACAAAAAAAAAAAACATGTAAAAAGGCATATTTTCAAAAAAGAATATCAACGTTTAAATGTGCGTTGGGGTAAATTAAAAATGAATTTCATTATCATTAAAAATTAATTAAATTGTTAAGAATTTTTATTTGTTTGATTGTTTGTTTGTAATTTCTTTGTTTTATATTTTTTTTCTCTTTTTTTTTTTTTTTTGTTTAACTTATTCACTACAAGAATCATATTCACTGTCACAACGTTTATTACTATTGCGTCTTAAAGAGCTGCGAGTGCTTTTATGATTTAAGGCCACCGAATTATTGTTATTATTATTGAAATTATTATAATTATTATTGTTATTAGGGTTGCTAGTGCTATTGCAGCTGCTAAAAGCAACATTGTTGTTGTTGTTATTGTTGTTATTAACATAAGAATTTGTCTGACGCTCATTTAAATTAACCGTACTTGCTAAATTCTCTGAACGTATTTGGGTGATTAACGACCACAGGCGTACTTCAATGCCCAATCTGTAAGAAAAGAAAAAAAGAAAAATAAAAGAAATTAGGTATTAAATCTTATACAAAACGGATTAGTTTCTTGATTACCAAATATACAAACCAGGTTAGTAATGTACCTAAAAAAAGGAGCTCTTCAAAAACGTTCACTTGATTTTTCAATGTTCACCAAATACTTAACTTTTTAGAACAATTCTGAATGTTCTAAAATAATTTAGAAAATTCGAACTTAATTTCGAATTTATTTTTATGTTTGAAAACATTTAAAGTTTTGAAATTTCTACAAACAATTTCAACTGCCTAAGGAAAATTACAACTTTTTAGGTCTTTTTCGAAAATGTTTAATTAATTTCGAATATATGAACTCAATTTCGAACTTATTTCGAACATTTAAAACTTGGAATTTTTTATTAAAATACAAATATTCCTATATTTTTGTTTAATTTTAACAGATTTTCAATATTTCAAATTAAAATTTGAATAAATTTTGAAAATGTTTGGCAAGATTTGAATTTCGAAATTTGCTTATCAGGTAAAAAAAATTAAAGGTTTTAAAAATATTCTTATATTTCTGTTTCATTTTAACAGATTTTCAATATTCCAGATTAAAATTTGAACAAATTTTGAAAATGTTTGGCAAGATTTGAATTTCGAAATTTGCTTATCTGGTAAAAAAATTAAAGGTTTTACAAAATGTGTTTAGAATTTCTATTTCTTATACAAAATAACAACTTTTTACAGAATTTCGAAAATTCGAACTTAATTTCAATTTTATATTAAGTTCGAAATTTTTCAAAAATGTAAACATTTTTAATTTGTTTATACTATATCAACTGCTTTTTCAAAATTACAACTTTTTATGCCATTTTCAAAAATTCGAAATTAATTTCGAAAATATGAACTCAAATTCGAACTTATTTTTAAGGTACGAAAATCATTTAAAATAAAACTTGAGAATTTCTACTTTTTATTTAAAATTTCAACTTTTTAACACAATTTCGAATATAAGAAAAAATTTAAATTTTCGAAATCAGTTAATTTGAAATTAATTTCGAAAATACGAACTCAATTTCGAACTTATTTTTTTGGGTACGAAAATCATTTAAAATAAAAGTTGAGATTTTGATTAAAATAAAAATATTCTCGAACTTTAATAGGTTTTCTATATCTGAATTTAAAATTTTAAGAAATTTTTGTAAAAATTTAAATTTTCGAAATTAGTTAATTTGTTAAAAATTAATGATTTTGAAAATAATTTTTAGAATTACTACTTTTCATTCAAAATTACAACTTTTTAACACAATTTCGAAAATTCGAACATAAGTTCGAATTAAATTTTTATGTTCGAAAACATTAAAAACTTAAGGTATTTTATCATGATCCAAATATTTTTCAATATTCCTTTAATTTAAATTAAATTTCTACAAACAATTTCAACTGCCTAAGAGAAATTACAACTTTTTATGTCATATTCGAAAATTTTTAATTAATTTCGAACTTATTTCGAACCTTTAAAACTTGAAAATTTTCATGAAAATAAAAATATTGTTTCAACAGATTTTCAAATTTTGAAAAGTTTGACAAGATTTGAATTTCGAAATTTGATAATCAGGTAAAGGTTTTAAAAAATGTGTTTAGAATTTCTATTTGTTATACGAAATTACAACTTTTTAACACAATTTCGAAAATTCAAACATAAGTTCGAATTTATTTTTTATGTTCGAAAACATTAAAAACTTAAGGTATTTGATCAAAATACTAATATTTTACAATATTCCTTCAATTGTACACAAGATTTCTATATTCGAAATAAATAAATTTTAAAATTCTTTTCAATTACACAAGTTTTGAATTTCCGAACTTAATTAATTTGGTAAAAAATTCAAGATTTTTCAAACTGTGAGCAGAATTTCGACATCTTGTGCGATATTACAACTTTCTATGACAAATTAAGAGTTTTGAATTTTCGAAAATATTAAATCTGGCTGAAAATCAATGATTTTGCAAATCAAAATTCAAAGATTACATTCTGCAATCATTCATCTGCTATCATTCATGCCCACGATCTATTGTCTTTTGAACACTTTTAGAAGTACAATTTCAAATAGAATTCCACAAATCACATTTCTTATATATCATGAATGAGACGAAATTTAGTTACATTTACTGTAACTTAGGGACTATTATGTCAGTTTCCGAAGTGGTATTACAGACGTCAACTGGCAGCTATCATTTCCTGTTGCCAAATTTGTGGGGTGTATTCTTTTTATTATTACTAAATTGTTGTTATTGGTTTTATGCTGTCTTCCCCAAGTTATTAAATTTAACACACTTTTGGTTTGTGTCTTAGCTGAACAAATATATATGTATTTATACTTAATCATACACTTACCTTAAATCTAATCTCATTAAATCCAACTTTTCCATATTGCAGATAAAATCCTCATAGGAAAAACCCTCATTCAATATGACAGTCTTGGAAACTTCATCAATATCATGTTGAGTCAACCACTCCTCCAATTGTTCGTCGACCTCTTCGAGGCCACCATTATACGAACTAACATTGCTAACAGATCTGCGGGCAAATTGACGTTTTAGCTGGCGATTGGGCTTTTTATTGCATGCCGTATACTTGGTGCGCCTGGTACGTTTGCGGCCCATATAGAAATGAGCCAATTCTTTGCTGATATTTTGTAAAGCCTTCAAACTTTGCTTTTGATGTTCTAAATGTTGATGATGAAACTTGCGATTAGATTCCTTAATGTCTCTAAGCAGGCGCACACATTCGGTGGAGGAGAAACTATTGCTGTCTTCTTCCATGGCGGGCGTATTACTGCAGGCTATGTGATTAGGATCAAAGGCGGCAATTTTCTCCTGGCTATCCGTGGAAGTTTGCTGTTGATTGTGCACACTTTCATCATCGATCAAAGACAGTTCTTTGCCCAACAGATTGGCCCCCAGTTCGGGTGATAAAATCATAACACAAGCCTGTACCGCCTGTTTAACTAGATTATCTAAGGCAAACATCCAATGAGGTTTTATAGAGTGCATTCTTAGCACAGAGATGACAGCATCTTGAAATGAATACAAAGCCAAATGCAAATGATCCAAGGCGGCTGCATCGTAGTTTAACTCCTCCTTTAAACTATTTATACACGCCTCTAAATGTTTTTCCTTTTCGTTCATTATGTATTCTCTGATGCCGTGCAAGAGTTTTTGCAATTTACTTTTTGTTAGGGTCATTATGTTGCTGTGTTCAGGGTTTAGTTTCTCTAGCCACAGATCACATATTTTGGACTCATCCGTCGTTAGGACTTTCGATAAAGTGGTACGGCGTTGAGATTCTTTTTTGAGATGATAGAAATCATTGGTTTCACTGGTCTCTGAACTGGCGCCAGTGCGTAGCGAGGGTGTGGATACTTCGATTTCGGGCGACAGTAATGTGCCCGAAGAGTTCCGTCTTTCCATGGTGAACGATTGGTGGCTGGGTAGATTTTCAATGTCCACGGATGTACTGTGAAAGCCTCTGAAAAGTATAAAATAATTTCGAAATTTAGTTTTCAGTAAAAATGTTTAAATATTGAAAAAAAAACTAAAAATTTTTCCAACATTTTGAATTTCGAAATCTTTGTGAAAACGGCGGAAATAAAACTACAATTTTCGAAATTCAGATCGAATTTTCTAAAATGTTATAATTTTTAATATTACTTATTTTATATTACAAAAATTTTGATTTTCGAAGTTTTCCTTAAATATTTTGAAATTCGAAAATCGGAAACCGTGTGAAAATGGCAGCAAAATACTAATATACTCTTATATTTGCAATAAACAAGCAAAATATAATTTTTTGAGATAAAAATACAAATTTCGAAATTATGTTCGAATTTTCGAAATTAATTTCGAATTTTCGAAAATGTCTCAAAATGACTAAATTTTCATTATCAATTGAAAATAACAAAGAAAATTTAATTTTTTTGATATTTCCTAAACAAATTTGAATTTCGAAATAAGAAAATAATTCGAAATTTCCAAAATTTTTCATTAAAAAAAACAAAATTAAATTATCTTTAACAAATAGTTTTTATTTTTCTACTCACTCTATTTCTGGTGTCGTTGGCGTATTACCAGATCTCGGCCGATTGACTAAACGATCAGCTGGTACCGAAATACTGCGACTAAAGTCTGTACTGGAAGGTGTACCCAACCTGAGTTTACGATGTTTACTGAAAAAAGCAAAATAAAACATAAACAAATTCATCTCCAAACAACTCAAATCCTCTAACACTCACTCTGTTAAAAATGGATCTTCCAACAGCTGGGCCGCTGTTGGTCGGTCCGACTCCTGTATAACAAAACATCTTAATATAAAACTCTTAGCAGCCGGCGACAATTCATCCGGTATTGTGGGATGTTTTTTATAGTAACCCACTTTAAACATGGCCGCCTGAGCTGAACCCAACTCTATAAAAGGTCTTTTACCGGTCGCCATTTCCACATTGGTGCAACCAAATGACCAAATATCAGCTGCCGGTCCATAGCCACGAAAACCCAAGTCTATAACCTCGGGAGCCATGTACTGTAAGGTGCCGGTAAATGTAGAGACCATGGGATTAATGCCCGCCAAACGTTTGGAAGTGCCAAAATCGGATATTTTCACCACACCACTATAAGTGTTGACCAGCACATTGTCACCCTTAATATCACGATGGACAATTTTCTGTTCATGCAAATATTTGAGACCTTCGAGAATTTGTTTTGAATAAAATGCCATGGTAGATTCGTTGTCCTTCAAAGGACCCCATTTCTTTTCAAGCAAATCGGAAAGAGAACCACCCGGCACCTGTTCCATAAAGATTTTGAAGAAGCCATCCTCCGACAAAGAGCCAATGTACTAAAATTAATAATAAAATTAATAATACAAATAAAATTCCTTTAAAATTTTGTTAAATGCAACCACCTACCCTAACAATATTACGATGCCTTAGCTGTGAATGCAATTTGATTTCCTCATGCAAGGGCTGCACATCTTGTGAGTTCTTTTCCGGCACTTCTTTTATGGCAATTCTTACTTGCGTGTGTTTATCACGGGCCGCATACACAGTACCGTAAGTGCCTTTGCCCAATACAATTTTACGATTTTGATCATCATAATCATACTCATACTAAAATTGTTGAATATACAATAAAAATATATTTAAATTTAAATTTATTTAAACAAATATTAGTTATACCTCTATTTGTGGTGGCTCTTCCTCATTGAGATTAACAAACACATCCTGATCGGAAGCCATTTCCCATATCAATTCATAGAATCGTTGACGACACTCGGTCGATGGGAAGTAGATTTGAAAATCATCTGAATTGTGATGCACATACAAATAGGCACAACGATCGTCTCGCTTATACAAACTGACCGATTTGATTTGTGAGGCAGTGAATACAAAATCATGAACTTTTTTACATTCGTTTTTGGCATGAGCCAAACAAACGTTAATGATTTGTATGGATTTCTCTTCGGCATCCATGTTGATGTTGACATAACTGGGCATATAGATTTTTTGGGGTTCAACGATCTAAAAAGTTGCAAAAAAAAAAGAAAAAAATAAAATTAAAAAAACAGTCAAATTAAGTTCATAAATGTCTTAAAATTTCAACATTTTCAATATTTATCTGAAAATTATAAGAAAGTGATAATTTTTTGATATTTTCCTAAGAATTTTTATTTTCGAAATTCGATAAAAGGATAAAAATGAAAAAAAAAACCTTTGTTTTCATAATATTTAAGCAAAATATAGTATTTTCGAAGATTAAAAAAAATTTCGAAATGAAGAAATAATTTTGTATATTTCCTTAAGAGTTTTGAATTTCGAAATTCGAAAAAACTATTCAAATGGCAGAAAAATACAAAGATATTTCTGTTTTCATAATATTTAATAGAAATATAGTATTTTAGAACACAAATACAATTTTCGAAATTTAGTTCGAATTTTCGAAAATGTCTTAAAATTAAACATTTTTATTATTGATGTAAGAATTAAGACAACAATAATTTTTTCTAGTGGCTACTTAAGATTTTTTTAGTTTCAAAAGGATTAAATGGCGGAAAATTTTTTTTTTTTTTAAATTTTCGAAATTTAGTTCGAATTTTCGAAAATGTCTTAAATTTGTAATATTAAATGAAAATAATAAATAAACCGATATTTTTGTGATATTCCCTCAATAAATTTCAATTTCGAAAAAATTAATAAAATGGCGAAAAATATGACTTAAAAATACGGTATTTATAGATGACGTATCTTTTGAACACGATTTTTGTTTTTAATAACTTATGTGTCATTTTGAAGGATACATATCTGTAATTTATTATCTCTAAGTTATTGAATATTATAGTGTAAAGTTTTTTTTTTTTTTTTGCTTTGAAAATGTCGAATTTTGTGCCATCAAAGCGTCATATGCGGGAAGTTTTGCTTTAATTCTTTAATTTGACAAAAAAGTGCCTTTGAAGAATAGCGATTGCTCACCAAAGCTTATGGTGAATGCGTTCCATCGGTTTCAACGTGCGAGAGATGGTTTGTGCGGTTCAGAAGTGGTAATTTTGACACGCAAGAAAAAAATCTATCAAAAAGCTCGAATTTTCCAAATTTTTTAAAATATGTTAAAACTAAAAATTTTTATTAATTATTAAAAATAATACTAAACAAATATTCATTTTTATATTTTTTCTAAAAACGTTTGAAAATTAGAGTATTTTTTATAACAAAAATAAAAAATTTCGAAATTAAATTCGAACTTTTTTCTTATAAATTCAATTCTGAAAATTAAATAAATCTCTTTCTTTTCACAAGAACAAGCAGAATAATGTATTTTTCAACAAAAATAAAAATTTCGAATTTTCGAAATTATGTTCGAAAATTTCAATGTTTAAGCTAAATAAAACAAAAATGTTTTATATTTGTACAAAATAATCCTCAAATACTGTAATTTATATATTTTTTCTTTAATAAATTTAATTTTGAAAATTGTTTTCATAAAAAACAAGCAGAATAATGTATTTTTCAACAAAAATACAAATTTCGAATTTTCGAAATTATGTTCGAATTTTTGAAAATGACTCAAAAAGTTAAAATTCAATGTTAAAGCTAAATAAAACAAAAATGTTTTATATTTGTACAAAATAATTTAAAAAAACTGTAATTTTTAAATTTTTTCTTTAATATATTTAATTTCGAAACTTGTGAAAATGTCTGAAAATCAAATAAATCTCTTTGTTTTCATAAAAAACAATCAAAGTAATGTATTTTTCAACAAAAATAAAAATTTCGAATTTTCGAAATTATGTTCAAATTTTCGAAAATGACTCAAAAAGTTAAAATTTTCAATGTTAAAGCTAAATAAAACAAAAATGATTTATATTTGTACAAAATAATTTTAAAAAATTATAATTTTTAAATTTTTTCTTTAATATATTTAATTTCGACAATGGAAAACTTGTGAAACTTGTCTGAAAATCAAATAAATCTCTTGTTTTGCATTTTTCAACAAAAATAAAAATTTTGAATTTTCGAAAATGACTCAAAAAGTTAAAATTTTCAATGTTTAAGCTAAATAAAACAAAAAATGTTTTATATTTGTACAAAATAATTATCAAATACTGTAATTTATATATTTTTTCTTTAATAAAATTAATTTCGAAAATTGAAAACTTGTGAAAATGTCTGAAAATCAAATAAATCTCTTTGTTTTCATAAAAAATAAGCAAAAAAAATTTTTCAACAAAAATAGAAATTTCGAATTTTTGAAAATGACTCAAAAAGTTAAAATTTTCAATGTTCAAGCTAACTAAAACAAAAATGTTATATATTTGTACTATTTTTATATTTTTTCTTTAATATATTTAATTTCGAAACTTGAAAACTTGTGAAAATGTCTGAAAATCAAATAAATCTCTTTGTTTTCATAAAAAACAAGCAAAGTCATGTTTTTTTCAACAAAAATACAAATTTCGAATTTTCGAAAATGACTCAAATTGAATTTTGTATTGATCATGCTCAATAATGCAAAAAAAAGTAATATTTACTCAAAATAATATAAAAAATATTATATTTTCTTGAATAAGATTAATTTGGAAATCATGTGAAAATTAATGAAAAATAAACAAATCTCATGTTTTCATAAATAAAAAACAAGCAAAATAAAATATTTTCGAACTTAAATAAAATTTTCAATATTATGTTCTAAATTGTCTCACAAAGTTGAAATTTGTATAAATCATGTGAAACAATTTTATATTTCTTTCCTAATATACTTGATTTTGAAAATTGAAATCTTGTGAAAATTACTGAAAATCAAAAAATTATTATGAACGAAATTTCGAAATTTAATTACCAAAAATGTTTATCTCTAAAAATCGTTTAAAAATATACTTTATAAATAATCATTCCCACACTCACCAATATCGGAAACCGAATATTACTTATTTCACTACTATCGGTGGCCACCAAAAAGAAATCCATCCAAAACTGAAAAATTTGCTCCTCTATTGTCGGCTGATGATCATCGCCCTTCTTGCGAAAACAATGTATTAAACTAATATTGCCAATGGTCGATTTCAAATACCAATTCGGCGGCTTCAACTTAAACATACATTCAGCCGCCTTAATAGCTTTAGCATAATCTTCGGCCAACACGGAAATCTCAAAGAACGTAGCCACATCCCAGTACTCTGTCAGCGATGATAAACTACCCTTTTTACCAATCAAATTATTCAAAGTCATGCCAATATGCTGTAATTCCTCGGTATTCGAAAACTCTTTGCCGTCGATGACCAACAATGTGGCCAGATTAATGCCAGCATATTCATTGGGTTGTACTTCGAAACTTTGACGATACCATTTGATGGCATTACGCAGACTGACCGTATCGGTGTAATCGGATTCGACAAATATATCTTTATAGATGCGTCCGCATAAACACAACATATCAGGAAATTCATTTTCTTTCTTTTCTAAAGCCTTCAGGGAAGACTCTAAAGCCTTTTCACGGTCGCCCTTTTTGTTGCGACGATTTAATGCAAAGGCATACAGGAAGCTCATATTACCCGTTTCCACATATTTACGGGTATTGGGTATATTTTTCAAATCATTCACCAAACACACCATGGCATCATAGTCCTGAACATCACGCAGTGAACACATAAAACTGTGTACTACTTCACCCGATAGGACATGGGCATCGTCTAAACGTTTGCGCATTTCATGTAAAATACTTTGCAGTTTCTTTGAGTTGGTGGCAAAGGTTTCGCGGGCCTGTCTCAAATCAATAAGAAACTTTTCACGCATGTGAGCTCTGTTTAAAAAAAGGAAAAAACATAATTAAGTAAATTATAAAAAGGAAATTTAGAAAAGTTTATTTACTTGGATTGTATTTCAACATCTTGCAGCAAACGTCTAATTCTAGCCTGTAAAGTGGGTATTTTTGTATCAGCTGGTAACTCTTTGTTGAAATTGGTTAAATTACAAACACCATATTCTGTATTCAGTTTATATGACAAAAATGTGTAGTTGGGAAATGAAAGCTGCAAAGACAAACAGAAATAAAATAAAAAATATTAGAATTTTAAAAGAGAACATGAAATTTAAGCTATAATAAAAAATTGTTAATGCCTTAAGGAAGTACCCGTACAAGTTATAACAAAAAAGAAGTGGGTAATTAAAAAAAACTTTAAACAATACTAAAGGTATGGAGTTACTTAGTAATAAAACAGTTAAACACGTCTAATATGAGTATGTTTTTATTATTCGCTGTCATTTATTACCTTAATTTATAATTTAAACGTTTCAAATTACATACATACTTTTATTTTCAATGTTGATCACAAATTTTATAGAAAATGTATTTTTTTAATTTTCTCCAAACTATTTACAATAAACAAGCCAAATAGAATTTTTTGGACTAAAAATTCAATGTTCGAATTTTCGAACATGTCTCAAAATGTGTCAATATTCAATATGAACTACAAGAAATAATAATAATAAAAAATTTGAAAATTTTTGGAGAATCTATAATTTCGAATTACAATAATTAAAATCCAAAATTTATAATTAATATTCAGCGATTTATAATATTTTGGGACAAAAATAAAATTTTCGAAAATAAGTTCGATTTTTCAATCATGTTTTTAAATAAGTTAGTTTTCATCATTATCTAAAAATAATTAAGAAAAATTAAATTTTTAAAACATTTTTTCTAAATATCCAAAATTATTCAAAAATTAACGAATATTTTGGAATACAAATTTTTTTCCAAATTTAATTCGAATTTTCAAACCTGTTTCGAAATGTGTTAATTTTTAAGTTCAATTGAAAATAATAAAGGAAAAGTAAATTTTTTGGAAATTTTGTTGAGTAATTCCAATTTCGAAATTCCAAAATTATCAAAAAATCAACGAAAATAAAAAAATCATCTAGTTTTCATAAAATGTAAGCAAAATAAAGCATTTTAGAACAAAAATTAAATTTTCGAAATTAAGTTCGAATTTTCGAAAATGTCTTAATTTTCAATCTAAATCAAAAATAATAAAGAAAAAGTAAACTTTTGGAATTTTTCTTGAAAATTTATAATTTCGAAAATCGAAAATTATGCCAAAATGAACCAAAACAGAAAATTTTTTTTCTTTTTGTAATATTTAAGCAAATTACAATATTTTAGAACAAAAATAAAATTTTCGAAATTAAGTTCGAATTTTTGAACATGTCTCAAAATGTCTTAATTTTCAATGTTAATTGAAAATAATAAATAAATAATAAGTTTTAGCCACTTTTGTGGAGAATTTCCAATTTCGAAATTTGAAAATAAGCAAAAATTAACAAAAACACAAAGATATTTTTATTTTCCAAATACCTATTTTAAAACAAAAATAAATAAAGTTCGAATTTTCAAAAGTGTCTCAAAATGTCTTAATTTTCAATTTTAATCAAAAATAACAATGAAAAAGTATGTTTTAGCAACTTTGGTTGAGAATTTATAATTTCGAAATTCCAAAATTATCCAATAATCAATGAAAATACTAAATTCTTTTTATTTAAGCAAAATACAATATTTTAGAACAATAATTAGGTTTTCGAAATTAAGTTCAAATTTTCGAACATGTCTCAACATGTCTTAACTTTCAATCTAAATGAAAAATAATAATGAAAAACTAAATTTTTGGAATTTTTGTAGAAAATTTATAATTTTGAAAATCGAAAATTATGCCAAAATGAACCACAGCAGAAAAATCTTTTTCTTTTTGTAATATTTAAGCAAATTACAATATTTTAGAACAAAAATAAAATTTTCGAAATTAAGTTCGAATTTTTGAACATGTCTCAAAATGTCTTAATTTTCAATCTAAATCAAAAATAATTAAGAAAAAGTAAGTTTTTGGAATTTTTGTTGAGAATTTATAATTTCGAAATTCCAAAATTATCCACTAATCAATGAAAATACAAAATTATTTTTATTTCCACAATATTAAGGCAAAATGCAACATTTTAGAACAAAAATTAAATTTTCGAAATTAAGTTCGAATTTTCGAACATGTCTCAAAATGTCTTAATTTTCAATCTAAATCGATAATAATAAAGAAAAAGTAAGTTTTTTCGTATTTTATTGAGAATTTTTAATTTCGAAAATTGATAATTATGCCGAAATGAACCTAAATAAAAAAATCTTTTTATTTTTGTAAAATTTAAGCATATTATAAAATTTTAAAACAAAAATAAAATTTTCGAAATTAGGTTCGAATTTTCGAATATGTCTCAAAATGTCTTAATTTTCAATCTAAACGATAAATAATAAAGAAAAAGTAAATTTTTGGAACTTTTCTTAAGAATTTAAAATTTTGAAAATCGAAAATTATGCCAAAATGAACCAAAACAGATAAATCTTTTTATTTTTGTAATATTTAAGCAAATAACAATATTTTAGAACAAAAATAAAATTTTCGAAATTAAGTTCGAATTTTCGAACATGTATCAAATGTCATAATTTTTAATGTTAATCAAAAATAATAAAGAAAAAGTAAGTTTAAGCAACTTTTGTGGAGAATTTCCAATTTCGAAATTTGAAAATAAAGCAAAAATTAACAAAAACACAAAAATATTTTTATTTTCTAAAAAATAATGTTCGAATTTTCAAAAATGTCTTAATTTTCAATTTTAATCAAAAATAATAAAGAAAAAGTATGTTTTAAGAACTTTGGTTGAGAATTTATAATTTTTAAATTACAAAATTATCCAATAATCAATGAAAATACAATACTTAAAAGAAATACAATATTTTAGAACAATAATTAGATTTTCGAATTTTCGAAATTGTCTCAAAATTTCACAATTTTCAATCTAAATCGATAATAATGAAGAAAAAGTACATTTTTGGAATTTTTGTTGAGAATTTATAATTACAAAAATAGATAATTTTGCCGAAATGAACCAAAACAAAAAAATCTTTTTATTTTTGTAATTGTATTTAAACAAATTACCTATAATATTTTAAAACAAAAATAAAATTTTCGAAATTAAGTTCGAATTTTCGAATATGTCTCACAATGGGTTAATTTTCATATTGATGATATTTATTAAAAAAATAATAAATGTCTCATCAAAATTATTTAATTTTCACATTAATATTTATTAAAAAAAAATAATATTAAAGAAAACGTAAATTTTTTGAAATTTTGTTGAGAATTTTTAATTGTGCCTATTTAAGCAAATAGGTACATATTTTAGAAAGAAATTAAATTTTCGAATTTAAGTTCGTATATTCACACAACACATTTCAAAGTGTTAATTTTCAATATTAAATATAAATAATAATGAAATTATTAATTTTCTTTGAGAATTTTCAATTTCGATTATCAAAAACATTAGGAAAATAGCTAAATTAAACTCATTGATTTACTTATCATAATGTTTTGTTGTTGTGGTAATGTAAATACCTACTACGTATAAAATGTTTATTAAAAAAAATTATAAACAAAAAATTTACCTCCAAAAACGTGTGTTTATGGGAGATATTTACCAAAAAATAAAGAAAAAATTTTTAAAAGAACAATGATTTTATGGCTAGCTTAAATAAACAACAACAACTACCTATAAATTACCTACTACAAAAAAAACAAAGAATTAAATAACAAACATGAAAAATTAAACAACAATTAAATGTATTAATACAACAATAAAAAATCAACTAAAAAATACCATGTGTAATGTAAACAAAACCAAAAATAAAGAGCAAAACAAAAAACCGCAAATAATGAAAAAAAAACTAGAAGAAAAAAACTAATCAAAATAAATAAATACATGAATGAATGAACGTATAAAATGAAACAAAAGTAGAGAGAAAAAAAGGCAGACAGACAGATAAGTGGGAGGTGAAACAAGAGAATTGAAAATAAAATGTAAACAAAACCAGTTTTAATGGCGAAAAAAAAAATGATAAAGCAACAACCAAATAATTTACAACTACAAACCAATAAACAAACAAACATGCAGCAAGCAAACAACCCACATCAAAAGCAACAACAATAAAAACTATTTGACATTTCGTGTAAATTGTTTCCCTCAGTTGTAGTACAATATTTGTATTAATTTTTTCTCTGCAGCAGCGTTTATATCAACTGTTTCTTCATGCCTTCAGATATTGGAACATGTAAATTCCCATGAAAAGATAAACACAGGACTTCAAATTTGCTTCTAGTCTTGTTTAATTATAAGGAAATTTGGCGTCAACTTCGCTGCTTTTTTTCACATTACAATTTCTTCTTCTTTTACTTCTATTAATGGCGGGTCAAAATTAAGACAACGGTGTAAATAAAACAACAACAACAACAAGTAGTCATACATAAAAACAGCAATAATTCAAGTTAAATGTTTGAGTGCATATGTGTTTAAGTTTATGTATGAGTGGAATTGTGTGTGCAGAGATAGGACACACTGTTATACAATAATACAGTACGTAATTGTTGTTATGTCAAAAAAAAAAAAAACTACGAACAACAACAACAACAATCATTTGTGTTGTTGTTTTAGAGATTATCAGAGCTGTTAACTATGAAATAGTGAATTTTGAAGGAATTTTAAGATTGATAAAGAAAATCTACTTAAAGATTTGTATATACCTATACGTATAAGAAAATATGTACTAGTTTTAATTATAACAATTAACATTTAACAGAAATACTAAATAGGAATTACATACTAAAATTAGAAAAAAAAAAAAATTATAAAATTAAAAATTTTTTCAAAAACAAAAATTTGAGAAAATATATGTAGGTGCAAGAGGGAAACTATAAAAAACTCAAAGAAAAAATTTCTCAAAAAAGCTACACATACCTACGAACGAGTGTTGTTTTTGTTTTCATAAACATAGTTTAGGTTTTTAGACTTAGGTTTTTGACAACCGAGTTAGGTCTTTGACAGTAGAGTTTCCGCTCTATGTATATTTTCTCTATGACTAGGTACCTATTTAATTAAGTTTTTTAAATTTTTTGAATTAAAAACATACCTATGAACTAATTTAAATAAATATGAAAAATTTTAATTTTAGAAATTCGGATTTTGAAACTAAAGTGTCAAAATTAAGTTCGAATAATCAAACTGTTTCAAAATGTCTTAATTTTCAGGGTCAATTGAAAATAATAAAAAAAAGAAGAAAATGTTGGAAATTTTTGTTGAAAATAACTAATTTTCAAATTCGAATATTAAGCAAAAATTAACGAAAACATAAAAATCTTTTTGTTTTCATAATAGGTATTTATGTATAATTTAACATTTCGGAACAAAACATTAATTTTCGAAATTATGAATGTTCGAATTTCAAAATTTAACATTTCGGAACAAACATAAATTTTCGAAATTATTAATGTTCGAATTTCAAAATTGTCGCATTTTTTTGAAAATTTGTTTTGGAAATTTTGAAATTAAGTTGAAATTTTCGAAAATATTTTAATTTTTAAAATTTTGTTAAAAAGAAATTTTTAAAATTTAATAATTTTTTGTTAAATTTTTTTATTACAAAATTCGAATAGGACGAAAAAATTTTTTATTTTCATAATAGGTACAGGCAAATCCCGGTATAACGAATCTCACTTTAACGAAAATCCGAGTTAACGTTCTTCCAAATTCGTAACATTAACTACCTTATATAACGAACGTTTCAAAATATGTATGCTCGATACCTATAACGAATTGTGAGAAAAATCCGTCGATCTTTAAAGAATGGTGAATACATCTTGATGGAAAATGAGTTTTATTGTTGGTTTCTCGACCAGAGCAATAAATAAAACACATTCCAGTTAATGGCATTGCTTTAAAAATCAAAGTTATGTACATAAATACAAAATTGGCTTTATATTGGTTGATTCAATGCAAGTTGGCTGTCTAGATACAAAAAAAGGTTTTAAACTTCTTAAAGAATCTGGAGAGAAGTTATCATGAAATTATAGTTGAGCACAATCTAATTCTTGATGTTATTTTCAATGCGGACGAAACTAATCTATATTGGAAAATGATACCAGATAAAACTTTTCTTCACGCCCGAAAGTCAAGAATATGAGATGAAGGAAGACGATGGAAATAATGGACCTGCTCAAATTGTGGATGTTACTAATAAAACCAAAATAAGACACACCGTAATAATAAATTCGTTTGAAACATCTATTCTATGGAGTCAGCAGAACAACATCGATTGTTCAAATTGATACAAGAAATCCAGGAAGAAGCAGTCAAAAAAAAATTATAAATTGGACAAAAAACACCAATGAGCGATTTTTTTCATCGCTGATTGTTGTTGTATAAGCTTTATTGAATGGAAAAACATTTACATATGTTTTTTTGTTTATTTATTAAAAAATAAATCTCTATATAACGATTTTTTCAATTTAACGAATGGACCTGACAACATATCGTACCGGATTTGCCTGTATTGCTTTAATACTATTTAATATTTTAGAACAAAAAGCAATTCATATGTGTTGAATTTCCATTTTATCTAAAAATAATAAAGAAAACGTAAATTTTTGGAATAATTGTTTCATGATAAATGATTCATGTACAAAAAAAAAAAAAAAAAAAAAAAAAAAAAAAAAAAATTGTTTAGATTTCCTAATTTCGAAACTCGAAAATTATGCAAAACTTAACGAAATTACAAAAATCTATTTATTTTCATAATATTTAAGCAAAATACCTATAAATAAAATTTTCGAAATTTCAAACATAACAAAACAAATTTTGAAATTCAAATATTACGCAAGATTTATTTCCATAATATTTAAGCAAAATATAACATTTTGGAACAAAATTAAATTTTCAAAATTAACTTCGAATTTTTGAAACTACATTCATTCGAATAAAAGAAAATTTTTAATTTCGAAAATTAAAAATTATGTAAAAATTAAAAAGACCTCAATAAATTATTTTAGAACAAAAATTAGATTTTCGAAATTATGTTCGAATTTTCAAACATGCCTTAAAATGTCTAAATTTTCAAGGTCTATTAAAAATTATAAATAAAAGCTAAATTTTAAGAATATTTAACTTTGGAATTTTCGAAATTATGTTCGAATTTTCGAACATGCCTAAAAATGTTTGAATTCTCAAGGTCTATTAAAAATTATAAAGAAAATCTAAATTTTAAATATTTTTAACATTGGAATTTTCGAAATTATGTTCGAATTTTCGAACATGACTTAAAATGTTTCAATTCTCAAGGTCTATTAAAAATATTAAAGAAAAAGCATATTTTAGGAATTTTTAAATTTTAGTTGAAAATTTCTAATTTCGAAATTAAGTTCGAATTTTCTAACATATCTCAAAATGGGTTAGTTTTAAATATTTGTTAGAAATAATAATGAAAACGTAAGTTTTTGGAATTTCTGATGTGATTTTCTAAATTTGAAAATTACGCAAAAAAATATTTTAGGAATTTTTAAATTTTGTTTGAAAATTTTAAATTTCGAAATGTTTAAATTTTCGTACATGACTCAAAATGTCTTAATTTTAAATACATATTTATTAAAAATAATATAGAAAACCTAAATTTTGTTGAGATTTTCTAATTTCGAAATTTGAAAATTAAGCAAAAATTAACAAAATCGCAAAAACATTTTCATTTTCATAATATTTAAGCAAAATATAATGTTTTAGAACAAAAATAAAATTTTCGAAATTAAGTTCGAATTTTCGAAATTATGTTCGAATTTTCCAACATGTTGCAAAATGTCTAAATTTTCAAGATGTATTAAAAATAATAAAGAAAATGTAAATTTTAAGAATTTTTCTTAACAATTTCTAATCTCGAAATTCGAATATTACGCAAAAATGAACGAAAACATTTCTTTCGAATTAAAAAGTAACTGATATAAATATGTTAAATAAATGTCTGTTTTATCAGCTTGTGTTTCGAAACTAAAGTTTCTTTAAAATATTAAAGTAGTATTCAATACTAAGAAATATAACTACTCCCTTCTGGGTTTAAAAACAAATTTAAAAATATATGTAGATATATTCAATAAAAAAAACAAAACAACAAATTCATTTGTAACAAAATCAACAACAATATGTAAATTAATTTCAAAAGTGTAGGTGTCATTTACACAAACACATTTAGAGACACATTCACCTATAATAACATTTTGTTTTAAATAAATAAATGCACTTTATAAAAATACAATTAAAAAAAAAAAAAAATGTAAAACGGAAATACAATCAATAAAAATAACAAATTACAAAGCGAAAAAAAAAACAAAATAAAGAAACAATAAAAACAAATTCATTCATGGTCTCGCCACTAACTTACCTTTAAACTTAAGGTCTGCTTCGAGTGTACATCATTGTAGATCAGTATATTCTCTTTCATATTGAACGATTCACGTACACCCAAATGATACGATAGTGATCTTTGATGAGCCTGTATGCTCAAATCGATGACAGCGACATCAGCATTATAAAATGTTTCCAATTTTTTCGTTTCACCGAAATCTAATTTGTCAAACTGCAAAGAAGAGCCAACAAAAATAAAGACAATTTAGAAAATGTTGTTGAATGAAGAATTTAAGAAAGAAATATGTATCAATTGAATTAAATTAAATTGGTTATTGATGTAATAGCAAATTTTTTTTTGGTTTAAGATCAAAGTCCTAAATTTAGAGAGGGGTTGTTAGGGTAAGTGAATTTTTTTTCTTTAGAAATATAGGAAAATTAAAGAAATTTTATGAATGAAACTTAAATTTATTTGCAAACCAATACAATTTAAATGAAGTATGTATTTAATTTAATGAGAGACATTATATAACAGATGTATTTTTTCATATTTTGGCCATTTTTTTAACTTAACGAAACTTTATTTTTAAAAACAAAAGCATTTTAATAAAGATTTTTATATAATCGTTGAAAATACAAAATTTGCTCTTGAAATCTATAAAAAAATCAAAATTACGGCCAACTCAAAAAACTTAACGAAACTTTTTAGTAAGATTTTCTATTTTTATTTTTTAAACAAAATAGATTTCAAGTGAGCTTTTCATATATTCGTTAGACATATAAAAACTGCTATTGAAATCAATAAAATTTTGTCATTTTGGATGAATTAAAAATTTAACGAAACTTTAGTTTTAAAACCAAAAGGATTTCAAAAAAGATTTTAATATATTTTAGAACATAGAAAACAACTATTCAAACAAAAAAAAATTATGTAATTTTTAATGATTAAAAAAAACTTAACGAAACTTTATTTTCTAAACCAAAAGTATACCAAGGGAGATTTTTATATAATCATTGAACATAAAAACCAGCTATTTTAGATAATTTAAAAAACTTTTATTTCTATACCAAAATTATTTTAAGGGATATTATTATTTATTTACTGAACATAGAAAATCAGTTATTTAAATCAAATACATATTTTAATTTTGAATGAATTAAAAAGCTTAACGAAACTTTATTTTTTTTTAAACAAAAGAATTTCAAAGGAGATTTTTACAGATTCATTGAAGATGAAAACCAGCTTTTTTACTCAAGACCAAAATTTTAATTTTGACAATTTAAAAAACTTAACGAAACTTTATTTTTTTTTTTAACAAAAGAATTTCAAAGGAGATTTTTATAGATTCATTGAAGATGAAAACCAGCTTTTTTTATCAAGAACAAAATTTAAATTTTTACAATTTAAAAAACTTAACGAAACTTTATTTTCTAAACCAAAAACATTTCAAGCATGATTTTTATATATGCAATGACCAAGGAAATCTAATATTTAAATCCATTAAAATATTTAAATTTTGACAATTTAAAAAACTTAACGAAGCACTATTTTCTAAATCACAAACATTTCAAGTATGATTTTTAAATATTTAGTGACCACAGGAAATCTTATATTTAAATCCATAAAAAAAATAAATTTTTGGTGATTTTAAAAACTTAACGAAACTTTATTTTCTAAACCAAATAAAAATTTTAAGATAATTTATTATATTCATTTAATTTAGTTAAAATACTTTATAAATTATAAAAAATTCTAACTTCTGGCCATTTAAAAAACTTAACGAAACTTTATTTTATAAACCAAAAACATTTCAAAGATGAGTTTTATATATTCAGTGACCACAGGAAATCTAATATTTAAATCCATTAACATATTTTATTTTTTGTGATTTGAAAAACTTAACGAAACTTTATTTTCTAAACTAAAAGTAATTCGGCACTAACTTTCCTATATTAATTTAACTCAGTTAAAATGATATTTTAATATAAAAAATATATTTAACTTTTGGCCATTTAAAAAAGTTAACGAAATATTTTTTCTGAAATAAAATTATTTCAAGAGAGATGTTTATATATTAATTGGATAAGGAAGAATTGCAATTTAAATCAAGAAAATATTGTAATTTTGCATGAATAAAAAAATTAACGAAACTTTATTTTCTAAACCAAAAGTAATTGAACTCGAATTTTGCTATATTTAGTTAAACGACTTAAAATACTGTTTAAATGTATAAAAAAAATAAACTTTTGTCTCTTAAAAAACTTAACGAAACTTTAATTTTAAACTGAATCTAGTTAAATTGTTGTTTTCCCCCAGTTATGTAAATAAAATTACACTGATGGTAATTTTAATAAAATTTACAACGCTTCCTTATTTTAAAAAGCTTAACGAAACTTTAATTTCTAAATTCAAACTTGAGTTAAATTCATTTACCACAGCAAAGCTGCCGCTACATAATAATATAAAATAAAATTTTATTTTGGTCCCTTTAAGAATCCCAACAAAACTAGAATTTGTAAATTAAATCTAAATAAATGGTGATTTTTCTATATTACTGTTTAAATTTATAAAAATTTCTTATTTTGGTTAAAAAAAAAACTTACCTGAACTCTTTGAAAATTCGCCCCCACCGACAGCACCGCCTGCTGGATTTCCTCCAAAGCACATTCCCGATCCTTCAAATGATCACCCAACTGGGTGTCTATAACACACACCACCGTCAACTGTTGAGTGTAGCTTTGATGGCTGGGCGGAATAGAAGGCGGCATTTTGATGTAGGGTGCTACAGCCAGCGATGTAGACACGACATTATTGGCCATTGTTTTGTTGTCGTTGTTGTTATGATGTTAAACGTGCTTATTATTGTTGTTGTTGTTAAAGTAGATTGATCTGTGCAATTATTAGAATTGTTGCTATTTTGCCATAAAACCTATAATATTTTCTTTGAATTGTAGACATTCGTACATTAGTAGTGCATGCCCCTTGTTGTTGTTTTTAATTTTTGTATAATTTACTTAATTTTTTTTTTGTTTTTGTTGTATTATTCTATTTTTTTGGCTAAAGTACCCCCATTCACTTTTTCCTTGTTTGCTTTCAACGCCTTCTCAATTTGGTTTTTTTGTATTCTTTTATTTCATATGTATTTTTTTTTTTGTTCCTCCTCTCGCCTTAAATTCTTTAATAAAATATTTTTGTTCATTAGTTTTTCACTTTTTTTTCTTCTCCACTTTTCGATTTCTATCTTTTTTTTTTTGAGATTTTCTTATCTTTTGTTCACTTATAATTTGTTAAGAGTGCCTTAATTTAAAACACTTTATAAACTTTTCCATATAGTTATTAACAATATACACTTTATTTCTTTAGCTTTGCCGTTTTTTTCCAATATTATAAAACCTTTTTGTGGAGAAAAAGCCAGAAATTATTGAATCTTTTGCAACCAGCAGTAGACGTTTTTTCCTTCTTCTGTCTTCTGCTCTTCATCGGCAAAATGTCAAAAAAGATTTTTTCTATTAACTAGTGTTGCTGTTGTTTCATTTAATACCTTTTTAAGCAAAGCTGTAGCTGGCCACAAAATGCAACTCTGTTCGTTTATTATCTGAGTTGCTGTCTCTCCGGCTCTCTTCGTTTATCTTTGTTAAGTAAATAGTGTTGGTTTATATTTTAAACTGGGAAAAATAATGGGTATTAAGAAAGAACCGTTAGATATTAACATTTGATTTAAAATGTATGAAAAAGAGAAATTATATAGTACATACTTTGTAATAAATAAAATAAATTAATGAATTAAATTGTAGTAAATAAAGTAATTCAATGAATTTAATTCCCAGTAAAAAGGAAACATAAATTCAATACACTTTTTAAAAATTTGAAATATTTTTCAAGTTTAAAACAAGTCAAATTCCAACAAAGTGTTCAAGAGCTTGAATTTTTAGGGCTTTAGAGCTTATTGGAATTAAAATTTTTCTGAATTTTGTCTATAAAAAAAGTGTTGTACAAAAATTTTTCTATAGCTAAAATTATTATACTGATTTTTTTATAGAAAAAAAAAACTGTTATACACAAATTTTTTATAGAAAAAACTGTAATACACAAATTTTTCTACAGAAAATAACTGTTCTACACAATATTTTCTACGACATAAACTGTTACACATAATTTTTTATATAAAAATACTGTTATACTAAATTGTTTCTATGTAAAAAAATGTTATTCACAAAGTTTTCTATAGATGTAAAGGTTATGCAGAAATTATTTCATAGAAAAACAATTTTATCCACAAATTTTTCTTAGTAGGATTAAAGGTTTCTGAATTTTGTCTATAAAAAAACTGTTATACTGAATTTTTTCTATAGCAAAAAATGGTTATATGCTAATTTTTATATAGAAAAAACTGTTATACACAAATTTGTATACAAAAAAACAGTTTTCCTATAGAAAAACAACTTTCTATACAAAAATTGTTTCACTGATTTTTTTAATAAAAAATACTGTTATACTAAATTGTTTGTAAATTAAAACTATTACACACAAATTAAAAAAAAAAACTAGCAGAAACTAAATAATAACTTTTTTGATGGAACAGAATAGCGACCCTATAATTCTGAAAAGGCATGTTGAGTAGATCATTTTTGTAGAATAAACTTATAGTCCAGCTGGTCTGAGTTTTTTTTACGTTAGGCTAAAGTTTTATTTTTTTATATAACTGAATAAAAGGTGTAAGTTAATGTGTGAGAGAATTCTTATTGTCAGAGTTACATTATGGAATTTTATGGGGATCATTTTTGGTTCAGATCTTAATTCTCTAGCTCCTCTCTTTATTTTTTGACCCTATTTGACCCATTTTCCTAGAAAATCAAAAAAGAAATTCAAATAAGTATCTCAACAAGGCCTTTCAAAAAGGACATTTAAGGATATTCTAAGAAAATTTTATTCCAAAAATTTTAGTGGGGGCCATTTAAGACACCAAAGTTGTAAATAAAGCTCTTTACGCTTAAATAGCAAATTTTTTTAAAAAATCGACAAAAATCCATTTATGATAAAAATGAGCTGAAATTTAAAATAGGTATAAATAGTCCTTGAGAGCTATGAAATGACCAAATTTCATTACAAATGTCTTCTATGGATTCAGATTCATTCCATTCTTTTCTGACCATAGACAAAAGTTAATTAAGTTCAATTAATAAATAAGCGGTTTACATATTTTCTGCTCTAAATTATAAGATCCTTTCAAACTGCCCTCGTATTATTAAGTTTTTATTGGCTTTTATTTCAATTCAATTTAAATTACATATTTAAGAATTTTTTTTTATTTTTAAAATATTTTGTAGAGATATTCCAGATTTATATGCATTTTTTTATTTAAAAATATTTAGCAATTCAAAAAATACGTTACATTCTCCAAAACCCATCACTAACACTCTATTAACACTAATTTCACCCAAACCAAACCTATTGAGATAAAGAGACCAAGAGCTAATGTGAGTGAGAGAGAGAGAGAGTTTAGTAAGCATGTTGGATTTTTCTTCTTCTTCTCCTATTTACTCAAGTATCTCAACAAGAAATATATAGTGTGTAGCAGAGTTGGAAAATTCAGTTCTATGATAAAATGTGCAGTACATTTTTGACATACAATAAATACATTATATTTGACAATCCACTTATACATACTTCGAAATGTTACCAATAATATAAATACTATTTTGGGAGTTTAAAACGGTCTTGTAAGTCATTTTTTTTTTATGTATTATTTTTATTTTACAAAAAGTACTATTTTGTTTATAGTTAACAACTATCCAGCCCTGCTGTGGGTATATTTAAATCACTGTTGTTGTTGTTTTTCTATCTTCACTGTACATGTGGGTCTGGTTGTGTTTTTTTTGTATTATTTGGAAAATCCTCAGAAGGGAAAACAGATTCTATTAATTTTAAAATCAGACAGTTGCGAGAGAACGAACAGAGCGGTAGAAAAGTTGGTTTGTTAGAAAAATTATTAAAGAAAATACCTAAATTATAGCAAATAAAATAAAAGCAAATTTTTAATAATAAAACCAACAAAATTACCTACAACGAAAAGACGCGTTTTAAAATTCGAGTATGATGATAAGTGTGTGAAGAAACAAAAAATTGTTTTAAAAAATAAAGTAGAGAAAGTAAAGAAAATTACTAAATATTTTTTCACAAAATATAAAAAGAAAAATATTCTATTTCCTGTTATAAAAAATCAAAAAATTTTAAAGGAATTAAAGAGTGGTGGGTGTTTATCTTAAAATAAAATGTATATAAATTACATTAAAAAAATAAATAAAAAGTGAAATTAAAGTAAATAAAACAATAAAAAGTCAATGAATCCAGTAACAAAAAGTCATTCAGTCGAACGAAGACGACGACACACTCACATTTTATTATTTGCAGAAAATTAAAGGAGAAAAAGAAGCAGCAAGAAAAAAACGGCAGGAAAAAAACACAACAACAACAAACACACGTACAAGATAGAAAAAGTTAAAAGAGGTCAAAGGAAGCCCCAGTTTAGTATTTGAGATGAGAGTTGAGTTTTAAACAGAGTATAGTTTTGTTGTGTTGTGTGAGAGTGTGTGCGTGTGTGTATTTTTGAGAAAAAGAACAAAACAACTGTGCAAGAACTAAAGTGAAGAAGAAGAAGATATTACAAAAACAATGTGGTTTACGTACCTAAAACAGGGATAACAAATAAAACTTAAACAAATTTAGTAATTTAGTAAAATAAAAAGAGAATTTTTGCAAAAAAAAGAATAAAAACTAATATTAAAAAGCTTAATTGAAAATAAATACTCTTAATTGGTACTAATTAGGTACTTTTTGTTAACAGAAATTTTTATAGTTTTATAAAGAAAATTTTAGTTTTTTTTTTTTAAGTTACAACTTTTTTATAACATTTTACCTAATAAACTAAAATTAAAATTATTCTATTAATATTATTTAAGTAATTTTTTACAAACAAAATGCTTGTTTTTCGCCTGTGAAATGTGTTAATTGAAAAAAAGTTCAATCCAGTTGGATATTTTTATGTCCTTGCTGGATTTATCTGTATCTTACTGTCATTCTCATACAGTTGGTGAAATGTCTTTAGTTCAAAATCATCAACTTAACGAATTTGTTCATAAATGAGTGATTCAACTTTAATGACTGGATTTTCCGATGAAGGCTGCATAGTTTAAAATGAATTGACAGCCATAATGGCTGGCTCTATCATTATTCATCTTTGTCAACTGATTTTTTAATGCAAGACTGGCAAAAATAAACCCTTTTACTTACTTTCTAATGTAGTTGGACAAATGTTAGCAGTTCTAAATCAGTTGGTTGACTGAATTAATTGTCAACTAAATGATTCAGCTGTCATGACCGAATTTTCCTGAATTTTCCAGTACACAGAGAAAACAGCAACCGAATTTGTAGCCAATCGTATGATTCTGCCTTAGTGATCGAATTTTACAGTTGTGGCTACATAATTTTAGAAATAGTAACAAAAGTTTGTTTGCTTTAACCGAAATTCTTCTTTATCAACTGATTTTCTGTTGATAGAATCGAAAAAAAATTGTGTTACATATTCGATTGCCAATACCATAGGATAACATAGAGACGAGACGTAATTGTCAAAAACCTAAGTCTGTTATCAAAAATCTGACTAAATTAATGTATTTTGTTGTATCAAACATATGATTTGTTGTATTTTTGTTTAAAAAATCAGAGTGTCTCGTCTCTATGGCCAATACTTTCAAAAAGCTTTATGTAGCCAAGGATATTTTGAAATAAGTTTTAAATTTGTCATATTTTGAAATAAAAATTTAATAGCAAAACAATAAATATGTTTTGAGCTGCACCCTACATAAAGTTTAAACAACATGATAGAAGATTTGGTGAAAAAACACTACAATTTTGAAACTTTTGTTTGAACTTCAAAATTTATTTATCAAAAAAAGTTTTTTGCATCGAAATATATATTTCTAACTAGCTTGACCCGGTGCGCTTCGCTACCCCTGTCGTAGTCTATGTTGGAAATTTCAATAAAATCGTTTCGGCCGTTTAGTATTTATTTTTTAAGAACTAAAGGTACCAATTTTACCGGTTTCCCCCTGTTTACCCCTTTCTGGTCCAAGTATTGAAAAAAGTTATAGCCTATTGACGCTTCCAAGTAAGGATCTATCTACGTTCCAAATTTCAATAAAATCGATTCAGCCGTTTAGGCGTGATGCTCAAACAAACAAACTTACAAAGACATTTATATATTTATATAGATTACCTTCAAATATTATTATATAATTGGTATTAGAAACATTTCAATATCTGGAATATCTGTTGTAAAATTAAAATAAAATTTACAAAAATTATACTTTTCATTTAATATAAATTTTGTAACTTATTTTTGAATTATATTAAAATCATTTATATATTATTGGAAAATAGATACAATTTCCTTTAAAATGCTATAAAATGTGACTAACTTTTCTTAAAAAAGTTAAACCGAAAATATACTTACAAAATTGTGTTAAGAAAATTTAAAATTTTTTGCTTTCTTTTCACAAAAGTAGTTGGCAATTTTGAAATACAATACAATTATTAAATTATTTATATATTTTTGAAAACTACACACAATTTGCTTTAAAATGATATAAAATATTTATAAATTTTCTTAAAAATGTTTAACACAAAATAAGCATACATAATTGTGTTAGGTACAATTGAAATTTTTAAAATTTTTTCAATGTTTTTCATAATTTTTAATTAAAATAAAATTTTTAAATTTCTTTATACATTTTTGAAAACTACACACAATTTCCTTTAAAATTATATAAAATATTTATAAATTTTCTTAAAAAAGTTTAACACAAAATAAGCATATATAAAGGTGTCTTGTACATTGGAAATTCTTTGCTTTCTTTTCACAAAAGTTTACCATTCTTTTTAAACATATTAAAATTTGTATATTAATTCAACATTTTTGAAATGTAGACACTATTCCATTTAAAACGATATAAAATATGTGCATGTTAGCTTTAAAACATAACAAATAAATGGGCTCAAACTTTATGATCTCTAGAAAATTTTTGAAAAAAATCGTTAGAATATATGTATAATTTTAGGGAGAGGTATTAAGTTTGCTTGCATTTTTGTGCCATAATGAAAAGATAACTTAGACTTATTATATATCATTTTAAAGGGAATTTTAACTACTTTTCATATATATTGAAAAAAATTAAAAATTTTTATATTTTAAAAAAATTATGAAAAACTTTCGTAAAAAATTTTAATAAATTTAAAGTACCTTTTAAACTTATGTTATTTGTTAAAAGGAAAACAAAATTTTAGTTAAATTTTACATAATTTTAAAGGTAATTGTGTTAACTTTTCAAATTTGTAAAAATAAATTAAAAATTTAAATAAATTTACAAATTATGTAAAACTTTCATAGAAAAATTAAACAAATTTTCAAGTACCTTTTAATAACTTATTATTTACCATAATGAAACGAAAAAGTCCATAAATTTTATATAATTTTAAAGGAAATTGTGTCTGCTTTTCAAAAATTCATAAAAAAATTTAAAATTTAAATGATTTATTGGGTGTATGACTTAAAAATGTGGGATTCCTTAAAATTTTTTAGCTTTTATTTTGAAACATTTGTAAAAAATAAATTTATTCAAAGTATTGGCCATTGTTAGTTATGAACTTTTCCCATCTTTCTGGCAACATATGGATTCCGAGTCCAAAGAACGGCTAATCTTTTGAGGCCAAGATCGAATCAAGCCAATATCGGATACTCTGTTCCAAAGTGAAACGTATCCCAGAGTAAAGCAAAACATCCCACATATGACGCTTTGTTGGTTCAAAATTCCACCTCTGAACGATTCAGACTTCATGACCAAATTTCCCGATTGTGGCTGGATTATTTTAGATCGTCAGAAAAAGTATGGTTTTCAACCGAATTTGTATTGCTACATCGAAAAAAATTAATCAGTTTTCTCTGGATACTAGAAAACATCATTTAATGAACATACAGCATTAGCAGGAATTAGTGAATTATTCAAGTTAAATTTCTATAAAATTTTCAAATACTTTAATTTTAGTCCAATGACAAACAAAATTTTATTAAAAGAAATATATTTATTCAGTTTTAACTCATTAAACCAATCAAAATAAAAAAATATTAATAGAACTCATCAAATATCAACAAATTACTTAAATACATATCAAATAATCTTGAAAATTCCCAAAAACCACACATAAAGTACCATTTTACCAATTTGTTTACATTTTTAGTACCTCTCTAATACAAGAAAAAAATCCCTATTTAAACACAATTGCAGGTACTCAACTAAATAGAGTTGTACAACAGTGATTAAAAGAAAATGCAACAACAATAAAAACAAAACAAAACCAAAAATATACAGCTGCCAATGTAACAGTATGTGTGAAAATTTCTATATAAAAGAGAGTAATTAGAGTATGAGTTTGTTGCATTAACTGCTCCTTGTTATTAAAAAAGCAAAACAAACAAAAAAAACAAAAAAATTAAAAAGAAAACCCCACAAGAAGAAGAGCAGAAAAAAGGAAATAAATCTCTATTATTATACAAATATAAAATTAAAACGACAACAACAACCACTGTAAAATAAGCCAGAAAACAACAACAACAACACAACAAAAATGGGTCTCAACGGCTGCTGTTCATGTGTGAAATTTTTGATGGTTTTAATCAATATTTTATTTTGGGTAAGTTTTTATATCAATGTATATATGTAATTAGTATTAAAAAAATTTAAAATTGTTAGAAAAAAATGTACATACATATATAAAACCAAATGACCCTACCTCTATTTTTCTTGTCTGGCATCAGAAAAATCTCTACCACAAATTCTCATTTAATGACATGACATCCCTCCACCTTGTTTTTCTTCCACCTTCTTCCCCTCTTGTACTATTTTTCTTTCTTCATTCATTCAACTCCCTCTTGTTTCCGTTAGTTTTTTTTTTATACTTTTTTCTCATTTTGTTTCTATTCTTGTTGTTGTACTAATTTCCCTATTTTTTTTTTGTTTTTGTTGTTTTGTTGGGGGGGTTTTTTAATGTGACCCTTCTCTTCTAGAGGGAGAGTTTTAAAATAGACTTTGTGACATGGAAAAATAGAAGAAACTGTGAAACATAAAATTGAATATTAAAGGAATCTTTTTTAATAGGGAGTGTATTATAAATATGTTTTTGATTAAATTATTTGCGTTTAAGAAATTTATTAAAAGCAAACATTATTTAAAGATTGTGATGAACTTGCAAATGAGTTTATTTTTCAAGTGATAAAGGACAGTGGGTGGGAAATTGAAAATAAAATTTAATAAAATTCACAATTTTGACGAAACTTTATTTCTAAAACAAAAGTATTTAAATGAAAATTTACTTTGTTAGTTTTGAATAGTTAAACTAATATTTATATCACGAAAAATTTGATATTTTTGAGAATTTGCAAAACTTAACGAAACTCTATTTCGGAAACCAAAAGGAATTGATTGAAAATTTGTCTACATTAGTTTTACCTGGATAATGTTATATTAAAATTTACAAAAATTTCTTATTTTTGATAATTTAAAAAATTTAACGAAACTTAATTTTCTAAACTAAAGGGACATGAAAAAATTTTATGATATAAACGTTTTACTTAGATAATTTAATATTTAAATCCACAAACTTTTTTAAATTTTTGACAATTTAAAAAACTTAACGAAACTTTATTTTTTAAACCAAAAATATTTTAATGAAACTTTAGCTATATTCGTTTTACTTAGATAATTTAATACTTTAATCCATAAAAAATTTAAATTTTTGACAATTTAAAGAACTTAACGAAAGTTTATTTTCTAACCCAAAAGTTTCTGTATGAAAATTTTGCTATATTCGCTTTACTTAGATAATGCAATAATTAAATCCACACAAAATTAAAATTTTTGACAATTTAAAAAACTTAATGAAACTTTATTTGCTTAACCAAATTCAGTTGAAAAATGCTAATACAATATTCATTTTACATAGATAATTTAATATTAAAATTCATAAAAATTTATAATTTTTGGCAATTTAAAAAACTTAACGAAACTTTATTTTTTAAACCAAAAATATTTGAATGAAACTTTTGCTATATTCGTTTTACTTAGATAATTTAGTATTTAAATCCATAAAAAATTTAATTTTTTGATGATTTCAAAAACTTAACTAAACTTCATTTCCTAAACCAAAGGCAGTTGACAAAAGCTAATGCAATATTCTTTTTTTATAGATAATTTAAAATGTAAATTCACAAAAAATTTTTAATTTTTGACATTTTAAGAAAACTTAACGAAACTTTATTTCCTAAACCAAAGCCAGTTGACAAAAGCTAATGCAATAATAATTTTATATAGATAATTTAAAATGTAAATTCACAAAAATTTTTAATTTTTGACATTTTAAGAAAACTTAACGAAACTTTATTTTCTAAACCAAAAGTACTTGAAAAAAGTTTTTGTCATATTCGTCTTAGATAGATAATGAATAATTAAATCCATTAAAATTTTAAATTTTTAGACAATTTAAAAAACTTAACGAAACTTTATTTCCTAAACCAAAAATATTTGAATAAAAATTATGCTATATTTGATTTACTTAAATAATTTAATATTTAAATCCACAAAAAATTAAAATTTTTGACAATTTAAAAAACTTAACGAAACTTTATTTGCTTAACCTAATGCAGTTGAAAAAAGCTAATGCAACATTAATTTTACATAAATAATCTAGTATTTAAATTCACAAAAATTTATAATTTATGACAATTTAAAAAACTTAACGAAACTTTATTTTCTAAACCAAAAGTATTTGAATAAAATGTTTGCTATATTCGTTTTACTTAGATATTTTAATATTTAAATCCACAAAAAATTAAAATTTTTGACAATTTAAAAAACTTAACGAAACTTTATTTGCTAAACCAAAGACAGTTGAAAAAAGCTAATGCAATATTCATTTTATGTAGATAATTTAATATTTAAATTCACAAAAAATTAAATTTTTGACAATTTAAAAAATTTGACGAAACTTTATTTTCTAAACCAAAAATATTTGAATGAAATTTTTGCTATATTCGTTTTACTTAGATAATGCAATAATTAAATCCATAAAAATTAAATTTTTAAGCAATTTAAAAAAACTTAACGAAACTTTATTTTTTAACCCAAAAATACTTTTATGAAACTTTTGCTATATTTGTTTTACTTAGATAATTTAGTATTTAAATCCACACAAAATTAAAATTTTTGACAATTTAAAAAACTTAACGAAACTTTATTTGCTTAACCAAATGCAGTTGAAAAATGCTAATACAATATTCATTTTACATAGATAATTTAATATTAAAATTCATAAAAATTTATAATTTTTGTCAATTTAAAAAACTTAACGAAATTTAATTTTTTAAACCAAAAATATTTGAAGGAAACTTTTGCTATATTCGTTTTACTTAGATATTTTAATATTTACATCCACAAAAAATTAAAATTTTTGACAATTTAAAAAACTTAACGAAACTTTATTTCCTAAACCAAAAATATTTGAATCAAACTTTTGCTGTAGTTGTTTTACTTAAATAATTTAATATTTAAATTGATAAAAAATTAAAATTTTTGACAATTTAAAAAACTTAACGAAACTTTATTTTCTATACCAAAGTCAGATGAAAAAAGCTAATGCAATATTCATTTTATATAGATAATTTAAAATGTAAATTCACAAAAATTTTTAATTTTTGACATTTTAAGAAAACTTAACGAAACTTTATTTTCTAAACCAAAATATATTTTGATGAAACTTTTGCTATATTTGTTTTACTTAAATAATCCAATATTAAATCCACAAAAAATCAAAATTTTTAATCAGTTTAAAAAACTTAACGAAACTTTATTTTTTAAACAAAAAATACATGAATGAAACTTTTGCTATATTCGCTTTACTTAGATAATTCAATAATTAAATCCATAAAAAATTTAAATTTCTAGGCAATTTAAAAAACTTAACGAAACTTTATTTCCTAAACCAAAAATATTTGAATAAAAATTATGCTATATTTGATTTACTTAGATAATTTAATATTTAAATCCATAAAAAATTAAAATTTTTGACATTTTAAAAAACTTAACGAAACTTTATTTGCTAAACCAAAGACAATTGAAAAAAGCTAATGCTATATTCGTTTTATATAGATAATTTAATATTTAAATTCACATCAATTTATAATTTTTGACAATTTAAAAAACTTAACGAAACTTTATATTCTAAACCGAATGTATTTGAAAAAAGTTTTTGCCACATTCTTTTATTAAAAAAAATTATTGTTTAAATCCAAACAATTTTTAAATTTTTGTTAATTTAAAAAACTTAACGAAACTTTATTTTATAAACAAAAGTTTATTTCTACCTTATATTAAAATATATGGGACGATTCAAAAAACTTAACGAAACTTTATTCTCTAATCAAACCACCTTTAAATATGTTTTCTTAAAGTAAAACAATCTTTTTTCCGGTTTTTATAAAATCTCCCAGCCTTCTTTCTAAAGTTCTCATTCATTCTTAATTTTAAATTCAGATTCCCATTCTTGGACTTAAAATCATTTCTATTGTTATGATTTATTTTAATGTGTGTTAGGAAGTGTGTTTTTTTTTCATTTATTATTTAGTTTTATTTCTTTTTTATTATTTACAAGTTGTTGTACACAAAATACCTACTTGCAACACACTGTTCTTTTTTTTACGACATCTGCTTCGTCTTCGTCTTACTACATCATTCCCATACATAGTTGTTTTGTTATCACTTCCCCATACCAAAAAAAAAAAAACAATGTAGAAGAAATCTTCTTTCTCTCATGAATTTACTGTTTTTGTTGTTATTGTTGATGTTGTCGTTAATTTTACACATACAAAATAACACCGTAAAATTATTCTCACACACGGAAGAAGCTTTATCGCCATCATGTACAAACAAGTCCAATGAATGCTACGAGTTTAGTACTAGACATAGTAGAGCTAGTAAGTAAGTAAGTAATAGTTGTAGTATTTAGTAGTGTAGGTATGATAATACCATTGTTTACACTATTTCCCCCAAAAAAAAAAAATAATTATAAGATGTAAAGAATCTTTTACAAGCTTCCTCAAGGATTACAGGTAAAGCTAAAGATGGTCTTGTAAGCTAAAGTTGTTCTTGTTAAAGACCCATGGTTGAAACTAAAGTTGGTCTTGTAAATTATCCACGACTGAAGCTTAAGTTGGTATTGTAAAAGACCTACGATTAAAGCTTACGTTGTCCTTGTAAACGATCCACGACTGAAGCTGAAGGTGGTATTGTGAAAGACCAACAATTAAAGCTAAATTTGGTCTTGTAAACGATCCACGACTGAAGCTAATGTTGGCCTTGTAAAAGACACACGATTGGAACTTAAGTTCGTGGTGTAAAAGATCCACGATTGAAACTAAAGTAGGTCTTGTAAACAACTCCCGATTGAAGCTTACGATTGAAGCTAAAGTAGGTGTACTAAAATATCTACGATTGATGCTGAAGTTGGTGTACTGAAAGACCTACGATTGATGCTGAAGCTGATCTTGGATTAAATCAAGTTTGACAAGTAAAAGCCATGGTGGAAGCTACAGCTAGTTAAAGACCCACGATTGAAGCTAAAGTTGGGCTTATAAATGGCCTACGAATCAAGCAACAAATGAACCTAAAGTTGGAGAAGGGAAAGACTTTCAACAGAAGTTAAAGTTGCTGTAGTAAAATACCAACGATTGTTGCTAGAATTTGTCTACTAAATATACGCTGGACCATGGTGTAATAGTTTCCAAACAAAAATGTTGTCACTATTCGTTCCTAGTGGTCTTTTACTGGATTGGAAATGGTTGACTGTTTACACGTACACCAGAAGAACGTCAAACTTAAAGTTTCTGCAAAAATACCTACAAAAAAAAAAAAAAATACTTCTCTATTTGGAGTTTTTTTTTTTTGTCTTTTATACCCGTCTCGATGTCGTCGTCGATGTTGTCTTGTAGTAAGTTATAATATGCTCAAAATAAGGAAGAATTTATTGCTATAAATATGTTTGTTTGTTTGTTTCTTGACTGTGTGTCCGTCATTCCACCATTAGACTGTTGAACTGTCACTGAAGTTGTCTGTCTTGTAACCAACATTAACCAACTTGTGGGGCTGTAAAAGAGGGGCTAAAGACAAAGAGCTGCAACTAAGAGGAAGAAGCAAGAAAACAACGGCCTATTGTCTTTTAAAAAGTAATAAATAAAACGACTGACTCTCTTTTTTTAATGCTGTAACAAAACAAATATATACAGACACACTAGGAAAATAAAAAAAATAAAAAATAAGGAAAGCTAAAAAATATTTAAAAAAAAAACAAAACACAATAACAACAGGGCATTAACTTACTCATCACTACAATTAAATCACGTTATTTTCAGGTCTTTAGAGAGAGAGAGAGGAAAAAAATTATACAAAAAAATACTCACTCCCACTATATTTGCATTTCCTACAAATACAGTTAAATACAAAAATGCAATAGCAACAACATTAACATTAAAAATACACACAAATGTTTGTAGAAATGAGTGTATTTATGCTGGGAATACAAATTATGAAAATATCTAGTGGATTTTACACTGGGGAACAAAATTATAAATATATATAATGAGAAATAATTTTTGAATAAATTAAAGGGGAATTAAAACAAAAAAAATATATAAAAAGACCTACGATTATGTTCGAAATTTCTTAATGTTTAGCAAATTAAAAATTTTTAATTGTAATTAATAATATTTTAAGTTCTATTTGGTATTCTGAGCTTTTTGTTCAAATTTCTGTAATTTTTGTTAAATACGAAATTTCGAACTTAATTTCGAATTGTTGTTATAGTTTGAATTTTGCTTAAATATCAAAATTATTCGGTTTTAGTAAGTTTTCCAAGTATTTTCTTAAAATTTGAACACATTTTGTGTTCAAATTTTAATTTTCGAATTTTCTAAATTTGTAAGAAACTCAAATTCTAGCTTAAAATTTTGAATTTAAGAAATTCTATTAAGTTGTCTGTGCTTTTTATTAAATTTTGAGCGCTTTTTGTTAATTTCGAAAATTCGAACTTAATTTCGAATTCATGTTATAGCTTAAATTATGCATAAATATCTAAATTTTTAAGCTTATTATGTTTCTTAACCATTTTTTGTTAAATTTTAACATATTTTGTTAAATCTTAAGATTCGAACTTAAATTTGTGAATTTTTTAAATTCTATTTTGTTCAAGCTTAAGCGCTTTTTGTTAAATTCGAACTTAATTTTGATAAATATGTTATAGCTTAAATTTTGCTTAAATTGTTTCTTCAATTTTAAGAATTTTAGTTAAATTCGAATTTAATTTCGAAACTTCTTAATATGATATTAATTGCTTTCAACAGTTCCGTTAAGTCTGCAGAGTTTTTCTTCAAATTTAAACACCTTTTGTTAAATTCGAACTTAATTTCGAATTTTCTGAATTTGTAAGGAATTTCAAAATTTAGCTTAAATTTATGATGTTTTTAAATTATATTATGTTGTCTGTGCTTTTTATTGAAATTTGAGCGCTTTTTGTAAATTTCGAAAATTCGAACTTAATTTCGAATTCATAAATTATCCATAAATATGTAAATTTTTAAGTTTATTATGTTTCTTAACCATTTTTTTATTAGATTTTAACATATTTTGTTAGAAATTTCATAATTTAGCTTAAAATTGTGAATTTTTTAAATTCTATTTTGTTCAAGTTTAAGCGCTTTTTGTTAAATTCGAACTTAATTTTGATAAATATGTTATAGTTTAAATTTTGATTAAATATAATCATTTTTAATTTTTTTTTTTCAAACTTTAAGAATTTTTTTTAAATTTGAATTTAATTTCAAAATTTCTTAATTTGAAACAAATATACAAATTTTGCTTTATATTAATTGCTTTCAACAGTTCCGTTAAGTCTGCAGTATTTTTCTTCAAATTTAAGCATCTTTTGTTAAATTCAAAAATTCGAACTTAATTTCGAATTTTCTGAATTTGTAAGGAATTTAAAAATTGCACTTGATATTAATTGCTTTTTAAAGTTCCATTAAGTTTGCAGTGTTTTTCTTCAAATTTGAACACCTTTTGATAAATTCGAAAATTCGAACTTAATTTCGAATTCATGTTGTAGCTTAAATTTTGCTGACATATAATAATTTATCAGTTTTATTAAGTTTTTTAAGAATTTTCTTCAAATTTAAACACTTGTTAAATTCGAAATTTCTTAATTTGAAGCAAAATTGCTAATTTTTTCAATTCCATTAAGTTTGCAGTGTTTTTATTCAAATTTAAGCGTTTTTTGTTAAATTCGAAAATTCGAACTTAATTTCGAATTCATGTTACAAATATTTAAATATTTTTTAAATTTTATTAAGTTTCTTTACGATTTTCTTAAAATTTGAACACTGTTAAATTCAAACTTGATTTCAATATTTCTTAATTTGATGCAAATTTACTAGTTTTAATTGCTTTTTTCAATTGCATTAAGTTTGCAGTGTTTTTGTTCAAATTTTAGCGTTTTTTGTTAAATTCGAAAATTCGAACTTTATTTCGAAATCTCGTTATTGCTTAAATATGTACATTTTTCTATTTTATTAAGTTCTTAAGCATTTTTTTTTATTCATTTTAAAAATTTTTTTAAATCTAAAATTCGAACTTAATTTCGAATTTTTAAAGTTTTAATTGAATTTAATAATTTTGTAACTTCTATAAAGATTGCTGATTTTTTGTTCAAGTTTGGCGAGTTTTTTCGAAATTCGAAATTTCGAACTTAATTTCGAATTTTCTTAATTTGTTGCAAATTTCAAAATTTGGCTAAAATTCATACTTTTTCAATTGTATTAAGTTTCCTGTGGTTTTTGAGGGTTTTTTCTTAAGTTCGAAATTTCGAACTGAATTTCGAATTCTCTTTAAAGCTTCAAATTTACTGAAATATATTAATTTTGCAGTTATATTGAGTTTTCCAAGAATTTTCTTTAAATATGAACACAAAAGTGTTAAATTCGAATATTCGAACTTTATTTCGAAATTTCTTAATTTGAAGCAAATTTACAAATTCAAAACAATTAATATCAATTGAATTATTCAGTTTCATTAAGGTTGCATTGTTTTTCTTCGAAATTGAGCGGTTTTTGTTAAATTCGAAAATTCGAACTTAATTTCAAAATCTCATTATAGGTTAAATTAAACTGAAATATGAAAATTTTTCAGTTTTATTATCTCTCTTAAGGGTTTTTATAAATTTGAAAATTTTTTGTTAAATTTTAAAATTCGATCTTAATTTCGAAATTTCTTAATTTGAAGCAAATTTAAACAATTTACTTGATATTAATTGCTTTTTACAGTTCCATTAAGTTCGCTGTGTTTTTTGTTCTATTTTGAGAATTTTTTTGTGATATTCAAAATTTCGAACTTAATTTCGAATTTTCTCAATTTGTTGCAAGCTTCAACATTTTTATTAAAATGTAATAATTTTCAGTTGTATTACGTTTTTTAAGCATTTTCTTCGAATTTTAACATATTTTGTTAAATTCGAAAATTCGAACTTAAGTTCGAAATTTCTTAATTTAAAGAAAATTTACAAATTTAACTTAATATTAATTGTTTTCTTTCAATTCCATTATGTTCGCAATGTTTTTATTAAAATAAAGAGGTTTTTTGTTAAAATTAAAAATTCGAACTTAATTTAGAAATATCTTAATTCGTAAAAAAATTTAAAATTTGTATTGAATTTAATAATTTTGTAAGTTCTATTAAGTTCGATGTGTATTTTGTTCAAGTTTGGCGAGTTTTTTATGAAATTCGAAATTTCGAACTTAATTTCGAATTTTCTCAATTTGTTGCAAACTTCAAAATTTTTATTTAAATGTAATAATTTTCAGTTGTATTACGTTTTTTAAGCATTTTCTTGAAATTTTAACATATTTTGTTAAATTCGAAAATTCGAACTTAAGTTCGAAATTTTTTAATTTGAAGCAAATTTACAAATTTAACTTAATATTAATTTTTTTTAAATACCATTATGTTTGCAATGTTTTCATTAAAATATAGTGGATTTTGTTAAAATCGAAAATTCGAATTTAATTTCGAAATAAATTAATTCGTAAAAAATTTCAAAATTTGTATTAAATTTAATAATTTTGTAAGTTCTATTAAGTTCGCTGTGTTTTTTGTTCAATGTTGAGAGTTTTTTGTGAAATTCAAAATTTCTAATTTTCTCAATTTGTTGCAAACTTCAAAATTTGTTTTAAAATGTAATAACTTTCAATTGTATTAGGTTTTTCAAGCATTTTCTTAAAATTTTAACATATATTGTTGAATTCGAAAAATAGAACTTAAGTTCGAAATTTCTTAATTTGAAGCAAATTTAAAAATTTGTCAAAAATTAATACTTTTTCCAGTTATTTTAAGTTTTCTGTAGTTTTTGATCAAGTTTGAACGTTTTTTCTTACATTCAAAATTTCGAACTTAATTTCGAATTCTCTTTAAGGCTTCAAATTTACTTAAATATTAAATATTTTTAGTTACTTTCGCATTTTCTTTAAATTTGAAAATTCGGCATTTTCTTCAATTTAACATATTTTGTTAAATTCGAAAATTCGAACTTAAGTTCGAAATTTCTTAATTTAACGCAAATTTACAAATTTTACTTAATATTAATTGTTTTTGTCAAATTTACAAATTTTACACAATATTAATTTTTTTTTGTCAATTCCATTATGTTTGCAATGTTTTTATTAAAATTAAAAATTCGAACTTAATTTCGAAATTTCTTAATCCGTAAAAAATTTCAAAATTTTAATTGAATTTTATAATTTTGTAAGTTCTATTAAGTTCGCTGTGTTTTTTGTTCAAGTTTGAGTGTTTTTTGTGAAATTCGAAATTTCGAACTTAATTTCGAATTTTCTCAATTTGTTGCAAACTTTAAAATTTTTATTAAAATGTAATAATTTTCAGTTGTATTACGTTTTTTAAGCATTTTCTTAAAATTTGAACGTATTTTGTTAAATTCGAACTTAAGTTCGAAAATTTTTTAATTTGAAGCAAATTTCAAAATTTGTCAAAAATTCATATTTTTTCGATTATTTTAAGTTTTCTGTGTTTTTTGTTCAAGTTTGAGGGATTTTTCTTAAATTCGAAATTTCGAACTTAATTTCGAATTCTTTTTAAAGCTTAAACTTACTTAAATACAATCTATTTTTAGTTATATTTAGTTTTCTACGCATTTTCCTTAAATTTGAAAATTCGAACTTAATTTCGAATTGTTTTTATTGTAACAAATTTCACAACTTTTCCTGTGTTTTTGTTCAGGTTTGAGTTTTTTTTTAAAAATCAAATTTAATTTCGAATTTCCTTAATTTTGCTAGACATTTATTATTTTTTCAGTTTCAATAATTTTGCTGTGTTTTTCTTACATATTTATTTTAAATTAAAAAAATTAGTTTGTTTTTCTTTAGCTTTTAGTTAGTGTTTGTTTAAAATATTATAAAAAAAAACTGATTAGTCAAAAATCTATTTTTGCAAAAAATGAAAAATTATCTATAAAAAAAATCACTATAACAACAAATACTAAAAATAACATCATTAATATATAGAAATAATGGGTACAATAGAGGGCAAAACAAAGTGAAGCATTTTCTTTAAATATTTCATTTTCAAAAAAATGTTGTAAACAAGTTGCTCAAGTGGCTTTGAAACCCTGTAGATAGCTTACTTTGCAAATAAACAGAGAGTTCATAAATTTTTTGAAAGCTTAGATTCTGCTGTATATTTTCTATATATATGATTTTTGTTTCTTTTAGTTTACGATTGTTTTAAAAGGGGTTTTAAAAAAATCCCTGCTGCTTTTAAACAAGTTATTTTGTTTGGAATTCTATGTAAATTTCCTTCTCTAAAACTATTTATTTTGAATAATTTGCTTCACACTGTTTCTATTGACGATTGCGTTAATTTTTCACCAAATTCTATATGAGAATTAGTTTGGTATTCAAATGTATTTGTATTCAGAAAATTTCGCATTCACAACAGTGCGCCTTTAAGATTTGGCGTCATGTTTGTTTTGTAGTTGATTTAAAAATTCAGTTTTTTTTTATTATAATATTTTTTTTATACATTGTTTTCTCCATACGGTCATGTTTCATTTGTAGAATTATTATTATTATTATTATTAGTTTTTTTTTTTGTAAAAATGTGTTTTACTCACTTATTTTTGTGCATAAATTAAGAAACAAAATCTGAATAAACATGAGTTGAAATGAGGCGGTTGGTTGTGAATGTTTATTGATTTAAATAAATGCTTATTTGTTAATTAATTTTAGGTTTTGTTTTCCGAATTACATGTGTACACAACAAGTTATGAATCTGCAGTTATGGTCAAGTTTATTAATATATTTTTCACACTACAATAAATTGTTTTAAATAATTATGACAAAAAAACAATGTAATTCATTCAAGTACTTTTTTTGGTGCTAAAAATATTCTAGACGCCTGCGATTGCTTTATTAATAACTGAGGTTATTACACAATGTGAAGAATATTTTGAAGCTAAACTTTAATCTTAGTTTGGACTGCAAAAAATATCTACAATTGAAGCTAAAGTTGGTTTAATATTAGGTGTATGACTTAAAAATGCTGGATTTACTATAGATGGTGTATCTTCTGAATGTAGTTTTTGTTTTTAATAACTTATATGTCATTTTGAAGAGTACATATCTGTCATTTATTCTGACTTAGTTATTGAATATTATAGTGTAAACAACAAGGTTTCTTTTTAGCTTCAAATATGTTGAATTTTGTACCAACGAATCGTCATATGAGGGAAGTTTTGCTTTACTTCTTTAATTTGAACAAGTGAGAGAGATATATTCGGCTGGACCGAATCTTATATACCCTTCACCAAACAATACTTCAAAATAAAAATTTGAAATATTTTCGGGTAAACAAAATTTATTTATTTTTCCAGTAGTTTTTTTTAATTTTTTGGAAAAAAAAATTTTTCGATTTTTTTTTTTAATTTTTTATATATATTTTTTTATTTTTTTTTTAAATTTAAACATTTTTTTTTTTTAAATTTTTTTAATATTTAGCGAAAAAAACTTTTGGTGAAAAAAAAATTCGGGTTAAAATTTTTTTCCCGATTTTGACCCATTGTAGGTCCAACTTACTATGGTCTTATATACGTCGTCGCAAAGGTCTTCGAAATATCTATCATTAGATCCATATTGTCTATATTAATGACTTAGTAAAAAAATAGGTAAAAAATCGAGGTTGCCCTGGTTTTTTCCTTATATCTCAGTCATATGTGGACCGATTTTCTCACGAAGGTGAAGGATATAAAAAAAGTGCCAGCGATTGCTCACCAAAGCTTATGGTGAATGTATTTCATCGGTTTCAACGTGCGATAGATGGTTTGTGCGTTTCAGAAGTGGTTTTGATTTTGACACAGAAGACAAAGATCGTCCTAAAGCAGGGAAATTGGGTACCATACGAATTGAAGATGAGAGACCTTGAAAGAGGATTGTGTATATCTGAAATGCTGATTGAACGCTATAAAAGAAAATCATATTTGCACCGAATAACTGATCGCAATGAAAAATGGATCCACTACGATAACCCGAAGCATAACAGATCGTATGTGAAACCCTGCCTAACAGCCGAATCGGCACCAAAGTCAAATATCCATGGCGCTAAGGTATTGCTCTGTATATGGTGGAAGCAAGAGAGTCCTATATATTATGAGCTGCTGAAATCTTCACAGAGAACCTGTACCGAAGGCAACTTATTCGGTTGAAGCGAGCATTGGCAGTTAAACGCCCAGAATATGCGCCCAGACATGAAACCGCAATATTCCATCATGACACCGCTAGGCCACATGTTGCAATACCTGTTAAAAAGTATTTATAATGAAGTGGTTGGAAAGTTTTGTCCCACCCGCTTAATAGTGCAGACCTTGCCCCATCCGACAACTATTTGTTTCGATCGATGCAGAACACTGGGATACGCTTCACTTTGGAACAGAGTATCCGATATTGGCTTGATTCGTTCTTGACCTCAACAGATGAGCAGTTCTTTTGGTTTGAAATCCATTTGTTGCCAGAAAGATGGAAAAAGTTCATAGCTGACAATGGCCAATACTTTGAATAAATTTATATTGTACAAAGGTTTCAAAATAAAAGCTAAAAATTTGAAAGAATCCCGCATTTTTAAGTCATACACCCAATAATTTGGACTGCAAAAATACCACCAATTGAAGCTATAGTTGGTGTTATAAAAGACCTACAATTGAAGGATTGAGTACTAAAAGACCTACGATTAAAGCTAAAGTTGGTGTACTAAAAGACCTAGGATTGAGTACTAAAAGACCCAGGATTGAGTACTAAAAGACCTACGATTAAAGCTAAAGTTGGTGTAGTAAAAGTCATTCGATTAAAGCTAAAGTTAGTGTACTAAAAGACCCAGGATTGAGTACTAAAATACCTACAATTAAAGCTAAAGTTGGTGTACTAAAAGTCCTTCGATTAAAGCTAAAGTTTGTGTACTAAAAGATCTAGGATTGATTACTAAAAAACCTGGAATTGAAGCTAAAGTTATTGTACTAAAAGACCTAGGTTTGAGTACTAAAAGACCTACGATTGAAGCTAAAGTTTGTGTACTAAAAGATCTAGGATTGAGTACTAAAAGGTCTATGATTGAATCTAAAGTTGGTGTACTAAAAGTTCTTGAATTGAGTACAAAAAGACCTTTGATTAAAGCTAAAGTTTGTGTACTAAAAGATCTAGGATCGAGTACTAAAATATCTAGGATTGAGTACTAAAAGACCTGGGACTGAAGCTAAAGTTGGTGTACTAAAATACCTAGGATAGAGCACTAAAATACATACGATTAAGGCTGTAGTTGGTGTACTAGAAGACCTTCGATTGAAGCTAAAGTTGGTGTACTAATAGATCTAGGATTGAGTACTAAAAGACCTGGGACTGAAGATAATGTTGGTGTACTAGATCTACGATTGAGCACTAAAATACATACGATTAAAGCTATAGTTGGTGCACTAAAAGACCTATGATTAAAGCTAAAGTTTGTGTACTAAAAGATCTAGGATTGAGTACTAAAAGACCTAGAAATGAGTACTAAAAGTCCTACGATTAAGCTTATAGTTTGTGTACTAAAAGATGTAGGATTGAGTACTAAAAGACCTACGATTGAAGCTAAAGTTAATGTACTAAAAGACCTACGATTACAGCTAAGGTTGGTTAGTAAAAGACCTACGATTGATGTTAAGTTGGTGTACTAAAATATCTACGAGCAAATGTTCGTGTAGTAAAAGACCTATGATTGAAGCTAAAGTTGGTGTACTAAAAGACCTTCGATTGAAACTAAGGTTGTTGTATGAAAAGACCTACGATCGAAGCGGAAGTTTGTGTACAAAAACTCCTAGAATTGAGTACTAAAACACCTACGATAGAAGCTAATGTTCGTGTACTAAGGACCTACGATTCAAACCACAGTTGGTGGACTAAAATACCTACGATAAAAGCTGAATCTGGTTGAAATTAAATTTTAAATTTTTGCTTGAACTTTCGTTTAAACCTTTTTTATAACCTTCACCTTCATGAGAAGGGTATATATAAGTTTGTCATTGCGTTTGTAATTTCCACAATATAATTTTCCGACCCTATAAAATTTATATATTCTGGATCCTTATAGATAGCGGAGTCGATTAAGCCATGTCCGTCTGCTTGTCTGTTGAAATCAATTTTCTGAAGACCCCAGATATCTTCGGGATCCAAATCTTCAATAATTCTGTCAGACATGCTTTCGAGAAGTTTGCTATTTAAAATCAGCAAAATCGGTACACAAATGGCTGAGATATAAGGAAAAAAAAAGGACAACCTCGATTTTTTACCTATTTTTTTACCTATATCTGGATTACTAAGTCATTAATATAGACAATATGGATATCTAATGATAGATATTGCAAAGAGTTGGACCTCCAATGGGTCAAAATCGGGAAAAATTTTTAACCAGATTTTTTTTTTCACCAAATGTTTTTTTCGCTAAATATTAAAAAAAAAAATTTTAAATTTAAAAAAAAAAAAAAATTTACATAAAAACTTAAAAAAAAAAATTCGAAAATTATTTTTTTCCAAAAAATCAAAAAAAAAAAAAAAAACAACTGAAATAAAAAATAAATTTTGTTTACCTAAAATTCCTAAAAATTTTTATTTTGAAGTATAGTTTGGTGAAGAGTATATAAGATTCAGCCCAGCCGAATATATCTCTCTTACTTGTTTTTTGGAATATTTTCTAATTCTTATTTAAATTTCCTTTGAATTTCTATGACTCATTCCCTTTAAGTTTTTTCTTTTTAACAAACAATTTAAAATTAATTTTTGTTAACCAAAAAAAAAAAAAAAATTAGTAAACTTGTTGACAATTGCAATCGTTCAAATTTTAAATGTTTGGATAACATCCAAAGTTTTTTTTTTAAGTAAATAAAAATTTTTCCAAAAAATTAAACAAATATAATTTAAACAATTACCCCAGACATTGATCTTAAAATTTATTCACACATATCTTGTCTAAAAAAAAGTTTGTTTAATAAAAAATATAAACATATTTTCTTATTTTTTTTATTGCTGCCAACTATTAGTAAAAGTCGGCCAAAAACTACCTACGCACAATTAGCCAAATATTTAGCAAACATAAGTTTATTGAAAAAAACATAGTGATGAACAAATTTTTATAGAAATTTATAGTTATTTAAAAATATTTACAAATAACTTGGAAAATAATGGTCCTTCGAATTAGTTCGAAGCACCATTATTGAAATTAATCTTCTTTCAATATTACTTGAATAGAGTAGAGCTAGTGTAATCATTTTTGAACTTGTTCTTATAAAATATGGCCAATAGTAGTTAATTTACCTCTGCCAAAGTCAAATGATAACAAAGAAGTGTTAAATTTAGTCATGGTCCTTCGAACTTTTTACAAAAAATAATTGATCGATATTCCGTTCAAATAAAAGCCCATTTTCAAAGTTGTTAGATCTACAATGTCTTAGTTAATAAATTGTGGCAATTTTAAGACAGATTTCCTTAATACACTTTATGATTAAATTGTGTTTTTTTTGGTCCTTCGAATCATATGAAATTATTTTATTTATAAATTTTAAACATTTTCTTGGATTCAAAGGAAATTTAACCAATTTGTAGTGAAATATTCTTCCCCTTATTGTTGATACATGATACAAAATATCTAAACAAAATTTATTTCAAACATCCTCTATTTGTTAAGATTAAGAAATACATTTCTTTTTTTTTTTGTATTTCTTAAATAGAAAATAAATTTCAATTAAAATATTTCTTCTGTACTCATAAGCGAGTATTTACAAATACTTAATACATTTTGCCTTAAGTATTACAACGCATAAAAAGAATTTGATGTAATTTGTGGAAGAAAAAAAAAAAAAAAAAAAGAATACAAAACACTTGAAAATATTGTCGAGTATGGAGTTGCTATTAAATGAAATTACATACAATTTTCTTTCCTCAGCATGTACTAAATATTTATTTATACTGTTAAAAGAACATGGTTTGTTATATTTTCTGTTTTTTTTTTTCTTATTTTTAATATAAACGAATTCGTAAATGATCAATATACAAAACAACCATAATCCACACAATATGTCTTTGAAACTGGGTCAACTTTACATTGATTACAACAGGGCTTTGCTCTTTATTTTTTTTGTTTGTATTATTCTTTTTTCCAAACATACATATAGACAGACATATTTTTCGCCTAGACTACCAAACATTATTTATGTAGGAATATATGGATAACCCAGCAAAATGTGGAGAGGATTTCTTTAGCAGGCTTTAGAAATGTTTCAGATTTCATATCGAAAGTAAAGTAAAACAAACATTTCCTTAAAATCATCTGCCTTAAAACCCCCTTAGGGGCTTATGTGGTTTTTTAAAGATTATGATTTTCTAAAAGCATTGAAGACACAGCAGTTTTGCCGCAAAAATGAGTGGTATAGACATTTTGGCTTAAATCTTTGTTTAAACCATTGAACCCCTCAGGGGTTATATAAGATTTTTTCAAGATTAAGTCCTACTAAAGGAAGACACACAAGAAAAACTACTTAAAATATGACATTTTAGAAAATAAATTTGTTAATATAGAGATTTTGTTATAAATCTTTACTTAACCCTTTGGACCCCTTAGGGGTCACATGGAATTTCATAGAGCAAGTTTTATTGAATGAACAGACACAACAAAAACTATCTAAAATAATTAGTTTTTATGGAATACACTTGATAGTATAGCTAATTTGGCTTAAAACTTTACTTAAACCATTGAACCCCTCAGGGGTTATATACGATTTTTTCAAGATTAAGTCCTACTAAAAGAAGAATCATTTTAAAAACTATCAGAAATGTGAATTTTTAGGAAATAAATTTGTTAATATAGATATTTTGTCTTAAAACTTTATTAAAACCGTTAAACCCCCTGAGGGGTCATATGAAATTTCTTGCAGCAAGTTTTACTAAATGAACAGACACAACAAAAACTATCTAAAATAATATATAGCTAATTTCGCTTAAAAATTTATTTAAACCTTTGAACCCCTCAGGGGTTATATAAGATTTTTTTATTTAAACCTTTTTTTTTAAAATTTAAAAATTTTTTTTTTTTGAAAATGTTTTTTTTTTATTTTTTTTTAATTTTTTCCAATTTTTTTTTTAAATTTTTTTTCCAAATTTTTTTTTTATTTTTTTTCCAAATTCTTTTTTAAATTTAAAAATTTTTTTTTAATTTATTAGTGAAAAAAAATTGTGATAAAAAAAATATTCGAGTTAAAAAATAATCTTCCCGATTTTGACCCATTGTAGGTCCAAATTACTATAGCCTTATATAAATCGTTGCAATGGACTATCTATCATTAGATATTCATATTGTCTATATTAATGACTTAGTAATCCAGATATAGATCAAAAATAGGCCAAAAATCGAGGTTGTCCCGGTTTTTTCCTTATATCTAGCCATTTGTGGGCCGATTTTCTCGATTTTAAATAGCGACCGAGCCGGAAGAATTCTCGATATACTGATGTATCAATTATGTTTGTAAGTTATTTGGGGGCTACGGAAAGTTGATATCAACATACAGACGGATAGACGGACATGGCTATATCGACTTTGCTATCTTTATGGGGTCGCAAATGAAAAATGTTGAAATTACAAACGGAATGACAAACTTATATGTACAAGGTGGCGCAAAAGTAATCCTCCTATCAGAAAATCCTATAAATGTTGCGAGGCCCCTAATGTCAGTTCTGTTTTGACATTTGTGTAGTAAACACATGCGAAATACACGTTAATAAACAATGTTACGCTACACTACTCCAGAACGCAGAATATTGCTAACTATTTATTTGACCAATAATCGGCAAAATTTATAGCATTTTCTGATAGGAGGATTACTTTTGCGCCACCTGATATATACCATTGCCACTCATGGTGAAGTGGCAATAAATTCCTTAAATCCCACAGGGGTCATATGAAAAGAAACTGTTTATATTTTTAATAATTTTTTTTAAATAAACAAATATTAAGATTAAGCTCTTTTTTGCGTAAAAAAAAAAAGTACCTTTTTCTAAAAAGTACTTACAATTTTGTTTTATTTTCCCTTTAATCAAAAAATTTTACTCTTATTGTTTTCTATATTTTATGTAGGTACTTTTTTTTTAAACAAATTTAGTACTTTTTACACAAAGTACCAAATATATTTTTAAAAGTTTGTTGCTTTTGAAATGTTTTTTATTTTTTTGTTACAAATTTAGCTTACTTTGTGTGAAAATTGCAATTTACTTAGAAATTTTTGCTTTAATCTTTATTTAACCCTTAATAGACCCCAGGGGTCATATGAAAAGAGTTCATTTAAATGCTTTTAAATATAATTGAAATATTTTATTGATTTTGTTTTACAAAATTCTTATAATCAAAATGAGTTCAATTACATTTTTGTAGCAAATAGTACTTTTTTTTAAAAAAAAAAGTACTAAATAATTTTTTTGAATTTTTTTACTTTTATTAGTTTTCTACAATTTTTCAACTAATTAATTATTTATTCTCTTTTCTTTAGACACAATTCTTAGTACTTTTTTAGGGCTAAAATTACTTTAGTACTTTTTACAAATAGTACCAAATTTCAAAAAAGTACTTAATAATATTTTCAATTTTCTTTACTCCCATTTTTTTATTCTACATTTTAAAAATATTTTGGATACTTTTTTCAAAAACAGTTTTTTCTCTTTTTTAACTAGGCATATGTAGCTCTGCTTTTCTACAACTAATTTTAAAACACAATTGGAAACAGTTTCTATTGATTTGAATAAATTCTTAACTTTCAATATTTTCTGCTGGGTTATGTGTCAATAAGAATTTGCGAATATGTATAGTATGGATAGCAATATGACTGAATAGTTGTATCTGTAAAAGCCATAATTATATTATATACATGCCTGACAGTATGTATATACTAAATATACAAAGATATTTTACCCGCCATTTGTAACTAAAACCTACAAACTACATACATTTATGTAGAGAACTACGAGCCTTACCGACTGTCTGCCTGGCAGCCAAATCTCAAACAGCCTTTTTTCTTTTCAACAAAAAACAGAAAAAAAAACAACTTTTAACAGTTTTATTTCATGTTTGTAACTTGACAACATGCTGCTGCTGCTCTTCCCACACTCCCTGAGATTTAATATTGGTAGCATTTTTTTTATTTTATTTCTTTTTTTCGGTAAGAATAAAATCAAATATTTAAAAAAAAAAAAAAAAACTGAAATACATTCAAGTATGTCAAATATGTAAGTTTTACCAAATCACACAAAATTTTAGCTTATTAACAGTAGCAACTACTAACTGCTAAGTACTACAAAAAAATAGCACTTTTTAAACTAACACAGAGAATAAAGGAAGAAACAAATTGGTGTTGTAGACATTTTGGCTTTAATCTTTATTTAACCCTTTAAAATCCCTTAAGGGGTCATAGGCATGTTTAAAGAGAGAGAGTAGGTTATTATAAAACAAGAGAGTCAGTGTATGTTTGACCAACATATTATAGTTTTTTTTTAGCAACAAATAATTGGTATAGACATTTTGATTGAAAGGAGAGGAGTCATAAGGCAATGAATCGTTTAAATTTGTATATAAAACTTAAATCCCCCTTTTGGGGGTGCAATGGAAATGCATAATTCAATGGTTCCAAATCTGTATTATACGGTGGATGACCCTTGAACCCCTGAGGGGTCAAAAGCTATTTCTAAGGAAACATGGCTTTCTAAAAGAAGAGTTGTACAAAAACAACAAAAAAATATTTTTCTAGAAATAAATTGTTAATCAACCTTTAAACCCCTTTTAAGCGTAAGATGAAAATAATTCCTCAAAAGCCAAAAACAATCTATAGGGCGAATGACCTTTCAATGACAAAAAATAATAAAAAATTTTGACATTTTTGCTTAAATTTTTATTGTAATCTTCGAAGACCTCCAGTCTCTATAATCTCCTAGGTTTTTTTTTCTCTGAATACTCCATTAGTACTTTTTCAAAATACTACCAAAAAAGTACTTTTTAAAAAAGTATTAAATAAATACTTTTTAAAAAAGTACTAAATAAATACTTAAAAAATAGTAACTTTTAAAAAGATACTAAATACGTACATACCCCAAAAAAAGTACTAAATATGTGGATTTTAAAAAGTAATAAATATGTGGATTTTAAAAAGTACTAAATAAGTACTTTTTTAAAAAGTTCTGAAAATATATTGTAGTTTCTTTTTAAAATATGAAATACAAAAGATTATTTTAAAAAAATACTAAAATGGTAGTTTTTCAGGAACCATAACAAATTATAAATAAATTATTTTTAAAAAAGTATTAAATAAGTACCTTTTGAAAAGTACTAAATATTTACTTTTTAAGTAGCACTTTTTCAAAAAAGAAAAAAAATAGGTACATACTTTAAAAAAAGTACTAAATATTTTAAAAAAGTACTAAATAAGTAAAAAGTACCAAATAATTACTATTCCAAAAAGTACTAAATAAGTATTTTTAAAAAGATTTTTCAAAAAGTACTAAAAAAAATATTTTTTCAAAAAGTACTAAAATGATACTTTTTTAAAAAATACTAAATAAGTATGTACTTTTAAATATAGTACTAAAGATTTACCTTTTCAAAAAATAATAAATAATAACTTTTGAAAAATACTACTTAATAAATGCCATTCCTAAATAGTTACTCTTAAAAAAAAGTAAAAACCAACTTTTTAACAAATTAACTAAAGTACGTTTTAAAAAAAGTATTAGGATGTCTCCAAAAAGTACTAAATAAGACCTTATAAAATAGTATTAAATAAATACTTTGTAGAAAAGTACTTTTTAGAAAAGTACTAAATAAGTACTTTTTAGAAAAGTACTAAATAAGTTCTTTTTCCAAAAGTACTAAATAAGTACTTTTTAGAAAAGTACTAAAAAAGTGCTTTGTAGAAAAATTAATATTTTTTAAAAAGTACTAAAAGCTACATTTTCAAAGTACTAAAAATATATTTTTTCAAAAAGTACCAAAAATAACTTTCTAAAAAAATACAAAATACGTACTATTTTGTATTTTTTTACTAAAAATGTACCTTTTCAAAAAATAATAACTTTTGCAAAATAGTACTAAAATAGTATTTTTTAAAAAGTACTAAATAAGTGCATTTCCTAAAAAGTTACTCTTTCAAAAAAATAGCGAAAACCTATTTTTTAAAATAATTACAAAAGTATATCTACAAAAAGTACTAAATAAGTACTTTTTAGAAAAGTACTAAATAAGTACTTTTTAGAAAAGTACAAAATAAGTACTTTTTAGAAAAGTACAAAATAAGTACTTTTTAGAAAAGTACTAAATAAGTACTTTTTAGAAATGTTCTAAATAAGTACTTTTTAGAAAGGTGCTAAATAAGTACTTTTTAGAAAAGTACTAAATAAGTTCTTTTTCCGAAAGTACTAAATAAGTACTTTTTAGAAAAGTACTAAAAAAGTACTGAATAAGTATTATTCAAAATTAATATTTTTTAAAAAGTACTAAAAGATACATTTTCAAAGTACTAAAAATATATTTTTTCAAAAAGTACCAAAAATATACTTTAAAAAAAAATACAAAATAAGTACTATTTTGTATTTTTTTTTACTAAAAATGTACCGTTTCAAAAAATAATATATAATAACTTTTGCAAAATAGTACTAAAATAGTATTTTTAAAAAAGTACTAAATAAGTGCATTTTCTAAAAAGTTACTCTTTCAAAAAAATAGCGAAAACCTATTTTTTAAAATAGTTACAAAAGTACATTTTAAAAAAATAAAAATAAATAAGTAACTTTTCCAAAAGTACTAAATAAGTTCTTTTTCCAAAAGTACTAAATAATTGCTTTTTCCAAAAATACTAAATAAGTGCTTTTTTCAAAATTTCTAAATAAGTGCTTTTTCTAAAAGTACTAATTAAGTACTTTTTCCAAAAGTACTAAACAACAGAATTAAATAATTACTTTTCACAACAGAACTAAATAAGTTCTTTTTACAACAGAACTAAATAAGTTCTTTTTACAACAGAACTAAATAAGAGTGTTTTCCAAAAGTACTAAATAACTGCTTTTTCCAAAAGTACTAAAAATGTACTTTTTACAAAAGTACTAAATAAGTACTTTTTACAGAAGTACTATATAAGTACTTTTTACAAAAGTACTAAATAAGTACTTTTCCAAAAGTACGAAATATGTACTTTTTCCAAAAGTAGTAATAAGTCCTTTTTCCAAGAGTACTAAATAAGTACTTTTTCCTAAAGTACTAAATAAGTACTTTTTCCAAACGTTCTAAATAATTACATTTTCCAAAATTACTAAATAAGTACTTTTTCTAAAGGTACTATATAAGTACCTTATCCTAAAGTACTAAATAAGTACTTTTTCCAGTACATTTTTCAAAAAGTTCTAAATTTGTAAGTACCTTTTCCAAAAAAAATTAAAAAGTCCTTTTTCCAAAAGTACTAAAAAAGTACAAAATAAGTAAAAACTTATCCATAGAAGTACATACAAACTAAATTCATTTTAAATAAGTACAAACTAAAAATATCATGGTTACCAGATATATTTTCTTGTTATAGCTAAGATTTTAAGAAATAAAAGTTATTTTTTAGGCAGAAAAAATTCTAATTTGTGTACAAGAAATATCCAAAAAATCATAGTCAATACTTTAGTCCTTTTACACCATTAATCTCTTCAAACCATGAAATTTATAAGACAGACATAAACTGATCCCAACTGTAAGGATTAAACCTCAAATCCTATATGCGTTGAAAAAGTCTAAAAATATACACAGTTGCCTTTAATGCCAATAGTTAATATATAAAACACCAACACTAACTTAGTTCTCTTTACACATCTCCCTCCTTAAAACATCATTTAACTTTGTATAAAATTTTGTGTAAATATTGCCAGAGTGTTGTCAACTTATCCTTATATCCGTTATGAACAACTACAACAACAATACGAACAAAACGACAAAGGCAACAACAAAACAAGCAACACACATGAAACAACAATAAAATATAAAAGGAAAAACCAACAAAAACAAAGCAGTACACAAATAATAATGAAAAAAAAAAACGCAAAAACAGTGTAAAAACACCGTAACTGTGTTAAGCGGTCACAAGACACACCTTCATACTTGTGAAAATTCTATAAAAAAAAAAATAATAAAACTCACACATGCAATTTTATTTCACACTCACATGTTTTCACACAAACATTTTTCAAATAGAAACTAGGAAAAAGGGTGGCAATAAATGGTTAGAAAGATGTGAAGTGAGTGTGTGAGTTTGTTACTGCAGTGGCATTTCTTGCTTTTTTTCTTGCCGTGTATTTTATGGCAAATAAAAAAAGGGTTTATTTAACAGCATTTACACAGGTTAACAGTATTAGAATTCCTTTTTATTTAATTAAATTTATTAATTATAAGAGGATTTCATTTTAATAACAAGAAAATAACGTGATAAACAACACTCTTACACATAATTATAGAGACACTTTGGTTTATTAAAAAAATACAGTTTTAGGAAGAACTAAAGTGGACTATGTTTTTAAATAATATGAATGTTTAGTGTATTTTAAGCAACTAAATGTAACCATATTGTTTGTACCATTAAATATAGGTTGGGTTAGGTTAAAGGTCAAAAATGTAGTTTTTAAAAGGTTTTTCTAAATTTTCTTAAATTTATGCCAAAGGATTAGTATGTTAATTTGGCAGCATATGAAAGTTATTTTAAAAGATTACTGGTTGGAATGAATTACATTTATATCAATCGATTTTTACTTAGTTTTTATTTATTTAAATTAGTGTACAACAGTTTTTCTATAGATTTTATACCTTTTTTAATACAAATATAAGTTTTTGTATATTTTAAAACAAATTTATTTTGATTTATTTGTTTCAATTCATACAAAATAATCCACTAGCGATTCTACGTAAATCTTTTTTCATTTATCACTTTAAAATTTTAATTTGTTTACCAAAGTTTTTAATATATTTGAACAGTATATTTAAATTCTTACAATTCTTAAAACATTTTTAAAAAGTACACACAATTCCCTTTTAAATGATATATAACACGTCTACAGTTTCTTCAGCACTTGTGAAATAATTTGATCTACAATTAAGGTCAGTACGGGAAATTGAAAAATTGTTATCGGTGTTTCTTTCAAAGTTCACTTTAACCCATAGTTTAAACCAAGTTTAATGTCACCCTTAAATGACACATTTCCTAAATCTGATTTATTTATTAATTTTCTTCTAAACTCTCTTAAATGACTTACTTGTCTACTTTAAATCACTTGTTTTAATTGACAATATTTGTTGGATTTATTTTTACAACATTAAAACTTTTTTTTTTTAATTTCCAGCGCAGAAAAGTCAATAATCATTTAATTTATTCTTTTTTACCAACAAATTCATTGTATTGTAGGCAGTTAAACTTTTTTAACGTGTCTATTTATTTGCTAAATGGCATTTATTTCTTAAATTAAAAAGTTTTTATTGAATGTGTATACACTTATTTGGAAAACAATTGTTTAAATACAAGTGTTTTTAATATGTTTTAGATCAACAGAATTTTTGCAAAATTCTTTCATTTGAAATAAAACTCCGCATAACAAAATTAAAAAAATTACATTTAACAGCTTTTTTGCACAGAATAAATGGCGAGTAACAGTGTTTATTGTAGGAAATTTCTACTATAACAGTTTTTTTCTGTAGAAAGAAATTCAGAATAAGTTTTTTTATAGAAAAATTGCAGTGTAACCGTTTATTCTAAAGAAAAAATTAAAGTATAACAGTTTTTTTCAATAGAACAATTTTAGTATAACAGTTTTTTCTAGTGAAAAATTTCAGTATAAAGAATAATTTCAGTATAACAATTTTCTCTATAAGAAAATTTCAGTATAACAGTTTTTTATATAGAAACAATTCAGTATGTATACCGTTTTTTTTTTTTTTTTTGTAAAGAAAAAAGTCATAATAACAGTTTTTTATAGAAAAAATTCAAAATTCATTTCAGTATAATAGTTTTTTTTATAGAAAATTCAGTATAACAGTTTTTGTATAGAAAATTCCGTATAACAGTTTTTTCTATAGAAAAATTCAGAATAACAGTCTTTTCTACAGAAAAAAAGTTAGTATAACAGTTTTTTCTATAGAAAAATTTTAGTATAACAGTTCCTTTCTATAGAAAAAAATCTATATAACCGTTTTTTTAAGAAAAATTTTAGTATAACAGTTTTTTCAATAGAAAAATTTCAGTATAACAGTTTTTATACAGAAAAAGATTAAATTTTTCTATAGAAAAATTCAGTATAACAGATTTTTCTATAGAAAAATGTCAGTATACAGTTTTTTATTAAGAAAAATTTTAGAATAACAGTTCCTTTCTATAGAAAAAAGTCAATATAACAATTTTTTTTTAAAGAAAAATTTTAGTATAACAGTTTTTTTTAAGAAAAATTTCAGTATAACATTTTATATAGAAAAAAATTCAATATAACAGGTTTTTCTGTAGAAAATTCAGTATAACAGTTTTTCCTATAGAAAAATGTCAGTATACCAACTTTTTCTATAGAAAAATTTTAGTGTAATAGTTTTTTTTTTATAAGAAAATGTCAGCATAACAGTTTTTTAGAAGAAAATTTCAGTATAACACATTTTTCTAAAAAAAAAATATGAAGTGTAATAGTTTTTTCTATAGAAAAATTAAGTGTTAATGTTTTTTATAGAAAAATGTGTCTATAAAAATTCATTAATCTGTTTTTTATAGCAAAATTTCAGTATAACAGTTTTTTTCTAAAGAAAAATTTCTGTATAACCCTTTTTTCTACAAAAAAAATTCAGTATATCAGTTTTTTATAGAAAAAATTCTGTATAACAGTTTTCCCTACGTCAGAGTACCATCATTTTCTATAGAAAAATTTCAGTATAACAGTTTTTTCTGTAAGAAAATGTCAGTATAACAGTTTTTTTATAAGAAAATTTCAGTATAACATATTTTTCTACATAAAAGTTTTAGTATAACAGTTTTGTTATGGAAAATTTCTGTTTAATAGTTTTTTAATAGAAAAATAAACATAGCTATAACAGTTTTTTTATAGAAAAATTTCAGTATATCATTTGTTTTATAGAAAAAATTCAGTATTAGTGTTTTTTTGCAAAGAAATAATTCCAGTTGAAGTTTTTGCTATAGAAACATTTCTGTATGACAGTTTTTTTCTAAAGAAAATTTCCGTATAATACTTTTTTCTATAGAAAAAGTTCAGTATAACAGCTTTTGCAATAGAAACATTCTGTATAACAGTTTCTTTATAGAAAAATTTCAGTATAACAGCTTTTTCTATAAAAAGATGTCACTATAACAGTTTTCCATGGAAAAAAATCAGTATAACAGATTCTTCTACAAAAAAATGTTTGTATAACACATTTTTCTTATTTTTTCAAAAAAGTACTAAATAAATCCTTTTTCAAAATAGCATTTAAAAGGTACTAAATAATAAAGTACTAATAAGTAATAAATAAATACTTTTTAAAAAAGTACTAAATAAATAAATAAATACTTTTTCAAAAAGTACTGATTAAGTCCTTTTTTAAAATTACTGTTTAAAAAAGTTCTAGATTAGTACTTTTTAAAAAAGTAGTTGATAAGTACTTTTTAAAAAAAGAAGTAGATAAGTACCTTTTAAAAAAGTACTAGACAAGTACTTTTTAAAAAAGTACTAGATAAGTACTTTTGAAAAAAATAGTAGTAGATAAGTACTTTTGAAAAAAGTAGTAGATAAGTACTTTTTAAAAAAGTAGTAGATAAGTACATTTTAAAAAAGTACTAGATAAGTACTTTTTAAAAAAGTAGTAGATAAGTACTTTTTAAAAAAGTAGTAGATACGTACTTTTTAAAAAAGTAGTAGATACGTACTTTTTAAAAAAGTAGTAGATACGTACTTTTTTACAAAAGCATTTAGTACTTTTGAAAAAGTAGTAATTAGAAATTTTTAAAAATTCTTAAAAGAAGAACTAAATAAGTACTTTTGTTAAATCGTTCTAATGAGTAATTGCCCAAAAAGTACTAAATACTTTATCAGAATAGTATTAACAATTTATTTATTTTTAAAAAAGTACTAAACAAGTACTTTTGAAAAAGGTAGTAAATAAGTACATTTTGGAAAGTGCTAAATAAGTACTTTTTAAAAAAGTACTAAGTACTTAAAAAAATACTAAATAAGTACTTTTAAAAAAAGTACTAAAGAAGTACATTTTTAAAAAGTACAAAATATATAATTTTTAAAAAAGTGCTAAATAAGTACTTTTTTAAAAAGTACTACTAAGTAATTTTTAAATAAGTACAAACTAAGTACTTTTTTTAAAAAGTGATAAATAAGTAATTTTTTAAAAAAATAGTAAATAAGTACTTTTGAAAAAGGTAGTAAATAAGTACATTTTGAAAAAGTACTAAATAAGTATTTTTTAAAAAAAGTACTAAATAAGTACTTAAAAAAAATACTAAATAAGTACTTTTCAAAAAAGTACTATCTAAGTACTTTTAAAAAAAAGTACTAAATAAGTACTTTTTAAAAAAATACAAAATAAATACTTTTCAAAAAAGTACTAAACATCACTTTTCAAAGAAGTACTAAATAAGTACATTTTAAAAAAGTACTAAATAAGTATTTTTTTAAAAAAGTACTAAATAAGTACTTTTTAAAAAAAGTACTAAATAAGTACTTTTTAAAAAAAATGCTAAATAAGTACTTTTGAAAAAGTACTAAATAAGTACTTTTTAAAAAAATACTAAATAAATACTTTTTAAAAAACTACAAAATAAATACTTTTCTAAAAAGTACTTATCATCACTTTTCAAAGAAGTACTAATTAAGTATTTTTTTATAGAAAAATGTTTGTAAAACAGTAAAAAAATTAAAAATAGTAGTAATTAAAAATCTTTGTTGCCCAGTGTAAAATGAAGCGAAACCAGAGCAGGGCAGGTTTATCTAGAGCAGACATGCTAATGTTACGAGTACAGAAATTCATGAAATTTATTTAATCCTTTTCTTTTGCACGTTTTTATTCATTCTTTATAAATAAATATTTATTAATTAAATGCTGTAATATGTACTACTTACATACAAAGTTATTAACTTTTTTGTTTCCGTTTAATGGGTAAATATTGTATTAAAACAAATGTCATTACTATAATGATGACATGAATGTTTAATAAAGGTGTTAATAGGTATGAAATTGTTAAACATAATGAAAATGGTAACAAAGAAATTTACAGGAAATAAGTTTAAAAAGAAATTAAAGAATATATAATAGTTTTTTCGCATTCCTAAACCATTTCTTTCCGACTTTTTACATACATTTTCAATTTCACAAAAGTTTCTCTCTATCTCAAATTTTATCATTAAAAATACCTTAATTTTAATATTCTAAGGAAATTAAATCATTTCAGATTTAAATATTTTTTTTTTATTTAAAATTCAAAATTGCATTATGACTAATCGAATGAGTGAGTGATGTCAATGCAGTGAGGTAATAAATATTTAGATGAGGGCAATAATACATGACGCTGATGTTTCATAAATAATATTGAAACAAGTTATTTTTGGTATTTTTAAATTTAGAACTACCGAATAGGCCAAGTGTTAGGAACAACAAAGAATAAAATTGAAAAAAAAAATTTTTAGGTAAAGTTTTTTATCATTCTTGATTATTCCACATATTTTAGATAAATTTGAACTTTGACCTCGTTAGTGAAAAATGTTAATTTCTGTTAAATTTTAATAAGGTTGCTTGAAATATCAGTGTTATATATGTTTTTCAAGTTTGAATTTAATAATTTCAAATATTTAAAATGTTGACCTTTGACCTTAACAGTGAAAATGGTTGTTTTTCTTAGTAACAAAAGTTAATTTCTGGCTAATTTTAATAATTTCCTTTAATTAACTAATTTTAGATATGTTTTCCAAGTTTGAAGTTGGAAATTCTAAATATTACAAATGTTGAACTTTGACCTTAATCATGAAAATTTCTATTTTTATCTATAAACGTTTATTTAAGTTTAATTTTAATAATTTCGCTTTAAATATAAAATTAAAATATATTTTTCTAGTTTGAAGTTGAAAATTCAATATATTTCAAATGTTGACCTTTGACCTAAACAGGTCAAAGGTTTGATTTTGGCTATTTTTGATTCAAATTATAATTTTGAATTTATGAACTAATTGTCATAATAGTTAGAGAAGCTTGTATTCAAATAAAACAGCAATTTTAGCTAGTTTTTAACAAGTTTTCAACAAAAATTAAAATTTTCCCTAAAACCTTTAAATTCACCACTCTTTCCTGTATTTGTATTGAAATCAAAATTAAAAAAAATATATATTTTACTTTTATTTAAATTGTAGGGTATTTGAAATTCGTTGCTTTAGTATTTCAGTTTGTTTTCCTATTTTTGTTTTCTTTTTCAAAGAAAATTCTCTCATCTAATAAATAAATTTAAATAGTGACATAATTTATTGTTTATTTTGAAAAACACTCTTGTTTTTCGTTTTTATTTTTAATTTAAAACAACTTGTTAGCTGAATCTTTTTAAAGCTGTAAAGCTTGTACATATTTTATTTAAAAATAAAAATAAAAAATGTGTGAAACTTATTTTATAATGATGGTATCATTATTTCAAAAAAATATTATTTTAATTTTCAAAATTTTTTTAAAGGAATTCTGTCCCTGACCTTTACATTAAAATCAAAATATCGTTTTTCTATTTTTAACTCAAATCAGCAAATTTTTAGTTATTTTTTTTATTTTATTATTTTTTTGTTTGTAAAATCGTTTTATGTTTATTTTTATATTGTTAAAATGCACATAAATTAATGTGAAATGCGCACACAAACCTATTATTGCCATTTACATACATAGATTTAAATATGTAGTTTTTTTTCTTTTATAAATAACTAGCTTGACCCGGTGCGCTTCGCTACCCCTGTCGATGTAAAAATCGGTTCAGCCGTTTACTAATTATTGTTTAAAAACTAAAGGTACCAATTTTACCCGTTTTCCCCCTTTTTATCCCTTTCTGGTCCAAGTATTGAAAAAATTTATAGCCTATTGACGCTTCCAAGTAAGGATGTATCTACGTTCCAAATTTCAATAAAATCGGTTCAGCCGTTTAGGCGTGATGCTCAAACAAACAAACAAACAAACAAACAAACAAACAAATAAACAAACAAACTTACAAAGACATTTATATATTTATATAGATTAACCCATCAAAGGCACTAAAATACAAAAGAAAATTATTTGTAAAGGGAACGTTTTGTTGCAAGTCTTAATGGAAATTCATAATAATTTCATAATAAGCTTTGGAAATATACTCAAGATTTTAACTATATAGACGCTTAAATTTATATTTAAACTGTTATACACCATAACTTCTATAGAAAACAGTTATACTGAATCTTTTCTGTAAATAAAAACTGTTGTACTGAATTTTTTCCTTAATAAAACTGTTATACTGAAATATTTCTATAATATGTTCTACGTAAATTTTTGTATAGACAAAACTGTTATACAGAAGTTTTTTCTATAGAAAATAATGTTATACATAATTTGATCTATAGAATAAAACTGTTATATTGAAATTTTCTGTAGAAAAAAATGTTATACATAAGTTTTTGTATTGAAAAAACTGTTTTACTGAAATTTTCTATAGAAAAACTGTTATACTAAATCTTTTCTATAGTAAAAACTGTTATACATTAAATTTAGTATAGAAGAAACCTGTATACTAAATTTGTTTCTTTAATGAAACTGTTATACTGACATTTTCTATAGAAACAACTGTTATACATAAAATTTAGTATAGAATAAACTGTTATACTGAATTTATTTCTTTAATAAAACTGTTATACTGACATTTTCTTAAAAAAAAACTGTTATACTGTATTTTCATTATAGAAAAACAGTTGTACGGAAGATTTTCTATAGTGAAAACTGTTATACATAAAATTTAGTATAGAAGTAACTTTTATACAAAATTTGTTTCTTTAATGAAACTGTTATACTGACATTTTCTATAGAAACAATTGTTATACATAAAATTTAATATAGAATAAACTGTTATACTGAATTTATTTCTTTAATAAAACTGTTATACTGACATTTTCTTAAAAAAAAACTGTTATACTGTATTTTCATTATAGAAAAACAGTTGTACGGAAGATTTTCTATAGTGAAAACTGTTATACATAAAATTTAGTATAGAAGTAACTTTTATACAAAATTTGTTTCTTTAATGAAACTGTTATACTGACATTTTCTATAGAAACAATTGTTATACATAAAATTTAATATAGAATAAACTGTTATACTGAATTTATTTCTTTAATAAAACTGTGATACTGAATTTGACTTTTTAATAAAACTGTTATACTGACATTTTTCTAAAAAAAAACTGTCATACAGAATTTTTGCTATAGAAAAAAACTGTTATACTGAATTTATTTCTTTAATAAAACTGTTGTACTGACATTTTCTTAAAAAAAAAAACTGTTATACTAAATATTTTCTATAGTAAAAACTGTTATACATAAAATTTAGTATAGAAGAAACTTTTATACAAAATTTGTTTCTTTAATGAAACTGTTATACTGACATTTTCTATAGAAACAACTGTTATACATAAATTGATTCTTTAATAAAACTCTTATACTGACATTTTCCTTAAAAAGCTGTTTTTTTACTGTATTTTTACTATAGAAAAAACTGTTATACGACATCGTTTCTATAGAAAAATGTTATACTGAAATTTTCTACAGAAAAAACTGTTATATTGATTTTTTTGTATTGAAGAAACTGTTATACTGAATTTGGTACTTTAATAAAACTGTTATACTGAAATTTTTCTGTAATAAAAAATTGTTATACTGAATTTTTTCTATAGAAAAAACCGTTATACATAATTTGTTTTATAGAAAAATGTGTTCTATAAAAAAAAACTGTTATACTGAATCTTTGCTATACTAATTTGTACTAATTTGTTTGCTTTAATAAAACTCTTATACTGAAATGTTTCTATAAAAAATAAATTCGGGTGAAGCAAAACTTCCCAACCACTTCATTCTAAATACTTTTTAACAGGTATTGAAACATGTAGCCGAACGTTGTCATGATGGAATATTACGGTTTCATGTCTGGCCGCATTTTTGATTGCTGATGGAGTAGCTCCCAATGATTTAGCAAGCTATAGTTGAGTTTGATAGCAATGTTCATGGAGTATTGCCTTTAATTCTTGGTCTTCAAACTTTTTTGACTGAAAATATCGCCCAGGTGATATTTTTCTTCCTTGTCAACACTTCTGGACTGCACAAACCATCTCTGGCACATTGAAACGGATGGAACACATTCACCATAAGCTTTGGTGAGCCATCGATGTGCTTCAGCTGCACTTTTTTTTCAAATTAAAAAAAATAAAGCAAAACTTCCCGCAAAAATGGGTTATTTATGGCTTATAATTGCCTGAAAATAAATAAATATGATTGTTTTTCTTGTTTCATATTTTTCTAAAAGCGTTTTCATTTTGTTTGTTTTCAATTCATAAATATTTCTTTAAAAACATTTTGCTGACATCATAATTTACACTTGCTGTGTTGAAAAACTACTAAATTCGCTTTACTTGCACAAAAAAATTTGTGTTTTTTTTTTCACAATTAATTTCTATTTTATTGCAATCATTCAGTCAGTCAGTCAGTCAGTCAGTCATTTATTCATTCACTCGCTCATTATTTTGTAATGTTAAACGGTGTTGTTGAGTAATTTATACTACTTAATTGTTATACTTTGTAGGGAATGATTATTTTTTTGGCAATGGGGTTTGTGTTTGCAATAGAAATAGTTAAATTATTCGGTTAACGATTACTAGGAAAGGGCAAAAAGAGCAAGTGAAACTTGCATTTTTTTTCACAACATATGGATTTCGAGCCAAAAGAACTGCTCATCTTTTGAGGCCAAGAACGAATCAAGCCAATATCGGATACTCAGTTTCAAAGTGAAGCGTGTCCTAGAGAGAGAGGGTTCTGCATCGATTGAAACAAATAGTAGTCGGACGGTTCAAGGTAGGGCCTATAAGGCAGGTGAAGCAAAACTTCCAAACCACTTCATTCTAAATACTTTTTAACAGGTATTTCCCCATGTGGCCGAGCGTTGTCATTTTGGAATATTACAGTTTTATGTCTGGCCGCATATTCTGGGCGTTTTCGGCCAATGCTCGCTTCAAACGAATCAGTTGCGTTTGGTACAGGTTCCCTGTGATGGCTTGGCTAGATTTCAGCAGCTCATAATAGATAGGACCCTTTGGATCCCACCAAATACAGAGCATAACCTTAGCTCTAATGATATTTGGCTCTTGTGTCGATTCGGCAGGTTGGCCGGGCATCACATATGATCTCTTATGCTTTGGGTTATCGTAATGGTTCCATATTTCATTGCAAGTAACAGAGCTAAATTCTGCTGTGCCGAATCTTATATACTCTTCACCAAAGTATACATATTTACGTACTTTGCCTTTACCCATGCAGAACTCTTCATATAACAACAACAGCAAGAAAAAATTATAATATCATATCAGATGCAATTGCAAAACATCCGATAATCATATTCACACGTTGAGTGCTCACTGATAACTAACCAAATAAACACAACAATTATTTTGCACAATTGTATTTTGAAAAAATAACAACAAACAACAACAAAAATTAAAATAAACGAAACCCACTCAAATACATACAAATTATGCATGCGTGTGTTTGATTTATAATTCTTATTCATTTCATTGTAGAATGTTGTTGTTGGGTGTGTGTGGTGTTTAGGTATGATAGAGTTGCACATATGAGTACTCATTATTAACAACTCTCTCTTTCATAAACCCTTGCCACTCATTGTGAAGGGTATAAAAACAAACAAAATACGCAAAGCAATAACCAAAACACATCCAAACATACGTTTTGTTACATTTTTGTCAAAGCATGCAATAAATTATCTTTTTTTGATGAAATTTTCAGAGGTTGTCTCGGATTTTTGCTCATATTTCCGTTATTTATGGACGGATTTTGCTGATTTTAAATAGGAAACTTCTCGAAAGCATGTCTGACAGAATTATTGAGGATTTGGATCCCGAAGATATCTGGGGTCTTCAGAAAATTGATTTCAACAGACAGACAGACGGACATAGCTTATTCGACTCAGCGATCTATAAGGATCCAGAATATATATACTTTATAGGGTCGGAAAATTATATTATGGAAATTACAAACGGAATGACAAATTTATATATACCCTTCTCACGAAGGTGAAGAGTATAACAAGAACGTGTCATATTAATTCATTTAATTTTAAGTTGTTTTTCTCTGGGTGCAGCTGTTTATTGTGATTTTTGTTCATATTTGATAATTTTTATGAACTTTTTTTGGCCCTTGTAAGCTATGAGTGCCGACCACTGATTCATACTAGTAATCTAACGATTTTTATAAAATTTTGTCTCAAAAATGCAGTTTTTATTTACCACTTGTCGAGGTTTGAGGTTGTGTCTAAGGTACGCAAAGCTATCCCCTAAAACTGGCGAGGATCCAGGGGGAAAGGAAATTCCCACCTCCTTCAAAAACCGAAAAGCTTTAATATAAAAGAGAAAAAAGAAAAATGTAAAATAAATTTGGCCTGTTCTAAAATAATGTATCTATAACAGTGATAGTCATTAAAAGAACATGTTATAGATATTCTTCCACTGTTTTAATAAAACCAGCTATTAATTGTGAATTTTGTTTCTTATCTCATCATTTTTATGAACTTCGTTAACATTCGTGTTATTTAAAGGTAAATAAACAATCAAGTTCGGCTCCTGAAAGCTATGACAGTCGATCACGAGATCTTGATATTGATAGTGATTATTGTTTATTATTTAATCATTTGTATGTACTTTTGTTAATATTCGTCATGTTTACAAGTAAACAAACTGATCATGTTCGCCCCCTGCAGCCTATGGGTGCGGACATGTGATCTATACTAGTAATCCAAAGATTTTTTAAAAAATTTTAGCTCAAACATTTATTTCTTAACCAACTACCCGTTACTCTTTTACTTTACACCACTATTCTATATATTGCTGTTCAAAGTTCTGGTGTTTTTAATTAGTAGCCTACTATTTTCTGTTTCATCTTCTTTAATATCTCTTTAATTAAACAACATAAATTATTTTAAAATACATACATAAATACATGTATCCAAAGTGTAGCTAGTCATTCATCTATATTTATGTATGGATCTGTTAATATTTAACAAATCTTCAAGTGTCTTTATGGCAGTGATGTTGATTTTGTTGTTTTACATTTGACATTATTATTGTCATGTTGTTGTGTATCGTGTTAATTTCATGTTCTTAAGGGAATTTGTTAACAACAATAAAAAAAATAAAACACATTTTCCAATATTCAGAATTTATATTTTTCTTTCTTTATATGACTAGAGCACATAAAATTCCCCACTGTACACGAGTATGGCAGCAGAGTCTGGGAACGGAAAGAGAAAAGTTAGCCTTACTTTACTGACTGACTGATGGAGGGACAGACTGACAGACAGACAGTCTCCCTTTATCAACAATATTGCTTTAGTCAATCAATTGATGATATATTGTCGGCATGTTGTTCTCGTTTTTGTTGATTTTATTTATTTTTCTATTGGTGCGTGCTGAGGAATTTCTGTGGTACAAATTTTAAATTTGTTTAAATTACTAGTGTTTTTTTAGGGTCTTTAATAAATTGTGTCTAGAACTTGTTCAGTAGTTTATGGGTTTAAAAGAAATTATAGTAATTGATTTGTAGAAATTTAAGAAAATAATTCCCTTTAAAAAGTTATTATTCTGGCAGGGAAATTGGGCACCATTCAGATTAAAGCTGAGAGACCTTTTTAATGTACAAGCTCAAATGTACACAACAGTTGATGTTAACTCTAACAGCGCCAATGACCAACTCAACTCTACCACCTCTGCCACTATTTATACACACGCCATCTATCGTGAATCTTCTACAATGATCTCAACGGATAAACTAGTACTTTCGCATTCTAGAGCTTTCGATGTTAATGTTAGCAGCTTAAACATTTAGTGTTGCCATACTTACAGACAATGCTAATAACCGCATGCTACTGATGGACGTGTTTATAAACATGATGAATGTTGCAGGCAGCCGTTACAGACCGTTAAATTCAAATAGCTATTGCACATTCGTAACAATATGTTGCCAGAATGAAGTGAAAAGGTTGTAGTTAAAAGTACTTTTTTATTTAATTTTTTAACAAATTTACTGCACGGCATAACTGCTTGTTTATTTTCAAAATGCAATAAATTCTATATTTAACTTTACATCAATACTTTATTACCCTGTTATAAATGCTTTTTTTTTCTTTTTCTATAACAAGTGCAAAATTTTAATGTTGTCCTCGTTTTTACACTGGGGGCGGGAGGTTTGTGCTTTTCATTTAACTAATAATGAACATATTGACTTTAGTGATTAAAATTTTATTAGATTTTCTCATATATTGTTCTGTTATCTATAATATTCTATTCGTCCCCAAAAATGAATTTTTTGTTATAAACAAAATATTTAGCAAACATTTTATGATAAGGAAAGGCTGCTGTACTGAATGATTTTATTATACGATTGTTTATTGCGTTTGTGCTGATGTTTGTAACGCCCAAAAATGTTAGTCTAATAGTGTTTTCACACTGAGTGGTTTTAATGTAAAAGCTGGTTTTATCAATAAAACCATTATTAAAACCTGGTTTTACCATACAAAATTATTATGTTAAAACCATCTTAAAACCTTTTTTGAATTGGTTTTAACTAGGTTTTATGAAATACAACCTTGTTTTCTATGTACTAAATTCAGAGCTACCAACATGAAAATGTTAAAAACAGCTGATAAAAGAAAACAAAACAAATATAAAAACGAAGAAAGCCGTTGACAAAGTGTAAAAGTTAAAAAATTTAAATGGTGAACGCAGCAGCAACAATAAAAAATACAAGAGAAATATAAGTTTTTAAACAGATCATAACGAAAATGTTTTAGTGAAATGTGGGAGGAAAAAATCGAGTTTGTTCAATAAATGTTAAAACCAGATTTATGAAAAGTTGCAGTCTGAACGCAAAATCAGCTGATTATGGTTTTAACGTTAAAACCAGGTTTTAACTTTAGGTGTGAAAACACTATAACATACACTTAAAGTATTTTGAACGACGCAGAATCTACAATTTATAAAAATCACTTTAAAAAAACGTTACATTTTTACATAAATTTTACGTTTCACAAAAATCGACAATTTCATGAAAAAAAACTGAAATTTGACTAAAAATCGCTAAATTTTATAAAAAACGCTAAAACACAAAAAACACCAATTTGAACAAAACTTTAACAATTTAATAAAAAATCTTTAATTTCAATACAAATCGGCAAATTTATAAGAAAATCACTAATATTAGAAAAAAACGCCAAAACACAAAAATCGTTAAATTGAAGAAAACTTCAACAATTTAATTAAAAATGTTTAATTTCAAGTCAAATCGCCAAAATTGTATGAAAATCACTAATTTCAGAAAAAACGCTAAAATACAAAAATCTCCAAATCGAACAAAACTTCAACAATTTAACAAAAACATCTTTAATTTCAATACAAATCGTCAAATTTTACAGAAAAAACTCTAATATGAAACGCAAAAATCTCTAATATTTGCACAAAAATTCTACAATTTAACAAAAAAAACTTTAATTTCACTACAAATCCCCAAATTTATAAGAAAATCACTAATATTAGAAAAAACGCTTAAACACAAAAATCGCCAATTTGAACAAAACTTCAAGAACTTAACAAAAATGTATTTTTTTCACTACAAATCGCCAAATATATAAAAAAATCACTAATATCAAAAAAAGCGCAAAATAACACAAAAATCGCCAAAAAAAAAATTCAACAATTTAACAAAAAAAAATCTTAAATCAACAAATTTCACAAAAAATCATCAATATTTAATATCAGAAAAAAAGCTAAAATTCACTTGAACAAAACTTCAAGAATTTAACAAAAAATCTTTATTTTCACTACAAATCGCCAAATTTATAAAAAAAAATCACTAATATCAAAAAAAAAAAAAAACGCTAAAACACAAAAATCGCCAATTAAAAAAAAAAATTTAACAATTTAACAAAAAAATCTTAAACTGTCAAATTTTACATAAAATCCATTTACAAAAAATCTCTAAATTAAAATCGCCATTTACAAAGAATTTCTAATTTCATGACATTATAAATTTCACTACAAATCGCCAAATTTTACAAAAACATCTTTAATATCAGAAAAAACGTTAAAATACATACATCGCCAATTTGAACAAAACTTCAAGAATTAAGCAAAAAATCTTTATTTTCACTACAAATCGCCAAATATATAAGAAAATCACTAATATCGGCAAAATCGCTAAAACACAAAAATCATAAATTTATAAAAATTTCAAGAATTTGAAATAAAATCTTCATTTTCAGTACAAATCGCCAAATTGTAAGAAAATGACAAATCTCAGGAAAAACGCTAAAACACAAAAATCGCCAATTTGAACAAAACTTCAAGAATTTAACAAAAAATCTTTATTTTCACTACAAATATATAAGAAAATCACTAATATCAAAAAAAGCGCTAAAACACAAAAACCGCCAAAATCATAAACCATTGCAAAAAATTTACTTATTTCATCCTAAAATCTCCAAATCCTGAACATTACAAAAAAATTTCCAATATCAATAAAAATCACAAAGTTCTGGAAAAACCGACAGTTTTATAGAAATCCTTATTTAGCATGAAAGCTTATTTTATTCTTTAACAGATATCTTGACCTGTTCTCTATTTAAATACCAAGTTTTCCACTTTTCGGTAAATCATTTTAAAGTTTTAAAAATTTAGTAAAATTAATTTTGCTATTTAACTTTTTCCTGCACCCACAGTTTGTTTGAATTATGTATGTTTTAGGCTGCTAGATAAATGGTTTATGTTGAAATCCATGTTTGTTTTTTTATTTTATTTTTTTCACTCGATATCTTTTTTTACTTAAAGACCACCTGTGTGTTTCAGAGAGATTTGTGGCATTTGGCAAAATAATAAATTAAATATGTATGTATTTCATTCATGCCACATAAGTAATAATGTGTGTTTATATTAAAAAAAAATAAAAAAATATGTTGGTTGCTATTTTAATTTAATAATTTTTTTTCTCGTAATATTATTTATTTTTTCTAATATTTGTGTTTACTTTATGTTTTCTATTTACAGATCATTGGTTTAACAATTGTTATCGCCTCGGCCTGGATGCTGACAGATCCCACATTTGTGCTGTCAATGACACAATCGTACAATCACTATTACATTGCACTGTATGTGTTTTTGGGCATTGGTGTTTTAATCACAATCGGGGCCTTCTTTGGCTGCTGTGGGGTGTTGAAGGAATCCCAGTGTCTGCTGGTGTCGGTAAGAAATTGTATTGAAACTTTGCGCCCACTCATATTTACCACATTCATAACTAAACGTTTACTAAAGTTTGAGTTTAAATTGAAATTTTCAATTTAAATTAAATTCATTTAATCAAATTTGTTAAGATATTAACTCCTACCCACCATTTTAAAATCTTTGCATTTAATTTATTTTGATTGAATTTTAGTTTCATAAAAAAATATTGTTTGGGTGACATTTTCTTTATAAAATCTTTTTTCATATTTTCTTTTTCTCTTTTGTAGTTCTTCTGTGTGATTTTGGTGGTGATGGTCGCACAAATAGCTGCCGGCGCTTGGGCATTCCACAATAGAGATAAACTTGATGACATTGTTAGAGCTTCAGTGAAATATTCCGTGCAAGAAGAGTATGGCCAATCAAGCATGAGTTCACGTACGGTTACATTCGATACGCTACAAAAGAATGTGAGTAGTTGGTGTTTTGTATTGATTTCATATTTAAAAGAAATGAAAAACTCCCACGCTTTAGATATGGATTTATGAAGTCTTATAATAAATGCAAAAGAAAGTTTTTTTTTTAAAGAAATTGTTGTTAGGTATATTTACCTGTCAAAAACTGTCAGCTGTCAATGTCAAAATATGTGTTAGATTTAATACATGATTATAATTTTCCGCCTCCAGGTGTGGAAGACTATAATTATTGATGGTTTTTTAAGGTGTGTTTGAAAACATTATAATGTTTGTTTTATCTGTCAGATTATAGCTGATTTATTATATCCATTTGTAGATATGTTGCGTGAAATACAAATTCGGCTTTCGCCAAATAATTTAGAAACCCATTTATTTCATATTGATATCAGTTATGCTTTCGGAACATCACAATATTTGAATATCAGTCTGCGGATTTGTTAGATATATACAAAAGTATGCAATTTTTATAAAAAAGAAATTACTAAGAATTAAGCGATTTTAACAGAAAATGTTCGATTCACAATACAATTTCATGAAAAATCGCTAAATATCTAAAAAAAAAAATCATTCAATTCTAAAAAAAATTTAACAATTTTCAATTTAAGTACTAAAAATCCCGAAATTTCACAAAAAAAAAAATTGAATTCCCAAAAAACACTATAATATTTGATGATATTATTCAGAAAAAAACGTAAAAATATGAACATTTCGCAAAAAAAAATCGCCTAAAAATCACTAAATTCATTAAAAATCGCCAAATATTACAAACAAATTTCACCAAAAACTTGATAAAAATGCTGCAATTTTACTAATTACAAAATTTCGCTATAAAAATCACTGAATTCAGAAAAACGCTACAAATCTATAAATTAAAATTTTTTTTAAAAAATCGCTAAAATACCAAAAATTTCCAATTTTACAAAACACCATTAATTTTACTAAAAATCGCAAAATTAACAAAAAATCATTAAATTCAGCAAAAATGCTACAATACAAAAAATCATTCATAATCGCCAAATTTCACTAAAAATATATACATTCAAACGAAAGAAAAAAAACGTCAATTTGATAAAATACAATTTATTACCATAAAAAATATCGCCTAGTTACACCAAAAAATCACTAAATTCAGAATTTATAAATTATGCAATACAAAAAATCTCTAAGTTCAGAAAAAAAAAAACGCTAAAATACCCAAAAATTCACCACTATCACAAATCATTATATCAGAAAAACGCTAAAATTCAAAAATCGCCAATTTGAACAAAACTTTAACAATTTAACAAAAAATCATTAATTTCAATACCAATGCCAAATTTTACAAAAAAACTCTAATATGTTATCAGAAACGCTTAAACACAAAAATCGCTTATTTGCACAAAAATTCTACAATTTAAAAAAAAGTCTTTATTTTCACTACAATTTATAAAAATCACTAATACAAAACTTCAACAATTTAACAAATAATCTTAAATTTTATTACAAATCGCCAAATTTCACATAAAATCACAATATTTTAGAAAAATGCCAAAATCGCTAAAACACAAAAATCGCCAATTTGAACAAAACTTCAACAATTTAACAAATAATTTTAAATTTTATTACAAATCGCCAAATTTCACATAAAATCAACAATATTTTGGAAAAAACGATATTTTAGTTGTTCTAAATTCTGAAAAAAACTTGAAATAAAAAAATTCACAAATTCAACAGAAAATCCCTTATATCCATGAAACAATCTTCAAATTCTGAAAAATTCTTTTGTTTTCCTAATAAATTTTAAATTTCACAAAAACCATTAAATCAGTAAAATAAGCTTTCGAGCTACAAGAATCATAATTTAAAATCTCAAATTTCAATTAAAAATCGCTAATTTCACGGAAAATCTATAAATTTTTAAATAACGCCAAGAAAACAAAGAAAAACCGTAAAATTTTACAAAAATATACAAATTTAGAAAAAAAACGCTGAAATGTAAAAAAAATCTCTAAATACTCTAAATACTGAAATCTCACTTAAACCTATAATTTCACAAAAAATCATTATATTCAGAAAAAACGCTAAAATTAAAAAAAAAAAAAAAATCACTAAATTCTGAAATAGCTTTTAAACACAAAGAATCTCGCTTAAACCTATAATTTCACAAAAAATCACTACATTCAGAAAAAACGCTAAAGTACGCAAATTTCACAAAAAATTACTAATATCTGAATTTGTTGTAAGTAATCTATTAAAAACGTTAAAATTTCAAAAAGAAAAAAAAAAAAAACGCTGAAATACAAAAAAACGCTTAAATTACGAAATAACACAAAACCACAAAGAATCAACTTAAAACGTAAAATTTCACAAAAAATCTCCAATTTTTAAACTATATTTCCAAAAAACAAAAACTCACTAAAATCTAAAAAAAAATTTTTTAATAATTTGACAAAAAACCTTAAAATGTTTGACAATAAATAGGTTTTCTGCTTTTTTACTAGGCCAAGTACTCTACATTGTGAATACCGCTATACAATCTAACAAAAAATAGTAAAATTTCAACAAAAAAATCACTAAAATCAATTTTATATATATTGGCGATTTTTTGGTATTTTAGAGTTTTTTTTTTTTAATTTTAGTAAATTTTTTTGTTTATAAATAACAATTAAAACGTAAAATTTCACCAAAAATCACTAAATACAGAATAAAACCAATCGTAAATTTCTAAACTTATTCCCAAATATCATCAAAATACAATAAATCTAACTTAAAACTGTAAAATTTCACAAAAACTTACTAAAAACAGAAAAAACGCTAAAATAAATAAAATCGCTAATATCGAAAAAATCATAAAATTTAGAAATAACAAAATTCCGAAATTCACTTAAAACCGTAAAACTTTATAAAAACTCACTAAATTCAGAAAAACGCCAAAATATGAAAAAAAAAAATATATATATATATAAATTCCGAAAGACTCTAAAACACAAATCTAACACATGAATCTCACTTAAACCCGTAAAAGTTACAAAATGTCACTAAATTCAGAAAAAAAAAACGCTAAAATACAAAGAAAAAAAAATCGCTTAATATAAAAAATCTAAAAAAAATTTTGAAAAATTTCCTAAATTCCTAAATATCCCTCAAATACAAATAATCTAAATTCAAAAACGTAAAATTTTTCCAAAAATATTACTAAATTCAGTAAAAACGCTAAAAAAAAATCGCCATTTTCACAGGATTTCACGCTTAAACACAATTAATCTAATTTGAAACATGAAAACTTCAATAAAAATCATAAAATTCAGAAAAAACTCCCATTTTACAAAAAAAAAAAAAAAAATTAATTCCGAATGCAACTTAAAACCGTAAAATTTACAAAATGTCACTAAATTCAGAAAAAACGCTAAAATACAAAAAAAAAAATTACTTAATAGTTTTCAACGTATAATTCAGAAATAACGCTAAAATAAAAAAAAAATACTGAAAATAATCGTATCTTTTTACTAAAATATTGTTACGATTTTACCTTTTAAAAACGGTGGTTTATTTCCTTTAATAAACCGTATTCTTTTAATTGCAAATAAAAGCCATCAGTAGTTTTAAAAGTTATAACAACTCTTTATTTATTTAAATTAACACAACTGTTTAAATAGTTACACAATTTAAAAACACACTGGTAATGTACACTGGTAATACAGTTGATGTTAACAGCGCCTATGATAAAATAACTCTCTGCAACTTGCTGTTACTATTTATATACACAGTGTCATCTTCTAGCAGTTTCATGAATTATCTATTATATCTAGAGTTTTTAGCAGCTTTAACAGTTAATGTTGTTATATGTACTTATAAACAATGTTAATAACAGCGTATTATCAACATTGTTGATAAGTAGAAGTTTCGAGCACTAGAAATGTGTATAAACATGATGAATGTTGCAAACCATTAAATTCAAATTCATAAATTTATAAAACAAAATAAAGTTTCTATGAAAATCGTTCATTCAAATTAAACACCTGACGAATAATATATACGATTCGGCTCTTCCGTATATATGTAGAACTCTTACAAAATTTTATTATATTTTCCTTTTCTTCCCTTACAGCTCAAATGCTGTGGTGCCGATGGTCCCGGAGATTGGGCCACCAGTCGTTTCAACAATGTAGATCGCACGAATATTGTCGATATAGCCATATCATCCATGAATGTCTTCTATAATATACCCGAATCTTGCTGTAAAGATGAGCTTAAGGAAAATGTATGTGAAATGTCCAGGAAATTGAAATTTGGAGGAGCTCTAAATCCAGCCATACATCAACAGGTATGAGGAAATGAATTACCCTTTAATAAAATTCCCTATTAATATAAAATCTCTTTATTCACTAGGGTTGCGTTGATAAACTCATTGAATTGATATACGAAAACTGGGTATTAATTTTCGGCATTACGGCCGGTGTCATTCTATTGGAATTGTTGGCTTTGACCTTCTCTTTAAGTTTATGCTGTGCCGTCAGAAGTCAACAGTACAAAGCCTGAGAATTACAGAATTCCCAAAGGGAAATATCTGACGATGAAAAGTACTAACCATATTCTTTAAGGAAACAAAAACAGCATGAAGAACAACAGCAGCAAAAGCAAAAGCAGCAGCAGCAACAGCAACAACAACAACACAAACATAAATTAAGAATAAAACAAAATTAACAAAAAGAAAACGATTGAACAATTGAACAAAATAGCGTACGAAGAAATGAATATAAGAAACGAATTTGAAAACAAATGAATTGGACAAGAATTTAAATTGGTTAGAGGTTAGAAAGAAACATATTAAAGGTGTTTTAGTTAAAGAAATTTAAATGTTTTAAACAGTTTGCATAAAACTTATTTTGTTTTGGGAAAGAATCTCTCTCACTTTTTGTGTGGGACCTGCAAATCATAAGCAATTTCTTTGTATATAGTAAAAATAATTTCAAACAAGAAACTTTAAAAGAAAAATTCATAGAAAAACATTAAAATAATAAAAAGAAATAAAGAAGGTTCTCAGTAACAGCTAAATTTCCAAATAATTTGGAAATATTAATTAATAAAATTGAGTCACAAACAAAACTTGTAACTGAGAACTTTTCTTTTCTTTTATCTAAACATCAATTTATTACATCTCTTTAAAAAAAAAAACTTAATTTATTAGTTAAATATTGTAATAATTTAAAAGAAAACTCAAACAAACAAACACACAAGCAAAGTAAAATAAATAAATTATTGTATTACTTTAGTAAATTAAGGGAAACTCAAAGAAATAATAAATAATTTTACTATAAACTAAAGTTTTTTGGATAAATTTAATATTTTAGACCAGAAAAAAACTTACTTTATATAAAAAAAAAAGAAAAATAACAAGAATTTTGTTTAAATTATTTAAGCCTTATGGAAGACTATTTAATAAATTTAAAAAAAAACAAGCAATTTTTTATAAGAATGAAATATGTATGTTAATTTTTAATAAAAACAAAGAAAACCAAAAAAAAAAATTTTGAATAAAAAACATCACACACAGACTAAATTTCACCACCTGTAGTATTTAAAGCAAATATATAAGAAACAAATAGAACATTTTAATAATTAAAACTTAAGAAAAGGAAGCAGAAAAGTTTAAATTTAAAAGGAATTCAAAATAATTTCGAAGATTTTCTTAAATAAGAATTTAATTTTAAAGGATTAAACTCTTAAATGTTTAAGAAGATACAACTAACTAGTTTTCATTGTTTAGATTTAGTTTAAAAGATTGAAAAATTTTGAAAAACATAACCTTAAATATTAAAAAAAAGCCAAATACCACTTTTTTAAAAAAAAAAAAAAATATAGAAAAATTTGAAATTATTTTGTTAAATTTTGAAAATTTTTAATTTTTAGAAATTTTTTAAATATTACAAGTAAAACTTATTTAAAATAAAAGCCAAACCCAAAATTTAAAGAAATTTTGATTTTTTTTTTTTATATTTAGAATAATTTTAATTTTTTGAAATTTTTAAATATTACAAGTAAAACTTATTTAAAAGAAAAGCCAAACCCGAAATTTAAAAAAAAAAATTAAGAAATTTTCATTTTTTTTTTTAAATTTGGAAAAATTTTAATTTTTAGAAATTTTTTAAATATTAAAAGTAAAACTTAAAAGATATGCCAAATTTAAAAAAAAAAATTTAAATAAATTTTCAATATTTTTTTAAATTTTTTAAAAATTTCTTATATGAAACAATATTTTATAGAATTTGAGGATTAAATACAACAATACTAATAAAAATTGTATTTGAAACTAGTTATATATGTTGAAATTTGTTTAAATATAAAAGAAAACCTAAAATTTAAATTTTTTATATAACATAACCTCAAATTTTTTCTTTTTTTAGGTTAGAATTTTCAAAATGTATAAATTCTACAAATTCTTCCTAAATCAAATCAAAAAATCAAGTTTTAAATTGAAAATCAATTAATTTGAGTTAACATTTCAAATTATTCTAAAACATATATATTTTTTTAAGTAAGAATTTTCAAAATAGAATTTATACAAATTCTCTCTCAATTTCAATTTATGTATCTTAAGAAAAATCAAGTTTTAAATTGAAAATCAATTTATTTGAATTCAAATTTTAAATTTTTCAAAAATATTGAAATTTTTTTTGGGGTTAGAATTTTAAAAATAGAATTTATAAAAATTCGCTCTAAATCAAATATACCTAAGCAATTTCAATTTATGAATCTCAAGAAAAACCAATTAATTTGAATTAAAATTTAAAATTTTTCGAAAATATTGAAATTTTGTTTGTTAGAATTTTCAAAATAGAATTTATACATTTTCTCTCTAAATCAAATATACAATTTATGTATCTTAAGAAAAATTAAGTTTTAAATTGAAAATCAATTTATTTGAATTAAAATTCCAAATTTTTCGATAACACTGACATTTTTTTGAGGTTAAAATTTTTAAAATTAAATTTATTCAAATTCTCTCTAAATCAATTTCAATGTATGTATCTTAAAAAAACGCAATTAATTTGATTTAAAATTTAAAATTTTTCAAAAAAGATTGTAATTTTTTTGAGGTTATAATTTTCAAAATAGATTTTTTACAAATTCAATCTAAATCAAATATACCTAAGCATTTTCAATTTATGTATCTTAAGACAAATCATGTTTTAGATAGAAAATCAATTATTTGAGTTAAAATTTTAAATTTCTCAAAAATATTGACATTTTTTTTTTGAGGTTAGAATTATCAAAATGAAATTTATTAAAATTCTCTCTAAATCAAATATACATAAGCAATTACAATTTATGTATCTTAAGAAAAACCAATTATTTTGATTTAAAATTTGTCAAAAATTTTGAAATTTTTTTTGAGGTTAAAATTTTCAAAGCAGAATTTATACAACTTCTCTCTAAATCAAATATACCTAAGCAATTTCAATGTATGTATCTTAAGAAAAATCAAGTTTTAAATTGAAAATCAATTTATTTGAATTAAAATTTTAAATTTTTCAAAAATATTGAAATTTTTTTTTGAGGTTAGAATTTTCAAAACGAAATTTATTCAAATTCTCTCTAAATTAAATACACCTAAGCAATTTCAATTTATGAATCTTAAGAAAAACCAATTAATTTGATTTAAAATTTAAAATTTTTCAAAAAATATTGAAATTTTTTTGAGGTTAAAATTTTCAAAATATATTTTTTACAAATTCTCTCTAAATCAAATATACCTATGCAATTTCAATCTATGTATCTTAAGAAAAATCAAGTTTTAGATTGAAAATCAATTAATTTGATTTAAAATTTAAAATTTTTCAAAAAAGATTGAAATTTTTTTTGAGGTTAAAATTTTCAAAATAGATTTTTTACAAATTCAATCTAAATCAAATATACCTAAGCAATTTCGATTTATGTATCTTAAATAAAACCAATAAATTTGATTTAAAATTTCAAATTTTTCAAAAAATATTGAAATTTTTTTTGAATTTTAGAATTTTCAAAATAAAATTTATACAAATTCACTCTAAATAAAATATACATAACAATTTCAATTTATGTATCTTTAGAAAAATCAAGTTTTAAATTGAAAATCAATTAATTTGATCTAAAATTTAAAAAGATTGAACATTTTTTTGAGGTTAAAATTTTCAAAATAGAATTTATTAAAATTCTCTATAAATCAAATATACATGAGCAATTACAATTTATGTATCTTAAAAAAACCCAATTAATTTGATTTAAAATTTAAAATTTTTTAAAAAAATTATATTTTTTTTGAGGTTAGAATTGTCAAAATAGAATTTATACAAATTCTCTGTAAATCAAATATTCCTAAGCAATTTCAATTTATGTATCTTAAGACAAATCATGTTTTAGATTGAAAATCAATTAATTTGAGTTCAAATTTCAAATTATTCAAAAACATAGAAATTTTTTTTGAGGTTAGAATTTTCAAAATAGAATTTATACAAATTCTCTCTAAATCAAATATACCTAAGCAATTTCAATTTATGTATCTTAAGAAAAAACTATTAATTTTATTTAAAATTTCAAATTTTGCAAAAAAGATTGAAATCAAAATTTTCAAAATATGAACAGCTAGTTTACTTATATTGTTTAAATGCATTTTATATTTTAAACATTTAAAACCAAAGCAGTACTTTTAAAAATAATATAAAAAATAAAACTGAAAAGTAAATTAATTTTTTTCTTGCGAAAACTAAAATTTGCTGCGACATTAACCCCCATTAACACGAAGCCTGGTTATGTGTTAACTCTTAGTTGTACTGTCGGTTAGATTTATTTTTGTATTAAAACTGTCAGTATAACTACTAGTTAACACTGGGGGTAAGAAAAATTGTTTGTATTTGTATTCTTCTTCTCAATAACTGGTATTCACATTAAATTGATAGCTAGGAAACCAATACAACTGTTTAAACACATATAAAAAAGAAGGGTATTCAATTTTTGTATTTCAATTGAATTTCTTTAACATTTTTTGGTAAAATATATAAAATATGTTTTACAATTTTTAAATAAATTAGTTTCAGGTTTTACAAAACGTTTAAACAAGTGAAAATTTATAAAAATCTTAACCTAACCTTAAAAAAAAAAAAAATTAACTTTTTAAGGTTAGTTTGTTTAAAAACTGAAATTATTTGAATTCCTTTTACTTTAATTAAACATATAATACCTCTAAGCACCTTTAAGTTAATTATTTAACTATATTAAAGCTGAAATTAAGATTTCCAGCCTTAAAACATTAAAATCAAACAAAACAAATGAAAAAAAAAAAACACAACTCAGTCTGCCATTAGTATAATTTCAAGCGTCCATTTTACGTTTATATAAATATTTATTTAATAAAAAATTTCATTTAAAACCTCACTTTTTACAATATTTTAAGTCTTCCGCTTATTTGCAATAATTTCATAAATGCCAAAATTAATTAATTGTTTTAATTAAGTTTTTTTTTAAATTTTAAATAAATATAAATTCAATAGTTTAGAGAAATAAAACATTCCACAAGTTCAAAATGAAGCACAATTAAAAGTAAATTTTTGGGTGATATAAAACAAAATAATGTAGAATGAAAAACTATGATTAAAAAAAATCCTGCACAATGTCCCAAAAACCCAAAAAAGTAAAAAAAAAACAAAAAACTTTTTCTATAAAAATTGTAAAACATTTTTACTTGTGAATGAATGTAAAATTAACAGCACAACAAAAGAAATTTAAAAAATATTTTAAGCATAAAAGTGAATTGGTTTAATTAGGGGAATAAAAATTAAAGTCAAATTTTTAAATTTTTAGAAACTATACAAGACTAAAGCGGTTGTCAGATTGTCAGAAACATGCTCAGAAAATGGTTAACACAACCATGATAACTTATGTTGAAACATATGGTTGTTAACCATTTATTGAACATTTTCTGACAACTTTGTAAGAAAATGTTCAATAAATGGTTAATAACCATATGCTTCAACATAAGTTCTCATGGTTGTGTTAACCGTGCATACGTAGCTTAAGCCCCATTTTCCTAATCTAGTGTTATTTTTTATCGTTACGATATTGACAGTTGTCATACAATAATTGTATTAATTGGAGGTATATATCTATGAAAAACAATAACCTGAGATTGCGATTTAGTTCTTGAAATTATCTTTAAATAATGAAATAAAGAGTTCGAAAGTTAAATAAAATATTCTTCCCCCAGTAACACGAAGTCTGTTTATGTGTTAACTAATAGTTATATTGACAGTTTTGATACAAAAATAATTTTAACCGACATTATAACTATTAGTTAACGCTTAACCAGGCTTCGTGTTAATGTTACATTTATCAAAAGTATATAAATGTTTGATAAATTTAAAAATAGTTTAAATATATGTAGTTTAAAGGGGAAAAATATTGTTAAAATTTAAAAACTTGTCTTCAACCAATTCACTTAAGTCCTTAAAATCATTAAAAAACTTCTTTGAAATAATGATTAAACAACCACTTTAAAATATGGCCAAAAACAAAGCAAAACAAACAAATTATTTATAAATTTAGTTGAAATTGAAGTAAATAACTTTAAATGTTAATAAATATTTACATTTTACCTTTAAACCAAAACCAAAAATACCAAGTTGTTAGTAAAATTTTTTTTTTAAAATATTTATTAAAAAACCCACACACACTCACACACAAAGAAAAAATCGTGTATTTCAAATCCAAAATGAAACCTTAAAATTTGTAACTATATACCTGCTTTTAGAATTGATTTTTATTCAATTTACAATACACAATTTATGAAATAAAGAACAATTGTTCAATTCACTAACTGTAATGTAGAGTTGTAAGATGTTGTTGTTATCTTCTTTTTAAAAGCTGGCATTCAAAGTGAAATGATATTCCTCTCTATCTTTGTAAGTTATTAAAGAGAATGTTAAACTATTGTACAGTTGTACAATGTCTTGTTGTCTTCTTGTTATAATCAGGCATTCAACATGAAATGATATTCTTGCTTACAGAGATGGATACACGCATTTTTATAAGTTATTAAAAAGAATGTTAATACAGTTCATATTCAACATTTTTAAATAGAAATTAGCAACAATATACAACTTTTACATTAGGTTGTGAATTGCTTATAATTTTTTTTGTTAAAACCTAAATAAATAATTTAAATAATTTTATTATAAAACTATATTTACATAATTTGTTTTTATTTACAATTTATATTAATATAAAAGAAATATATTTACTTATTTAATAAACAAATCTTAAAAAAAACCCCAAAAATATTTGTTATTTATTTAATGAAAACCCTTAAAAAATCAAACAAATTCTATTTATATTTAAAATAAACAAACACTTTTTTGTTAAAATCATAATAATATTAATATATAATAAAACATTTCATATTTATAACTTAAACTCTAAAAAAAAAGAAAACTATTAACTCATTTACATACATTAAAGAAAATACAAATTATTTACAAAATGTTCAGTCAAATCAAAGCCGGAAAAAAGCACAATTTATTAGATAAAAAAGAGGATTAAGTTCAAGAATCAAGTATAAAGAAATTTATATAAATACAAGTTATAAACAATTTAAAATACCAGTAGTAGAAACAGTTTGTAAACAATATAAAACGCATTAAAATTATATATATATAAAACAAGTATTACATAATTAATAAAGTAATTTATAAGACCAGGCTCAAAATATGTATAATTGTTTAGATGTTAAAGAGAAAAAGTAAAGGAAATAGTAAAGAAAAGCTCATGATTAATAAGAAACATAATAAATAAATACATTTAAAGAAAAATATCAACCCAATAAGCACACCACAAAACTCACATGATTATAATATAATCACCCCTATCGCAGGTCAATATCTCACATGAAATATGTTCCTTTTTCCCATTTTTCATTCATGAATTTTGTTCACGTGAAAAAATTCCTTATGTCGTGAAATTTTTAAATGGAATTACGAACAAAATCAACTATTGTGAATGAAAAGTTCATGGGAATATCACGATCGCAATTTTCCCTTCGAGGGAAATGGATATTTCATGGGAACATAAATTTCACGTGTTCTTCACGACCCCTTTTTAAATCATAAATTTAATACTTTTATTATTAAAAAAATATGAAATCTAAAGTAAAATATTCAAAAGCAAACCTTGCTCCAGATTTTTTCAACTTCCAAATGGTCCTAGGAACTTGTGGTTAATTTAAAATCTTTATTGACTTTTCAAATTAAAGATTAGTTTAAAATACTAACACGCCTACTTATTTTGTAAAAATTTTAAGATTGAAACCATTTTAGAATTTTGAAAAGTTCTAACATCAAGTTTAGCAGAGTTTAAAAAAAATGTGTACACTATTCAAAAGCCTAATTTCTACTCTTTCATATGATATCAATTTCATTTAATATCCTTCACACTTTTCAAGTTATAATTAGTTAAATGATCCCGGAACAACAAATTTTGTGGGCGAAATTTCAAAAATCACTTCCACTTATTTCTTCATAGCAACGTTATTTTTAATGATATTAAAATCAAATTTGCTACATGTATAGAATACAAAATTAAGAATATTTTGTTTTAAAAAAAATATTGCCACGCCCACATATTTTGTAAAAACTTTATGATTTAAAAAGTTTTTAAATTTTGAAAAATTTCTTAATAAAGTTCAGCAAAAGTTAAAAAAATGTGTACACTATTCAAAAGCCTAATTTATACTCTTTCATATGATATCAATTTCATTTAAACATCTTTCATAGCTTTCAAGCTATAATTAGTTAAATGATCCCGGGAATATAACCTAAAAATTTTAACAAATTTTGTGCACGAAATTTCAAAAATCACTTTCACTAATTTCTTCATAGCAACGTTATTTTTAACGATATTAAAATAAAATTTGCTACATGTATAGAAGACAAAATTACGAATATTTTGTTTTAACAAAAATATTGCCACGCCCACATATTTTATGATTTAAAATGATTTTAAATTTTGAAAAATTTCTTACTAACGTTCAGCATAAGTTAAAAAAATGTTATATAAATGTTAGTATATAAAAGCTAGATTTCTGCTCTTTCATATGAAATCAATTTCATTTAAATATCTTTCATAGTTTTCAAGTTATAATGATTTAAATAAAATAATTTACAAGCCTTATAACAACTGAGCAAACATCTCTATAGTACCGCTATTTTTAAAGATGGCGGACATAAACAAACAGCGAAGCCAGAGTTGTCAACTTACAATGACTCAATTAGCTATTTAAACAGAAATGATAGCAAAAATTATGAATATAAAAGAAAACATTAAGAAGCTTGAAAATTTCATTTGATGACAAAATTTACCTAGTGTTGGAACCTTTACTTTGTCTGCTAAACAAATATGTACACAAACAAACTTCAAGATAAAAAGAAATGGGTCATTTTAGCTCACAACAAACTCACCTGATTATAATATAATAATTGCTTTTTAAATCACATATTTAATAGATTTATTAACTAAAAACAAATATAAAAAAATATATAAAATCAAAAGCAAAGGATTTTGTAACCTTGATACCCAAAAACTCCAAATTTTTCTTACTACCAAATAGTCCTAAGAACTTGTGGTTAATTTAAAATCTAGTATATATTGGGCGTACTAGATTTTTAATACTATTTAAATTAAAGATTAGTCAATTATCGTTTAAAATATTTTGAATTTTAATCATTTTTATTAAAACTGAATGGTCCTTCGAATTTGAGGCGAATATTATAACTCGCTTCTAATGGTTTGTAAAATTCCAAATAAAATAATTTATTATATTAAATTAATAGAATTGATTAAGATACAAAGAATTCTAATAATTTTGATTAAAATCTTAACGGTTTTTTAAAAAATGGTCCTTTGATCTTGTAGCAAAAGACAATGTTAATCAAACATAAATTACTAAATTATATAAAAATATATTGAATTCTATTAATTTTTATTACAATTTCCAAGATTTTTTAACTGTAATTAAAAATGGTCCTTCGAACTTGCAACAAATATAATAACTCAACAAAGTTTAACAAATCTGGAGTGAAATAAACTAAACTTACATTTAAAACAATGTAAACCAACCATACATTACTGAATTATTAAGATTATTTAAAAATACATCGATATTTATTAATATGTCCAGGATATTTCCAACAGTTTTTTCAGATGGTCCTTCGAACTTATAGCTAATATAATAATTCGCTATGTTTCGTAAAAACTGCTATAAAATAAACTAAATTTATATTTAAGACAATGTAAATCAAGTACTTGATACTTAATTAATAGAATTATTAAGAAATACATTAAATTCTTATTAAATGTCAAGGGTTTTATAATTGTTTTTAAAAGATATTCTTCAAACTTTTGGTAAATTTAAAAATTCTGATTGTTCGTAAAATCTAAAATAAAGTAGTGTAAATTTACACTTACGACAATGTAATCAACAATAAATAACTAAATTAATAGAATTATTTAAAAATTTTTTGAATTATATTAAAATTTCAAGGGTTTTTCAAATGTTTTTAAAAATGGTCGATATCTAATAACTCGCTATATTTTGTAACATCTACAGTAAAATCACTAAAGTTTGTAGGACCATAAATAATTACAGTTAATACATACTAAAATTATTGCGTTGAATTAGTTTTATTGATAAAAAATAAATATTAAATTCACTGGAACAGAGAAAAGGGATAATTTTTAAATCATCTGCCGCAGTTCGTATGATCCTAAACCTTTTGATAATATCTCTGCTTATTGGGTTTATTTCTCTTTACACTACACAACTTTCCGTTAACTACACTCTATCACAAAACATTTTACGCCATTTTATACACCCTCTCTCTCTCTCTCTTTCTCATTCTCTCCATAAAAAACACCTACACTTACTCAGAATTTTCCCTCTTTAAAAACAACTCATAAAAACCTTTACAAAAAGAACTAAATTATTTAAATAAATAAAACACATACAACAACATATTTACTTTAATTGTTGGACTTTAATTGTAATAAAACTTAAACAAATAATAGAAATAATAGAAAACCAGACATAATTATATAATATCTAAACAATTTTATAAGAAAATCAAGAACTTTTCATACAATTTACAGAAAAAAAAACCAAAAACTCTTCATACAATTTACACAAAAAAAAACATACATAGAAAAAAGTAAATAAGAAATTATAAGGTCGTAAATTAACGACTTTAGGGTAAACTACAGAAATTTAGGGGATTTTTGAAACAAAAATAAAGGAAAAACTAAAGAAATATTGGAATTAAGCCAAAATAGGCCTAATATAAAAACAAAATTTGGAAAAAATGTCAACAAATTTTATGGGTGAAATTTTAAAAATCACTTTCACTAATTTCTTCATGACAGCGTTATTTGTAACGATATTACAATAAAATTTTATCCATATATAAAGAACAAAATTAGGAATATTTTGAATTAAAAAAAATTTTGTCACGCCCACTTATTTAGTAAAACATTTTTGATTGAATAAATGTTAAAATTTTTAAAAAAATCTAACATAAAGTTCAGCAAAAGTTAAGAAAATGTTTACTCTATTGAAAAGCCAAATTTCTAGTCTTCCATATGAAACTAATTCCATTTAAATATCTTTCATAGTTTTCAAGTTATAATGATTTAAATGATCCCCGGAACAAATTTTGTGGGCGAAATTTAAAAAATCAATTTCACTAATTTCTTCATAACTTCGTTATTTTTAATGATATCAAAATAAAATTTGTCCCATGCACAGGGGACAAACTTAGGAATATTTTGTATTAAACAAATTTTGCCACGCCCACTTATTTTGTGAAAACTTTTTTATTTAAAAAGTTTTTAAATTTTGAAAAATTCCTTACTAAAGTTCAACAAAAGTTAAAAAAATGTGTACACTATATAAAAGTCTAATTTATACTCTTTCATATGAAATCATTTTCATTTAAATATCTTTCATAGTTTTCAAGTTATAATTAGTTAAATGATGCCCGGAACAAATTTTGTGGGCGAAATTTTAAAAATCACTTTCACTAATTTCTTCAAAACATCGTTATTTTTAATGATATTAAAATCAAATTTGCTTCATGTATAGAGAACAAAATTAGGAATATTTTGTATTAAAAAAAAATATTGCCACGCCCACTTATTTAGTAAAAAAATTTTGATTCAAAAAGTTTTTAAATTTTGAAAAAATTCTTACATAAAGTTCATCTATAGTTAAAAAATGTGTACACTATTCAAAAGCTTAATTTCTACTCTTTTATATGATATCAATTTCATTTAAATATCTTTCATAGTTTTCCAGTTATAATGATTTAAATAAAACAGTTTACAAGTCTTATAACAATTGAGCAAATATCTCTATAGTACCGCTATTTTTAAAGATGGCGGACATAAACAAACAGTGAAGCCACAGATGGAAACTTACAATAAGATAATTAGCTATTCACACAGAAATAATAGCAAAAAGCCTAATTTCTAGTCTTCCATATGAAATCAATTTCATTTAAATATCTTGCATAGTTTTCAAGTTATAATGATTTCCCCGGAACATAACATAAAAATGTCAATAAAATTTAGTAGAGGAAATTTCAAAAATCACTTTCACTAATTTCTTCATAGTAACGTTATTTTGAACGATATTAAAGTCAAATTTGCTCCAGGTGTAGAGTACAAAATTAGGAATATTTTGTATTGAAAAATTTTTGCCACGCCCACTTATTTTGTAAAAATGTTTTGATTGAAGAAAAGTTTAAATTTTTAAAAAATTCTAACATAAAGTTCAGCAAAAGTTAAAAAAATGTTTACACTATTCAAAAGCATAATTTATACTCTTTCATATGAAATAAATTTTATTTTAATATCTTTCATAGTTTTTAAGTTATAACGATTTAAATAAATCAGTTTACAAGTCTTATAACAATTGAGCAAGCATCTCTATAGTACCGCTATTTTTAAAGATGGCGGACATAAACAAACAGTGAAGCCAGAGATGGAAACTTACAATGAGACAATTAGCTATTCACACAGAAATGATAGCAAAAATTATCCAATAAATATAAAAGAAAATACTTCTTTTGGAACCTTTATTTTAACAACTGAATAAGTCTTATAACAACAAGTAACAGAGCTAAATTCGGCTGTGCCGAATCTTATATACCCTTCACCTAAGTATACATATTTACATACATTGCCTTTACCCATGCAAAACTCTTCTTATATCAACAACAACAAGAAAAAATCATAATATTATATCAAAAAATCATATCAAACCATCCGACAATCATATTCACAGTGCTCACTGATAACTAACCAAATAAACACAACAATTATTTTGCACAATTGTATCTTGAAAAAATAACAACAAAAATTAAAATAAACGAAATTATGCATGCGTGTTTGATTTATAATTCGTATTCATTCCACATTGTAGAACAGAGGTGCGCAAAAGTAAATTCTCTCATCAACACATTCAATTCTTTATTTTGTTCAGTGCACCTACAAACAAACAAATACAAAAACTGAAAAAATAAAGACAAAGTCATACACCCGAGCTCATGCGCTTTTGTTGCCTCGTTGAGTGGACAACCACTACTAAATTTTAAGACCATAAGAATATGTGTGATTTGATTGTGCATAATTGTGCTATGGGCTGCGCACAATTGTTGTAGAATGTTGTTGTTGGGTGTGTGTGGTGTTTACGTATAATATGAAAACTCATTATAAACAACTCTCTCTTTATATATACCCTTGCCTCTCATGGTGAAGGGTATAAAAACAATACGCAAAGAAATAACAAACACACATCAACACAAACGCTTTGTTGTTTTTTTGTCAAAGCATGCAATAAATTGTCTTTTTTTGATGAAATTTTCAGAGGTTGTCTCGGATTTTTGCTCATATCTCCGTTATTTATGGACCGATTTTGCTGATTTTAAATAGAAAAATTCTCGAAAGTATGTCTGACAGAATTATTGAAGATTTGGATCCCGAAGATAACTGGGGTCTTCAGAAAATTGATTTCAACAGACAGACAGACGGACAGACAGACAGACAGACAGACAGACAGACAGACAGACAGACAGACAGACAGACAGACGGACATGGCTTAATCGACTCCGCTATCTATAAGGATCCAGAATATATATACTTTATAGGGTCGGAAAATTATATTATGGAAATTACAAACGGAATGACAAATTTATATATACCCTTCTCACGAAGGTGAAGGGTATAAAAATAGATATACAACCTTGAAATTTCTGTAGTCTGCCCCAAAACTCTCTTTTTTTAGAAAACTATCTAAAAAAACCTTAAAAATTATAAACAAAACTTTGCAAATATTTACAATAATATAAAAAGCCATTCGAAATTCTAGCTGTTAAACTAGAATTTTTAAATAAATATTCAAAACAACTTTTTTTTAGAACTAGTTACAAATTTAAAACAATTTTATAGAATTTAATACAAATAATTAAAAGAAAATTAATAACAGAAACTCACATGTTTAAGCATTTAATAATAAAGAAATAAATGTCGTTTATAGTATTTAACAAAAAACATATAAAAAATACATACAAAAATAAACTCAACAACTCATTAAATTTATATAAAAAAAAAACTTCAAAAAATATAATAATAAATATAATTAATAAAATAAAAATATACATTTAAACATTAAAACCTTAAAACATCAAATAAATTTAAAACATTAATAAATTAAATTCTCATTTAAATTGTAGTATGTAACTGCTAAACCAATGTGTCATTTCTATGAAATTTTTAAATTGACGTTTATAATTGACTGTCATAAATAAGCCCAGCCAGTTAAGACACTTGATGAATTAATAAATGGAATTTATGAAAATAAATTTAATTTTCATATACAAATGAAAATGTTGGATAACATCTCATTTAAAATATTATAAAAAATCATTAATATTATTAATTAATGAATGGAAGAAAGAAAATAAATTGAAAAATGAAATAAAATTAAATTATAAAAAAGTAAATTAATAAAAAGCTGGTGTTAAATAATTATTTATTAAACAAAACAGTTATGAAGGTAAGTAGCGAAAAGTATAGATTCAATACTTTTAATTAATTTTTAAAGATAAATGTTGAACTTACTTACATTTTGAAATAGAAATTCTTGTAAATAATGTGATAATTTCTATACATTTATTACAAACCAATTTAATTAAATATCTCTGATAATTTCTAAGCTATAACATTTTTACCTAAACAATATACCTGAAATTTTGACTATTTTAAACTAAAAATTATTTTTTACTATTTTGCTTATAACTCCGCCATTATTAATGTAATTAGCATCAAATTTATTATACTTATAGCCTACAAAATTAGGAATATTTTGTTGTTTAAATAATGTTGCCACGCACCTTAAATATCAAGATATTCAAGTACATTTGCTTTAATACAGAAATTCTTATACAGGACGTATCTGTATACATTAATTTTCTTAATCAGTTGAAAGTTTAATTTCTTAGCTTTTATTTAAGACCAATTTTATTTAATTAGCTCTTATAGTTTCTAAGTTATGGCATTTCAAACTAAATTTGTCCTGAACAAAATTACTTGCTGGCGCATGCTGCTGTCCTGGTACACAACATAAAAATGTCAACAAATTTTTTTGGGGGGAAATTTTTAATATTTTGCACTAAAAATCTCTTTTTACTTATTGCAACATAACTTTGGTATTTTTAATGCAAATGCAACCAAATTTGCCACACATATAGACAACTAAATAGGGAATATTTCGCAACAAAAAAATATTGCCACGCCTACTTATTTTGTAAAAATATAATGATGTAAATTTTTATTAATTTCGTCAAAATTCTAACCAGTAGTTCCATAAATTTAAAATCCATTTGGTTACTATTCCAAAGCTTAGTTGTTATTCTTTAATATAAAACAAATTTCATTTAAATATCATTTATAATTTTCAAGTTATACCTCATTTAAGAAAATAATTTACAAGCCATTCTAACTACTACGCACTTAATAGAAATTTATCAAATATCTTTATAATTCCATAATTTCATTCAATGAAATTTCACATTTGGACATACCATGAAATTAGCAATATTTTGTGTTTTAAATAATGGTGCCACGCCCCTTAAATATCAAGATATTCAAATAAATTTCCTTAAATACAGAAATTCTTATAGAAGACGTATTTGAAAACATTAATTATCTTAATCAGTTAAACGTTTAAGTTCTTAGCTTTTATTTAAGACCAAGTTTATTTAATTAGCTCTTATAGTTGCTAAGTTATGGCATTTCAAACAAAATTTGTCCTAAACAAAATTACTTGCTGGCGCATGCTGCTGTCCTGGTACATAACATAAAAATGTCAAAAAAAAATTTTGGAGGGAAATTTTTAGTATTTTTGACTAAAAATCATTTTTCACTAATTTCATCATAACTTCGGTGTTTTTAATGCAATAACAACAAAATTTGGCACACATATAGACAACTAAATAGGGAATATTTTTCATTAAAAAAATATTGCCACGCCTACTTATTTTGTAAAAATATAAAGATGTAAATTGTTAATAATTTTGTGGAAATTCTAATGAGAAGTTCCATAAATTTAAAATCCATTTGGTTACTATTCCAAAGCTTAGTTGTTATTCTTTAATATAAAACAAATTTCAATTAAATATCATTTATAGTTTTCAAGTTATACCTCGTTTAAGAAAATAATTTACAATCCATTCTTACTACGCACTTAATAGAAATTTAACAAATATCTTTATAATTCCATAATTTCATTCAATGAAATTTCACATTTTGTTACGCCATGAAATTAGGAATATTTTCTGTTTTAAATAATGTTGCCACGCCCCTAAAATAACAAGATATTCAAATAAATTTCCTTTAATACAGAAATTCATATAGAAGACGTATTTGTACACATTCATTTTCTTAATCAGTTAAAAGTTTAATTTCTTAGCTTTTATTTAAGACCAATTTTATTTAATTAGCTCTTATAGTTTCTAAGTTATGGCATTTCAAACTAAATTTGCCCTGAACAAAATTACTTGCTGGCGCATGCTGCTGTCCTGGTACACAACATAAAAATGTCAACAAATTTTTTTGGGGGGAAATTTTTAATATTTTGCACTAAAAATCTCTTTTTACTTATTTCAACATAACTTTGGTATTTTTAATGCAAATGCAACCAAATTTGCCACACATATAGACAACTAAATAGGGAATATTTCGCAACAAAAAAATATTGCCACGCCTACTTATTTTGTAAAAATATAATGATGTAAATTTTTATTAATTTCGTCAAAATTCTAACCAGTAGATCCATAAAATTTAAAACAAATTGTTTACTATTCCAAAGCTTAGTTCTTACTCTTTAAAATGAAACAAATTTCATTTAAATATCATTTGTAGTTTTCAAGTTATTCCTCATTTAAGAAAATAATTTATAAGCCATTCTAAGTACTACGCATCTAATAGAAATTTAACAAATATCTTTATAATTCCATAATATCATTCAATAAAATTTCACATTTTAACATGCCATGAAATTAGGAATATTTTGTGTTTTAAATAATGTTGCCACGCCCCTTACATATCAAGATATTCAAATAAATTTCTTTTAATAAAGAAATTCTTATAGAGGACGTATTTGTACACATTAATTTTCTTAATCAGTTAAAAGTTTAAGTTCTTAGCTTTTATTTAAGACCAATTTTATTTCATTAGCTTTTATAGTTTCTAAGTTATGGCATTTCAAACTAAATTTGCCCTGAACAAAATTACTTGCTAGCGCATGCTGCTGTCCTGTTACATGACATAAAAATGTCAACAAATATTTTTGGCGGGAAATTTTTAATATTTTACACTAAAAATCTTTTTTTACTAATTTCAACATAACTTTGGCATTTTTAATACAATTACAACAAAATTTTCCACACATATAGACAACTAAATAGGGAATATTTTGGAGTAAAAAAATATTGCCACGCCTTCCTATGTTGTTAAAATATAATGATGTAAATTGTTATTAATTTCGTCAAAATTCCAACCAGTAGATCCATAAAATTTAAACAAGTTGTTTACTATTCCAAAGTATAATTTCTAATCTTTAAAATAAAACAAATTTCATTTAAATATCATTTATAGTTTTCATGTTATACATCATTTAAGAAAATAATTTACAAGCCATTCTATGTACTACGCATCTAATAGCAATTTAATAAATATCTTTACAATTCCATAATTTCATTCAATGAAATTTCACATTTTGACCTGACATGAAATTAGGAATATTTTGTTGTTTAAATAATGTTGCCACGCCCCTTAAATATCAAGATATTCAAGTAAATTTTCTTTAATACAGAAATTCTTATACAGGACGTATGTGTAGACATTAATTTTCTTTATCAGTTAAAAGCTTAATTTCTTAGCTTTTATTTAAGACCAATTTTATTTAAATAGCTCTTATAGTTTCTAAGTTATGGCATTTCAAACTAAAACTGCCCTAAACAAAATTACTTGCTGGCGCATGCTGGTATCCTGGTACATAATATAAAAATGTCAACAAATTTTTTTTGGGGGAAATTTTTAATATTTTTTACTGAAAATCTTTTTTTACTTATTTCAACTTAACTTTGGTATTTTTAATGCAAATGCAACCAAATTTGCCACACATATAGACAACTAAATAGAAAATATTTTTCAATAAAAAAATATTGCCACGCCTACTTATTTTGTAAAAATATAATGATGTAAATTGTTATTAATTGTGTGGAAATTCTAATGAGAAGTTCCATACATTTTAAATTTAATTGTTTACTATTCCAAAGCTTAGTTCTTACTCTTTAATATGAAACAAATTTCATTTAAATATCCTTTATAGTTTTCAAGTTATACCTCGTTTAAGAAAATAATTTACAAGCCATTCTAAGTAGTACGCATCTAATAGCAATTTAACAAATATCTTCATAATTCAATAATTTCATTCAGTGAAATTTCACATTTTGTTATGCCATGAAATTAGCAATATTTTGTGTTTTAAAAAATGTTGCCACGCCCCTTAAATATCAAGATATTCAAATAAATTTCCTTCAATACATAAATTCTTATAGAAGACGTATTTGTACACATTAATTTTCTTAATCAGTTAAAAGATTAATTTCTTAGCTTTTATTTAAGACCAATTTTATTTCATTAGCTCTTATAGTTTTTAAGTTATGGCATTTCAAACTAATTTTGCCCTGAACAAAATTACTTGCTAGCGCATGCTGCTGTCCTGGTACATGACATAAAAATGTCAAAAAATGTTTTTAGAGGGAAATTTTTAATATTTTACACTAAAAATCTTTTTTTACTAATTTCAACATAACTTTGGTATTTTTAATGCAATTTCAACAAAATTTTGCACACATATAGGCAACTAAATAAGGAATATTTTGGAGTAAAAAAATATTGCCACGCCTACTTATTTTGTAAAAATATAATGATGTAAATTGTTATTAATTTCGTCAAAATTCTAATGAGAAATTCCATAAATTTTAAATTTAATTGTTTACTATTCCAAAGCTTAGCTCTTACTCTTTAATATGAAACAAATTTCATTTAAATATCATTCATAGTTTTCAAGTTATACATCATTTAAGTAAATAATTTACAAGCCATTCTATGTAGTACACAACTAATACAAATTTAACAAATATTTTTATAATTTCATAATTTCATTCAATGAAATTTCACATTTTGTTATGTCATGAAATTAGCAATATTTTGTGTTTTAAATAATGTTGCCACGCCCCTTAAATATCAAGATATTCAAGTAAATTTCCTTTAATACAGAAATTCTTATAGAAAACGTATTTGTACACATTAATTTTCTTAATTAGTTAAAAGTTTAAGTTATTAGCTTTTATTTAATACCAATTTTATTTCATTAGCTCTTATAGTTTCTAAGTTATGGCATTTCAAACTAAATTTGCCCTAAACAAAATTACTTGCTGGTGCATGCTGCTGTCCTGGTACATGACATACAAATGTCAACAAATTTTTTTGGAGGGAAATTTTTAATATTTTACACTAAAAATCTTTTTTTACTAATTTCAACATAACTTTGGTAGTTTTAATGCAAATACAACAAAATTTTGCACACATATAGACAACTAAATAGAGAATATTTTTCAATAAAAAAATATTGCCACGCCTACTTATTTTGTAAAAATATAATGATGTAAATTGTTAGTAATTTTGTGGAAATTTTAGTGAAAAGTTCCATTAATTTTAAATCCGATTGTTTACTGTTCCAAAGCTTAGTTGTTACTCTTTAAAATTAAACAAATTTCATTTAAATATCATTCATAGTTTTCAAGTTATACCTCGTTTAAGAATATAATTTACAAGCCATTCTAACTACTACGCACTTAATAGAAATTTAACAAATATTTTTATAATTCCATAATTTTATTCAATGAAATTTTACATTTTGTTATGCCATGAAATTAGGAATATTTTGTTGTTTAAATAATGTTGCCACACCCCTTAAATATCAAGATATTCAAGTAAATTTCATTTAATACAGAAATTCTTATAGAAGACGTATTTGTACACATTAATTTTCTTAATCACTTAAAAGTTTAATTTCTTAGCTTTTATTTAAGACCAATTTTATATAATTTGCCCTTATAGTTTCTAAGTTATGGCATTTCAAACTAAATTTGCCCTGAACAAAATTACTTGCTAGCGCATGCTGCTGTCCTGTTACATGACATAAAAATGTCAACAAATATTTTTGGCGGGAAATTTTTAATATTTTACACTAAAAATCTTTTTTTACTAATTTCAACATAACTTTGGCATTTTTAATACAATTACAACAAAATTTTCCACACATATAGACAACTAAATAGGGAATATTTTGGAGTAAAAAAATATTGCCACGCCTTCCTATGTTGTTAAAATATAATGATGTAAATTGTTATTAATTTCGTCAAAATTCCAACCAGTAGATCCATAAAATTTAAACAAGTTGTTTACTATTCCAAAGTATAATTTCTAATCTTTAAAATAAAACAAATTTCATTTAAATATCATTTATAGTTTTCATGTTATACATCATTTAAGAAAATAATTTACAAGCCATTCTATGTACTACGCATCTAATAGCAATTTAATAAATATCTTTACAATTCCATAATTTCATTCAATGAAATTTCACATTTTGACCTGACATGAAATTAGGAATATTTTGTGTTTTAAATAATGTTGCCACGCCCCTTAAATATCAAGATATTCAAGTAAATTTCCTTCAATACAGAAATTCTTATAGAAGACGTATTTGTACACATAAATTTTCTTAATCAGTTAAAATTTTAAGTTCTTAGCTTTTATTTAAGACCAATTTTATTTAATTAGCTCTTATAGTTTGTAAGTAATGGCATTTCAAACTAAATCTGCCCTAAACAAAATTACTTGCTGGCGCATGCTGCTGTCCTGGTACATGACATAAAAATGTCAACAAATGTTTTTTGGAGGGAAATTTTTAATATTTTACACTAAAAATCTTTTTTTACTAATTTCAACATAACTTTGGTAGTTTTAATGCAAATACAACAAAATTTTGCACACATATAGACAACTAAATAGAGAATATTTTTCAATAAAAAAATATTGCCACGCCTACTTATTTTGTAAAAATATAATGATGTAAATTGTTAGTAATTTTGTGGAAATTTTAGTGAAAAGTTCCATTAATTTTAAATCCGATTGTTTACTGTTCCAAAGCTTAGTTGTTACTCTTTAAAATGAAACAAATTTCATTTAAATATCATTCATAGTTTTCAAGTTATACCTCGTTTAAGAATATAATTTACAAGCCATTCTAACTACTACGCACTTAATAGAAATTTAACAAATATTTTTATAATTCCATAATTTTATTCAATGAAATTTTACATTTTGTTATGCCATGAAATTAGGAATATTTTGTTGTTTAAATAATGTTGCCACACCCCTTAAATATCAAGATATTCAAGTAAATTTCCTTTAATACAGAAATTCTTATAGAAGACGTATTTGTACACATTAATTTTCTTAATCACTTAAAAGTTTAATTTCTTAGCTTTTATTTAAGACCAATTTTATTTAAATAGCTCTTATAGTTTCTAAGTTATGGCATTTCAAACTAAATTTGCCCTGAACAAAATTACTTGCTGGCGCATGCTGCTGTCCTGGTACATGACATATAAATGTCAACAAATTTTTTTTGGCGGGAAATTTTTAATATTTTACACTAAAAATCTTTTTTTACTAATTTCAACATAACTATGGTAGTTTTAATGCAAATACAACCTAATTTACCACACCTATAGACAACTAAATAGAGAATATTTTTCAATAAAAAAATATTGCCACGCCTACTTATTTTGAAAAAATATAATGATGTAAATTGTTATTAATTTTGTGGAAATTCTAATGAGAAGTTCTATAAATTTTAAATTTAATTGTTTACTATTACAAAGCTTAGTTCTTCTTACTCTTTAAAATGAAACAAATTTCATTTAAATATCATTTATAGTTTTCAAGTTATAACTCATTTAAGAAAATAATTTACAAGCCATTCTAAGTACTACGCATCTAATAGAAATTTAACAAATATCTTTATAATTCCATAATTTCATTCAATGAAATTTCACATTTTGACCTGACATGAAATTAGGAATATTTTGTGTTTTAAATAATGTTGCCACGCCCCTTAAATATCAAGATATTCAAGTAAATTTTCTTTAATACAGAAATTCTTATAGAAGACGTATTTGTATACATTAATTTTCTTAATCAGTTAAAAGTTTAAGTTCTTAGCTTTTATTTAAGACCAATTTTATTTCATTAGCTCTTATAGTTTATAAGTTATGGCATTTCAAACTAAATTTGCCCTGAACAAAATTACTTGCTGGAGCATGCTGCTGTCCTGGTACATAACATAAAATGGTCAACAAATTTTTTTGGAGGGAAATTTTTAATATTTTACACTAAAAATCTTTTTTTACTAATTTCAACATAACTTTGGTATTTTTAATGCAATTACAACAAAATTTTGCACACATATAGACAACTAAATAGGGAATATTTTGCAGTAAAAAAATATTGCCACGCCTACTTATTTTGTAAAAATATAATGATGTAAATAGTTATTAATTTTGTGGAAATTGTAATGAGAAGTTCCATAAAATTTAAATTTAATTGTTTACTATTCCAAAGCATAATTCTAAATCTTTAATATGAAACAAATTTCATTTATATATCATTCATAGTTTTCAAGTTATACCTTATTTAAGAAAATAATTTACAAGCCATTCTAAGTACTACGCATCTAATAGAAATTTAACAAATATCTTTATAATTCCATAATATCATTCAATGAAATTTTACATTTTGACCTGGCATGAAATAAGGAATATTTTGTGTTTTAAATAATGTTGCCACGCCCCTTAAATATCAAGATATTCAAGTAAATTTCCTTTAATACAGAAATTCTTATAGAGAACGTATTTGTACACATTAATTTTCATACTCAGTTAAAAGTTTAAGTTCTTAGCTTTTATTTAAGACCAATTTTATTTAAATAGTCCTTATAGTTTATAAGTTATGGCATTTCAAACTAAATTTGCCCTAAACAAAATTACTTGCTGGCGCATGCTGCTGTCCTGGTACATGACATACAAATGTCAACAACATTTTTTTGGGGGGAAAATTTTAATATTTTACACTAAAAATCTTTTTTTACTAATTTCAACATAACTTTGGTATTTTTAATGCAATTTCAACAAAATTTCGCACACATATAGACAACTAAATATGGAATATTTTGCAATAAAAAAATAATGCCACGCCTACTTATTTTGTAAAAATATAATGATGTAAATTGTTATTAATTTTGTGGAAATTCTAATGAGAAGTTCCATAAATGTTAAATCCAATTGTTTACTATTTCAAAGCTTAGTTCTTACTCTTTAATATGAAATAAATATCATTAAAATATCATTTATAGTTTTCAAGTTATATCTCATGTAAGAAAATAATTTACAAGCCATTCTAAGTACTACGCATCTAATAGAAATTTAACAAATATCTTTATAATTCCATAATATCATTCAATGAAATTTCACATTTTGTTATGCCAAGAAATTAGGAATATTTTCTGTTTTAAATAATGTTCCCACGCCCCTTAAATATCAAGACATTCTAGTAAATTTCCTTTAGTACAGAAATTCTTATAGAAGACGTATTTGTACACATTAATTTTCTTAATCAGTTAAAAGTTTAAGTTCTTAGCTTTTATTTAAGACCAATTTTATTTAATTAGCTCTTACAGTTTCTAAGTTATGGCATTTCAAACTTAGTTTGTCCTGAACAAAATTACTTGCTGGCGCATGCTGCTGTCCTGGTACATGACATAAAAATGTCAACAAATTTTTTTGGGGGCAAATTTTTGTTGAAAATATTTATAATTATGATTAAGAACATTTTAACAAAACCTTGTATAGAGTCTATTTTAAAGAAATCCTTATATTATAATGATTATAAAATCAATAATTATTTAATACTTACCCTTAAATATTTCAAATAAAAATTTCAATATTTTTTTTTTAATTTTTTTACAATTTTACGTCTTTATTTTGTTATGTTTAATGTTTTCATTTCATTATTATTCATTTACTCATTGTTTTATTTATTATTTTTAAGATTATTTATGAAAAATAAATAAATTATTAACAAATATAGTACAATTTAATAAAAGTTTATCATCATTTCATGTAATTTTTTATTTTATTTTTTTTTTAAATTGTTTCGTTTTTCTTTTACTTATATTTTTTTTTAAAGAATTTAAATATAATTTCTTGTGTTAGTTTGTCTAGCTTTGCCTTAAAATTATGGTAAAAAGTGAAAACTAAAATTATTGTAAAAAAGAAAACCCAAAAACACACAAGTTTACAAAATAAATTTATAAAAAAATTGTTTTTTTAATATCTGTTGAAAGCCATTTGTATTTGCATGTGTGTGGACCAGGTTATAAAAAAGTAAGGAGTTTTCTTTCATTTGTATTAGCTTTTGAATATTATTTTCATTTCATTTTTTAGTTTAGTTCAGTTTAGTATATTGTTTATGAGGTTTTTAAAAAGTATTTAGAAAAAATATTGATTTATTTTACAAAAAATTATATAACAAAATCAGTTGAATTAAAACTTTCAAAAAAATAGGAGTTTTCAAAACATTCCGAAATCACTAACCACATTTTGTTGTTATTTGTTTATTATTATGTAAAACTTTTTTGTTTGTTTAGGTTTTATTGTTTACTAAAAACAAAAAAAAAGAGAATTATTAAAATATATAATACAGAAATTGTAATAAAAAAAACAAAGATGGAGTTTACAATTTTGTATAAAAAACTGGGACCCCTTAGGGGGACCCTTTAGGGAAAGCACACAATTTTCTATAGATAACTGGGACCCCCTAAGAGGCCCTCTCTTAGGGAGAGCACACAATTTTCTATAGAACACTGTGTCTCCTTTAGGGGAAGCACACAATTTTCTATAGAAAACTGAGACCCCTTTAGGGGGAGCACACAATTTTCTATAACAACTGAGTCCCCTTTAGGGGCAGCACTCAATTTTCTATAGAGAACTGTGTCCCCTTTAGGGGGAGCACACAATTTTTTATAGAAAACTGAGTCCCCTTTAGGGGGAGCACACATCTTTCTATAGACAACTGAGTCCCCTTTAGGGGGAGCACATAATTTTCTATAGAAAACTGAGTCCGCTTTAGGGGGAGCACATAATTTTCTATAGCAAACTAAGTCCCTTTTAGGGAGAGCACTCCATTTTTCTATAGAAAACTGAGTCCCCTTTAGGGAGAAAACTGTGTCCTGTAGAAAACTGCTCAAAACAGTTTTCTCTTCACATTATGAGTTTAAATTTAAATAGTTTTTTTAATTTTTAACTAATTTACTTCATGTTCTGGTTCTGTTTGTTTTTTAATAATTTAAATTTAGAATAGCATAATTTTTGATATCGTATATAGGTTTTAAGAAAAGAGGAGTTAAAGAACTAACTCCCATTCATAATAATTATATTAATTTGTCTAACAAAAATTTTAATTTTAATCTCATTTTAAAATATTTTTTTCTTCTAGTTATGCCAATTTTCTAATAATATTTTGGTAACTAAATTAAACATCGATAAAAATAAAAGAAAAATAAAACGTATGTATTTCTAAAATAGATTTTAGTTGGGTTTTGGTTTTTTTATTTGTCACTAAAACTATTGGAAGGCCGTTCCTCTTTAAATTTCTCTTAATTATTTTATTTTTTAGTTTTAATTTTATAGAATTACACACATATTTGGAATAAGTTAACTTTTTTTTTTGGATTTTTGTTTTTTGGTTTTTTTTACATTTACACGAGTATAAACTACTGACTGACTGACTGATTGGCCAATTACACATGGTTTTATTAATTTCATAAAAAAATTTTGAAACTTAAACTTAATTTCATAAATTTGATTTATAGTTTTTAATTAAGGGTTTGTGTTTTTTTTTTTTATTTTTCATTTGTTTTCTTTTTTAGAGTTAAAATTAAATTAATTTTACATAAATTCTTTTAGAATAGTTGCATTGTATTTACTTAAGGAGTTATAGTCATTTTTGTTTTATTAAAGAAAAAAATGTGGCAAAATGTTGGGATTTTGTAATATATTTACTTAAATCTTTAATGGGTTTTATGTTTCAAATTAATTTAAATCAAAAACTTTAGTTTAGTCTTTAAAAAGTATTAATTAGTCATTAAATCTGTATAAATTGTTTGTAAAAAATAAATTTAAGAAAACAAACTGAAATGGGAAGGCTAACAGCTAAACTATAAAGAGAGAAAATTGTTTGTAACTCCAGCTCAGTTTCTATCGAAAACTGTGACCCTCCTAAGAGGGAAAACTGTGATACCCTCAAATTTCTATAGAAAACTGTGCTACCCACAAATTTCTATAGAAAACGGTGCTACTCTCAAAGAGGAAAAACTGTGTTACCCTCAATTTTCTATAGAAAAACTGTGTTATCCTCTATTTTCTATAGAAAACTGTGTTACCCTCAAAGAGAGAACACACACAATTTGCTAGAGAAAACTGTGTCTCCCCAAAGAGGGAATAGAATATTATCTATAGAAAATGTTTAAAAATCTTAAGGGTGGATTAGCTGACCGTAATGTAATGTAACCTTAACGGAACGGAACAGCTGATCGTTTCTATTGTGTGTAAAGTAGTTAAAGCAGTTAAGGGTGGATTAGCCGACCGTAATGTAATGTAACCTTAACGGAACGGAACAGCTGATCGTTTCTATTGTGTGTAAAATGGTTAAAGCAGTTATTGTGAAAAAATGTAACGTAACTGTAACGTCTGAACCTGTTAAAAACAGAATTTCTTTACGTTTCTACGTGACATTTACTAACGGTGTTGTCAACTTGTTTATTTTAAGTCTTGTATAAAAAATACTTATTTTGCTCAGAACGCTTAAAAATATTTGCATTGTTCTAAATACATAAATAAAAATCAAAACCTTTTAATGTTATGGTAATATTTACTTATTATACAAATTAATTCATACAAGCATTTATAAAATGTATACTAATAATCGGCGAAAGTATTTAAGTTTCAAAATATTAAATTAATATTTTGTATACACAAATTAACTATACTAAGGGCCATTATTACAACTTGCCTTTATGTTTGAAATAGTAAAAGTTAACTTTAAGCAATATAAAAAGGTACCCTTAAAGTCAACATTTACTATTACGAACATAAAGGCAAGTTATAAATGGCCCTTATTATAATGTACAATAAAATATTAATTAATTTTTAAGTTATCGGACCTTTAATAAATAAAGTCTGTATGACAAGGTAATAAATAATATTTATAATTGTCTCCTAATGGACAATGATGATGAATACGTTATGTGTAAATAAATACGGTTTATATATAAGTACTATTATCAAACAAAGTTAAATAAATATTTTTTAAATCGGAGAAAAAAATTATAAAATCGCTTGAACAGTATTTAAAACAATTGTGTTGATAACACTTTCAAACAGCTGTTTACAATTTCAATCAGTGACAAGCGCGAAATATTCAAGAAAAACTTAAAATTAAACAAAACGTATTAAATTTGTCTTTATTAAAATGAACGACGAACAATTGATTTTATTGGTATAGGCCAATGAAAGTTTATACAACAAATATAGTTCCGGCTATATTTTGTTTTGTTTGTTTATGTCAAAAACATATGACACGTTTTTACAGTTCTATAACCGCACTAAAGTGTTACGTTAAGTCAACATTACGGTTACATTACATCAACGGTCGGCTAACCCAGCCTTTATAGTGACAAAATGTAACGTAACTGTAACGTGTGAACCTGTTAAAAACAGAATTTCTTTACATTTCTACGTGACATTTACTAACGGTGTTGTCACATTGTTGATTTTAAAAGTCTTGTAAAAAAAATACTAATTTTGCACAGAACGCTTAAAAATATTTTCAATATTTATATTTCAATAATATAAATACATAAATAAAAAACAACACTTATTAATGTTATGGTAATATTTACTTATTATACAAATTAATTCATACAAGCATTTATAAAATGTATACTAATAATCGTCGAAAGTATATTACATTAATATTTTGTATACACAAATTAACTATACTAAGGGCCATTATTACAACTTGCCTTTACGTTCGAAATAGTAAAAGTTAACTTTAAGCAATATAAAAAGGTACCCTTAAAGTTAACTTTTACTATTACGAACATAAAGGGCAGTTATAATAATGGCTCTTAGTATAAAGCACAATATTAATTAATTTCTAAGTTATCGGACCTTTAAAAAATAAAGTCTGTATGACAAGGTAATAAATAATTTTAATAATTGTCTCCTAATGGACAATTATGATGAATACATTATGTGTAAATAAATACGGTTTATATGTAAGTCTATTACCAAACAAAGTTTCATACATTTTTCTAAAATCGCAGAAAAAAATTATAAAATCGCTTGAACAGTATTGAAAACAATTGTGTTGATAATACTTTCAAACAGCTGTTTAAATCAGCGACAAGCGCGAAATATTAAAGAAAAACTTAAAATTAAACAAAACATATTAAATTTGTCTTTATTCAAATGAACGACGAACAATTGATTTTATTGGTACAGGCCAATGAAAGTTTATACAATAAATATAGTTCCGGCTATATTTTGTTATGTTTGTTTATGTCAAAAACATATGACACGTTTTTAATGTTCTATAATCGCACTAAAGTGTTACGTTAAGTCAACATTACGGTTACATTACATCAACGGTCGGCTAACCCAGCCTTTACTCCCTTTGTTGGAGCATCCTTCCCCGTGTAAGAATGCTGAACAAATTGTTTACCAACTTTTCCTTGTAAATTAGCAAGTAGCAACAACTTCTAGTATATTTTTGTGTTTAAACAATGAGTTTAATATAATTAAATCCAAAGGGGAAGAAAGTAATATATAGAGATACAGGTGATAGACACATTTTAAACTATTTTATGGAGATGGCAAATTTCTTAAGAGTGAATTAGTCTGAAAACAAAACTAGAAAACCTTTAAAAGAAGCATGAAACAGAAATTTAAAACTATGAAGGCTTAATTTTAAAAATAATACGCAGCTTTGCAGATTCGAATTAAATTTAGTAACTGAGGGAATACATGGCAGGACCTCTGTAGTACGATTCACTAACTTTTATAACGATAATCGTATTGTTAAAATAAATATAACGAAAATTAATAGAATTAACTATTCAGTAACCTTTTTAACGCTATTCGCTGTCCGTTGAAGTAAGCTTTTGTTATTAGCTAAACGATTATAGACAAAACCAAATGACAACTATTTTTGTGTTGTTTACAAACTCGACAATTGTCAGCTGTTCAGCTGAGATGTGTCTTCTTCGGCATCATATTGTTGTATGTATCATTAATGAGCAATATATGAAGGCATTTATGTATGTCTGCATTAATAACAATGTTCCAATCACTTAAACATTTTATTTCACTTTTATTATGTAAAATTAATAACATTTTGGAACTAAAGTGTTTGACTTGCATAAATTCAATTGTTTTTTTCTATTCCTCTTTGTGTTTTTCGCTTTTTTTTAACAGAGATGCCACTTGATATCAATATGATATGAAGTTGTCTACTATTGTTAAAAAGAAAATAGTGAATCACATAATCGTCGACTAATATTGCGATTCTCGCATCGTTAAAAGTTAGTGAATCGCACTAATGGCATTTTCCTACGTTTGGTAAAATGTTAGCAAGACATAATCATTAGGTTATCATTAATACTTAAGTTATAAAGTAAGGAAATGCATAAGAATATCAGCTACTGCCATATGTATTACCATCTGAAGGGTACTTTATATGTATTTCAGATAGTTTTAATCATACTTAAGCTACGTATACATGGTTGTTACAAAGTTGTCAGAAAATGTTCAATAAATGGTTAACAACCATATGTTTCAACATAAGTTCTCATGGTTGTGTTAATCATTTTCTGAGCATGTTTCTGACAACCGATTATACGTAGCTTAAGTATTTCGAATCGTTTTACGCACTATCCAACCAGGATTTATTATGAAACTCATTTTATACTAAATTTTCATTTCATTCTTCAACAAAGCAAGAATTTTGAAATTAGTTATTTGCAAAGATTTAGAAATTCTCTTAAAATTATTTAGAATACAGGATGATTGTCATATATTGTCAGAAAAATATTTTAGGGTTTGATAGAGCTAAAGATTTACAGATTTAAATAAATTACTAAATCTAATTTCTGGGAAAAAAAATAATATTTTTAAAACTTTTGTGTTGAATATTTGCTAAAGAATGTAAATTAATTTTGAAATACAAAAACTGAAATTGTAAATTAGTTCAATAAATTTAAGTATTATTGCCTAAGTTTGTACAAAACAGGGGATTGAATTTTTAAATTTGAAAAATTATAAAAATTTTACTTAATAAGGCACAGATTACACAGATATGAAACAAATGACAGTTCTCAGAAAAGTAATATCGAACCATATGGTTATTTTGACATTCTACAACCACTTTTCAAAAGGTTGTGGTTTGCAGAGCGAGAGAAAAGCTATTTGTTCCTCTTTCTTTTGTGTGTTTTCAACTGATTCATATCTATGTAATCTGTGTTATAAGGTTTCAATTATTTTCCTCAATTTATCGTTTTTAGTTTCTTTTTTTTTTTTCTTTGGTTTTTTGTTAAATTTATAAAGTAATTAATGTTGCTGTTGTTTTCTTTTTCTATTCTATTTCTTTGTGTTATTATCAATTGTTAATCATTTTATGTTTTTATTTGTTTATAATATTTATTCTTTTGAAATTCCTGTTTTTTTAATTATTTTGTTATTTTGAAATATTTTCAAACAATTCCGTTTTAAAGTTTGTATGCAAAACCATCTTGCTAGATAATTGTTTAAAATTGAGGTTTAAATTGTCTAGAGAAAGGGGATTTATTTGTTTCAAATAAATTTTATAGTTTAAAATAAATTTTAAAATAAGTACTTTTTTCAATATTTTAATTTCCATAAAATTCTTTATTAAAAAAAATAATTTTTAAAGATACTTTTCTAAACATATTTTGTAAAAAAGTACTTTTAACAAAAGTACTTTTTTATAAAAGAACTATTTTATAAAAGTACTTTTAATAGAAGTACTTTTTCATAAAAGTACTTATTTATTAAAGTACTTTTTTATAAAAGTACTTTTTTATAAAAGTACTTTTTTTAAAGTACTTTTTTTAAAGTACTTTTTTATATAAGTACTTTTTATAAAAGAACTTTTTTTAAAGTACTTTTTTATATAAGTACTTTTTATAAAAGAACTATTTTATAGAAGTACTTTTTTATATAAGCACTTTTTTATGAAAGTACTTTTTATAAAAGTACTTTTTTATAGAAGTACTTTATCATAAAAGTACTTTTTTTAAAAGTACTTTTTTTATAAACTTTTTTTATAGAAGCATGTATGTACTTTTTTATAATAGTAACTTTTTATAATAGTCCTTTTTTATAAGAGTACGTTTTATAAAAGTATTTTTTATAAAAGGCCTTTTTTATAAAAGTACTTTTTATAATAGAAGTACTTTCTTATATTAGAAGTACTTTTCTATAAAAGTACTTTTTTATGAAAGTACTTTTTTATAAAAGTACTTTTTGATAAAATAACTTTTTTATAAAAGTACTTTTCTATAAAAGAACTTTTTTATAAAAGTACTTTTTTATAATAGTCCTTTTTTATAAAAGAACTTTTGTATAGAAGTACTTTTTTATAAAAGTACTTTATTATAGAAGTACATTTTTATAAAAGTACTTTTTTATAGAAGTATGTACTTTTTTATAAAAGTACTTTTTTATAATAGTAACTTTTTATAATAGTCCTTTTTTATAAGAGTACTTTTTATAAAAGTATTTTTTTATAAAAGGCCTTTTTTATAAAAGTACTTTTTTATAATAGAAGTACTTTTTTATATTAGAATTACTTTTTTATAAAAGTACTTTTTTATACAAGTAATTTTATATAAAAATACTTTTTTATAATAGAAGTACTCTTTTATAAAAGTACTTTTTTATAATAGAAGTACTTTTCTATAAAAGTACTTTTTATAGAAGTACTTTTGTTTAGCTCAAAAAGTGGTGGTGGGAATGCTGGAGAGAAAATCACCGTGATCCGTAAATAAAATAAATGTATTTATTTTATTTACTCGAAATAAAACCCCAATAGGAAAATAATGAAATGAATAAACAAAAGGAATTAGGGTTTTTTGAACAAAAGAAATATTTTTTATTGATGTAGAAATTGTTACCTCTTTTCACAACTAGCAAAAGAACAAGAAGAAAAATTCAGGTTTTTAGAAGACATCCGGAAGCGGCCTTAGGACATTTTGGCCAACTTGACATTTGGTTTTTAGGTGTTAATAAACATTAAGAAAGAGATAGCTATGTTTATGACTATTTATCTGCTTGCTGTGCAGCTTTGGTATATAATATACGGAACAGATAAGTATATGGTACTTATAGGGTTAATAACTGAAATGTTATATGTTGGCGTAAACATTGCCGCCCGCCTTGCAGGACACCTGCAAATGAATAAAGGAAAAGTCGCCTTGGCCATGTCATAAGACTGCTGTGGAATAAGAAATAAAGTATTAACAATGTGAAGCTTATAATTAATATATAATTCAAAATCAAGTATATTATATGTTTATGTGCTACAGTACAATATAATTTTAAATTCACAATTCAATAATATTAAATTCAAGAAAATATTTTAAAATTTACTGTACGTTTGGTATTTTGGCGTGTATAAAAGTGCATTTCAGATTATAATGAACAGGGACCATAAATAGTCCAACCAAAGATAGTGCTTTGAGCAGTGGGAAAGCCTGTTTTCGAGAAAAATCCCTCACGAATTACCTTAGGATAAAGGTCTGCCCCGATTATTATATCAATAGAGCCCGATTCGTAAAATTTTGAATCTGCGAGGAACATATCACGAAAATGGTTTTTGTAGTTTTCTGGAAGAGATTCAGACGGAGTTCGGAGTGTTATCCGATTGTCTACCCGAAATGTTCCCTCGATTTTGGAAGACGAATTGAATCTAGATTTTAGAGTAATCGGACAAATAGTTTCTTCGCGGAGGGTAAAAGCTGTCAAATCCAACTTGTCCACAAATTTCTTAGAAACTCTGCTAACTGTCGATGCGGAGTCAAGCAAGCATCGAGCATGCGTAGATGATACTTTTACGAGAACTGTCGGTAAAAGAACCAATGTGTTTTGACGTAAGATCGAAGTCAAAGATGCTGATTTTGATGTCGAAGGTAGTGAGTCCTTTTCCATGGCCTTGGACGAACGGTTTTTGTTGGACGTTGAAGGGCGTTGCGGAGACGGAGAGCGTGAGCGTGAACGTGAATGACGGGGCAATAAATCTTTGACTAGTCGTGGATTAACATGCAATAAGGTATGATGAAATTTTTGGCAATGTTTGCATCCAAGTCCAGAAAAGCATGTGCCATGCGAATGATCATGAGCTAGGCAGTTTGAGCAGTACTTGTGCTCGCGGACTGCACGTATGCGATCATTTATATTCATTGCCAGAAATTTCTTACATGTTCGTAATGGATGTGGTCGCTTACAGATTCTGCACGGAAACGCATTATATCTTTTTGGAAGTCTTTTGGAGGAGGTGTTGGATTTCGACGATCTCGATGAAATTTTAGGCATATTAATCTGAAAAAAAGGAAATTGTATTATAAGGGATAGAACTAAGATGGGGAAGGCAACTCAGATTCTGTAGGCAGAAGGATAAGTTTAACGATTGGACGCTTTGTAATGCCTCGTTGTGTGAAAACTTCTGCAACGCGAACTCGATTGTCTGAGCCAGAGTAGATTTTTGTCACTCTACCAAGCCGCCATGAATTCGGTGGGAGGTTTTCATCTCTTATGACGACAAGTGATCCTTCTTGTAGATTCTGCTCGGGTCTTTGCCATTTGATTCTTTTATGAAGTTCTTTCAAGTACTCATTTTTCCATCGTTGGCAGAAGTTTTGATGAACCAGTTTTAATTTTTGCCATCGATTAGTTATGGATATGGATGAGTCGTTAATCTGGGGGTCTATAGGTGCGAGGATTGGTGAACCTATAAGGAAATGACCTGGAGTTAATGCGCAAAGATCTGTAGGATCAGTGGACACTGGAGAAATTGGACGGGAATTCAAACAAGATTCAATTTTGGATAATAGTGTGGATAACTCTTCATGCGTATATTTGTGAGAGCCGGCAGTTTTTCGAAAATGTGCTTTGAAACTCTTCACACCAGCCTCCCATAGGCCGCCCATATGTGGGGCACCTGCTGGGATAAAGTGCCAAATAATATTTTGGTGTGAGTAGGTCGCTTGAATGCGCTGTTGAGTGGTTTGAATGAATTCCTTTGCTAATATTCGAGATGCTCCAACGAAGTTTGTTCCATTGTCAGAATAGAGGTGTAAAGGACAACCGCGACGTGACACAAAACGACTGAATGCTGCCAGGAAAGTAGGAGTAGAGAGGTCGGATGTAGCCTCTAAGTGAATTGCCCTTGTAGAGAAGCAGACAAACACACATACATATCCCTTTGTAATGCGGCAAGCTCGACCGGAGTAGCTCTTTACGTCGAAAGGGCCAGCGAAATCTAGCCCTGTATGAGTGAATGGACGAGTAAATTCGCAACGCTCTGGCGGCAACGCAGCCATTATTTGCCTTTGACATCGTTTTTTATATACAAGGCACGTCTTACAATTATTGATTGTCGATTTTATAAGATTTTTAGCCTTTGGGATCCAATATTGCATGCGTAGAAGTCGCAAAACTAATTGATTACCGCCATGTAAGCTGATGTCATGGATAAATTTTACCAGTAGTCGTGCGAATTTGGAGTTATACGGAATAATAATCGGGTGTTTTTCATTATACGACAGTTCTGGAGATAACTCTAGCCGTCCACAAGAACGAATCAAACCTTCTTCGTCTAGAAACGGATTGAGGTTTAGGATACTACTGGTTTTGGAAACAACTTGTCGAGATGAAAGAGCTCTGTAGTCATTTGGATATGCTGCTTTTTGACAAACGGAAATAAGTCTGTCACGAACGGAAATTATTTCACAACTGGAGATCAGGGTGGAATCCTTATAGAAACTTGAACGAAACCTTGGATGTGTGCGGTAGAAAAACCTATAGACATATGCCATTACACGCATTGCCTTTGAAAATGATGAAAATCTTTCTAACAAATCATCGAAATCAGAAAAGAATGAAAAATGGACGCGAATAGGTTTGATTTCGAGATCTGTATTAGGAATATCGAACAAATGTTGGTTTGGCCAATCAGAAATGGAATTCCGAAGCCAAGAAGGACCGAACCACCATAGTTTGTTGTTGTTTAGATCTGAAGGTGAAATACCACGGCTTGCTAAATCAGCTGGATTTTCTTCGGATATTACGTGGTTCCATCTAGAATAGGGGACTATTTGGGTTATTTTTGAAACTCTATTAGCCACGAAGGTAAGCCAATTACATGGTGGTTTTGCAAGCCAGGAAAGTACAATCGTTGAATCCGTCCAACATGTTACTGTATAGTTATCCACATCTAAGCTTGGTACCAGGTTCTCAATCATTTCAGCAAGAAGTAATGCACCACAAAGTTCAAGTCTTGGAATGGACAGTGTCTTGATTGGTGCAACTTTAGTTTTGGATGAAATCAAGTGTGTTTGAACAGTACTATTTATGGATATGCGAATGTATAATGCTGCTGCGTACGCCTTCTCCGAGGCATCGCAAAATCCATGGAATTGGACATCAGCATTTATAACATAATCAATCCATCGAGGAATTCGAATGGAATTGATTTCCGGATAACTTTCTTCGAATGACTTCCACTGATGAAGTGTTTCAGGAGATAGATTTTCGTCCCAATCCGTGCCATCTATCCATATGCGTTGCATAAGAATTTTTGCTAGAACAATACATGGAGCTAGCCATCCAGCAGGATCGAACAATTTGGCTATTCTTGAAAGAACTTCCCTTTTTGTATACACAGACGACTTCTCAAATTGTCTTGCATCGAAGTAAAACTCATCGGAATGAGCATTCCAACGAATTCCCAGAGTTTTTGCGGAACTGTTATCCTCGAATATTAGAAAATTTTCATGTAGCAAATGATCTTTTGGAATATCAGTCAATATGTCCACGGAATTAGATGTCCATTTTCTCAACTCGAAACCAGCTGATTGTAGAGCTTGGATTAGCTCCCCTTTCGCAATTATGGTATCTCGCTTGGAATGAGCTCCAGCCAAAACATCGTCCACATACATTGAATTTCGAAGAATCGAACTGGCTATGGGCAAGTTATCCTGAACGTCATCTGCTAGTCGTAGAAGTGTACGAATCGCCAAGTATGGCGCGCAGTTCACACCGAAGGTTACCGTTTTCAATTCATAGTCACATATTGGACTATTCGGACTATCACGGAAAAGAATTCGTTGATACGGGGTGTGTTTCGGATCAACCAAAATCTGCCGATACATTTTTTGAATATCTGCATTGAAAACAAACTTAAAGAATCGCCATCTTAGAATTAGTAAAGTAAGGTCATTTTGCAGAATAGGACCCACATGAAGGACAGAATTCAGACTGAGTCCATTTGAAGAAGGAGACGAAGCATTAAACACTACACGGACCTTTGTGGTGAGACTATCAGGTTTAACGACTGCATGGTGTGGAAGGTAATAGACCTTAGAATTATCAGAAAGATGGGAAGAACTGACTTTGGTCATATGACCAAGTTCCTCGTATTCCCGAACAACCTTGTCGTATTCGAATTTAAGTTCAGCATTTTTAATTAGTCTAGCCTCATTTCGAAGAAATTGTGCCATTGCACTAGATCGAGAATGACCAATGTTCGGACTATCTGTAAAACCCTCCTTAAAAGGTAACGAAACTATGTAACGACCATCTGAATTTCTACTCGTCGTTTGACAATATAGTTCTTCACATGCTCTGTCAGAAGGAGACATAAAGTTCTTCTTAGGAAGATTCTCCACCTCCCAAAAGCGCGAAATGGCCTTGTCCAAAGAAATTTCACAGAAATGAGAAGCAATTGTAGGATTGGTATTGGACTGACGTGTAACCGGCCCAGTGAGAATCCATCCGAAAATGGTTTCTTGGGCTAAAAGAGATTCACATACATTATGTATAATCCCTGAACGAACAATTAATGGAAACACGTCACCGCCAATCAACATATCTATTTTCGAACTTAAATAAAACTTTGGATCTGCCAATTGAATATTAGGAAGGCTCGAAAATTTCGAATCAGAAAAGCTTTGAGAAGGGAGGTTATTGGACAAGTGAGGAACCACTAGAGCTGTGACTGAAATGGAAATGTCGCAATTTATGTTAGAACCCACTACAATAGAACACTGACGTTGAACTTTTGCAGAAACTGTATTATTCAACCCAGAAATCTGTACATTACTAGGCTGTGAGGGAAGCTTAAGGGTATTTAGAAGGCGCTCCGAAATAAACGTCCCTTCTGATCCTGAATCTATCAGTGCCCGTACCTGATATTTTGTGCCCAAATGTAAAATGTACACCCAAGCTGTTCCCAGTAGAACACACTTTGAATTAGAAGCAAAACAAGATTGAACTCGGCCAGAAGTGGAATCATTAGTGGACTGTATTGGACCAGAATTAGGAGGATAATAGGGAGCCGAGGTAGGTTTGAGTGCTGAACTACTGGTACTTGGACCTTGTTGAGAGGAATTAGAGTTATCAACCTCCTTATGAAGAAGAGTGTTGTGCCTTTTTTGACATTTAAAACAACTATGTTTACTAGTACAGTTTCTTACACTGTGCGTTTTCGAAAAACAATTCAGACACAAACCCTCTTTTTTGATCTCTTCTAGGCGTTGTTGATAACTCATTTTTAAAAATTTGGCACACTTGCGAATCGTGTGGGTTTCTTTTGGACACAACTGACACTTAGGAGTGGACACTTTCGCTTGAAAACTATGAACTTTTTTATTAGAAGTGGAACTCGATATATTTTTTGGTTTTTGATCATTGTTTTTCGAAGAACTTGGACCACGAATCTCTGTGACAGATTCCAAGGTCCTGTAGCGATTAGTCAGGAAATGGTCCAACTCTGACCACTTTGGAATTGCAGTCTTATCGCTTAACTGTTGTTCCCATAGCGTCAATGTATTCTCTGGAAGCTTATTCGTACATATGAATACGAAAATAGGGTCCCAACTAGCGACGTCAATATTATACAGTTCTAGAATAGATATACAGGAATTTATATCTCTTTGCAATTGTTTGAGAGCGGTGCCTGATTCGGAATAAATAGGTTTTAGGTTGAAAAGGATCTTCAACTGACCATTGACCAATATTCTTCGGTTCTCATAGCGCAAACATAGGTTTCTCCATGCCAAGTCGAAACCTTGATTTGTCAAAGGGCTTTTTCGAACAATCTCTCTGGCCTCACCTGTTGTTTTCTGCGTTAAAAAGAACAATTTTTCGACATTGCTGGCCCTGGAGTTGGACATAATCGCGGTAAACATGTCCCTGAAGGTAGGCCAGGAAGCATAGTCACCATGAAATGTTTCGATCTCAACAGGTGGCAGGCGAAAATTATAAGATTCGGACGGAAAAGAACTTGGGATAGCATCATGAGAAGAAATGCGTAGAGCGGAAAGATCGGCTTGACGTGTCACCACTTCCGGACTTGAAACTTGCTGGTCACGAAGATCCTGAGAAAGCTGGCCCACTTTTGTCAAACAATTGCAATATGTAGTGTAAGTGCTTTTGTACTTCTCTTTAAAAGAGGCTATATCGATTGGATCCTCTACCTCGTTAGTTTCTTTTTCAGCCTCAGCTAAGAACTGTTCGTAGGCTATCCTAATTCGATTCCAAAGCGACTTTAGTTCGAAACGATGCACTTCAAGTGCATGATGCGATGTCAATGGATATCTGTTATCGTTTAGGTCAGCCTCGAACTCAACAATGCTATCGGCTAAGCGAATGAATTGATCCAACGACATTATGAAATTTTATTAAGAATGGAAAATGTGAAAAACTTAAATTACCTTACGAGAAATCAAAATTAAGAAAAAAAAGAAAACGTAACCCAATATGTGATAAGAAAAAATAAACGGTATAGTATTATCTCCCACACGAATATTTATATGAGAAATATCTACGCAAATAATAGTTATATATTGTAATATATTCACACGAAATTATTCTCAAATCCTAAAATGGTGAACTCATACATTCGAATCTCTGAGTGATAAAATGTTTGCATTCGTTTAGTGTTCAGGATAGGCGATCAGCTGTTGACTATGTAAAACACCAACCAAGTTCATTGACCTCTTATTTATTGGAAGTTGAAATAATATGACTGGAAGGTTTTGCAAATAATAGGCTGTTCGCTTAACTTTTATCAACAAAATAGAAACAAACAAAACAAAAGGAGATTCAAGTGTAGAAAACAAAGTATACCGTAGGAAATATTATTTTTCTTTTTGAAATTTAAATACAAATTGAATAATAATATTATAGGAAAGAATTATATTAAATGAAAATAAAATAAAAAAAATCAAATCAAATAAATAAAATCATCCGAATAATTGGAGTGAATCAAATAAATGGTTAATAACCTTTATTGAAAAATGTATTTATTTCTTTTTTAAATATAATATACAAAAAATCATATATTATAAAAATAATATAAATTCGAGTGAAATATTATGAGAACTATGGAATCGAAGTTAAATCAAATAAGGTAATTGTTTTATTTTTGAAATAAATTAATTTGTTGATCAATAAGTGATATTTGTCATAAAATTTAATTTTCCTTAAAATTTTACGAAAATATTTACTGAACTCGCCTATTGTAGCGTTTTATTGTTGATGTTTTTCAATAAACCATTGGAACGTACATATAAATAGAAAACGGAGTTGCCGTGGAGCTACTTTAAATTACTTGTTTTTTTTTATTTTTCTTATGAAAACTTTCAATATAAATAGAAACCTAAAGAAACTTTATAAAATATATTCAATATATATTTATATAGATACAGCTTCTTTTTTTGAAACTTAAAGTTCATTAAATTCGTCGCAATTACAAACAAAATAGTGTTTTCGATTTTATTAAAGGAATTTTATAAATTACAATTGAAATTATTTGAACACTTATGTGTTGATATCAAAAAATATATATCGAAAGTAGAAAAATTGTTTGTGATTTATAAAACCAACTTTATAGTTGTCTAAAATTATAAATACTTCTCGGCAACACTGATACGTTGGAATGAGAAAAAATGCAATTATAACGAGTAGGAGAAATTGGAGTAAGTAAGAATGGGAAACGATATACAAAAGAGATCAATTCCAGTATATTGCTTAAGAGAATTTAACTATTGAAGAGTATGTTATATATAAAAGCGCGTAGAATGGAAATAAAATTTAAATAAGATCATAAAGGGGTAATTATAAGGAATGCAACAAAAGAGAGAATGTGAAGGGAAACATTAAAATTGGAATGAACAAATTCGAACTAAGGGGAAATAAAGGAATAAGAAAATAAATCGAATTGAAGGGGAACGAATTTTAAGGAGAAACGGAATTTATATTTTATGGGTAAAGCTGAAAAAAAAAGGGGAAAAATAAACATACATTCATGCATAAGGAAACATATGACCGAAAAATAACCGCTCGAAAATCGTAGTATACCCTACACTACAGATATTATGATCGACGAACGATTGTAAATTTATTTGCCAGAATCACTTACGTCAATTGATGAAAACCTCCATTCGACGATAAATAGATGACTGGCTGTTGCACCCCGAAATTCATCAATTTGGACAAAATTTTGGTTGTTTTTCTTCCTCTTTGTTTGTCTTCGGTTTCTTCTCTGTTTGCAATTTGTTTCTTCTTTTATTCTTTATGTCCCAAATATTTATAATTTGCGCCGTTATACTTATTTGGTTCTGATTTATGTTTAATCTTTACTTTAATTGATTTTTATTTAATATTTTCTATTTTCTTTTTTCCCTTTATGTATTTATGTTTGACGAATGTTTTCTTTTTTATATTTTATTTATTTTATTGAAAATACCACGTTGTGGTTTCAGAAAAAATAAAAAAAAAAGAACAAAATTGTTCCGAACCAACTGAAATGCACTCACTAACTAATATGCACAAAATACTAAACGTACCTTATTTTTTGTTATTTGATGAAGAGCAATGTTGTTTGTTGTAATGATGTTAGAGATGAATCCAAAAGCAACAGCAAGAGAACAAAGTGATTTCCAATCCGGTTCGATGGGACCAAATGTTTAGCTCAAAAAGTGGTGGTGGGAATGCTGGAGAGAAAATCACCGTGATCCGTAAATAAAATAAATGTATTTATTTTATTTACTCGAAATAAAACCCCAATAGGAAAATAATGAAATGAATAAACAAAAGGAATTAGGGTTTTTTGAACAAAAGAAATATTTTTTATTGATGTAGAAATTGTTACCTCTTTTCACAACTAGCAAAAGAACAAGAAGAAAAATTCAGGTTTTTAGAAGACATCCGGAAGCGGCCTTAGGACATTTTGGCCAACTTGACATTTGGTTTTTAGGTGTTAATAAACATTAAGAAAGAGATAGCTATGTTTATGACTATTTATCTGCTTGCTGTGCAGCTTTGGTATATAATATACGGAACAGATAAGTATATGGTACTTATAGGGTTAATAACTGAAATGTTATATGTTGGCGTAAACAACTTTTTTATAAAAGTACTTTTTTATAAAAGTACTTTTTGATAAAATAACTTTTTTATAAAAGTACTTTTCTATAAAAGAACTTTTTTATAAAAGTCCTTTTTTATAAAAGTACTTTTTTATAAAAGTACTTTATTATAGAAGTACCTTTCTATAAAAGTACTTTTTTTATATAAGTACTTTTTGATAAAATAACTTTTTTATAAAAGTACTTTTCTATAAAAGAACTTTTTTATAAAAGTACTTTTTTATAAAAGTACTTTATTATAGAAGTACCTTTCTATAAAAGTACTTTTTTTTATAGAAGTATGTATGTACTTTTTTATAAAAGTACTTTTTTTATATAAGTACTTTTTGATAAAATAACTTTTTTATAAAAGTACTTTATTGTAGAAGTACTTTTTTATAAAAGTCCTTTTTTATAAAAGTACTTTTTTATAAAAGTACTTTATTGTAGAAGTACCTTTCTATAAAAGTACTTTTTTTATAGAAGTATGTACTTTTTTATACAAGTACTTTTTTATTAATGTACTTTTTTTATACAAGTAATTTTATATAAAAGTACTTTTTTATAAAAGTACTTTTTTATAAAAGTACTTTTTTATAGAAGTACTTTTTTGAAAATATATTAATTTTAAAAGTGCATTTTGTAGGTACTTTTTTACAATTGTACTTCATAAAAGTACTTTTTTCTGGAAGTACTTTTCATAAAACCACTTTATTCTAGAAGCCAAAGTTCTTATCTTATTAAATTGCCTTTTTATAAAAGTAATTTTTTAAACATATTTCTATATAAAAAAAATGTTTCTTAAAGTACAAATTTCATGTACTTCAAGTACTTTTTTAAACCGAATTCAACCTTAGTACACTTAAAAAGTATTATTAAAAAAGTACTACAGTTGGTACTATTTGTTTGAAAGTACTTAATATAAAAATAACTATAAATTTCATATACATATATTTGCATTATTAGTTAACATCTCATAAACTTGGTCCATTTTATGATAAATTTATCTAAATCTAAAACAATTTAAACTGAAAAGGTACTTTCCAAATAAACCAACACAAACAATATTTAAATTTAAAGCCTCTTTTTCAAACAATTATTTAGCCATTTAGTTGCCATAATTTTATGTTTTATTTATGTCTTTAATTGTGTTAATTATTGTATTTCTATTAAATTTGTCCACTATTTCAATTCGTTAGGTTTTGTTTTGTTTTTTTAATTAATTGGTGGTTTTATTGGTTGCCTTTATTTTTATTCCATTAGCTTAGATTTTTTGTTATTACTTAGTTAATTTGCCAATTTTATTTTTAATTATTATTATTTTTATATTTGTAATTATGGCAGGATTTATTTTTTTTAATTAAATTTTTTTCTTTCTTTGTTAAATTTACTATTTTAATACCAATAATTTTAATTTTTTTTTTATCTAAAACTTGTTTTTGTTTTTTATTTAAATTTTTTCCTTTTACTAAACAAAAATATTACTAATATTTTTTTTACTGGTGTATGAGCTCTCTCGTTCACATTTTGGTTGGGTTTTACTATTTTTAATTTTTTCTTTTTCTTGTTAATTTAATTATTAATTTTAAATACTTACTTTAAGTAACAACATGTTTTTTTAATATTTTTTTTATTTTTTGTTAATAATTTTTTTGGGGTTTTTCTAGGTTTTTTTTGTTGGTTTGTTAATGTTGCTGTTTAAAGATCTATTAAAGATATTGTGTTACGATTATTTCGTATTTCATAGTCGTTTGCGGGTCATCAAAGGTCATTGTCGAACATTTGTAAAGATCTTGTGACAAGATCATCTTTAAGGCATGCCTCCAGAAATTCTTCAATTGTTATAATACCATCTTGATTGAGATCGAGTTTGCGAAAAACACGATCGACCTGGTAAATAAATGAGAATTTATTTTATACATCCCAAATAAATACTAAAGAAGACATATTTTAAAAGCATTAAATAGTTGAAATGTCTTAAACAGAATTCATAAGCATTGTCAAGTCCATAGTCCATCCATAGTCTAGTCCATAGTATAAACCATAGTCTAGTCTATAGTCTTGTCCATAGTCCAATCCATTGTCTAGTCCATAGTCTAGCTCATAGTCTAGTCCATAGTATAGTCCATTGTTTAGTCCATAGTCTAGTTTAGGCCATAGTCTAGTCCATAGTCCAATCCATAGTCTAGTCCATAGTCTAGTTCATAGTTTAGTCCATAGTCTAGTCCATAGTCTATTCCATTGTCAAGTCATTAGTTTAGTCTATAGTCTAGTCCATAGTTTAGTCCATAGTCTAGTTCATAGTCTAGTCCAAAGTCTAGTTCATAGTTTAATCCATAGTCTAGGCCATAGTCTAGTCCATAGTCTAGTTCATAGTCTAGTCCATAGTCTAGTCCATAGTCTAGTCAATAGTCTAGTCCATAGTATAATCCATAGTCTAGCCTATAGTTTAGTCCATAGTCTAGTTCATAGTCTAGTCCATAGTCCAATCCATAGTCTAGTTCATAGTCTAGTCCATAGTCTAGTCCATAGTCTAGTCCATAGTCAAGTCCTTAGTCTAGTCTATAGTCTAGTCCGTAGTCTAGTCCATATTCTAGTACAGAGGCTAGTCTAGTCCATAGTCCAGTCCATAGTTTAGTCCATTGTCTAGTCCGTAGTCTAGTCCATAGTCTAGTCCATAGTCTAGTCCATAGTCTAGTCCAAAGTATAGTCCCTAATCTAGTCATAGTTTACTTCAAGTCGGACACTATACTATTCCTGGACAAATAACTCATCAAATGTGTAGAAAACCCACCTGATCTCTGGCTTTTCGATCATCTTCCGGCTGATGCGCCCTCCGACCCATCAGCTCGTGTATGGCCAAAACAATTTCACTTAATTCCGAACGACTGATGCGACCATCCCCATTTAAATCGTAAAGTTTAAATGTCCAACGTAAACGCTCGTAAACAGAACCACGTAATAATGTAGACAGCGTAACCAATAAATCCTGCAAATAGCGACACCAACCAACAACGATAAAATTTAGACACAAATGAGCAACAGAACAGACACAAAACAGCGAACAAAAAAAAACAAAAACGAATAAAATTGAATAAAGTAAATAGAGATTATAAAATAATAAGCCAATATTTATGTTGATTCTATAAAATTTATTACCCGAAAACTGATGGCACCATTGCAGTTCACATCGAATGCTTTGAACACATAATGAGCGTATAAACTTGAATCTATAATAAAAAAGACAGAATATAGAAAAAAAAATGAAGAAAAAAAATTAGGTAAAATAAATATTAGAGGGAAGTGGCATAAAAAAACAATTGTGCAAGTGTAACAGCATCATAGATAAAGCATGTACATTTTGTTAGTTGTGGTTAGACAGTAGAATGGCGATATAATGAACCGCTAATAAAATACATTATTTAAATTTTAAAATCCATGTTAAGGAGACTCTACTGTCTAACATGCATTAGTGATGTTTGTACACATTTTTATTCTACGAGTATTTATTTAAGCAAGCGATAAAATTCACAAAATAAAAACATGTGTGTATTTTTGTCATTCTGTACTGTTTTTTTTTTTTATTATTTACTTACTGCCATGTGGAAAAAATTTTGCATAAATATCCTTGAAAGAGTCTTCGTGCACCACACCTTCAGGACATTCCTGTTAGTTGTTAGCGAGAGAATGGGAGAAAGAGATAGAGAGAGAGAGTAGAAAAGCACAACTTTAAGTGAACAACGGAAACAACATTTTAAAGGAAGTCAGTCAGTGAGTCGGGCAGACTAGCAGTGCTGCCAAATCCACTTGTTTTTTTTTATTTTTTGTATTTTAGTGTGCTAGGAAAAACAACAAAACTGCATTAGTTTTCTTAACATTTTGTATACAATATTTGCATATGCTCGCATACGTAAACAAATGTCAAGAGAAATGTTCTTTTTTTGTTTGTTCAATTGTTTTTCATTGTTTCAAGTAGATTTTATTTAACGAACATAGGTAGATTTGATGAAAAGAAATGGCAAGGAATGAAAACTTTTGGGAACTAGACTGGACCAAACTATGGGCTTGACTATAGACAAAACTATGCACTAGACTGGACTATGGACTAGACTATAGACTGGACTATAGATTGGACTATGGGCTAGACTATAGACAAGACTATGGACTAGACTATAGACTGGACTATGGGCTAGACTATGGACTAGACTATAGACTGGACTATAGATTGGACTATGGGCTAGACTATATACTAGACTATAGACAAGACTATGGACTAGACTGGACTATGGACTACACTTTAGACTGGACTATAGATTGGACTATGGGCTAGGCTATAGACAAGACTATAGACTGGACTATGGACTAGACTGTGGGCTAGACTAGACTGCACCAGAATATAGACTAGACTATCAACTAAGCTATGGACTAGACTACAGACTAGATTATGGACTAGACTAGACTGGGCTAGAATATAAACTAGAAAATCTACTAAACTATGGACTAGACTAGTCTACACTATAGTCTATGGACTAATCTATGGACTAGTCTATGGACTAGACTGGACTAGACTATAGACTAGACTATGGACTAGACTATTGACTAGACTATGGACTAGACTACGGCCTATAAATTAGACTAGACTATGAACTAAACTATAGACTAGACTGGACTATGGACTAAACTATAGACTAGAATATAGACTAGAGTAGGCTATGGACTAGACTACGGACTAGACTATGGACTAGACTGGACTATGGAATAAACTATAGACTAGACTATGAACTAGACTGGACTATGGACTAAACTATAGACTTGACTATGAACTAGACTAGATAATGGACTAAACTGGACTATGGACTAAACTATAGACTTGACTATGAACTAGACTAGATAATGGACTAAACTATGGACTAGACTATAGACTAGACTAGACAAGATTAGACTAGACTAGACTAGACTAGACTAGACTAGACTAGACTAGACTAGACTAGACTAGACTAGACTAGACTAGACTAGACTAGACTAGACTAGACTAGACTAGACTAGACTAGACTAGACTAGACTAGACTAGACTAGACTAGACTAGACTAGACTAGACTAGACTAGACTAGACTAGACTAGACTAGACTAGACTAGACTAGACTAGACTAGACTAGACTAGACTAGACTAGACTAGACTAGACTAGACTAGACTAGACTAGACTAGACTAGACTAGACTAGACTAGACTAGACTAGACTAGACTAGACTAGACTAGACTAGACTAGACTAGACTAGACTAGACTAGACTAGACTAGACTAGACTAGACTAGACTAGACTAGACTAGACTAGACTAGACTAGACTAGACTAGACTAGACTAGACTAGACTAGACTAGACTAGACTAGACTAGACTAGACTAGACTAGACTAGACTAGACTAGACTAGACTAGACTAGACTAGACTAGACTAGACTAGACTAGACTAGACTAGACTAGACTAGACTAGACTAGACTAGACTAGACTAGACTAGACTAGACTAGACTAGACTAGACTAGACTAGACTAGACTAGACTAGACTAGACTAGACTAGACTAGACTAGACTAGACTAGACTAGACTAGACTAGACTAGACTAGACTAGACTAGACTAGACTAGACTAGACTAGACTAGACTAGACTAGACTAGACTAGACTAGACTAGACTAGACTAGACTAGACTAGACTAGACTAGACTAGACTAGACTAGACTAGACTAGACTAGACTAGACTAGACTAGACTAGACTAGACTAGACTAGACTAGACTAGACTAGACTAGACTAGACTAGACTAGACTAGACTAGACTAGACTAGACTAGACTAGACTAGACTAGACTAGACTAGACTAGACTAGACTAGACTAGACTAGACTAGACTAGACTAGACTAGACTAGACTAGACTAGACTAGACTAGACTAGACTAGACTAGACTAGACTAGACTAGACTAGACTAGACTAGACTAGACTAGACTAGACTAGACTAGACTAGACTAGACTAGACTAGACTAGACTAGACTAGACTAGACTAGACTAGACTAGACTAGACTAGACTAGACTAGACTAGACTAGACTAGACTAGACTAGACTAGACTAGACTAGACTAGACTAGACTAGACTAGACTAGACTAGACTAGACTAGACTAGACTAGACTAGACTAGACTAGACTAGACTAGACTAGACTAGACTAGACTAGACTAGATTAGATTAGATTAGAGTAGACTAGACTAGATTAGATTAGAGTAGAGTAGACTAGACTAGACTAGACTAGACTAGACTAGACTAGACTAGACTAGACTAGACTAGACTAGACTAGACTAGACTAGACTAGACTAGACTAGACTAGACTAGCTTTTGCTTTCCTATAAACAAGACTAGATTTTAATTGAAATCTAATCTACATACATCTTGAAAGTGTTCATTCCTTTAGACACCTCTTTCCAACTCGTTGACTGGCTGCATATTGTTTATCTACATCATGAGTGTGTGAGTAAAGACTGCCTGCCTGCATTCAAGCAGAAGAATTTCGTAAAATGCGATAAAAATCGCATGGAATGAATTTGAAATGGAATTAAAAATAATAAAAAAGAGATAAAACGCAAATAAAAGATAGACTTACCGTTTTAAATCCTCTATACATGACACGTATTTCCTGTTTTGTAAATTTTGTTTGACGGCACAAATCCTCTAGTGCAACGGGTATTGGTTTAGGCACTCGTGTTTGTTCTAGTTCATAAACCACCTCCTCGATGGGACTTTCAGGTGGCGAAGCCATATTTATTTAAACAATAATGTTAAATATTTAGTTTTCTTGTTGCGTTTTTCTCTGTCAGTGTGTGTGTAAGTTAGAATTTTTGTTTAAACAGGGAAGTTGTGAAGGGGTGGAATGGTGGTAGGATGATGTTTTAGTTTAGTATGGAAACATTAATCTCGTTTTTGGCTGTTTTTTTTTTTTACTTTAGTTGAGGTTTACAAGTGGATTACAAATTGGTTTTTGTTGGTTTTTTTTTTTGGCCGTTAAAAGTAATCTTTTAAATTCGCTTTTTAAACTCTCTTCTCTCTTAATTGAGTATTTCATCAATTTTAGTTTTCAAATCTTTGTTGTATCGTTGCAAATGTATCTGTTGTGTGTTTCATGTGGTAGCCATGGGTGGTTGCTGTTTTTGTTTGTAAATTGTTAAACTATTGCATTTTTGTTAAAATAATTATTGTGATGTTTTCCTTTTTTCCAGTTTCAAGTGTAAGTTTAGTTCTTTAGTTCTTAATGTTAAATTTGTTTTGTTTTTTTAGATTTTTTTTTAGTTTTTGGGGGTTTTTTACCAACATGTGTTAACTTTTGTTGTTACCTCGGTGTACTTTGGTTTAATATTAGTTTCAGTTTCAGTTTGTTTTTTGTAGTTGTTTCTTCTTGATTGCAGTTGATGGTTTCTTTTTTTGTTTTTCGATGACGAACTCAAAAATAATAAAAATGAAACGACGACATTTGACTGCAACGAGAAAAGGAATGAAAAGAAAAACACTTCAAAAACTTTTTCTCAAAATTTCAAATTACAGTTAAATCACAGTTAAAAATTGTAGACAATCAATCATAATTTGTTTTAAACTTGTTATAAATGAGTGAGTGCAATAGAGGTTTTCTTATTGCTACTGTTTTACAAAACTTTTTTCCCCAATTAATTAAAAACATAGTTGAAATATAGTTTTAAATGGGGGAGAACTTAATTTGAAGTTAAACAAAATGTGGAAATTTTATTAAAGATCTAAGGAAGAATGGGTTTTGTGGGAAAATCTTTAAATTATATTTAATAACAACTAAGAGAGCTATATTCGGCTGTGCCGAATCTTATATACCCTTCGCCAAATTATACTTTCAACTAAAAATTTTCAAATTATTTTTCAATATTAAAAAAAATTTTTTTTCTAATTGTTTTTCAAAATTATTTTTTTTTTTCAAAATTGTTTTCAAAAAAAAAGTTTTTTTCGAAATTGTTTTTTTTTTAAATTTTTTTCCAAATTTAAAAATTTTTTTTTAAATTTATTTGTGAAAAAATATCTGGTAAAAACAAAATTTGGGTTAAAAAATAATTTACCCGATTTTGACCCATTGTAGGTCCAAATTACTATAGCCTTACATAAGTCGTTGCAATGGACTTTGAAATATCTATCATTAGATATACATATTGTCTATATTAATGACTTAGTAATACAGATATAGATCAAAGATAGGCCAAAAATCCAGGTTGTCCCGGTTTTTTCCTTATAGCTCAGCCATTTGCGAAAAAGTGTAGTCAATTTAAACGTTTTGTGATTACCGGATTACTTAGGTGACAATTGTCTTTACGCTAGATTACCTGGGGTGTATTAAATAACCAATTGTCTTCTCTCTGCACTACAAAGAGCACATACGTATCAAATGAACAAAATATATAAATTGGAGTCAGCCAAGTGATAAGTCATTTGTGACGATTAGTGTCTATAAGGGATACATTGACTACTTGCTAGCTGGTGGGTATTTTTATTATGTGATGAAAATCATCGTTGATTTCTACTTGAGAGTACAATCAAGATTTTGATGATTTTTAAAATCTAAGTCACTTGATAAAGGCGTTAAATGAGTATTAATCCTTAAATATCCATCGTTTGCTCAGAAATAAGAATTATAATTTTCAAAATTAACTTTGTACTTGTTGGTATAGTTAAACTTCTCCAAACTGCGTATGGGCCATTATTACAACATGCCTTTAAGTTCGTAATAGTAAAAGGTAACTTTAAGTAATAGAAAAAGGTTGCTTTAAACTTAACTCTTACTATTGGGAACATAAAGTCAAGTTGTAACAATGGCCCTAAGACTAATAGCTTAAACTCTGTTGTGTAATTTGTCTTTTATATATATTTTTTTTTTTTTTAATATAAATGCATAATTTTTGTATTTTTAGGTCATATTTTGATATTTTTGAAGCATATTTTAGGCGCATAAGTAATTTCCAATAATAAATGCATTAAACTCCGCCCCCTATTTATATATTTAGTAAGCCGGGTTAATAACAAAAATATTATCAGTTTCGTAACAGAGACCTGCATCTAAATTTCACGCCAGCGGCGGCTGACTCTAAAAAATGTCGGCGGCGGCTCAAAGCCGGCTGTCAGCCTACAAAGAATAAAAGAATAATTACTCAAATTGTAAAAAATTAAAAGTTTAAAAAATTAAATTCCAAAAATTTTGTTAAATTATAATGAACTTTCAAAATCGGCTGCTAATTTCAAGCCGATTTAAGCAGCAAAACTTTCGGCGGTGGCGGCTTTTAAAATTTATTGGCGGCTCGGCTCAGCCGGCTTACAGCCGTTTAGCGCAGGTTACTACATACATATTTTCAAAATCACTTCATTTCCCAAACATTACTTTTTTCGAAAATACTACTATTTTTAAAATAGAAATTCTTTTAAAAATACTACTATTTTCAAAAATACAACTATTTTCAAAAATACTACTATTTTTAAAATAGAAATTCTTTCAAAAATACAACTATTTTCAAAAATACTACTATTTTCAAAAATACTACTATTTTCAAAAATACTACTATTTTCAAAAATACTACTATTTTCAAAATACTACTATTTTCAAAAATACTACTATTTTCAAAAATACTACTATTTTCAAAAATACTACTATTTTCAAAAATACTACTATTTTCAAAAATACTACTATTTTCAAAAATACTACTATTTTCAAAAATACTACTATTTTCAAAAATACTACTATTTTCAAAAATACTACTATTTTCAAAAATACTACTATTTTCAAAAATACAACTATTTTCAAAAATACAACTATTTTCAAAAATACTACTATTTTCAAAAATACTACTATTTTCAAAAATACTACTATTTTCAAAATACTACTATTTTCAAAAATACTACTATTTTCAAAAATACTACTATTTTCAAAATACTACTATTTTCAAAAATACTACTATTTTCAAAAATACTACTATTTTCAAAATACTACTATTTTTGAAAATACTACTATTTTCAAAAATACTACTATTTTCAAAAATACTACTATTTTCAAAAATACTACTATTTTTAAAAATATTACTGATAATTGTTTTATTAATACATACTACATTTATACTCAATTTTTTTTTTTCAAAAATATTGCACTGTTTTTTGGAAAAATATATTTTAAATATGCTAATATTTTCAAAATATGTACTTCTTTATTAATAATTATAAATATTACTATTTTCCAAAAAATAGAAAATTTAAAATGCTATTTTTTCAAAAATACCACTTTTATAAAAATACTTTAAATTTCTAATATTTATAAATACATACTTCTTTTTTCAAAATTATTGTTTTTTTTTTCATAAATAGCATTTTTTTGAAAATGCTACTAAATTAACATTTAAAGAAAGACTACTTTTCTCAAAATTATTACAATTTTCGAAGATACTATTTTTGCAAAAACTTTACTTATTCTATCATACACATTTCTTGTGACAACCATAGACCAATTCCTTTGACTACAATTTTGAGCAGTTTGGAGATTTTGCCACAGTTGGTATGTCAAGATTTCAAGTCTTTCCAAAATTTGGGGTTTGGCATATAAAAGTTTAAAATATTCCTTTCAAAAACTTCTTAATATAATTTCAGTATTGATATAAATATTCCTTTAACATTAAGGTTAAATATTTAGAGATACTCAATTTTAATAAAAGTAGAGTTAATCCATTTGGCGAATCAGTTATCCGTTCGTGTGAGATTATATTTATTTAGATATTTTACTGAAAAAACTGTTCTTTTTGTGGAAAAATATGCAATATATGAAATCTGTTTCTTAATATTACAATGTTTTTGTTTTATTTCACTAAATCTTTTAGTGATTTCCTACAAGCTAAACTAAAAGTATTTAAAACAGCTGAAACAATTCAACTGCTTACAATTCAAAACACATGTTTTCCAGTATTTTAATTAGTTGGAATTTTATTTAGTTCCTTTTGTAATATATTTTAAGGCAAATTATGAGATTTATTAACAAACTAACCATCCCTAGTAGCTTTTATAATGTAAAGCTGTTGTCAGGGTAAGAAACAACAATGTACATATTTTTACTATCAGGGCCACACTCAGCTGCTCAAAATAAAACAAAAACCATAAAAGAAAACAAAATAAACTTAAGTTAAGTTAAAGGATTTTTTTATGTTTGTCACACAGTTCGTCCGTCACTCAATCTTTGTGTGTTTTTAAATGAAAAAAATCTCAACAACAACGAACGAAAGAAAAGAATCAAAAAAAAAAAAGACATAAAAAACATAAAATGTTGCTGAAATGTTGAAACAAGAAAATCAAGAAGAACAATGTTGTTAAAACTGATTTACAACTATGTAAGACAAACACACACACATTCGAGAGAAATAGAGAGAGAGACACACAGATAAGCTTAAAGGAAAAGGAAACTGTAACCAACACAAATAAACAATGTTGCTTTTACATCTATGTACTGTGGTAAAAAGATGTATGACACTCTTTTTATTACATTACTAGAAAAAAGTTAACAATTTTTTATTACTATATGGAAAAAAACACCAGCAGAATACACTTTGTATTCAAAACTAAAAACCAAAAACAGAAATAAAGGAAGGACATCTCATAAAACACAAAATCTCTTAAAAAAAAAAATAAAAACTAAACTAAATAAATGATTGTGATGATTCATTTATGACACAAACACCAAATAAGCCAAACAACCAACAGAAAACTCAAAAAAAAAGCGCCAAATATATATACAAATGAACAGAGACTTGGTGGTTGGAATGTTTTTTACTAAATAACAACATTTATTTTAAATAACAACCATAATAAAACTAAAAGAAGAACAAAAAATAGACAAAAAACCACTACAATTCGTCCTTAAATAAAAAATTTAAACCAGCAAAACATACACCACACACACAAACTTGGTTTTAGATAAAAAAATATATATTTTGTATGTTTTTTATGTCTTTAATTAAAAAAATTTAAAACGAAAAACAGCTCACACAAAAAATAAAGCAAATTAAAGGGGATTGTTCAACAAACAAAGACTAGGGCAACACTCTACAAAAAAGAATAGTTGAAATGCTCTATATCTTAGCTTTCATATTTCATTGAAATCTTAAAAATCTCTTCATCTTTGGCATATTTATTGATAAATGAAAATTTTTGAACCTACTAGACGTATGATTAATATTAATATCACAAATTTAGCAAAATTGCTCCTAACTTGGGCAATTAAGTACAGATTTTAAAAAGTCTAATGTCATATGAAAGCCAAACCATCCAGTTATAAATACAAGTTTTAAAAATCAATTCATCTAAAGCAAATTTTAAAAAATGTTAGTGATTTTAAAAGAGTATGTGTTTATGCTGATAGTTCAAGTCCATGGCTTTTAAAATATGAATGATAGTATTTACTTTGGTTTACGTTTTAAAAGTTATTTGATAATTTTTCAATCCATGTGATTGTAGACAAACAAATGCATGGTGCTCATTTTGGACTAGAGGCATCATTGGACTATAATTCTTCGTATATGAGGCTGATAAAGCAGTGAATGTTACTGTTACTCCAGCTCGATATCGCAGCATGATAACAAAGGCATTTCTGCCGAAATTGGATGATATGTGCTTTCATGCCCTGAAACAATTAAATTACTGCATGAGTAATTTCCATGTCCTGTACTCTCTCGTTTTAGTAATTGGCACCCTAGATCGTGAGATTTAACATATTCTGTTTTCTTTAGTGGAGGTCAAAGATCATGTCATCAACCACCCGTGCATTGAAGAAAGGAAGTAAATGCTGATACATTTGTGCACAAAATGCTAATTGAAAATTATTATAAAAGAGAGTGTATGTTTAAGCAAAGTGGTGGGAACCATTCTATTTCATACATCACCCTATCCTGCTTACTTTATGATTCAATAAAAGATAACAATCTATAGAAAAAAAAACATAATTTTTCTAATAAATTAAAATCTTGCTTAATTTTTGGGGCAACCTTAAATTTTTTGAAAAAGTAAAAATAAGAAAAAACAAGTAGTAAGAGAGCTATATTTTTAGCTAAACAAAATTAAAATTTTTTTTTTTTCAAAATTAAAACTTTTTTTTTTCGAAATTGCTTTTAAAATTTTTTTTTTAAATTCTTTTTTTAATTTTCTAATTTTTTTTTTTAATTTATTAGTGAATAAAAAATTGTTTGGTAAAAAAAATTCGGGTTAGCAAATTTTTTCCCGATTTTGACCCATTGTAGGTCCAAATTATTATAGCCTTATATACATCGTTGCAATATCTATCATTAGATATCCATATTGTATATATTAATAACTTAGTAATCCAGATATAGATCAAAAATAGCGACCGAACCGGAAGAATTCCCGATATATTGATGTACCAATTATGTTTTAAGTTATATGGGGGCTACGGAAAGTTGAATTCAATATACAGACGGATATGGCTATATCGACTTTGCTATATATAACAATCCAGAATATATATACTTTATGGAGTCGCAAATAAAAAATGTAGAAACTACAAACGGAATGACAAACTTATGTCATTCGCCACTCATGTTGAAGGGTATAAAAATGAAGTGTTTTTTAAAAAGTAGTTTTTGTACTATTTAAAATATTTAAAAAAACTATATAAATAAGTACCTACTTTACTTAATCAAATAATGAACTGGATAAAGACCACTCATTACAAAGTAATATATGTAGTAACTAGTTGTCGTTGCCAAAATTCATAGATGTTTGCTAGGATGTAGTGGTATTTTTGAAAAATTGGAGAATTTTTTTTTTTTAAAGTAGTATTTTTGAAAATAGTTGTACCTATTTTTTTTAAAAAGTATTAATTTTGGAGAAAGTAGTATTACTGAAAAAAATAGTATTTTTGGAAAAGTAGTACTGTTTAAAAAAAACGTAATATTTTTCAAAATAGTAGTATGTATTATTGAAAAAATTTATTGTTGAAAATAGTAATAATTTTGAAAAAAGTAGTATTTTTAAAAATAGTAATATTAAGAAATTACTATTTTCAATAATTATTTTTTTTTAAATACTGTATTTTGAATAAGTTGTATTTTTTAAAAATAGTAGTATTTTTGCAAATATGTAGTCGTTAAAATAGTAATATTTTAGAAAAAGTAGTAATTTTGAAAATAGTTGTAATTCCAGAAAAAAATAATTTTTAATATAATATTTTTAAAAAAGTAGTATTTTTGAAAAAAGAAAATATTTTTTTTTTAGTTTTTATGGAAAAGTAATATATTTAAATAATGTAATGTTTTTGTAATTAGTAATATTTTTCAAAATACATACATAGTGATTTTAAAATCTTGTACATATTTTAAAGTTGTATTTTTTAAAAATAGTAGTACTTTTGAAAATATGTAGTCGTTAAAATAGTAATTTTTTAGAAAAAGTATTAATTTTTAAAATGGTACAACTATTTTCAAAATTACTACTACTTTTTCAAGAAAAAAATAACTTTTAAAAAAGTAGTATTTTTGAAAAAGTATTATTTTTGAAAAAGTAGTATTTTTGAAAATAGTAATATTTTTGAAAAAAGTTATGTTTTTGAAAAAGTAGTATATTTGAAAAAAGTAGTATTTTTGAAAAAAGTAGTATTTTTGAAAAAAGTAGTATTTTTGGAAATAGTAGTATTTTTAAAAACGTAGTATTTTTGATAAAAAAAAATATTTTTTTTAGTTTTGATCGAAAAGTAATATATTCAAATAAAGTAATGTTTTTGAAATTAGTAGTATTTTTCAAAGTACATAGTAATATTGTTGAAAAAGAAGTTTTTATGGAAAAGTAGTATTTTTGAAAAAGTAGAAGTGTTTTGGTACTATTATTAAAACAGAAGTATTTTTAAAAAGGGGCTCTTTTGACAAAGTAGTCCTTTTTAAACTAAAAGTACTACTTTTAAATCTATTTTCAAAATACAGATTAAAATGTTTGTTACTAATTAAAAAGTTGTTCACAAAAAAACTAAATTTAATCAAGGCCAAACATTTAAATTCAAAAATTATTAACTTTTGATCAGTAAAAGTTAAATGGGTATTGCAAATCGATATTTATTTTATTATCTACCCAGCAAACATTTTGTGAATTTTGATAATGGCAACTAGTTACCACACACATTTTTTTGACATGTGTGGTCATTACCAAGCCCCATATTTTATTAAGTAGAGTAGTTACTTAATTTTTGGAAATGAACTTTTGCATTTAGCACAGCTTCTAGTGTGTTTGATTGAAAAACGAGACGGTAGTGGTTCTACACCAATCATATTATATTATTATTTATATGTTTATGGTATAACCATTGTTAACTTACTATAAAATAACTTGTAAGGAGTGAGATCGTAAAATTCTTAACACACGTTTTTCATTAAAACTTTTAACCCAAGTATTATTTGACTTCTTTTTTTTTATCAAGTTACCTTTGTAAAACATGTCAGTTATTATGTTTAATGTCAATCATATTTTTCGATCTCACTCCTTATATGGAGCAGTGAGTAAGCAGCTGAACTTATTTCTTAATGGCAGTATGATTAATATTATTTAATTATTTAGCTATATTAATTATTCGTTCTAGAGGGAATAAAACTGCATGCAAAAAGGTCGATATTGTGTCGTAATTGGTCTTCAGTTTCTATCAATTTAATATTGCACGAACATTTGGCCATCAAAAGAATTTATTAACAAATGTAAAATTTTTTGGAATATTTTAAAAAGTCATAATCTTTTGTTTCAAACACATTGTTTTAACTTTGGCACAACATCGTTAAAAGAACCTTTAAAAATTTTACATTTTTCCATAAAACTTATTTGGATATCGCTAAAATAACTTTAAATGTAATTTTTATTATCATACAGGTCACAAAATTAAATCTAATATTTTAATTATTTGCCAAACTTTATAATAATTTAAATATACCCACTGCAAAGTCCTTAACTAAACAAACAATAACAAGAAAAAACAAAACAAAAAAATTCCCATAAAAATGTATAAAAAAAAACATTAACTGTGGTTTAAACGCAATCCAGTTACTTAAACATTACGTACATGTGGGTATGAGTACATGAATAGTTGTTTATAAACAACAACAAAAAAATGGCCCCCAATGAATGTATGTTAGTGTTGGTATGTTTATGTGTCCCTCTCTCGCAATGTGGTCTCAGTTACATACACAAACATTCATACATATGAATTTATATGGAATTGTAAGAGATTGCGATTGCTTGAATGTTTGTTCAGATGAATGTAACTTTTAGTAAGTAGTAACAAAACAGCAAAAATGAAGGACAATAGTTAGTTGCTTGCATGTAATAATAAATATTTCGCATGTGATAAAACCTCTATGTACACTAACAAAAACAAAACCATAACAATAACAAACAACTAAAACAGAAAAACAACAGCAAAATGTTAAGGCAAAACCTTAAAATGTAATAAGAATAAGAAGAAGAGTTTTAATATAAAACATTACTCTCCTACATACAGCCATACAGACATAAGTACTTTTCTACTCGCATGTTTGTTTGTATGTTTATAGGAATGTTTTGTTTATGTGTCCTACAATAGAGTAGAGCCAAGAGTGTGAGAGGGTGATAGGGTTTGGAGAGTAAAAATTTACTGTTTTCACTACCAAAACTTATCAAAAACAATGAAGACTGAACAACAAAACAAAATGGGAGTGTTTCATTTAAACTGCTATTTATGTAGTTCTGGTATTTTTACATACAATTTATTTACTAGTGTGTACATTATTACACCACAGCCCAAAGGATATTTTCTAGGTGGGAATAAATATTTAGAAGAAACAAAAAAATTCATTAACATTTTGTTAACTAGAATTAATTAAATTTAATTCAAATTAAAAAGTAATGAGACTATATAAAACAAAAATTATAATTTATTAAATTCTGGTAAAAATAAATAAATAATAAACTGCTAAAACCATACGTAAAATGTAAAAAATATTTAGGAGTACTTAAGCTATAGATAAATACACATAGACTGGAAACTCTGATGTCAAACACCTAAGTGGTGAGAATGTACATATTAGTAAAAAAAAACAATGTGATAACAAAACACTCGTATGTGTGATTACTTTTAGTATTTTTTCTAGATTCCACTCTATATGTATTTCTCGATGACTTAAGCTATTATAAAATTATACTTTAAATTAATCTGTAAGAAAAACAACTGAGCTACATCAAACCAAACTTAAGGTTTCCTTCACAAATTATTCAACTTTAAAGCATTTTGAAAAGTACATCATAAGATAAATTAATTATGGGTTATAGTTCCAATTTATTTCTTTCCCATTAAAAGTTATTAAAGAATGAATTTAACAATTCCAATTTTTGGACTGGTGATATTTCATAAAGAATTAATAATAGTAAAATTTAAAAACAATTTTAGAAGTCACTCGATATCCAGCATGTATTGAAATATCCAAGTCTGGGATAAAAAAGTCTCGGAGATTTTTTTCAATTTTGAAGCCTGTTATTGTAATTTTTCAGAAGAAACACTTCAAGAATTATCACTAGAGGCAATTTTAGCATACCAATTCACACAGAATGAATAAAAATTGATTTTTTTAGTTCTTAATTATGGACAATATAACTTATTTATATTACTTATGTGGTAACCATAATATGGTAAAGTTAGGAATCACATGACTGTCACAATCATAAATATGATTATAGTAACTAAATATATGTTGTTCTTAGATTATGTTATCCATAAGTCTTGAACAACATATTATTGGTAAGTTCTTCATCATAAAAATGGTTGTCACAAACATATTCTTATTCACTGCAATATTGTATATGATTGCTACAATCATGTGCAACGTTACATTACCACATTATGGTTACCACAATGATATAAGTAATTACTGTGACTATAATATTGGTAAAAACACTTGTAAAAATGTTGAATTGGTTACAGAAAACATGTGCAACTATATTTTTTCTCTGGGTGTAATCAAGAAAATTTTCACGTATGTATATATCACATTTTCCATGTGTATGGAACAAAGCTTCTACTTATCAACAATGTTGATAGCATGCGGTTATTAGTATTGTTTATAAGCAGGGCAAGGATTTCTATGCAAATGCATGTTTGTAGTCAGTAACTCAAAATCACTTTTGACAATTTATCTTTCCGAATCGAAGAATTTGCAACAAAATGGCATCGATTTGTTGTTGCATATTTTTGCATATTTTGTTATAAATGCATATTTTGCTTATTTTTCTTTTAAATGCATATATTTAGCATATTTTTCCATTTTATTGCATATTTAATTTTCTTTTGGACATATTTTTATATCAGTGTACACTGTACATACATATATTTTTTTTAGTGTTCAGAAATTAACTGTGTCTTTGTACCATTCTCTTTGAAATGTTACATACATACACACATACATACATTATTTATGAACATTAAGAAAAACATTAAGCAGTTCTTTGTAAGTGAAAGAGCGCAGCAAAAAGCACAGCAAAAGCATAGGCAAAAACAAAAATACTAAACTGCTCACAGCATTTCAGCATTTGTGAATTTAATCGCTGTGACTGGCTGCGCGAGCAGATAACATCTCACTGTACCACTATAAGCAAATAAGCATTTTTTTTATTTTTTTACTTTTACTGTTTGTTATAGCTTGGACGCAATTGCTGAAAGACTGTAAGCAAAGCATTTTTTTAGGTGCTTTTGCTAATGTTAAGCAAGCAATACAAACACAGGTTCTGAAGTGAAGCGTATCCCAGAGAAAGTGTTCTGCTTCGATCGAAACAAATAGTAGTCGGACGGGACAATGTCTGGCGGGTGATGCAAAACTTCACAAACACTTCTTTCTAAATAGTTTTAAACAGGTTTTGCAACATTGTGAACGAGTCTTGGAATATTACGCTTGCATGTCTGGCCGCATAATCTGGTCGTTTTTCGGTCAATTCTCGCTATCAAATACACAGCATTATCTTAGCGCCATGGATATTTGGCCTTAGTATTGATTCTGCTGGTTGCCCGAACTTTACATACGATATCTTACGTTTCGGGTTATCGCAATGGATCCATTTTTTATCGCAAGTAATGATTCGGTGTAGAAATTATTATTTTTTATAACATTCAAGCAGCATTTCTGACATACAAAACGTCTTTCAAGGTCTTGCAGCTTCAAATTGTATGGTACACAATGTCCCTGATTGAGTAGCTCCTAATGATTTTGCAAACTGTTTTTGAGTTTTACAAACTATCTTCATGGAGTAATACCTCCAATTCTTGGACTTACAAAATATTTGCCTAGGCTGGACGATCTTTGTCGTCTGTTGAAATCGATGGAACACATTCACCATAAGCTTTGGTGAGCAATCAGTGTACTTCAACGGCACTTTTTTTCAAATTAAAGAAGTAAAGCAAAACTTCCCGCTATGACGCTTTGTTGGCACAAAATTCGATATTTTCGAAGCAAAAAGAAAACTTTGTTGTTTACACTTAACTGTTCAATAACTAAGTTAGAATAAATTGCAGATATATATGTACCTTTCAAAATGACATATAAGTTGTTAAAAACAAAAACCGTGTTGAAAGGATATGCCATCTATTGTATATCCCGCATTTTGAAGTCATAATAAAAAATTATAAAACACTTTTGTAACAAAATGATAGTGGGCTTTTTCAATATATTCCTTTATAATCTTTTGATATATCAAACTTTGTGTTTATATTAGAAAAGTGGACACAATTTCCTTTCTAATGATATAAAATATATCTATTGTTAGTTTACCGCATGTATCAAATAAATCGAGCCAAACTTAAGTGAAATTTTATTTTCATTTTAGAATCTCTTGCCAGGACGTTATATTTGTGTTCATTTATTTGTCAAGTGGAAAAGAAATATTAGCCATATTATATATCATTGGAAAGGAAAATGTATACACTTTTGATAAATGTATAACTAATTTTAATATTTCAATATATTAAAGAATTATAAAAGACTTTTATAAGAAAATTATAAAAATTTTTGAAAAATATTACGTTTTTTTGCAAAAGTCTTTTATAATTTTTTAATATTTTAAATACTTTAAACATTTCTGAAAACTAGACACAATTACCTTTCTAACGATATAAAATATGTATATTATTACTTTAGCACATGTCAAATAAATGGAGTAAAATTTAACGTCATTGCGTGAAATTTTACATTTTTGTTATCTTACGTTTTTTGGCTGGACGTTAAGTTAGTTACTATTTGTCATGTGGAAAAGAAAACTAGACACAATTACCTTTATAACGATATAGAATATATCTATTATTACTTTAGCCCATGTAAAATAAATAGAGTTAAATTTAACGTCATTGCGTGAAATTTTACATTTTTGTTATCTCACGTTTTTTGCCTGGCACCAATTTGTCACGTTGAAAAGAATTATTAGACATATTTTATATCATTAGACAGGAAATTGTGTCTACTTTTCGAAAATATACAAAAAAGTTGAATATTTGCTGTTAATTTAGATTTGTGTTTTGTTTATTTCGGGAAATGGTGTAAAGATGTTAACAGTCGTAAATTATTCCATTTAAAATATAGTTTCTCACACACTCATACATGATTACATTGGCTTCTCCGAATAGATTAGACAGACTGATGGCCCATTTTAGTATGCTTCCATTTATTCATTCACTACCTCGGTCATTCATTCATTTATTCGTTTATTTACTAGGGTTTGGTTTGGTTTAGTTTTACCACAATTTTCACTTTTTTGTTGTTATTTGGTACTAGATTTCTTAGTGTGTTTGTTGGTCTGAGGTGGATTTATAGATTTTGTGGTTTTGGTGTTACATTTGGCACTCTTACAGTGTTCATATAAAGCACTCGTTTAACCATGAACAATGGTTGAAAAATAGAAGTTCCCTTAAAACAAACTACTCTTACTACAATATCCTTTTAAATTTTTGGGATTGAAATCAATTTTTTTTTTTATGTTTTTTATACCAAATTTTAATGGAGAACATTTTTGGCAAGCAGTATGGATAGTGATGCCATCAGTTTATTTGAGAATAAAGTGGCAGCCACACCACAACAATGGTTCTCTTAATGTGAACGTATGTTTGGGAAGATGTAGTGAAGGCCTGATGTAGACGACAGCCATAAATCAACGCCAATTATAAACATTTTTCTTTTTATAGACTTAACACATTTTTACAATACAGTAATGGAGTTTATGCCAAAATTTCATACGAATTATGGACTTTTCTTTTTTGCTGTGTGTATAAGTAAGTATGTATTTGAGAATTTTAATAAATTTTGTGTAGATTTTGTGGACAGAGGCGTAGTAGGAGAGGGGAAATAATTTTATTATACATTTGTGAACAAAGAATTATGGTTAAATGACAGGTAACCCCCAATAGAGCAATTTTATATCAAATAAATGGCCACAAGCTCAATGTGACGGCAGAAAATATGCACTACTTAATACAAAATTTTACTTAGTAACGTTAAGTTTGCATCCATTTATTTCACATAAGAAAGAGAAATGATAGACATATTTTATATCATTGGAAAGGAAATTGTATCTAGTTTTCAAAAATGTATAAACATTTTTATATATTACAACATTCTAATGATTTTTGTTTAAAAAAATGGCACCTTTTAGTTTTTTTTTTTATATTTTTACGGAAATATTTCATAATTTTGTAATATATACAGATTTTTTCTACATTATGGCAAAATAGACACAATTTCCTTTCTAATGATACTAAATATGTTTAACTTTTATGTTTCCCATGTCAAGTAAATGGACACAAACTTAAGGTCCCGTTCAGAAATAAGAGAATCCAATATGAATGTATAATTTTACGTAGAGGTGCTAAGTCTGCCTCCTTTTATTTGAAATGGGGGAAATAAGCGATACACGTATTTTATATCATTAGAAAGGAAATTATGTTTGCTTTTCAAACATATAATAAAATTTTAATATATTAAAAAATTATAAAAGAATTTTGTAAAAAAACATACTTTATATAAATTTGTATAATTTTGTTACTTAAAGCTTTCACAATTCTTTAATATATTAAAATATTAAAATTATTTGTAAATTTTTGGAAAGTAGTTACAATTTCCTTTCTAACGATATAAAATTTGTGTACCTTTTCTCTTCTACATTTCAAGTTAATAGAACACAAACTTAAGGTCCTGGCAAAAAACAGCAAAAAACTAAAATTTCACAGTATGATCATAAGTTTGCCCACATTTATCTGACTTGTCAATAAGTAACAATACACATATTTTATATCATTAGAAAGGAAATTGTGTCTGCTTTCCAATGATATATACAAATTTTAATATATTAAAAAGTTATTTAACATTTTTTTAAGAAACAAACGTATGTACTTTTCCAAATGTTAAACATTTTGTTACAAAAGCTTTTTATAATTCTTTAATATATACATTAAAATCTTAAAATTATTTGTACATTTTAACAAACTAGACACAATTTCCTTTCTAATAATATAAAATTTGTAGACCTTTTCTTGTCTACATGTCAAGTTAAGAGGACACAAACTTAATGTCCCTGGCAGAAAACGTGGACATATAAAAAATGTAATAATAGACATATTGTATATCATTATAAAGGAAATTGTGTCAGCTTTCCAACTATATATAAAAACACTTTAATATATTTAAGAATTATAATAAAATTTTGTAAAAAAAAAAAAACATATTTTTTCAAATTTGTATCATTTTGTTACTTATAGCTTTTTTTAAATTTTTAATACATTAAACTTAAAATAGTTTGTTAAATTAGGAAACTAGACACAATTTCCTTTCAAATGATATGAAATATGTCTAATTTTTCTTCTTCAGATGTCAAGTAAATGGACACAAACTTAAGGTCCCGGCAACAAAACAGCGTATCAATTTTAAACTAACAGTTTTAAATGAATGGCATTCGAAAGAAAAAGAAGCACAACAACATGTTAAACAAAATTTTAACACTAGGATATTTACAAACATTTTTTAATACAAATTAAATATTTAATATTAAAAAACAAAGTAAATATACGTAAAGTCACTACTAAATTGTATTTATTTAGCAACATTTTTGTTTTATGCTTCTTTTTCCATAAAGTGTCATTCACCCGAAACAGTTAGCTTTAAAGTTTGATACATTTCAACTGTGGTAACAATTCTCTAATATGTTTGTAAATATTACGTTAAAAAAACCGCTTAATTGTCCTTACTTCTTTGCTAATTCCAATCTTATCACCCACGTCCATGTAAACTTGTCTTTATACTTCATAAAAATTGAAACTAAAACATTCCTACATTTGTGTTGAAGACCAGATAATGAATGTGAAATTTTGGCAAAGACTTTTATTGCAACAAGAACCCACAAGAAAGAAAAAAACAAAATCATCATGTCTTATGTATTCAGAGAGTTCATATTCATTTGCAATTTTAATTGTTGTTGGTGTTAGAACAACTTGTTCTCTAATATTGGCTTTTGCCAAGAACAAAAATTTAATAAAAAGTAAAAGAAGTTGAACTAAAAACTAATATTGTCTTAAAGTATTCAACAAAAAAAAAATAGACGTAATACTTAGTAACTATGGTTTACAAGGTAAAGGGTGTTGGATTACGAGGAGTTTTCGTTTAAACAGGCAGCAGTAAATAAAGAATTTATATTGTAAATTGATAGAGTTAGGTTTCATTACTTTAAAGAAAGTAGAGGTCTCGAATCTGGTATGAATAAAACATAAAGAAAAAGGAATTGACACAGAATTAGTTCCATGACGAGTTGCTAGGAAAAAGGATCCGATTTCTAAAGTCCTTTAACCTGTCCTTGTTCTAGCTGGCGAAATTGTTATATTTTTTTTATTGGTTTTACTAAAGTCTTAATAACTTTTTAATAATTATATGAAAATAAAATTATATATACAGTTTTGAAAACAAGACTTAATTATCTTTCTGGTGTTATAAAATACGTCTACATGGCAAAAGTTTAAATACAAACTTAACCTAACCCCGAAAAATTGCTCTTGAGTTTTTCCAAAACAAGAAATTGTAAATTTTAAATAAAGACCTGTAGTTGTGGGTAAATTAGTTAGTGATAAGACAAAGAAAAGTTAAACATGTTTTACATTAATGGAAAGGAAATTCTGTCTACTTTTAAAAAATGTTTAAATAATTTTAAAATTTTAATATATTAAAAAATTGTCAATGATTTTGTGAAAAAAAACAAAAAAATTAAATTATTTTTGCAATTCTTTTTACAAAAGTCTAAACAGCTATTTTATCATTACATTAATACATTTTAATTATTCTTTTTATTAAAAAAGACTTAATTACCTTACTAATGATATAAAATAAGCTTAGCTTTAATTTACCACATGTCAAACATTTAGACACAAACTTAACCTCACTGTCAACAAGAAATTGTGATTTTTTTTAGAAGACCTTTAGTTTTCGATCCCTTAATTTTTTATGAAAAAAGCAGAGATATATATATGTTATATCAGTGGAAAGGAAATTGGGACTACTTTTTAAAAATTTATAAATATTTGTAAAATGTTTATAGATTAAAAAAATATAAACAATTTTGTAAAAAAAAATTTTTTTCAATTATTTTTTGCATTTCTTTTTACCAAATTCTTTAGAACTACTTAGTAATTTATATATTATAATTACACATTTAATTACCTTTCCAATGTTATAAAATATGTCTAGCTTTTCTTTACCACATGTCAAACATTTATACACAAACTTAACCTAACCAAGTCAACAAGAAATTGAGATTTTTTAGGAGACCTATAGTTTTAAGTCGTATTTATTTGTTATAAGAAAAAGCAAAGTTACACATATTTTATATCAATAGAAAGCAAATTGTGTCTGCTCTTCGTAAATAATTAAATAATTTTAAAACTTTCATATATTTAAAATTTATAAAGGTTTTTGTGAAAAAAAAAAATAAATAAATTTCTTTACAAAAGTCTAAATAATTATTTTATAATTATACTAATGTACTATGTTTATACATTTTATAAAAGTATACTGAATGGCCTTTCTAATGATATAAAACATGTACACCTTTCTTTTACCAAATGTCGTACATTTAAACACAAACTTAACCTCAACCTTCAACCAATTAAAACTGTCATTCATTATAAAATGATATCCAGTCAGGGATGGAAAGTTGAGTTTTTGTTTGGTATTAAAATAATTTTCAAATAGGTCAGAATATTAAAATTTGTAGTTAATTATATTTATAAACACATTTGTAATAAAACTTACTACAAATATTCTCAGTAACTCCTTAAAAATCACCCTTTATTCCAACAATTAAACGTACGATGATGATGAAGGCAAACAAAAAGAAAATTTTGAAAAATCATTTAGCAAACACCCCAGGAAATATTCGCAAAGAAAACCCATAAAAAAAGCATAATATTTTATACTCCAGCAAAGAAAAGAGGCGTTCTATAGGCATATTTTATAAAAGAGCAACAAAAAAAAACAAAAAACTGAAACCCTTCATTATAAACAGTTTGACATTTAGTTTTATTGAATTGAATAATAGAAAATAAAACACTTCAATTAAATAAAAAAAGAATAAGTAGAAAAAATCAAGCATATAAATTTAGCAAAAACTATAAATCTTTTTGGCCATTTTAGCAACATTTATATTGTTGGTTTTGACTTTATTTTGAAGGCAAATCTTTACAGTTTTACCAACTAGCCTTTGGTTGCCTTAAAGCTCATAAACTACTATTTTATATTTAATTATATTTACCGCCTTAAAAAAAAAAACACACACACAAAATTTGTTGAGCAAACTAAAATGTAATGTAATCACTTCGCATAAAGTTTTCTGCTGTCTAATTTTAGTAAAAAAAAGTTTTACGTAAATCTTTTAGTTACATATTTATACTCGAACTCGTTGGTTTATGTGGTATTGTCCTTTATTTAAATTTAGTTTTACCCAATAATGTTAATTTATTTTTCTTTTTTTTCGTTTGAATATAAAGAAAAATTGAGCGGAAATGATTCACTATTTATAGCCATTAGTTTTGGACAGGAAATGCGTATATCATTAATTCAGTTTTTTTTTCGCCTGCTATACACTTTTTGGCTTAACTATTTTTTTGGGTCATTTTCACACTACACACTTTAATTAATGACCAGTTAAAGTCATTTAATGATAGGCTATAAAAGTGAAATACATGCTATTTGTCAATGTTATTTGATATAATTATAATTATGTACGAATTTTGTAGGTATATTCTGTTTAAAAATGTGTTACTACTTATTTTAGCATGTTTATGTAAAATTCATACTAATTTTATGTTATCAGTTTCAAGTGAATGTTATTAGTTGGATGAAGCAGCGTTTAAACATGAGAACTACAACTTCAGTAGTGTGTGTTTGTTGTAAACATGTCTGCATGTTTAGCAACATTTGTTTGTAAACAACATATCAGTTTCAGGTGAATGACATTGGCTTCAAAAAGAAGTCAATTTTTAATTAACTTTTCTCTTTTTTACAAAAATCTTGATAACTTTTAAATACAATTATATATACCGTTTTGAAAAGTATATTTAATTACCTTTCTAATGATTTAAAATATGACTGGCTTTATTTTACCCTGATTTAACCTAAAAATGTTTACATATTTAAATTTGACCGGGAGACCTCAAGTTTAGCGTCCTTTAATTTGTTATGAGAAAGCAAAAAGTTAAACATATATTATATCAAATGAAAGGAAATTGTGTCTATTTTACAAATAATTTTAAAATTTTAAAACATTTCCAAACCATAACAAGTCAACATAAAATTGTTATATTATTTGCAGACCTTATGTTGTAATTCAATTAATTTGTTATCAAAAACAGATAAGTTAAACCTATTTTATATCACTAGATAGGAAATTGTGTTTACTTTGCAATAATGTTTAAACTATTGTAAAAATTGTATATAAAAGAAAACTATAAAAGATTTCGTTAAAAAAAAATATTTTTTTTAATTATTTTTTGCATTAATCTTTGTAATTATTTAATAATAATGTATATTTTTATATAGAAATTGGATATTTTCTAAAATAAAACTTAATTACCTTTCTAATGATATCAGATATGTCAACATTTTCTTTACCACAATTCAAATATTTAGACACAAACTTAACCTAACCTCAAAAAATTCAACTTGAGTTTTTCCAAAACAAGTCAACAGGCCTTAAGTTTTGCCACCAATATTTTGTTATGAGAAAAAGAAAAGTTATACATATTTTATATCAATGGAAAGAAAATTGATTCTACTTTTCAAATATTTTAAAATAATTTTAAAATGTTAAAGCTGTTCTAAAACAAAATAAGTCAACAAGAATTTGCCATTTTACAAGAAAACCTTTAGTTTGGCATCCCTTAATTAATTATAAAAAATAGAAAAGTTATACATATTATATACCATTGGAAAGGAAATTGTTTCTTTTTTTTAAACTATTAAAACAATTGTAAAATGTTTATATATGAAAAAATTATAAAAGATTTTGTTGAAAAAATTAAAAATTGATTTTTTCGAAAACTTTACTAAAATTCACATTAAATATTTTCCTAAAACTAACAGTTATTAAAATAGGTTTTTATATTAAATATAGGTAAATATAAGAGGAATCAGGAAATGGGGTTACTGCTTAAAAAACGTATTTAAATTTTATTTAAATTTCATCAACAAAATCTTAAGAAAATAAGAAAGTAAATTAACTTCTCATATTGAATAAATAAGAATTTAAACAAAAATTCAACATTATCTTTTAGTGATAACAGTAGGGTGCAAGTGTAAATTCAAATTCCAACTAATTGTAATGCGAAATAGGCTGTAACACATATAGTTTTATTATTTAAACTTTAAGAAAAACATAAAAAAAAAGTTCTATTTTTAGCAAAAATTAAGCTACGTACACACGGTTGTCAGATTGTTAGAAACATGCTCAGAAAATGGTTAACACAACCATGAGAACGTATGTTGAAACATATGTTTGTTAACCATTTATTGAACATTTTCTGACAACAATGTAAGAATATGACAATCGTGTGTACGTAGCTTTAGCAATGTTTAGCTAATGAGCAATTTTTAAGTGATAGTATTAATTAAAAAGTTTAGCCAAATCGGTTAACATTTTTAAAATTAGAAAATTTATTCACACTCAAAAAGGTTCACTTTGACTCCCTGTGGCTTACTGTAGGTTCTAAAACAGTGATTTTAAGTGTTATTTTCTGAAAGCTTAGACTCTACTTTATAATTTCCTTATACATTGTTATCTGATCTGACTAGTACTTTAAAAGATATATATATACTATATATATAGAGAAGAATTTTAAATCATTATACTAAAGATGGCCAACTTTAACTACCAAAAGATCACTGTATATTCTTATAAAGTGATGGCAAATATAATTTTTTGTAAGCTTACATCTTTCTCCATATGTTTTATATATATATTTCTATACAATCGGATCAATAACTTTGAATACACATAGTCAAAATGTGTAAAAGTTTTTCCACACAATATGGTCAAGTTTGACTTTATGTAGCTCTGTGCATATTCTAACAAAATAATTAAAGGTATAATTTTCTGATTGTTTACATCCTCCTTTATAACATTCATGTTAGTTTTATATAGTTTTAAAAATATATGTTGCAATTATACGATAAATTAGTAAAAAATTTCACATTCAATATTATCATATTTGACTTTATGTAGCTCACTGTATATTCTAATAGAGTGATGAAAGATGCGATATTATGGAAGTTTTCATTCTCCCCCATAATTTTCATATATATTGTTATGTTTTTACCTTTTAAAAACTGTGGTTTATTTGCTTTAAATAAATCGTATTCTTTTAATTACAAATAAAAAATTGTAACAACTCTTTATTTATTTCAATTCACACAATAATTTAAATAGTTACTCGTTTTTATTACACACACACTTAAGTATAACAGCGCCTTCAGACTCCTCACAACTCGCTGTTACTATTTATATACACACCGCCATCTTCTAGAAATCTCATGAATAATCTAACAGAAATAACTACAATGTTCTATTTTCACAATGACTACCTAATTTCCTAAAATAATACAACTCTGTATGCTATGTTTATTGTGTTATCGTAACCAACCAGCAGAGATCTGTGCCAGAACGCCCAAGACTCGGTTAAGCCGTGAAATATTAGAACATTATGACAATATGACATGATAACAGACCTTGTGAATTGACCAAATGTTAACAGCGTGTTATCAACATTGTTTATAAAAAGAAGTTTCTACTCATGGAAATGTTTATAAACATGATGAAAATTGCAAGCAGCCGTTACATAACGTTAAAATCAAATCGATAATGCAATTTCGTAACAATATTATTTTCCAATTAAATAAAAAACTTTAACCGGTTCCTGGGAAACCGCTTCTATTTCTAACACACAAAAATCGCTGTGTTAGTTTCTAATGTGTTTTTTTTTTTTTTTTTTTCTTCTCCACACTTGTTTTTTTTTCGTTTCCATAATGTCCAACTCCTAAATTACCTTTAACCACATTGTCATTTTTTTCTAGTCGTATTTCTTTTACATTCATGGCTTTTTTTCTAAACATTTTAGTGTCAATATCTTGATTTTGTAGAAAATTAATGTTGTTTTATGTTGCGGGCTAGCTGGCTAACTGGCTGGGCACCGGCACAAAAGTGTGAGTTAAAAAAGGGTGTTAGAATGTCTATGTCCGGTGGTAGCTTTGGCGGTCTTGTTAGAGGTCATAAAACTAAAAGTCGTGCACATTCGTTTACTCACACTCTTACACACAGTGGACAGAAAAAAAAAACAATAAAAAAAAGTAGTAACAAGTTTAAAAGTTGCTGACATTTTAGTGTCCAACTTGGAAATGTTAATTAAATGGCTGATATAAGTATTCTTCTGCTTTGAGAACTGGAGGTCAAACATTTTAGTGTTTTTTTTTTTAAACATACTATATTTAAAAAAACAATGAAATGAATAATTAAAGGAAGAGAGTGTAATTTATTGCAAGTGTCAGTGCAACAAAGTCGGGGTATTATTTGCAAATGATGTCAGCAAGAATTTAAGAGAAAATTAAGTTAAAAATGTTTAAATCCTTTAAAATAATTGTAAATTTTAAAGGAAAATTAAATAATAACAATTTTTGTGGACTTAAACTCCTAAACGTAGACTACTTTGGACCAGCTGTCAGTTGTCACCATAGAGAATTATTAATAGAGACAACACACTCCGATTTGTTAAACACAAATACCACGAATCATATGTCTGACACAACAACAAAAATACAATGACTAGCATGTATTCTCGTGTTGCAAGAGTTAGGTTTTTAACCACAGACTTAGTCTTTATGTTACCCTATGATTAAAACATTCTTATAATTACATACATGACACAATAAATTAAAAATTCTCTTTAAATGACACTTTAACACATTCATTTCGCTCTAAATGCCCTAAAGTTCAAGAGTTAGCAAATTGTTTTTATTAAATTTTTAATTATGTTATTCAAAAGTTTTACTACCACGAATATCTCTAACCTCTCTTCCCTTCTAACATGTCTGTTTTTAATTTTTTTGTTTTTGTTTTAACAAAACTGCAAATGCATAAAAATAAAAATAAGAAGAAAACTTTGATATTTTAACAAAATTTATTTGTCACTTTGCAAATACACTTGTCTTAAAGAAACTTTTCTGAAATAACTTTCACAAACTTAAGCATTATTTATAAGTACAGAAGAGCAGAAAAAAAAAAAACACTGATATGTTTGTGAAAGAAACAAAAAAAATTAAAGGGGTTAAGATATGACCCCAAACAGACATTTACACATGAAAGGATATATGAAGTTTTTTTTTTTTTTTTCTTTCTGATTGGAATTTTTGTTTCTTACAAAAACACAAAGACACACACATAAAACTGACAGAAAAAGCTAAAAGAAAATATAAACTTTTTTAAAGTTATATACCAAAAGTATAAGAGAGGAGAGCAGACAGAAAAGTGCATTAAAAATCTTAATTTTAAGGGACACGAATTAAGGCTGAGGAATTTTACCATGTCATGTTCATAGTCTTCTATAGTCCATAGTATAGTCCATAGTCTAGTTCATAGCCTATTTAAAAGTTTAGCCCATAGTCTAGTCCATAGCCTAGTTCATAGTCTAACCCACAGTCTAGTCCATAGTCTAGTTCATAATCTACTCCATAGTACAGTGCATAGTCTAGTTCATCATCTAGCCCATAGTCTATTGTCTATTCCATAGTCTAGTCTATAGTCTAGTCCATAGTCCAGTCCAGTTAATAATCTAGTCCATAGTCTATTGTATATTCCATTTTTTAGTCCATAGTCTAGTCCATAGCCAAGTTTAGTCTAGTCCATAGTATAGTCCATAGCCTACTCTATAGTCTAGTCTAAAGTCTAGGCCATAGTCTCGTCCATAGTTCAGTACATAGTCTAGTTCATAGTCTTGTCTATAGTCTAGTCCATAGTCTATTCCATAGTCTATTATCTATTCCACTGTCTAGTCCTTAGTCTAGTCCATACTCTATTCCATAGTCTATTATCTATTCCATTGTCTAGTCCTTAGTTTAGTCCATAGTCTAGTTCATAGTCTAGTTCATAGTCTAGTCTATAGTCTAGTCCATAATCTAGTCCATAGTCCAGTTTAGTCTAGTCCATAGTCCAGTCTACTCCAGTCCATAATCTAGTCCATAGCCTACTTTATAGTCTAGGCCATAGTCTTGTCCATAGTTCAGTACATAGTCTAGTTCATAGTCTAGTCCATAGTCTAGTCCATAGTGTAGTTCATAGTCTAGTCTATATTCTAGTCCATAGTCTTGCTTATAGTCTAGTCTATAGTCTAGGCCATTGTCTAACCCATAGTCTACTCCATAGTCTAGTCCATAGTATAATCTATAGACTACTCCATAGTCTAGTCCATAGTCTAGTCCATAGTCTAGTCCATAGTCTAGTAAATAGTCTAGTCCATAGTCTAGTCCACAGTCTAGTCCATAGTCTACTCCATAGTCTACTCCATAGTCTATTATGTAGTGTAGTGTATAGTCTAGGCCATAGTCTCGTCCATAGTTTAGTACATAGTTTAGTTCACAGATTAGTTTATAGTCTAGTTTATAGTCTAATCCATAGTCTACTCCATAGTCTAGTCCATAGTCTAGTCCATAGTCTACTCCATAGTCTATTCTATAGTGTAGTCTATAGTCTAGGCCATAGTCTCGTCCATAGTTTAGTACATAGTTTAGTTCATAGACTAGTTTATAGTCGAGTTTATAGTCTAGTCTATAGTTTAGTTCATAGACTAGTTTATAGTCGAGTTTATAGTCTAGTCTATAGTCTAGTTCATAGTCTAGACAATAGTCTAGTTCATAGTATAGTCCATATTCTAGTTCATAGTCTAGTCCATAGTCTATTGTCTATTCCATAGTCTAGTCCAGAGTGCAGTTTAGCCTAGTCCATAGTCCAGTCTACTCCAGTCCATAGTATAGTCCATAGTCTACTCTATAGTCTAGTCTATAGTCTAGCCCATAGTCTTGTCCATAGTTAAGTACATATTCTAGTTCATAGACTAGTTTATATTGTAGTTCATAGTATAGTCCATAGTCTACTCTATAGTCTAGTCTATAGTCTAGTCAATAGTCTAGCCCATAGTCTAGTTCATAGTCTAGTTCATAGTCTAGTACATAGTCCAGTCCATAGTCTTGTCCATATTATAGTCCATACTCTAGTCAATATTCTAGTTCATAATCTTGTCTATAGTCTGGCCCATAGCCTAGTTCATAGTCTAGTTTATAGTCTAGTCCATAGTCTGTCCCATGTTCTAGTTCATAGTCTAGTCCATAGTCTAGTTTACAGTCTAGTCAATATTCTAGTTCATAATCTTGTCCATAGTCTGTCCCATATTCTAGTTCATAGTCTTTTTCATAGTCTAGTCCATAGTCTAGTTTACAGTCTAGTGCATAGTCTAGTCCATAGTCTAGTCCATAGTCTAGACCATAGTCTAGTCCATAGTCTAGTCTTATCATTACAAAAAGCTGGTAACTTTATAATTTCAGATCAAAGTTATTTAAATTTAAAGGATTTTGAAAGTATTTTTCAGTGGCTACTCGTACATATAAAAAATAATATTATACATATATATATATCTACATTTATGTACTTGTATATATGTATATAAATATATGTATTTATATAATATGATATAATTTTGTCTTAAGTACATTATTTTTGCTTTCGAAAAAAATCCTACATACACTCATAAAATATAATAATATAAAACTATCAGTCTGTTTGACGCCACAAACTATTGCTAATGATGTGTTTTTTTATTTTTTTTATTTGTAAGTATATACTTTTATTTATATTTTATTCAAAAGTAAAATAAAACTAAAGAATATATAAAATATTCTTTTAAAGTTTTGTCTCCTTTAGGTAATAAATTCCCCCAAAATAAAAAGAAAACCAAAACAAAAACAATTTATATATGTACATGATAAACAGTTAAATTATGTTTTTTTTTGTTCTGTTACACCCTCTCTTTCTCTCCTTTCTCTTTAAGTATTTTGTATTTCAGTTTAATTTTATTTTTCCTTTTTCGAGTTTTGACAGATAAATAATAGTTACAACACGAATGAAAATTATTATTATAAAAACAAAGTTTATGTAGAATTAACAATAACAACATAAAACATATGAAAATACCGTTATTTTTTTTCTCCTACATACATACAAACATATAAATACATACATATGAGAGCCACAATAACATAACAACAAACCTCCATTATTGTTTACAAAGATGAGAGCGAGAAAAAAAAAGTAAACAAAACAAAATGGTTGTGTGTGAGTGTGTGTTTTAGTAAAATAATTGTACATGTTTATAATTTATGACAATAATATGTTTATATTAAAGAGTCCTACTTGTACTCAGCTACAAAAAAACTTTTGTTAGGAAAAATAACAACAACAAGCACTCTCATATAAACATGTAGATTTGCACATTCATATTAAGAGATCTTATAACAATGTGTTGAGGTAGAAATGTTAAACATTTGTGTAGGGCCGAGTTTTTTTTTTTCTTTTTTTTTGCACATTATATGTGTATTGGATGGGGGTAAAAGTAAAATAGATTAAAATTTTAATTGTAATAAATATATAGATTTTTGCAAAGTAGAAACAATTTCCATTCCAATGATACAAAATATGACTTGCTTTCATACATAAAAATAAGAAACTGTATTTTTACTAACTGACTTGAAGTTTGTGTTAATTTATTTGACATTTGGTCAAAATAAATGTAGACATATTTTATATCATTAAGAAGGAATTTTTACCTACTTTTCAGACATGTATAAATAATTTTAAAATTTGTATGTATACATCAAACAAATTTTAAAAACTTTTGAAGAAATGTTTAAAAATTTAGGAATTTTGAAGTTTATTAAATTTGTTAAATACATATATTCGTATATTTTAATTATTTATACATTTTTGAAAAGTTGATACAATTTTCATTCTTTTGATATTAAATATGTCTACATTTTCTTTTCCATATGTCAAATAAATGGACACAAACTTAACATCACATTGTAAATGTGATACATGAAAATATCCAAATTATAAGGCATAGTTCATTGTTTTAAATAAAAATAATTTTTAAGTTTTATTAAAAATTTAAAAAAAATCATTCATAAGTTTTTAAAACTGTTCCATAAATTTAAAACAAATCTACTATTGATATTCCCTAATGTGTCCTTAAGATATTTGTAGAACATTTCATGGCTCTATTTAACTTGGTTCCCACTGAAAATTGCGTTTTTATAAAATTATTACAAATTAATATCAATCATACGCACCCATGATTAATTTTACTTATTACCAATTTTCTGTAAAACTGTTGGAGATTTGAACATTTTTAATAGAAATTAAGAATGACTAACGTTTTTTTAATGGTTTATAAATGAAAATAAGATTGCTATTTAACTAACAAAGCTGGGAGTGCTAGAATAAAAGGACAAAGTAATTAGTTATAGTTAATTTTAATTATATTATGGTATTTTGCTACATTTAAATATATGTTATTTATATATTATTAAATATTTCCTCTCTAATGATATTTTCCGATGTGCCTACATTTCAAAAATATATAAATAGCAGTAAAATTCTAATATATAAACAAGTTATAAAAAAACATTTTTTAAAAAAACTAAAAAAAAAATCAGATTAATTTTCTTACACAAAATTCATTTGAAATGTTTCCTTATCAATTTTAAATACTAAAATGATTTATAGTTCAATATAAGAAGAATTTGGAAATAGTTTTTCTTTTAAAAATAGCGAATTTTAAAAATATATTTGTTTAATTCAAATAAATGTCTCCTCAAAATTGAAGTACTATCATAACATATTTTCTAGTAACCAGTAATTTGCCTGAACAGATGTTTAATAGAAAATTCTTGTGATTATAATTAAAGTTCAGCAGAAATTTAGAAAATATTTTTAATTTTTTTTGAAAATTTTAAAAAATTCCTTCATAATTTTTTTAAAATTATACATAAATAAAAAATAAATTTACTGCTGATATTCCCTAATATGTTGTTAACATATTTGTAGAACATTCTATGGCTCTATTTAACTTGATTCCCAGTGAAAATTGCGTTTTTATAAAATTATTACAAATTAATATCAATCATACGCACCCATGACTAATTTTAGAAATTTCCAATTTTCTTTAAAACTGTTAAATATTTAGAAATTTTTAATATAGTTCAACAATGAACTATGTTTAAAGAAAGCTTTCTTCTCTATAATTCCTTAATGCGACCAGTAGCTTAGGAAATACAACCAATTTCTACTCCCATCAAATTGATAAATTTGTATAACTAGTGGAAAATAACTTAAACCCCTATTCAAGAAAAATATAAATAAATAATAAATAACAAACATGTGTATAGTATGTAGTTTAAACATATAAGTAGTTACATATGTGTAAGTATATATGGCTGTATTTTTTCCAATCTGCTTGAAGCCTGTAACACACTGTTAAATACTTTATTTTAGTTACAATTCTAGCGACAATATTAAAACTATGTGGAAAAAAATAAATAAATAAACAAAGAAATTTCATATTTTTTTTATACATACATATATAAAAATAATAACAATAATAACAATATTTGCATGTTATTAGAAATTTTAGTCCTAAAGCAAAAAAAAACCCATAAACACATACGCCTACATATGATGATAAAATCCTTGCATTTAAACATGTTTATGCATGTTGAAAAAAAAAACGCATTGTATACAATAAATTATAAAAATAATATAACAAATATACAACATTTATTATTTTGTAAAAGGATTTCACATGTCAATTTATTTAACAGTATGTGGGTGGCAGTATTTTAATTTTATATTTGTTTAAGTGCATTTGTCATTAATGTATATTTAAAAATTATGTATGTGGTTTACAGCAAATTTGAATTATTACCCAGCAGTTTTGGGTGATTGCCCAAATAAGAGTTTTGACACCCAGCTACTTATATAAGTGTTGTTTTAAATTAAGCAGACAATTTGAAAATAGTTTTTTAGATTTTATTGAAAGTTTTGAAAAAGAAATATTAAAATTGACTTCGTCACATAATACTAGTGGTGAGTAAAGTAACTAGTCCTTAAATATAAATATAATAAAAGTAACGACATTACTACAGAAGGGTTTAAGTTCTTCAGAATTGTTTTAAATATTTTTTTATTTTATTGGAAGTTTTGAAAAAAATAGCTCATAAGTTTTTAAAAATATTCCGTAAATAAAAAACAAATCCACTGATAATATTCTCTAATGTGTTCTCCACATATTTGTAGAACATTTCATGGCTCTATTTAACTTGGTTCCTGGTGAAAATTGATTTTTTATAAAATTATTACAAATTAATATCAATCATACGCACCCATGAACAATTTTACAAATTTTTAATTTTCTTTAAAACTGTTGGAGATTTGAAAAATTTTAATATAGATCAAGAATAACTAAAGTTTTTTAAATGAATTACATCTTAAAATAAAATTAAAATGTAACTACAAGCGGAGCAAGGAATGCTAGAAAATATAAAATATGTTTATTGATTATTTTCCTAACAACAGAATTATTAAATAGAAAATTAATATCAAATGACTTAAAAATATATAAATTGCAGTTTGCCAGCTAATTACACATTAGTGAATGTTATATGGATTGGACTTGCCGCCATAAAACTAGTGGGGAATAAAGTAGCTAGGCCTTAAACAGAAATATATTCACACTTACAAAATGTCTATTGATTGGTCTAACAAAGGATAGTAAAATTACAATACAACCCAACAATATAAATGTTGTTTTCAGTTTAATATTTTCAAAAATATATTTTTTTTTATTGGAAGTTTTGACAAAAATAGTTCATAAGTTTTTAAAAATATTCCGTAAATAAAAAACCAATCCACTGATAATATTCTCTAATATGTTCTCCACATATTTGTAGAACATTCTATAGCTCTATTTAACTTCGTTCCTGGTGAAAATTGCATTTTTATAAAATTATTACAAATTAATATCAATCATACGCACCCATGAAAAATTCACAAATTTTTAATTTTCTGTAAAACGGTTGGAGATTTGAAAAATTTTAATATAGATCAAGAATAACTAAAGTTTTTTAAATGAATTACATCTTAAAATAAAATTGGAATTTCACTACACGCAGAGCAGGGAGTAATAATACTAGTGGTGAGTAAAGTAGCTAGTCTTTAAACAGAAATATATTCACACTTACAAAATGTCTACAGCTTACTTTAACAAAGGATGGTAAAATTACAATACAACCCAACAATATAGATGTTGTCTTGAGTTCAGCAGACATTTTTTAAATATTTTTTTTTTTTTATTGTATTGAAAATTAAAAAAAAAATAGCTCATAAGTTTTTAAAAATATTCCGTAAATAAAAAAACAATCCACTGATAATATTCTCTAATATGTTCTCCACATATTTGTAGAACATTTCATGGCTCTATTTAACTTCGTTCCTGGTGAAAATTGCATTTTTATAAAATTATTACGAATTAATATCAATCATACGCACCTATGAACAATTTTACATTTTTTTTAATTTTGTTTAAAACTATTGGAGATTTGAAAAATTTTAACTACACACAGAGCTGGGAAAGCTAGAAAATAGAAAATATGATTATTTTCCTAACAAAAGAATTATTAAAGTGGGCATACATGACAAATCACCCAAAAAAATGTATATTGCAGTCTGCCAGGTAATTACACATTAGTGAATGTTATATGGATTGGACTTACCAACATGATACTAGTGGTGAATAAAGTAGCTAGTCCTTAAACAGAAATATATTCACACTTACAAAATGTCTACAGCTTGGTCTAACAAAGGATAATTTAAAAATTAATATTTTTTTTTATTGAAAATTTTTTGAATATTTTTAAAAAAAAATTTTTAAAAATAGTTTAAAAAAGTTTTTAAAAATATTCCGTAAATGTAAAACCAATCTACGGATAATATTTCTTAATTTGTTCTTAACATATTTGTGGAACATTCCATGGATCTATTCAATTTGGTTCCCGGTTAAAATTGCGTTTTTATAAAATTGCTATAAATTAATATCAATCATACGCACCCATGAACAATTTTACAAATTTTAAATTTTCTTTAAAACTGTTGGAGATTTCAAAATTTTTCATAGAAATAATGAATGACTAAAATTGTTTAAGTGATTTGCATATGAATTCAACTACTCACAGAGCTGGGAGTGCTAGAAGTTAGTTACATATTCACTTAATTACAGGTATATAATAAAACCCCAACTGCCTACCTACACCAAAAATGTATGACCTAAATTATTTACTTAAAGTTTGCTTTTTTTTGGTTTGTCTTCTTTTTTTTAATATTTTTAGTGTTAAATAATAAATAAACAGCAACTATTTTTATGATTAAATTATATATTTTCCTATTATAAATTAATAATGGTATTGCATGTTGACCTTAGTTTTTTTTTTTTTTTCTCTTTGCTTTATTTTTATATTATTTATAGCAGAAAAACATACACATGTTGACATATCTAGCAATGTACTCGTAACACCCAGGTATTTAAACTTTTCATATAGCATTAAATTAATTTTAAACAAATAAATAAATAAATGTAAATGTTTTTATTTTACGAAATTATATCATTGATAATTTATTGCTCAAGTGTATAAAAACGAATGTGTATATGTACAATGTTTAAAGAGCGGCAAACAATGGCTAGAAAAAATATTGATATCAAAAATTATAAAACTTGTATTTGACACCAAACATTCAAACGTATGAAATTTATTTGTTTGACATAAATCACATTGATTGAAAAATTATCAAATAATTTATTAAATATTAACCATTAGTAGTTATATCATCCATATTATAAAGGCAAATGACTTGATTTACAAGCATAAATAATTTATTTAAATCCATTAACCATTTAAATTTGTAAAATTTTAAAAAGTTTGCTTTAGATGAACTTATTATGAAAACTAGTATTTATAGCCTGAATGCTAGGCTTTCATATGACGTTAAAATTTTTTAAATCCATACTTAATTGCCCAAGTTATGGGTATTTTTCCAAACTAACCTCTAAATAAATATTAATCATACGTCTAGTAGGTTACAAATTTTTCTTTTATTAATAAATGTGGCAATTATTTAGAGATTTTTAAAATTTTAATATTTTATAAAAGCTAAAACATTGAGCTATGATTTAAATACAAAACAAATGTCAATACTGTTTTTGTTTCACATTGACTAACTCAGAAATGTGGCAATTGGTTAGTCGTCAAAAATGTACTTTATCGCTTAAGATGGTTTTAGTTTGCGAAATTGTGGCCGTCACACTTTCATTATTGCTTAACTATAAATAAGCATAAATAAGCACCCTAAACTGCCAGCTGTCATATTGTTTTCTTTTTTTATTGGCTGGGAAAACTTTACTGTTCAAATGGCGGAAAATTTAAATCTTGCATAAATGTTGGGACACCCTTTATATTAACTATATTTTGTTATTAATAATAAATTTTTGTAAATTTTTAGATTTTCTTTAATTAACTAATAAAATTTTGCTCTATTTTGAAAAATGTCTTAAAATCATTACAAATAAATCAACGTTTTTGTAAATAATCTTAAAGCTTGCGATTTTATTTTAAGTTGTAAATAACTTAAAAAACTTTAGTCTTTCATGAGTTCTATTCAAAATTTTCAAATCTCCAACAGTTTTAAAGAAAATTGGAAATTTGTAAAATTGTTCATGCGGGCGTATGATTGATATTAATTCGTAATAATTTTATAAAAACGCAATTTTCAGCGGGAACCAAATTAAATAGAGCCTTGGAATGTTCTACAATTATGTTAAGAACAAATTGGGGAATATTAACAGTATATTTGTTTTACAATTACGGAAGATTTTTTAAAACTTATGAGCTTTTTTTAAAAAACTTTCAATAAAATATAAAAAATTTTTTTTCAAAAATATCTGTTGAAGTTAAAACTGTATTTATATACTTAGCTGGGTGTATTTCGTCAGTTGGGTGCCTCGATAGACTACACGATAGAGTGCTGGACTATCAATCTGGGGTTTGTGGGTTCGATTCCCACCAAAGACTCTGGGTGTATCTGCAGACAAGCAAAACGCTTAGCAGTTTAATTATATTTAAAAACAACCTACTTTACTCATCACTAGTAAGTATTATGTGATCAAGTCAATTTCCATATTTCTTTGACTAATGTTTAATCACTTGTTTAACTCTTATTTATATATTTTTGAATCATTTCACACATATGTGCTCAATAAATAATCAATAAAAATAATAATCAATAAACTAAATATTTTGTACTTTTTTTTGTACCACTCCCAGTGCTGTTGAAGTTAAATAACAATTTTATTTTAAATTGTAAATCACTTAAAAAACTTTAGTCATTGCTGACCTATAACAAACATTTTTAAATCTCCAAAGGTTTTAAACAAATTTTGAAATTAGTAAAATTGTTCATGGGTGCGTATGATTGATATTAATTTGTTATAATTTATTAAAAATACAATTTCAAAGGAGAACTAAGATAAATAGAGCCCTATAATGTTCTACAAATATGTTAAGAACAAATTAAGGAATATCACGAGTAGACTTGTTTTACTTTTACGGAAAAGTTTTAAAAACTTATGAAAGATTTTTTCAAAAGTTTCAACAAAATATAAAAATATATTTTCAAAATTTCTATTTAACTGAAAACAACATTGTTGGGGTGTATTCTCAATTAGAATTTAGTAATTAAATTCCAATTTTGTTCAGTCATTCTTGATTTATATTAAACCTTTTCAAATCTCCAACGGTTTTAAAGAAATTTTTAAATTTGTAAAAATTTTCATGGGTGCGTATGATTGATATTAATTTGCAGTAATTTAATAAAACGCAATTTCAAATGGGAACTAAGATAAATAGAGTCCCGTAATGTTCTACAAATATGTTAAAAACAAATTAGGGAATATTATGAGTAGACTTGTTTTACTTTTACTGAATAGTTTTAAAAACTTATAAACATCATTTCAAAAACTTTCAATAACACCTAAAAAATATTTTCAAACATTTTTGTTAAAACAACATGCTGAGTGTAGTCTATATTAATTTGTGTTAAACCTTTTCAAATCTCCAATGGTTTTAAAGAAATTTTGAAATTTGTAAAATTTTTCATGGGTGCGTATGATTGATATTAATTTGTTATAATTTAATAAAAATGAAATTTTAAATGGGAACTAAGATAAATAGAGCCCTGGAATGTTCTACAAATATGTTAAGAACAAATTAGGGAATATTATTAGTAGACTTGTTTTACTTTTACTGAATAGTTTTAAAAACTTATAAACATCATTTCAAAAACTTTCAATAACACCTAAAAAATATTTTCAATAATTCTGTTAAAACAACATGCTGAGTGTAGTCTATATTAATTTGTGTTAAACCTTTTCAAATCTCCAACGGTTTTAAAGAAATTTTGAAATTTGTAAAATTTTTCATGGGTGCGTATGATTGATATTAATTTGTAGTAATTTTATAAAACTGCAATTTTCCCCACGAAATGTTTTATAAATATGTTTAGAATAAATTAGGAAATATCATAATAAGATTTGTTTTATAGTTATGAAGCTGTTCCACAATTTCACTTTCATAATAATAGTTTACTTTTAAAGCCAGTTATTTTCTATTTTGTTTGTTTAAAAAGGAAATACCTTTAATTTACTTTAACATACTTTTAAACTAAACCTTGCTGCCATCAATCAACTATCAAAATCAACTGTTTAAATTCAAATTTCCTTAAAAAAAAAACAGCCTGCATTTAATAAAAAACCAGGTGATGATTCAATTAAAAATCGTTACAGCAAAAAAAAAAAAAAAAAAACAGAAAGAACTAACAAACATATTTTTCTAACTGAAATGCAAAAAAATATGAAAGATTGAAATAAAAAGCTTAATTTAAAAATAATTACCTTAATAAAATAGTAAAAAAAAAAAAATAAGAAACAGAACACATAGAGGAAAATAATACTAAAGAATACTCACTCATACAAACACATATGTGTGCTGTGCTTTGCTTTTTCTCTGCTTTACTCTGCTCTGTATAAAAGAGATGCTGCCTGCTGCTACAGAGGTTTTTCTTATTTATCACTCACACACACTTAGTTTAACAGCAATTGGATTTGTTGTAATTTGTGTTGTTGTTTGTTTGTGTCTGTGTATATGTATATGTTGTAGGAGTGCTGTGTATGAGTGTGTGTGTGTGTGAGCCTTGCTGTCGGTTCTCACTTCCTTTTTGGGGTATATTTCCGTTTTATATTCATACGCCTAGCTAGCTGCTATGTTTTTTTTTGCTCGTTTTTTTGTTGCTTCAGGTTTTTAAAGCTTATGGTGCTTATGCTTGTTGTCTAACGGTTATTTTTTCTTCTGTTTGTTGTTGTTTTCGTGTTGTGTGTATTTTATTTTTGTAATTTTTTGGGGAATTTTTTTTTGTGTAATTTTTATTATGACATTTTTCTTTATTTTTTGAAGGTATGTTATACGTGTGTGTGTGTATATATAATTTTTTATTATTATTATTATTATTTTTTCCAAAAAACTGTATTTAATTCCATCTGTAACGCTAATGTTTGTTGTATTTGTTGCTTTTTTGTAAGGGCTCTTATAAAAAAAAAATGCGTGTTGAATTTTTTGTGTATTTTTCTTTTTTTAGCATTTTATGATGATTATGATTATTATTTGTAGTTGAAACAAGTCAAGTCGTTGGTTTTAATTAATTTATTTGTTATTTAGTAATTTGGTGTTAACATTTAAGCAGGTTTAGTTTTCTTATATTTTTTATTTATTAAACAAAAGCGTTGGGTTAGACCTTCATTAGTTTTTTTTTCTCCTTATTTTGTTGTATTAAACATGTATCCCGTTTTTTTATTTAAATTCAAATTGAAAAAAAAAAAAACTTAACTATAGCTTAAATATGTACAAGATTTTCTTTAAATTTGTTTGAAATTGTTATTGTTATATTTTGTTTTATAAAAAGCTGCCATGTTTGTTAAATATGTTTAAGTTTTAAGGTTTATTTCTAAATTTTTTTATAAAAATCTTCATTTTCTTTGATAAAATACACTTTATACTTGGGTTATATTCTATTAAACACTGATTTTTTGCTGCTTCTTCTTTGCTGGTTTTTTTATATATTTTCTTTTTTTTTTTGCAAACACTCCAAAATCTGCGCACGTTATGTGTATCTTTTCCTTTATTTTATTTTAAAATATTATCCTGGATGTCTACGGCTTTATCATCTGCTTTACAGTAACAAACTCACACTCTTTCATATATACATATATATATATACATACAGACACACACACTCATTTAGCAAACACTTTCTCTTAATATTACAATCACATACACACATAAAGCCATCAGTATTTGCTGCTACTGTTAAAAAGTGATGCCAACTTATAAACGTTTTGCACGAATTTGCAAAGTGTAAAAAATCATGTTATTTTATATATTTTTTAAATAAGTATTCTAATCTATAAGATAGTAATAATATTCCTTTAACTTTAATCAATATTTTAAAATTTAGGAAATTTAAAATTTTTGAAAATTTAAAAAAAAGTAGATATATACTACTATTTAAAAAAAAAGTAGTATTTCCACTACTATTTTAAAAAAAATGTTGTATTTCCACTACTATTTTTAAAAAAGTTAGAATTTCTACTACTATTTTAAAAAAGTAGTATTTCTACTACTATTTTTAAAAAAAGTTTTTCTACTACTATTTTTTAAAAAAAGTAGTATTTCTACTAATATTTAAAAAAAAAAGTAGTATTTCTACTACTATTTTAAAAAAGTAGTATTTCTACTACTATTTTTAAAAAAGTAGTATTTCTAAACATTTTTGTTTAGTTCAACAAATTATTAAAATTTATATTTAAAACCAAAAGGCTTGGCTTTCTTATGAGGTTACAATTTCTAAAATCCGTTTCTAATTGCCCAAGTTATGGGCATTTTTCCAAACTAACCTCTAAATTAATATTAATCATACGTCTAGTAGGTTACACATTTTTCTTTTATCAATAAGTATGACAAATGTGGAGAGATTTCTAAAATTTTAATGGCATATGAAAGCTAAGATATTAGGCTATGATTTAAAAAAATCAATCATATAGTTTCTTAAGTGATTTACAAATTAAAATAAAATTGAAGCTGAAAGTTTTAGAAAAAATAAAAAATAATTAGTTAATTGACTTTACATTTAACAACAGAATTATTAAAAATCACGTACATATGGGTCGAATGATTAAAAAATATCTAAATTGTAGTCAGCAAAGTAATTATACATTAGTGAAAGTAATACGGAATTTGACATGACCACGTAATACTAGTACAGAGTAAAGCAACTAGTCTTTAAATAGAAACACTACTAAACATACGGAATTATTATAGCCTGGTCTAACAAAGGACAGCAAACTGCTAATAACCCCCAGCAATATAAATATTGTTTTAAGGTATTTTGAAAATATTTTTTTTTTTAATTTTTTTTTTAAATTGTTTATAAGTTTGTAAAACTTTTCCATAAATGTAAAACAAATCTGCTAATGACATTCCCTAATTTACTCTTAAAATATTTGTAGAACATTATATGGTTATATTTATCTTGCTTTCCATTGGAAATTGTGGTTTTATAAAATTACCCCAATTTAATATCAATCATACGCACCCATAAACAATTTTACAAATTTTCAATTTTCTTTAAAACTGTTGGAGATTTGCAAATTTTTAATATAGATAAAGAATGACAAAAGTTTTTGAAGTAATTCACAACTAAAAATTACAATTTAACTCACACATCTTATTATTGAGATTTGCCTTTTTTGGAGATTTAAGGAAATTGAAATAAGGGAGCATAATCAGCAAAAATGTAAAAGTTAAATAAAGAAAACCTAAAGTATTATATTGTTTTATTACTAACTAATAGATAAGCTTCCTAATGAAATATATTTAATATAAAGGGTGTCCCAACATCCATGCAATATTTTAATTTGCCGCCATTTGTAAAGTAAAGTTTTGTTATTGAATAATACTTCCAAAATATTGAAACAAAATCATCCTAACCTTTGTTAAACATAACATTTTTCGCATTTTAAACATTTTTAAATTCTCTCCATATCTGTCATAGTTATTGATAAAAGAAAAAGGTTTAACCTACTGGACGTATGATTAATATTTATTTAGAGGTTGGGTTGGTAAAATGTCCATAACTTGGTCAATTTATGCAAACGGTTTATAGGTTTAAATTAATAATGAACAATATTTCGAAAATAATGAAGGTGAAAATCATACTAATTGAGCAAAATCATACTAATCATGAATAACATCTTCAACTTGACGACTTAGTTAGTCATAAAAATTGCCGCATTTGGCGTTTGTCAATGTGAAACAAAAATACTATTAAAATTTTTTTTAATGTAAGTGATAGCTCAATGCTATAGCTTTTATAGAATATTAAAATTTTAAAAATCTCTCTATATTTGTCATATTTATTAATAAAATATAAAATTTTAACCTACTAGACGTATGATTAATATTTATTTGAGGTTAGTTGGGAAAAATGACCATAACTTGGGCAATTAATTATGGATTTTAAAAATCTTAGTGTCATATGAAAGCCAAGACTTCAGGTTATAAACAACAGATTTAAGTTTCAGTTCATCTGAAGAAAAATTTTTGAAATATTTTAGATCTAAGAAGAATTCAATAAAAATATATAATTTTTTTTTTAATTCAGTATAATATCGCTCATTTACTGCAACAGCATCATAATTCAAAAAACTTAAATTTCAAGTTAATAGCTTCATCGCATAGTAAATAAATTGTTTTAATAACTGACAAAGTCTTATGAATCAGTTTCTAAAATTACAAGCAGGATCGCCATAGAAGAATTTTGTCAGAATTTCATAACCTGTTATCTATTGCTTGCAATAACGTATTATTTTAGTTGTGTGCTGCCGTTTGTTTGTTCATATTAATGTTTTAACCAGATGTAATCTGACCAAATTGGAACATAATGTTATTTTCCTTTAAAAATTAAAAAAAAAAAATATATATATACGTTTTCTGAAAAATTCAATTTGTTAAGTTATGAAGAGGTTGCAGCAAATGAGCGATATTTTTTTAATATTTTATATAATTTTAACTAATATTTATAAAAAAATGTTTATTATTCTCTTAAATTTAATTTCATTTATAATTAATTTGCAGGCTACTTTTAAAATTTTTAACCACAATTGATTTTAAACTGTTTTTCTCATTTTATTATTTAGTGTTCTTAATGTTTTAAAGAACAGTTTCCTTAAATTTCATTTGACTATTAAAAAGTTCTCAAATTAAAAAAAAACATTTAACAACTTACCCCCATATTTATAAACAAATTTTAAATTAGTCAACGTTTTATAAAATAAATTTTATATTCAAATTTTGTTTATAAACCTTTAATATATTTAAAAATAGTTTATGAATATGAGGATTAATATTTAATTTTTATTTTTAAACACATTTAAAAATATTTAATGAAAATTAAATATTGATGTTTAATTCTTTTGTTTTTAATTTTCTGCGTTTTTTAACCTTTATAATACAAATTTTTATTGCTTAATTGATTAAACTTTTTACTCACAATTTATGTAGTTTATTATCCTAAAGTTTATTAGATTATTTTTAACTAATTTTATAACCCAAATTTGATATATAATAACTTTTAATCACAATTTTACTTATATTTTATATTTATTTATAACTGTTTTCCCTTAAAACCCGCCTAGTTGACATCACTTTTATTTACATTCCTTTGCCTTGTCTCTCTCTCTCTCTTTATTTCTGGCTTTCTTTCAGGCTCTCACTTTTGGTCTCTTTATCTATTCCTTTAATACATATAATTTTTTTTTTTTTTTTTTGTTTTTACAGCAACAACTAAATACCACAACAATTATAAAAACACTCTGATTTTATTTTCTTCAGCTTATATTTAATAATTCTTTTTTTTTTTTCTTAATATTTTTTTTATTTTCCTTTTGTTAATGGAAATTTTCTTTTATAAAAAACATTACGCACTTGTTTTTGTGGTTTCTTTTCTCCGCTTAATATTTTGTTATTTTTTTTATTGGTAAATAATAATGCTACTTACACCAGTTAACACTCACGTCATGTACACAACTGATTTGAAATGTTACAGACTTCATTTCCATAAGCTCTGCTCCCAGAAGCTTCCTACTAGTAGTTAAACGAATGAATGACTTTGGCTAGTTTTCTTTTTTTTTATGTTCTTTTTTTCTTGGGAAATACTGGTTTTGCACTGTGGTTTAAAAAGGAAAATTTTTTAAGAAAAAAAAGAAAGACTTAGTTATTATGATTTAAGCACTATTCTTTTGAAATCTATAAAATATTAAAAATGTTTGCTTTTAATGAACCAATTATTAAAACTTGTATGTATAACATGGAGTCTTGGCTTTCATATGACGTTAAAATTTTTAAAATCTGTAATTAATTTCCAAAGTTATGAGCATTTTTCCAACCTAACCTCTAAATAAATATTAATCATACGTCTAGTAGGTTACACATTTTTGTTATCGATAATATCACAAATATGGACAGATTTTTAACATGTTTTTGGCATATAAACGTGGCAATTTTTATGTTTAACAAAGCCAGCAAGGTGATAATGTGCTTTATTGCTTAGGAAGATTTTGCATGAACTGTGGCCGCCAAATTTTCATTATTTTTGGAATATTGTTCAGCAATACATAAGACTATAATATTTTCCGATAGCCTATCTGTTATATCTTCAATACAAAATCAATCAAACAATAAATGGCGTTCAGTTAATAAAATCAGAGATCTCTTAATCAGTTATAACAATGAAAGCAATAACATTTTTCATGCTAAATTGGTCTTAAACCTATTTTCATGGCCCCGATATGTGTTTGATCCAAACTAAAATTTTCCAAAAAAAAAAACTTTAAATTTTTGTTTTTTTTTTTAATTTACATTTTTTTCTTTTTTTTAAAGAAAAGCTTTTCCCATATACAATTAATAGTGAATTGAATAAATTATCTGCATTGTTTTCCTCTAAAACAACTTAATTTAAGCAAATTTATACAAATCTATTCACCGTGCAGCATTTGTTGTTTTTTCACTTTTAGTCTCTAACAAACCATCTCGTTAAACTTTTTTTTTTATTTTCTTTGTTGCTTTTTTCCTTCAATTTTGACAAATTTGAAACCACCCTCAAAAGAAAACACATACAGCAACAACAAAGTTTCAAACAACAACAATAAAAAATAAAAGAATTCCCATGCAAAGGAATCCATATGTATGGATGGATGGATGTATGGATGTACGTGCACAAGTGTAATTTCTCTGTATAATCATTTGACTTGATGAATTTTTACCACTTGTTTGCCATTTCACTGTTATTTTCTTGTTGAGAGTGTTAAATGCTCTCAAGAGCTTTTTGAACAACAACAACAACAACTTGAAATGCAACAACAAAATAACAAGTCCTTTGTTATCATGCCATCATTATCACGGGTAACCGTTAGTTGGTTTTATTGTTGTTGTTTTACTTTGTTTGTTTTTTTTTTTTTGTCTGCTTTTAACCACCGTTATCTCTTACTGTGTAAGTACAGGATAAAGTGTTGTCAATTGGAAAGTGATGCCATGTTAAGGCAAAGTTTAAAATCAAGGTTTAATAATGAACGAATTTTAATAAAATTTTAAAATAATAAATGAATTTAAAGGAAAAAGTTCAAAAATTAAACAAACAAAATGGTTTAATAAATAAAATAAGTTGAATTGTGATTAAAAGAGTCATAAAAAGGTTAATGAAAAAATTATATTAAACTTTTTACGAGTATAAAATTGTAACAACTCTTTATTTATTTAAAATGTACAACAACAACAGTCTAAATAGTCACTCGGTATCTATTTACACGTTTATCAATTCGGAGAAATGTACACACACTTTATAATGTACAAACTTAAATGTACAAGACAGTTGATGTTAACTCTAACAGCGCTTATGATAAACTCACTTACGACTGCAACCTCTGACGCCATCTTTCATGAATCTTCTACAATGATCTTAACGGACAAATTAGTACATTCGAATTCTAGAGCTTTCGATGTTAATATTAGCAGCTTAAACATTTAGTGTTGCCATACTTACAAACAATGCTAATAACCGCATGCCATCAACACTGTTGGACGTATTTATAAACATGATGAATGTTTCAGGCAGCGTTACAGACCGTTAAATTCAAATCGCTATTAGACATTCGTAATAATATTTTTACTAAAATAAAAAAAATAAAAAAAAAAAAAAACAATTGATGAATGTTTTCCATCGTTTTCAACGTGCGAGAGATGGTTTGTTCGGTTCAGAAGTGGTGATTTCGACACAGAAGACAAAGATCGCCCACAACAGCCCAAAAAGTTTGAATACCAAGAACTGGAGGCATTACTCCATGAAGATTATTGTAAAACTCAACAAGAGCTTGCAAGATCATTGGGGGCTACTCAAGCAGCAATTTCAAAACGTTTGCGAGGAGCTGAATTCATCCAAAAGCTTTGAAATTGGGTACTATACGAATTGAAGCCGAGAGAACTTTAAAGACGATTTTTCATCCATTACAATAACCCGAAGCGTAAGAGATCACGTGAAGCCCGGTCAAAATCTAAATATACATGGCGTTAAGATAATGCTCTGTATTTGGTGGGACAAAAAGGGTTGTCCCCCTTTAAAGTCTAGACCTTGCCCCATCCGACTACTATTTGTTTCGAGCAGAACGCTCTCTAAGAAATACGCTGTTGGCTTGAATTGCTCTTGACCTCAAAAGATGAGCAGTTCTTTTGGTTCAGAATCCATATGTTGCCAGAAAGATGAGCAAAAGTCATAGCTAACAGTGGCCAAATACCATATTTTTAAGTCATACACCCAATATATAAAATAATATTGATTATTTCTTTATACATCTATCTAATTTTTAACAAATTTTTATAGTTTTTTAGAATTTTAACAAAATATTTTAAAAATAATACATATTTTTGATAAAAAAAAAAAATTTTAATTTTTCAAATACTTTATTTAATTTGCAAAATCTTTGGCATTACTGTTTTTAACATTGTTGTCTTCTATCCTTGTTTTATCCTCTTTTTTTCTTCGTTTCAAACATCATTTGTTTCTCTATTTGTGGGTTTGTTTGTAGCTATTGCCTTAGGTTGTGTTTAGACGCCTATAAATTTAATTGCTCACAAAAAATAAATTACATACATACTCACAAATAAACAAAACAGGTTTATTCAAACATTTCTCTCTATCTCTCTCTGGTTTAGTAACTATCTCTTGGTTACTTTATTTACATGTTAATAGGCATTACTTTAACATAGCCATGTAATGTAATGTTGTTAGGTAAGTATTTTACACTGTTATTACTCTCATTAAAACGTATGTATGTATATGTACATACCGTTATTGTTATTACTATTAAACGAAAGAGTGTGTGTGTATGACTTTTCCATGTTTAAATGTGTGTCTGCTTATTCAATATTTAAAAGCTTTTTTTTCCTTTTTCTTCGAACGGAAGTGGTCGTTAATAAAAGTTGGTAATTTTTTGAAATGAAATTGGGAAAACATTCTTTTCCACTTTTCATACAAAGTGTCGTTTTACAGTTAATTGTTTTTTTTTTTCCCTTTAAGTACGCATTTGTGAGTGTGTGTCTATGTGTTTATTGCGTGCTTGTGTGTATATTACAAAGTAATTTTACGTATGCGTGTTATTATTTTTATTGCAGTAAATTGTTTGTCATACGTTCAGGTGGTTTTTTTTATAAATATTTCCATATAAATTATACTAAATACAATATGAAGAATGTGAATAATGCAACAATTATTAAATGCACGCCAGAGACTTGTTACATACAATATAAAACATATGTATAAGTTTACCATATAAAAAACAACTGTTGATATGACTGTTATAAATAACAAGCTCAAGTACAATACATACTTGAGAAATGAGATATTTAAGAAAAATTTATTAAGATTTTATTCCAGAAATAATCTAATCTATTTCCATTTTAATTTAAATGTAATTCATTTAACAACAATTTCTTAATTTTGAAAATAAATCATAATTTAAAAAAATTAAATTTTTTATTGCAAGTTTAAAACTTATTTTTTTAATATTTTTAATAATTATTATAAGTTCAATGTTTAAGAAAAATATTTGGAAAACAGTTTTATATTTTACAGCGTTTGAATATTTCAAAAATCTTTATTCATTAAAAAGTTATAACACATTTTGTAAAAATCCTAACAATTAATATTAATCATACGTCTCCCTACAAAAATTTTAAAAATCAAAATGTTTCTTAAAATAAAAGGAATTTACTGGAATTGATGCAGACAAATAAAATAAAAATTGAACTCTAGTGCTCCACAGGGCTTTCTTTAAACTTAATACAAGACTGTATGGAATTACTTATGTTTGTAAAATTCAATTTAAATAACTAAAGGACTTTCGAACTTTTACAGTTGATAGCGTCCATATTTGAAACAATATCAATCCACATGAGATCCAAAAGAAAGCCTAATGCTTACCGAAAAAGTCACTTTAATCAACGACGATCGTCATCGTAGTTGATTACCAACTTCTTTTGACCTGAATTGGATGATATGGACACCAACGTCATGTAGTTTCAACAGGACAGTGCTACATACCACACAGCTCATGCCACATTGGACATTATGGACGAACGATTTGAGGGCATAGCCATCTCACATGGAGGTGATGTGAACTGGCCACCGAGATCGCGCGATTTGACTCCGTTATACTTTTGCGTATAAGCCACAAACCACAGCGGACCTCAAAATCAATATAACCCATGCCATCGGTCATATTCTAACCGCCATAGTCGAACATTTGCACTATGTTATATTCCATACATAATGGCAATGATGGTCTTTGAAAAGAATAAAAAATGTCGATGATATCTCATACACACTTTGTTTTATTTAAATTTAAAAACAGGAAGCGCTTTATGAAAGGCCCCTTAGAAAGCGAAGTGGCCGTTTGTCTGTTGAAATCAACTTTCCCTAATCATTAAGCCCCCCAATATCTTATATACATGATTACTATATACGCTGTAGTCCTGGTTCGGTTGCTGTTTAAATTCGGCACACAAATGGCTGAAATATAAGCAAAAAATTACGACTCCCTGATATTTTCAATCTACATATATCTGGACTACTAAGTCATTAACATAGACAATATGGATATCTAGTAATAGACATTTCAAATACCTTTCCAACGATGTATGTATATGTCGCCATTCGAACAGGCAATCGGTCAAAATCCTCACCAATATATTTTTATCCTGTTGTTGGTCATTTTAGACTGTGGGATTTCCTGGTAGAGCAGCTTGGGTATGTATGTATTGAATGTATGACTTAAAAATGCGGGATCTTTTCAAATTTGTATCTTTTATTTTGAAACATTTCTACAATATTGTTACGAATGTGCAATATCGATTTGAATTTAACGGTCTGTAACGACATTGACATCGAAAGCTCTATAATTCGAACATACTAGTTTGTCCGTTAAGAGTATTGTAGAAGATTCCTGAAAGATGGCGTGTGTATAAATAGTGGCAGAGGTTGCAGTCGAGAGTTGAGTTGATCATAGGCGCTGTTAGAGTTAACATCAACTGTCTTGAGCATTTAAGGTTGTACGTTATAGAGTGTGTGTGTGCATTTCTGCGAATTGATAAACGTGTATAAAGACACTGAGTGACTATTTAGACTGTTGTTATTGTACATTTTAAATAAATAAAGAGTTGTTACAATTTTAAACTACTAAAACTGCTTTTATTTGCAATCAAAAGTATCCGGTTTATTCAAAGAAAATAAACCCCCGTTTTTAAAAGGTAAAAACGTAACAATATAATTTTATTCATATGTTGCCATCTTTCTGTCAACATATGAATTCCAAGCCAAAAGAACTGGTCATCTTTTGAGGCCAAGAACGAATCAAGCCAATATGAGATTACTCTGTTCCAAAGTGAAGCGTTTGCCAGAGAAAGCTCTCTGCTTTGATCGAAATAAATAGTAGTCGGACGGGGCAAGGTCTGGACTATAAAGCGGGTGAAGCGAAACTTTCTAACCACTTCATTATAAATACAGCCCAATTATTAATAAAAATTCCCCTTTTTCCATTTTTCGTATTTAAATTCAATGTTAAAAATAATAAAAGGGAAAAACTCCGGCGAAATTTCTTTTCATAATTGCGCTGATAGGTTTTAACAGGTATTGCAACATGTGTCCGAGTGCTGTCATAATGGAATATTACAGTTTCATGTCTGACGGCATATTCTGGACGCATTTCAGCCAATGACTGCTTCAAAAGATTCAGTTGTGTTCGGTTCAGGTTTCAGCGCAGCTCATAATAGATAGAACCCTTTTGTTCCCATCAAATACAATGCATTACCTGAGCGACATGGATATTTGGCTTTGGCGTCGATTCGGTTGGCCGTGCTTCACGTATAATCTCTTACGCATCGGGTTATCGTAATGGATCCATTTTTCATAGCAAGTAATAATTCGGTGCAAAAATGATTTTCTTTTATAGCATTGAAGACATTTGAAATCGTATTTCAAGATCTCTCGGCTTCAGTTCGTATGGTACCCAATTTCCCAGCTTTTTTATGAATCCTGCTCGAAAACTTTTTGAAATTTCTGCCTGAGAAGTTCCCAACGATTTTGCAAGCTCTTGTTGAGTTTGACAACAATCTTCATGTAGTTATTGCCTCGATTCTTGATCTTCAAACTTATTTGGCTGGTCTGGACGATCTTTGTCACTTCTAAACCGCATAAACCATAGTATAAACGCATAGAACGGAAGGAGACAACATCAATGAAAAAAATTACTCTCTTTTCACACATACGGGTGATACAATAACAAAATACATACAATACATTCTCATGAATTAGGTTTTTGACAACAGACTTAGGTTTTTGGCTCTCAATTACCTATCTAGTTGTCATCTATGGCATAAACTATCTCTCGCAAGTTGAAACCGATGGAACACATTCACCATAAGCTTTGGTGAGCAATCAATGTGCTTCGTCGGTATTCTTTTTTTTTTTTTTTTTCAAATTAAAGAAGTAAAACAAAACTTCGGCATATGATGCTTTGTTAGCACAAAATTCGACATTTTCGAAGCAGAAAAAACATTGTTGTTTACACTATAATTAATAAATTAGAACTGTAAAGTACCACTTGTTAACAGTAGTTTTTTGGATGACTATATTTTGATTATCCTCAATTACCAATCTGATATCGGAGATTTCAGTATAATTTGTTGCTATAGCAAAAGTATAAACTAAGAATATATTGTGAATAACAGTATTTCCTAAAGAAAATCTGCAGTATTACAGTAATTTCTATTAAAAATCTTCAGTATAACAGTCTTTGCCATACAAGATCAGTACTTTCTGTAGAAATTGTGTATAACAGTATTTCCTATAGAAAACTTGTGTTTTCTATAGAAAACATTGTATGTATATAACAGATTAGCACAACTTTGATTCATTTCAATATATATATTTTTTTTATTTTTAATAAAAATAATTAAAATACCAAGAAAATTAATACAAAACAATGCATATATATTAAAATAAATTAAGCATTTAAATTAAATGAATAAATGACTAAAATAAAAGAAAATAAAATGCAAAATAATACAAAAACATAAAAATATAAAAAATTGGGACATTCCACGGAAATTACATAATGATAAAATTGAATTCTTCAAAAACCTTAAAAAAAATTATAAAATGTTAGTTAAGCATGAAACTAATTTAAAAAGAGAATGAAAAACCATTGAAATGAACTTTTAATGAGATTAATTATTTATTATTATAATTTACTTTTTATAATGATAAAAGACTTTTAATAATTAAAAGCCTAATAAACATTGTAATATATGTATAGAAAAAATCGGATGGGTTTATTTTAATTAATTATATTCGTTTCTTTTTTTTAATTATTTAAATTGAACTGTTAACTATATAAATCCATAATATAAAAATGGAGCAGTCCCATTTTAAGGATGTTGCAATATAAATCTTACATGTAAAATGTAAAATTTATAATAAAACAAAATCCTTAATAAGATAAAAATTTGTGTTTTGTTTTTTAAAAAGAGAGAAAAAAGTCTTTAATTTGTAGCTACTACTTCTGTAATTGGCTCTGTAGTTTCAACAACAGTCTGGGGTTGCTCGCACACTGGAAGGGATTCTGGTTGCTCTGTTGTTTCTGTTTCTGCCACTACTTGATTACCATTTTCAACTACCTTTTCTGTTTCCTGCTCTTCACCCTTAACACTGGTGGCATCTTCTGAGATGGCCGGCGAAGACTCTTTGTTATTGTTGTTGTTGTTGGCATTATTCTTTTTCGATTTGGATTTTTTATTTTTCTTCTTTTTAATTGACTCTTCTTGGGCCTGCAATTGTTTACATTGCTGTTCGGCTTCGGCTCCCTTCAGATTTAAAATTTTCATTTGACTTTGTAAATTGGCCAAGGTCTGCTTGAGCTCGGCACAATTCTTGGACATCATGTCCATTTTATCCTTATCGGCCACACTATTAATGGGTCCGGTCTGCATGGGCTCCGGCTCGGTGGGCAGAGCTGGCAAGGGGGGCACTTCTACATTGTTTTCTTTGATCACCTTATACAAATGACTGCGTTCATTTTGTAGAGCTCTCAAGAGTTTTTGCAATTGATCTACTTGTTTGTTACAGCGTATGGCATGATCGTCACGATCCTTTTTCTCGGTGGCCAATTCAATGAGTGTGGCATTACTCTTCTCCCATTTGCGTTTCCATTCCATGGCCTCCTTTTCGAGTTTGCGGGTGTTTTTGGACATTTTCTCCAATTCCACTTTGTAGGTGGCGAAGATATCATTGGATTTTTGCAGCGAATTCTGGAAGTCATCGTATTTGGCAGTGTAGATGTTCAATTGTTCCTTGAGTTCCTTCTCACGCTCGGTGATTTCTTTAAGCATTTTTTGAGTGTTCAGCAGTTTCTCCAAGGCGATTTGTTTTTCCCTGAGGAGGGGGAGAGGAGTTTAGTAAATAAGTTGAATATAACATTAAATAGGTTTTTGTTTGCAATTAATCTTACTTAATAAGAATTTCCTTTTCCATGGCTGACTCCACTTGGACTTTGCTTAATTTGGCTTGATGCAGCTGCGATTCTAGTTGCACTTGTTCATTGAGCTTTTCCAATTGTTGCTCACGTGCGTGATATTGGTCGGACAAGAATTTGAGTCTACAAAAAAATTTATTTTAATTTAAAATTTTTTTCAATAAAATTTTGGTTAAACTGATTTTCAATGAAAATTTTCGGTGAAACTAATTTTTTGGATTTTCAGTGAAATTTTTCGATGAAACGGATTTCAGTGAAAATTTTCAGTAAAACTGAATTTCAGTGAAAATTGTCAGTAAAACTGATTTTCAGTAAAATTGTTTGGTGAAACAGATTTCAGTGAAAATTGTCGTAGAAACTGATTTTCAGTAAAACTTATTGGTGAATTTAATTTTCGATGAATCAGATTTTTGGTGAAATTTTTCGGTGAAATGGATTTCAGTAAAATTTTTTGGTGAAACGTATTTCAGTAAAAATTTTGGTTGACATTTTTTAGTGAAACTTATTTTCGGTGAATCAGATTTCCATGAAAATTTTCGGTGATTCTCATTTTCAGTAAAATTTTTCAGTGAAACTCTACTTCAGGGAAAAATATTCAGAACATTTATCGGTGAAATTGATTTTAGTGAAATTTTGGGGTGAAACTTTCACCGTGAAACTGATTTTCAGTAAAATTTTTCGGTGAAACTGATTTTAATGAAATTCTTTGGTGAAACGGATTTCAGTGAAAATTGTCGTTGAAATTTTTTGGTGAAACTTATTTTTAATGAATCTAATTTTAGGTGAATCTGATTTTCAGTCAAACTTTTTTTCAAAAAAAATTTCAGAAATTTTTTAATTTTTTGCTGAAACTAATTTTCAGTGAAATTTTTTGGTGAAACTTATTTTCGGCGAATCTGATTTTCAGTGAAAATTTTTAGCGAATTAGTTTTCAATGAAAATTTTCGTTGAATCTGATATTCAGTGAAATTTTTTGGTGAGACGGATTTCAGTGAAAATTGTCGTTGTCGCTATTTAAAATTCTACAACAAAAGATCTATCAGCCAAAAAGTATACTTTGTGGGTTCACAATTATACATATAATGTCGAAATAACTTACGAAATACTAAAGTAACAAACCCCTATTTCTCTCCCACTTATTTTAAAGACCATCATAGTGCTTTCAAAACATCTTGCCATCATTACAGCCGGCTTTTGCTTGACTTTTTAAAACATCCAAAACAAATATTACGATAAATATGTCTTCAAATCCCTATAAATGATTTACCTAATTACATATTTCTAACGAAAAACTATAAAAATTACTCTGCATACTGAAACAAACAAAAAAAAACTATTATTATTAATGGATGAAGGCAGACAAGAAAGAGTATTTCTGTTTAAAAATAAACATTTCCCTACACCCCCACCTACACACACACCGTATGTAGCCGCTAACTGCAGCCAATACACACATGGCATTAAAGAATACAAAAAAAGAATCTCTCTAGAGATGAGGTTCACATCATTTCAAAAAAAGAAAACTGACGATAAAAAGTAAAATAAAATACACATCTAAACAAAATTTAGAAGAAAAAAAACACACAGAAAACCAGCAACAAAAACATAAAAGAAACACCTTTTTGTTTCAAACGCTAATATCACACAACAAAAACATAAACCGACAGACAGGAAAACTAATTAACCTCACTTTTAACAGTTGCTACCTCTCTCCCCTACTCAATGAACCTATTCCTAGAATAAATAAAAGTAAAACTGAAGTGAATAGGTATATTGCTTGATTTCTACTTACTTTTTGGTCATTTCAATATTATGATCACGTAATTTATTATTTTCATCATTATTTTTACTCAAAGACTGGTTGATTTCATTCAAGGATGATTGGAATCTGGACTGGCTTTCTTTGCGCCTTTCCTCTTCTTCACGTATCTTTTGCATACTCTCATTTTTAACCGATTTAATAAGTTTCTGTTGCTCCCGGCAAACTTCCTCCAGTTTGTCTCTGTACAAAATGAATTTGAATATACACAATTTAACCAAAATCAAAATCATTTCTTACCTCATTAATACATTTTTATTGTATTCCCTTTGTAGATTTTCCTTTTCACGCATTATGGTCTCCAGCTGTTTTTCATGGACCTTTAGATCCTGCTTAGAACGTCTATTTGTGCGTTCACTTTCTATATACTTGCTAAGCAAAAGTTGAAATTTATCCTCTGGTGTCTTAGCCTCCTCCAGTGATTTCAATACCTTGGTAAAAGTAACATTTTATTATTTATTTTACTCAAAATATCTTGTTACTACACAACCAGTTGACCCAATTGTGGTCGGTCGGTCTTATTTTATTTTTGGCATCCTGTAGTATTTTTCTTAGATCTGACTTACCTGTTCTTCCAGCTTTTGATCTTTAAGTTTTTCATCTTTGGCTTCTTTTTTATTTTTCTTGGTTTGTTCCATTTTGTTAAATAGTTTTATTTATTTGTACACAATTTATGAAATAAAATTCATTCACTATTGCAGCTGCAAAATAATATAAGTGTATAATTTATTACCGCTTGTGTTGTTTTGCCGTATTTGGTGGAAAGTAATGGAAATTTAGCGATTTTATTAACAATTTATTAAGGAAAATATTTTGTTTTGCTGAAATGTTATTTTATAACTTAAAGTTTGATTTTTAGAACTGCGGTAGTATTTGTGGGTATTTTTATTTATATTATCTTATTTTAATTATATTTTATTTGTAAAAATCTAGTTTGCAGCAAACAAATTTACCAAGATAAAAAATCACTAAAAATTTCAACCAGAATATTTTGCGATTTTAAGCTTCAATTCAGCGGTATTTAATGAAAAAAAAGGTTACCAACACTGATTACTAAATGAACACAGTTTCTTTTGAAGTGTTGCCATGATTTTATTTAGCAGTTGGGTGATTTCCCCTATATTTTGGGATTCCCCCTGGATTTGCGTAATTTTGTTTCTTTATTTAGGGGATTTTTCCCCATTTAGTGGTAATTTCATAAAATAAACGTATAAGTCGACTTTTTGCTGAAAAAGTCAAAGTTGACTTTTGGTTGGAAAAAAATCGATTAACCCTTTGACGACCACAGGGATACCCTTGTCCCAACACAAAAACATTGAATAACGAACAAAAGAATGGGTTCGATTTTAATTTTAAAACGTGCCTCTTATAAATCTGTTTAGATTAAAACAAGTTCGGACTTTTTTAGATTGTTAAAAAAACATTTAATTGCAACAGAATACTAACCTAGCGTTTACACATGCAAGTAACAGTTCGAAAAGCTCAACACATTCATACTTTTGCATTAACACAATCACACATGCATGTGTAAATTTACACACAAAATTATTTTTTTTTTTTAAATTAAAAAAAAATTATTTATTTGTGAAAAAAAAAAATTTGACCCATTGTAGGTCCAACATACTAAGGCCTCATATACGTCGTTGCAAAGAACTATGATAATTAGATATTCATATAGTCTATACTAATGACTTAGAAATCCAGATATAGATCAAAAATAGGCCAAAAATCGAGGTGTTCCTGGTTTTTTTCTTTGGCCGATTTTCTTGAAGAGTATAATAATATATTTAAAATGGAAAAAAATAAAATTATAAATTTAAATATTTTATACCTAATATTAAGTTCGTCAAAAATATCAACATTTATTATGACTTTTTAATGATCAGAGTCTCAATAATAGCAGACGGAAACATTTTTAATTCTAGAATACATATAACGAAAACCATTTTGCACAATTTTTTTTATATTCAAAATTTTTAAGGAAATGTGATTTTGATACGATTGTGTTAAACATTTTATAAAAATAGAAAAATCTGTGCTAAATTAGAAAGTTTAATAAAAGCTTACATTTTACAATAAAAATGTAATTGAATACTCTTTAAAAATTATATTCTGATTAAATTTTCATTTATTTCATTCAGCATTATCTTTTTATCCATATATCTGGCAGCACTGCTTAAAAAATGCCTGCTCAAGGCGAATTCATAGAAGGTGACGACATAACTACAACAAATACAACATGTACAAAAACAACAGGTACTTTGTTTTTGTAAAAAGATAAGTGAACTGTCAAAGTTGCCTGTTGTTGTTTTTGCTTTTGGGTTTGTTGTATTTTTCGCCACAACAACCACAAGTGAAATGACAGTTCACTTGTCTAAACAACTGAATATAAAAAATAATCAGCTGTTCTTGTGAGGTCACCTTCTATAAATTCGCCTTGTGCCTGCTAAACACAGCCAACTTCCAATTGGAATCCAATTGTAGTTTTCGAGACTCGCAATCCACTCATCCTAATCAATATTTTTATGTGTCATATGACATTTTTCACAGTCCACTAAAGTAGAGGAAAGTAATCACTTGTATTTGTCTACTTGTCTTGTGAACAGTGCAATTGCAATTTTTTTTACAAGTGTAAAAATTATTAAAAAACCAATTCAATAACTATGACTAGCCAAACCCAAGGTATCCAACAATTGTTGGCCGCTGAGAAAAAGGCTGCCGAAAAAGTTGCAGAAGCAAGAAAACGTAAGGAAAAGTTCTAATAAAAAAAATGGTTTTAAAACGTAGAAAGAGACAGAGAAGTAGAAACTAATGAACGCAAAAAACCTTAAATGAAGTAAAGAAAGAGGGGTCACATGATAAGCTTGTGATGTGTGATGTGAAAAAAACAAGATAAAAAAGAAGTTGATAAAAATATAAATAAATAATTATTTCTTTGGATTTCAGGCAAGGCAAGAAGATTGAAGCAAGCCAAGGATGAAGCTACCGAGGAAATTGAGAAATACCGTCAAGAAAGGGAGCGTCAATTCAAGGAATTTGAAGCCAAGGTGAGTGTTATAAAAAAAAAACTGTTATAAAGACAACATAATAACAGTAAAGGGTGGGAGGGGGTGTTATAAACTGTCAAATTGTAAATAAAAGTGTAGAGAATTATAAATTACCAAGAGTTGCCATTAAGAAATAATTATAGACATCCTTTTTAGGTTTTATACTGAATTTAATTTATTTTTAATTTTTTCAGCACATGGGTTCCCGCGAAGGTGTAGCCGCCAAAATTGAAGCTGATACTCGTATTAAATTGGATGATATGAACCGTGCCATTGCCTCCCGCAAGGAGCCAGTTATTCAAGAAATCTTGCAATACGTCTACAATATCACTCCCGAAATCCACAAAAACTATCACCACAAAAAGTAAATCAAATTTAAACACACAAAATTATTAACATCAGCTCTTGTTTAAAAAAAGATCATTGTTTTGTTGTATAAAATGCCTCAAAATTCACACAAAACTATATTTTTTCGTTTTTATTTCATTATAATGCAAAAAAATGTAAATGCTTACAAAGCCTTTTCAAGGCTTTAAATTCCAAAATACGTTAAGCAGAGAAACAAATATACAACCCCTCCTCACTAACCCTTAAAAAAAAAAACAAAATTTAAAAAAATTCCATGTTAAATATTTGAAGAATTAAATTTCGGTTTAAGTTAAGAGAAAGACCCCAATTTCTTTTAAAAATAAAATGTATTTTTTAGTTCATGTAATATTTAATGAAACGTATTATTGTTGTTGTTGTCTTAAAATTAAAACAAAAAAAAACACAGCTTTTAGGAGAAATAATGAATCAATAATAAAGTGAAATTCACTTATTAAATATACATACTACTAATATACATATATTTAAACAAAATATTCTAAAACCATTTTAAGTTTTAATCAGTTGTATTATATTAGAAGAAATCTTATTCATAAATCTACTACATAATAAAGTTTCTCTTAAAAGAATACTTCAAAAAGAGTTTATTTTCAAAATTGCATAATCTTAAATTATGGTATTTAAGCCTTCCTAGTCAAATACATTTACATGTATCGCAGTGGTTCCTTTAATAATTTTAAAATAAACAGTTTTACACCATTTGTATTATCATTCAATTCACAATGTTGCGTTAACAAGGCTTCTACAATATTTAATTCAAATAAAACCTGCATCTGTATCAGCTGATACTAATTAATGATGTGCATCACATGGAAAAACAATGATGGTTTTTCGGCTTTGCTTAAACTTAAAATAAGTAAGACAGCAATTTTCGACCTTCAACAAAGAAACATTTTTGTTGAAAAAATAGTTTGTTCCCGATTTTGACCAATTGTCGGTTAGAATTTCTATACGTTGTTGGAAAGGCCTACGAATTGGCTAGCTTTAGATATCCATAGCGGATTTTTCCGAATTTAAATAGCTACCGAACCAGGACTGTAACGTATATATTAATGTATATATATTTTGGCTCTTCAGAAAGTTGATTTCATCAGACAGACGGACATGGCTTATCGACTCCGTTATCTATAACGATCCAAAATATATATACTTTATGGGGTCGCAAATAATAAATGTAGGAATTACAAACTTACCACTCATAGTGAAGGGTATAAAAACTAATTAAAGATTTTGAAAATCCGACTGAGACAAAAATTTCAACATGTAAAATAATTAGGTTATTAAAATACCTACAAGTCAATAGAAGAGCTATCATATAGTAGCGTTCAATTTATGTTTCCCTAGGTGTGGTTTGCCTACCATTTACTTTATTAATTTTAATATTATTTCACGAAAATATTTTTACCCTAACCTATATTTAATCTGAAATTCACAGCAAACTGATAGCTCTCAAAAAAGTAAATAATCAAAGCAGCTGTGTAGTGTTTACAAAATTCGTCTACTCCAAAGTAAATAAATTAATAATTTTATAAAAAAAAAAATAGAAAAACTATTCGCAATGTCTGTGAATACTTGGGCCAATGGTCTAGTAAAGACACTTAAGGATCCCTCCACCCATATTATATCCTCAAATTTGGCAGTGGTTATAAGTGATAAATATCCTAAAGCAAAACATCATTATCTGGTGTTGCCACATGAGGACATACCCTCGATATTTAATGTTAGTAAAATTAGTTTTTGATTTTGAACTCTCAGTAACGATTTTTTATTATTATTATTATTATTTACAGTTAAATAAAACCCACCTACCTTTGTTGGAAGAACTATATTTGTTAGGTTTAAATGTGATAGAAGTTAAGCAACAGAAATTGCAAAATTTTAAAATTGGTTTTCATAATCAACCCAGTATGCAACGTTTACATTTACATGTTATTTCCAAAGATTTTGTGTCGGACTGTCTAAAGACGAAAAAACATTGGAATAGTTTTAATACTGCTTTATTTTTAGACTATGAAGGTAAGTTTGTAAAAAAGAATTTAACAATTTAATTGAAAAAATCTTTTATAGATCTCTGTATACAGCTACAGGAAACTGGACAAGTTAAACGTTTGGATAGTGATACTTTAAAAAGTTTGAGCAATATGGATTTAAAGTGCAATCAATGTGATTTTGTTGCCAAAAATATGCCTAATTTAAAACAGCACTTACAGCAGCATTTAAATTAAATAAAGACTTTGACAAATACTTAAACATAATTAGTTATTAAACATTAAAAAATTTTATGAGAAATATGTTTGAAATTTTATTCCATAAAATCAGTAATCTAGACTCTTGGCATAATCGTTAACAAATTTCGGAAGCAAGCAAAATTTGTTTTTTTGTTCATTGAATGAAACATTTTTCATTTATCCACATGCATACATATTTTTTGGATTTAAAAGTGCATATAAAATGACCGTTTAAGATGTCGTAATAATTTTAAATAAATATCTCGAAATTTAATAACAAATGTCACATCATGAACGAAAACATTGTAAACTAGTGTATTAAAAAGTAAAAATGTTGATTTATAACCAAATTTTTGGTTGTCTTCGTATTATTTATCTAATTTCTAAATAATAGAAATACTAAACAAAAATTGCAATTATTTTCTTTTGTTTACTATCATTTTCACTTTTTTATACATACTAATTTTTTAAATTTGATCTCCTGCAAACCACTGTACAAAACAGCTGTGACTCATTTTTTGACAGTTTTGCTATCAAACCTAAGTGAATGTTTAGTTGATTGTGTACATTCTGCCAAAAAAAAAAAAAAGAAAAATATTCGTCATCTGTTTTGGAACAAAATATTATCGTTTTCTTTGCTAAATATTTAGTGTAATTTCATGTAAACAAATAGAAAATTAGCACACAATGAAATCAGGTTCATTTCGTAATACACAATGGGATCCCATACTATTGATCTCACAAATAATCTCAGTACAATTTTGTGTTTATTTCTCACTGGGCCTGTTGGTAGGGCTGGCAAATATGCTGGCCGGTGACAATTATCGTTTGGACAACATATTTGAGTATCATGTAAGTAAAAACCATAATTTAAATGTATAAAATGCTAAATGCTGACTTTTCATTCCACAGGAAATCCATGTTTCCGATTTAGGCGGCAGACTTTTAATTTGTGCTTTTGTTACAAACTCATTTTTGGCCTCTTTGGCTTTGTGGTGTATAGTGAGAAGGGCTAAATTGTGTTTAGATTTTAGGTAAATTATTAATTTGTTCTTATTTATTACAATCTTAGTGATTATCTATTAATTTGTTTGCAGTTGCACTTTTCACATTTTCCATTTGTTAATTTGCTGGTGGTACAACAACGCTTTTCCCTCAAATATTTCATGGTGGCTGCTAAATTGTATTACCGCCACCATTATGTGTATTGGTGGTGAATTTTTATGTTTAAAATCCGAACTTAAAGAGATTCCAGTAGGCTATTCAGCTTTAAATCAAAAATCCGATGTATGATATCAAAACGAACGAACATTTAGTGTAAAGACTGGAGAGCAGTAAAAACTACTAGACGCTTAACATTTATCAATGCAGCTAAAACGTTAAAAAAAGTATCAGTCATATCACAGAATTCCATAATGTTCGAAGATATTACGAATTTATGTTTATAACATGTAAAATAAAAAAATAATTTTCGGGAAGATCAGTGGATGATTCTTCTGTTTTCAGAGATTATTTTTTTATTTTATATAAATAGTAAACCATAAATACAAATTCATTGTACTTTTAAAAGTAATGAAATTCTGTGTCCTGTCCATGTATTTTTTAACAATTAGCAAGAGATTTTAAAATGTTTATAAGATGTTTTTACTATAGGTAGTTGTAACTGACCTAAATTAATGTATGAAAACCTAAACATAAGTACGTATTTAAATGTGTAAGTAAAACTAAATAAAATGCAAAATAAATTAAGAATTTAAAAAATAGATTGTTTATAAATTATACAGGGTTTACAATCGTTACCGCTAAGCCACCGTTACCCCCAAAAATGTCCTTTCTGCTCAACTAACTTTATCGCTAAGCTATCGTTACCGAAATAACTGAAATTACCGTTACCGATATATATATAATTTGAAATATTGAAGAGTTTCAATACTTAAGTTATTGAAACGTTATTAATTGTTTTATTATTTATTTAATTCAATTCAAAGTAATAATAAAAAGTCATAATTGGGCAAAAAGACATTATTACAGAGCTTGCACCCAAAGATACAAAATTTACTAATAAAATATTTGAATTTGATTTAAATTACACTAGTTTATAAGGTCAAACTTTTGAGATATTTATTAAAAAAAGGAAATACTAAAATAAATTTATAAAGTCCCGCAGCATATGCTGATCCAATAATCTGTTTCTTATAAGCTACTGATCGAATTGCTAAATTGTTTCAATTTTCAAATGTTCGATTGACTTTATTTTATTTTTCGCAAATAGGTATATATCTTAGTAGTAGTTGTCCAAAAATATTCTCTTATTTCTAATAAAATTCAAAATAATATTTTCACAGTTTTCCTAATATCTCAATCAGCCTAGTTGTGAAAAATAATCAAAGTCGAAATTTCGAAATGATTAAGAAAAATTAATAAATTTTGTTAATGGTTATTAATTGTTTTAAATGTTTCAAATATGTTGAAAAAAAATTTGATATTGATGAAAATCTTCAAAAAATTATAATAAATATATTTATCTGCCATTTAATTTTTACCCGTTCGCGCAAAAATGTGGATAGTGGAGCAGATTTTGTAAAAAATGTCTAATTTTCAGTAGCATTTTACTCAATGGAATAAAAATTAGACTAAAATTTATTTCACCAACATTATTTTTTAATTTTAGTAGGAAATAGGTATGCATTTCTCAAAAATATATGTTTCATTCAATGAACAAAAAAATAGTTTGGAAACTTGTTATATGCATACATGCATTTATATTTTGAAAATAATTTCCATGTTATTAGTTCTTATTAAATACTCATATTTATTACTTACCGTTATGTTAACTCAACATGGCTATACATTTTTTTTTACTTTATCAGGTACTTTATTATTCAATTGTCAATTTAATTTAAAATAAAACTTCATAGTTTATATAACATTCTCAAAAACTTTTTGGCTTATCTTAAACAAAATATCAAAATAAATAAATTTTCTTTGGCAAATATCTTTCTAAATTAATGCAATATCTGCTACAACTAAAAACCAACCGGTCCAACAATAAATAAAACCGATAACTAATTCCATAAACATATTCAACACAGCCTTGTTGCTAACGAGTTGGGATTGGTTACCGATTACCTGGCCATAAGAAAATAGAACGAAACGACCATTGTGGGTAACTAGGCGATTTTGTAAAGAGTTTAATAACGATTTTAGCGTTTTTATGAATATTAAAACAAACAAATTAATTTAAATTATGAAATATTTAGTTTTTTGGTGATTTAATGCCAAAAATTTAAATACAATTTTAAAGGTTAATGAAATTTTGGGATTTAATGCTAATTTTTGAAAAATGTTACATTTATTCTATTTCTTTTAAGCGATTTTTGTCACACATTTAGCGGTTTTTTAGAAAAACTAAAGTTACCATTACTGAAAACGACCAGCACTCTTTTTTGTCTTCGTCAAATACTTTTGTCGACCATTTTTTTTCACGCGTTGTGTGTAGTGAAGAAATTATCACATAAATGAGAAGTTTTTTACACATTTATAGTGTGTTAAATAAAATAAAAAAAGAAATTAATATTTCATTAAAAACTATTGACAATTAAATAACATTAAAATATATATATATATACTCAATAAATAACACGTAATAATATATATTTAACAGCAAAAGAAAAAAAAATCATTAAAATAAATCTAAAAAAAAGTTTTTTCTTCAATTTGTCTATGTGTGAGTGAATATACGGAATTTTTTTCATTTCGTTTGTTCGTGTGCTGCTGAATTGCTAGATATACATAACTTTTTTCTTATAAAACAATTATCTCTTTTTAAACGATTTTATTTGAAATAAAAGACTTGTCCCATAAAATTGTTTGAATACTGAAAAATTTCCTAAGGGGAAGCACCAAAAAAACTAGCAACTGATTGGAAAGTAATATGAGTAATGCTATTAACCAAAATGGCACAGGTCTAGAGCAGCAAGTAAGTAAAAAAATATATTCATATATTCGTAAATTTTTATAATAATTTTGTTGAAATTTTGTGCTCTTAATTTTTGTTCATAAAAAAAACTATTGATTTCATAACATTTTTTTTGTGCTGGTACCCAAACGCGGTGGCGGCACTATCATCATCCACAGCAACACTCTCAAACAAAAAAAAAAGAATAGCTTGTCTCCCCTTTGTATTTGCCAGAGTTTATGTGTGTGCGTGTGTATGCCCTGTAGTGTATATTTGTTCGTTGATTCTTGTGCTTTTTGCATGTTTTTTTTTTTTTCTATAGGTTATGATTGTCAAAAGATTATTGCTAACCACGTTATTGTTGTAATTTACAATTTTTGCTTCTCTTTCATTTCACATGCTCATTCGTTGCTAATTATAATTGAATAATGCAACTCTTTCTGACAGATCCTTCATTTCGTTTTAGTTTTTTCTTTTTTTTTTTTTGTATTTTAAAGGTTATGCTTATTGAACATAGTAGTACGGGTTACATGTAAATGATATATTTAAAGGGTTGCCAAGTATATGTTGAAATAATGGCGGTATACGTAATCTATATATATCTATGTGTATAGGTTTTATGTACTATATTTTCTTTAGAGTTTACTAATTCTTTTAGTATTTATGTTAAATATGGAAATTTTAAGAATAATATTTGTTGTTAAAATTTACAAACAAATGTTTAGATTTTTTTTTAAATTTCGTTAATCTATTAATAAATTAAAATATCTATACAGATGTTTTTAATTTATAATTGCGGCAAAATATTTGAATACGAGGGTAGATTTACAAGTTTACAAATTATTACAGAAATTATCTGTAATTCGATTCCAAAGGAAATGATTAGGGTAAAAATTTCATGTTTTTATCCCGATAAGATTTAGAAAATTTTCTGTTTATTTAAATATGTCATAATAATGTTATGCATTTTTTGTGATAATTTTATTCGTGAGACTTCAGGATTTCATTTAACGTATTACATTTCATTAAAGAAAAGTATTTCATACGAAGTCAGTGTTGACATACCATAGAGCTTAAAATTAAAATCCTTACGTTAGGCCATAGACCGGCTATTAAGAAAATTACATTATACCTAGTCACATTTTCGATTACCAATAATCTATATCTCCAATTAAAGCTATAAATCTAATATAAGCAACATTTAGAAAGTAAAATTTAGGGTAAAAAAATCCGGAATTGTGTCCAAATAATATGAGATGCTTAAAAGCTATACCAAAAAGCTATTAAACGATATAAAGAATTTTGCGATCCGATAACAAATTCAAAAATATGATAAAGTTAGTGTTTCAACTTCAAAAGCCTATAACAATATTGACTGACCCACGACAAAAAATTCTGTTTTCAAAATCACATTCGTACCCTCTATTTTAAGTAGTAATTTGGGAAGTAATTTCGAATAAAAATTATCGTACAAATTCCAAGATATAGTCACAAATGTTAAGACATTATTTAGACTACGTTTTTAAATAGGTACAATACCCTATAATTATCATTTACAAAGTAAACTATCCTATCTTTAATGCTGCCTATTGTGAACATTTTGATTTCAAAAAAATACTTTACAATTTGCCCTCGTTCAATAATTCCGTTAGATTTAATACAACATTAGACTACCCATGTATAAAATTAACCTTGTAAAAATGAGGTTTTATTAAAACAATTTATATTTTGTTTTCTGTCACGCAATTGTAAACATTGCATTTGTAGATTCTCTTGAATTATAAAGATTCTAATTAATATTTATGGCAGACAAAAAGTGTTTTCTTGTTATACTTTTCGATGAGATATTTTTATTCTCAAAATAAATAAACACTACACACTAGCCAGAAATGATTACAACAAATAAAACATACCTAGTTCTCTTTTTAAACTTGTAGTAATTACAGAAAAATGTTGAGTAATTAAAAATAATTATGTTTTTTTAATTGTAAAACCCAAACTACTTCTTGTGTTTATTTTGTTCCCCACTGTACATTTCGATCTTGATTTTTGTCTAAATAATTCTTCCACGTCTTATTTTCTATTCTCTTTATTAATATTTTCTCTTTTATCATAATGTTTATTTAAAAAAAAAAACCTAAAACAAAAACAAAAGTTTGAGTCATTATTTGAAAATTATTCTTAATTTGTTGTTGTTTTTTTTTAAATAAAATTTGCTAGTATTTTTGTTGTTGTTGTTGTAATATACACTTACAATCTTTGTTGTTTTTCCGGTTTATTTTTGCGTTATTTCTCTTTCTAACTTTCTATTTATTCTATTTGCATTTTGCCCTTGACTACAACAAAATATTATTTAAGGTTATGTTCTATGAAATCTCTTTGTTTATAAAATATTCTTATCAATTTGTTTTGTGTTGCTTTTTGTTTTATAGGTTGCTGGTCTGGACTTGAATGGCGGCGAAGCTAATAATAGCAGCCCCATAACAACTAAAAATTCTACAACTTCTAGCTCTGGAGGCGGCGTTTATGTGCCTCCACATTTAAGAGGTGCCAGTAGTAGTAGCTCATTAAAAGCTTCATCTTCAACTGACGTTTCACAACCTCGTGACGAATCAAGAGGCGGTGGAAATAGTGGTAAATTCGATAATAGAGATCAACAACGTGGTGGTGATTATCGCAGAGGAGGCGGTGGTCGTAATTTCAATTCACGTGGTGGTGATCGTCAAAGTGGTGATTTTAGTAATTTTGGTAGTGGAGGAGCTGGTAGCGGTGGTGGACGTCGTGGTGGTGGCGGCGGTGGCCGATACGAAGATAACGGTAAGTTGGGGCAATTACATGTATTTTGTAATTTTTGTTTTGTTTTTTTTGCATTTTGTGTTAGATTGTTATTTTAAACATGATTTTATTTAATTTTGTTGTGTTTTAAATTTTTCATTTAGAATTAAAAGCACATGTTTAATCATATGATTAATCAAACTTATAAAAAGTTATTTAATAAATCATATGGTTTTGCAATAAATGACATTAAAAAACGTCTAATAAGTAATATGAGTGAAATTAATAACTATCTTAACATAAAGACAAAGCAAATACAAAAAAAAAAACTGGAACATAGAGAAAAACACATAGAGCGGAAACTAGAAGAAAACTCAAGTAAAAAATCTCTAAACAATCACACGAGTGTTGTTTTTGTTTTCACATAGTTTTTTTACTAATACATTCTCAACACTTAGGTTTTTGACAACTGAGTCAGGTCTTTGACAGGAAAGTTTCCGATCTATGACATTTATCTATGAACTGGAATAACGATTGCTTACTGACATTTTTAAATTTTAAAAATAAATAAGAGCAAGTAAGAGTGCTATATTCGGCTGTACCGAATCTTATATACCCTTCACCAAAGAACTTTAAGACAAACTTTGAAAACAATTTTTGGCGGAAAAAAATTTGTTTGTGAAAAACAAATTTCGATGAAAAATAAAAAAAATATTTTCACCGATTGTCCATCCGATTAATAAATTAAATACAAACAAAATTAAACTTGTTTACAAAAAAGATTAAACATTTAAAATTAAACTTAATAACATTTTGTAATATCGATTTTAAAATAAACTCTTTTTTTTTGTAGGTGATAACGAATCAAGACGCGGCGGAGATAACTGGAACCGCGGCGGCGGACGTTCTCAAAACAATCGCAACTTCGAACGTCGTGACGACGATCGTGGTGGCAGTAATTATCGTGGTGGTGATCGATCAAGCAGTCGCAATGAGACAACTGCTGATGATCAACAACAGCCTCGCAACAATCGTTGGCAGGAGCCAGAACGCCGTCCAGATGAGCAACGCAATGGCGGTGGAAGTGGCGGCAGCGGCGCTGGTGGAAACGGCGGCGGTGGCGAACGCAAATATGGTGGTCGCTGGAATGAAGAACGTCGTGGTGACGTCGATTATACCAAGCTGGGACCGCGTGACGAGAGACTTGAAGCTGAGTTGTTCGGCACCGGTAATACCGGCATCAATTTTGACAAATACGAGGATATACCCGTGGAAGCGACGGGTCAAAATGTTCCCCCCAATATCACATCCTTCGAAGATGTGCAGTTGACCGAAATTATACGCCATAATGTGCAAATGTGTAGATATGACAAACCGACACCGGTACAAAAGCACGCGATTCCAATCATTATAAGTGGACGCGACTTGATGGCTTGCGCCCAGACCGGTTCAGGCAAAACGGCTGCCTTCTTATTGCCGATCTTGAATCAAATGTATGAGCTTGGTATACCACCACCACCCCAAAACACCCGTGGCTACAATCGTCGTAAGCAATATCCATTGGGTTTGGTGCTGGCACCAACTCGTGAATTGGCTACACAAATCTTCGAAGAAGCTAAGAAATTTGCCTATCGCTCGCGTATGCGCCCCGCCGTTTTGTACGGAGGCAACAATACGTCCGAACAAATGCGTGAATTGGATCGCGGATGCCACTTGATTGTGGCCACTCCCGGTCGCTTAGAAGATATGATAACCCGTGGCAAGGTATGCTTGGACAACATTCGTTTCTTGGTCTTGGATGAAGCTGATCGTATGTTAGACATGGGTTTCGAACCTCAGATCAGACGTATTGTGGAACAATCAAATATGCCCGTGACCGGACAACGCCAAACTCTTATGTTCTCAGCAACATTCCCCAAACAGATTCAGGAGCTGGCTTCAGATTTCTTGAACAACTACATTTTCTTGGCTGTCGGCCGGGTGGGTTCCACCTCGGAGAACATTACACAAACCCTATTGTGGGTGTATGAACACGATAAACGTTCGTATCTCCTGGATCTCTTACAAACCATACGCGATGGTTTGGAATACTCCAAGGACAATTTATGTTTGATTTTCGTCGAAACCAAGAAGGGAGCCGACGCATTGGAGGAATTCCTATACCAATGCAAACATCCCGTCACCAGTATTCACGGTGATCGCACACAGAAAGAACGCGAGGAAGCCTTGCGTTGTTTCCGCTCCGGAGAATGTCCAGTTTTGGTCGCCACTGCCGTGGCCGCTCGTGGCTTAGACATTCCTCATGTTAAGCATGTCATTAACTTTGACCTGCCCTCCGATGTAGAGGAATACGTACATCGCATTGGTCGTACCGGACGTATGGGTAACTTAGGTGTGGCCACCTCATTCTTCAATGAGAAAAATCGTAACATATGCGGTGATTTATTGGAGCTGCTTATCGAAACGAAACAGGAAGTACCCAGCTTCTTGGAAGATATGATGGCCTCCGAACGTTCCCATGGCGGCAACAAGCGTCGTGGTGGCAGTGGGGGTAGTCGTTATGGCAGCGGCGGCGGTAGTGGCTTCGGCTCTCGTGATTACCGTCAAACGTCTGGTGGTGGTGGCGGCGGCAACCGCAACAGTAGTCGTGGCGGCAGTTCTGGTGGTGGCGGCGGAGGTTCTTACCGCAGCAATGGAACTTCTGCATATGGTAGTGGTGGAGGCGGTGGTGGTGGCAGCAGCTCTGGTGGTGGCTACTACAGCGGTAATTACGGCAATGATGGCGGTAATTATGGTGGCAACTCTTCGTCTGGCCCCGACTGGTGGGGAAATTAAAACTACTACCACCAACCCACACAACAAACACACATTTTCAAAGAGTAAATTTATAATCGCAAGAAGTGATTAATAGAAGAATGAATGCATAAGAGAGAGATAGAGATAAAAAAGAATGAAATTTTCGAAGATGCGAAGAATACCCCCCAAACAAGAGCAAGATAAAAAACAAAAATAATAGTTGATCAAAACCATAAACAAAATATCACAGTAAATTAAATTAATTAATAAACAAACAAACATGCAACAAAATATAAGCAAAAATCTTTTGAAATATATTACAAAAAATATATATTATATAAATATTAAAACATATTTTATTTAAAAAACAAAAAACTTAATAATTTTTTTCATTTCTTTATTTTTTTTTTATATAAATAATTACACCAATTGTCTAAACTTGAATCTTTGAAATATCTACATCTATAGTTTACATACACACACACTCAAAACACAAGAAATTAGCAGAAGAATTCGAATCATATACACTTAATTAATAAAACTTTCTTTTTATTACAATATGTAATTTAATTATTTTTTCTTTTTCTATTTCACACACGACAACCTTATAAAACATGAAAAATAATTAAATATAACAATGTAATCTTAAAATACAAAAATATAAATGTTTTAAAATTGAAATATTACAACAGAAAAACTTAAAAAAAAAAAAAACATAAAAATCGCTAACTATTAAAAAAAATCAATAAAAACTAGAAAAAAAACCGTAAAAACCCAAAACGATTGTGAGAGTTTTTCTTTTAAAGAATCTAAGTGCGACGATGACAAATTAAATGATGAAGTCTGAAATTTCTAATATTTTCATTCAAAACCTTCTATCTGTCATAGAAAACACAAGTTTTCGGGAGAGCAAACTAATCTATTTCGCTATTTCAAAAAGAAAATTTAATTCTCTCTTCTTAATTCTTTTTAAGGCCGATACTAATTTATTTTTGAAATTGTGCATAATTGGCAAATTCATTAAAGAATCACTTTCTGAGTATTAAATTAAATGTCCGTCTTATGGACTTTAACGGTCATAAATGTTTAATTTATATAGGTATCTACACAAATTTCCCTCCAAATTAGTTTTGTATATACCAAAGTCATGGCACCTAATTTTATGATGGTCCATAATTAGTCATAGCTCCCATATAAGGCTCACTTCCGAAAATCACTTTAACGAGCATAAATATCTTAAAAAGAATTCAACAGAAATAAGTTTCATATAGACATAACTGACACGACCTAATCTCATGTTTAAAATAGAGAAGTTACAAACAAATTTCAATAAACTCATTTTGATGAACATTTAAGATAGAGGGTATTAAATATAATCCCTCGATATCTATATTTTGGAAATCAACTTTCCGATGGCACCAGATATAGAGTAAATTTCTTGCTAGCAAGAAAAAAAAGTTGTTTACCATGCGGTTGATTTACTAAAACATGTAAAAAGTATTTTTAAACATCTTAATTTGTTGACGGCGATGTTTTTTTAAAAAAATCATTTAATTGCGGTTGATTTGCACTTCTATATTTCTTCACGCTCGTTAACATTTTATGTAAACTTACCATTAACATTAAGTTAACCAAACACAGCTCTGTTAAATAATATCACACTGACAGCTGTTGCTATTGTGTGTGCAAAAAAATGTAAAGAGAGAAGTAAAAAGAAAACGACACGTAAATAATAAATCAATTTATTTTTTCGCCCAAAAATTATTAATACCGAAAAAATAAAAGAATCCACAGAAATGTCTACAAAAACGGAAGATAATAATCAAAATGGTTGGGATCTAGATGATGACAATGACTGGGATGATTGGGGCGATGCCGAAGACAATCCGACTGGAGAGACACAAACTGCAGCAGAATGTAACAATGGATCATCGTCGATAAACAATAAAACGAAACCCGAAAATAATAACACTGTATTAAAAACAAAGGTAGCAGCTACAGAAAATAATAATTTCACCAGTGAACCCTCAACACAAGCACAGCAGCAGCAGCAACAAATACAAAATAAAGCACAACAGTCTTCTGGTTGGGGCAGTTTATTTGGAGGCGTAGTATCTTCAGTACTTAGTACGGCTACAGAATTGACCAGCACGGTATCTCATGGCTTGGATAAAGTTATTGGTGTTCCAGATCCCGCTGAATTGGCCCGTATCAATACTATAGAAGAAGCTAAAGCTAAAACACAAGAACAATTGCAGGAACACCAGCAAGAGGACAGATCTTTAACTCCCACAAATACCGCTCCAGTTTTTGGTTTAGGTCTAGTGAATAATGTCACCTCTTTGGGTAGCAAAGTTTTAAATACCGGTCTGGATACTTTAGAAGGTATTGGCAAGAAAACCATGAATATTTTGCAAGAAAATGATCCCTTGTTAAAGAACAAAATCAAGAAATTGGGTTTGGAGCAAGACAAGCCCAATCTAAGTGAGGTAAGTGTTATTATAAAATAAATTTAACTTTAACGAAAATATATATTCCAACAATGTCATTTAAAGGTACTTAAAGAGGCCAAAAAAGAAAACGAACAATTGGAACAGTCATTAAAAGAGCTCAGTATTGAAAAATCCAAAGCCCTGTTAAGATTTGATTTATTATTTGAAAACAACTGTGGCCTAGTGCACTTAGAAGCCTTGGAAATATTGTCCAATGAATCACAGCTTAAACTACAGGCCCTAAAAGAATCAGTTTCAGGTAAAGCCTTGGAAGATCTAATGGAAACCATTAATGAGGTTAAAGAGCTCATGGAGTTGGAGGATTTGGAAGGTGAGAATGAGAATGAAGACTACGATAAAGAAGAGTTAAATGACAATCTTAAGCAAGCCATAGAAGACACAGAATTACAAATACAATTTGAGGAAATAACCAAGTAAATATTTTACTCTAATAAAAAGAAATAGGGATTTTAATTTATTTATATATTTACAGCTTATGGTCGGCTTGCACCACTTGGCTTGCAGCAGAGGAAATAAATGATTTAGATGCCCAGGCTGTGTTTGCCAAAGGCATCACCTCTTTGGCCGAAACTTGTGCTTTGGAAATGTTAAAACTACACAAAATTGCTGAACTTTTGCTGGTCAAAGAACATCATAGCACAGCTAATGAAGTGGACGGCATTGTCCAATTGTGCAAACACTTCAATATGCATCTGCAAACTGTGGCAAATCGTTTTGCGGGCCAACTTTCCAAGCATCCGGAACAACAGGAAGCCAAATCTCATATTAACACCTTGTTTGCTGAAATGTTACAGGCCCGTCAGCAAATTGAAAAAGCTTTCCAACTATTTTTACCCATACTGCAAATAGGAGCAGTTTAAATGCTTGAGATTTATATTTCATAAAACTTTATTTAATTTTTAGCTTAAAAATGCTGAAATTGTATTCCAAAAGAAAAATGTAAAAGTAAAACAAAATTCTTCACTTCTTAAATTAATGTTAATTATTTTTTTTTTTATAATAATTGTTATGTTTATTTTTCAATAGAAGTAGTTGCAAAATGTATGTGTAAAACTAAATAAACGAATAACAGTAAATATTTTCCTTAACATTTGTTTCGTTTAATTTGTAATTTCGAAATCATGTTCGAAAATTTTGGAAATAGCTTTTCTTGAGTTAAGTTAATTTTGAAAATTGAAAACTTGTGCAAAAGAGAGAAAAAATTTACAATTTTATGTTTTCATAAAAAACAGGTGAAATAAAGGCCAAATAATACCAAAAAAGAAAAAATTTTATATTTTCTTTTCTTGAGTTACGATAATTTCAAAGATTTAAAAACTTTTGAAAATGGAAATTCTGTTGGTTTTCGTAATTAACAAATGAAAAAAAGTATTTTTGAATATAAATAAAAATTTCGAAATTAGGTTCGAATTTTCGAATATGTAAATTTGTTCATGCTAATTAAATTTCTGTTTTATAATAAACAATCGAAATAAAGTATTTTCGAACATAACTAATTATAATTATATTATTAATTAAATAATTACAGTAATGAATGAATGAAATTTCGAATTTTCGAAAAAGTTATTTTTTTTTTTTTGCTAAGCCAAATTTTTCTTTGGTTAATTTAACTTTAACCTAAATTGTATGTTAACTTTTTTATGCTTATGTCAAATAATACCACAAAACTTATTGTTTTTTCTTGGGTTAAATTTCGAAACTTGTGAAAATTACTGAAAAATATATCACTTCGATTTCGTCATAAACAAGAAAAATACAAAATTTTCGAACATGAATAAAAAGTTATATTTTTTCTTGAGTTAAGATAATTCGAAAATGAAAACTGTTGCAAATGAGAGAATCATAAACAAATCCCCTAGTTTTCTATACAAACAAGCGAAATAAAGTACATATATTCAAACATAAATAAAAGTTTTGATATTGATTTCGAATTTTCGAAAATGTCCCAAAAATTTAATTTTTTTATTGAGTCTGCCAAATTTCATTAAAAATTAATTACAAAAATAATCTTTATACGATAATGCGAGCTTAAAGACATTTCTTTTTATTTTTTTTGTGGGCTTGTTTTATTTTTACAAAAAACGTTAATTCATTAAAACACAATTATGTTTTAGTTATTATGGGATGGGTTAAAAAAATTGATATTCTTTTGCAAAAACTAAACTAAAAAAATGGGGTTTCTTTATCAAACAACTAATCTAAAGAATTACAGAACAAATATGACTATTTATAAATATATATAAAAATGGTCTTTCATGTGTAGTTCATAAAAATATGCATGATTTAACGAAATCAACAAGAAAGATAGGCCATGTTCAATATCTTAAATCGGGTTTGTATTTTGCCATGTATCTGAAAAGAAAGCAAAACAAAAAATAAAAGATAAAGTATTACGTTATTAACATAAAACATTTGTTAAACTTACTTGTCTAGAGTTTCCCAAAATGTCATTAATACTGCACGATCTAAATGCCGTTTATTTTGTGAAAGATTTAACAAAGTTACCGACCATTTGGCTACATTAGCATCAAGTTTTAATTCCGAAAAGCGCAAATGAAAAGCAGATACTGAAATATATAGAAACATTAATTTAGGCTTATTCAAAAAGCTTGTATTTGTTGCATACTTTTGGCAAAGATTTCTACAGGATTGCCATCCCAAGGCCATCCTTTAAATTGCCAAGCAGGTCCCATAACAAACACAGCCACCACACGCTGCCAGTCCTGAGCATTTAGTTTCTGCGGATTATCTATAACACGATAGGGGACTGTCATGTTTTGTTTCTTGCGCTAAAATATTTTGATAAGCAAGTATAAAAGTTAGTTAAAAAAATTAAAAAATAATTTCATTAATTAAAAAAAAAAAGTGTCTCGTTTTACATAACAAAAGCTTTTGATGTCTTTCTATAAATACTATTTACAATTTATGTAAAAATAAAGAATCTTAAAACTATAAAGTAATTATAATTGATGCTCACCTGCAAGAGTACTTCATTGTCTCTGGCACTACCAGCTCGTTTCTTTTCTTCCGTACTGACAAATTTCATGTCCTGCAATAGATCCTTAACATTGTACATTGTTATAAGGCTAGTGTTGGCAGAAGGTATGATAATAATGGGTGTTCGAGAGGTACGTTTCTGAGGCGTTGGTGCCACTTGACGAGCCTGAGCGGCAGGTATTAATTCCTTGGGACGACCTAAGCCAAACAAATTACAATTTAGTTAAATGTTAACATCTTAATCTACAAGGTGATATAAATACCTGGCTGTTGTGGTGCCATTTGAGCCTTTCGTTGAGCTTGAGATCCTTCTGTCACAGATTTCAGGGACATACCATGATAAGTACCCATAGTATCGATTTTGAAGCCCTCGGTTTCTAAAAAAAATAAACAAAAGTATGTTAATTGTTTTCTATTCCTTTTTTAATTTTTCATTTAATTTTTACCTTCTTTTTGTCTGTTAAATCTTTCCTGATCGTAACGATTATATTGTGTTAGTTGAGGCTGAGGTTTGTTAATTCTAGCCGGCTCTGGCATTTTAATGGGATTTTGTTGTATGGGTCTATTCCGGCCCTCTTCTCTAGCCTTTATGCCCTGTAAGATGGCAAATATATTTTTGGCAAATATTTTACCAGTACTTTGCAGTATAGTGGTTCTAGTACGCCATTGACGCTCACGACTTATTATGTCCTTGGTGGAGTCTACATCAAAATCCAATATAGCCCTCAAGTCAGTGGCCATGGTATCTTCATTGTCAGTGCGTTTAATAGTTGTTCTCTTGTTGGCCAAACGTTTTGCCTTAATGGCAGCAATTTTTTCCACCGACATAGTCTCGGACAAAGATTTAATATTATCCATATTGACAGTGGCCTCTTTTTTGTTGACATCCCAACGAGCCGCCAACTGTTCTCTGACCTTTTGTACTTGGGTTTCCTCAAAACGAGCCTTTTTAGCGTTTGATTCTCCACCAGCTGTGTCGCCATCGGCTGGCCTCTTTACTTGTGTGGGTATTTCCAAGGGTGCGCTTTTATCAATGCTGGGTCCAGTTGTGGTCTCGCCATTAAGATAAGCCAATAGTTCCCTACGATCGGGACGATGTACCGCGGGTATATCTTCGTCGGCGCACTGCCTAACATACACCGAATGCTGAAGCATAACATTTTTCAGCAGATATAACAAACACTCTAGTGTATAATATTCGCGGGGAGCACCCTTTTTGCCGGAGCTTTAATATTTGCATTCTATTAGTATTATTTTTGCAAAAACAAAGAACATTTCATACTCACCCATATTTTAGATAATTCGTTTTAACATTTTTCGGCCAGGAAAATTCTCCGAAAATAATTTGTCCATCCCGTTCAACAATATCTCGTTTGTTTATATTATATTGCCGCAACAAACTTAAAGGATCCGCCATTTTTTACGAATTTATTTCTTCACAAATCCTTTGAAATTTTCCAAAATTTTTACTTTTTTTCACATTAATAACTTGTTTAGTCAATAAGCAATGTTTAGCGCACAAAGTTTTCTTGTTATTTCACTATATAATTACAAAATTATTACGTTTTTCATAAACTTTTTCTTCTGGAAGATGCACTTGCTAATTTTTTTTTATTTTTCGTTTGACAACAGCCGTCAACGTGTGGATGTTGTACATCCCTGTTTTTTGATTTCGTGGATGTGTTTAATAGTCAGAAGAGAAATATTTTTGTTTCGTATGTTGCGATGCTACCGACATTGAACAGTATTGCCGGTATGTTTTATGTTGCTTTGTTATGGGTACTGCCTTATCCTGTTTCTATGTTTAAATAGCAGTGATGCCAGAGATTTTAAGAGAACTCATTCGCTATACGCTTGTATGGGGCAGCCTTATATATCCAAGGTTTTGTTTGAATTTTTGCAAGTAAATTATTACCATAAATAACTTTTATGAAAAATAATTTTCGGTTCTAAAATTGGATTTATTTACTCAAAACTCTGTTTTAAAATAATTTAATAATGTTCCATGTTTTTAGTAAAGGCCAAAAAACTTTTATGACTTCCAAAAAATCTCAGTAAGGCGTTTTTTAAAAGTATTTTTTTTAGAAACCACATCTTTTAGATGTATATTTTTTAGAAAACTCTTCCTAAGACCTTAAAAACATAACTTGAAAAAATCTAAAATATTTATCACAGACAAATGACAGTTGTAAAAAATAAATATTTAATGTTCTACAGCCAATTTTCGTTTAAGATATAACGAAAATCGGTTTGAAATAAAAATTAATAAGCCGACTTAAACTGTTTTAGGGCAAATTGTGACAACATTATATTTAAAGAAATAGTTCTATATTAAAATAAGTTTCATTTCAATCAAGCGTTAAATTGTTTACAAATGTTTTGTAAACTGAGATTTTTGCAAAAGTCTACTTTTTTAAATAATTAACTTTGAATCTCATTTGAAAAATTAAAAAAAAACACCCAATTAAAGTAGTACATTTAATCCTTAACGTTTTATAAATAAAACGCCCTTTAAAATTTATTTAATTGAAAATGTAATTAAAATTCTGCCTATATATCTGAAATAATCACAAAATGTGGGCTTTTGTAGAATTGTGGTACAATTTCAGCAATTTTGCATAATTTTGCTGTTTAACATCGTCTCTCCACTACGTCAACCCAAAATCTGGCATCACTTTTTCTTTGTCGTCTCTCCCTCACAATTTCTCATTAATTTTAAACGTTTTCTATCTCTCTCTCTTCACGAAATTCCTATAAGAAATGTCAAGTTTTTTTTGTGTTTTGAATAGTCGTGCATGTGTAAATTATTTTTGCTTTCTTCAACAAAAGAGGAAAAAATGCTAAACAAATTAATTAAATGATAAAAAATTAATTGTGAAATATTAAACAACCAAACAAAATATTGTACAAATTAAAGTGCTAAAGTTTGCTATGTTCTAAAAGTGTCAAATTAGTTAATAAGTTTTAAATAAATATCAAATAAAATTAGGTTTTATATAAAAGCAGAACATATAAAAAAAAAATCGTGTGAACATGGGTCAGTCGGCAAGTAAAATTGGTAAGTTTTTTTTTTTTCTTTACAACTATTCATTAGTTTTCTTTATTGTCTGCGAGTTTTGTGAAAAGTTAGATAAACTTCGCCTATTTTGAAAACTTGGAATAATTTTTTTAAAATTATGTATATTTATAAAAAGGAAATATGTTGGTGTTTTTGGGATTTTCCCTGTGCTTTTATTCATTAATTAGTTTAATTTGCGGCATAATTTATTTTGCAGTTTGTTTCATGTATCATCGTGCATGCATTTTTCTATAATTGGGTGGGTGGTAGTGCAGTTGTAATGTGTCGTTTGTTGTTTTTGTACCGTGAGAAAATTTATTTACTGCCTTAAAAACAGTTTTAATGTTGCCAGATTGGTGCAATGTATGGATTAACCCTTAAATGAGAGGCTGAAATGTAACTGCGATTTAATGAGGACTTTTTTAAATCAAATCATTTTTTAAATATTTCAATGAAAACTTATATTTTTTATTGAAAATATAAGTTTTAATTGGCTAAATAATTAATTGGAAGATAACCAATTTTTTTAATTTTGGACTTTGTATAAATAAACTTAGCAAATACTTTGTCTCAAATAAATAATTAATGTTTTATTTTAAATTCTAATTTATTGATCTTGAGGTATAATATACAAAGTTTTTAATTTGTAATTTATTCCGATATTTCACTACTCCATTATGTAGCATCTTCAGGAAAAAATTAACAATATATACGACGGTGGGTAAAAAAGTTCGTGCCTTTTTGAATGAAAGACAGATTTTTGGATAAACAATTACTTTATTTTTCCACATAGTCTGCTTTGAGCTCTTTGCACTTTGTCCAACGTTTCTCAACTTTTTTATCCCTTCAAAAAAAATAAGATTTGTCGAGGTCATCAAAATAGGTATTTTTTCTGAGATGACTTTTTTTCAGGTTTGGATAGACGAAATGTGTGGACGAAATTCACTTTTTCCAATTTCTCTTCACGTCCCATTTTCTCAATCTCTATAATATATAATATAATTCTTGTATGAAAACTGTCCGTATATCGTCACGATAAAAAATAACCAGAGATCGAATAATATAAAAGCCATTAGCTTAGTGCACAAATGTGCTAAGTTCTTTTTTTTTTTTTAAATTTGATTAAAAATTGTTATCGAAATAATAAAAATATTGAAAAGTGGTATAAGAATGTGTGTATAATATAAAAAAATATTTACAAAAGACCCTACTTTTGATTTGTTTATATTATTTTTTCTTTAGTATCTTTACCAAATAAGAAAAACCCTTAACAGAAAATGTAGAAAATATTTAAAACAATAGATTCTAGAACTATTTTTGTCTCTACTATAAAATTTACAAAACAAGGGGCTTGGCGCATTTGAGCGCTAAATAAAATAATTTGAAATTATATTGGAAAAATATATTTTAAAGAAATTATGCTTTTCGATTTGTTTATATTATTTTTTGAATTAGTAACATTAACAAATAAGAAAAAAGACCTTAACTGATTTGAAAAATATTTAAAACAAACGATTTTAGAAAGCTATTTGTCTCTGCTATGAAACATAAAAAAATGACTTGGAGAATTTGAGCTTTAAATGAAATGATTTGAGTTTATATTGGAAAGATTTATTGTACAGAAATTATTTAAAAATCCATGTATTAATTTATAACAAGAACTTTTAATTTCTAAATATAAAGAAACATATGTCACATATTCTACAAAAATTAATATAACATTTGTTAAAATACTACATTTATATATGAATATTGAATGTATGTAAAACCTAAGACTGCTAAAACATTAAATTAAATAACGTACAATACATAATTAGAATAAATGAAACATATGCTTTTTTTCATGGTTCTTCCAACTCACAGCCGTATATAATGAATTGTTCCTGCAAGAAATAAAAATTGCGTCAGAGTACTTGAGACATAATAAGATTTGAAAATATCTTTTAATACCCGATGGTATATAGTAGGCACATTAAATATCTATGTTTTATGTATTATATACATTCATATTTATATGCACAGCATTTTGTATATAGAAGTATATAATAGAGGTCCTGTACCTGGTGTGTATTGAAAAACAAATACAAATAAGAAATTGTGGTTACAACCCAAAAAGAACATAGAACAATAACATAAAAATTGATTTTCCTCAAATCAATAGCGACAAAATGTTTCGTTTACATTTTATTGAACTGTAAAACAGTTGGTTGGGTTTGCTAAGAGTTTACAATTGTGACGACGAGCGATAAAACGACAAGAAAAAACTTTTTTTTTTTTTTATTATTTTGTTCGAAGTTGGAACAGTATTTTAATTATTTGGTAATAAAATCATAAAAACTTTACCAAAAATTAAACTTCTTGTTAGTTTAATCATATCGTTCGTTTAGGGTGCTAGAAAACTTGTTAAAATGACATAAAAATAAACAAATCTCTTTGTTTTCGCAATAAACAAGCGAAATAAAATTAATTTCGAATTTTCGAAAATGTCCCAAATAGTTAAATTTCGAAATTAAACACTTGTCAAAATGAAAAAAAAAAATAAACAAAAATTTTTGAAATTTTCGAACATTAATAAAAATTTCCAAATTAAGTTCGAATTTTCGAAAATGTCCCAAAAAGTAATTTTTTATGCTAATGCGAAATAATATCAAAAATATAAATTTTTGTATTTTTTATTGAGTTAACTTAATTTCGAAAATTGAAAACTTGTCAAAATGACAGAAAAATATACGAATCTCTTTGTTTTCTTAATAAACAAGCTAAATAAAGTATTTTCGAACATTAATAAAAATTTCGAAATTAAGTTCGAATTTTCGAAAATATCCCAAAAAGTTAATTTTTTTATGGTAATGCTAAATAATATCAAAGAATATTAATTTTAGTATTTTTTATTGAGTTAACTTAATTTCGAAAATTGAAAATCTGTGAAAATTACAGAAAAATACACAAATCTCTTTGTTTTTGTAATAAACAAGCGAAATAAAGTATTTTCGAACATTAATAAAAATTTTGAAAATGTCCCAAAGAGTAAATTTTGTTATGGTAATGCTAAATACTATCAAAGAATATAAATTTTTGTATTTTTTTATTGAGTTAACTTAATTTCGAAAAATATTCAAATCTCTTGGTTTTCGTAATAAACAAGCAAAATAAAGTATTTTTGAACATGATTAAAAATTTCGAAATTAAGTTCGAATTTTCGAACAATTTTGTATTTTTTTAGTCAGTTTACCCAATTTCGAAAATTGAAAACTGGTCAGAATAACAGAAAAATATTCAAATCACTTTGTTTTCGCAATAAACAAGTACAATAAAGTATTTTCGAACATGAATAAAAATTTCGAAATTAAGTTCGAATTTTCGAAAATATCCCAAAAAGTTAATTTTTTTATTTTTTATTGAGTTAACTTAATTTCGAAAATTGAAAACATTTTAAAATGACAAAAAAATATTCAAATCGAAATAAACAAGCGAAATAAAGTGTTTTCGAACATAAATGAAATCTTCGAAATTAAGCTCGAATTTTCGAAAAAGTCCTAAAAAGTTAATTTTTTATGGTAATCCAAAAAATATGAATTTTAATATTATTTTTTGAATTAAGTTAAATTTAAAATGTGTGAATATTACACAAAAATAAACAAATTTCTTGGTTTTAATAATAAAAAGCGAAATAAAGTGCAATATATTCGCACATAAATAAAAGTTTTGAAAAATTTCTAACCTTTTAACGCCTGTCGCTGGTATTTCATTTTGACTCCTCAGCTGACAGTTTCATCATATGCCTTACACAAACGTTATCTAAATAAGCATGTTGGTTGATCTTTAAGGATATGCATTTGGCAAAAACCAATACTTGTTAACAAACAACCCTGTATTGAAAATAATTGAAGGATAAGAAAACACATGGTTCCTTTATTTTCCAAAAAAAATAAAGAAAATTTTCTCCATAAAGACAAAAAAACCTAACGGCGCAATAATGTTCAAGTAAAGTGGTTGTGTGTGTATTTGAAAATTCCTTTATTCCTATGAAATGCTATAGATTTGACAAAGTTCCCCTAAAATTTTAAAATGATTTTCCAAAATACACAAATACTGAGACACATGCAGCAGGATCATATGCTGATCGTACACATACACACACATAGCTCGATCATTGTAGTATGGACATTTGGTTTTACTCTAGCTATAAGTTTACCTGTCCAAGGTTAACAACAACACACGTTTATTTTATTTAATTTTACCTGTATTAAATTTTTGTTTGTAAAAATGTTTCATTTAATTGTGAAAAATACCCTGATTTGTTAAAATACTTATTGGGTTTTTTTTTTAATTTTCCACCCTGTAGTAACCTTTATGCTTAACACTGGACATGTTAGTTGCTTTTTTTTTAATAGGTGCTAGTTAAAGTCCTTTGGAAATTTATTACATTTTGTTTTTTCCCAATTGTCTCTTTACCATAACCAAGTTTCTTTTTTTAGATTTATTTTTTTGGTTATAATACAAGCCAGTTTATGTCTAACGTTTGGTTTTTTATCTTTATTTTAATTGTAACAGGTATATTTCTTTGTTTCACAGAAAAAGATATAATTTTTTGGACAACAAGTGTATTTTTCTTTGTTAACATTTTGTTTGTCTTTTTAAGGGATAATACGAAGGGTTTAATACGAAATCAATAAATTATAGTGTGATTTAAAGGAATTTAAAATAGTAAAACATTAATGTTAAAAAGAAAATAATTTAGGCATTTTGAGAAAAAAATTGTGTATGATTTTAAAGGACTTAACGCAATTAAGAAACATAAAATTAATTATTATTAATTTCTGTACCATTTTATTTAAATATCTCTATTATAAAATAAATTATACCAAAAATAAATATTAGTTTTTTAATTTTGCTAAAATTTAAGTCTGCTATTCTTGATTCTAACTTCACTCTATAGCATATCAGCTAACTTTTTTGTGGATTTAAAATATTAAAAAATATTATAAATATTAATTTAAAACATTAAAAAAGTACCATTTTCCTTTTCCCTCTTGAATATAAATATATGTGTATTTGAAAAAAGTACCAAACTGTTTATCCGGATTTGGCCAAATATACACCTCTAGGACTCGAGTTCCTAATAACACCCTGTTAGTTAATTTTTGTATGACTGGAAGAACCAATATTTTAAATTTAATAAAAATTGGCTTAATAATTTTAAATAAATTCTATTTTTCCGTTTTCACCCCCTTTTGGTACTTTTTGTTCGCCATTGAGATGATACAAATTTTGTTAAATTAAATTTCAGTATTGTAGTGGTAGCTTATAATAAAATATTCAAATGTCTATGTAAATTTATAGAAAGACCCTTTAAAAGATCGAATTTCCAAAAAGTACCAAAATTATATACATATGGGTTTTTTTGTTGATAAGTAAAGAAAACGATTTAAAATTTATTTCTATGTTTATTGGTTATAGGTTACATAGGCTTCCAAAATAGTACCAAAATACAGGGGGTTACTCTCTATTGCGATGCGAAAGAAAAATTGAATTGAACAATTCGTACCCTTTAATGCGTTTTCGCATCGCACAAGAAATTTGTTTAAAATGTTTTTATTTACAAGTTTTGACATTTCATTTTGTCATTCTTTGCTATTGTTTATTTTGTGGTGCCAGCCATTTGCGTAGACGATGCAGGGTACCAAATTGTATTCTTGTCGCATTTACCTTTCGCATCGCAATACAGAGTAACCCCCCAGTTTTTAGCCGATTTTGAGATATTCATTGTATCTGCATTAGAAGGTTACCGAATTTACTAGTTTTTACACTCTAAATTTTCGAATTTCAAAAAACCCCTATGACCCATATTACATGTCTCTACCTTTTGGCGTTTGGGCTGGCCGATGTCGTATCAGTCAGTCACTCAGTAACGTAACCTTTTTATGTATACACATATATATTAAGATTCAAATACAATATGTTTCTTATTAAAAGAATTGCCAATCCAATTCACTCAAAGTTTATTCGATTCACTTAAGGACAATTCATCCAATGTATAAGTTCGAATTATTGGTTAACAATAGAAACACATTATATTTTAATAGCATCTGAATCCTCAGACATTCTTCGGATTGAATCAGAACTCATACAATTAGTACGTAAATATTGGAGTTTAAATTAAAGAATCTGATTTAATTAGTAAGGGAATATTGGAGTTTCAAAAAGAGATGTAATTTCTTCCTGAATGATTTGGAATCATTGAGTATATGAAGCCAGAATCAGTAACAGCGTCCTTTAAATTTATAATTCAGATTTGTACATCTTCTTTTATCCTCATTTCCTTTATAACAACTTTTTAAAAAGTCATTGTAAGTTAGGTCAAAACGTATTTCATGTATTGCTTACAGAAGGAGAGAGCTGCATGTCAAAAAATTGCTAGGTGACGTTTATAAGAAAAAAACAAAATATTAAACAAACATTAATTGAATCTGGTCGGATTCAAATTGCTATATATGGATATTCTGTTATAAGGTGAAGCGTATCCCAGAGAGAGCGTTCTGCATCGCATTCTAAGCAAAAGTAAACTGATAGAAAAGTTGCTCTGGAGTTCAAGCAGCATTTGCTCTGGAGTCAGACAACTTTTCTATAGAAAAGTTTCTCTGGAGTCAGACAACTTTTCTATAGAAAAGTTTCTCTGGAGTCAGACAACTTTTCTATAGACAAGTTTCTCTGGAGTCAGACAACTTTTCTATAGAAAAGTTGCTCTGGAGTCAGACAACTTTTCTATAGAAAAGTTGCTCTGGAGTCAGACAACTTTTCTATAGAAAAGTTGCTCTGGAGTCAGACAACTTTTCTATAGAAAAGTTGCTCTGGAGTCAGACAACTTTTCTATAGAAAAGTTGCTCTGGAGTCAGACAACTTTTCTATAGAAAAGTTGCTCTGGAGTCAGACAACTTTTCTATAGAAAAGTTGCTCTGGAGTCAGACAACTTTTCTATAGAAAAGTTTCTCTGGAGTCAGACAACTTTTCTATAGAAAAGTTTCTCTGGAGTCAGACAACTTTTCTATAGAAAAGTTTCTCTGGAGTCAGACAACTTTTCTATAGAAAAGTTTCTCTGGAGTCAGACAACTTTTCTATAGAAAAGTTTCTCTGGAGTCAGACAACTTTTCTATAGAAAAGTTTCTCTGGAGTCAGACAACTTTTCTATAGAAAAATTGCTCTGGAGTCAGACAACTTTTCTATAGAAAAGTTGCTCTGGAGTCAGACAACTTTTCTATAGAAAAGTTGCTCTGGAGTCAACAACTTTTCTATAGAAAAGTTGCTCTGGAGTCAGACAACTTTTCTATAGAAAAGTTGCTCTGGAGTCAGACAACTTTTCTATAGAAAAGTTTCTCTGGAGTCAGACAACTTTTCTATAGAAAAGTTGCTCTGGAGTCAGACAACTTTTCTATAGAAAAGTTGCTCTGGAGTCAGACAACTTTTCTATAGAAAAATTGCTCTGGAGTCAGACAACTTTTCTATAGAAAAATTGCTCTGGAGTCAGACAACTTTTCTATAGAAAAGTTGCTCTGGAGTCAGACAACTTTTCTATAGAAAAGTTGCTCTGGAGTCAGACAACTTTTCTATAGAAAAGTTGCTCTGGAGTCAGACAACTCTGGAGTCAGACAACTTTTCTATAGAAAAGTTGCTCTGGAGTCAGACAACTTTTCTATAGAAAAGTTGCTCTGGAGTCAGACAACTTTTCTATAGAAAAGTTGCTCTGGAGTCAGACAACTTTTCTATAGAAAAGTTGCTCTGGAGTCAGACAACTTTTCTATAGAAAAGTTGCTCTGGAGTCAGACAACTTTTCTATAGAAAAGTTGCTCTGGAGTCAGACAACTTTTCTATAGAAAAGTTGCTCTGGAGTCAGACAACTTTTCTATAGAAAAGTTGCTCTGGAGTCAGACAACTTTTCTATAGAAAAGTTGCTCTGGAGTCAGACAACTTTTCTATAGAAAAGTTGCTCTGGAGTCAGACAACTTTTCTATAGAAAAGTTGCTCTGGAGTCAGACAACTTTTCTATAGAAAAGTTGCTCTGGAGTCAGACAACTTTTCTATAGAAAAGTTGCTCTGGAGTCAGACAACTTTTCTATAGAAAAGTTGCTCTGGAGTCAGACAACTTTTCTATAGAAAAGTTGCTCTGGAGTCAGACAACTTTTCTATAGAAAAGTTGCTCTGGAGTCAGACAACTTTTCTATAGAAAAGTTGCTCTGGAGTCAGACAACTTTTCTATAGAAAAGTTGCTCTGGAGTCAGACAACTTTTCTATAGAAAAGTTGCTCTGGAGTCAGACAACTTTTCTATAGAAAAGTTGCTCTGGAGTCAGACAACTTTTCTATAGAAAAGTTGCTCTGGAGTCAGACAACTTTTCTATAGAAAAGTTGCTCTGGAGTCAGACAACTTTTCTATAGAAAAGTTGCTCTGGAGTCAGACAACTTTTCTATAGAAAAGTTGTTCTGGAGTCAGACAACTTTTCTATAGAAAAGTTGCTCTGGAGTCAGACAACTTTTCTATGGAGTCAGACAACTTTTCTATAAATTTGTATGAAGGAATATTGGAAAATGACAATCGTGGTTTTTGCACATAATTAAGCGATTTTAAGAATGATTTTGATATCCAAAAGCAACATTATCGAAAGAAATATCCAATATACTGAAATAAAATTGTAGCTCCTTTTCCAAAAATTACAAATCTCCTTCTTTCTTTTTTAGTTGCAAACGAAATTAGTGTAATGCAGATGATGATGAAACTGTAACACTGATCAAATTTCATGTACCACATGCAGCTGATGGTTGTACATACAATTCAACAAGGATGCGCATGCGCGGAAATGAATTTTAAGTTAAATTTAGAAACAAACAAAAAAAAAAAAACTTTGCAGACAACTGAATGACTGCTTGCAATATGTATTGTAGTTTAAGCAAAACGAAATTTATTTATTTATCAAAATTATCATTTGATCATATTTATTGTCTAAACCCCCAAAAAGAAACAAAAATTATGAAAATTATGTTGAAAACACATGTTATCACTCGTATGCCAACTTGATGGTCTCCCCCAAATGAAATTTGTATACAACAGGTAAAAAAAGATAAGGTATATTGTTAATTAAATGCATATTATGTGCAAATAATTGTTGTGTTGAACAAATGTTATTAAAAGTCCCTGTTTAAGGTTTCTTTTTCGTAGTACTTTTGCGCATTTAGTTGAAAATATATGTAGTTGGTGTAAAGAGCCCAGACAGAAACGCAGATGGCATTTGTTTAAGAAAAGAAGAAAAAAAGTTGCCAAACATTTGATGTCTTATATTGAAATTTAACTCATCATAATCCTGTTCTGTTTGAAAATCAAATTGGAAAAGAACAAAAGTTTTAGTTTTTCAAATGCAATATTTAAAACTAGGTTTAAAATATTTTAATTTAGATGAATAAGTATGTGATGGCAGAATGCATATTCATTCATATCCTGTACTTGGTCTTATGAAAAACTACAGCATCCTGTGACGGCCTCCGGGACAGCTGTTATTATCAGTCATTCACTCGCTCGCACACAAACTGAAACCACTAAAACAAAAATTTAACTAAAACATTTGTTTGAATAAAAGACTGAACGAATGAATATAATGCATATGCAACACACAACAGTCACAATTAATATTTTTGGAGAGGAACTAAAAATTATTCTTTATGTTTTGCATCCATGCATTCATCCTTTCATCCTTGCTCATTCATCGATTGATGCCTGATGCAAAAATGTTGAAATAATGACAAAAAAAAAAAGAGTTTGTCTTAAACAAAAGCCAAGGCAACAAACAATATGTTTTACAACAAACAAAATTATGAATAATTTCAATATCAATGTGCCAAAATGCATATGCAGCCAACAAAACACCAGTCAGGCAACCAGCCTGCTATTCTGCTAACTACTCTGCTTATGCACAAGCATCTAAAAACTACCACTAAAATTTTACATGTCATTGTTAGTGGATAGTCAGATATTCAGTATGGAGGTGAGATTACAATTGGCACGTTGGGCGACAGTGCTTGCAAATATTTTATTTTTTACAAAGTACAAATATTATGTAGTTAAGGTCAAGCTACCCCAATTGATGAGCCAAAATTCGTTGAGAGTTTTTATTTGTGTGTCTTGTTTTTTAAAAACTTGTGAATTTAAAAAACCCAAAGAATGAAGTTGGGGTGGTGAAAACAGTAGACCTTGCCGACCATTGCTGTTGGAACTCCAATCCTAATTGCTTTCACTATTTCCGACAATAACAACTTGTTCTTTACAGTTCTGCATCGCTGACCAGATACTTCCGGAGTAACTGCAGTTACTTTGAATGGAATTACTGGCTCTTCGTTAATGATACGTGAATTTTCAGTCTCTAAGAAGAGCAGTATCAATCGAAAATAGTACACAGTCGTTTAGGTTAAGAAGAGCGAGAATTTTGGGTTCTTAAGTAGCATAATATTCCGCGACTTGTAGCCGGAGACCTGCGCCGAACGGTAGTAAGCCTGTAGAGCCGAGCCGCCGATAAATTTTAAAAGCCGCGGCCGAAATTAAATCGGCTTGAAATTTGAGTAATTATTCTTTTGTCAGCTGACAGCCTACTTGAGCCGCCGCCGAAATTTTTTAGAGTCAGCCGCCGCTGCCGTGAAATTTAGTCGGCACAGTTCTCTGCTTGTAGCTTCACAAATTTTAAAACAAATATGACTTTTGATATTTGCCTCTATTCTTGAGTTACTCGAGCGCATACAGGAGAGGGCGATAATAGTAGGATATCCAGCTCTATTGACTCACTGGCACATCGTCGCAATGTTGGTTGTGTTTCACTGTTCTACCTATACTACAATGGTGTGTGCTCTGCTGAAATTAGGGAAATTGTTTCCGAAAACCGTCAAGGGCTCATCAATTCGTTGACGACTGGACAGTGGTTTGCACAACACATTACAGGGATAATTCGTCCTTTAGCCGTACTGTCCGTATGTGTAATAAGCTTCCTCCTGAAGTCTTTCCTGCCACCTTCAATATAGGAAAATTTAAATCAAATGTCCACAAACACTACTCCCTCTACCCTCCCTCCCATAACTTATTTTCCTAGTTCCAACACAATGAGTACAATTGACATCCCCAGAGTGCTGGTCCAAGAGAAAAAAATATTAATGTTGGAAGTTAGGAATTTCCATATGAAGCGTCCAATAAATTTGCTTTTACATGATATTGGAAGATATTAACAGACTGAAAAACTGTAGTCGAATCTATGACCAATCTATTACCATTGGAAGCCGGGTATGAGGCAGTCATACTGCCGCTAGTATTAATATCAGATCATGAGAGTTGTCCTAGCAGCTGTGTAGCGAGTGTAATATCGATGCAAGCAGGAATGTATGATTAGAGGATGAACGACCATCTATCCGGCAAATCGGTTTTATTCAGATGCTATATTTAATCTAATTTGGAGAAGCATGCCGGAATGAAATTACTCCTAATACAATTATTGATTATGGGAGATGTAACGGAGCCCTTACACTGCTTGGTTTAAATAACCCATGCATTTTCATAAATCAGCATTAATTGAATGTAATTGCTTTAACCAGATGGTTCTATAATTCCATGTTCTCTATTTGATGTAATGTGGAGAACGATGTCGGAATGAAATTCGTACTCGTAGAAAATTTAGGAAATTGAAATCATTGATTACAAGAAACTGATGCATAGTAAAGAAAAGGAACAGACTACATGGATATCTTACTCTGCTTTATTTAGATAAATTGAACTATTCTTTAATCAAGAAATCGGAATGATTTGAGACGGCATTGGTACAACTGGACAGTGAGCTACAAAACATAATGTCTAAATACCCAATATGTTTTTGCTTTGAATATTTCAAATCATTTTAAGATAAATATATTATATATTTTAAGATAATTAAACTCCTAGCTATTGTAATTCAAATGTACTAGTGGTCAAGGATGTGATGAAGTTTTTGTTTCCATCCGGGGTATGCCTAGTCTCTCCAGGTTCTTCAAAGGATTGCTTGCTTTGAAATCTTAATTACCACAGAGCTGACTTGCATCTTTGGGATATGATTGTTAAATGACGATGCTTCTTATATAGGATTCTACGAGATATACGTAGAATCCTCGGTCTGCTAACGACGTATTATGGGAAAGTAAATGCAATGGATGCAATCCGAGAAGACGAAGTCGTTGGTTCTATAAGCTAGGGTAGCTAATTATTACAATCCGACAAAATAAATGCTTCGGCTCTCGATCAGCTGACGACTAATTATGGGTAAATAAAGCTTATGGATGCAATTCGAGGAGATACATTCTTTAACTATCGTTACCTGACTACAACATATTGTCTATGACTAGCTAATGAGTACAATCCGATGAGATAAATGCTTCGGCCCTCGGTCGGCTGACGACTAATTATGGGGCGAAGAATAATTAATGGATGCAATCCGAGGAGTTACATTATTCAGCTATCGTTGGCTAACTACAACATATTGTCTATGACTATCTAATTCGACCAGATAAATGCTTCGGCTCTCCACCGGCTAACTACGGTATTAGTACGAAGTAAGCATTTTGGACTCACCTAATTATGCTCTGTTACCCGGCAGCATTCCTTCATATCTTATATTAAAATTCTCATAAGCTGTTTGGGAATTATGAACACAAATATTATGAAATTCTAATATGTTTGTTGGAACACATTTTATATTAGTATGTTAAGTTGAAGGCGTAGCTTTTGTAAATGTATGTTACAACATTGATATCGCAATCTATTTTTAATGTTATTGTTTGTCAAATCAGGACTGTGTGGCGGAATGAGCCATCAATTGGTTATACTCAAAATGTACCTTTTTTTGAAACGACCTTTGAGAGCTCGTATTAACATCTTTGAGATTGTGTTACCTTATTTCGGAAAGGTTGCTGTAATCGCACTAAGATTTGTTTGGTTTACCAAATATAAGCTTGAAAGTGCTTTGTTCGTGAATATTATTTATGGAATTTGGATCATATGACAAGACCTCACTATTTCAAACACATCTTTTGTAGCGCCTCTTTCCAATACATTCTATATTGTCGCTGTGCCGCCTTCGATGTGTGACATAAACTAAAATTCAAACCTTGACAATGTTGGCTTTCAACATGTTGCTGCTGCTCATTTCATTTACAACAAGAATTTTACTCTACTTTGATAATATTTCATTTTACTTACCCCCATCATTCCATCTGTTTTAGTTTCGTTTGTTTGCTTACATATCGAATAAATACAGAGTATTTTGTTGTTTGTTTGTCCTTTTTAATGTGTGTTGCAAAAAAATCCAGGTGTAAATTTAAATGCCAATGTCTACAGACAACAAACGCTCACTTACTTACCTTGCTGATAAAAGTAAGCAAAAAGGGTTTCGTTTCGTTTTAATATTAAACGACAAAATCATCATCAAATAACAACGAACACATTCAATACTTTATTTTACATGGTTTCCCAACTACATGCATTTATTCTGATTAAACAACAGTGGACGTGTGTCTAGCAGACGTGTGTTTACCATTTAATTCCCTCATTATTTACTTGGTTTTATATACTTGTTGTTCTTTTATTTTTTTTTTATTATTTTTTGTGTATACTCTTTTTTTGTTGTTTAATTTTACTATCGGATTTTAGTAAAATTTAAAGATGGTTTTTAGGAAATTTGAATTTATCACGCTTGCCTCAAAATAGTTTTGAAATGTTTAGACAGACATCTTAACCTTTATGTAATTCAATAATGCGGCTGATTAGAAAAATCACCTTTTTTAGAATCAGTTTGATTATTTGATGATTGTTAAAGATTTCAAAGAATTTGCCACAACCTTTAATTTATATTCTTGAAAAACTTTAAGTCTAGATTTTATTCTTCAAACTTTTTGTTAACAAATGAAGTTGAAATATATTCGGTATAATCTGGAATATCCCCCACTCTTAATAAAACTGTGTAATAAATATGAAAAAATCTTCAAATTTTAAGTACATAATGTATTGAAAGCAACTCTGACATCAGCATCATAAAGTTTGATATTTTTAATGACAAACAAACTTTTTGTTATACGAGATGCATTTGCGTTGTTTTTTTTTAAGGGACATTTTCTTGTCATTATTTTATGGATTAACACAATTATGTCAATCTTCTATTTCTGGAAAGTAAAAAATTGTTTATTCTGCAGGAATAAACAATTTTTGCTACGTTTCCTAGCACCCTTGTTTCGTTTGATTTCCAAATTTAGAAGCGAACGTCAACCCCAACAGGCTTATTAAAGTGGCTTGTTTGCCAGAAATCAGTGGGTATAAATATTGGAAGATCATGCTACAAGCCCAAAGTCTTAAAAAATCGCTGGTTCTGTAAGAATGTAACCGGAATTATTGATATTACAAGATTGTCATGTGATTTGTAGTGAAATTTAATGCCGAATTACTGCATTCGATTGAAAAAAATTTATCGTAATTTTCTTATTTGAGATTTTTGCATTCGATAACGAACAACATATTTAGTACATTTCTTTATAATTTCGATATCGAAATAATTTTTTTATACGATATGATCACGAATGCGGTAATTCGGCCCCAGATCAATTATTATTGTATGAATAGCATAATATCTAATAGAAATTGGATTGGATCAACAATGTTTAATTGATAAATCGATCGTTGTACTTGAAAAAAGACATGTATGATCTTGACAGGCAACGAATTGTAGATATATTTATATGAACAAGAAGGCAAACAGCAGTCTGCTGGATTCAGGACGAAACTTTATATAAATAAACAGTATGAATTCATCCAAATATTCAAAATTTTAAATTTTTTTTAAAAAAAATCTTAAAAAACTAAATTTCCAAAATGGCCATTTTCAATACCCAATTTAGGAATTCAGTTTTTTTTTTAATTTTTTTATTAATTTGTTATAGTTGAATGAATTTGAGGTCTTAAGTTATATAAATTAGCAGCTTTTTTATATTCCCAAAATGGATATTTTAAATACCCAATTAAGGAATTTAGTATTTTTAGATTTTTTTTACTGAAAATTACTAACTTGTAATATGAATGCATGTTTGCCCTGAAATTATAAATAAAATATATAAAAATCTTTGATTTATTTCAATTCCCAAAAATGGGTATTTGGGATTCAGTTTTTTGTGGGCAAACATTCCCAAATTCAATTTTTTGAATTTTTTTAAGGGAACATTATTAATATTTTATAGTTGAACGAATTTGAGGTCTTAAGTTATATAAATTAGCAGCTTTTTTTATATTCCCAAAATGGGTATTTTAAATAACCAATTTAGGAGTTTAGTATTTTTGGATTTTTTTTACTGAAAATTACTAACTTGTAATATGAATGCATGTTTGCCCTTAAATTATAAAAAAATTTATAAAAATCTTTGTTATATTTCAATTCCCAAAAATGGGTATTTGGGATTCAGTTTTTTGTGGGCAAACATTCCCAAATGGGCATTTCCAGTTTTTTTTTTGATTTTTTTTTACAGAAAATATTCAGATGAAATTATGCCTTTATATTATATAAAACTGTTGCTTTATTTTAATTCCCAAAATAGACATTTTCAAACCCCAGTTTAGGAATATTTTTTTTTTGCAGAAACTTACTAATTTGTCTTATTTGATGCAAATTATACCTTTAAATTATATAAAATGTCAGCTTTTTTCATTGAATGAATTCATGTCCTTAAATTATATAAAATCGCTGTTTTATTTAAATTCCCAAAATGGGAATTCCCAATACCCAATACCCAATTTAGAAATTCTGTTTTTTTTTTTTAATTTTTTTACAGAAAAATATTAATTTATAATATTTGAATGAATTTATGCCCTTAAATTATATAAAATCGTTGTTTTATATCAATTCCCAAAATGGGCATTTTAAATACCCAATTTAGGAATTCAGTTTTTGAGATTTTTTTTTTAGAGAAAACTATAAGCTTTTAATATTTGTATAATTTTATACCATATTATTGTATAAAATCACTGTTTTTTCAATTCCCAAAATGGGAATTCCCAATACCCAATTTAGGAATTCAGTTTTTTTTTTTTTAAATTTGTTTACAGAAAAATATTAATTTATAATATTTGAATAAATTTATGGCCTTAAATTATATAAAATCGTTGTTTTACATTAATTCCCAAAATGGGCATTTTAAATACCCAATTTAAGAATTCAGTTTTAAAGATTTTTTTTTTTACAGAAAATTATAAAATTGTAATATTTTTATAAATTTATACCATATAATTATATAAAATCAATGTTTTTTTTTTTCAATTCCCAAAATGGGCATTTTTAATACCCAATTTAGGAATTTAGTTTTTTAAGATTTTTTTTACAGAAAATTAAAAATTTTTAATATTTTGATGAATTCATACTGTTTATTTATATAAAATTGCTGCTTTATTTGAATTAACACAATATGCATTTTCAAAAACCAATTTAGCAATTCAGTTTTCTGATTTTTGTCTACAAAAAATATTAAATTGTAATACTTGGATGAAATTAAATTATATAAAATCAGAGATTTCTTTCAATTATACCCCTAAAAGGGGAACTTTCAATAGCCATTTGGTGATTAAGATATTTTTAGAAAATTACTAATTTGTAATATATGGATGATATTCGGTTTTGAAAACGACATAAAAGGTACATTTCACTTATGAAATCCAATGTAGTTTTTTGTTTAAACGATACAGAATTTAATTCTAGATCGAATATAAAACCGATAACTTTCGATTTGAGACCAATGTACTTTTTCTGTCGTTTTCAAAACTGAGTCCGACAATGATTGGATTATATGAGTTATATAAAATATATATTTTATTTCAATTCTCAAAATGGGAATTTTCAGTGCAAATTCAGTTTTTTTTTTTTTTTTTTAATAACTGTTAAATTGAATATGTTGGAAATTTTGTTAATTCTACATTTATTTATTAACTGTAGTTTTGCCATATGTTCTAGAAGTCAAACCATTTATCCTCAAATATTTGCAATATGGTCACTATTTAGCCACTTACTTTAATTATTTAAATAGCAAGACATGTCTGCTGAATCATTTGATAGTTTCTCCAAAAAAATTAGATTAATTTTTTTTGCCTGATAAACGTTATTGCAAGACATATTTTCACATTTATGTTCATCTCAATAGAAAAGCAAATATCTTATTAACTTTATTCCAAAATTTACTTCCGTTTTCCGTTTCCTTTGGCAAATATTTAAACATTTCAACACATATGCATCATTTCATCTCAAAATTCATATCCTTTTTTTCTTCTTCAGACATTCTGCGTTTGTTGTTGTTGTTGTTATTCTTTCATTAATTTCTTCACTACCTTGGCACACTTATACTTTTCTTGGCACTGCACCTTTTTTTTCTTGCTGCTATTGTTGTTTTTGTTGTTGTCTATGTGTTGGCTGTTTTCCTTTTGTCATGCATGCATTATTGTTGTAAGGACAATCTGCCGTTTTTTTTCTACAAGAACATCACCAACAACAACAACAGTAACAGCAATAAGGTACGATTAAAATCAGCAACACATCAATACTTACACTCCTACCAGGGCTAGGGAAGACAGGAGAGGTGGTTTATCAAACATCTGCCATAATACTTTACTCTACTCGTATTCACTTCAGATGCATACTCATTAACTACTCGAATTTATTGTATTATACCAATAGTTTGTTCAGAAACTAGGAACATATTTTAATGCTTTTTTTATTTTTATTTTAATTTTTATGAATTTTGTTTAGGGAGCATGACATTTTTTATTTTATCAGCAAATGCAAATTAATTATTTATATTCAAGGATCTTGCGCCAAGGAATTTTCATATGTTTTTTCCAGCTTTTTTTTGAGATGAACAACATTTTGGAATTCCATTAATATTTCATAAGGACTAGAAAAGAACATCATGTTGGGTATATTTAATGACAAAATATTACACTAGGAGTTCTATTTACACTCCTACCAGGTGGTTACACCAAACCGCGTCAAAGTGTTTTTCTAGTTTTCATTATAGGCACTTTCAATATTCAATTTGGACATTTGTTATACCCATCACTTCGAGTGGCAAGGGTATATATTTGTTTGTCATTCCGTTTGTAATTTCTACATTTTCCATTTTCGACCCCACAAAAGTATATATATTCTGGATCGTTGTAGATAGCGGAGTCGATATAGACACGTACATCTGTCCGTCTGTATGTTGAAATCAAATAACCTACAAGCATTATTGATATCTCAATATATTTGGAAATCTCCCGGTTCGGTTGCTATTTCAAATCGAGAAAATCGGCCCACAAATGGCTGAGATATAAGGATCTCTGCCTTTTCCTTATATCTCAGCCATTTGTGGGCCGATTTTCTCGATTTGAAATAGCAACCGAACCGGGAGATTTCCAAATATACCTCGAGTTTTTAGTATAGACAATATGGATATCTAATGATAGATATTTAAAGTCTATTGCAACGATGTATATAAGGCTATAGTAGTGTGGACCTACAATGGGTCAAAATCGGGAAAAATATTTTTTAACCCTAATTTTTTTTACCAAAAAAATATTTTGGTCATATATTTTTTTCACTAATAAAATTTAAAAATTAAAAAAAAATTTGGAAAAAAATTTAAAAAAAAAATTTAAAAAAAAATTGGGAAAAAATTATTTGAAAAAAAAAAATTTAAATTTAAAAAAATTTTTTTTTTAAATTTTGAAAAAAAAGATTTGATTTTGCTTACCTAAAAATATTAAACATTTTTATTTTTAAGTATAATTTGGTGAAGGGTATATAAGATTCGGCACAGCAAAATATAGCTCCCATACTTGCTTGATATTGTTTAACAAAAAAAAAAAAAAATAATGATTCGTAACATTTAGATGAAATTATGCCGCTATGCGACTAATGGTAGGGGTCAGTGATCGACGGGGGTTCTGCCCATCGGGAAAATTTATATCGGTAAATAGTTATATAGTCCCGTCGTTTCGCTGTGTCAGGTCTAGGAATCGAGATATATCGATTTGAAGTTAGAAATGTATAGGGCAAATGTCCGAATATCGCAAAGTAATAAGATATAGAATACCCCCCGATTTGGGCTGTCGCACAGTGTAATTTTCAATATTTGGATGATTTACTTCAATTCCATAGTGGGCATTTTCAATACCCAATTTACGAATTTTTTTTTTATTTTCAATTCTTAAAATAGGAATTTTCAATACCCAATTTGGGTATACAGTTTTTTTGTTCTCATTTTTAACAGAAAATTTATATATTTATCATTATTTGAATCAAATTATGTCATTAAGTTATGTAAAATCGCTGATTTATTTCTATTCCCAAAATGGAAATTTTCGATTTTCAATATCCAATATCGGATTTCTTTTTTTTTATTTTTTAACAGAAAATTTCTAATTTGCATTAAAGAGTGATCCAGAAATAACTTGAATTTTTTTGAAAAGTTTTAATTATTTTTTCACGTCCATTTTAACCCAAATAACAGTTGAAAATTAATGATTTAGAAAAAAGCTAACATGATTAAAACAAGAATCTTATATACCCTTGACCAAATTATACTTTAAAATAAAAATTTTTAATATTTTTAGGTGAACAAAATTATTTTTTTTTTTTCAAAATTTAAAGAAAATTTTTTTTTCAAAATAGTTTTCAAAAATTTTTTTTAAATTTTTTAAATTTAATTTTTTTTTTTTAAATTTACTAGTGAAAAAAAATGTATGACAAAAAAATTTTTTTGGAAAAAAAAAAATCGGATTAAAAAATATTTTTCCCGATTTTGACCCATCGTAGGTCCAAATTATATAGATCGTTGCAATGGACTTTGAAATACCAATCATTAGATATCCATATTGTCTATATTAATGACTTAGTAATCCAGATATAGATCAAATATAGGCCAAAAATAGAGGTTGTTCCGGTTTTTTTTCCTTATATCTCAGCCATTTTTGGGCCGATTTTCTCGACGGACGGGCGGATGGACATGGCTATATCGACCCCGCTATCTATAAGGATCCAGAATATATATACTTTATAGGGTCGGAAAATTGTATTGTGGAAATTACAAACGGAATGACAAACTTATATATACCCTTCTCACGAATGTGAAGGGTATAAAAATAATTTGTTGGACCAAGGATAAGTTTTGGCTGAATTAGTGTGTATAAGTTTTTTCTGACTTACTCTTTAGAAAATATTCCATCACATCTAAATATTCCATTTTCGTTTTGTGTTTGAGACTCCGATCTGTTTTACTACAATGAATCATTGGGCCCTCGTTTCTCCGTTAAATAAAGAACTATGTATTATTTAAATGTCGTCATCAAAGATTAGCGAGTGATCATTATTGATGATCTGTCATCATTTAAAGTTTCTCTTGTTATGGTTGTAAGTAAAACCCATCGAAGAAGAGAATAAGGGATAAAGTTTTCTCGAAACCCCACTTTTCTCTTTACATATATTATATTTTTTTAGTTGGGGGCACAAGTTTCCTTATCATATTATACCTTCTGTGAATTGCAATTTCGATTTGTGTATGAGACCCTGATCTGTTTCACTACAATATGCAATGGCTCTTCTAAGAATATAATTTCTATCACATTTTCTTATAGAATAAAATATTGAGCCAATTTCTTGGGAATATTATCATACATATATACTTCTGCTTCTAAAATAACAATGAAGAAGCAAAAGATTGACCCTAATAAAGGTAATAAGAAGACCATATCATTGTGAGCATATAAAAAGTATGTACGTTGATATAATAATATTCCCATGTATACCCGTAATATTCACCAACAACATCAACAAAAATAGCATAAGCAAAAATCTTTTGAAGACAAAAAATAAAGAAGAAGTTCATCAACCACCAACAGAGCATTAAACATTCACATCAAGAAAAGAAGAAAAAAAAAAATAAAGAAAGAAATAATGATAAACCAAAACTAAAACTAAAAATACTTCAAACTCCCATACTATACAAGATCATACATCCATCTCATCATTTCACATGTAAAATCATTTAAACACAAGCAGAAATGTATCTGTGTATGCGAATATCAATGTTCGTATGTATGTGTTTAAATGTACTAGCATGATATTTGCAATTTGCACCACTACTCTGGACCCATACATGACCTGACATCTGCAAAATTCCTACAATATACAACTAAATACACAGCAAACCCAAAAAGAAGCACAAAAACTTTGCTCTCACTACACCTTCAATTTAAAATTGAACATCATTATATGCGCTTGTAACAAAAGCAACAATAACTACTACATCAACAAGAACAAAATCATTATGATTTTCATTTATAAGGGAGGCTACAACTAAAACAAATACTACGAGTCCACCGCACATTTAAACATACTAACAGAATTTCAATTTTAGTCCAGAATGAAAAAGAGATCTAGAGAGAGAGACGGTAAGAGCGTATGAAAAAATCTATAATGAAGAGAGCAAAACTGCATTCAAATCGAACATTTTGAATTGTTTCAAACAGCTGCAATTCTATTACGTTCGTAATATGAATGAGTATTTGTGTAGGTCAGTAGTTTAAAGTGTGAAATCTTTAAGAAAAGTTTATGATTTTTGCTAAACTTGACACATGTAATAAGATTTTTCTATTAAATCCGTGCCTTTTTGAATGAAACACTGGTTTTTGATTAAAAAAAATAATTTTATTTTTCAACATGGACTCCTTTGAGGTCTATGTACTTTGTCCAACGTTTCTCCAAATAAGATTTGTCGAGGTCAACGTAGGTATTTTTTGTGAGATGATTTCATCGTTGGAGTCGAGTCTCTTTTCGCCTAGACATTTCTTCAGGTTTGAAAGCAAAAAATAGTCACTCGGGGCCTAAATCCGGAGAATAGGGCGAATGAAACAGCATTTAGTAGTCATGTGTACCCTTTTGTGCACCCGATTGTGAGCAAACGCGACAGCCATCTTGCGGAAAAATTTCTTATACCCAATTGATTATTCAAAATTAAAATTTCCGCAAAAAATAATGCTTAATGAGCAGACTTTTTTCCAATTTATCCTCAAGTCACGAGGTGGTCTTCTAACAATGGCTTTTAAACACAAACTAAATGCCGCAGCTTGTTCAAACTTTGACAGGAGTTCTGTTGTATTTAATCCTGTTTTTGAACACGGTTATGAATATGTTTCATATTGTTGTTTGATTTAATAAATTTCGTTGTTGTCAATTGATCCCAATGATGTGAAACATTCAGGACGGTCGATTTCTATGACTCTCCATGTAACTATTTAACAGGTGGCGCAAAAGTAATCCTCCTATCAGAAAATGCTATAAATTTTTCGAGGCCCCTAATGTCACATGCGAAATACACGTTTATAAACAATGTTACGCAACACTGCTCCAGAACGCGGAATATTGCTGACTATTTATTTGACCAATAAACGGCAAAATTTATAGCATTTTCTGATAGGAGGATTACTTTTGCGCCACCTTGTATTAACAATATGCTTTAATACATGATAAATCCCAAGGAATTGGAACCTATGAATTATTTTTAGATATAATTATTATTAAACATATAATTTCATCAGAGACTAAGACTCTTCTTCTTTGAACCCTTCCTTGATCTCTGTTCTGTTGTTTTTGTCCACGTTTACGAAATTGAGTAAACACCATCTGAAAGTATCGTTCAGATATGTGTTCGAATGTCGGGAAACATTCTGGACGGGCAATTGAGATGAAACTGTATATTAAAAACTAGTTGACCGCCTCGGCTTTGCTCGCTTGCGATTTACTAATGTTAGTTCTTCAAGTTTTTCAAAAAATGTATCTTATTAAGAAAACATGAGAAGTGAAAAGAAGACAATATATTAAAAATTTATATATCTGAAAATTCCGAATCGAATAAATAAAAAAATCAGCCAAATTGCTCCAGCCGTTCTCACGTGATGCCATTACATCAATGATGTCCATTTTATAGCACAATTGTGCAAGCTAACCACACACATATTCTTATTCTTTTTGGTTTAGTAGTCACTGTGCCAGCGACGAATAAACATGCTAACCATGTTTTTTGGATACTGATATTTTCGATGACATTGGAAAGTAAAGTGAATTAGAGGCATAATTACATGATCATTTGACACGGCACTATTGCATTTCACCAATGTTTCGGTGGTTTTCCAAAGTCAATCCGGGTTGTGCTTTGCTTTATAATGACTTTCATGTTTCAGTTCCATTCACATACATTGAATATTGTATGAATATTAGATCGTCAATAAGACACCCACATGAAGAAAAAGTAGGACTCCTCATAATGTAATAGTTTCAATTCGTATTTCCTCAATAATAATTTCGAATTCTCAATTTAAATTGGGGTTTTCTAATAATATTTTGCTATTCTGAATTCCAAATTGTATTTTTTTCACAATATTAATTGAGATTTCTTAATTTCAATTTGCTTTCTGAATTACAATTTCTATCTTCTCAATAGAACGTGATCGATTCTTGTTCTGATTGATAAAACTGTAGAAAAGCTAGTTTCACATAAATATGTCCATGACAATTGAATTAATAGCTTTCAACTCTTCAGTTTTCGATTTCAACTAATTCAAAATCAAATGTTCGTCTCGGAATATATCAGAGATTACATTAAGAGACATAAAAGGATTTCGAATTAAATTATTTTCCCAGATATAAATCAAATCAAAGTTGAGCAAAAGAAATAATTTTGTGTCAAATTAAAATAGGAAAACAAATTAGAATACAGACTTAAAGCTTAAAGTTTTCTTGAGTTCTTCGCGGTCCCCTGGAATGTTTATACGGACTCCTAGAGTCATTTTCATATAAAATCTATACCAATTTATGGGGCCCAAAAGAAAAATCTCTTACATTTAATTTTTATACCCTTCACCATGAGTGCCAAGGGTATAACTTCGTTATTCCGTCTGTCGATATAGCCATGTCCGTCTGTATGTTGAAATCAACTTTCCGTAGCCCCTAAATAACTTACATACATGATAAATACATCAATATAGTCGCTATAGTCCCGCTTATATTGCTATTTCATATAAGCAAAAAACCACGACTACCTCCAATTTTGACCTATTTTTTATCTATCGCGATTAATATAGACGAAATGTACATCTAATGATGTATATATGGTGTATGAAATGCGAGACTTACAATAAATTGCGAATCTTTTGAACGAGGTTTTTCTTTTGAACATTATAGTGTAAACAACAACGTTTTTTTTTTGCTTCGAAATGGTCGAATTTTGTACCAACAAAGTGTCATATGCGGGAAGTTTTGCATTACTTCTTTAATTTCAAAACTGCCACTGAAGCACACCGATTGCTCACCAAAGCTTATGGTGAATGTGTTTCGTCGGTTTCAAAGTGCGATAGATGGTTTGTGCGGTTCAGAAGCAGTGATTTTTACACGGAAGGCAAAGATCGCCCAGGCCAGCCAAACAAGTATGAGGACCAAGACTTGAAGGCAACAAGATCTTGCTAAATCATTGGGAGCTACTCAAGCCGCAATTTCAAAAGGTTTGCGAGCAGCAGGATTCAACCAAAAGCAGGGAAATTGGGTACTATACGAATTGAAGCCGAGAGACCTTGAAAGACGATTTTGTATGTCTGAAATGCTGCTTGAATGCTATAAAAAAAGCAATTTTGCACAGGAATCATTACTTGCTATGAAATGGATGGATAAATTACAAAAACCCCAAGCGTAAGAGATCGTATATTAAGCGCGGCCAACTAGCCGAATCGACACTAGGAATGTGTATTTGGTGGGACCAAAAGGGTCCTATATATTATGAGCTGCTGAAATCTGGACAGACCATCACAGGGAACCTTTACCGGACGCAACTGCCTCGTTTGAAGCGAACATCGACCGAAAAACGCCCAGAATATGCGACCAGACATGAAACATCATGACAACGACCGGCAACATGTTGCAATACCTGTTAAAACTATTTAGAATGAAGTGGTTGGGAAGGTTTGGCCTCACCCGCTTTATAGTCAAGACCGTGCGACTGCTATTGGTTTCGATCGATGCAAAACGCTCTCTCTTGTATTGGCTTCACTTTGCAACAGAGTATTCGATATTGGCTTGATTCGTTCTTGGCCTCTAAAGATGAACAGTTCTTTTGGCTCGGAATCCATATGCTGCTAGAAAGAAGGGAAAAGGTCACAGTTAACAATGGCCAATACTTTTAATAAATTTATATTGTACAAATGTTTTTTAAAATAAAAACAAAAATTTTGAAAAAATTCTGCATTTTTAAGTCATACTCAAAATACATATGAGCTTCGGCTGTGCCGAATCCTATATACCCTTCACCAAATTATATTGTAAAATAAAATCAAAAAATTTGTTTTTTTTAATTTTTTAAAATTTTTTTGAAATTGTTTTTTTTAACTTTTTTAAAAAAATTTTTTTATTTAAAAATTTTTTTTTTTACTTTATTAGTGAAAAAAATTTATGACAAAAAAATGTTTTTTGTGAAAAAAATTCGGGTTAAAAAATATTTTTCCCGATTTTGACCCATTGTAGGTTCAACTTTGTAAAGTCTTATATACATCGTTGCAATGGACTTTGAAATATCTATCATTAGATATCCATATTGCCTATATTTATGACTTAGTAATCGAGATATAGATAAAAAATAGGCCAAAAAAACAGGTTGTCTCGGATTTTTGCTCATATCTCCGTTATTTATGGACGGATGTTGCTGACAGAATTATTGAAGATTTGGATCCCGAAGATATCTGGGGTCTTCAGAAAATTGATTTCAACAGACAGACATGATTTCCACTTAGAAATTCCAATATATTTTGAAAAACATTAATGCTATAAGTTTGTGCATCATCAAATAGGCTTTTTTGAACACTAAACAGTTTAATGTTTAATAATTATAAAATTATATATAGATTTTTTAACAATAAAGCCTTTGAAATGCCTGTTGCATGTAACGTATCTTTCCTCTAACAGTTGAGGGTATTTTTCGGCCTTTATTTCAAAGTATTTTTTTGTGGACTTCTTTTTTTTTTGTATTTTTACGTTTGTGAGCTGTCTGTCTAGGCTGTGTTGAACAAAATGTTGCTCAAACAATGGCAAACAACAGCAACAACAATAATAATACAAAAACAAAACTAAAAATCTACCTAAGGTAACATAAAACAACTGCTCCTGTTGTTTTGAACTACAATGTTTATGTTTTTTTTAGCCTAAAGAGCAGCCAGCAAACTCACATACACACTCATTAAAATTCTATATTTATATCTATGTGTATGACTGGTTGTAAGTGTGTGTGTTTGTGCATGAAGTATTTTGAATCGTACAATTCAGTTGAGGTCGTTCGTTGTGAATTTTAGTAATCAGTTATAATTTTCACGTCATAGCGTTAAGATCGTTCGTTGACTGCTACGCGTTCTTTTCTTTCGTTGAGCACTTTTAATACGGTCGGGTAAAGTTGCTCTAACAAAAAATAAAGGGAAATACTACAACACAACTTCAATATTTATTAGGGGTTAATTTTAATAAAAAAAAATAAACCAACAACAACGGATTTAATCCATTATAATATCAAAAAAAAAAAATCACCAAACAAACACACCACCTTTAAGGATTATTAAATAAACTACAATAATATAGAAAAAAAAAAAATAACTGTAACTGTTTAAAAATGTATTGAAATACAAAACTGTGTTTAAAATAAATCATTTAAAAAAAGCGTTTTTTTTTTCGCCTATAATTTATTTTTGCAAAATAGTTTTTTAAAACGTATTTATTATTGTTAAATAACGTTTGTGCGTAACAAAAAAAGTTAAGAAAAATGGGTCTTACTGAAATACCAACTGGCTATATGGGTCAAAATTCGGGTGGCCATGTTATGGTCATGGAACAGCATCATCACCATCATCATCATGTCGAACATCATGACAAGGATAAAATGAGTAGTAAAAAGAAAATGCATTTGCTGAAAAAAATCAAAAAACGTTTTGGATTGGGTTAGTATTTTAAAAAATATCTTAGTTTTACTCTTTCTCCAAACTAAATTTAAAGTGAAATGCTAAATTTCATATAAATTTAAGACATTTCTTTAAACATTTTTAAGAAAAGTTTGAAAAATGTTGCTAGTTTTCAATTACTTTATTAAAATTAATAGTTGAACTTTGATTTTTTAACAAAATCTTAATTAAACTGGAAAATTGTTTTAAAAAATCTTTCAAAATTAGACAAATTTAATGGAATTATGAAAATCATTTAGGAATCTTTTGAATTCAATTAAAGTTTTGTTACTTTTCTAAAATTTATAAAATAATGTTTTCAATTTACTCAAAATTAATAGCTAAACTTTGATTTTGCTTTATTTAATATTGTATTCAAACAAAATCTTAGAAAAAAATAATAAATTTTGGGAATTTTCCCTATTTTTTTATACGAATTTATTGAAATTTTTTTAAAATTTAGAAAAAATTGCATGGAATTATTGAAAATCAATTGAGAAACTTTTTAATTTAAATTGAATTTTATTATGTGTCCAAAATTTCCTTAATAAATGGTAAAGTTACGCTAAATTTTTTTTAAATTTTTAAATAAATTTTGATTTTTTGTTTTTATAATGTTCAATTTTAATTTTCACAAAATAATAGCTAAAATTTGATTTTACTTTATTAAAGTTTGTATTAAAAAAATTTTAAAAAATTTCGAAATTTCCTTTAATCTTTTATAAAAATTTATTAAAAAACTTTAAACAATTTTAAAAAATCACCAAAATTTCCTTAAAAAATTTTATAATTTTATTGTTTTTAATGTTTATTTTTCAATTTACATAAATTATTACTAAAACTTTGATTTTACCGTTATTTCACCCATTTGCCTTAGGGGAAATTAACCCTTTTACATGCTCATTCATTCCTCATGATCATGTTTTAGCATGCCACACGCTATACAACCGTTATTTACCATGTTACAACATGTTGAAATTAATGCAAAATTATAAAACACAACAAAAATCATGTACATACTACCTTCTTTTTTAGAGCAGCGCCATGGTTTATAATTATTATAATTTTGTTGAAATAAAACAATAGATTTTATTATTATTAATAAACCAAACAACACAAAATAAATCATATTTAAACATGCATTAGTTAGGAAAATAAACTTAAAAACTACATGATAAACAAACAAAAATCTTCACATCATAACAAAAATTTACGCTTAAAACAGAAAAAATTAAAAAAAAAAAATCTTCCGTTCATAAGAAATAAAAAAAGTATGTTTAAAAAACCGCACGTTTGAACCTTGATTTTTTTTTAAAACATACAAACATTATGAAGTAAATGGCTGGCGCTGTTGGCTGGGAAAATATTTTTTAAACAAAAACAATCAACAAACCCTGTTTGGCTCCCCTCGGCCAAGAAAAACTCCCTCTGCAAGACATAAACATAAACCATAATACGTATTAAGCGTTTTTGTAAACTAAAGCTAAGATACGCTTAAGTTTCTAACAAACATGAAGATATGTATAATTTTGTTATGCATTGGCATTACTAATTATTGGCACTGCTCTCTTGTGCTTACCTCTTAGACTCTCTTAAAAGCCTGGGTTTATATTTATCCCCCTCCTCTTATGGTAAAGCCTCCCTGTTACCAGAAACTTTAAACTACTACCTTTTAAGGCTTACAAGAACAACAATAAAGCCCGAGATTTTTCTTTATTTAATTCACTCACCTTTTTCTTTAGCTTAATTTCTTAACTGATTTATTTTTTCCACGCACGTCTTTGCTTTATCTTTGTTGTTGTTTTTTTGTTTAATATTTCAAATATCTGTTGCAAAGAAAGCTTGTTGTGTTTGGTTTTATCTCTTTAACCTAAAGTTAAAGAGAGATATTATCATCAATGAATTAAAACAACAGACATGTTGTGTTTTTTCTTCATTGTGTCTAGTTGATTAAGTTTTTCTTTCATAAATTAACAAACAAATAACTAATCTATGAGTGAGTTTTGTATACAATGGTTATACACTAATATTATTGTTGTTTTTTTGTTGTTGTGGTAATTAAGCACTGAGAGAAATAGTTACATGGGAAAGGTTAGTTTAACTGGAGTTTTAGTACTTGTGAAGTTTATTAAGTAGGTGTTTATTAAACTCAGTTTATTGGCTTTGTTTTTGGAGTTTTTGTTGAGAGTTAATTAACTTAACTGGGAGAAATTGTTATAAAATAAATGTTTGTTTAACTGAAGTTTTATAAAACACAGTTTATTAAAAAATCTTCTTTGTTTTTTAATAATTTTTATGATCTTTGGAAGTTTTGTCATATTATTTGTTCTGAGTTTAGCTTAACTTTGAAAATGGCCCAATTCCACGAAAAATATTTCTTGACTCAATTTTTTTAACAAAATCTAAAAAAGATTTAATTTAATGCATATTATTATTTCTATAGAAAATTTTGTGTTTAACAGTATTTTGTATAGAAAATATTGTGTATGACAGTTTTTCTATAGTACATTTTGTGTATAACAGTTTTTCTATAGGCAATTTTATGTATAACAGTTTTTTTTTTGTAGAAATTCAGTGTATTACAGTTTTTTCTATAAAAAATTCTGTGTATTACAGTTTTTACTATAGAAATTTATGTATATAACATAATTTTCTGATAAAAATAATAAAATATTAAAGTTTTAGTAATCTGGGGTTAAAATTGTAGTATTTGTATATTATTTTTAACGAAAATTTAATTTTCCATCCCTGCCTTGTTAAATCTCAAATGATACTAAAATAAATCAACTCTGGGTTATTACTATCCTTAATGCAAGTGATGCCAATTTATCATTTGAATAATATAAATATTCCTTTGTTTATAAAGAGTTACCTTCTTTGGGGCGTAAAGTCCAATAAATATCCCTTTATAAAGAATTAGCTTGTGAAAATCAGCATTTCTTTTAGAAATATTTCTATATTGGCTATAAATACTAAAATACATACATTTTTATAAGGATAATGTTTAAGTTCGAAAATTTTCACTTTATAAAGGGTTAGTCAGCATCAGTGAAGAATTTCCTTTAATGTGAGAAAAGTTTAGTTCTTTCAGCTTAGACTTTGTTTAAAAAACTAAATTAATTACACAAAAAACCCAAAATCGTAAAATAGTGGCAAATTAGGCATATTGTAAGCCCTAGACTTTATTGTTATATAACCTGACTGACAGTTCAAATTTAGTTCGTTTTTACCAGTGTATTTCGTAATACTCATTAATTTGTCAGACCCCTTTATGCTCTTTTCGTATGGTATAAGGCTTTTTTCTCTCTATTCCATGTACGAACTTCTTGAAAATGCTTAATAAATTTCTTTGACTTCTCACGGTTTACTTTTATAGTAGTTACGAGTACGTTGTATTTATTATTGTCTTTTTCTCTTTACTATTTTATTTTAAAGTTTGTTTATTTATTCTTTTTGTTGTTTTGTTATTGTTTTTGTATTTATTTATTTCTTTCATTATTATTGTTATTATACCTTATTTGGGATAATAAAATAAATAAAAACCATGTAAATACCAAAGATTTGCTTTGTTATAAAAACTTAGCACTTTTATTCAAAATTGAAGTTTTTTTTTTTAACACTTTATTAAACAAATTTGGTTGGTGGTGGGAATAGGAAATTTGGTTATTTATTAGCTTTTTTAAGAAATCATTAAAATATACTATAAATTTCTTATCTAAATATTGAATTTGCAAAAATATCAATAATTTTCTAATCAGTTAGTATTTTACTAAAGATATTGTACAAACATTTTATTGTTTAAAAATGTGTCATCGTTTATGGGATTTTTTATTTGTTTTGCGATTTTGAGAAATTACCTCATTTGGGGAGGGGATTTTCTCTATGTAAATAAATAATTTCACAAGTTATTTTTTTTTTTGTTACTTTCCTGTAATAGATAAGAGTATTTACTATATAATTGATTAGTAATTGCTTTTATAAATTTAAACAGATTTAATTTAAGATTAAAGTAAGTTTGTGTATTTTGACACTTAAACTGAATTGTAATTAAGCTAAATTAGCGGTAATTTGTCTTTGAAGTTTAAGTAGGTTGTTGGAGGGTTTAATTAAACTTTTGTTAACTATTACATGTATTTAAAAACTTGTTTTAGTTAAGTAATTTAATTAAACTCCGGTAAATAACACGGTAGTTGGCTTTGAATTTTAAAACCCTTAACATTTTGTTAAACCAGTATTTTGGTTTTAACATAAAGGGTGTAATTAAGCTCTTGTTAACTCTTATAGTATGTATATAACAACATATTTAAGTTAAGAAATTTAATTTAACTCTTGTTAAAGTTAAGTAATTTATTTTTTTAAACAAAAACCAGCAGCTTTTAAATTTTTAATATTTTATGCTTTTTAAAATAGTTTATAAACTATAGCAAAATAATGATAGTCTCCATTTAAATTTAGCTTGTACATATAATTTGTGAAATTCCTAGCAATTTGAAATAATTGAAATTGTAATGCTTAACAGCTGCTGCTGCTCCTAAATTTATATACATACATATTATACAGTCTGGATCTAGCAAACAATTTGCCATAGTATTTGGAATTAATGCCGCAACAACAACAGCATGTATAATATACATTGTATATGTATGTTTAAGCATTTGGCTTGTTATCTTTACGCACACGTTTCTTTTCAACAATTTTCCAAATAACCTACAGAAGAAAAAACAAAAATTATTGAAATTCCTTTAAGCTGTGTTTAGAAGAAAACCGGCCGGCCCTCATATAATTTTGAGTTTGGTATTTTATCTCTCACCTGCATTTAGCAGGTATTAAACTTAGTTTTACATTAAATTGCAGCTGTTTTTTTTTTTTTTTGGAAATAATGTTTGTTTCAATTTTAACTCTCTAGGTGTTCCATCTTGTGTTTACTTTTTCCAAAAGTGTTATATTTTGTTGGTCTTCTTTTTTATCTTAAAATTTTCAACAATAATTTACTGTTTTTATGTTTATTTTTCTGTTTCTTTTAAAGTTTGGCAATAGTTACTTCCCGCTGAAAAACAAGATAAGATAGTTTACCTAGGTAGGTTTTTTGGGTAACAAAAAGATTTTTTTTTAATTTTAAGATCTCTTCAAATAAATTTGTATAAATTAGCATTTATAACAAATATTGTGGGTGATTTTTTTCAATCTTACTTCTTTTCCATTTAATTATTGTGGGAATATTTGTTTCTTAATCACAAACTTGTTTAAAATTCTCTTAAACTTTTGTTTAAATGTGGCTAAACACAAACATTTGTTCTGGTTTCATATTTATAAACAAGTTTTTCTTAATGTTTACAATTATATTAAACGATTTATTAAACAAACAATAAAAACAAATATATATCAAGGCATTTTAAACCAAAATATAAAACAAAGATACATTATATAATAGGGAATGCATTTCTTAAACTTGGTATATAAAAAAATACAAATTGCTTAAAAACCCCGCTATTATAAACTGTTCTTTAATATTTATTCTAATTTTAAATACTAATTTCCCTAATCCTTGTTTACATATCAAAAAAGTACTAAAAAATCAACTATCTCTCTTTATTGCAAGTAATGCCAATATCCTGTTTGTGACCGCTATTATAAACTGTTCTTTAATCTTTATTCTAATTTTTAATACTAATTCCCTAATCCTTGTTTACATATCAAAAAGTACTAAAAAATCAACTCTGTCTTTTTACTCTCCTATCTCTCGTTAAAGCAAGTGATGCCAATATCCTGTTTGTACAAATTAAATATCCCTTTGTTTATAAAGAGTTCCCTATTAGTGTGCAAGTGAAAATCGCCATTTTCTTTAGAAAAATTTCTATTTTAACTAAAACTTGTAGAGTTTCTTTAAAACTTTAATTAAATAAAAACTTTAACATGCTTCACTGCTTAAATTGGCTAAAACAACTAAAATGTATACATTTTCTTAAATGTAAAGTATTAAGTTTGTTTTTCTCTTCTTTTTTTTTTTGCTGTTAATACGATATGAACATGTTGTATATTTGTTACATTGCAATGCTTCGATAAACAAACTTTATAATTTTCATTTCTGTCTATACCACCAAACTTATATTTTTGTAAAAGATAATGAAACGGAAGAGAAAATTGTATAGAAAAGGCGAATAAACTTTAGTTTTTTTTTTGTATACATATTTCTTTTATATGTATGTTGATTTGTGTTTTGTTAAAAATAGCTTCTTAAAAACTCTTCGGGCGTAGTAGATACAGATGTGTTTTTATAGGGATTCTAAATACACAAGTAAAAATAACTTGTCATATTTATGGTTCAGTGATGCATACATATACACATATACGTATTTAGTACATACTTACATTTATATAGAGGATTTTGTAAATTCTTAGAAGGGGTCTTATGCATCAGTGATTTTAAAGAAACTGAAATCAAATAATAAAATGTGTTATATGTACGTTTTTGTGTATTTATACATATATCTTTTTAAAATAAAGAAATATTAAAAGAAATCATGTAATGTTTCTTTGCTAGTTTTTCAAACAAATAAAGTTTATATACAATTCATTTTTATAAAAACAAAAATTGTGTTATTATTATTATTCATTACCTGGTAATTTATGTATAGACATAAAATGTATGGGTGTTTGGCATGAAATTATAAAAATTTCTTAAAAAACCGGCGTAGGTTTAGTGTTTCTTTTAACATTGGTTAAATGGCGCTCAGGTCACGTGTCTAACCAGTTGATTATTATGCTTAAACACACTTCTCTCTAACAATCAAAACACCCTAACACCCTGTTTTTTTAATGACTTTTTCCAACACAAATGAAAATCAAAGTCTAGCTAGCAAACCATTTTACAATGAAACATCATTTTAAAGCTAATTCATTGATATTGTTTGGCGGCAACGTGTGTCACCAATTAATTTGTTTATATTAACTAAATAACTAGCAAAAAAAACAAAACATTTTCATTTAAAAACATTAAAACGCCCTAAAGGTCTTTTGAAATAAAAAAAAACTAAACGGAAGTTCATAACAATAACATGTATTTTAAACTAGTAAATATTTCCATAAAAGTGAAAAGCGACCTTTAAAGGTTAAAAGGCTGGTTTACAAATGACATTTTTACATGTTTATTAAATTATAATTTTTCTTTAACTTACACCTACTTTTATAAGCTTTTAAAATTAAAATATTAAACCATGAATGAATGAATTAAAAAAAAAAAAAAAATTGCGTGGTCTCTTTACTACACCTGTATTTTACTATAAAAGCCGTTTAATTTTCCAACATGTCAACCCACATATTCAAATTATTAAAATAACAATAATATCTAAGCATGCGTGGTGTCATACAAATTAGATGTGTAAGCAGATCTGAATGTTATAATAAACACCCATGCACAATTTTTTTTTAACTAAATGGAACAATAACTATGTAGATAAAAAACAAACTAATTTAAAGATATTGAAATAGAAAATTACAAATTTTGAATAAAAAATTTATCAAAAGAATACAGCATGATCAAGGAAAGTTAATTTCAAAGAATATGATCAAATTACTAACAAACATAACAATGCAAAGATTTCCACTCATTTAAACGAATTCAGAAATATTTCATTCAATAAATTCAAAAATGTTAATTTACACAATTTATATTTTAAAAACAAATTTATATAACTTTTGTTTAACAATTTTGCTTTATTTAGTTTTATAATTACATTTTTGTTTTGAATTTGTCATGGTCTTTTAAATTTGCTCTTTTTAATACAATATATAATAAAAATATTTAATTATTTTTATGTTAACGTCTTACTTTTTCAACTTTGATTTCATAAAAATATAAATTTTTTACAAAACCTATTAAAAATGTTAAATTTTGTATGTTATATTAAAATATTTGCAATGAATTTAATGTTTTTGTTCATAAAATACAAAACTGTTTACAAAAATAATTAAATACATTACCACACCCTTTAAAAAAGGTTAGATTTTTATAATTTTTTGTTATTTCTCATTAAATAATATAAAAAAATATAAAATATACATTTCTCTAAGTGTGGTAATACTTGACATATGCAAAACCAGGTTTGCATATTGCAGATATGGCAACATCTAAAATGCAACAACAAACAGTGATGTCAACTAGCGCAAATGCTGCCATATTTAAAAAAACATTAAAGAATAAATAAATATTAATAAAAAAACATAGAAAATGAACAAATTATTTAAAAACTTTAAAAAATAATTAAATTAGAAAAATACAAAAAGATTTTCAGTAATTTACATATGAGTTTGTGTAATAAAAAACTAAAATCTAATTTAAACTCCATAAACACTTATTATTAATAATGAAATTTTAATTCTAATTGAAATTTAGAGTATTTTTAATTAAAAATAAATATTTTGAAGGGAAATTTGTATTTGTTTTATCAAGAATTCTTTTTATATATATATATTTTTTTTTCTAAGAAAATTCATAATTAACACGCCATTAGTAAGTGTTTATGGGCTTTGAGCAAGTATACATATGTAATAACCACAATTTTATTGTTTTAAATTCTATTGTAATTAAAATATCATAATTGTATCATAACAATTTTTTTTATCACTCTTCTTTGTATACCAACATCCAGCTGTATTTCGAGTACATACTTGTACACATAACAAAGATGATGATAATTATTCTGAAGTAGTTTAAATAACAACTTCAAATATGTACTACATATTGTATAAGAATAGGGCAAAATAGTACTTATTATTGTTGTAAACAAAAACAAAAATCTTTAGAGGAAATACAGAAAGGGGTGCTCAAAAATTAAGTATTTTCTTAGTTTACTATAAATTTTTTTTCATTTTTCCTTTAGTATACAGTTCAATTATTAGATAATAGATATTTTGTTTATATCTATTTTTTATAAAGACTTTCTAACAACTTGAACTCATATTAAACTTTATGTGCATACATATGTTTAAATTTATATTTTATTTAAGTTGTTGTGTTAGTTTGGAGTTCACCATCTTAATTGACCCTTAAAGTCTGCTAAAGTTTCTTTATTTTCCTTTTTTTTTTGTTTAAATTTAAGTCATTATGTTTGAAATGGTTTAATATTTTTTTTTTTATTAAATCCACTAACTGGTAGATTTTTTAAAGAAAACCAAAACTATGTTACCCAATATACATTACAGTTTTAAATTCAAATATTTAATTTGTATAAAATGTTTTTTTACTATGTTTTACATGTTATTTTTAAATTTTAATTGACTTTTTAACAAATCTAAACACATTAGCTTTTGTCACAGATTTCTAATTTCCTTATTCTAGTGATTTTTTTTTTTTAAATTGGCATCACTGTTTCTTTATTATGGGAAATTTGCAGCATAACGGTAAATACAATTTTCTTGTTTTAGTTTACATTTGTCTAGAAGTGGGAAATTTGCAAAATAACGGTAACATTTTTGTATTTTCTTGCTTTTGTTTACATTTGACTGGAGGTGATGCCAACTAAGTATTAGTAAATTAGCCTTTAAAATATTTCATAAAATTTATTAAACTTTATATGAAATATATAATTTATTGCTTAAAATCCATAAAGTAAACTAAAAATAAACAGATTTTTGTAAAACTAACTCTTGTTATTAAATTGTTTATGGGGAAATAGTTATAATTGTAAGTGTTGCTTACTCATGTGTGGGTTATCAAATTACTCTGGGTTTTTATGTCATATTTACTTATATTTTTTTTTTCATTCTCCATAGTTGTATTTGTTTAAAAGAAAGAGTTTATTAAACTTTGTATAGTGACCCATGGTTATCCATTATTTTTACTACATTTGTTTTAGTTGCAACATTCTGGATTACTTATTTATTTTTTTTTTTGCAACTAATCTCTGTGGTGTTATTTGTGTTTTTTTATCTATGTAGTCTGGTTTTTTTCTTTATTTATTATTAAATGAGCTTAAAACGGAAGTGTGTTTTACGCTTTTTATTATTTTTTTTGCGTTTTATTTTAAAGTTAAGCTGGTTAGTTAAATCAATTCTTGTTCCTAAAGGAAATTGTGGTGTTTAGCATTTTTATGGTTTCTTCAAGTATTTAAACCAGCTTAAGTAAGATATTAGAAGATATAGAGTTACGTAAAAGTTTTAAGTTTTACTTTAAAATAAAACACAAATATGTTTTTATTTTACTTTTAACACAAAACAGGGTCCTTTGAATATTTTTATATATTTACAGATTTTGTATTTTTGTTTATTATTGCTTCATTTCCACTTAGTCATTAACATTTAAAATTTATTTTTCCAATTTAAATGTATAATACACATGATGTTAAAAAACCAAAAAAATAAAATAAAAACAAAATCTTTTATGTCTAACGTGGGAAAAAACTACACCATTCCATCTGTGTAGTAATGTCTTCTAGAGAGTCGTCTCTCCTATGCTCTCAGTTATGTCAAAGATTTCTCTATTTTGTAGTTATTTGCTACAACCTGCAGGTAATTTTTTTTTTTTTTGCAATTTGCAATTGTTGCTTTTTAAACTATTGAATACAAAAAAAATTATGTTGTCTCTGTATAAGTTGTATTTGAAACTAACAACTGATTCACGATAATTTTTTTCTTGTTGTTTCTTCACTTGAGCGTGGGAATTTTTTATGTTTGTAATAAACATTGATCGGCATAAACGAAATAAAACGAGCAAACGAAGACACAAACTCAATAAAATTAAACAAACTGTAAATCAGGTTTCTGGTTACATGAAATCATTAAATTTCAATAAATTTTGTGTTGTGATTGTTTTAATTTTTTGGCCAAACATATGATAATAAAGAAAACATTTTTTGATGTTTAAATAAAATTGTCTAAAATTAAGGAAATGTTGCGCCATTTTTTATCTTTAAACAAACATTTCCCTTATTTCGGGGGAATTATTAAGAATTAGTGATAAAACCAAAACCCTAAGAAGGGAGAGGGTGGAAATGCTTTTCAAAAAAAAAAAAATATGTAAAAGAAAAGAACTTCCACACTTGAGTTTTATTCAACAGCAATTGGGGAATATGAAACCCTTAAATTATATCTAGACACTTAAATACATATGACAATTATCACACACAATAATGAACATTTGTTCTCTAAAATCCTTAGAGATTTGAACAAATGTTAAGTATTATTTATAATCATTTACAACCTTAACAAACTAAAAGATTTTCATTAGTACTTATTGAGAAATGTAAAGAAATTTTGATTTTTATTTATTATTTTTTTTCCAATATAAATAAAAAACTAGCTTTTTATTACTTTGTTTACAGCCGTGCTATATTTTGTTTAATATAACCTCAAATTTTGGTTTGTTTGTCATAATTTATTTACATACTAGCAACTCTATTGGTTTGTTTACGATTTATTTAACGGTAAATGTAGTGTTGCAAATCCTTATTGTTTTGTTTGTCATTTTTTTATTTTTATTTACATACTGGCAACTCTATAGGGTTGCTTACATTTTATTTAACGGTAAAATGTAGAGTGTTGCAAATTCCTTATTAAATTAAGCTTATTTAAACGGTTTATTAATGCGGTAACTATTTTTCCCTGTAATCATTTGTTAGGAATTCTATAGCAAACTAAATCATTGTTAAATTATCTCTAGGTATTTGGGTAAATATTTGTTAGTATTTTAAAACAAAATTTCTCTCTATTTCGCATGTAATATGTCATGTTTTCCTAATGATTTCCTCAACATAACAATCAGAAAACGCGATAACATGAATGATTAATTTTTATATATATAAAAAAAATATAATAAAAGAAACATTAATATAAGAAAATGTTTATTAATGTGAATGAAAAGAAGTAAAAAAGCATTAAACTAGTGTTTAATGAACAAATTGTTAAGCATTAGAAGTATTGAAAATTTTAATGAAAAAAAGAAAAGACGTGATTTCCTTTAGCTTTTTTGTTTTGTAATTTATTTATTTCTTTTGTACGTTGTAACCAATGTCTTGAAAACCATGGAATTTTCTTTAAACGTTATAAGAATATTAAATTGTTTAACCAGCTTTAACAAACCTCTAACCTAAATATGTATAAAGCAAGAAGAAAAAAAAACAAGTAATTTATGCATAACGATTTTTTCAACACTCTTTTACTGCTGGTTACATTAATAAGGTTAACAAGCAGAGATCTCTGATGTAGTATTTCTTAGAACGGAAGTAAAATCAATGTTCGTAATTTTTTTTTAAAAAAAGTTGTTATGTTTATGTTATAAGAAGTAGAGCTGTTATAGGACGTGTTTAAACTTCCTTAAAAAGCGGTTTTTTTCTCCAGTCTTTAAAGCAGACATGATATAAAGCAGTTTAGTGGTTAAAGGAATGATGTATAAAAGCGGAAGTTAAACTAATATTCATAATTGTTGGAAGATGTTGAAATCGTTGAACTCTTCTTCAAATATATCAAATTTCTTTTTTAAAGACTTTTGTTCATCTTCAAACCTACCTACTTGTGTACTTTCCAAAAACCTAAAAAAAATTTCGTTTACTTTACCAAATATCCCTTTTAAAAAGAAACCAACAAAATTTGTTTAATTATTTTTATATCAAAAAACATCTGTCGTTTTTTTTTTTGTTCAACTAAGCCGTTGCATTGCAAGGGGAACAAATCAACCCCTAATTCTCAAGTACAAACTTCAAGTCATTGTATGCAGGACAAAAAATAATAATAATTTGTAACGCTCTTTCTCATTCTGGCTTATCTAATATAAAAAATAATTTAAGATCAACCCCTATTTCTTGAACTTATGAAAACTACCTGCTCTTTAACTATAACTGGCTCTCCTTAACTATTGTATTATTTATTTAGGTTTTATTTTTTTTAGATATAATACTATAATGAAAAAACTATCTTAAAGATCTTTTTTGTTGCTTTGAAATCAGGTTTTGGGTTTTTAAGTCTTCTTCTTTTTTTACTTACATATAAAAAAGCCAGCTGGCACATGCCCTTTATATATTTAAACATTTCTTTGTAAATGTTTGGAAACGCAGTATTTTTCTTTATACTTACTTCATACATCATCAATAATCTGGGGGTAGATGTTGAAATGTTGAGGGAACTACATGAACATGTGCATTTATTTTATTGTTGTTGTCGCCAGTTAGTTTATTGTTATTATGTATGGCACGCGCCAAGACAAGCTATCATCCTTATGTTCCCTTCACATTTTATATATCTGCTATAAAAAGCTTCTGTAAATGTTATTTTTGCACTTGTTTTTTGTTTTATTTTTTGTCTTTCTTTAATACACATGTCGTTTGTTGAGCTAAATTTAAACAAGAAAAACATTTAACCACATCCTTAAGTTTATACAAATATAAAGGAATTTAATTTTAAACTTTATATAGAAAAGTAAGATCAATTAAATTTTGTTTTAATGGTTTTAGAGTTTTTTTTTTTTTTTTTTTGCAAAAACTTACAATTAGCAACACTTCCCAATAGAGATGTCATTAAGGGACAGTATTGCCAATTTGCTTTACTTTTGTTGGCGTAATGCATATGAAGTTTCAAGTATTGTATGGGCAGATATAGAAAAGTTGATACGATCGTACTTTTTCTGATACTATTTCATACTCAAAAGTACCGTAGTACTCCCCTGTATATAACAGTATTTTCAATAGAAAATCTTCTGTACAGCAGTAGTTTCTATAGAAAATCTTGTACTCTGGGGGTGAAAAATGTATTATTTTAATATTGTATATTTTGTTAGCAAACATTTAATGCTTTTTAAAAATCCATGTACAATTTTACACAAATTTAATAGCAAAATTAATTATTTTCTTATATTTCATGTATAAATTTTTATGCAATCTTTACTAACTTCCTTTCATTTTTATTCAATCCCTTTGCAGTACGTCGTTCACCATCATCTTGCCCTGGTCCCAACAACTTGCCACCCCTACAATTTCACCACGTTCACGGCGACAACATACGCATTTCCCGCGATGGTACACTGGCACGTCGTTTCGAGAGTTTCTGTCGCGCCATCACCTTTTCGGCCCGTCCCGTACGCATTAACGAACGTATTTGTGTGAAGTTTGCTGAAATTTCTAATAATTGGAATGGCGGCATACGTTTCGGTTTCACTAGCAATGATCCCTCCACTTTGGAGGGCACACTACCCAAATATGCCTGTCCCGATTTAACGAATCGTCCTGGCTTCTGGGCTAAAGCGTTGCATGAGCAATACTGCGAGAAGGACAATGTTCTGTACTACTATGTCAATTCGGCGGGAGATGTTATTTATGGCATCAACAATGAGGAGAAGGGTGTGATATTGTCGGGTATTGACACCAGAGGTTTACTATGGACTATTATTGATATTTATGGCAATTGTACGGGTATTGAGTTTTTGGATGCTCGCATTTATATGTATCAACAAAGTGGTGGTGTGGGCATGCCACCCGCTTTAATGGCACCAGGTATGACAGGCACTTTGCCTGGTCCACAGATGGCAGGCGGAGGTTTGAATCCTCATCATCCTAATCAACAGTCGAGAAGATCCCTGCCAGCCGGTCAGTATGAACATGAATTGGAGCGCACCGTTATGACTTCTATGCAGTCCCTTAATTTGGCCAGCGATCAAGTAGCGTTGGCTTCTGATTTAGCCAATGGCTTGCCCCCACTAAGATATAATGCCAATGGTCGTTTGATTCCCGTACCCTTTCACATTACCAAAGGACGTAATGTACGTTTATCGCACGACCGCTTTATAGCCTCACGCACAGAAAATGATTTCTGTCAAGGTTATGTTTTCACTGCCCGTCCCATCAGAATAGGGGAGAAAATAATTGTGCAAATACTGAAAACCGAACAAATGTATGTGGGCGCCTTGGCTTTGGGCTTGACCTCCTGTAATCCATCGGCCTTACAGCCCGGAGATTTGCCCAATGATTCTGATTTCCTATTAGATCGTCCCGAATACTGGGTGGTGAGCAAGGATATAGCAGCCGCCCCTCAAAGAGGTGATGAGATTGCCTTCTTTGTGGCGCCCAATGGGGAAGTGACCATTAGTAAAAATAATGGCCCCGCGGTAGTGGTGATGCATGTCGATCAATCTTTACAATTGTGGGCCTTTTTGGATGTCTATGGTTCTACCCAGTCGGTACGCATGTTCCGTCAACAACTGCCCAATATGGTAAATTATCCGCCCTCGGCCGTGGCTGGCTCTTCGCAGCGCATAGTCAACCTGCCCGTTTCCGAGTCAATCAATAGTCTGAATAGTCAAATCTCTGAGAATCGCAAAATCATACACCCATCCCAGTTGAATGTAACACACGGCACTATAAGCGCCTCCACCTCCACATTGGCCTCGATGCAATCGACCAATAATCTGGCAGCCGGTACCAACTCAGGTATATTAAATGGTACTTGCTCACCGCCCTCCGCCGGCGGTCGTATGATCAGTATGCCCTCGAATGGCGAAATGATACAAATACAGCCGAACGGCGGCGGCACAGTGTTGGTTGTGAATTTACCGCCTGCCACTTCAGCCATGGATTTGAATAGTGCTTTGTCGGCCTCACAGGCACGCATCCAGCAGACAACGAATACAACGAACTCAAATGCTACATGCTCAAGTGGTGCCAGCAGTAGTTCAAATGTTAATACACTAGTGGGAAATATTAATAACGCACAATTTATGGAGGTAAGCAATTATGTATTGATTGATTTCTTTTATGGCATATTTTATAAAGTAAAAATGTGTTTTATTTTCTATCTTCAGTTTTTGGTTAAAAACCTAAAAAAATTGTTGGGTGTTTTGGAAGTCAAGGTCAATGGCAATTGAATTTCATTTAATTTTACTGTATGTTTTTTTTATACACTTCAGCATGAGTGGTATACATTGTTATTCCGTTTGTAATTTCTACATTTTTCATTTGGATATAGCCATATCCACCTGTCTGTTGAAATCAACTTTCCGAAGCCCCCAAATAACTTACATTGATTGATAATCAATATATCCGCTATGTACAAATGGCTGAGATATAGACAAAAAAACACGACTACCTAGATGATTGACCTTTTTATCTATGAAAGCATTGTTAAGTCATTAACATAGACAATATGAATATCTAATGATTGACATTTCAAAGACCTTTCCAATGACGTATATAACGCCCTAGAAATTCGGTCCCACAATGGGTCAAAATCGGAAATATTTTTTAAACAAAATTTGTTTTTAATCTTTTGAATGGTATATGAGATTCGGCACAGCCGAATATAGTACTCTTACTTTTTTTTTTTTTTTTTTTTTTGGATTTTCAATTAATTTGTTTTTTGTTTCTTATATTTTTAGCCCCATACTGCCTCTTCTATTGCCGCTAACAATTGTGCCTCGGTAACCAGCAATAAATTAATAGATCACACCGATTCAGCTGGTGCTGAATGTACCATTTGCTATGAAAATCAAATTGATTCAGTGCTGTATAGTTGTGGTCATATGTGCATGTGCTACGATTGCGCCATCGAACAATGGCGCGGTGTGGGTGGCGGGCAATGTCCTCTTTGCCGGGCCGTCATTAGAGATGTTATACGCACTTATACCACATAAGTTTAAAAACTGATTGATTTAATACTGAGAACTGATTATGTTATTTTTAACAAAAAGAGAGTGAAAAAAAGACCTGAATTGAGCGCAAAAAGGTTTTTTTTTAACTAAAACTAACGAGATCCTATGGAAACTTGAACAAACTTTTTTTTTATTAGTTTTTATTTAATAAAAATAAAAAACTCGCAAAGAAATGAAATTAAACCAGATAAATACTAAAATTAATAGAAATTACTAAATTATGGAATAACACAACAAGTTTATTTTTTGTTATTTCTATTAAAAGAAAAGATAAATATTAAAAACACTCACAACTTGAAGTAACATGTTACTTATTTCAGGTAGTGTTGTAACCTTTTTAATACTATAAATATGGACGAAATTTAAATTATATTTGAATGTATTTGCTTAGCTTATTTATAAGTATTATGTGATTTTATTATAATTGTATTATAGTTTTTAAATTAAACACAAAACAAAAACACAAATTATATATAAAAACTTGGATTTAATTGTAATTTTTTTATACACACTTAAATGTTAAACGCAAACAAATCAAGGCCTTTTATTTAATTTTTTATGAAATTTCGTTTTTAGGCATTTTTTTTAAACTAAATTTATAATTATTTTATTTAATTAGCAATTGTCTTAGAAAATATGTTTTTTTTTCTAATATTTTTAAAAAAAGCAAAATCCAAATTAGTAGTTTTTAAACCAAAGTATTGTTTGTTTGTTTTGTTTTTATTAATATTTTTTTTCTTTTACAAAAAACATCACTTTTTTTAGAGATTTTTCTAAATTTTGGTTTCATTTTTGATAAAATTAAGTAACGTGCAAAATTTGTTGATAAGTTTAGTTTTTTCTTAACTAAAAAAAATAAAGTTTTGGTGCTGATTTTCTAAAAAAAAAAAAAAATATTTTGTTATAAAAATATAAATTTAAAACATTAAACATAAAAATCCCAAACAATTTATCACATTTGAATACATAATTCAGCAGAAATAAATCATAATTTTGTTATAAAAACCGATTTTCTATAAAGTTTTCACAATAGATTTATATATATTTTTTATAAAAATTGAGTTTAAACTCATTTTCACAATTTATAGTTATTTTAGGTTAAAAAAATAACCGGATATCGTGAAAATGAGGTTATGATTGCTATTCAGTAAATTTGTGGCATCACTGGACGCCATTTGCATTAAAATCCGTTTGACGTAATGCAGTGATGCCAAATATTCTTTTTTAAACGCTAAACCTTTACAGCATAATGTACTACTAGTGCAATTTTACTGCTTTTATGAAGATATCTTACAGTAAATAGAAAAAAATAATTTAAATCGTACACAAAACAATATGACTAATATTTTTGTTAAAAAAAACTGATTTTTGAAAATCTTTATTAAAGAAAAGCGAAATGAATTAACAAGAAATATATAAAATGAAACGTATTTTTGTTACAAAAACATATTTAAACTAAAAAGCTTCATTCATGAACAATACAAAAAATCAAAGAATTTAAAAAAAAAACAAAAAAATAATCAAAACAAAAGAAATAACAATCATATTTTCTAAATAAAAACAGATTTGGAAAAATACATGTAATCACTAAATTCTTTTAAAATTCCAAGAAACAACTTTCAGAAAAATCTTTTTTTATTTAGAAATTTTATAAAATTGCTAAAATATCGAAACAAAACGATACTCTACTTTCCCTTTTAAAATCAAAATGTTTAAAAATTATTAAATAAGTAGAAAAAAAGAACTTAACTAAATAAAAGTAAACAACAATAAAAACAATTATGATTTATAAAAGAACCTAAAATTTAAACTGAATAATTGAAATAATAATTAAAAAACAAATCAAATAAATCACACCACCCACTGTAACCCAAATGCTCAATATATATTTATTTACATATATGCAAAGATTAGCCCAAAACTTAATTTTTAATTTATTTTTTTTTTTAATAATTTTTAATTTAATTATAATTTAATTATAATTTTTATTTAATTTCAAATATTTTACACAACCCCCTCCCCCAAAAAAAGGAAGACATTAAAAAACTTTTATAACTAAATAATGTTTACAATAATTTTGATTTTGTATTAGTTTTTATATAACTTTATAATTTTAAACTTAAGTTTATTATGTTCTAATATAATATTGTATTTTTATTTCTAGTCACCACTTACAATAATTAAATAAACAAAAAAGAAAATCAAATAAAAATAAATAAAAAACATATTTTCATACCACAAAAACAAAAAAAATATATATATATATATTGGTTTTTAATTACAAAAAAGCAAAATTCTCCATTTTACAGCACCTTGAAAAAGAAAAATATAAAAATATCTAATAATTGACAATTACTTTATTTAAGAAAAGAAAAAAAGGCCAATCAATTAAATTTTAACTAAAAACAAGTTAAATTAAAACTCCTAAAATAAAATTATAGTTTTTTTTTTCCTTTTAAACATAAACCATTATTTTTAAATTATATTTTTATATATTTAATTTTAAATATAAATCATTAATATGTATTGTTAAACCTCTTAATTATGACTATAAAAATTGAATCCTATATAAAGACAAAAAATTAACTAAACTAAACCGTCATCAAAATGAAACTTTGTTGCAAAGCAGTTAGAAAACAAAAACGCAAACCTTTAAAAGAAATGAAAATTATTAGTATTACCAAAATAAAGTTTTGAAACATAAAATAACAACCACAATAAGAAATATATGAATGAAATAAAACAAAAATAAATAATAAAAACAAACTGGAATTTTATTTAATTTGCTACGAAAAGTAAACTATTAACAACCATATTTAAAAAAAAAATTAAAATTTATCAAAGATTTATAAAACAAATTTTGTATGGAAAGTTTATTTTATCTTTATGCTTTATGAAATTCATAATTTTTAAAATTTTATATACAAATCCTAATCTACTAATATAACGATAACAATTTTCTTTCCTATTAAAATTTAATAGGAAATTTGAAAATTTATGAATTTGGTGTTTTTTATGAAATTCATAATTTTTAAAATTTTATACAAAAATCCTAATCTACTAATATAACGATAACAATTTTCTTTAAATCTATTAAAATTAAGTTATAACTTCGATATATTTCAAGTTTTTACGTCTATTTCCATTAAAATTTTATTATGGCATGTTTTAATTTTAACGGCTATTTATTTAAAAGGAAATTATGGCATTATTATTTCATAATTCATATTGGCAACATCTATCTGCTAATGAAATCGTTGATATGGCATCTTCCCTACTAAATAATTTTTAAACATGGCAACTTTATGCTTTAACATTTCATGTTGGCAACATCATTGATATGGCATCACACATTTTTTTTGTTTACAGTTAATTTTCAACCATAATACTGCGAAATTTTTATTTTCTCCTAAAAAAAGTGGAATAATTAAGAAAAACTTGGAAATTATTCACTAAACCAATTATAAGCATGTTTATTAAGTGTTAATTATTAAATTTAAATACGAGAATCAGTGGAATATGTGAATAGTTATAAATTTTGTGCAAATTAAAAACTAGAGTTTGGTGTTGCAGATTTTTATTATAAAAAACACAATTATCTTAATATATTACTAAAAGTTGGCGGTAAGTTTTATATTTACATAAGTTTTTACAAGATTTAAAAGTTTTTAACAAAGTTGTGTATAAATTATGTTCACGTCGCAACATGTTCGAGAGTTTTTGTTGTTCCGAGTTTGCGAAGACGCTTTAATATTAAGGGCGGTGTCGGTGAAAGCGAAATAAACTTGAAGCTCTTGTTGGTTGCAACTAAACAAAAAATATAATATGTACCAATTTAAATTATATAATTAACGTTTTTATGAACCATATGATATTAAAAATGATCAAAAATATAGCCACCCAAAAAAATCTTCTCAGAACATACAATGTATTGAATATCATTATTCCAATATAAAGGTTATTTTATAAAACGTAACGGGTAAACGTTTGACAAACATTTTTTAAAACTTTTCATAAAAATTTCTTACGTTTAGTCGGATTCCATAAGGTTCATTTGGATACCCTTCAAGAATCAGATAAAAAGAAAGAAGAAGAAAGGTAGTGTCTTAGAGATAGCAAAAGGAGAAACAAAAACTCCAAATCTGCATAAAGAGGGAAGGGTGGTTACAGATTTGAATAGCCCCTGATAAAACCTAGTAAGTTACTTAATTTACAGCCAGCAACACTCCCAAGTTCATTTAGAAATCTGTTACCTAGCCATTTAAATATATGACTCTGTTACACATAATGTGCTTTTATGTCTCCAACTCCTCTACATCCCCACACACCGTACAAAAATCCTGTGTGCTATTATCCCATTTACCTATAAAAGCCCAAATTGAGCAATGATCGGTTATCATTCCTACTAGAATTCTGAGACTACACCTATCCAACCCAATTAGTGTTTTGGTTGTCACTGCATCCAGTTTTGGCTAAAAGGCCTTGGATTCTTGACAATCCGTCCTATTATTCAGGATTGGTTGGTGGAGTTAAGGAATCTTTCGAATATTAGCCTGTAGTAGTGACAAATAGGAAGACTTACTCCTCGTTCCCTAGTACCATGGTTTGGCCAGTTCATCTGTTATCTCATTTCCCTGTATGTTACAGTCCCCAACACAATCTGATTGAGTTAAGCAAATATCCAATTGTCATGGGAATGGGGAAAAGTTTGTGGGAACCCCTGATAAATAGTGCTTGTCTTTTTTAACATGGTCTGCCGATAATGACTTTCTCATATTTTTAGTTTATTTTAGAAATGAAATTTTGTATTTGCAAATAAAATGCCATTGACTTCCTATGATACACAAACTGCAAATTGTTTAATGTTATGCATACGTACTATTTTTTTTTTTTTTTTTTTTGAAAACAAACAAAAATAAATACATTTCTATTTTTTATTTTGTTAGAGGCAATTGGGTACCAACTTTATAAATATTTGTAAAACAAAAAGGAAATCAAATGTACTTGAACAAATATGCATACATATTGCAAATTCAAGGACAAAATTATTATACCTTCATTCGCAAGGTAGAGTGTGTCCACACAGACTGTTTTTAATCTTGTGATAACATATTTTCATATATTTGACATTTCTTCTTTATTTCATTAGGTTGTTTTTGTTGTTGGACTTTGGCCTAGTTTTTTTTTATTAACAAACAAATTTTGTTGTTTATATTTATAAGTACTTTGTTGTTTACAAGCGTATTTTTCACATTGGACTTTGTACTGTCTAAACTAGTTTGCCGCTAGTGTTTAGTTTATGACGTAGATAGATCTAGTTTTTTATTAAAATCTTTTTATCTCTCTTAAAGTTCAATAGTACCAGCTAATAAATATATTTTAATACTAATTCTAAAAATAAAAACAACCAACTTTTTTATATTCACTAATATCACTTTAATTATTTATTTATTATTTCGTTTCGATTCTATTAATTATAAAAATATTTAACATTATTAGTTCCTGATTGTAAACATAGATAATACTAATACTATTTCGTTTATTCTATAACATGTGTTGTATTTACACCACCATTCTGTATGATATTTTCAGCGATGGCAGACATTTCCTTATAATATCCAAGTTGTTGACTTGAGGTAGCTTTGCGTAAATTCGAGCGTGCATTTTCGTTGGCCTGATAACACCAAGCCTTGGCCATATTCAATTCATGTTCAGCGGTGGGTAATTGTTTCTTAACTGCTCTGCTGGAACGTGATAATACCACCACCATCGAGTAGATATCAATGGCAGCATCGGCTAATCTGTTGAGAACATTTTGTTGGTGCACAATATTTTTGCCATACTTCAATAAAAGTGACTCCACAGTTTGGCCAAACAGATCTATACATTCTGCGGCGGCTTTGCCATGTGACTGTAAGTCTGTCACTACATAGGGTGATAAATCGGTGCCGCCAATGCCAACAGTGCTGGCAGCACGACGAGAAGCTTCCTTAAATATTAAACCTAAATTAGCTGCGGGATTTTTGAAGGCCTTTTGCAGTTCCTTCAAATGAGAACCGGCATATTGTATGCCAGTCAAAGCCACAAACAATCTTAAAATGTCATTGGTGCCCTCGAAAATTCTGAATATACGCAAATCACGCATTACTCTTTCCAAGCCAGTTTCTTTCATAAAACCCATGCCCCCCAAAATCTGTATGGACTCATCACAGACATACCAGGCTGCCTCAGAGGCGAAAACTTTTGAAATAGCCGCTTCTAAATGATAATCTTGGCTGCCGGCATCCATGTTTTGTGATATTTGGAATGCCATGGATTCAGTGGCATATTGGATCATATTCATTTTGGCAATTTTCTCTTGTATAGCCGAATATTCCTTAAGTTTTTTGCCAAATTGTACACGGTTGTTGACATGATCGACAGCCTTTTCAATGCAGTATTTCATGGTACCAGCTAGAGTGGCGCCCATGCCAAATCTACCATTATTCAAAATGTTCATGGCCACTTTAAAGCCTTCGCCTTCTTGCCCCAAAACATTTTCAATGGGTATCTTAACATCTTCGAAATATACTTCAGCTGTGTTGGAGCATTTAATGCCCATTTTCTTTTCGGGTGCTCCATTAGTGACACCACCAAAACCTCTTTCCACAATAAAGGCAGTAACTTTGTCTTTCTTTTCGCCGGTAACTTGATCGGTTATTTCAGTTTGGGCAAAAACAGTCATGATATCAGCAATACCACCATTAGAAATCCATATTTTAGAACCATTCAATATGTAATGTTTGCCATCGCTGGACTTTACAGCTTTGCACTTAATGGAACCAGCATCTGAACCGGCACTGGGCTCTGTTAAGGCAAAAGCAGCATATACTTTTCCAGTAGACACTTGTGGCAAATATTTGGCTTTTTGTTCTGGTGTGCCATACAACAAAATGCCCTTGAAACCAATACTTTGATGGGCACCAATTGTAATGCCCAAACCCAAATCATTAGCACCTACAATTTGGCACAGTCTACCATACTGTGTATTATTTAAACCCAAACCACCAAATTCATTTGGCACCTGCATTGAGAAAGCTCCCAATTCCCACAATTGATCGAGTGTATTATCATCAATTTTGGAATTTTCATCGTTTTTAGCAGCATTATTAACTTCGGCAAAGAATGTTTCCATGGGATCAACCAAACTGCTAATTAGTTCTTTATCATCTTGTGACAACACATCGGGATAAGGAAATACCTGTGTCGATACTAGATTTCCACGAAAAATGTTGGCCATAAATGAGTTATTCGTTTTTGGTTCTTGTTTTGTTTCATGCTTGACATTGGTCTTTGGCACTGCAGCTGCATAAAATCTCACCAAATTATTTGATTTGGGAGTTTGTATAATTTTTTGTCCGATCTTCAACATATTTTCTACCTTTCTAGCTTTCTTTTCCTCTTACAATATACTTTAACAACTGGACTTTGATCACTAACTAATTTCGTCTAAACAAGTTGTGGAGGCCAAGACTAATCAATTTAAAAATAACATAGAGATAATATTGCCATATGTTTGAGTTTTCCTTAACGGTGACATTCATTGGCAGAGTTGACAGATATAAGAAATATAGAAATACCGTTACACAGTGTGGGGAAAATTTTTAACAGAATAAATTGACTACATAATCGATTTTTTATTAGTTTCTATTTTTTAAATTGTAGTTCAATCTGTGATAACAATATAAAAAAAAAACTGTGAAACATAGCATATTATTGATAAATAACCGTTGATGAATTTTTAATCGCGGATCAATTTCCCATTTTTCGTTAATTAACTTTGTGAAAAAACGTGAACAAATTTCACACGTTATTGCCGATTGGGTTGAAAAACTTTGTATTCTTTGGTATACTGGTTAAACTCTTTCAATACTTTAACAAAAGAACAATAAAAATAAATCATTTAGTAAATTTGTATAAAAATAGAAGAAAAATTTGAAATGGGTAATATTTAAAATTATACTACATCATTGGTTCACTATCCCCGCAGTAATAAAAGTGTGAATAAAAAATAAATTTACACCACTAGTATGAAAAAGCTGAAGCTAAAATGGGAGAAAAATCTAAGTTTTAAAGTCAAATTATTCCAATAGAGTGCAATTCGCCCTATATATGATTGTCCATATAATCCGATATTAATCTGTGTGTTACTAATAGAACGCTTAGAATACTTAGAACGAGTAAATTTCGATAACGTATACAATTATGAAAATGAAACAATCAAGAAAACGTTTAAAAAAAATTCAGAAAAATGCCTACGAACATTGAAAACATATCTTGCAATCGTATTCAAGATTCTGTTCAATCTAAACATACATAATATAAGAAAACGTCTGCGGTATATCTCAAGACCATACAATATAGTAGCCATTAAAAGGTTAGTACATAAAGGTTAAATAAAGTTTACGCAAAATCCCTGAAATCTTACAGCATAAATGATCAATGTGACTCCAAAGTGTCAATAGTGTATCAATATAAATACCTAAACATCTTAGTTGATCAACAAATTAAACAAATATTTTTTTTACCAAAAACCGATTTATTAACAACAAAAAAATTAATTTTTAATTTTTTGTAGTGTATAAAAAAATAAGATTCGGCTTTTCCTACGACAATAGGATCTTTGTTCCGGTACAACTCGAGTTACATTCACTTTATGATTGTTAATGACAACTGTATCAAACGCAAATGTGAAAAATCACAATTTTTTCCTTTGCGAAATTGCGATCTTTCGCTCAATAATGTATGTTATTGTTGTGACCATGCGAAAGTTCGCATTTTCGAAGGATTAAAAAAAACTGACGTGAATACATTCAATGATATTTTTTTATTTAACATTATATTTAGTATACATTTTCGAATACTACTAAAATATTTTCTAATCATTATAAGTTTATGAAATTTTGGCGATTTCTTCGTACGTGATTGGGTAGAGCAGTAATAAATCTCTCTGGCATTTATTTTTGTCTTGATAAAAAGTTGTTGTTTTTATACAAAATTAGTTTCTTCCGGCACCACTGTTCGTTACAAATAAACATTTACCAAGAAGATTTGTTTGTGGCAACAAGTGAGCAAAGTCCAATACCATCCATCTACTACATTTAATATACGAGAGGAATTTCATACTCTAACAAAATGTTGAAAATTGGTAAACAAGTGATTCAGGTTCCCAGAACGCAATATTTTCTACGATACTCAACAGCTGCCTTGCCCAAGGCAAAAGTGCAACATGAAGTGAGAGAAGAAACGAAAACAAATTCCTCTTTTATGGCCAATATATTTCGAGGAAATTTAGTATCCAAACAAGTCTTTCCATATCCAGATGTTCTTAGTCAAGAGGACAAAGAACTTACCCAAAGTCTGTCGGAACCCTTTGAACGATTTTACGAAGAAGTTAATGATGCGGCCAAAAGCGATGAGGATTGCAAAACTGATGATAAAACTCTAGATAAGTTGTGGGAATTGGGTGGTTTTGGCATACAAGTTCCCCAGGAGTATGGCGGCTTGGAACTGAACAATACACAATATGGTCGTCTTGGTCAATTCGTTGGTTATAATGATTTGGGCTTGGGGGTAACATTGGGAGCTCATCAAAGTATTGGTTTTAAAGGAATTTTGCTGTATGGCACTCCAGAACAAAAAGCCAAATATCTGCCACAAGTAGCTACCGGAAAAGTTTTTGCTGCATTTTGTTTAACTGAACCCAGTGCTGGCTCAGATGCTAGTTCGATTAAATGTAAAGCTGTAAAGTCTGCCGATGGTAAACATTATATATTGAATGGTACTAAAATTTGGATTTCCAATGGTGGCATGGCCAATATTTTCACTGTGTTTGCTAAAACTGAAGTTTTAGATAAAGTAACGGGAGAGAAAAAGGACAAGGTTACAGGATTTATTGTGGAACGAGCATTTGGTGGTGTGACCAATGGACAACCGGAAAAGAAAATGGGCATTAAAGCTTCCATCACTACAGAAGTCTACTTTGAAGACGTTAAAATACCCGTTGAAAATGTATTGGGCGAAGTTGGCGAAGGCTTTAAGGTGGCCATGAACATTTTGAATAATGGCCGATTTGGTATGGGAGCCACCATGTCCGGCACCATGAAATACTGTATTGAAAAGGCTGTCGATCATGTTAACAATCGTGTACAGTTTGGTAAAAAACTAAAGGATTATGAAGCTATAAAAGAGAAGATTGCCCAAATGAATGTTCTACAATACGTTACTGAATCAATGGCATTTACTATTTCTCAAAATATGGATTCAGGCAGTCAAGATTATCATTTAGAAGCCGCCATATCGAAAGTATTTGCTTCAGAGGCAGCTTGGCATGTGTGTGATGAAGCCATACAAATTTTGGGCGGCATGGGCTTTATGAAAGAAACCAACTTGGAAAGAGTAATGCGTGATTTGCGTATTTTCAGAATTTTCGAGGGCACCAATGACATTTTAAGATTGTTTGTGGCTTTAACTGGCATACAATATGCCGGCTCTCATTTGAAGGAACTGCAAAAGGCCTTTAAAAATCCTGCCGCCAATTTGGGTTTAATATTTAAGGAAGCTTCTCGTCGTGCTGCCAGCACAGTGGGTATTGGTGGCACAGATTTATCACCCTTCATTGTATCAGAATTGCAAGCTCATGGCAAAGCTACCGCAGAATGTATAGACCTGTTTGGTCAAACTGTGGAGTCTCTCCTAATAAAATATGGCAAAAATATCATACATGAACAAAATATCCTTAATAGATTAGCTGATGCCGCCATCGATATCTATGCGATGGCGGTGGTATTATCACGTTCCAGCCGAGCAGTGCAGAAACAACTAATCACAGCTGAACATGAAATAAACATGACAAAAGCTTGGTGTTATCAGGCTAATGAAAGATGCCGCACAAATCTACGAAATGCTACATCAAGTGAACAAATTTTGCATTATAAGCAATTATCAGCGATAGCGAAAAAAATTACAGAAACCGGTGGTGTAAATACGACACATGTGATTGAATAAAGAATTCCCGAACGATAGTAAATATTTAAATGTTTTTATGTACAATATTATAGAAATTTTAAACAAATTAAATAAATTAATTTAACTTATTTAAAAAAAAAAAAAACTATTATTTTAGGAATAATTTATGTTAATAAAATGTTGATTAAACTTAACGATATTTGTTTGCATTTTATTTGTATATTAATTTTTATTGGTAATCGAAAAGCGGTTTCGCATAAAATATTTTGTTTATGATAGCCAGCCAACTGGTATATACAACATCCAATATTTAAGCTTTTTATGCCTATATACCGGGGAATATGGATTGGCGACAAAAACAAACTATAATATCTGGTAAAATTGTAACAATCTGGCGTGGCGCCCATAAACTAGAGTTTAGCCAAAATGTTTGATGAATAATTTATTTTTTCTGAAAATAAAGTATTTTATTAGTGGAACAAGGAAAAAACTATTTTAGTGTGAGAAAATGTTTTTGAGGTGAAAAATAATTTTGTGTGTTGAAAAAATATTTTTTTTTGGTGAAAGAAAGTTTTTAAATTGTAATGAAAGTTTTTTAATTGTAATGTCGTGTTAGGTCCGACTTACTATTGCGTAATGTACGTCGTTGCAAAGATCTTTGAAAAATCGATCATTAGATATCCATATTGTCTATATTAATGACTTAGTAATTCAGATATACATCAAAAATCTAGATTGTCGTGGTTTTTTCCTTATACCGATTGGACCGATTTTCTCGATTTTAAATAGCAACTGATCCAGGGTATACAAATTTCGGTTATTTTTTTTATACCCTTCACCATGACTGGCAAAGTTTGTCATTCCGTTTGCAATTTCTACATTTTTCATTTGCGACCCTACAAAGTATATATATTCTGGATCGTTATATATAGCGAAGTCGATATAGCCATGTCCGTCTGTATGTTGAAATCAACTTTCCGTAGCCCCCAAAAAACTTACAAACATAATTTATACATCAATTCATCCGGCTCGGTCGCTATTTAAAATTGAGAAAATCGGCACACAAATGGCAACAATTTTTGAAATTTTTTTTTTAATTTTGAAAAAAAAAATTTAAATTTTGAAAAAAAAAAAATTTAAATTTTGAAAAAAAAAAAATTGAATTTTGAAAAAAAAGTTACTGCCTGTTTCTCTAAATGCGAACGAACGTTTTCTTTCGTATTTTAAACAACAAATAAATTTAAAATTTTGTTGTTGTTTTCAATATAAAATACGAAAGAAAATGTTCGTTCGCATTTAGAGAAACATGCAGTTAATTTTGTTATAATTCATAGTTTATTATTAAGTAGAAAAGGAGCATTAGCCCTAAACTCTTTACCTTCTAAGACAAATGTATATAAATTTAATATTATCGAAATAAATACAAACTAAACTAAGTATAATTTGGTAAAGGGTAATTAAGATTTGGCACAGCCGCATATAGCTCTGTTACTTGTTTTTTGTGAAAAGTCGTTTTTTGGGGTTCAACATTTAAAAGGTAGGGCAAATAAAAAAATAAGCTAAAATAGATGTTCTAAATTTTAAAGCATTTAATTATTTCAAAAATTGGTAGCCGAATACTAGGTTCGGTTTCAGTTTTCAAAAAAAAAAAAACGGTTTCGGTCAGACTCAGGGTATATGTTTGGTTTGGGGTTGACAAAATATTTTCCAACACAAAATATTTTTTTCTCCGTTTTTGTTTTTGTGGTGAAAAACTTACGCAGACAATATTATTTGCATAGATGTTTAGACGATGCCGGATCATCTGTCATCTCCACAAATTGGATTATAAATATTGTGTGTTGTTGCAAGTACAATAATCTGATTATTTACCCCCAAGTAATGGGGCACTATAACTTAAAAAGTTTAATGGCGCGCAAAAATACTACTAAATCCAAATTTGAATTTTATGCTCCACAAATATTTTGATAACTTGTAAACAAACTTGAAGCACAATAACCGAGATATGCGTAAAAAAAACGTTTGTGACCTTTGCTCACTAATATGAGGCATATTTGATTCTATACTTTATAATTTTATTTGAAACTCTAAGATGGTCTTAAAGAGCACTTCAAGGTTAAATCATGGTTGACTGGATTATCCAAAATTACTTTTCTCCGGCAGCACTGTTTGATACAATAAAAGATTAATTAAGAAGGTTTATTTGTGGCAGCAACAGAACAAAGTCCAAGATTATCTACTATATTTTATTATTTTTCAAAGTTTGTCTTAAAAAAAATGTTGAAAATTTGCAAACAAGTGAGATTGGTTCCTAGAACACAATATTTTATGCTTTACTCTACTGCTGCTTTGCCCAGGACAAAGGTGCAACATGAAGTCAAAGAAGAAACAAAATCAAATTCCTCTTTTATGGCCAACATATTTCGGGGAAATTTAGTATCAGCTCAAGTATTTCCTTACCCTGACGTACTTAGTGCGGAAGACAAGGAACTTACCATCAGCTTACAGGAACCCATTTCAAGATTCTACAAAGAATTTAATGATGCTGCCAAAAGTGATGAAAATTGCAAAACCGATGATAAAACCCTAGATAAGTTGTGGGAATTGGGATGTTTTGGTGCTCAAGTTCCGCACGAGTATGGTGGTATGGGAATAAACAACACACAATATGGACGCCTGGGTCAGATTGTAGGATATAATGATTTGGGCTTGGCCATTACTTTGGGAGCCCATCAAAGTATTGGTTTCAAAGGTATTCTGCTGTATGGCACTCCGGAACAAAAAGCCAAATATTTGCCACTAGTAACCACCGGAAAGGTATATGCTGCTTTTGCTTTAACAGAGTCCAGTGCTGGTTCAGATGCTAGCTCTATTAAAAGCAAAGCTGTCATGTCAGCCGATGGCAAACATTATGTGTTGAATGGTACTAAAATTTGGATATCCAATGGTGGTTTTGCCAATATTTTCACGGTATTTGCCCAAACTGAGGTTGTGGACAAAGTCAGCGGTGCCAAGAAGGATAAAGTTACAGCATTTATTGTAGAACGGTCGTTTGGCGGAGTAACCAATGGTCCACCGGAAAAGAAAATGGGCATTAATGCCTCCAGCACTACAGAAGTGTACTTTGACAATGTTAAAGTACCCGTTGAAAATGTATTGGGCGAAGTTGGTGAAGGCTTTAAGGTGGCCATGAATATTTTAAATACTGGTCGTTATGGTATGGGAGCCATATTATCGGGCAGCATGAAGTACTGCATTGAAAAGGCGGTCGATCATGTAAACAATCGTGTACAATTTGGTAAAAAACTCAAGGAGTATAAGGGCATACAAGAAAAAATTGCCCAAATGAATATAATACAATACGTAACAGAATCAATGGCATTTACCATATCCCAGAATATGGATGCTGGCAGTCAAGATTACCACTTAGAGGCGGCTATTTCAAAAGTATTTGCTTCCGAAGCAGCCTGGTATGTATGTGATGAGGCTATACAGGTGCTCGGCGGTATGGGTTACATGAAAGAAGCTGGCCTTGAACGTGTTTTGCGTGATTTACGTATTTTCAGAATTTTCGAAGGCACCAATGATATTTTAAGGTTGTTTGTGGCTTTGACTGGCATACAATATGCCGGCTCTCATTTAAAAGAATTGCAAAAGGCCTTAAAAAATCCCGCTGCTAATTTTGGTTTTATATTTAAAGAAGCTTCGCGCCGTGCTGCCAGCACTGTGGGTATTGGTGGCACAGATTTATCACCTTTTATTGTAAACGAGTTACAAGATCATGGTAAAGCCACCGCCGAATGTATAGACTTGTTTGGCCAAACTGTAGAGTCTCTGCTAATAAAATATGGCAAAAATATTATACATGAACAAAACGTCCTTAATAGATTAGCTAATGCTGCCATCGATATATTTACAATGGTTGTGGTATTATCACGTTCCAGCCGAGCAGTACAGAAAAAACTTCCGACTGCTCATCATGAGCTAAATATGACAAAAACTTGGTGTTACCAGGCCAATGAAAGATGCCGAACAAATCTACGCAATGCTACATCAACTCAACAAATTTTGCATTATAAACTATTATCGGATATAGCTGACAAAGTAGCAGAAACTGGCGCCATAAATACGACACATGTGCTTGAATAAAGAAATTTCAAACGATTACAATTTATTATATATCCATCCTATGCATGTTTTTATATATATATTTATTTATAAACTTATTTACTCATATTTTAAACATATTCAAGAAATAACCACGATATTATAGACTATATTTCATTCTTATTCATAATAAATTTTTAAATTTATCAAAGGCTTTTAAAACGAAATTTGTTTCATAAACCTTTGATGAATTAAAAATTTTAATAAGAATAAGGCCTAAAAACATTTTTTTAAACTTGACTTTAAATTAATGTTTTATAATTAATGTATACATATTAATAATATATTAAATATAATTATTCTCTTTTATTTATCCTGCCACACATGTTTGGTTTTTAATTTAGCCAATATTTTCGGAATGATTGTTTATAAACAGTAGGGTCACTCAGAAACTCTATTCGAAGTTCTACCATGTATAAAACTATTTACGACTTTGTTTTACAAAACCCATTGATACATTTAAATTTGTATTATGTGGAAAATTCTTAATAGTAGGCATGGTGGAAAATCTTAGATCACTATGATCCTGATACTTTCAATAATTATTTTATATCACATTCGTATAGTTTTGATTCTAGTCCGGAGTTCACGACATTTTTGAATATTGGATTCACTTCGGATGCATTGATAGGGTGAATTTCAATATAATTTTTCTCTTATAAAGTCCAACGCAGTAGGGGTCCCTAAACGATTCCTTTGAAATGTTTTAGAAAGATATATTGTTTCATATATGTATGTATATAATTAACAACTTCTACGTATCCTCGGGATTTTATAATTTCTAGCATCGTAACTGTTAAGAAGAAAAAATATATGAATTAATTGGAAAACTTTAGACCAATTAGCATTTTGAATACCTTTTCTACAATCTTTGAGGTGAATCGACCAATTAGCATTTTGAATATCTTATCTACAATCTTTGAGGCGATACTTAAGAATCAAACTCATGAATCGTATTGAAGCAATGAAAATATGGTAATTTTGGTTTTCGTGCTTGTGGGAGAACGTTCACAGGAATTTTGAGAGTAGGAGGGAATCAACGCTAGTTTCCCTTAATTTGAGAAAGGCATTTGACACTATAAATGCGATATACTGATGGGTAAGTTGCCTTTCCAATTTGGATTTTCTCTATCTCATGTATTCTTACCTAATTGACAGGAAACAATTTCTTGGAGCACATGGTAATTAATGTTCTAGTGGTTTGCCCCAAGACTCGATATTGGCTCCATTATTGATTCCATTTTATGTTAATGATTATACTCGATTTATAGACATATATCGATGTCGAAGATTCATGTTCGCTGAGGACATTCATTTTTTGTTTAGCGGAGGATAAGAAGTTCACTGATTCTCTGTTATTTTGGGCCGCCATTAGTAAACTCAAATTTTATCCGGGCAAGACAAATGCGTTGTCTTTTGGATTGATTAATGGATACCGGGACTGTTTACGTATTTCGTTTTAATGTAGAATTTGTCGACCCATTGAAGTGCTTAGGTGTTATACACTGCGTGCTCTGTTATCCACCGCTCTGGTTATGGATCCACTTAGCTAATTCAATTTTGATGGCGCATATTCGGTACTGTTTAGAGATATAGAGCGGTACAATGGAGAACCAACTAAGGTGGTTACGTTTGGTATTCATCAGAATAATCAGATATGTTTTTGGGCTATATTTCAAGGATTATGTATGCGGATACTCAATGAATTTTGTTTATCTTGTTCTTTTTGAGATTTCATAACTGTTCATAATTTAATAGTTAATATAATGAGGGCCGAATCAGCAAAATGTAATTTCAGGTTATTTAGTTTATCCCACTCTTCTCGGAATCTTTGTTTAATGCTGCCCAGAATATATAATTCTGGATTTTAAAGATAATTTTGAATAAGGACATGTTGGTTATGGAATTCGCTTCCTATTGAATTGAGAAATTTCAGTTTTACTATTTCGGTCATTAAACGAAAAAATTTGAATATTTTTAGGCAATGAAAACGTAAGTTTTTCATTGAAGATAAAATATTTATTTATTTGATATTTACAGAAGGCTTTTTAATTAATACACTTTATATTTACAGGAACATTACAATTAATACTGTATTAATCATATATGACCCTTTTGGTCTCGGCGTAATGAAATTAAAAAGTTAAATGAATATTATGGTTGTTTTACCAATTTCCTCTCCTTTTCATATATTTTTTACTATTCACTATATTTTTAATACAAATATGCTGGCTTTTCCAAAGATTTTGTTGGTACAAATTTAAACTCTTTGACTTGGCAGTTCTTTAAAATGTTTAATTTAATTATACTTATTGCTTGGTATTTAATTACAATTGTATGTCAAATATAATTTCTGCAGATAACTATGTAACAATTAGTAGCATATATTTTAAACTGAAACTTTAACAATAATTCACACATATTTTTAAGACATTGTAAAAACATACAGTTGACCCCCCCCACTATTTACCACTTTATTTGGCTAATTTCATTTGTCTCAACGTTCTTTAAAATATCTGCAAATTTTTCCTTTATTTTTTCATGTATATCGCTTGGATTTTGCTTAGCATCGACTTGATACCAATAGTCCTTTTCTTTTTCGTAAATTTCCTCGTATAATTTGGCAACTTTCATTTGGAATTCTTTTTTCTCATAACGTTCCTCACCATAATTGCCGCGATCCAATAAAGCATCTGCTTCAGCCTTTAAATAGAACACAAGGTCGGGTCGTGGTAGACCATTTTCAGGACTCATACACCATTTCAAAGACATACCTTTAGCTGCACTGTACACTACGCCCGAATAGGAATATCGATCGACCACCAGTGTAGTGCCGGACTTGAGTAAATTCAATATTTCATTAGTGTGCTCCCATCTGTTGGCTGCAAAGAGTAGATGTATTGTTTCATCATTTAAATCTTGTTTATTGGTCAGATAGCCATTAATAAGTTTTCCAATGTTGGATGAACGTTCTGGGAATACCATGTGTTTTACCGGTACAGCTGTCTTTTGTAAATGCTCTACTAATAGACGGGATTGTGTGGATTTTCCACTGCGATCACAGCCTTCAAATACTATAAATGCACCACGTTTAATCATATTAGTCATAATTTGTTTTTTTTTATTATAATTTCCTGAGGAATGTTGTAACTATTGATGATTAAATAGAATGTGTTTTTAAGATCGTTTGTTTTCAATTTGAATAAAAAACAATCGAAATTCGTATGCAATTTCTTTATATTTAAAGATGCCAGCTTGTTTAAATTATTATTTTTTTTTTTAAGAAATTAACCCTTGAGCAGTGTAAATTAATTATAGGTGACGTTAAAAAACCAGCTGACTATTTTTTGCACGATATGTTTTCTGACTTCTATCTGTAAAAGTTTATTTACATTGGCTTGTTAATTTAATCAGGTTTTTGTTTCTTTTAAGAAAAAAATAAATAAAACAGTGGAAACGTTTATAACATATTGCGAATTTGGTTCTCGTTTTCTTGGAAATATTAATATAGACAATATGGATATATAATGATATTTGAAAGTCAATTGCAACTATCCATATAATGCTACAGTAATTTGGACCTACAATGGGTCAAAATCGGAAAAAATATATTTTGAACAGATTTTTTTTCCAAAAATGATTTTTTGGTCATAAATTTTTTTCCACTAGTAAATTAAAAAAAAAAAAAAAAAATTTAAAAAAACTTAAAAAAAAAAAAATTTAAAAAAAAAATTATTTTTTAAATTTTGAAAAAAAAAAAAAATAAAAAAAAATATTAATTTTGTTTACCTTAAAATATTTAAAATGTTTATTTTAAAGTATATACTAAACATTAATGCAAGAACATTTCTCGAAAAAAACTCATAAAAAAATACTTTTTTTAATTTAAATACACATAAGTTTTGACTCAGTTGGTTTTGAAAAAATTAATTAAAAAATATATACATATTTGAAAAAAAATCGAGAGATTTTGATCCGCTATTAGCAAAAATCCATTCAAATGTGAATATCTCGTAAACTATGAGATATAAAGTATAGCAATATTTTGTGTAGGTCTTTTATAATTACTCAAATCGGAGTAATTATGTGCGTCATTAATTGTTATGAGCATATTTTTGCGATTTTACTGCGTATTTTATGCACATAAAACATTTTTTAGAGCATATTTTCGGTTTCCCGATAATAAATAATAAAATGACGTTATAAATATGAAACACACTTTATATGAATATAAGTACAAGAAATTTATCGATAATATTACATCTCTAACAGAAAATCGCAAATCGTTTAATTGTAAATGATGCCATATTTGTAAAGTAGTTTCCTACAGAATATACGAGAAATTGCAAAAACTCAAACTGAACAAAACAAATCGAACAATAACATTAAACAAAATCTTTGCAATTAAAAAAGCGATATAAATAACTTCCAAAATGGAATGGTATGTGGGTACTGAATGGCAACTTGAACGTAAGGGTTTACACAAAAAGGTGCAGGCACTGGAATTCACAAAAGTGGAAAAGCCCCATCAAGTTGCTATAGTAGTAATTAATGTTAAACGTGTGGAAAATCTCAAGGAAAGGGAAACACAGTGGCTAAATGAAAACACTTTAAGAACTGATCAAATCATGGAAATGGGTACAGCCATAACACCCATTGACTATTACTTAGAAATATTGGTGCAGCAAATGATGTTGGGTGAAACGGCAGAGTGCACTGTAAAAACCAAAACACCGGGCGAAGAGGTAAAGATAATCTTGACTTTACAAGAAATTAAAGAAACAAAGGGTATTCAACAGTTAACAGTACCAGAAATGTATAATTTGGCTTTGAAATATAAAGAGAATGGAGTGAAAATGTTCAAAAAGTATCCCATATTTGCCCACGAATACTTTTCAAAAGCTGCCAAGTGCTTAATATCGTACAAGAATTTTGAGGGTTTAACCAAAAAACAAGATGGTGTAGCTGGCAAAGATATGCAGGATCTGTTCATACAAATACAAACCAATTTGGCAGCTTGTCTGCTCAACGAAAAACGTTACGATGATGTGGTGTATCAAACAAATTTCGTAGACACTATGAATAATCCCTCAGAGAAAAGCATTTATCGTCGTGCCATGGCTTATTACCACATGAACGAATTTGAATTGGCCCAAAAGGCCATTGAGAAAGTAGCTGATTATAAGAATAAAAAAGATTTTGTCAACTTGTATCAGAAAGTTTTAAATAGTTGGAAGAATAGTAATGCTCAGTATAAGGGTATGGTACAAAAAATGTTTGGTTAAATTTTAAAATTTATTTAAATATAAAAAAAAAGAAAGCTATAAATTTAAGAAAACTATTTGCGTTTTATTTTCTCTTATTAAATTTGAATGATTTCTTCTCTTTAAATCCATTCTTAAAGCCCTTTTTATCCTTAGAGCCTCTTTTGTCCTTTAAACCTTTCTTATCTTTGAAGTCACCCTTCTTTGAGTAGGAATCTTTCTTGGAAAAGGAATCCTTAGAGTAGGAATCTTTTTTAGAGAAGGAATCTTTCTTTTCCAATCTAGGTTTTTTATTGTTTTTCAAACTGTAAGGTAGTTTTGCTCTCTTCCGACTATCCGGATCTGTGGATTTGAATAATTCTTCGTCTGGTTCTTCGCCTACTTCTTCCTTATAGTAGACAGCATCATCTTCCAAATCACTGTATTGGTTTTCTTCATCTTCACCTTCTGCTGCTGCAGAATTTTGATGTGAAGTTTTATTTTTCTTTTCTAATTCCTTTAGTTTTTTAGCCCGATTTTCGGTCTGTTGTTTTTTACGTTGTTCCTTAAGTTTTTGTTTCTTTTCGATCATTTTTCTAAGTTCTTCCTTTTCTTCTTCGGTCTTAGTGATATGATCGTGATAGAGCACCTCTCCGGTTAATAAACCGTCCTCAATTTTCATGAGCTGCATGGTCATGCGGGGACCAATTTCATATAATTGTACGGCTGATTTATTATTTTCCATATTACCTTTGCGCCTAAGAGTTTGGGGCAAAACAACTTGAGAGTTTTCATCATCTTCGGCTTCTGATTCGGAAGCATTTCCATCCCTACAAAAAGAAGGTTTATTTTTAATGTCTACAGTATTCACTGTTTTATTTTAATACTTACTGCATTATAAAATCGGCTATGTCTTCACATTTTGACAAATTGGGAATTTTACCCATTACCAATTTCTTAACACCTTTTGTTAAACCAACGGGCACAACTTGTATGGAATAGTGGCGCATTTCCACTAAACTTGTTTGAGGATTATACGAGAAAAGTACACATCTTCTTATGGTAGCTATATTGACCTAGATTTAAAATATAATTAATTTACACATTACTATTTTATATCCATCTGTATATTTGTTTCAAACTCTTACCTCTGCCAAGTTTATAGCTGGAAACATGTTTTGAAATGTTGAAGCCATTAATTTCAAATGTTTACCATCGCCCGTAAAGTTATTCATTACCACCAAAGGCGAATGTTTAAAAATATCCTCATCCACAAATTGCTTTTTATTTTGCGATATAACATCGTGGGCTAATGTGAACTGGTGTACTTTAAAAGTTAACGTTGGTCCTCGCGGCAGCCTTAAAACTTTAAATGACAATTGTGTGGCGGCCTTATTGAAAATTCCCATATGTGAGACATGGAAAAAACTACTAACAGCCACAAAATCTTTAATACGATTCATTTTCTTTTCCTTTAGTTCACTGGCCGTAAAGGGTTCCATAATGCGACGAAAATCTAAAGTTAAATCCGTAATATACGGGCACGATAAGCCGCGATGTATAATAAAGGAATGTGGTGCCTCAACCAATTCACTTGGTTCGCTTTCCTTAAAGGCAGCGGTACGCTTTTTAGGATGCTTCTTTTTGGCTTTACCCATTTTATTTTAATAAAGTTAATTTATTTTTTATATTTGTTAAATCGAAAAGACGTTCCACCGCGTGTTTTCCTATGCAAAACGAAATCAAAACAAAAGAGTAACACGTGAAATGTCAAAAGTGTGGGGTACGTTCAGTAATTTGTTTTTCTTCATTTTCTCTTTGGCTGTGTGTTCAGTTACTGTGAGCAGCTGTAAAAAATAGTAGTAGATTATTTAAACCGAAAGTAACAGATGGCAGCACTGTGAGCAGCTCATATGAGCTGTTTTTCGTGACGAAAAATGGGGGGTCTTCAAACAAATAAATCCAATAAGAAATACACGGTTTGTGTGTATTTCCTGTGTTTGACGTGAGCATGAGCCAGAAATGCTGCCAGACTGCTAAAATTTGGCGGCACAATGAGTTTTTTTTGTAACAACTACGCCATTTTTAAAAGAAAATACATTTTTTATCTGTTTGTGTGTTAAAATTTTTAACTTAAAACGTTAAATTTCCAAATAATTAACAATAAAAGAACATTTGAAGAGTTACAGACTAATTTTCCATTTATTCTGTGTTAATTTTTAGAAGTTAAAACGTAAGATTTCCAAATAATTATAAATAAAAGAACATTTGTAGAGTTACAGACTAATTTTCAATTTATTTGTCTGTTTTTGTGTTAATTTGTAGAAAAGGTTAAAAAGTAACATCGTTACATACCAATTCTTTTGGAAAAAAAGAAGAAATGGCAAACGACAATGCATTCTGGAGCCAGTTTCTGGAAATATACCAGTCACATCCAGCTTTGTGGCAAAGTTCCAAAGTGGATTATCCTGCCGAGTCAAAGGAAAAAGCCATCAGAATGCTTATCGAAAAGATGAAAGAGGTGTATCCAGAGGCAGGCAGGGAAATGGTATTGAAAAAAATAAATATATTTAGATCCTCATACAAGAGAGAAGTTCGCAAAGTGAATAACAGTATGAGGTCTGGATCTTCCAAAGAAGAGATTTATAAACCAAAAGTGTGGTACTTTGACCAATTAAAGTTCTTGGACGGCACTGACGGTAACGTCATTGGAGTAACGTCCATTGATAACGATATGGTAAGTGGAAACTTGTTGCAATAGCATCACTTTTTGTACCTCACTACACACAATTTGTTTCGTTTCATACCAGACATTTGTTAAGACACCAAGAAGTAGAAAAAGAGGTCATGGTTATGAAAATGTGCTAGAGGGTCAAATTTTAGCAGCGACCTCTAAATTGTTGAAGAAAGAGGAAAGTGAGGGACACTCTCAGCAAGATGAATATGATCATATGTTTAAATGGTGGTATCTGAAGTTCCAAAAAATTCCATTTGGAGTGCAACGTGAACTGGCACAGCAAATACGCTTAGATGTTGCATTTTGCAGCGGCAAAGGTTTGATCCTAAATATATTCCAAGTAAAACAAATTCAGGACATTTAATACAGTAATGTAAGCGAAGTAGCAACAATAACAGATAATGCTTCCGGTAGTGAAGAAAATGAATTTTAGAAAATCAATGTTCTTGAAAACGAATTATTAATTTTGTTTTGTTGCATGGTCAATCAGTTACTTTTACTTTTTCTCGATCACTTTGTTTTAGTGAAGTAAGGGTATTCATAATGTTACAAATTCAAAACATCATAAATAGGTATATTATTTAGAAACACATTGGCGGTATTCACAATGTAGAGTACTTGGAGAAGCTATTTATTGACAAACGTTTCAATTTATAATAGCGGTATTCACAATGTAGAGTACTTGGCCTAGTAAAAAAGCAGAAAAGCTATTTATTGACAAACATTTCAATTTCTAATGTATTTTGTTTTTATTTTTCTGATATTCTGCTCTTTTACTACATTAACAAGGCCAAGTACTCTACATTGTGAATACCGATAATGTATTTTGTTTTTTGATATTCTGCTCTTTTACTACATTACCAGGCCAAGTACTCTACATTGTGAATACCGCTATTTTCAAATTGTAAAACCCATGTATATTTGTTATAAAAGAAACAATTTTTAAAGCAACTACCTACTCATGATATTTTTAACTTGTAATTTTAAGAATATCGTTAAATTTCAAAAATACAGGCTACTTTTTTTTGCCTTCGACAAAAGTCTCGTTCTGGCGAGTGTGTGATGTAAGGCTTCGTATAACGGTTCCTGTGTCTTTTAATTTGGATAAACCCATAAAAACTCATTCAGCCCAATCAGAATAAAAAATCCACGGTAGTTTTTTCCCTTTTCCCATTTTCAACACTGAATTTGAATAGGAAAAATGGGAAAGAGGAAAAAACTCCCGCGGATTTCTTATTCACAATATTTATTGATAACAAGAGCATAGGTTTTGTCAAAATTGAATTTGTCAAATAAAAATTAAACAAATTATATTTTGGCATATTAACTAAAAAAACGGCCGTTAAATTTATGGGACGATTATGGATCGCAACCGAACTTCAGTTGCGTTGCCAGAGGGCAACTGGTTGCCAGTTTTTCAACAGAAATGATAGCTGGCAGTTGCCATCTGTAATACCATTTAGGCAACTGACAACGCAACTGAAGTTCGGTTGTCATCCATAATCGACCCATTAAATTATATTTAAAAAAGAACAACGGTTTAATAGTGCTTTATCCAAATTTCAATCTTTTTATTCACATTTTCATTCATGTTTTTTGATTTAAAAATTTTTTTCTTTGAAAATAAAATGTATTATTTTTTGAAAATAAATTCAGTTTGACAAAACACAAGCACTTTCAAAATAGATAAATAAAAATCAGCTGTGTTGTTGATTTCACCTTACTTAGTGCATCCTGTACCATATCTTGATTTTATTAAGGTTTAAGCGTTCCAGCTTCCTATATGAAGATATAGGTCGACTAGGGACTTACTTAAATCGATGTGGGATAATCGTTATACTCCGCCCGTAAACTTTATTTACCAAAAAAAAAGTGATCGTGAATAATTACAAGTATTTCCGAAATCTATGGACTGAAATAAAACAAAAATGCTATACGAAAACCCCTGCATATTTTAGGTGTACTGTACTGTTGTTATTTTTATAAAAAATGTCTGAATTTTACTTTTGTTTAATAGTGCTTTATAGCTTATTATTAGAAAAAACCAATAAAATAAACAAAAATTTTAATTTTTTTTACGTTTTTTTTTTTTTTTTGAACATTTCAACTGTCTTAACACAGAATTTAGTTTTTTTTTTAATGTTTGTTAGATAACATAAAGAAATAATATTAGATAACATAAAGAAAAAATACATGTAATAATTTCATTTGAATATTTACCTCCATTTTCTCAATCTGATTACCATTTATACGATATACTTCCAATTAATATATTTATTGTATAAGCATTGTCAGTATATCGCCACGATAAAAAATAACCAGAGATTAAGAAAATGGGGCTTAAAGTTTTACAATTACATAGTTGTCTAAATTTCCGGTTAAGCTGTAAGTGTTCATACGAACTAACTTTTAGGAAAAACACATAGTATAACAAGTTTTTTTTTAATATGATAAACCATACATATAGAAAAATCGATATATACATATATACTAAAAAAATTATATAAACTTAATATATATAATATATTAAATCACAACACGGGAATAAAAAAAAAATAATAAAATTAATTCACAAACGTACGAAAAAATATTTTTTAATATTTGTTCATTGTTTTATACAAAATTTCAAAAATAATTTAAACTTTAAATTTTAAAGTTGTTATTTTGAATATAATTAGTTGAAATCGGCGTTTCCGTTGAAATATTACATTTTAACTTTGTGGTTGATTTCAATAGGATTTTTTTTTTTTAATAAAAATTATTTTTTTTTTTTCAATAGTATTTTAATAAATAATAGCATTCTTTCTACTTTTTATAAAACCCTGTAACAATTTCAATTTCATACATATAGAAAAATCGATATATACGATATACTACATACATATGTATATGTATACTAAAAAAATTATATAAAATAATTATAGGATTTGATCAAAAAAAGCTTAGAAGTTAAAAAAAAAAACTAATAAAAATTAATTCACAAACGTACGAACAAATATTTTTTAATATTTGCTGTTTTATACAAAATTTTAAAAATAATTTAAATTTTAAAGTTGTTATTTTGAAAATAATTACTTTAAATCAGTGTTTCACCGTGAAATATTAAATTTTAACTTTGTGGTTGATTTCAATATATTTCTTTTTTGTTTTTGGAAAAAATAGAATTAAAAATTATATATAAAATAGTTATTCATTTTGATGGTAATGCTCCAGCACCATTAAAATAATCTTTAAAAGTATTACGAACATTATCACTTGAGTCATTTCCTTCCTACTCAGAATTTAAATTTGTGTCATTGCTTCTTGTATATGTTTCCTGATATTTATGTCGCCTTTTAATAAAATTATGGAGGTAGCAACAAGCCATCGTTATTTTTGTTGCTTTTTCTGGGGGTAGATTTATGGTTGTATGTAAAACACGGAACCGGTTGGCCAACATTCCAAAGGCGTTTTCAACAACTACCCTGGCTCTGGGCAGTCGTTGGTTGTAAATAATTTCACTAGTGTTTAAACTTTTAAATGGATATGGCTTCATTAAATTTTCCATAAGTGGAAAGGCGCTGTCACCTACAAATACAAATGGAGCAACCACATCAGATTTTGGTAATTTCTCTGGACTGGGGATATCTAATTTCTTTTCTAAAAACTTTGATTGATGCAACAATCCAGCATCTCCAGCACGACCATTTGTGCCCACATCAATCATCATGAACTCGTAGTCGGCATTTACAATGGCCATCAAAATTACTGAATGGGCGTTTTTATAATTCAAGTAAAAATCCCCACTGCCATAAGGTTTACAAATATTTATGTGCTTTCCGTCGATTGCACCGATACAGTGGGGAAATTTAAAGCGTTTGTAAAAGTTTTCACTTTCCTTTTTCCACTCAGTATGGTTTTCTGGTAACTGTAATTGAATATTTTACTATAAACAATCCATTATTTTATTGAGAACACTTTGTTTTACCTTAATGTAGTCTTTAAGCTGCACAATTATAGCTTCACACGTCTCCATAACTATTTGTCCAATTAGAGAGGTAGAAATTGCGGTAAGAAATTTGAGATCTTCAAAACTGTTGCCACTTGCCAAAAAACGCAAAGTGAGACTTAGTCTTTCTTCGGGAGGTATTACATGCTTTGGTCCGCTTCTATTGCATTTCGATATGAGAGGTGTAATTAACTCTAAAAGATGATTGAAATTGTCTCTATCCATGCGTACATAGTTTTTGAATTCATAATCTCTTAACGTCTTAATTAGGGGTGCCTGGCCAAGTTCTTCTCTTTTCTTATACATAGTAACACTTTGTTTAGAAATGCTTCTGACTAGATCTTTTTTGATTTTTTTTTCAGCTTTTTGTTTTCTTATAATTATACTCGCCGCTAGCAAAATTGTAATTTTCTTCCGTTCTTTCCTGTTGTCTAACCATTCTGGAAACATTATTTTTGATAAATCTAAAAAAAATTATTGAAAAGTTAAGTGAAAGAAATAAATAGCACTTCTTCCAAAAACATAGATGTCCTCGATGAGGCATCCAAAACTTAAAGTAGGACTAAATACCGCGTTAATTTGGTTGATAAATATTATGTTTTCCTTAATTTTTCCTTTCAAAACTATAAATATTGAATACTTATCACATCAAATCACTATGCAAGAATGCAACTACTTCCGTTATATTTATTATATTTTGTTTGTCGCAGCTGTACTTTTTTTTTATAATAATGGCGAACGCGACGTTGTCATATTTCTCTGTTTCTTTGCTGTTTTCGTCAGTGATGGGATTTAAACATTTATATTTAGTGCAAATTAACGTATAAATTGTGCCAAAATGGGTTCAATAGTGCCAAAACTTATTTTCACAAAATAAACTGAATTTGGATCTCTTTAAATACAATTTGTTAAATATATTTGCAAATGGCATAATGTGAGTATGATCCATTCAGGCGGGTTTTAGACTAAATAATAAATGTTTATAATATAAAATTCTAACTTTTTTCTATAAAAACTAAAAGTTTTTCGACATATCGTATATACTCGAATTATAGATTTTTTTTAGGAAAATGTTTGATAATAAACATGCCAAATTAGTAATGTTTACTATTTTATAAATTTAAATCTACCTATTAGAAACAAAAGTGATAATATTATAAATTTTATTATCGCCCATAATATAACAATAAAAAGTTAGAATCACTACAAAATATGTTCTCAATTATACATGCCTTGAATTGTCAGACTAATATAAAATAACAAATAAAAGTACAATGTTGTTATGGGCAGTTGTACGGCTGGCGGTGCTTACGTTCCAGTAATGGCGGACGAAAGTATTATTGTAAAGAAACAAGGTACTATTTACTTAGCTGGCCCACCTCTTGTCAAGGCAGCTACTGGTGAAGAAGTTTCTGCTGAAGATTTAGGTGGTGCAGATTTGCATTGCAAGACCTCAGGTGTCACCGATCACTATGCCGTCGACGATGAACATGCTCTCTATTTGGCTAGACAAGTTGTGAGCAATTTGAATTTACCCACCACCAATGCTTTCAACGATCAGTTTTTGTACTCAAGCAAGAAGACCATTAAAGCAGCCGAAGAATCTCTGGCACAGGAAATAGAAGAACCCAAATATGATCCCAAAGAATTGTATGGCATTGTGGGTCCCAACTTGACCAAGAGTTTTGATGTGCGCGAAGTTATTGCCCGCATTGTGGACGGCAGTCGTTTTACCGAATCATTGGTTTGTGGTTTTGCCAAACTATATCGTAACAAGGTGGGCATTATTGGCAACAATGGTGTATTGTTTTCGGAAAGTGCCCTCAAGGGTGCCCACTTCATACAATTGTGTGCCCAACGTAATATTCCTTTGGTATTTTTACAAAATATTACCGGTTTTATGGTGGGTCGCGATGCTGAGGCTAATGGTATTGCCAAGAATGGTGCTAACGTTCTATAAGAACCCTACAGAACGCCTGTTTATTCAAGAACACTGACAGCTTAAAAATAAAATTCTGTAAATTCAATTTAACGGTAAAAATTTATTAAAATATTTGGAACAATATTGTGATCTAAAATTGAGTGTTTATCAGAGATATGCATACTTTAAAGATGAAAATAATAAATTTGTTCTACTTTGCACTGAAGTTCATTGTACAATCAGTGCTCTGATAAATATCTTAATATATTAGAAAAAATTACCATACAATTGTGTGAAAATCGGCCATAATTGACTAGCACCCATATAAGTTCCACATCCGAAAATCACTTTAACGGCAATAAATCTTTTATAAAAATAGATATCGAGATGTAATACGACTCAAAATATTTTAAATACATAGCTCCCATTTAAAGACCACAAACAATACAGTGTTACGAAATTACACTATCAATTTGAATTTAATGGTCTGTAACGACTGCTTGCAACATTCATCATGTTTATAAACATTTCCAGTGCTCGAAACTTCTACTTATCAACAATGTTGATAACACGCTTTTATTAACATTGTTTATAAGTACATATAACAACATTAACTGTTAAAGCTGCTAAAAACTCTAGAAATAGAACATTCTAGTTTTGTCCGTTAGATAATTCATGAAACTCATTGGCACTAAATCCCTCTAAAACGAAGGCTATTATGTTTGGGCCAACTGCCCGTTTTTTTCCTGAAATTGAAATTGTATTGAACAATGTTGGTGTAGAACTGGTTGATCATATAAAGTGTCTTGGAGTATACCTGGACAGTAAACTATCCTTTGACTATCACATCGATGTATTGCACTGTAAGGTGGTTGGTATTCTGCGTAAGATATACTCGTCTAACATGTATTTGCCATTACGTATTAGGTATAGTATGGCTCATTCATTATTACTGTCTTTGATTTTATATGGTCTTGAGGTTTACTCAGGCACTGGGTCAATACGTTTTAGAAGGATTAAAGGTATATTTAATTCTGTTGTCCGGTTTGTTTATAATGTTAAGCGTAGTGAACACATTTCAAATTTTGTTCATCGTTTTATTGGATGTTCTTTTGATGACTTTGTTAAATATCGAAATATGATTCTATTTTATAATATAATCAAATTTGAAAGACCACTTGTACTGTATAGATTATTTACATTCTCACGATCCATTAGAAATCCACAAATTTGTATACCCAAAATTTCTACTTCTTTCTTTGACAAATCATTTGTTGTGAGAATTGCTAGGCAGTGGAATATTTTACCTTATTCCTTGCGTATTTTTTCGCAATCTAATAATGTGTTTCGTTTAAAAATTTTGGAATTTTTATCTAGTGCTACTCATTGATGATTTACTTGCTATTTTAAATACACTTACAGTTTGCCACTGATGGGACCTATTTAGGTTTATTTTATTTTCCAATCTATATGTTATTACGGCTGGGGAGCCACGAATCTTTAACTGTATATATTAAAAATATATATTAATTTTTATTTAACTAATATTTTGTAATTAGTTTATTATTGTTTCACCTCAGGTGTTATTACTATGTAATATTGTTATTTTGGCCATTTAGGCTTAATATTACAGAAATAAATGAATAAATGAAATGAAATGAAACTACTAGAAGATGCCACTGTGTATATAAATATGTAGTAACAGTGAGTTTTTTTAGAGAGATCATATGTGGTTAGAATTGCTCGATGTTGGAATGTTTTACCCAATTCATTGTGTCTTTTTCACACTCTAATAAAAATTTTTCTGAGTCAATATCGTAATAAAATACGATTCATTAAATTGATGTATTTGTACATAGTATATAATAACCCTAAATGTGAATGGGACATATTTAGTGTATTCACCGGTAGTCATAAAGTCGTATGTTATAAAATAATAACACGAAAAAGTATGACTGGAGCAACCCTTATAAGTTAGTGTGCTATTTAAAATTTGAGTCAACAAATACTTATAAATATTTTTAATAAATATGCCAAAAACAAATGAAACAAGTGAGCTATATTCGACTGTGCCGAATTTTATGTACCCTTCACCAAATTAAAATTATAAATAACAATTAAAATTTTTTTTAAATCAAAGTTTAATTTTTTTTTTTTTTTCATTTAAAAATTTTTTAAATATTGTTTTTTCATTTAAAAATTTTTAAAATATTTTTTTTTTGAATTTTTTGTAAGAAAAATTTTTTTTATTAATGAAAAAGAATTTTCAAAATTTTTTTTGTTTTCTTTTCAAAGTTTTTTTTAGTGAAACAAATGTTTTGCCAAAAAAAAAAAAATCTTGTTAAAAAATAATTTTCCCATTTTGACCCATTGTACGACTTAATATGGCGTTATATACTTCGTTGCAAGGGCTAGATGTAGAGTTTTTCCTTTCGACTTAGATTTACACTAAATATTTATGACAAAACATTAAACACAGCATGAAAGGTTTGATTATTTTAGGACTTTTTTCTTTGAAGCACAACAATTTTTTAAAACTATTAAAAAACTTTAGTACATTATGACAATATGACTTAATAGAACACCGTGTGAATACCCCATTATTATTTACAGCTGGGGAGCTTACAGTAGATAAAATATTATTGTATATAATGCATATGACGCATTTCATGTCAAGTGACCCAACTTTTGAAATCGATGTCTTCCGATTGGGATGAAATTTGCACCACATCGATTTCAAAAGTTGGTTCACTTGACATGAAATTGGAACCTTTAGTTTTTAAACAATAATTACTAAACGGCTGAACCGATTTTTACATCGACAGGGGTAGCGAAGCGCACCGGGTCAAGCTAGTATTCTCATAATGTCCTAATATATTATTATGTGTTGTCTTTCAAACAAAAAAGTTCTAAACTAATAATATTAGGACATTATGACCGTTTGAATCCCCCAATTATGTTGGTTCATTTACCTGCTCGCTTTACTGTTTTCTAATACTTATTTCATTTTACTCTTTAAATTTTAAAAATTTGTAGAACCAGTAAAATAGTTATAGCTAGTAGCCAAATGAACAGACGTTTTGTTAATATACATAAATAAATATGTTACTTTTTTGATCTCAGGTTTAATTACTATGTAATATTGTTATTTTGGCCATGAAGTCTTGATATTACGAAATAAATAATTTAAAAAAAATCATACGAAATATCGAGAAACAGCTTTCGGAATCTGAAGACAGTTCAAATACATATAACTGCTTTACGCCAAACGTGCAAACTACACACTCCCTAGTGTTCTGTAAAAATAATGCGAGTTTTTGTTTTAAAACAAATTCAGAAATTTTTTCCAGTGACCTACAGATACTCTAAGCAATATAAAATTCGACCATCAGTCGAACAGAAAAAATCTTGTTAATTGTTCAAAATTTTAATTTTATTTCATTTGAAATTATATTTAAATTTTATTTTGTTATTTTTCTTTAAATTACGCGCAAATATATATATATACTTTAATTTTTAATTTAATATTATATATTTTTGCTTTTAAATTTCTTAATTTTTGTTGTTGTTGTTTGTTTTATAAATTTAAAATGTAAAAATATTAAATTTATATATAAAAAAATGTATTAAGAGGCAAAACTAAATCAAGAAGTCTTTTTCAAAACTGAATTCTGAATGTAGCAAATCATATAAAGACAAAGAATTTGAGAAAATTAAAAATAGAAACAATTACAAGCGAAAAAAAAAATAGTTCTTGGTTGGTTGGTAATGGTGGTTTTAAACAAAAACTAAATAAATGTTAACATGAATATGAAGAGGGAAAATAAATGTGAAATGAAAGCAAGCCTACAAAAGAAACTTTGAAAATTAGATTTTTCTGGGAAATTAAAATGAAACTTTTGCTTAAAACTTGTTTTCTTTTTTGATTTGTTTCCTTTTTTTATATACTATAATATAATTTTTGTTTTCTTGAAAAGGAAAAGTTTGCTATATTTTAGTTTTAGATTTATTTTAATTTAATTGAGGAAAAAAAAATAGAAACGGGAGAGAGAAAATAGAGAAATAATTTAAATTATTAAAAAAAAAGAAATCAGTTTTTGTTTTTCGAAAATGAAGCTTTCTCTGTTTCTTATATATTTTTTTTGTTTGTTTTTAAGCCTTCAGAAAGGATGGTATTGATGAAAGCTTTCGTTTTGGATTATAGTTGGATTGTTGTTGAATTTTTTTTTTAAAGTTGTTGTTGTTGTCACACTAAATAACAGCTTCTTAGAGAATAGTAATGGAAATTATATTTAAAAGATAACATGGGCTTTTAGCGTGTTTCTGTTTCTGTTGTTGTTGATTAAAGGTGTAATAATTGTGGGGGCAGCTATAAGGCGGTCACTGACAGCACTGTTTGCGTACATCACTAGTAACAGTCGGCTTAATATCAATGGGTACATCATTGCCAGGACGAATAACATCACCTTCCGGAGGATCACGTATTTGTTTTTGAGAAACAATGCGATAAATTTCTATAATAAATGAAAAATATTTGTTTAGTTACAGTTTTACATTTTCGCCATTAATGAACTTATTACTTATTGTTTTTTTGATCTACTAACCTGTGAGTATATTCTGGAATGCAGTTTCAACATTAGTAGAATCTAGCGCTGAAGTTTCGATGAAACTTAAGCCATTACGTTCGGCAAACAATTTCGCCTCATCCGTGGGCACGGATCTTAAATGTCTTAGATCCGATTTATTGCCCACCAGCATAATAACGATATTTTGATCGGCATGATCACGCAACTCCCGCAACCATCTGTCCACATTCTCGTATGTCAAATGCTTGGCAATGTCATATACAAGCAAAGCACCAACAGCGCCGCGATAATAAGCTGAAGTAATAGCACGATAACGTTCTTGACCAGCTGTATCCCATATCTGAGCCTTAATTGTTTTACCATCAACCTACATACAGACAGCACACACAAACACATACATTGTTATTTGTTTAAGGACGAAGAGAGAAACAAAAAAAAAACACAAAAACACAAATTAGTTTATATTTGAAAAATTATAATTTTAAGGTGTTGTCGTGTATTTACATTAGTTGTTGTTATATCTTTATTATTCATAAATTTAAACCTTTTAGCCAAATTAACAAAATGTCAATGGTGTCGTTAAAAAAAAAAATAGGGCCTGTTTTCTTTTTGTCATGTAAAAAAGTTGTCAAGAATATTTTTTAAAACGTAGATTTGGGAAATGTTTAGAAAAAATCTTTTGTTATGTTAGCCATACACCATGCAATTTTACTATAAACTGTATTACCAACAATATTCGGTTATGCCCTACATCCAAGAGAGTTATACTCCTTAATTTAGTTCGTAGGAAAACACTTTCGAATTGCAATGTATTTAAGATAACTAATATAGAGTTAAATTCGAAAATGTTTAACAATAAAACAAGTAAGAAGGTTATATTCGGCTGTGCGAATCTTGTATACACTCCATCAATATTTGACAATAAAATCATGGATAAATAAAATCACGGAAAAAAATTTAAAAACTATATTTATTAAATAAAATGCCTTTGCCATATAATTTTAACAAAAAGTAAGCCTTATTAGGCCCATGGGTTTGATTAAAAATTGTATATATTAAATAAATAAAATAAAAAATCTCTATGTTAAATATCTTAGCGATTTATTTTATTGTGATAATTTTCTCAAAATTTGGTCTAACATACATGAATGTCATATTTCAGTGACGTACTTTTTGCGTTTCAACAAAAAAAAGGTACCCCTCTTAATTGGCCAACTCAACTTTTAATTTAAATTTACTTTAAAGTTATTATTTTTTTTTATATATACAAACATATTTCAGTCATTATATTACATTTTTTATTTATATCCCTGACCTAAAACAATTACTTTGTTAACCTTTGCTGTTTAAATATAAAAGTCTCGTTGCAAAAATTAAAAAGGAAACAAAAACACACAAAAAGAAGTTAAGAGAGAGAAAGAGAGTGTAAAAAAACTATAAAGTGTCGAATTTAAATTTATAGTAAGTAGTAGTATCCTTATTTTCAGTAGGAGCTAACAAACAGAAAAAAAAAAAAAATCAATAATAAATACCCCCACTATAAGTCTCCTCTTTTTCCATAACCTTCTGATTTTGTTTTCTGTTCGTCGTCCTTTTTGAGTTTTGTATTCCTTTACAACACACATACATACATAGATTTTTGTTTATGCATTTTTTTTTTTTTTGTTTGCTTCTTTTTTTTATATTTTGACAGTTTTGCTTTTGTATATTTACCTCTATGCTGCGTGTGGCAAACTCCACACCAATCGTTGATTTCGATTCCAAATTGAATTCATTGCGCGTAAAACGTGAGAGTAAATTACTTTTACCGACACCAGAATCACCAATTAGTACAACTGTAAAGAGGAAAGGAAATGTTTTGTTTGTTTGTTTATTCTTTTGTTGTATATGAGAAATGTGAATAGTATTAATTTGGAGTTATGTAATAGATAAAAAAAAATAAAAGAACTTTTAATAAATTTTTAAATTTTGAATTTTGTTGTTAAAAAGTTATTAGTGAAAAAAAAAATTGTTTAAAAAAAATTATGGTAAACTTTTTTTTTGGGAGAATAAAAACTCGGGTTAAAAAAAATGTTTCCCCGATTTTGACCCATAACGTCATCGAATAACTATGACGTTATATATGTCAATGGAAAGGTCTTTGACATATCTATCAACAGATATATATGTTGTCTTTTTAATGAGTCAGTAATCTAGATATATGTATATCAAAAATAGGTAATCGTGGTTTTTTGCTTATATCTCAGCCATTTAATAGCAACCGAACCGAACTATAGCGGATATATTTATTTGCGAATCATGTATATAAGTTTTTTTGAGACTACGGAAAGTTGATTTCAACAGACGGACATGGCTATATCGAATCCGCCATCTATAACGATCCAGAATATATATATACTTTATGGGGTCGCAAATGAAAAATGTAGTAACTACAAACGGATTGACAAACTTATGTATACCCTTGCCACTCATGGTGAAGCGTATAATAATAGCAGACCATTTCATTAATTCTTATAACACTAAGAGTCATCTTAACATTATACCTATTGCTTGTGGATTCAATATGACAATTTACTATACATATATCTAGAATTGTTTCCAAAAATCTTATTCATAGCTCTATAGACATGTTGCTATTCCATTTTTGCCCGGATAATTAACTTCCTTTTCTGATTGCCATATTCGACATGCCTCATTTAAAATTGTTGACATTGCATTTTAAAAATTGTATATGCGGTTTTTCCAACTGTTTCTCTATATCTGGTTAAATTTTGATTATTTGTCGGCTTTTTTCGTTTCACCAAAATACAGTGCACTCGTGGTAACGTGAACACCGTCTAACGTGAACACCGCCTAACGTGAACAAGCTTTTGTTTACATTGAGTACTCTGTAACGTGAACAAACTCAGAAAGCTCTATAACGTGAACAATTTTTTTCACTGCATTTGTTTTCTAAGCATGTAGACAACACAAATATATATATTAAATTCGATTTTTAAAGTTTCGGGAATCCCCTTATATTAAAAATGTGTTTGTATCCTCTAAATTAATATTTTTTGTATGGCAACGTATGAGTAATTTTATTTCAATGTATATTTTCTCGTAATCTCGTTTTTTTTTTTTTTGTAATGCATTTTAATCAATCATTTCTGTTTTATATTTCAATAATGAAAATAATAATAAAAGAATTTCACGTTCAAGCGTGTAAAACACAGGTTTATATTATAAAATTTTATATTTTTTCCATGAAATACGACAATCGCTAACGTGTACAATTTCACTAACATGAACTCCCTTGGTTTTAATTAGTTCACGTTACCGCGAGTGCACGGTAATAACGTTTAGAAATTTTACGCACAATTTGTCAATAAAACAGTTTTACAGTCAACTTCATTCAGTATGGCAAGCTCAGTGGTAAAACAGTATGTTCCTAGAGGAGAAACTCAAATAGGAGCAATATTTCTCCTATTTGAGTGATAAAATGTTTATTTCTCTGAAATGTGCATCTTTTGATGTTATTTAATGGGTGTATGATTTAAAAATTCGGGATTTTTCAAATTTGTAGGTTTATATTCAAAGTATTGGCCATTGTTAGCTATGACCTTTTCCCATCTTTCTGTCAACATATGGATTCCGAGCCAAAAGAACTGCTCATCTTTTGAGGCCAAGAACGAATCAAGCCAATATCGGATACTGTGTTTCATAGTGAAGCATATCCCAGAGAGATTTCTGCATCGATCGAAACAAACAGTAGTTGGACCGGGCGCGATCTGAACTATAAAGCGGGTGGGGCAAAACTTCCAAACCATTTCATGGCAATATGTGGCTGAGCGTTGTCATGATGGAATATTTCGATTTCATGTCTGGCCGTATGTACTGGGCCTTTTTCAGGTGCGTACGGCGCAGGTTTCCCGTGAAGGTCTGGTTAGATTTCATGATAGAACCCTTTTGCTCCCATCAAATACAGAGAATTACCTTAGCCCCATGGATATTTGGCTTTGGTGTCGATTCGGGTGGTTGGCCGGTCTTCACATACGATCTCTTACGCTTCGGGTTGTTGTAATTCATTTTTTTTCACAAACAATGATTCGGAGCAAAAACGATTTTCTTTTATAGCGTTCAAGCATTTCGGACATGCAAAATCGTCTTTCAAGGTCTCTCGGCTTCATTGCAATATGTGGCCGAGCGTTGTCATGATGGAATATTACAGTATATTTAACGCCCGTATATTCTGGGCGTTTTTCAGATGCGAAAGGCACAGGTTTCCTGTGAAGATCTGGTTAGATTTCATGATAGGACCCTTTTGCTTCCACCAAATACAGAGAATTACTTTAGCGCCATCGATATTTGGCTTTGGTGTCGATTCGGCCGGTCTGCACATACGATCTCTTACGCAAGTAATGATTCGATGCAAAAATGATTTTCTTTTATAGCGTTCAAGCATCATTTCGGACATGCAAAATCGTCTTTCAAGGTTTCTCAGCTTTAATTCGTATGGTACCCAAATTCCCTGCTTTTGGATGAATCCTGCTGCTTGCAAACGTTTTGAAATTGCTGCTTGAGTAGCTTCCAATGATTTTGAAAGCTCTTGTTGAGTTATACAACAATCTTCATGGAGTAATGCTTCCAATTCTTGGCCTTTTAACATTTTTGGGTGGCCTGGGCAATCTTTGTCTTCCTTGTCAAAATCACCACTTTAGAGCCCTACAAACCATCTCTAGCACGTTGAAACCGATGGAACACATTCACCATAAGCTTTGGTGAGCAATCGCTGTGTTTCAGCGGCACTTTAAAAAAATAAAGAAGTAAAGCAAAACTTCCCACATATGACCCTTTGTTGGTACAAATTCCACATATGCATTTCATTTGAAGAAAAAAAAAAAAAAACTTTGTTTACACTATAGTGTTCAATAACTAAGGGCCGTTATTACAAGGTAAATTTAAGTAAAAGGTAGCTTCAAAGTTAGCTTTTACTATTACGAACATAAAGACAAGTTGTAATAATGGCCCTAAGTGAGAATAAATGGCAGCTATGTATCCTTCAAAATGACATATAAGTATATTAAATACAAAAACCGCGTTCTAAAAAAACGTCATCTATTGTAAATCCACAATTTTTAAGTCAAATACCCAATATATAAAAAAGAATATTCAATAAATTGATAAAAAAAAAATAAATAAAAAAAAAAGTTTTTTTTAAAAAAAAACCGATCTTCCAATCTTCTACCAAAAAAAATAATATTAATTTTGTCTTCTTGTGCATACTAATTTTATTTTTGTCTTCTTGTGCATACTAAGGTCTAGGTCATAACCAATTATAACATGTAGAAATTTATTTAAGATTTTCCTCTCAATTATAACTTCAATTATTTGCTGCTTATACAAAAATTTTTAAACATTGTACTCAATTGAGTTATCAAAAAGTACACTCACTATACATATAAATATAGAACATTTTGCTAATTCCTTGTCTAAATAACTTGTCATATTATACCACTAATACATATTTTTTTTTTTATATTTCATAATCTAACAAGCAAAATTATGAAAACTCATTCCTACTTATTGCTATGTTAGTTGGTGGTTTTTTTGCGATAAAAAAATAAATATGTAGGCCGAACGTAACTATCAAATCAAACAAATGGAGTGAGTAGACGCAATTTCAATAAATGTACAATACATAAATATTACAAAATACAGAACGATATACATATTTGTAAATATTTTATTTTAATCAAAATTAAAAGGCGTAGTTAAGTGAACAAAAAAAAAAAAATGAAAATGAATGTCAAATGCTAAACTCAAAAGAATTAAACGAACGAATAAATAAAATTATCATATTAAAAATATTTATTGAGTTTATTTTAAGCAAACTAAACTGAATGAATGTGGTGGATAAAAAAAGGGTATTACAACAAAATGTGTGGCAAAAAAAAAAGAGTTAAAAAATGATGTTGAAAAGTTTGGTTTTTTGGCAGAAACACGATCGAATAATAAATAATAATTTTTACTTTAATATTTGTCCAATTCACAATCGGTGTTGTAGCTTTGTATTGTTGTATGTCGTAATTTTTGTATTAAAGTATTGTTTTTGTTTTGAAAAATATTTGTGACATACAAACGATACAACGCTACGACACCGATTGTGAATTGGACAAATATTAAAATAAATCTTCTTTTCTTCTTTTTAACAAAGTTTATAATTTCCACATCTTCATAATACACTCTTTAGCTTTTAAGTTTATGGCTTTTGTTGAACTATAGTTACAATGGAAAAACGCTTTTAAATACTACAAAATACGACGGCATTAATTGATGATGAGACAAGCTACTACAATAACAACAACAATAAAAGAAAAAAGTAAAGCGTATAGTATTTGTAGGAAACGGAAAATTTAATAAATAAAGTAGCATTTAATTATTAAGTAAATTGATGAACCATAAATATGATGAGAAAATGAGAAACGATACACAAATAAAACTCAAAGATATGAAAAGTATAGTGGGAGTATTTTGAACCCAAAAAAAAGTTATGATCATAAAAAAAACTGTTGATAATTTAATGATATTTTGAAAAGAAGACCAAAGAATAAATGCATAAATAACACAAGTTTCCAATAATTGGAATATATATGTATACATATATTGTTTATTAAATGAAACATATATTTTTGAGAAAGGCCATGTACAGTATATACGAGGTTGGGGCAATTAGTCCACGACTTTTTGAATTTCCCGGCTCTTAATTGAGCCGGTTGACTCCTGTCAAAATTTTAAAAAGCTGCATCATTTAGTTTGTGTTTGACAGCCTTTGATAGCAGACTATTACAGAATTGTGGAGAAATTGGAAAAAGTAAATAAAATAAAAATAAAATAAATAAAATAAATTTCGTCTCAAATAAAGGCTAAGCTTGATAAATACTATGGGAACTGTGCACCATCAATTTCAATGGTAAACAAGAGGTTTACTGAATATCATTGTGGCCGTACAAGTACGGAAGATGCCGAACTTTATGGACGCCTAGTTAAGGTCTCTATATCCTAAACAATGAAAAAAAATCACGATATTTTGTTGGCCGATCGGAGATTGAAAGTGCGATAGATTGTGGAAGCCATTTGAATGATCACTTGGGTAAGAGGAAGCTGCCGCGTTTTCTCACAATCGGGTGCACAAAAGGGTACACAGATGTGCAGTTTCCATGAATTAGGCTACGCAATGCTCCCTCTCCCGCCGTATTCTCCGGATTTAGCACCGTGTAAATATTTCTTGTTTGCAAACCTCAAGAAAATTCTTGGAGGAAAGAGATTTAACTCCAACGATGAAATCATCAACAAAAAGTACCTATTTTGATAACCTCGAAATTTTATTTTTTTTGAAAGAGATAAACAAAATTGGAGAAACGTAGGACAAAGTGCATAGAGCTCAAAGGAGACAAATGTTGAAAAATAAAATAAATTTTTTGCTAAAAACAAAATAAAGTCAAGGTAAACATTTAATATTTTAAAATTTAAACTAAAGAGGATTTTCTTTATTATCTATTTGCTTTATAACGAAAATTAATTTAATAATATGAGTGTTTGTACGAACCATAGATAACAACTAGATATAGGTAACTGAGAGCCAAATACCTAAGTCTGCTGTCAAAAACTTAATTCATGAGAATATATTGCCATGTATTTTGTTATTGTATCACCCGTATGTGTGGAAAGATAGTCATTTTTTCCATTGATATTTCTCTGTCCTTCTGCTCTATGTATATTTCTCTAGATTACGAACTTTACAAAGCTTAATTTTTAAAACTAAATTTTATCAACTTTGACACCCTGTATCTCACTTTGTTTTATAATAGGGTGATCATAAATATAATTTTCTCTCCTGTACGTACCATATTTTGCAATCGGACCACAAGTTGATCTTACGATCCCCCACTATGCCGGATTTGAACAATTTTACATATCAAGAATATGGGACCAGCATAATATGCTAGGATACTAAATATGGAGTGTCGTAAGAGATACAAATGAATATACAACTTTATAAAAACAGAAATCATTTTTAATTTTTTTGTCCCAATTTCAATGTTCATTCTTTCTTAAAAAATATCTCAAAAGTTTGTCGTCCAGGATTCTTTCAATATTTTCCCCGAAGTTAGACGGCCTAAAATAACAAACCCACATCATGGACGAAACCCTTGACTAATGTAATTTATAATTAGTTGTGGTTAGATTAATAAGAAATATGATGACAAGCTTCTTAAAGTGAATATAAATACAATTCTTTGAAATTTCGATTAATTTGAAAATACAGTAAATTGAAGCAATACTGTTGCAGTACATAATGAATAGGACCAAATCCCGTAAGAAAAAACCCAGTATTTATGGCGGTTGTCATTCAGCATGAACGTCAATTTCGAAAAAGAAGAAGATCTATCATTTTATGTGATCTGTGATTTTATGCATGTGAAAAATATCTCTGGCATCTTCAACAATTTGCATTAAAAACCGTTACATGTAAAGTAGTGATGTCAATTATGCATTTTTAAACGCTGAGTTTTATTATGCTGCAGTCACACAATACTACCCATTAAATATTGAAACTAGCCTTGTGCTAAACATTTCAACATATTTAATTTGTGACTAATATATTTAAATTAAAAATTATATAAATATTTACATAAAACCCAGACCCCGTTTTAAACATTTGGGTATTCTTAGATAAAGAGCTCCTAAGGGAGATTTTAAATTAGTTACCACCAGCTTAAACTTAATGCATTTGTAGGAAAGTGTAATAAAGAAAGTTAATTAAATAAAAATTATTATTAAAATCCAAAGTACGTAATGTAGGCAAAAATACATATTTGCTTTGGTAAAACCTCGTACCTCTTATTACTTATGTATACAAAAAAAAAAAGTAAACACATTGTTTGAAATTTATATTTTGCTGTATTCAGAACAAAATGTTCTAGTGACTTGGAAACCCAATTATGACTACATATCAACCAAGCAACCACTAGCTCTATTTCTATTAATCACTTCAAAACCAAGTGTGTTATGTTATGATGATGAGGTTTGATATGTGAGAAAACAAATTTTGGTGTGAGTCACTGAATATTTTTGTTTTATTAAATTAAATATTAATAATAAGCAAAATATGTACAGGCAAATATTCACATATATCAGTAAATATTTGAGAAACAAGTAGGGTTTTTAAGCAGCCATAATAATTAAAAAGCATATAACAATACAAAAGTCATTGAAAGTGTGAAATATGAATGATGCAAACAATGGAAATTAGGTTTTTTTGGTGGATTTTAACTCCGGGGTATTTGGGAAAATGTTAGCTTAAGAAAATTTCTATTAATAAAACAACTTCACACGATTCTTGTCATCACATTTCCTTACAATAGATTTTACTAACAAAATGTCTACTAATATAACACCTATAACACCCATTTGTGTCGAAAACTGTCATCACATTTTCTTACAACACTACGATACATTTTACTAATTAGGCTTTTAAATGTTTAAATTTCTTTAAATAAACCAATATGAAACTATTAATGCATTTTCTATTCTACTTTAACTAACAAGCATATCCTCTATTAACCAACTTTTGAAAGATTTTTATTAAATAATTCAAATCTAATCACAACTCAATAATAAAGATAACATGAACAAAAAATTTATCAATTGATAAAGTAAAACAATTGAAAAAGAAAGTAATAAAAAAAGACAAAAAAAAAAATAACAACCACACATAGCGGAGTAGAGAGAGAAGAACGTACAAACCAAAATAGAGGATAAAAAACAGCTGAGTAATAAGAATTAAAATAAACGAGTTTATGCAACGTGTCATTTATAAAAAAAATTAAAAATAACTAACAATAATATTTAAAATAAATAGAGAACAGAAAATTTAAATGAAGTTCATAACTTAATGTAGTTATTTACACTCATACAATATGAATATGGGATAAAAGAATTAAAAAAGTACTGTCGTTTGCGGTTGTGGGGGAGTAAACACTCACACACATAATTTTATTCTACAATGAAAATATTTAACCTAAAATAGCAAACATTTGCAAAGTTTAAAATTACTAAATGTTTGCTTGGCTGCATTGTATTTGAATACAACTAATAAATTAGCTAATGACTTTAACAATTAAAACTCACTGTTAGAGAAAAAAAAAAAAAAAAATAACAGCCACACACACATCACACAACCACACAAACACATACGTCATCTTGTTAAATAAAAATGCCAATAAATTTGGTATTGCCAGATTTTAGTGAAACTTTACACTTAGTTGGAGGGAGGGGAAGGTCAACACCCACAAAATTGGGGCATTCATATCAAAAGAGGTAAAATTTTAAAAGTTTTTCCAAACAGGTGCATAGATGCAGTAGCACAAGGAAATACATAGTAAACCAGTAAACATTTTAAACACCTTGGAAGTATACACTTCGAAAAAGCGCTTCTTAGATGCAGTAGTTCAACGAAATAAATGATCATTTGATTCCAAGTGGGAGTTCAAAATAAAAAATTATGTATTCTTTAGGACAGAGGCTGAATACTACATTGGGAAGTTTGTGTGTGTTTTGTTCAGTATTAATCATAGCTTTTGATATCACATTTAAAATTTGTAATTTATATCCTTATATTAACTCTTTTTAACGATCACAGGAGAACAACAACCATTGCCAGTTATGCAATTGTCTTTTATGTAGCTTCTAAATATTCTAAAAGTATACTTTTTGCTTCCATTTTAACACTTTTAATCAAAAAATACAAAAACTATTTCATTAACACAAAAGAACTTCAGAAACAAGAACAGCTGTTTAAAAATTGCTGCCCTATGGTTATAGGGTAACATAGAGACGAGACGTAATTGTCAAAAACCTAAGTCTGTTGTCAAAAACCTAACTCTTGCAACAACAAAATGAATTTTGTTGTTGTATCAGACATATGATTTGTTGTATTTTTATTTGAAATATCGGAGGGTCTCGTCTATATGTATAATTCTCTATATTTCTAACCCTTTGATAAAATTCATAAAAGAACACAAAGAAGGGCAAAAGACAGAATAAAGGCATCATTTATGCCAGAAAAGAAAACGCCATAAGTGTTTCGAATAGTAGCCAACATTTTTTACTGGAAAGTATTATTTTGAATTCAATCCCAAACCTGAAATTTTACTTTCAATAAAATAACTTTAGAAAAATATTGGGTCCCAAATTAATTTCATATCATTCTAAAATAAATAAATTACAAAGAGGTATAATAATGTATTTTTAAAGGCATATATATTTAAATTGTATTTTAACATTAATTTTAAACATTTTCTATGAAAACCTATTAATTATAATTACTCTAAAATTCAACGAATACCATGGTAAAGTAATTTAGAAAATTTACCGTCAAGGGCGTTTTTTCTTTAGTACTTATTGTTTACATATTTATAACATCTTATTAAATCTTTCTATCAACAAATTTAAAAAAAATAAAAATGGCGAACATAGCTAGACGTTAACGGTCATATTTTAATTTCCTGTGTCGCGTTCCGGTACCTAAATCTTCATTTGGTATCAGAACTCAGCGATCGTTCCAATGAAGAGGCTAAAAATTATAATTCAAATCAATATTTAGTGGTTTTAATTAAAAAACAAGTTACAGAATCTATAATCACACTTAACTTAACTTTTTTAAATTTTTAATAGGTATTTTGTTTTCCATATAAAACTATCACTCGGATTCGGGGTTGTTGATATCTACATTATTCCATTTTAATATAAAAAATGTCTTTATGTTCCAATTTTTACATTTTTTTGAGGCAGCCGAAAACAATTTATATACCATGTTTATTGCTAATATATTGGAAACAACTAATCGACAAAACCAATATATTGCACAAAACATAGAGTTACAAATATGCTATCGATAAATGTAAATATGAAAATAAAATTGTTGAGATTTTTTAATATTTTTCACTTTAATGGCATACGAATGTCGCCTTCGGCACCGTGGAAATTCCCATATTTAAGGCAACGGCTGTATTTCTGACAGATCCTTGAAAAATTAAATACCTAGTTTGTAGTTAACTCAATATTATTATTGATGGAGGAATTTAGTCATCAATTTATATTAAACAGGTCTTCACGAAAGCAATTTGATGAATCATTTTGATCAACAATAATTCTAATAACAGCTATTTATAAAATGCCTAAATTAATATAATATTAATAAATATAAAAATTATTAATACTCATAACTGAATTGTCCAAGCAATTACAAGTAATAAATCTTAGTCTGGCATCACTATTGTAATCAGTCAATATCATTGACGGTAGGGAAATGTTTTTGCATTTTGAAACTCAATGAACAAAGAGTTGAAGAAAAATGAGTAATTTAATGATAAATATACATAATAAACAATAACTTAAATTTTAAATATAAATTAAATACAAGAAATCAAGTAATAATTACCTTTGAATAAATAATCATATTCATCTTCCCTTGTGCCCATTTTGTTGTTGTGTTTCCTTTGTTGCTACTTTTAAGTATTTACTTGTTTTTATTTTTCAACTTTTTATATTTATTATCCTTGTAATTTTCTTGTTTGCCTCTTTCGTTATAAAATCTTTATAACTTTTTATATTTTTTCAAAAAATTCTTTTAACTTTCAAACAAAATATATGTTTCTTTTTTAGTATATGCAATTTTTTATATACATTTGTTAATAAAATGACCCCAAAAAAATATCACAACACATACACCACCAACAACATCATCATCCCGTTCGTTGTTCGACGTACAGAGTTAATATATACATACACACACTTTATAAAAAATTTGTACTTCTTCTTTAGACGTACTTGTTACAACTATTTTGTGTCGAAGAAAATTGCAATTTGCATTCCAAAAAAAATGTGTTTGATTTCCACAAAAAAACTAATTCTGCGACAGAAAATCTCTTCAAGCAGTCACTTCACACGAACTCATGTAATCCTTACCTGCATGATAAAATGACTTTTCACTGCTTATCAGAGACTGTCAATCGCTTATGGAAATTTACATGGATGCTTGAAAGGGCTGCTTGACAATCAGGTATTTTTCTGCGCTGCCGTCCAATCGTGGAAATTGTCAAAAACAAATACAACTCTGTACGAACAGGGGAGCAAAACATGTCGGAAAACTACAATGACACACCGTTGCCAGATTTAAGGGCATTTTGTCGGTTTTTGGATTTGCCGATTTTTGTCCTCAAAATGACGATTTTATGAAAAGTATAGATAAGGGGATTTGATTTCATTAAATAAATAACAAAATTACACTGACACTTATAAACTTTTACTGGGATCTTGATTGGCTAAACTCTATTTTTTAACACCGAAGTGCCATCACGAATCTCGCTTGTTTTTTTGTAAAATATGGCCATATTTTTAAAATGTACTAAGCAGCTGTTTTTAGTACTTAAAAATATAATCATATTTTAATTTTTTTTTTAATTTTTCAATAAAATTCTATAAATATATAACAAAAAATGGATCCTAATTTAAGAAATGTAATTATCGTCAGATTTGTTGTTTACCCGATGATGTGTTGGCAATTTTAATGACGGGCGGTTACTTTTTTTTTATTTCTTTGTAATCACTTTCTTTGAAAAGAAAAATTAGATTTCATATTTGTTTCTTTTATTTTCCGTTTTCTACTCAACACACATTTAATTGTTTGCTTGTTATCCTTATAATTTTTCTTTTATATTAATATAATAATTGTACGTTTTTGATTTTGCAAATTAGAAATTACAATTTATTCTTCTACGTTTTAATATGAATTAATCACCTTTTTTGCGACTTTTCGCGACGAACGTAGACACAAGAAAAAAATCTCTCTTTTTTTCCTTGTTCGTTTCTGTACAAGTTCAATATGGCCGTTCGTTAATTTTTGTTTCTTGTTGTTGCTGTCAATAGATTTTTATTCCCAAAATAGCAGAGTTGTATCGGAATGTTGACATTTTATTTTAAGGAGATGCCACATGGTTGTAGAAGAGGTAAGGTAAAATGTAATGTGTAGAGTAAAAATCGTGTAAATTAGGTAGAGAATGTAAAGCTGTGATATTTTTTTTTAAATTTTTCACCATTAATAGTGTTTCAGATTCTAAGACTAATGATACAAAAACCTGCTATTAATTATTATGCATAGCCGCTTTTCGAAATACTCCGGCGATAAAAATCTTTCCGATTTTGATAATAGTTTAGATTTTGTAAAAATTGTGTCATGAACAGACTTCAAAAATATATATATATATCCTAATTGGAATCTCAAGCACTTTTAAATGATACCAAATCACATCTGAGATCTTATAATTATTTTACGAGATATTAAGATTTATGTAATTTAGGAATGTAAATGAGTTCCAAAAAATTTCTATTTTTTTTTATAAAAAAAATAAATTTATTTTATAGATAATCTCTTTCTAATTTATATAAATTGTATTTATGTGATGTTTAAACATTTTTCTATAGAAAATCATATATATATGTATATAAAACATTTGTAACAATAAGAATGTTTAATTTCATTTAAGTACTAGAGATAATACATTTTTAATTAATTTGTATATAATACAGAATGAATAAATATTTAACAAAACGTTAAGATTTAAAGAAATAAATTATAATTGTACTTTTTGTAAAAGATATGAGGGTATGAGCAAAAATAGGCCACCCAAAATATAGGTCATTTGAGAGCCAATACACCAAAAAGATATACAACCCACAACGGGACCTACTGCACGGGCTAATGCTCCCAAAGAACGGAAAATACCTAAAACAGAACCTTTTTGATCATCATTGCCATATTTTGAGACCAGAGTCGTTAAGCAGGTGACAGTAAAGGCAGTAGCTAGACAACACAAAAAGATAATTATGAAGTATGTAATAAGATTTTAATATTTTTAATGAAATTTCAACTTACATATGGCATATAATATCATGCCCATATATAGCAGCAAGGCCGAGTGGGCAATACCCACTAACATAAATGCTGGCACCAAGAGATACAAACTAAACACAGCATACTGTTTTACTTTCTGTTCTGGAAGACGTCTTACCACCGAGCCCTGTAATAGGGTCATTATAATACCTGGGGGAGTATAGATTAAAACATATTAATAAAGAAGTTTGTTTTCTTTTACAGAGCTATTTTATAAATACCTGTGGTTAAAAACATTTTAGCTTGATCCATAGAGGTATAACCAAATTTATGATACATTAGAAATGTTACAGTAAACTCTAAACCTGAATACAGGAAAAGGTAGATGAAATAAATCAGTCCTATAGTTTGTAGAGATTTGATTTGCTTTTGAGGCACATTTTTAATAGTGGCAAATCTGAAAAACAAAGAGATATTGTTATAAATTATAATTTCTATCTTTTTTGTGTATTGCATTTAAAAATTAATATATAATTAATTTCATTCATATACTATCTAAACCAATAAATATGATTAATAACAATTTCCAACATCAAATATCCCATTCATTATTAAATATACACTAATTTGCCAATACTGATAAACAACTCTTGTTAATGTATAAAATCATTAAGCATGACGTTTCGAAAAATAAAAAAAAACACACACAAAAAAAATTAAATTTGAAAAGTAATAAATCCGGTATTTTGGTTTTTTATCTTAATAAAATATCAAATTTAAGTCGCCACAATTGTTAAAATATTTATTCCTACATTGCTGTTTAAATTGTTGTATTGTTTAAACATTTTACTCTTTTTAGATAAGAAATATTTAAGCTATTGAATTATTTATTTCAGTTGTATGTATATCTTGTATACAAACGTGCAGTCTAGCACAATACTATGAACTTCATTTTGTGATAATTAATTTTAATTAAAATTTTAAGCGCACATGATAAACATTAAACAACAAAATAAATAATAATGCAAAACGTTGAAACTTACCTAAATATTGATGAAACATTGAGCAATTGCCAGGCATATGAGAGAGATGAAGAGATTTCTTTAACGCGTTTTTCCTAAAAAGAATATTAAATAAGTTTTATTTTCAAATAAATGACATCAAAATTATTGTTAACGATACATATTCTGTAGAAATTTAAAGTTATCGAAAAATTAGCTGTAGAAAATAAAAGTTATCGATACATTTTGTATAGCAATCGAAAGTTAACGATAACTTCTCTATAGATATTGAGAGTTATCGATAACTTCTCTATATATATTGAAAGTTATTGATAAATTTTTTATAGAAATCGAAAATTATCGATAAATTTTCTATAGAAAATGAAAGTAATAGATAAATTTTCTATAGAAAATTAAAGTTATCGATAAATTTTTTATAGAAATCGAAAGTTATCGATAATTTCTCTGTAGATATTATCGATAACTTCTCTATAGATATTGAATGTTATCGATAACTTCTCTATAGATATTGAAAATTATTGAATGTTTTTATAGAAATCGAAAATTATCGATAAATTTTCTATAGAAAATGAAAACTATCGATAAATTTTTTATAAAAAATGAAAGTTATCGATAAATTTTATATAGAAATCGGAAGTTATCGATAACTTCCCTGAAGATATTGAAAGTTATCGATAACTTCTCTATAGATATTGAAAATTATTGAAATTTTTTTTATAGAAATCGAAAATTATCGATAAATTTTCTATAGAAAATGAAAGTTATCGATAAATTTTCTATAGAAAATGAAAGTTATCGATAAATTTTTTATAGAAATCGAAAGTTATCGATAAATTTTCTATTGAAATCAGAAGTTATCGATAACTTCTCTGAAGATATTGAATGTTATCGATAACTTCTCTATAGATATTGAAAATTATTGAATTTTTTTATAGAAATCGAAAATTATCGATAAATTTTCTATAGAAAATGAAGACTATCCATAAATTTTCTATAGAAAATGAAGACTATCGATAAATTTTCTATAGAAAATGAAGACTATCGATAAATTTTCTATAGAAAATTAAAGTTATCGATAAATTTTTTTATAGATACCGAAAGTTATCGATAACTTCTCTGTAGATATTGAAAATTATTGAAATTTTTTTATAGAAATCGAAAATTATCGATAAATTTTCTATAGAAAATGAAGACTATTGATAAATTTTCTATAGAAAATGAAAGTTATCGATAATTTTTTTATAAAAATCGAAAGTTATCGATAAATTTTCTACAGAAATCGCAAGTTATCTATAACTTTTCTGTAAATATTCAAAGTTATCGATACATTTTCTATAGAATAGTAAAGTTATCGATAACTTTTCTATAGAAATCTAAAGTTATCGATACGTTTTCTACAGAAAATTAAAGTTTTCGATAAATTTTCTATAGAATAGTAAAGTTATCAATACATTTTCTATATATGTACACTCAAAGTTATCGATACATTTTCTATAGAATAGTAAAGTTATCGATAACTTTTTTATAGAAATCCAAAGTTATTGATACGTTTTCTACAGAAAATTATAAATTTTCTATGGATAATTAAAGTTATCGATAAATTTTCTATTGAATAGTAACTTTTCTATAGAAATATCGAAAGTAGATTTTCTAAAGAAATCGAAAGTTAACGTTACTATTTTGTATAGAAGTTTACGGAAAAAAATCTTAAAAAAATTAGTATCACTTACCTTTGGCAAGGTTTCCTTTAAACAAAACACCAAAACCAACAGATCACCCATAGCCAAACCAAAGGCCAACAACGAGGGTAACACAAACCAGGGACCAGTAGATTTGTTTGAAAATATAGCAAACATAGCACCGATCATGGGTCCCACAATGAAACCCAACGAAAATGCAACACCCACCAAAGCCATGCCACGGCCTCTAGTCTTTTCGCTGGAAACATCCGTTATAATAGACATGCACAATGATATATTGCCCTTGCTAAGGCCACCAACAAAACGGGCCAAAACAAAAACTGCAAAATTACGTGAGAAGGCCCACAGCAAGTAAGATGCCGCAATACCAGTCTAACAAAATACAACATTTTTTGTTAAACAAATAAATAATTTAATAAATTTCAACATGTCTACTTACCGCACAAACAACAATAACCGGTTTACGGCCATAGTAATCGGACAAACCCCCCACCACGGGACTGGCTAAAAATTGTAGAAAACTAAACATGGAGCCCAAAAAACCACCAAACAATACCGAATTGTAACGTTCGGGTGCTCCCAACAATTCTTGAAACCATCTTATGCGATCTGTTAAAACAGCATATAAACCGGAACTATCATTTGTCTTAAAGTATTCCAATAGGGAGGGTAATAGCGGTAATATAATGGTAAATGCCAGCAAATCAAACAATAACGATATGAACACCACGAAAACCATAGGATTTGTTTTTTCTTTTTTACTTAAATCTGCCTCATTAACATGGGCGGGGTTGCCCACTACAGATTCCTTGCCTTTAACAACATCATTATTATTGTTTGTTGTTGTTAAAACAGCCTCTTCTGATGATGATGAATTCAGCCTTCTCTGTGTTATAGACGAAGACATTTCCGCTTATTTTGTGGATGTTGAAAGTGTAATAAAACTGATTATTAGATGGAATTATACAATTTGCGTGCGTGGGTACGTGCTTTTGATTGAATTAACGCTAAAAATCTGTTTAAACCATTTTTCTTCTGATTTCTTTAAGAGCTTCTTTGAAGCATTCACTCACAAACTCACTAACTAAAATAAAAACAATACGATTGCAAAGTGAAAGTTTCTGTAATTTGTGTGCTTTTGCTTTTTGTTGTGTGTTTTCAAAACAAACCGCACGAGCTGTCAAATTTATGAAACAGAGATGGCAAAGTTACTACACTTGTATTGTTTTATTTTTTAGGTAAAATTTGTTACTGTACAATTTTGAAATATGGCTAAATAAAGTTAATTATGACTTAAATTTGTAAAAAAAAGCAATTAATTTATTTTGCTTTAGAATCTTAATTAATCAAAGATCTATTTTTATAAAAAAAACTACAAATATTTACAATGCCTGATAACTTTGTAAATATGGCTCGAATCGAGCATCGTTTTATAAATATTCCTATGGAGAAATAAAATCTCCTATTTGTTCACCAAAAATAGATTTTTTTATAAAAAAATACTCGAAATGTTTAAAGTCATCTTTGTAAATATTGTTCCAATTTTTTATATTATATTAAGAAAATAGGCTTAATCTGTTATAAATCATATTTCTCTCCAAAAATCGTTTTAATCTGTTATAACTCATACTTCTCTCCAAAAATCGTTTCTTTTAAATAAATACTCGAAATATCTTTAATAGTCGAAAAGATTTATTTTATTTTTACACTAATCTTTGGAAGATATAAGACCATAGGTCAGTTGCTTTAGGATCGTTCTTAACATGAGGTTTACACAGTATTTGTTTCGGCTTAAAATATTTGATCAGATTTGTGATTTTTTAATAGACTAATCCCCGCATTTTGTTGTAGCGATTTTTAGGCAAAATCGCCAATTTGTTTAGATTAAGGCAACCCTTGTGCACAGCTGTTTGAATTAATCAGCTGCCATTAAATTTTTGTTTGCAACAACACAATTTTCCGATAATATAATTTTATCAAATTGAATTTTTCTTAAATTAGTAAAAAAAAAACACATAGAAAATGTCGAAAATTACCGTGCAGGATATAGAAGCAGTAGATGATTATTGGGGACCTACATTTCGATCAATTTTGGAAGGTAAGATCTGAAATAATGTCAAACAACGCCCATTTGTTATTTACTATTTTTAACTTTTCCACCAAAAAATATTTAGGAAACAATAAGGAATCAATATCGGAACAATTGGAACAACGTATACGCAGTCATGATAAAGATATCGAACGTATTTGTAATCTTTCGTATCAGGGTTTCATAGACTCTATACAAGAGCTATTGCAGGTGAGAACACAGGCGCACCAATTGGCAACGGAAGTGCAAACTTTGGACAAATCGTTGCAACAAATTAGTGCCTCGCTAATACAACAAGGTAATGATTTGGTAAAGGCACGACAAATTGAATCAAATTTAGCCTCTGCTATTGATGCTCTACAAGAATGTCTGCCGGCTTTGGAATGTTACATTAAATTTTGCCAACAGGCTTCCAACAAACAATACTATCAGTCTTTGCGCACTTTGGAGACCTTGGAGTTACAACACTTGCCCAAATTGCAAAGTTACAAATTTGTCACTCAAATGCGTCATGCCATACCAGTGATTAAGGAGAACATAAGACGTTCGGCTGAGGTAGATTTCCGTGAATTTTTGGAAAATATACGTAGATTTTCACCCAAAATCGGCAAGGAGGCCATTGAGCATACGAAAAAGTTACAAAAACGTGATATTAACACTATCATTGAGGATCATAAGAAATCTTTGAAGAACAAGGAGAATGCCGTAGATGAGGATAATCTATCGGCTCAAGACTTAATAGATTTTTCACCCATTTATCGTTGTCTGCATATCTATACGGTGCTGGGTCAGCGGGAGTACTTTGAAAAAGATTATCGCCAACAAAGACGGGATCAATCGAAATTGGTATTGCAACCTCCCCCAGGCATGCATGACAATTTAGATGCTTATAAATTGTATATTTGTGCTATTGTGGGTTTCTTTGTGGTGGAGGATCATGTTAAGAATACTGCGGGCGATGTTGTCACTACGGCATATTTAGAGGAATTGTGGTCTTCTTCTTTAACAAAATTTGTCAATGAGATTAGCATGAGCTCTTCATCTTGTACGGACCCTAATATATTGCTGAGGATTAAGAATTTGATTATGTTGTCTATAAATACTTTTAAGTGTTATGGATATACGGTCAATATTTTGTGGGAGTTGCTGCATAATATGCGTGATCATTATAATGAGGTATGATGTAAAGCGGTGAAATGAAAATCAGTTTTTCTTTTAATTTAAAAATCATATTCAAATTACGTTTACATAAGTCACATTTTGAAAAGGGGTTACTTTTGAAATAGGTAAAAACGTACTTTTTAAAAAGGTACTTTTATTAAAAGGTTGCTTTTTCAAAATATTAAAAATGTACTTTTTCAAAAAGTTACTTTTTTAAAAAAGGGTACTTTTTTAAAAGGTTATGTACTATTTTGAAAAGGTTGTTTTTTAAAAGGTAATTTTTTTAAAATGTACTTTTTTAAAAAGGTACTATATTTAAAAGGTACTTTTTTTGAAAGGTACATTTTTAAGAAGTACTTTTTTAAAAAGGTAAATTATGTAAAGGTTCTTTTTGCAAAAATTTGAGGTCCTTTTTATAACTGATATAAACCTTTGCGAAAATTGGATATATTACTTAAAAAAACATTTTGCAGGTATTACTCCAACGTTGGGTTCATGTTTTTCGCGACATACTCGATAGGGAACAATTTCTACCAATGATAGTGGAAAATCAAGAGGAATACGAGTCAATAATTGAACGTTTTCCATTTCACTCGGAACAATTGGAAAATGCACCATTTCCCAAGAAATTTCCTTTCTCACGCATGGTACCCGAAGTTTATCACCAGGCCAAGGAGTTCATGTATGCTTGCATGAAATTCGCCGAGGATTTGACACTATCACCCAATGAAGTGGCAGCCATGGTACGTAAGGCTGCAAATCTTTTGCTAACTAGAAGTTTTAGCGGCTGTTTGTCGGTGGTTTTCCGCAATCCCAGTGTAGCCTTGCCGCAACTGATACAGATTATTATAGATACTCAATATCTGGAAAAAGCCAGTCCATTTTTAGATGAATTCGTTTGTCACATGACCAATACGGTGAGCAGTGTTACTCAGACACCATCGGCCATGTTTCATGTGGCCCGCCAGGATGCTGAAAGACAAGTGGGCATACGCATTTGCTCGAAAATTGATGAGTTCTTTGAACTCTCCGAATATGAATGGTTGTTGGTGGAGCCGCCCGGCAAAGCCTCTGCTTATATCACCGATATGATTTCTTATTTATCCAGTACTTTTGAAAGTTTCTCCACCAAATTGCCCTCCATAGCTCAGACCGCCTGCCATCGTACATGCGAGCACATGGCGGAAAGAATATGGTCTCTACTGTTTGATGATGAGGTGAAACAAATATCTACGGGTGCTTTGCAACAAATCAATTTGGACTTACTGCAATGTGAATTTTTCGCCGCCAAAGAACCAGTGCCCGGCTTAAAAGAGGGTGAACTTACTAAATACTATTTGAAATGTCGCCAGCTGCTGGATTTACTAACCATGGAGGAATGGGCCACCTACCTGCATGACTATGGTACCAAGGAAGATCGTTATCATTTGGTTCATCCCCAATTTATCATTATCATATTGGAGAAAATCAGGGAGGCCGATAAGAAGACCATGTTTTCGGGTTTGCGCAAAAATGACAAAAAGAAATTGTTGGAAACGGTTTTGAAACAATTGAAACATTTGGCCGAAAGGCAAAATTAGCTTTAAAATAAAAGGCTAGTTTTATTTAAAAAAAAACAACATTCCTTTGAAAGGATTATTATTATGAACATATTTTCCAAAATATATATTTTTTTTAACAATTGGTATTATTTTTATTTTAACAAAAGAAATTATAATTTATTTTGTGCTACTAACTTTTACTATTATTTTAAGTTATATTAGGCAATAGATAAAATGACTTTATATTTATGTGAATAATAAAGGAAATTAAAATGTATAATTGTGGATGTATTCGAACGATTTTCTGTAAGTGGACACAGCCTGAGCGTAAACCAAACTATTTTGTAGTTTCCATATTTCTCATTTGCGGCCCTAATAAAAAAAATATATATATTTTGGATGGTTATAGTCATGTCCGTTAGTCTGTTGAAATCGACATTACGAGGCGCTCAAATAATATACAAACAGGATTGATAATCAATATATCGGGTATAGTCCTGGTTCGGTTTTTAGATGACGTATCTTTTGAACGCGGTTATTGTTTTTAGCAACTTATATGTCATTTTAAAGGGTACATATCTGTCATTTATTCTCACTTAGTTATTGAACATTACAACAAAGTTTTTTTTTTACTTCGAATATTGTAGCGAGGAATCGTCATATGCTGGAAGTTTTTCTTTACTACTTTAATTTGGAAAAAGTGCCGCTGAAGCACACCGGTGAATATGGTACACATTCACCGGAGGTAGTTTGTGCTGTTTAAAGTGGTGAAGACCAAGAATTGGAGGCATTACTCCATGAAGATAGTTTTTAAACTCAATTTCAAAATGTTTGCGAGCTGCAGGAATCATCCAAAAGCAGAGAAATTAGGTTCCATTCGAAATGAAGCCGAGAGACCTTGAAAGACGATTTTGCATGTCCGAAATGAAGATTGAACTCTATAAAAGAAAATCATTTTTGCACCGAATCATTACTTGTGATAAAAAATGGATCCATTACAATAACCCGAAGCCAAATATCTATGTCGCTATGGTAATTTTCTGTATTTGGTAGGAGCAAAAGGGTCCTATCTATTATGAGCTCCGTTAACGGTAGTTAAGCTTAAAGGGTATTTTAGGGGTAACGATGGCCAACCTTGATTTATTTGTATTGCAAAAAAAATTAAAGTAAACAAAAATATTTTTAAAAAAAAAAATATTTGAAATGAAAAGTTATTTTTTTTAAGAAATTTGTTTAAATGTTTTTAAAAAATTTTTTTTGGTAAAAAAAACTATTTTCAAAATATATATTTTTTTAATATTTTTAATTTTAAAAATTTATTAATTTTTTTTTTTGGAAAAAAATTCAAAATAAATTCAAAAAAATAAAAATTTTTTTAAATTAAAAAAAAAAAATGTAAGAAAATTTGTCAAAAACTAAAGTGAAACATTGAAAAGCTTTGAATCCGCAATTATTTTTCATATAAGGAAATAAAAAGTAAGTCTGGTTGCTTAAATGAAAAAATGAAATTTTTTTTTTTGGAAAAAGAATTGGAATTTTCAAAATATTTTTTTTTCTTATTTTTAATTTTTTTTTTTTTTTTGAATAAATTAAAATATTTGAAATTAAAATAAATTTTTTTTTAAGAAAATTTTTCAAAAACTATCGTGATACATTGAAAAGCTTCAACCCCGCAATTATTTTCCATATAAGGGAATAAAATATAAGTCTGTGGTTGCTTAAATGATAAAAGCTGAGCGGTTGATGACCTATTCTATGTTTTGAGGGTTATAACAGTCACTTAATTAAGGGGAACTGTGAGAACGTTTTGTAACCCTCTTTATACCCCTACTTTGTACAATTTGTTTCAATATTCCATTCAATCTTCAACTTCTCCCATTCTGAGTCCCAAAAAAAAATTTAAATTGTTTTTATAATAAGAATCATTTATATATTTTTTTAATATTGTTATCCATTTATAATAATATAAAGATTATATACAAAGTGTAAGGTGTAATGTAAGTGTGTGTGTAGGTTTTATTTATGTTTTTTTTTTTCATTCATTTTATTAAATATTTTTATTTTAAATAATTAAAGTAGAGTTCATTAAATATTGAATGTTACATACAGTAAACTATTAATATAATTGCGTACAATTAAAGTATGCCTTTGACATTTACTCTATATGTAGTAAGTATGTATATCTATTTAATTTATAATTAATTTTCTATAACATACTATCCGTTTATATATTTTGTTTGCTATGGGGTTTTATTTTTTTAGTTTAAATTTAAATATTTAATAAAAATTACAAATCTTATTAATGACTACATTCGAAAGACAGAAAATTTGCTTTTAACTTTGTGTTTGTTATTTTATTTAATTTATTTTCTTGTTTTAAAGAGTTTCTTTCTTTTTGTTATTTTTGACACACTACTACAAATATTATCTAATGCTTTAAGCTTTACTTACTAAAAAACGGGGGATTGTGTTTGTTAAATATAATTTGTTTTTTTTTTTTTGTTTTTGTATAGATATAAATTTATTTTATTTGTTTATTTAATAATAATATGCATATTGTTTTCGTTTTATAAAGAGCAAAATAATAAAAGAGAAAATAATTAGAACTTTACCAAATAGCAAAAAGTATAAATATTTACTAAACAGTTTTGGTATTTTAGACGAAAAAAATTAACAAAAACAATTATAATAATTATTAAATTTTTTGTATATTGGATTGTGTGTGTTTCATAAAAGGGAATTTTTATCTAAGACACATAAAGATAATGATGACGATGTCAACTTTTTGCCTCTAAATGCTTGGGAGCATCGGCATACGTAAATTTGAGGCGAAAAGCTTCAGCAACTAAGACATTTATTTGACGATCAGACCAATTGTGTGTAGGCAGATTTTGTAGCAGTAATAAAAGACCCTAAAAATTAAGAATTGAAGAAAAATGCTTGATAAGATAATAATAGAAACATTTCAATAGATAATGCATAGTACAGTCTCTTGACAAACTAATCAATGATGCATAAAGGCTGTTTTATTCACAAAGGTGGCATGTATTTTGAGAATAAATATTTATTAGCGAAATTTCTTATGGGTCGATTATGGATGGCAACCGAACTTCAATTGCGTTGCCAGAGAGCAACCAGAAATTCCTGTATGCCAATTTGGCAACAGAAATGATAGCTGCCAGTTGCCAATAGTAATATCATTTAGGCAACTGACAACGCAATTGAAGTTCTGTTGCCATCCTAATTGACCCATTATTGTTTGACAAAATATTCTACATGCTTTGATACAATTTTCATCGATCTTTTTCTGCTGAAGAAACAATTTCATATCGTGTGTTTTGAAGCAAAAATAACTATATGTCAATGATAAATTTTAAGCACTTAATTATCTTCATGTTTTGATTGATGTAACATTATCACGACAAAGAATGATCCAAATTTTGTGGTTTCTTTTCTACTTCTTCAAAGATTTATAAAGATCCAATAGTGGTTCATTATTGTAATCCAATCGTGGAATCATTATCTGGTTGGTAATTGTTTATGTGATACACCCCGCCTTTTTTCTTTTTATTTCGTTCTACTGCATTACAAAAAAAAATATATATATACTCACCTGAAAATCATTTTGTTGCATTAACTCCTCCTTCCAATGTAATAGGAATGCAGCACAAACATATAAATGAAATAAAGCAAAACCATCGGATTCAGCTAAATAGGTGTCCCATAAGCGTATGGTACAATGCAGAGGCAATTCACGAGTTAATAGATTATTCATCCAACGAAATGAAAATTGTAAATAGTCAACACCATGAGATTGTAAATGGCGATGTAAAGTTCCTAAATTTAACACAAATTAGTAGTGCACAAAGATAATTATAATATTAACACTTACCATCTATTCTTTGTATTAAATCCTTCAATTGATTCACCTTTTCCTGTATACCCAGTTGAGCAAATATATAATTATCCTGTATACAATCTAAGAATTTTGATAAACACCAAAACGAATCAGCTTCAATGGCATCACGAATTTCAACCGATAACGAGTTCATTTCAAATTTTTCAATATCAGTTCCTAAGATGTATTTTTAATGATAATTTATGATTAAATTGTAACATGTTTAATTAGGGTCTTACCTGGCGGCAATTGTTCTTGTAGAAATACAATAAAGAAGGGAGTTACTAAATCATTAATGCCTTGAACATAGCCCGAGGCTGGATGACGTATAGACCAAATGAATAAGACACGTTCAAACATTTCTTGTACTAGCTTTTGTTGGAAGAGCGATATTTGGGGATTCATACGTGGCACATCGATATGTATCTAAATTAAAAAAAAAAATATATGTATATTAATTTTATTTACGAACTTGGCAGATGCCAAAAAAAATCTGTTACAACATTTTACGAATAATTATTGTGCACTTAAACTGAGTTATTGTATAATTTGTTGGTGCTTACTTGTCTATAGGTATCCTGCTGTGATTCATCTTGACTGTCCACCCTAAAGTAATTGTGTCTTAAATCTTGATAACCCTGACGTTTACTTTCCAATACCGCATTGCGTCGTTCTCCCGAAGGTGGTAAATATTTCGACAATAAACGCCAACTTATGCCACGCATCTGATATAAGTTTTTAAATTTATTTTATGGTATAAAATATTGTATAGTATTACAAACCTTTCGGGGTATGCCGGACCAACTTAGTTTTTTCAATGCCACCAAATCCAACAACGGTGAATCCAGTAATAATTCGAATTTCTCTATTTTTGTTTCGTATTCGGAATCTTGAGAGTTTGTAGTGAATTTTTGCAGTTGCGGTCTTCCGGGTAAAGCTTGAATATGACGTATACGAGGTCTGGAATATAAAATTTGAAAATTTTTAAGAAAATTAAATTTTATCACAATTTCATTCTTTGTATGTTAAAATTTGAAACTCTCTTCAAATTTTAACATTATTTTTGATAAAAATTCAATAAAATATTTCATAAATTTTTATAAAAATTCAAAAAAAAAAAAATATTTCACAAAAATTCAAAATTTGTATAAAAATTAAAAATAGTTCACAAAAATTTTATAAAAAATTTTTTTATATTTGAAAAATTGTTATTAAAAATTCAAAATTCTACAAAAAATTTGTTAAATATTTAATTAATTTTTTTTTTTATAAAAACTTAAAAATTTTGTTTATAAATTTAATTTTTTTTGGAAAATTGAATTTTTTATAAAAATTCAAAATATTTCAAAAATATTTAATGATTTGATACAAATTTTAAATTTTGTATAATGATTTCAAATTTTTGTTACAGATATGTTAATGTTCCTATAAACCAACCTTTGTTCCTGTGTTTCCACTTTACAGTCCTTTTTATTAGAATTTTCATTTTGTTGTTGTTTATGCGCACATTTTATATCATGAGATTGTTGTTGATTTGATGTATCGGTATTTGAATTGTTATTACTCATATGGCCAACGTTAGCAGCAACAACACCTCCGCCCGCAGCTGTAGAAGTTTTATGTATTTCTATAACATTTTGGGCCAAAGTTTGTGAAACTTGTCGGGATATTCTAGGGTCTAACATAAAACGCAAAAGAAAAATACAAAATTAACAAAACATCTTCAAAAGCCTTATTAAAAACCTTACCAGTTTTGGATAATGTGCCGTCAGGACTTCTTTGCAAATTTTGTTGCTGCTGCTGTTGTTGTTGTTGCTGCTGCATAGCTGCACTCGATATTATACAGAACTCATCATCTCCCGTATCCCAGGCATCACTAACCGAATTTTGATAATCACGAAAAGTGGCCATCATAACTCCTCCACTGCCTGTTACTGTGTCACCTAGCGGATTGACTCTCTTTGGACTAGGTCTTCCTGGTACTATACGATTACTATTTTTCCAAAATGAATTTGTTGTTGTCACTAATATTGGTGGTTGGGTTTGTTGTTTGCTTTGTGCTGCGCTTGCCGCCGCTGCTGTTGTTGTCGCTGGTGATGAGGATGACGATGATAATGTTGTAGTTGTTAAGTTACCTGTTGTTGTTGTGGTTGATGTGTTGTTAACGCTGTCTACATTATTGTCCATAGTCTTCTTCCACCTCAAGTGTTGTTGGAAAAAAATGCAATTTCTTCAAAGTTTTCTTTAATATTTTATAATGTCTTCTTGTTGTCTTTTTTCTATTTTACTTTCTTGCCAAAACAAATTATTAACACTTCTTTGCGATTGTTGGTTGTTGAATTTTTAAAAATATAGAGTCTTAAAGTTTTAGTTTAGTATTTGTGGTTGTAATTAATATTGTAAAATTCGTAGTTTTTTATTATAAAAAAAATTAAAAAAGATTTCTTCCAAATTGGAAAAATAGCAACAGCAATAAATCACTATTGTGAATTGTGCATGATAATGACATTTTTCAGGGTTGCTGCTGTTCAAAAAAAGTGCATCGATGGTTGACAGATGAGCTAATCTTGCGAATTGGAAATGGGGGGTCTTCAACCAATCAGTCCCATAAGAAATACAGGGTGTTCGTATGTAATATCTTTGCTTTGAGCCTTGAGTCCGGCTGAAAGGAAATATGTCCTGGAACAAATCAAGATCCCTGTAACAGTTTATATTTTCAAATTTTTTTTTCTGTTAAAATTCACATTTTCTGCATTGCCGGCCTTCGGCCGGGCGATAGGACTTTAAACTCTGTGGTGTATCGAACTCCGGCTTCGCTAAAATCACTTTTTCTGTATACCAAAATTTTCTAACGTACTGTCATATATTTTTAAAAAAGAATTTTTGGTTCACAATGTTAATGAACAGTACCATATTTTATATCATATTAAAGGTATTTTGAAGCACTATTCAATGATATCCATAATGATCAGATTATTTTCTAAATATATGAGAAATTTACTATTATGTATATTGATTTAAAATTCCTATAACTCCTAAACTAAGAGAGAGCAGGCAAAAATTTTAACGTTTTTGTGCTTAGTTATAAGAGAGCTATCAATACCAAAAAAATTATTAAAATGCAAGCTGGTTCGCCGATCTTGATTTATACCTATGTCCTGGGCGAAGAGAGTGATGGAAATAGCATAGAGGATAAAATACTTCCTCCAGGCCGGAAATATTAGGAATATTCAAAAGCCACAATGGACAAACCAAATCTAAATATTTTTTTTGCACTCAGTGACTTAATCCAAATAAATATATATTATCTAAAAGATATTTTATAAACTTTCCAATGAAACCCATATTAACCAAATTTGGTAATTAAAAATTTTGGGGTCCGTAACTCTGAAAATATGTGCGAACATTTTTGGCGATTCTGGTTGTGGTTCTGATGATAATATCATCAGATGTCTAATATATCATCAGATGTCTAATAATATGAAATGATATCAAAAGATTTGAGATCGAATATTTGTTTTAGGATATGTTTACGATTTTAGTTGTTTATGGTTGTAATATTTTGTATTCTATAATTTTACTGCATTATTTGTTTAATTATATTAGACGAGGTATTTATCAGCTACAAGTTCGGAATCTCTTACAATTTATATGTTCAATTTGCCGAAATTATCTCCAATATTTATGAATACTTATATATATAAACTGACCTCCAGCTCACAAAAATTATTTTATTAATAATCGTCAAATTTATTTAAAAAATCGTAAAATCGTCAATGGGGTATTTTTGACACACAAAAAAAAATCGTCAACTCTGGCAACATTTCCATTCAGAATTTTTTCCCCGTACCAATATTATCTAGAAGAAGAATTATTAAAATACAACAATAATTGTTCCCACAAGCGGTCGGTAGTCTCCTAAAATCGAAAGCCTAGAAGAAAAGTCTGTAAATTTTTTAAACTAATTTCATCATTTCTATAAAAATAAATATAAAAAAATACACAAAATTCATGTTAAATAGCGGGCTAGAGAGTGATTTTCCCATAAATTTGTTAAGAAATGGAGCAACAACAGCAAATAATCGAACGTTTACAACGCATATTTGAAACTTTTCTTCAACAAGATTTCGCCACCACCAGCAATGTTTACTTTGAAAAGCTTATAACACATTTAGCGGATAAAGGTAAATAATAGATGATTTTTTTAACAGAGGCCAGGAGGAGGCATCTTCAACATTTGATAATAAAACTTGCTTTGTTTTTTTTTTCTCATTCTTTACACGTTTATTATTAGAAAATCTATATGTTTTACAAGCACCCTTTGCTATGGACTGGGTCGACAAGTGTATCACGCTGTTGAATGAGGATTTTACAAAAGTTAATCCAAAAGTCACATCATTTATGTTGAATTTCTGTAGTCTTTTAATGCAAAATGAATGGATTATGATAACATTAAAAGAAAGGAATATCATGGATCGGTAAGTTGTTGTGATGTGTGTTTATGGAATAAGGAGGCGCAGGGGGTGTCAAAAACTACCTGCTGATAGAGATTTTAATATGATTATTTGAAATTAAAGAAGACATCTAACTGAACAAATGTTGAAGTGTGTGCGTAAGAGTGTGTGTGTATTTTCTTTAATTTGTTGTAAATTATTTAATAAATTTTAGTCATCTTGTAGAGATAGTGTATGTATTTGCTTAGTTTACAACAAATTTTTAATTTTTAGTGATTATATTGTTTTTAATGGGAATTTTATCATGATTTCGGTTACTATATGCTCCCGTACTGACATCTCTTTTGTGCCGCAATTTATTGAGGTCTGTGTGCCCATGTTAACTTTGTGGTCAAAGAGTTTGTTTGACATTTAATGTTACTCCAGCAACATGTAAAAGACATACCACACTGCTGAAGAAAACTGAAAGCCCACACTAAATTTGGTTAAAGTAATCCCAAAGTATCAAGCCTGTTACTCTCTCCTTTAATATAAGTTTCCAGATTAGTATAGTTATGGATTTTGGGATAATTGGATGTTATAGCTTTTAGCATACAAATATGATGTGGGAAACATTTTCCGTGACATTGTAAACGTCACAGATGTCCGATGGGCAAATGTAGCTAGTGCATTGCGTGCATGAGATTTATTTAAAATCAAAATAATAATAGGCATTCATAATTGGCTAAAATATATTATTACAATTTGTAGTTGTTTTGGAAAGTAATGATAAATTTTGTCTTGAGAATTGCGAATTGTACTTCGGTTAATTCTCTTGCTATAAATCCCTCAAAGAAAAATACTATTATTTTTTGTTTTATCTGATCGTTTTGTTTTTGATTTCAATATAAATATAACCCGATATTATTTTTACCAAACAATTTGTTCTAACTAACTGTATATGAAAAATTCTTTTGGAAATAATTTGTTTATATTTAAAACCAAACCCCCACCCCACCACTTTTTTTCATTTTAGCGCTCTTGTCATTATCGATGGCAACCGACATCGCTTTAGTCCCTCCATTAAACTCGGCTTTATACGACTTTTAGCCGCCGTCTCACGTTACAGCTTAGGCTTGGCCTACATACGCCTCAAACAATGCTGGCATTTTCTGATCGAACTTTGCAATCGCGATCACACCATGTATGTGGTTAGAGAGGCACGCCAACTACTCTACGAACTGTTGTATAAATTCTCCGTCAAAGCTAAAGATGAGAAAGTCGTCCTGGAAATGCTCAGCGAAATTATAGAACCCATCAAGGAAAATGTCTATAAAGAGGAAAGTGATAAAATAATGATAAATGTAGATGACAGTGAATTGCAGCATAGACTATCCTCCAGCCTGGATCTGTTGTCGTATATATTCGAACAAACATTGGAGTCGGAGGAGAAGACAAATATAACACACTTGTGCCGGAACTATCACAATTTGGAGTTGACCATATGGAAATTAATAGAAATGACCCAGAATCGTTTCTTTTTGTATAAAATTCTACACACCTTGGCCAGTTTTAATTATGCCGTATTGGTGCAGGACCAATGGGATAAGGGTCAAATAGCTCCAGAGAAATTTACCCGCTTTGGTTTGAATTTCTTTAATAGCATGAAATTTTGTGTGCAACGTTCGGAAATATTGAATCTAATCAAATTGGCCGAACTAAATCACATGCTGTGGAAGAAATTGGGTACAAGGGCACCGCCTGAAATATTGATTGAAACTGAATTGGTGAAATTTGAGAATCAATTGATTACATTTCATTTACTGCCCGTATTGGTTATATTACGCAGTCGTGAGCGTGAGGAGGAATTGTTTGATAATTATCTAATGAAAATATTTGAGGTATCGTGTGAGCACACCCTGCGCATCTGTTATTCATTTCGTGATATTATTTTGCCCTCGGAGGGCACCTCGTTGGCGGCCATAGCAGATTTGGCCTACAAATCCATACATGGCATATTGTCCATGCAAAATATATTGGAACGTGAGCAGGCTGTGTTGGTTTTCCAGGCAATTATTTATGCTTTGAAAGAGTTTATTGCCAATACGAATACCTTGGAGAAGGGCAATGGCTGTATGGAAGGTCGCGTGGTGCCTATATGGTGTAAAATATGGATGGGTGCTGAATTTATAGTGGCCATACCAAATGTTTTATATGCCTGCCTTATTGGTTTGCAGACTCTAATTAAGCGTTATCGTATATCGTGGAAAGAAAGCATAGAAAGCACATGTGTGGTGAATACGGTGGCAGTTATTTTGGAGAATCCCAATCTGACCGAAGGGGTAAGTAATAAGTCAGTTGATTTAATAGTTTTTGTGGTAAGGCTATTGCGACCCTATAAAGTATATATATTAAATCGTTATAGATCACTATTCACCGAATTATAACCACTTTTATGTTTTACTTAATTTTCATATAAAAAAATTAATTTTCGGTTGAAAATATAAGTGATCACAGATGATCGTCCTTTTGCCATTTGGACCACTATTTACCGACTTATAGCCACTTTTATGTTTTTCTTCATTTTTATATAAAAAATCAATTTTCGGTTGAAAATATAAGTGATCACAGATGATCGTCCTTTTTCCATTTAAAGCCACTTTTATGTTTTTCTTAATTTTTATATAAAAAATCAATTTTCGGTTGAAAATAAAAGTGATCACAGATGATCGTCCTTTTTCCATTTAAACCACTATTTACCGATTTATAGCCACTTTTATGTTTTTCTTCATTTTAAAAAAAAAATCAATTTTCGGTTGAAAATATAAGTGATCACAGATGATCATCCTTTTTCCATTTAAACCACTATTTACCGACTTATAGCCACTTTTATGTTTTATTTGATTTTCATATAAAAAATCAATTTTTGGTTGAAAATATAAGTGATCACAGATGATCGTCCTTTTTCCATTTGGACCACTATTTACCGACTTATAGCCACTTTTAATTTTTTTTTAATTTTCATACAAAAAATCAATTTTCGGTTTAAAATATAAGTGATCACAGATGATCGTCCTTTTTCCATTTAAAGCCACTTTTATGTTTTTCTTCATTTTCACACAAAAAATTAATTTTCGGTTGAAAATATAAGTGATCACACATGATCGTCCTTTTGCCATTTGGACCACTATTTACCGACTTATATCCACTTTTATGTTTTTCTTCATTTTCACACAAAAAATTAATTTTCGGTTGAAAATATAAGTGATTACAGATGATCGTCCTTTTTCCATTTGGACCACTATTTACCGACTTATAGCCACTTTTAAGTTTTTTTTCATTTTCATACAAAAAATCAATTTTCGGTTTAAAATATAAGTGATCACAGATGATCGTCCTTTTTCCATTTAAACCACTATTTACCGACTTATAGCCACTTTTATGTTTTATTTGATTTTCATATAAAAAATCAATTTTTGGTTGAAAATATAAGTGATCACAGATGATCGTCCTTTTGCCATTTGGACCACTATTTACCGACTTATAGCCACTTTTATGTTTTTCTTCATTTTTATATAAAAAATCAATTTTCGGTTGAAAATATAAGTGATCACAGATGATCGTCCTTTTTCCATTTGTACCACTATTTACCGACTTATAGCCACTTTTAAGTTTTTTTCATTTTCATAAAAAAATCAATTTTTGGTTGAAAATATAAGTGATCACAGATGATCGTCCTTTTTCAATTTGGACCACTATTTACCGACTTATAGCCACTTTTATGTTTTTCTTCATTTTTATATAAAAAATTAATTTTTGGTTGAAAATATAAGTGATTACAGATGATCGTCCTTTTTCCATTTGGACCACTATTTACCGACTTATAGCCACTTTTATGTTTTATTTGATTTTCATATAAAAAATCAATTTTCGGTTGAAAATATAAGTGATCACAGATGATCGTCCTTTTTCCATTTGTACCACTATTTACCGACTTATAGCCACTTTTAAGTTTTTTTCATTTTCATAAAAAAATCAATTTTTGGTTGAAAATATAAGTGATCACAGATGATCGTCCTTTTTCAATTTGGACCACTATTTACCGACTTATAGCCACTTTTATGTTTTTCTTCATTTTTATATAAAAAATCAATTTTCGGTTGAAAATATAAGTCGATATCTAATGATAGACATTTCAAATACCTTTTCAACGGCTTATATAACACCATGGAGAGTCGTAACGATGAATAGAAATTCATTTTCAATTCAATTTTTTTCACCTAAAATAGTTTTTAAAAAAATTTATTTTTTAACACAGTTTTTTTTTTACCAAATAAATTTCTTTTCATCAAACATATTTTTTAATATATTTCTTAAAGTATACTTTGGTGAAGGTTTTATAAGATTCGGCACAGCCGAATATAGCTCTTTTACTTGTTTTTTGATCATTTTTATTTCCTTATTAATTAATAGTTGGCTGTACAAGCTTTAAAGTTGGTGCAGCTCTCCATAGAACATTTTCTTTCGCCCAATATGGCTCTCTTGGTGGACAATTTGCAAGGTTCGGGTTTGGTTTGTTTGGGTCCTATAATAGTGAAACGTTTTCATGACATTGCCTGGGAGGTACGAGATAGTACCCTAGAATTAACCACCTCAATAGCGAATATATCAAGAGTTAGTAAGTACTAATGGAAAACATTAAAATTTCAACATTTTCTAATTTCTTTATAATATTTTTCTTCCAAAGAATTTCCCGCTTTTCAACAATTCTTGCATGACTATAAAATGTGTCCCATTGTCATGCAAATGGCCAAAAATGATCAAGAACCTTATGTAAGAGCCTCTGCCTTAAAGTGTCTTTCCAAAATGGTGATGATTAACATAATATGGGACAATGATTTAAATAATCAAGACTTAATAGTAAGTTTTTAAATATTTATTTAAAGAAATTCGAATTTTTATTAATTTTCTTTTTTCTAGGATCATTTATTCTTTGTCCTGTTCAATGAAAGCGAGGGCATAGTGCGCAAAGAGGCCATGAAAACATTAGCCACCATATACGAACAACGCCGAATACCTACAGCTTATGTGGACACTCTATATTCCACTTTGGCCCATTGTGTCGTTTCCGATCTACATTGGGAGGTTAAATTGGAAGCTTTGCATTTTTGGGAATTGGAATTTAAGAAACAATTTACCAATCAAGGCATGATTGATGGCACTTTTCCCACGGTGACATTTTCCAAAGAATACAAAAAGATTGTTACACTAACGGAAAAGGAAATCAATTTGAGGATATTAAAAGTTTTCAAAGAACTATCACAGCGTGGCTGTTTGGGTGTTATACTGAAATGTTTGCAAGAGGAATGTGATGTGGAAGTAATAAAGACGGCTGTGTGTATGGTTCATTGTTTGTTGGAAAAATTGAAAAAGTATAATTTTGAATCTTTAGTAGAGAATATGGATAAGATTTCTTCACCCAGCAGTAGTAATAGCAGTGGTAGTACAGCACCCAGTACTCCCCTCTCATGTCCCTCCTCGCCCCTGGTGGATAAAGCCATGGCCTTGAATAATAATTTAATATTTAACAAAACTGAACTTCCCCCCTCCCCGGACACCATTAATGCCAATGCTCCCCTTACAGTGGCTGAGCATGCCCAGTCAGATGAAGTTATTGAATCTATATTAGCTTCCCAAGATATTAATCTATTGGTGGCCTCCTATGAATCGCAAATGCAGTTAAATAATGGCAACAATAACACCTCCGAGACCACCGCCACCACCACTACTACGAACACAAACACACCCAGCAGCGCTCAATTAAATCCCAGCATTGATACTGACTTGTATAAGGCCTATACAGCGGTGGGCGTTAAGGAATTTATGCAGACTATTAAGAGTATAGACTTGGAACAGTTGTTAAAGAATCACAATGATTGGTTTTTAGGTTCAGAAAGTTTTATTTCACTTTTGGATGACATCATCTTTTCGATGAAACAAGAAGATGAATCTTTATTTGCGGATTGTTATTAGGAATACAAATTTATCATACATTGTTTTTGTTTCATATTTTTTTAACACAATTTTTATTTTTTTTTTTAAATATTGTAATATAATTTTACATAAATTAAGTAAATAAAAAAAAGTAACATTACTATTGGATTAATTTAGTTTTTAATTAGGTTTTGTTTCTTTCTGAATACTTTAAACTATTGTATATGCGGAAAGTTTAGATTTACTTCTTTAATTTGAAAAAAAGTGCCGCTGAAGCACACCGATTGCACACCGAAGCTTATGGTGAATGTGTTTCATCATGTGCGGGTCAGAACGGAAGAAAAGATCGCCCAGGCCAGCCAAAATAAGCAGCAATTTCAAAACATTTGCGAGCTGCAGGATTCATTCAAATGCAGGAAAATTGGGTACCATACTAATTATAGCCGAGAGACCTTGAAATACGATTTTGTATGTCTGAAATGCTGCTTGAACGCTATAAAAGAAAATCAATACATGGGATGAAAAATTGATCTATTACGATAACCCGAAGCGTAAGAAATCGTACGTGAAGCCCGGCCAACCAGTCGTATCGACACCAAAGCCATGGCACTAAGGTGGTATTTGGTGGGAGCAAAAGGATCCTATCTATAATGAGCTGCTGAAATCTAGTCAGAACATAATAGGGAACCTGTACAGAATGCAACTGATTTGTTTGAAGCGAGGATTGGGCGAAAAATACCCATCATGACAACGATCGGCAACATGTTACAATACCTGTTAAAAACTATTTAGAAAGAAGTGGTTGGGAAGTTTTGCCTCACCCGCTTTAATGTCCAGACCTTGCCCCTCAGAACAGAATATCCAAAATTGGCTTGATTCGTTCTTGGACTCAAAAGATTAACAGTTAGAATTAGATTTTATAGTAAATCTTGCGGTTTTTCAGCATATAAGTTACGGCACGGTTTTATTAGTAGCTTATATATTTATGATGCAAATTTTGTACCCCAGCATTTTTCTTTTTATTTCGATTTACTTTTTTTTTTTTTAACTAATGATGATAATAAATACTTGTTTTTAAAGTTGTTAACGGTAAATATTGCAACTGTAATTGTATTGTACGTTTTCCCACACTGAAAACACTATTTCAAATGCAGTGATGAGATATTTTCTAATACGAATAGTTTTTCGTCTAAAAATGCTGAGACATTTTGGGGGCTTTTTTGAATATAGTCCATATATGCATCTCTTTTTTTGGGTGTATATAATTTCTTTATTTGACTAGTGTAACATTCAAGTTCATCTTTCTGCTATTTATAGGATCATTTCAATATTTTTTTTACCGAATATTAGGTTCAGTTCAGTTGTGGCCTGAAAAAACACGGTTTTGGTCGGTATGGATGAACATAACTATTTTCCAAGTATTTTATTATTTAAATACATCCGGTAGATGTATTAAATGCTTCTAAATTGTAAATTTTGCATGCATTTTATTAATTATTCTAACTTAATAACAGATTTATCGTTTTCTGGCGGTTTTTATGTTAGTGAACGGGAAATGTTTGCAAAAAGTTGGCAGCAATGATTGAGTGTAACAATTTTGTTGTTGTTTATTTACCTAACAACTATTGTGAATGGTAGCTCTCTCAAGTGTGAGCATTTTTATTGACCAGGGTTGTCAGATTTATTTACATAACGAATACTGAAAAAACGTTTAATCGGTTTTCATGATAATATGTTGTATTATTTCAGTTTTTCTTTATTTTTATTGGAAAAAATTAAATTCCAAATATATTTTTACAATGTCTTTGCTTTAGCAAATAAAATATTTAGAAAAATTGTTTGTATAATAATAAAATGTTAAGTACAATATTGGAGATTTCAATTATGAAATCGGGATTTTTGGGGGACATGAGGTAACATTATTCTGGCAACACTGCTGCCCTGTTCGCACACAGAGTTGTATTTTGTATTTGTTTTTGACGATTTCCACGACTGGAACGGCAGCGCAGAAAAACCTGCTTGTCAAGCGGACCTTTCAATCACCCCATGTAAATTCCCATAAGGGATTGACAGTCTCTGATAAGCAATGAAAAGTCATTTTGTCAATCAGGTAAGGATTACATGTGTTTGTGTGGAGTGAGTGATTGAAGAGGTTTTCTGCCGCAGAGTTTGTTTTTCTCTGGAAATCAAACACATTTTTTTTGGAATGCAAATTGCAATTTTCTCCGACACAATTTAGTTGTTACAAGTAAGTCGAAGGGAGAGGAAGTGCGTATTTTCAAGTGTGTTGTTAATAATGTTTTAAATGTTGTGGAGCATTTTTAAACGGACGGTCGGTCGGTTAAAAAAGAGAATTCTTTTATATATTTTTTTCTAATAAAAAGGAAAATGAAGTAGTGCAAATTTTTTTTTTTTGTCATTCTGTTGAATCAATTGAGGAAATTTATTAAGAAAATAATTAAATGAAAATAAGCAAAATGAAGGCCTTTTTGAAATGAAACACCAAGTTTAAACTTCTGTGAAAAGTGTTTTTCAAGAGTGAGAAGAAGAAAAAAAAAAGGAAAATAAGAAGAAAGAAGAAAAGAAAAATTGCATTTTGTTATATGAAAAGTGAAAGAAAAATCCGTCGTAGTATAGCGGTGCCAGTGTGTGTGTGTATATATTATGTTTAAAAGTGGTGTGTGTGTGATGAAGTTGGAAATGAAGAAATACAACAAATGAAAAAAAGGTGGAAAAATAAAAGCTAAAACAACAACAAAAAGTGTGTGAGAGAGCAACAAAACAAGGGGAAAACAGGAGTAAAAACAACAACAATAATAATAAGAAAAAATAATTGAAAAAGTGTCTAAAACTTCATTTGCCTGCCATAAATTTGCAAGTTTTATTAATTCATCCAGTCTTTAACAGGCAATTAATTGTTAATTGCACATTTTTAGTAGTGGGCTCGCTCGGGTACTGAACCAACAACAACAAATCAAACAACCAACAAAAAGTTTATGGAAAAATTAAAATGAGTTCAAGTTGCGAAAGGTGTGTGTGAGTAGTGTGCTTTTTTTTAATAATAATATTTTCTGGTTTAATAATAATAAGTGATTTTTTGTTTAGTTTTCAAATTATTAAGTTTTTAAAGTGTTTTGTTTGTTAATTTTGTAGCCACTTATGAGGGGCCCCAAAGCTTTAACTTTAAAATTTATGAATAAACAAAAACAACAACCATAAGAAACTTTAAACAACCACTAGGTTTAGCTGTAACATAAACATTTTACCCACAACTAAACTAATCTAAACAATAATTAACTAATTACTATTTTCGGTTTTAAGTTTAAAAAAACCCCAATTTTCAAAATGAGGTCGCTTGTCTGTCTGTCTAGTGAATGTTTTAAAATAAAAATATTAATAAACTATAACTGCAAATGTTAAATATAATTGTTAATAATATAAATTTGTTTGTGTAAATAATAAGTTAAAATTTTTCCTTGACTAAAGAAATAGCCAACAACTCCTCCCTTTTTTTTAGTTAAATTTTTGCTGCATTAATGCAATTTTTTTTTTCCTTTCTTCGCTACAATTTGATTAATCCTTGTGTTCCTTTTGTAACTCCGCACTTCCTTATTGAATATGTAAACTCTCGCTCTCTTTTCATTCAATATACTCTCATTCACACATTCTGTTGTTCTCTGTTATTTGTTTCTTCTCGCCAAATCTAATCGATTTTTTATTTTGCCTACGAACAGTGTTGACAAATATTATTAATTGTCAGCTGAAGTTTGTTTTACTACTCAAACGCATATTTATTAATAAATATTTAATTGTCCATCATTTAAAGAAAAGCCAATCAATTAAATTTGTTATTGTTGTTTATTTTTATTAGTATTTATTAGGGTATTCAATTAATCGGGTTTCTGGTTCAATCGGTTAATCGACCAAATAATTAAACGGAGTTTAGATTTATTCGGTTAATTTTAACTTGTTTGATTAACCGAATAATCTCTAATTTAATTTCAAATTGAAAATAAAACCACGAATTTTGTGCAAAGATATTAATTCAACAAAAAAAATAAAAAAAGCTATAGCAAAAAAAATATGGTATCTGAGACCCTTTTTTCATACAGATGTGAGTTTTTTTTAGGATTTTAGTGAGATCTTCTGAAATAAACTTTAAAAAAAAGAATTTAATTGAAATGTTTACCTTTTAAATGATTTTTCTCATTAGTTTTAATAGAGAATTGGAGAAATCAAAAGTAAGGCATGATAAAGAATATCCAATTTCTCATATAAAATCCTCAATTATACCATTGGAGTCATTTCTGTAGTTATTTAGATTGTGAATACTTTTAATAGATTCTGATAAATGACTCATTTCAGTTATGTCTTTAGTTTTATCTATTAGGACAAAGTTAATCATAGAACATTCTAGAAAAAAGTTTATTTCCAAATTCCTAAGTTTCAATTTTTGTGCTATACATACTTCTAAAAAACTACATATTTCAAAAAGTTAATGTTCATCAGTTAAAAATTAAAATTTGTATTCTTAAAACTATCTTTCTATATAAAGTGCCATAAAAATAAAAATTTCGTTTGATCGGTTAATGGACACAAATTAATCGGTTTATTTGTTATTTGAAAATCGTAAAATTTAAATTATTCGGACAGTTAACCGACCAAAATTAATCCGTTAACCGATTAACGGGTAATCGATTGAATACCCTAGTATGTGTACTGTTAAATAACTGCCTATTAAATATAAACAAAACGTTTTCAAAAATTGTTTTTTTATTGCTAAATAATAAATTTAATTTAAGTATTTTTGCAGACAATTTATTGTATAATAATCGTTTGATTGCTATTATTAAAATATTAGTTACATATGTACATAGTTATTATTTTTTAAAAAGAGATTGCTATTTGACTGAAGTGTTGTAATCTAAAGTTTTATTAAACAAGTAATAGTGTTATATTAGTTTGTGTCGAATCTTATATAGCATTCAACAAAACAAAACAATTTGTCTTGTAAAAAAAATTGTTGAAAAATTGTTTAAAAAACTCTATATAGTCGTGGTTTTTAGCTTATAACAGTTTTGAACTATTTCCCGAATTTTAATACCTTCCCAACCAGGACATCGTATATATATACATATATATATGAACAGGTATATTAGTTATGTCGGCCTTTGGAAAGTTGATTTCAACACACACACGGAGATTTCTAAATCGACTCCACGATGTATAAAGATCCAGAATACCTATATATACTTTATGATGTATTAAATATTCTGAAAATAGAAAACAAACTAAAAAGTATTTATTATAGAATTGACAAAACAATGGAAACTCAGGTTTTATTTTTACAAAAATTGTGACTTAATATTTTGTTGGATATCCCTTGTTTTTTATACTGCTTTACAGCGACGATTCATTGAACCAATTAAAGCGTCAATTGTGTCCTGGTAAAGCTTGTTATAATTTTGAATCCGTATTATGCAATCAACAATTTCCCATAGAATTTCTATTGAATTGGGATCTTGTTTACAACCCTATATGTGTATTTAGACTAATTGTGCTGTTCTGTCTTCGATTCCAGTCATAGTATATGTTATGAATTGGAGCAATACCTTGAAAAACAGCCTCACATCATACCCAACAAATCATTTCATAAGAAAAATGTAACTTAATTGTAAAAGGTGGCGCAAAAGTAATCCTCCTATCAGAAAATGCTATAAATTTTGCGATTGGCCCCTAATGTCAGTTCTGTTTTGACATTTGTGAAGTAAACACATGGGAAATACACGTTAATAATCAATGTTATGCTACACTGCTCCAGAACGCGGAATATTGCTGACTATTTATTTGACCAATAATCGGCAAAATTTATAGCATTTTCTGATAGGAGGATTACTTTTGCGCCACCTATTACAATTTAGTTATATTTTTCTTATGAAATGATTTGTTGGGTATGATGTGAGGCTGTTTTTCAAGGTATTGGTCCAATTCATAACATATAATATCACTGACTTTTGCTTGTAATAGTTTTGTAAGTGTTTTTGAGAATAATATCCCGTTACTTGACGCGTGCCTGAATTTCGTATTATTTGTTGAAGTGTTTAGTCTAGTGTTTTGTTCAAAGAGTCAAGTGTATTAAAAAGTTTAAGCTTTTAAAAAAGTAATTATTAAAATAATAAAACTTAATAAATAATTTTAAATAAATTTCAGAAAAGTTAAATTCTTACGTGTATAAATATTATTTGCTTATATACCCAAGCTTACAAAACTATTACGAATGTAAGCTTATTATATACTACAGATAAGTAATATTATCGCAAGGGTTCAGGTTTCATTAAATAGTTTTAATAAGACTTTTACAATAGTAATCACAACACTTTTCTAAGCTTAAGGCTTATGTTGGAAAGCTTGTTATAAGTGATTTCTAAATAGTTTTGGTTTGTTGGGTATTGTCACCGCCAAACTTAACTGTCTTAGTTCATTCCCTTCGGCAGTCTTTAAAATGTTCTCTTAAATTATATTTGGATTCTTCTAAAAATTGAACAGTATTCCATTTCTGTACCGATCAGTTTAAATGTTCTTTGGCAGATTGTATACGTGCAGTACAGCATCCAAGATCAGTCTACTTTCTTGAAAAAGTTTTAATGCTAAGGAGCAAAAGAACATTCATACATGTATTTTTGTTAAACTTTAATGGTTAATAAGAAATATTTCATAAATGTTAATGGTTTTGAAAACTGAAATTTCTTTTGGTTCAGTTCTAGTTCTGTTCTAGTTCTGTTCTAGTTCTGTTCTAGTTCTGTTCTAGTTCTGTTCTAGTTCTGTTCTAGTTCTGTTCTAGTTCTGTTCCAGTTCTGTTCTAGTTCTGTTCTAGTTCTGTTCTAGTTCTGTTCTAGTTCTGTTCTAGTTCTGTTCTAGTTCTGTTCTAGTTCTGTTCCAGTTCTGTTCTAGTTCTGTTCTAGTTCTGTTCTAGTTCTGTTCTAGTTCTGTTCTAGTTCTGTTCTAGTTCTAGTTCTAGTTCTAGTTCTAGTTCTGTTCTGTTCTGTTCTGTTCTGTTCTAGTTCTGTTCTAGTTCTGTTCTAGTTCTGTTCTGTTCTAGTTCTGTTCTGTTCTAGTTCTGTTCTAGTTCTGTTCTAGTTCTGTTCTAGTTCTGTTCTAGTTCTGTTCTAGTTCTGTTCTAGTTCTGTTCTAGTTCTGTTCTAGTTCTGTTCTAGTTCTGTTCTAGTTCTGTTCTAGTTCTGTTCTAGTTCTGTTCTAGTTCTGTTCTAGTTCTGTTCTAGTTCTGTTCTAGTTCTGTTCTAGTTCTGTTCTAGTTCTGTTCTGTTCTAGTTCTGTTCTAGTTCTGTTCTAGTTCTGTTCTAGTTCTGTTCTAGTTCTGTTCTAGTTCTGTTCTAGTTCTGTTCTAGTTCTGTTCTAGTTCTGTTCTAGTTCTGTTCTAGTTCTGTTCTAGTTCTGTTCTAGTTCTGTTCTAGTTCTGTTCTAGTTCTGTTCTAGTTCTGTTCTAGTTCTGTTCTAGTTCTGTTCTAGTTCTGTTCTAGTTCTGTTCTAGTTCAGTTCTAGTTCTGTTCTAGTTCTGTTCTAGTTCTGTTCTAGTTGTGTTCTAGTTCTGTTCTAGTTCTATTCTAGTTCTGTTCTAGGTATGTTCTAGTTCTAATTCAAGATCCATTTAGATTTGTTCTAATTAATATTTTATGATATTCAGCTGTCCTTCTGTTTTGTACAGAAATTGAATCGCAAAACATATGTATGTCCATATGAAAAAGCTTGAATTTTAAATAATCTTTACTTTGAATATAGAAAATGCTATCTCCGCAGAAGACATAGCTTTAAATTGATTAGTTGATTTAGACATTATTTAAATTCTAAGGATGTATATAAATAAAATTTATTCATAGTCGAATTATGGATGGCAACCGAACTTCAGTTAGTTGTCAGAGGGCAACTACAAATTTCTGGTTGCAATTTGGCAACAGAAAATGATAGCTTTCAGTTGTCATCTGTTATATAATTCTGGAAACTTACAATGCAAGATTAGTTCGGTTACCATCCATAATAGACCCATAAGAGAATTATATTCGTAATAGGATTAAGTCGAACTTTGAATTATTAATTTTTGGTAAAATTTAAGTCTGTTATGTTGCTGTATTATTCAATACATTTAATTTATGTAGAAGTTAAAGCTTTGAATTCATTGAATGCTTTTATGGAATGATTAGATAAAATTTAAATTGATTGAATTAAGAACATTTCGAACATTTTGTTCATACCTAGAATCTCAAATTTATTTCTATGCCAGAAATTGTCCCATATTTCTTCGGAAAAACCGAATACGACTACTTGTCGGAGTTATACTTTCCTATCAGGTTTATATTAAAAAGCATATTATAATTTCTTTCTCAAAAACTTGGTAATGTAGATAAGTATTATTAATTTTGAGATTTTTCTCATTAGTGCGTCAATAAGAATGTCATTAAATATTTTTGTATTTATACATTTTATTTACTGTTTAAATTAGCAATATACATTTCAAGTCACATTTTCTCAATCTCTCCAATTAATATAATTTTTGTATGAGATGTGTCAGTATATCGTCACGATAAAAAAGTAACCAGAGACTGAGAAAATGGGGTAGAGTGTTAAAAGTAATTGTAAATACTAAATAAATAATTTTGCGAAATTCATTTCATTTAAAATAATACCAGACATACATATTACACAATTAAATAATAGTTTGTAATAGATTCTTGCCCAGTAAATAGTAACTTCTTAAAAACCGCTCAATTAGCATTACTGCTCAAGGAAGAAAACCACACTAAAGAGAAACAATAACACGCATCCTTCTTTTTTCATTAATCCACCAAAAAAAAAAAAGCCAAGTGAGAGTGTGAAAATCTCATTATACAAATTAGGCAACTATTGTGAATGATTGGTAAATGTGAATGTTTATTTTATATGTCCTTTTAAGGAAAATGTGTGTGATGTGTTTGAGTGCGTGTGTAAAAAGACATTTAAAAAATGAAAAACGTGTCATCCATAAAATACCAAAAAGCCGGAACTATTGTTCATTTTTTTAGATTTACTCTTTTTTTTTTGTTGTTTCTTACTTTTCATTTTATGTATTACTAAATCTAAAAACTAAACAAATTTCATAATTAAATTTCCTGCCATTAATTATTTGGTTGTTATTTTTTGCTTGTCTATAAATAATTGTTTTTTTTTTGTTGTGCCGTTTCTTTCGTTTAATGAATGAATTGAAATATTGAATGAAAACTATTTGCTGTTTCTTTTTTTTTTTTCTTTTTTTTCTGCTGTCATCATTTCATTCCACTTTTACTCTATTTTGCGTAATTTTTTTTTTTTTGGAATTTTCTCTTCTTCTCTCTCTCCTACTTCTTTCTCTTTGGCAAAATTTGTTGTTTTTAAATAAGGAATAAAGTAAAACTAGGGCGTTGCACAGTGTGCTAATGATTTTGGAATTCAAATTGGAATTGTTTAAATTTAAAATTGTGATTAATGATGGATTTAATAAAAATTGATATGGAGTTGTTGGCAGATTATTCTTGTATTTAATTTTTACTTTTATTGCGAAGGTTTTTATTAAGTGTTCTTTAGTTTTCTTATCTACTTTTCTAAGATCTTAAAGTTTTGTTTTGATAGCCGCCTTTGTTAAATGTGGATGGTAAAATTAGCTTAGAGTTTAAACTACCTTGGGTATGAAGTTGTGTTAATTTCTAATTGGAATACTTTTTGTATGAGATGAATTGAGAATTTAGCAGGAAACTTTTACAACAATCTGTTAATTTAAAACAACATCGTCTACATATAAATTGTCCTAGATGTTCCTACATATGGCACTCCATACATTTATTAAAAAAACAAGCAATAATTATATTATAATCCTAGTGAAGGATTCAAATCATTCAGTTCATCTCAGTTCTGTGAAAAAGACTACATCGAAATCAATCAATTGCTAGCGATCATACTTACTGGTTGCCACTGTGGCAAATAAAAAAAAATTACCGTCATTAAGATGAACAACACCGTATCACCGAGAAGATTCAATGTGGCATAGTTGAAAAACCCCGAAATCGTAAACCTGTTCACTAACGAATTAGAAGAATACGCCTCAAGAAGCGGAGAAACCCGAACATGGCCGGTTGACAGGCAGAAGGGAAACGTCTGGGGTTCAAAACGACTACTAGAATATAATGGATTAACGATGTTACATGGAACTTAATCCAGCAGATGAAGGTCGCAAAAAGTGCTGCTAACACCAACAAAATATGCTTGAATAAATCCAGAAACTATCTTAATTCTGATGTTAAACGCAGTGAGCTGAAACCCATCGTGTAAATGAACTGTATATGTCTGTTAACAAGATCACAAATAAAAAATCATCGAACGGAAAGCGTTTAAAAAACGAAAACTCAACAAATTATATTATGGGAAAGCATAATCAACATCTACTGTTCAATGTCAACCCATTTCCGGATTTTCTTCACATATACCAAATGCGAAAACTCAGAAACGAGCAAGCTGGCTTTCGCACGGGAAAATCTTGTGTTGACTAAGTAAAATCGTAATCGTCGAGCAATCATTGGAACGGATATCACCATAATACATCCTATTTATAGAATTTGAGAACAATTTTTTCACACTCAACAATAATGGAACTCGCTGGTAATCAAGGGTGTCCCCAAAAAATTAACACAGCTAATCAAAGGCATGTACAAGAATGCCACTTGCCGTGTGTTACATGAGCAACAAGATCATAGTAAAACCTGGAGTTCGACAATGCTGTGTTTTATCACAACTACTTTTTAACTGCGTCCTTAATGCAGAAGGCAACAATCCATCATAAGAGATGTATTATGCCTATGACATATGTCTACTTAGCCACTTATTCTCAGAGATGCAGTCGAAAATTTCCACCATCGTATAATATTTTGAAAGAAACCAAAATCAAATTATTTAATTTAAACATAAAATCTACTCTGTTGTACGGATTCGATAACTGCAACATGGCACCACATGACACACAATTCAATTATTTCTCCAACAAATGCCACCTCAAGATCTTGAGGATTTTCTGGCCTGTAGGAATATCCGACAACCAACTTTTGATGGAGGCAAACCAGCAGCCTATTAAAACAGAATTAAGAAGTAGGAAATGGTGTTGGACAGGTCATATCCTCTGAAAACCAAACTATGACATTGCAAAGAAATGCATAGGCTGAAACCCGCAAGGAAGCAGACGAGTTGGCAAATCAGCTCATACCTGGAAGCGGCAACTAACAACAGAACTTTCGAAGTTGAGGATGAAGTTGAACGAAGTCAAGAATCGAGCCAACAATGTTATTGGAACCACCTTGTTATGGCCCTATGCTCCATAAATGAAATGAAAAATGAATTTAACTCTGTAATAAATACGGTCAGCCAACTGCGAATTCCAAGGTGACACTCGTCTAACACTCTAGAACCAAAATAAGTAGATCAATCTTCCTTATGCATTACAAATGACAATGCTCTCGTTCAGTTCATGTAGAACTGTGATAAGTCCTCTTGTGATCAATTAAGCAATCTATCGAGATTAGGCTCAACCATTTGGGGAGGAAAATAAAGTAAAATTTATTTTACATTTTTCTATTTATCCATTTTTATATGAAAACTTTTCGGTTTTGAGTGGGGATTTCCTATTTCCCCTTGGATCCGTGCTTGTGAACTATACATAAAACTGTGAATTATACCTACACCTAGTTAAGGTAGACACGCTCGGTTTTAAATACAAGGGTGGATCAATAAATCCGCGATTTTTGGAATTTATCGGCTCTTAAATGAAAAGGAAACACTCCAGTTTTCTCCTGTTAAAATTTGAGCAAATTGCTTGATTTAGATTGAGCTTAACTTGACAGCCATTGACAGCAGAATACCTCGAAACTTGAGGGACATTAGAAAAAAGTGAATTTCGTCTGATCATTAAGCATTATTTTTTGCCGAAAAAAACCTCAAATAAAGGCTAAGCTTGATAAATACTACGGTAAAAAAAACTGGTTACTGCATTTCGCTGTAGCTGTACAAGTACGGACGATGACGAACGTTCTGGACGATCAGTTGAGGTCTCTTTACCCGAAACAATTGAACAAATCGAGATGGTATTGGCCGCTCCGAAATTGAAAGTGTGAGAGATTGTGGTAGCCATAGGCATCTTACATGTATCAGTGGATTCTTAGATTCTTAGATCACTTAGGTATGAGATAGTTTTTCGCAAGTTTGGCCAAAGCGTTAGCTCACAATCGGAAGCAAAAAAAATTTTGTTGTTTACTCTATAATGTTCAACAATTAAGTGAGAATAAATGACAGATATGTACCCTTCAAAATTACACATAAATTATTAAAAACAAAATCTCAATAGAAACATGAGATTAAGCATATACGTTGTTTAAGAAACCACAAAGAGGAGCTTTATAGTAATTTTGTTCCTGAAATTATGCCTATATTATCAAGAATTAAGTGAGAACTTACCAAAAGGGGGACATTTTGTTCCCTCTAATGGTACTTTTTTTATTTCTATTATAATGGATGTGGAAACATGATATTGTAAGTGAGAATCCACAAAATAGGGAAATATTTCGTTCTTCTAGTGTTCCTTTTTTTATTTTCTATAAGTTTTCAAAGTTTCCAAAATATAGGTAACAAACTCCTGACATTAACTAAAAAAAAGAATAATTTCACTGTTTTTATTCTCTGTACCTCAACTAAACAAAATTAGTAGTAAATGTTATGCAAATCACTTTCACAATGTTTTGTATCAAAGAAGAATTTAAATTTTAAATAATAAATGGTATTGAATAAACGCTAAAATTAAAGTGGGCCCCTTATTTTTGGTCTCTAGTGATTTAGTTTAAGCTTTTAATTACTCATTGTAATAAAAGAACCTTGATTTTTTTCTTTTTGTAATTTATATACAATATTTTGTATATTAAGGTGTGTTTTTGATTCATTATAATGATGTTAAATTTATCAAGAGATTTATTTAGTATTTTAAGTTTATTTTTAACAAAGATGAGTAATTTAAAACGTTAAAAGAAACTATGTTTTGTTTTTTTTTATATTTATTGTGCTAATTCCTTATTTTTTCTCTAATTACAGAATAGAATGGGTGGAAATAATCGAACCCCGCACCAAAGAGCACATGTATGCCAATTTAACCACAGGCGAATGTGTTTGGGATCCACCTGAAGTAAGTTGTTATTTTCTTTCTTTTATTCTTTCTTTCACAAAATTACAATATTTAAATTGTGTTTTTTTTTTATAAACATAATAAAGCAAACATTTTAAATAATTAAATGCTATGTAGCTATTTTGTTTAAAATAAATCGTTTCAACACTCACTCTATTCAAACGTTTTTTTTTTTTTTGTTATTTTAAGTTAAAACCATCAGCTAGTGTAAACACAAACATAATGTGTTCTAATTTGCTGTTCCCATTTAAATAAACAGAGAGGAAAACTAAAAAATCTTTAGATAAACAGAGAAAGAGCATAGAAAAAAAGATATATACCGTTAATAAATCTTTAAAATAGTAAACTATATACATTTACACACTTGCATATTTAAGTAGCACTTAAAAGGATATTAACTAGTACTTAGTAGTAGGAAAAACAACAAAAACAACACAACAACAAATTGAACATACAAAGTGACTAACTGACTGATAGATTTAAACAGACATACACACGCACTTACAACATACGTATACAATGCACTCGTGTTATAGTTATTCGTATTTTACTCAACGAATTGCCTTTGTGCTTGATTTTTTTGATGTTCCTTTTGTTGTAAACAAAAAAAAAACGAGAAAAAAAACCAACAACATTTAATACAAATTTATGCAAGTTTTTGTTGTTGTTGTCCACTTGGATGACGTTGTTGATGAAGATAATGATATTGCTCTATGAGCACAATAATAGACATGTATTTATTTTGGTGTCTTTGATTTTATAAGTTAAGTACAATACAACAACTACAACACATATGTTTTGTTGCTATTCCTCTGGTGGAATGAAACACTCCAATGATAATGACATCTGTTCAGTGGTATCTATATATAGATTGAATTTATTTATTTATTGTTTTTTTTTTTTGTTGTTGTCTTCTATTTGTTTGCTGTTTTATCTCTATTTTCATTTGTAGTACATATTTATTTTCTTTTCTTAGACATTTTGTATTATTTACTTTGGTAAATTCTGACTCCTCTTTGTTTTTAGTCTTAATAAATAAAATTTTAGAAGAAGTTTTCTTACTAGAAATAAATTATACTGGTAGTGCCAGTATTATTATTTTTAAGAATTATTAATAGACTTAACTTATTAAACTAAATTCTAAATTGGTTTAGTTTTACAAATATTTTCTTAAAAAAAAAACTTAACGAAATGTTAATTGCTCAAAAAAAGCATTTAAATTATTGTTTTTTTCTATTGTAACAAATTTAACTAAGCAGCTGTTTATTTCCTTGATGATTTCTTTCAAAGTAAACTTTTGAAAAACTTAACGCAAAACATTTAAGAAACTATTTCGTTCAAATCATTTAAAAAACTATTTAAATCTAGAAAAAAGTTCTTATTTTTGATTTTTTAAAAGACTTAACTAAACTTTATTTTCTAAACTAAAAGTTTTTAAATAATATTTTTTGTATATTCGTTGAGTACAGAAAAGCAATTATTTGTATATTGAAAAATTTTTAATTTTTGGTTATTTAAAAAACTCAACGAAACTTTATTTTCTTAACTAACAGCATTATAATAAAAATGTCACTATATTTATTTAATACACAGATAAGCAACTATTTCAATCTAGAAATTTTTTTTATTTTTTTATGTTTTTTAAACTTAACGAAGCTTTATTTTCTTATCCAAAAGCTTTGAAATAATGTTTTACCTATATTCGCTTAATACATTTAAGCAACTATTGGAATCTAAAAGAAATTTTAACATTTTGAAGAATTTTTAAAATTTAACGAAACTTTATTTTCTAAACTAAAAGCTTTTTAATAAAGATTTTATTATATTATTTTAAACAAGTTAAGAAACTATAAAAATCTAGAAAATTTTTGAATTTTTGCTACTTTAAAAAACTTAACGAAACTTTATTTTCTAAACTAAAAGCTTTTAAATAACATTTTTGGTATATTCGTTGAATACAGAAAATCAGCTATATGAATATAGAAAAATTTTTAATTTTTGGTTATTTAAAAAACTTAACGAAACTTTATTTTGTAAACTAATAGCATTTAAATAAAAATCTCACAATATTTGTTTAATACAGATAAGCTGCTATTTCAATCTGGAACATTTTCTTATTTTGGAAGATTTTTTAAACTTAACGAAACTTTATTTTCTTATTTAAAAACTTTTAAATAAAGTTTTAATTATATTCGCTTAATTCATTTAGGTAACTATCGGAATCTAGAAAAAATTTCAAAATTTTGATGATTATAAAATTTAACGAAACTTTATTTTCTAAAATAAAAGCTTTTTAATAAATATTTTATTATATTTGTTTAATAAGTTAAGGAAATTTTTTAATCTAGAAAAATTTTGAATTTTTGCTTATTTAAAAAAACTTAACGAAACTTTATTTTCTAAACTAAAAGCTTTTAAATAACATTTTTGGTATATTCGTTGAGTACAGAAAAGCAACTATTTAAATCTAGAAACATTTTTAATTTTTTGTTATTTAAAAAACTTAACGAAACTTTATTTTCTAAACTAACAGCATTAAAATAAAAGTTTCACAATATTTGATTAACACAGATAAGCAGCTATTTCAATCTAGAACATTTTCTTATTTTGGAAGATTTTTTAAACTTAACGAAACTTTATTTTCTTATTTAAAAACTTTTAAATAAAGTTTTAATTATATTAGCTTAAAATATTTAAGCAATTATTGGAACTTAGAAAAAATTTCAAAATTTTGACGATTTATAAAATTTAACGAAACTTTATTTTCTAAACTAAAAGTTTTTTAATAAATATTTTATTAAATTCGTTTAAAAAAGTTAAGGATAAATTTTAATCTCGAAAAATTTTGAATTTTTGCTTATTTAAAAAACTTAACGAAACTTTATTTTTCAAACTAACAGCATTTAAATAAAAATTTCACTGTATTTATTTAATACACAGATAAGTAACTATTTGAATCTAGAAAATTTTTTATTTTGGAAGATTTTTTAAACTTAACGAAACTTTATTTTGAAAAGCTTTGGAATAAAGTTTTAATTATTTTCGCTTAATATATTTAAGCAACTATTGGAATCTAAAACAAGTTTCAAAATGTTGACGAATCGTTTATAAATATTAAGGAACAGTTTTAATCTAGAAGAATTTTGAATTTTTGCTTATTTAATAAACTTAACGAAACTTTATTGTCTAAACTAAAAGTATTTAAATAACATTTTTGGTATATTCGTTGAGTACAGAAAAGCTACTATTTGAATCTAGAAACATTTTTAATTTTTGGTTATTTAAAAAACTTAACGAAAGTTTATTTTGTAAAGTAACAGCATTAAAATAAAAATTTCACTATATTTATTTAATGCACAGATAAGCTACTATTTCATTCTAGAAAATTTCTTATTTTGGTAGATTTTTTAAACTTAACGAAACTTTATTTTCTTATTTAAACACTTTTAAATAAAGTTTTAACTATATTCGCTTAATAAATTTAAGCAACTATTGGAACCTAGAAAAAATTTCAAAATTTTGACTATTTATAAAATTTAACGAAACTTAATTTTCTAAACTAAAAGCTTTTTAATAAAAATTTTATTATATTTGTTTAAAAAAATTATGGAACAGTTTTAATCTAAAAAAATTTGAATTTTTGCTTATTTAAAAAACTTAACGAATCTTTATTTTCTAAACCAAAAGCTTTTAAATAATATTTTTAGTATATTCGTTGAGTACAAAAAATCAACTCTTTGAATCTAGAAACATTTCTAATTTTTGGTTATTTTAAAAACTTAACGAAAACAAAAATGCCCATCTGTATGTTTGTGTGTATGTATGTAAAATAAATCTTTTGTATCTGCTCTTTTGAGCAATTGTTTACATATTTGTATAAATATGCCAATATGTAACTTAAATAAACTACATAAAAAAGTTAGGCCACAATACATGGTTTTATTATTTGACAAATACATACTTTTTTGTCAAATAATACATACATACATATTTAAGTTATTGGCATATTTTTTGATGTCAATGTAACAATCGTTAAGATTCTACATATAATATTTCTTTATGTTTTGCTGTCAAACAAACAATTTTATTGACAAGTCTTTAGTTATTGTTGCATACATTTTTAAGGCAAATATTCTGCTATTGTAATTTGTGCCTATTTGTCATATTTACTATTGGCAACTCTATTACCATTGTTATAAATTTGTTTGCCATTGGCATCCTTTTTTTAACAGTGTTAATGTATGCAAACAAGAAGAAGAAAAACACTTCCCCTCCCCTCCCCTCCCTCTCAATGTTTTGTTTATTATTGTAATTTGTTGCCACTGTTTTGTAATCTTTGTCTTCCATAATTGTATTGCATGTCATCAATTTCTTGCTTTTTTTTAAGAGTTGTATCTTTTGTGTTAATTTATGTTTATAAATTTTGTATGCCTTTTGTTATATTGTTGTTAATAATTTACATGTTAATAGATTTTAATAAGCTGCTAATAAATATTTTGTTTACACCTACACTATGTGGTTTCTTATTGTTTTGTTTTGGTTTTCTTTTGGTAATAATGTGTCATATTTATGGTGTCTATTTTTTGTGTTACTTATATTTATTATTTATGAATTATGAGATCTATTTAGCAGTTTGTTTTTTCCTTTTTTTTTTTTTTTTTTTTTTGTAGAGCAAAAACATAAATTATATTTTTTATTCGTTAAAAGTAGAAATACTTAATTTTTATTATTAAAGTAGGGCAAAAAAGCACAACTGCATCTTTTTTTTAAAAAAAAAACAAAAATAAACTTTAGAGTTTTTTAGATTATCACATACTTTTTACATAAGCGATTTATATTGTTATACCCTTCACCATTGTCATTCCGTTTGTAATTCGTACATTTTTCGTACATTTCGATACAGCCATGTCCATCTGTCCGTCAACTTTCCAAATCCCCTAAATAACTTACAAACATGATTGATACATCAATATATCGGGAATTCTTCCAATTCGGTTGCTATTTGAAATCGAGAAAATCGGCCCACAATTGGCTTCGAATAAAGGGAAAACCGGGACAACCTCGATTTTTTGCCTATTTTTAATCTATATCTGGATTATTAAGTCATTAATATAGACAATATGGATATATAATGATGGATATTTCAAAGTCCATTGCAACGACTATAGCCTTATACAGTAGTTTGGACCTACAATGGGTAAAAATCGGGAAAAATATTTTTATATTTATTTTTGTTTAAAAAATTAAAAAAAACACATTTTGGAAAAAAATGTTTTTTAAGATTTAATTTTTATTTTTTAAATTTGTGAAAAACAATTAATTTAGCTTTCCAAAAAATATTTAAAATTTGTATTTCAAAGTATAAAAAATTAAAAAAAAAAATTTTGCAAAAATTAAAAAAAAGAAGTTTTTAAAAATTTTGAAAAAAAAAATTTTTTTTTAAATTTTGAAAAAAAAATTTTGATTTTTTTCTTAATATTGTAACTATAACATAACTAGAACAGAACTAGAACAGAACTAGAACAGAACTAGAACAGAACTAGAACAGAACTAGAACAGAACTAGAACAGAACTAGAACAGAACTAGAACAGAACTAGAACAGAACTAGAACAGAACTAGAACAGAACTAGAACAGAACTAGAACAGAACTAGAACAGAACTAGAACAGAACTAGAACAGAACTAGAACAGAACTAGAACAGAACTAGAACAGAACTAGAACAGAACTAGAACAGAACTAGAACAGAACTAGAACTAGAACAGAACTAGAACAGAACTAGAACAGAACTAGAACAGAACTAGAACAGAACTAGAACAGAACTAGAACAGAACTAGAACAGAACTAGAACAGAACTAGAACAGAACTAGAACAGAACTAGAACAGAACTAGAACAGAACTAGAACAGAACTAGAACAGAACTAGAACAGAACTAGAACAGAACTAGAACAGAACTAGAACAGAACTAGAACAGAACTAGAACAGAACTAGAACAGAACTAGAACAGAACTAGAACAGAACTAGAACAGAACTAGAACAGAACTAGAACAGAACTAGAACAGAACTAGAACAGAACTAGAACAGAACTAGAACAGAACTAGAACAGAACTAGAACAGAACTAGAACAGAACTAGAACAGAACTAGAACAGAACTAGAACAGAACTAGAACAGAACTAGAACAGAACTAGAACAGAACTAGAACAGAACTAGAACAGAACTAGAACAGAACTAGAACAGAACTAGAACAGAACTAGAACAGAACTAGAACAGAACTAGAACAGAACTAGAACAGAACTAGAACAGAACTAGAACAGAACTAGAACAGAACTAGAACAGAACTAGAACAGAACTAGAACAGAACTAGAACAGAACTAGAACAGAACTAGAACAGAACTAGAACAGAACTAGAACAGAACTAGAACAGAACTAGAACAGAACTAGAACAGAACTAGAACAGAACTAGAACAGAACTAGAACAGAACTAGAACAGAACTAGAACAGAACTAGAACAGAACTAGAACAGAACTAGAACAGAACTAGAACAGAACTAGAACAGAACTAGAACAGAACTAGAACAGAACTGGAACAGAACTGGAACAGAACTAGAACAGAACTAGAACAGAACTAGAACAGAACTAGAACAGAACTAGAACAGAACTAGAACAGAACTAGAACAGAACTAGAACAGAACTAGAACAGAACTAGAACAGAACTCGAACAGAACTCGAACAGAACTAGAACAGAACTAGAACAGAACTAGAACAGAACTAGAACAGAACTAGAACTAGAACAGAACTAGAATAGAACTAGAACAGAACTAGAACAGAACAGAACTAGAACAGAACAGAACTAGAACAGAACTAGAACAGAACTAGAACAGAACTAGAACAGAACTAGAATAGAACTAGAACAGAACTAGAACAGAACTAGAACAGAACTAGAACAGAACTAGAACAGAACTAGAACAGAACTAGAACAGAACTAGAACAGAACTAGAACAGAACTAGAACAGAACTAGAACAGAACTAGAACAGAACTAGAACAGAACTAGAACAGAACTAGAACAGAACTAGAACAGAACTAGAACAGAACTAGAACAGAACTAGAACAGAACTAGAACAGAACTAGAACAGAACTAGAACAGAACTAGAACAGAACTAGAACAGAACTAGAACAGAACTAGAACAGAACTAGAACAGAACTAGAACAGAACTAGAACAGAACTAGAACAGAACTAGAACAGAACTAGAACAGAACTAGAACAGAACTAGAACAGAACTAGAACAGAACTAGAACAGAACTAGAACAGAACAGAACTAGAACAGAACTAGAACAGAACTAGAACAGAACTAGAACAGAACTAGAACAGAACTAGAACAGAACTAGAACAGAACTAGAACAGAACTAGAACAGAACTAGAACAGAACTAGAACAGAACTAGAACAGAACTAGAACAGAACTAGAACAGAACTAGAACAGAACTAGAACAGAACTAGAACAGAACTAGAACAGAACTAGAACAGAACTAGAACAGAACTAGAACAGAACTAGAACAGAACTAGAACAGAACTAGAACAGAACTAGAACAGAACTAGAACAGAACTAGAACAGAACTAGAACAGAACTAGAACAGAACTAGAACAGAACTAGAACAGAACTAGAACAGAACTAGAACAGAACTAGAACAGAACTAGAACAGAACTAGAACAGAACTAGAACAGAACTAGAACAGAACTAGAACAGAACTAGAACAGAACTAGAACAGAACTAGAACAGAACTAGAACAGAACTAGAACAGAACTAGAACAGAACTCGAACAGAACTCGAACAGAACTAGAACAGAACTAGAACAGAACTAGAACAGAACTAGAACAGAACAGAACTAGAACAGAACTAGAACAGAACTAGAATAGAACTAGAACAGAACTAGAACAGAACTAGAACAGAACTAGAACAGAACAGAACTAGAACAGAACTAGAACAGAACTAGAACAGAACTAGAACAGAACTAGAACAGAACTAGAACAGAACTAGAACAGAACTAGAACAGAACTAGAACAGAACTAGAACAGAACTAGAACAGAACTAGAACAGAACTAGAACAGAACTAGAACAGAACTAGAACAGAACTAGAACAGAACTAGAACAGAACTAGAACAGAACTAGAACAGAACTAGAACAGAACTAGAACAGAACTAGAACAGTACTAGAACAGAACTAGAACAGAACTAGAACTAGAACAGAACTAGAACAGAACTAGAACAGAACTAGAACTAGAACAGAACTAGAACAGAACTAGAACAGAACAGAACTAGAACTAGAACAGAACAGAACAGAACTAGAACAGAACAGAACTAGAACAGAACTAGAACAGAACTAGAACAGAACTAGAACAGAACTAGAACAGAACTAGAACAGAACTAGAACAGAACTAGAACAGAACTAGAACAGAACTAGAACAGAACTAGAACAGAACTAGAACAGAACTAGAACAGAACTAGAACAGAACTAGAACAGAACTAGAACAGAACTAGAACAGAACTAGAACAGTACTAGAACAGAACTAGAACAGAACTAGAACTAGAACAGAACTAGAACAGAACTAGAACAGAACTAGAACAGAACTAGAACAGAACTAGAACAGAACTAGAACAGAACTAGAACAGAACTAGAACAGAACTAGAACAGAACTAGAACAGAACTAGAACAGAACTAGAACAGAACTAGAACAGAACTAGAACAGAACTAGAACAGAACTAGAACAGAACTAGAACAGAACTAGAACAGAACTAGAACAGAACTAGAACAGAACTAGAACAGAACTAGAACAGAACTAGAACAAAATTATTATTTGTATGAAATTTGAGATCTTTCTGTAAAATTAAGATATTTTTTTTAAATTTTAAATGCGACTTAAAAATGCTGAATTTTTTTAATTTTTTAGCTTTTATTTTGAAATATTTGTACAATATACATTTATTCAAAGTATTGGCCATTGTTACCTTTGACCTTTTCCCATCTTTCTGGAAACATATGGATTCCGAGCCAAATGAACTGCTCATTTTAAGCCAAGAACGATTCAATACTCTGTTCTGAAGTGAAACATGTGGCCTACGAATCAGTTGCATTCTGTGCAGGTTCCCTGTAATGGTCTGGCCAGATTTCAGCATCTCATAATAGATTGGATCCTTTTGCTCCCACCAAATAAAGAGAATTACCTTAGCGCCATGGATATTTGTGGTCGGGCTTCACATACGATCTCCTACGCTTCGGGTTATCGTAATGGTTCCATTTTTCAAGGTCTCTCAGCTTCAATTCATATGGTACCCAATTTCCCTGTTTTTGGATTCCTCCTGTTGCCCGCAAATGTCCTGAAATTGCTGCTTGAGTAAATCTCAATGATTTTGCAAGCTCCTGTTGAGATTTACAACAATCTTCATGGAGTAATGCCTCCAATTCATGGTCTTCAAACTTCTTTGGCTGTCCTGGCCGATCTTTGTCTTCCGTGTCAAAAACACCACTTTTGAACCGTACAAACCATCTCTCGAACGTTGAAACCGATGGAACACATTCACGCATATGACGCTATGTTGGCACAAAATTCGACATTTTCGAAGCGAAAAAAGACGTTGTTTACACTATAATGTTCAATAACTAAGCGAAATAAATGACAGATTGTGCCCTTCAAAATGACATATATGTTTTTAAAAACAAAAACCGCGTTCAAAAGATATGCCATCCTTAAGTCATACACCCAATAAAAGGACAGATTTGTTTGCAAAAAAGTCTTGCATCACTGCCAAACATTTGCCTTTTAAAAACTTTTGATTTAATAGCCATCAATTCGTTCATTTAGCGAACAATTTTGTGAGCTCACATGAATTTGTCTTGTTTGTACACCTTTTGTCAATGTTATGTTCCTGTCCACACGAGACAAATTCATGTGTGGAAAATAAATTGTCCGCTAAGTAAACAAATTGATGGCTTGTCATAAAAATTGAAATACTATTTGACTTCATTACTTATATTTCTTTATCAATTCTATTTAGTTTAAAATTATAAATTCTTAACATGCCTTTAAATTAAATAATTTAATGAGTTTTCGTACTTATAAGGAAGTACACAGAAAAGTTTATTCGCCATTTTGCAAAATACAATAATAAAACCTGGTAATTGGTTAATTATTTCACTAAATTTAACAAAAAACTTAACATCATAACTTCTTGTAAAAGAAAGCAACAAAACAGAAAACTTTTTGCAAAATTATTTCCACCAAGAAAATAAATATGATATGAATAGGGAAACGGGCTATAGAAGAGGCTTACTAAAGGATTGCAGCAGCCTTCTGTTGCTACAAAATGCCTACTACAGCCATAAGAAAGGCATTGTAAGTTAAACACACAAAATGTAAAGATTTATTTTCAATTTAGGAAAACCAAATCAAACCCCTTAAGCCAGCCACTGATGAGGCCTCTTAATATTTTGTCAATATGTTTTCAGAATTATAAAGGATTCTTTTTTCTTTTTGTTCTGTTTTAACAAACATAAAAGCATTTTGCTCACTTACATTTAAAATCAAAGCTTAGCTGCATATAATTTTTGTTTGTAGAAATTCAATGTTTTATGCGTCTTTTTTTTTTTTTTTTTTTTTGTTGGTTGGTATTTTGTGTGCCTTTCTTTGATTAGTGCACTTTAACTAGGACTGTTTTCTCTTTCTCTCATTCCCTCTATACTCGCTTAATTCTCTTTTGTTTTATACATCTGTAAAATGTTTGTACAAGCAACGACAAAAAGTCTACTCTATAATGTTTTCGTTGTTGTTGTACTTTTAGTAACAAAGTTAAAACAAAAACTACAACAATAAATAAATAAAAAAAAAAATGTAATTTCCTGTTTTATACTTTGTACAAAGAATGAAAACTAAAACCCAAATCCCCTCCTTCATTGTCCTTCATAATAATGCACCCAAACATACAGACACACACTCCCTGGAAAAGAGAGTCTGACGGCAGAAGTCCTTTCATTTTATTTCATTATATGCAGCCTGTCCCCATTAAAGAACAAAATGAAAAAAAAAAACATTTGTTAAAAAGCTCTGCCTTAAAGGTATTAAAAGATTATGAAACATTGTTTAGCAAGAAAATTTAATTTGTGTTAAGCTAAATTTGCAACACAAGGTTTAATTTTTTGAGGCAGAGAATTTGCATTCCGAAATGATGCTAGAGCGCTATAAAAGAAAATCATTTTTGCACCGAATTCATACTTGCGATGAAAAATGGATCCATTACATTAACCCGAAGCGTAAGAGATCGTATGTGAAGCCAGGCCAGCCAGCCGAATCGACACTAAAGCCAAATATCCATGGCACTAAGGTATTTGATGGGACCAAAAGGGTCCTATCTATTATGAGCTACTGAAATCTGGCTAAACCATCACGGGGCACCTGTACCGAACGCAACTGATTCGTTTGAAGCGAGTGTTGGCCGAAAAACGCCGAAAATATTCGGCGACCAGACATGAAATCGTTATATTTTATCATGACAACGCTCGGACACATGTTGCAAACCTTTTAAAAACTATTGTTACGTTATAACCTTTTTAAAACGTTGGTTTATTTCTATTAAATAAATCGAATACTTTTGATTGCAAATAAAGCCGTCAATGTTAGCAGCTTAAACATTTAGTGTTGCCACACTTACAATCAATGTTGCAGGCAGTCGTTACAGACCATTAAATTCAAATCGCTTTTGGAAATTCGTAACACAATTTAAAATGAAGTTTTAACTCACCCGCTTTATAGCCCAGACCCTTCCCCATCCTACTACTATTTGTTTCGATTGGAATGAACTTTAAAAAATTTACCCTTCACCAAATTATATTTTAAAATAACTATTTTAAATATTTTTAGGTAAACAAAATTATTATTTTTTTTTTTTAATTTATAAGCGAAAATGATTTTATTGCAAAAATAACAAAAAAAATTGTCTGGTGAAAAAAAAAATTGTATTAAAAATATTTTCCCGATTTTGAACCATTGTAGGTCCGTCCGACTTACTATGCAGTTGCAAAGGTCTGAAATATCTGTCATTAAATATCCTTGTTGTTTATATTAATGACTTAGTTATCGAGATATAGATAGAAAATAAGTAAAAAATCGAGCCATTTCATTTCGATTTTAAATAGCAACCGAACCGGATATTTTTTGGAGAATTTATTTGAAAATGTTACACACTGATAATACAGTTGATGTTAAGCCAAACAGGGCCTAAAATACACTTACTCACTCACATCTCACTTACTCACTCACAACTCGCTGTTACTATTTACATACACAGCGCCATCTTCTAGAAGTCTCATGAATAATCCAACGGAAAAACCTCGAATGTTCTATTTATACAATGATCACCTAGAGCTATTAAAGCTGCTTCACAGTTAATGTTGTTATACTTGTTATCAACATTGTTGATAAGTAGAAGTTTCTTCTGTTTGATATGTTTATAAACATGATCAATGTTGCAAGCAGCCGCTGCGATCATCAAAAATATTTTTTTTTGGAATTTTGACCATTAATTTTAATTCTAATATTCAAGAGTATGGATTTAAATCCAACGAATTTTTGTCATTAATTTTTCAAAGCTCAAACTGACTAAATTAAAGTGGAACTCTTATTTTTAAGGTCTCCGCTTAAATATAACAATAGTATTAATATTTGCTTTTTAAAAATAAGATAAAACTTTTTATACGCTTCACCTTCGTGTGAAGGGTATATATAAGTTTGTCATTCCGTTTTATAATTTCCACAATATAATTTTTCGACCCATACATATTCTGGATAGCGAAGTCGATATAGCCATGTCCGTCTGTATGTTGAAATCAACTTTCCGTAGCCCCCAAATAACTTACAAATATAATTGATATATCAATATGTCGGGAATTCTTCCGGCTCGGTCGCTATTTAAAATCGAGAAAATCGGCCCACAAATGGCTGAGATATAATGGAAAACCGGGATAACCTAGATTTTTGGTCTATTTTTGATCTATATCTGGATTACTAAGTCATTAATATAGACAATATGGTTATCTAATGATAGATATTTCAAAGTCCATTTCAACGATTTATATAAGGCTATACTAATTTGGACCTACAATGGGTCAAAATCGGGAAAAATATTTTTTAACCCGAATTTTTTTTTACAAAAAAAAATTTTTTCACTAATAAATTTAAAAAAAAAATTTTAAAAATTAAAAAAAGAATTTGAAAAAAATTAAAAAAAAAAATAAAACAAAACAATTTCGAAAAAAAAATTGAAAACAATTTTGAAAAAAAAATTTTTTTAAATTTTGAAAAACAATTTAGAAATTTTTTTTTTTAATTTTGAAAAAAAAAAATTTAATTTTGTTTACCTAAAAATATTTAAAATTTTTATTTTAAAGTATTAATTCTTGAAGGGTATATAAGATTCGGCAATTTTTTTTACAATTTGAAAAAAAATTTTCTTTTTTTTTAATTTTGAAAAACAATTTAAAAAAAAAGTTTAACTTTGTTTACCTAAAAATATTTAAAACTTTTATTTTAAAGTATAATTTGGTGATAGCTCTCTTACTTGTTTTTTATAAAATTTGACTTCAATTTCAGTGCTCTGTCTTTGGCCTCAAAATTTTTAGCAGTGTTCCTGTCAGGAACTTTTGAGCCTTGTATGTTTTGAAACCTTCATTGGCTTTAACTTTTCGTATCAAATAGTTCGAGGACTGAGCTATCCGGACTGCTTTCCTACCGGATGTATTGGGAGCTCTTTCGAAAATGCTTTCTATTTATTGGCTTTAGAAACATCATGTGGATTATTCCTTCTACCAGAACTAGATTTTCTATCAACGGACTAGTTCGGGACTGTTTAATAACATTGGAATCAGTTTGAAGGCAGACCTTTGTAGGACCATGTTGGGTTTTGTTGAAAATATTTAATAATTTTAGTACGCACTTTTTTCTAGTCACTTATTTTAATCAGATTAACAGCAAATGAACACAATTGACATTAAACATAATAACTGACATACTTTACAAAGATAACTTGATAAAAAAAAATCAAATAATACTTGGGTAAAAAGTTTTAATGAAAAACGTGTGTTAAGGTTTTTTCGATCTCACTCCTTATAAAATTTTATAGCGAAAGATTTTCTAAATTAAATCTTTTAAAATCCTAAATAAATGTATATTAATTAAGAATTAATTAATTTATAGCGCTGTCCCCCCATATTAACATTGTTGAATGAATAGTTTGCAGTTGCTTAAAACTCAAAAACACACATATCCTTTTCTTTTTGTTCTCTCTCCTGTGAGTTTATTATGATTGTGTGTGTGTTTGTTAAGGAGTGTGGATTTCTTTTTGTATGAATGCATGCATTGGCATGTATTCTTCTATACAACGGCTGTGTTGTTCTTGTTCTTGTTGTTAGTTTTTTATTTATTTTCTGCCTCCTGTTATTCTTTGCTATTGCTGCTCCTTGGTTTTTTTTCCTACAAAAATGTTAGTGACAGTTTTTCTTTCCTTATACATAGTTTTTTTTATATATAACTACATATTTTAATAATTCTTACAATTCTTTCATTTTTAAAATAAAAATATTGTGCACTTTTTATTTCCATACACTCCATACTACAGTCTCTCTCTCACATACACACACATTTACTCAGTGTTTTGTTAATAGCAACAAACAATATTTGTTACTTGTGTTGTTATTGTTGTAAATGCTGCAGCAGTTTTGTTGCTGGTAATATAATATTTCTACTACATACTACCATTTTTATCATTGCAGACGTTTTATTTTTAGTTTTTTGTTTTTATTATTTTGGTCTTTTTGTCGTGTCATGTACGGTTGTTTCTTCTTTTACTTCCACTTTAGCAAACATATTCACGCTTAAAGTACGTGTTAAGAATTAAGATTTTTTCAATTTTATTAACAAAAAAAATATTAAAAAAGATCTTTAATCACAATCTTTTTTTTTCATAAGATTTGTATGAATTTTTCGTTTTTTTTTTTTAAGACGTTTTACTTCCCCTTTCAAACAAAGTTCTTTTTCTTGCCAGTTCGAGTGTATGTCTTTGTTAAATGTGGTTTAGGTTGGGCTTTACACTGAAAGAAAATAATATTTTTAAATCCTGATAAATTTAATTTAAATTTCACAATCGATAAAGGGTTTAATCTGTTTTGTTTTATTATTTACAAAGGAAATCTTTTTTTAGGTATTTTTCAAAGCTGCAAATAACGGGACCACTTTAATTTCAGCTTGTTATTTCGCACCATTTATCATTTGTTTATTATACCCTACACCACCGTAGTGGGGAGGGTATATTGGGTTAGTGGTGATGTTTGTAACATAATCACCCCTATCGTGAAAAACATGTGAAATTTATGAAATATCCATTTCCCTCGAAAGAAAATAGCTATTGTGATATTCGCATGCACTTTTCATTCACAATAGTTGATTTTGTTCGTAACAGCTGTTTATTGTTTACAAAATTCCATCTAAAAATTTCACAACATAGGGAATTTTTTCACGTGAAATATTGTCCCAACACCCAACGTAAAGTATACCAATTTGCTCAGGATCACTTTCTGAGTTGATTAAGCGATGTCCATCCATGTAAGCCTTGGTTAGAATCGCTTCATTATTTCTCCTTGCCCTATCTGAAAATAGTTAACCCTCCAACCAGCAAGAGTGCCTCTAGGCATGCATTACAAAACACCAGTTATTTCATAAAGTAATTATAAATTTTTATTGTTAAATTTAACTGTAACTTTAGATACAGATTTGTTAACATTTCCCTGGAAGGTCGAATGTATTCTGACTTTTAGTTTTTGTTCTGTCAGCTGTTTTTTGAGTGATGTAATAATTTTTGCAGGTAAATTTTTTTTTTTTTTTTTAAATCAAAGTTAACTTTTAGTCGCCCGATCTATTCGAAATATTTTTCTTCTTACAGTCTATGAATTTGTAAATCTTAAACCATTTAGAAAAAGTGTGTTGAGAACGCAAAAACTAAGGGGTGCCTCAGGGCACTGTTGCGGCTAAATTTATCGTATAGTTTTTTACTTTTTGGTTATACTATTTGTTATATAAAAAAATTATAGAAATGACAGCTAGAGGCAGCAGAAGGATTAAATTATCCGCCTTGACTCATGATCAGTTAGTATTCCACAAGAAGATCCACAGCCAGGAAGTTCAAAAGTTGGCAAAAAAGTAAAACATCCAGTAAATGGTGTCCGTTATGACAATATCGACCACTTTGCAATCTGGTTAGGCAAACAAGATTGTGCAAACTGTGCAAAAAGTCGGAAACACCGTATGTTTGCTCAAAATGCGATCTTCATTTATGCCAAATATTGTTTTTATGAGTATCATCGTAGAAAGTAAAACATATTTTCTAGCTTTTTGTATATTTTTCATTAGTTTTTCAATAAAATCGTATTATAATTAATCTTATTGTTTTTACACCTAAACCGGCACTAATGCCCTGAGGCACTCTTCAGCTTTAGTTAGTTTCTGATGGATGGTGGGAGTTTTTAAACTTTGCGAGTAGTGGGTATCCAAACCAAATTCAGCTCAAATAAATTTAATATAAGTTGAACTCACATTACCAAATTTTGTGATCATCGGTCCATAATTAGTCATAGCTTCCATATAAGGCTCAAAGTCATTTATGGGGAAAGAAACTTCATTATGACATGATTAACTTTGAAAGGAAACTAGAGAGATACATATGTGGTAATTTGTATAATTTCAATAAGGGGACGAGTTATTTTCAGTCTCTGCTTAAATTTATTAAAAGAAGTTCTTTATTTACCACTGACTTATTAAGCAATCTATTTAACTTCCTAAAACAATTGATAATTTATTAAAGGAATCTCCAAATCAGCATTAAAAAAATACTAAAGATTAATCAAATAAATCTATTCATATGGCATCACTATTAATGTCTTCTGTCTCTTACTCTTCTTTTGTTTCCTTTGAGAGACAAACAATTTTCTTCAAGTGTATAAATGTCTCAAATCTTATTGACATTTAATGTTTTTTTGTTTGTTTGTTTGTTTTTCTCCTTTCAAATATGTTTGGTTATGTTTGTACGTGTGTGTGTGTGAAGTGAGTGTGCCTTTTTCAAGAGCGTACGTATGTATGTAGGCAAGTGTGTTCCTGTAGTTATACGAATAACGAGTAGTAAGTAAGTAGTTGCAGCAGTTATTGATTGTTGTTGCTTCTCGAGTGCTTTCATTGTTTAACCATTAGTTTTAATAAAAAAAACATACTTCCGGTTTATGATTTCTTTTATTATGAATAATTTTTTTGTGGCCTTTTCTTTTAATTTGTGTTATGAAGACCAGAGAATGTGACCAAAAAGTGACGTTGGCTCTACTCGTTGGTTTGTTATTTTTAATAAGACTTTAGGGTTTTAAACAACACACTGACTGACATTGTAACATTAAAAAATTAAAGCTATTGTTAAAAAAAAAAATCCCAAAAAAACACATAAAATGATTGTAAAACAAAGTTTTTGACTTACTTGTTTACAGGTTTCATTAGCATTTTCAGCTGGAAAGGTAGTAAATAGACGTGTCAGTGGTTTAGAAACCTTATTTTTTTAGTTTCTTATTGTTTTTAAATATTGTGGATATTAAATGGCGCTTATTAATAAAGTGGCTGACTTCTTTTTTGGTGTGGCCCTTTATTTGGTGGGGCAAATGTTGCTTAACTGTTTTGTGTACGAGGCTGGGATGAAAAGTTGTTTCAACATTAGAAAACCATATAATTTTCTTTTTCATTTATTTCATAGATTACTTGATTAGTCTGTTGCAAATCAACAAAAAACTTTAAATATAACGCTAGACCAAACGTAAAAAACGAAAATAAAATAATTTCTCAAAAAAAAAAAAAAAATATATCTCAAAAATTACCTTAAAAAAAACAAATTACATACTGTTTAATCAGAAAAATAGATTATTTCACAAAAATTCATGAAACAATTGCCATTTAAAAAAAAATTCCAAATTAAAAAAAAAAAAAACGCCAATTTAAAATCGCCAATTTGTTAATTTCTCAACAAATCGGGAATTAAAACAAATATGATATTTCACAAATTTTTGCAAAATAAGAAATTCCCTTTTTTCATAAAAAATCAGATTTCTCAAAAAAAAAAAAAAAAAAAAAAACGCTAATATCCCTAAAAACGTCAATTTGAAAAATTTTCTTTATTTCGTAAAAAGCAATTTAGTTTAATAATTGGTGATTTTTATAAAATCTACATTCTTATAAATAAGCGATTTTTTTTAACAAATTAGTGATATTTTGTATCACAGAGTTTTTTTTTTAAATTTGTTTTGCAAACTGCTTTTACTGTTTTTTTTTTAAATAAAATAGACGTTTTTTGATGAAATTTGTTTTAAATTTTTTCAAAATAAAAAATTTGCAAAGATTTTTTTTAAAAATTGGCGGTTTTTTGTAAATTAGAGATTTTTGTGAAATTTCGATTTTTTTAAAGTTTCAATAAGGGTTTTTTCTTTCACAAATAAAAAAATCGCCAATTTCTCAAAAAACGCCAATTTGAAAAAAATGTATTTATTTCATGAAAAAATTGTTAATTTTTATAAATTAGCGATTTTTTTTATACAAAATTGGTGATATTTTGTATTTAGAGCTTTTTTTAAAATTTCAGAAAAATGTCCGATTTCTTGTGAAATTTATTTTGCAAACTGCTGATTTTTTATAAATAAACGGTGTATTGTTTAACATTTTTTTCAAAATAAAAAAATTGCAAAATAAAAAATAGCTCATTTTTCAAAAAACGCCAATTTGAAAAAAAAAAAAATATTTATTTCATGAAAAACAATTTATTTTACAAATTGGTGAATTTTATGAAATCTGTTCATTTTTAAAATTAGCGATATTTATTAAACAAATTGGTCATATTTTGTTATTAGAGCTTTTTTTTAATATTAGAAAAATTTTCAAACTGCCGATTTTTTTAAATAATTAACGGTTTTTGGTGAAATTTTATTTTCAAAATAAAAAAATCGCTTATTTACAGATTTCTCAAAAAACGACAATTTGAAAAAAATTTCATGAAAAACAATTCAGCTTACAAATTGGTGGTTTTTATTAAATCTGTACATTTTATGTGAATTAGCGGTTCTTCTTTTACAAACTGCTGATTTTTTTATCTTAGAAATTTTTGTCAAATTTAACAAAATTCAAATAACCGTTTTTGGTGAAATTGGTAAAATTTTTACGATTTTTGTTAAATAAGTTTTTTTTCTTTCACAAATTTTTGCAAAATAAAACATCGCTCATTTTTTAAAAACGCCAATTTGAAAAAATTATTTTTTTGAATTAGTGTTTTTTTAAACAAATTGGTGATATTTTGTATATTAGAGCTTTTTTTTGGAAATTTCAGAAAAATTTTCGATTTGTTGTGAAATTTATTTTGCAAATGCTGATTTTTTTTAAATAAAATAAACGTTTTTTGGCGAAATTTGTTTGAATTTTTTTTTCAAACGCCAAATTTTGCAAATTGCTGTTTTTTTTTTTATAAAATAATAGTTTTTGGTGAAATTTGTAAATGTTTTCTTTCACAAATTTTTGCAAAATAAAAAATCGCTCATTTTTCAAAAAACGCCAATTTGAAACAATTTCTTAATTTCATGAAAAACAATTTAATTTACAAATTCGTGATTTTTATGAATTCTATGCATTTAATAAATTAGCTATTTTTCTTTTACAAATTGACGATTTTTTGTATATTAGAGATTTGTGAAATTTTGGTTTTCGTGAAGTTTCACCAAGATTTGCGATTTGTTGTGAAATTTATTTTGCAAATTGCTGATTTCTTTTAATAAAATAACCGCTTTTTTGTTGAAAATGTAATTTTTTTTAAGAGTTTTTTCTCAAAAAACGCCAATTTGAAAAAAAATTTCATGAAAACAATTTAGTTTACAAATGGTGGTTTTAATTAAATCTGTACATTTTTATAAATTAGCGATTTTTTCTTTTACAAACTGGAGATTTTTGTAAAATAAAAAATCGCTGATTTTTCAAAAAAAAAAAAAAACGCCAATTTAAAAAAAAAATTATTAATATCATGAAAAACTATTTAGTTTACAAATTCGTGATTTTTATGAAATCTACACATTTTTATAAATTAGCGATTTTTTTACAAATTGGCGATTTTTTGTAAGTATATTGGAGATATTTGCAAAAATTTTGATTTTCGTAAAGTTTCACCAAATTTTGCGATTTGTTGTAAAATTTATTTTGTAAATTGCTGATTTCTTTTAATAAAATAACCGCATTTTTGTTGAAAATTTAATTTTTTTAAGAGCTTTTATCTCAAAAAACGCCAATTTGAAAAAAAAATTTCATGAAAACAATTTAGTTTACAAATTGGTGGTTTTTATTAAATCTGTACATTTTTATAAATTAGCGATTTTTTATTTTACAAACGGGCGATTTTGGCAAAAAAAAAAAACGCTGATTTTTCAAAAAACGCCAATTTAAAAAAATTTTCTTAATATCATGAAAAACTATTTAGTTTACAAATTCGTGATTTTTATGAAATCTACACATTTTTATAAATTAACGATTTTTTTTTTCTACAAATTGGCGATTTTTTGTATGTATATTATTTTGTAAAATTTAGATTTTCGTAAAGTTTCACCAAAATTTGCGATTTGTTGTGAAATTTATTTAGCAAGTTGCTGATTTTTTTTAATTAAATAACAGATTTTTTGTTGAAATTGTAATTTTTTAAGATTTTTGTTAAATAAGCGATTTTTCTTTAAAAAAATTTTGCAAAATAAAAAAATCGCCAATTTCTTAAAAAACGCCAATTTGAAAAAAAAAGTTATTTATTTCATTAAAAACAATTTAGTTTACAGAAAATCACTAATTTCATAAAAAATTCTAAAATTTTCAAATAAAGTTAATTTAAAAAAAAATCGCTTATTTAAAAAATAAAATTTGCTAATTTCTCAACAAACGGGAATTTAAAAATTAGCTATTTCACGCATAAAAAAAGGATAAAATTTCACAAATTAAGTGTTAAGAACAATTTTTGAAAAACATTTATAATTGGTCAATTCACAAGGTATCTTATCATGTCATATTGTCATAATGTCCTAATATTTCACAATGGTTTTTATTGCTTTTCAAGCAAAAAATGTCCTAAAATAATACTACTTTCTATGCTATGTTTATTGTGTTATCGTAACGAACCAGAGCAGAGACCAACACCGAATGCCTAAGAGTGGGTTAAGCCGAGCCGCCGAATCGTGATATATAAGGGCATTATGACAATATGAGTAATAAGAACCTTGTGAATTGACCAAATATTTTGTGTAAGGATGAAAGTATTTTTTTTTTATTTTAACAAAGTCCCTGATTGAATTTCATACAGCCTTTTCCTAAGACCCTCCTATTTGAATTAACTTTTTTGTTGCTGTTCTCTTAAGTTAAATGTCTTCGTCACATTTGTAATTTTTGTTTTCATTTTTCTCTCACCTTCTTCTATTTACTTTATTTTTTTTTTTTTTTTGTTTGTTCCAACTCATTATTAATTTGCACTTGTTTTACATTATAAACCCAAATTTAAAACAAGTGCCTTAAAACTTTTGACCCCAGAAACACCAAATAAGAATTAAATTCGTAACCATTTTTAAAATCTTTTTGTTGTTTTTCCGAAAGTACAAAAAAAAAAAAAAATAAATAAAAAACAAGTGGTGCCAACAATTAACCATAGTTGGTTACTGTAGTTGTAGTTGTTGTTTTTGTGTTGTATCTAGTTTGGTTTTATGTAAAAATTAAAAAAAAAAATTCTTGGGTAAATAATTAACAATTGTTGTTATTAACATATTTTTTGGTTGATAACAGGTACAATGTTGTTTTTTGTTTTTTTTTTGTTTTTGGTGGATTTTTATCAGATTTGGGTTAAATTTTAAAATTACACAAGGTCCCATTACATACAATGATGTCAGTGGTAATACAACTTAACACCATACAATTCTGATGGCAGCACTCGGCATTGCCTTAGCAACTTCAATTTAACAAGCCACATTGAAGTTTAAAGCCAACTTTTGCCCTACAATGTGGGAAATTTTGCTAGAAATTTATGAAAATATAAATGAAAATCCTCGTATTTATATAAAATATAAAAGATTTTAATACATCTTTTATATATAGTGGAATAAGTGGCGAATGTCTGTCTGTATGTTGAAATCAACTTTCCGTAGCCCCCAAATAACTTATATACTTGATTAATACATCAATATAACAGTTATAGTTCCGGTTCGGTTGCTTTTTGAAATCGATTAAATCGGCCCACTAATGGCTGAGATAAGGGCAATAAACCATGACTACCTTGATTTTTTATCTACATATATCTAGATTACTAAGTCATTAATATAGACAATGTGGATATCTAATGATAGATATTTCAAAGACCTTTCCAACGATCTATATAACGCCATAGTAATTCGGACCTATAATGGGTCAAAGTCGGGAAAAACATTTATTAAACTTTTTTTTTTTTTCAACAAAAAAAAAGTTTTTCAAGAACATTTTTTCACTAATAATTTCCAACAAAAAAATTTTTAATAAAAATTTTTGAAATAAAAATTAAAAATTTTTTTTTTTTTAAATTTTGTTTACTTAAAAATATTCAACAGTTTTATATCTCTCTTAATTGTTAGTATTAAATTTCATATAACGATAGTTATTATGGGATATTTGGGGAACCATAATTGTGAAAGCCTCGAAACTTCGCGGTACCATTGTGCGCAGCTTGATTAAAAATAGCCATGATTGGATAAATGGGCGTGGCACCAGCCATACAAAGTAAATAGTTATTTTCGAATATCTGCATAATTATCACTGTGAAAGTATTCGAACTTTATACGAAGCAAAAATGGGACGGATCGGAACAGGGGGTGTTACATCTCCCATACAAAGTAAAAATGTAAATGTAAGACTTAAAATTTAGCCCGAAATCACTCTTATGATTTAACATAGTTTGGGTGAAAATGGGCGGTATTGTATTAGTGGGCGTGGCACCTCCCTTATTGTTAATTGTAAATTGTTAATTTCGAATATCTAAAGAACTATACGAGTAAAAGTATGTATACTTTGTATGAATCAATTTAATATCACAACATGAAGTTTAACCAAAAATTGCATTGTTCGGAACAGGGGGTGAGTCACTTCCCATACAAAGTAAATAGTTATTTCTATATATACTGAGAACTGTAATTGCAAGATTGTTTAAACTATTTTTTATACTTTCAATGGCAATGAGCCTAGAGAGAGAAAACCTTCAAAAAATTTGATATTTTTCAAAATTGTTGTGCTTTTAAATATATTGCAGATAATAGTCTAAAATATCATGGAATTTTGCACACATTATTTCCATGATAAAACACATATAGAAGAAGTAGTTTGTACCTGTTTACAACTTTTAAAAGCGCCACACTGTAAATCTTCTTCTTCTTCATATAAACGTCATTCAGCCTAGAATGACATACTGTAATTGATGTTTACTTTTTAATCAGATGTTACCAGATCTGTTTACAATTTGTACAATAGGCTTTCGACATTTCTTAGTTTTATAAGAATATATGTAATTGTGGTTATTCTTTTACACAGAACTTGGAGTAAAGCAATGACCTCTAGAGATTTATTAATATGTATTATATGTATAAATGATGTCAGTAATTGTTTTGTATTGAGGTTATGGTTAAGAAATATTAATGAACACATTTCTAATTCCAGTTCACTTTTAATTTCAACAGAAATGTTACAAAAATATATTTAATAGAAATATGATTTTAAAATTTAAATATTTATGTACAACATACTTAAATGAAATCATAAATTATTTGCTGATGTTGTTGTTGTTATAATTCATTTCATTTCTTTATCAGCATTTAATTGTTGTTGCTGTTATTGCTGGCATATTTTATTGTTTTAGCTCGTACTAAGTCAGTCAGTCGTCAGTCAGCAATAGTAAGTGTTTGGTTGTTTGGTTGCTTTGCACACGAAGTGGGCAATGGATAGAGATGGATGGTTTGTTTGGATGACTGGCTGGGATGAGGCAACTTCTTATGAACAAACCACCACTAAACAACTATAGTATTTATATATATATATATATATTTAGACATACATATGAACATATATGTACATACAATTGAACACTATTTATGTACTTTTATATTTATTCATATGTGTAGTCGTAGTACTTTCAGTTTTTTTTTTTTTCTTTCTTAAAAACTATTTTCAAAATTGTTTTCAAATGTTTGATTGTTACAATAGCAACAACAACTATGTACATTACTTACATACTATGTAAAGGGTGTTTTTTTTAAGCCCCTTAGATCTTGAAATTGTAAAAAATAACACAAAAAAGTAAATTTTAATCAAAAAATTTTCAATTGCTGAAAAACTCATTGGAAAACTTTTTTGTCTTGTTTTGCAAGAAGTCTTACATGAATTTTTGAATTATTTAAAATTGTATATAGTTTTGAAAAGAAGATATAATTTTCTTCAAATTGATATAAAATATGTCTAACTTATCTTTTCTACTAGTCAAAGTAATGGCTTCGAAATCAACAACATGCAATTACTAATAAACTCAACTAAAAATTTTTTTGCCTTGTTTTGTAAAAGTCTTCCATGAATTTTTGAATTATTTCAAATTGTATATAGTTTTGAAAAGAAGAGACAATTTCCTTCACATTGATATATAAAATGTCTAAATTATCTTAATGGCTTCGAAATCAACAACATTCAATTACTGATAAACTCAGTTAAAAACGTTTTTGCCTTGTTTTGTAAAAAGTCTTTCATGAATTTTTGAATTATTTAAAATTGTATACAGTTTTGAAAAAAAGACACAATTTCCTTCACATTGATATAAAATATGTCTAACTTATATTTTCTATCAGCCACATAAAAGAATATCACAAATTGAAATAATTACTGCAAATTGTTAAATTTTTGGGAAAAAACTTTGAAACATTTTTTTTAATTATTAAAAATTGTGTAAAGTTTTGCTAACAAGACACAATTTACTACAAATTGGTATAAAATATGTTTAATCTGATCTTTTTCCTAAGGCTTCAATATAAATATTACGAAAATTTGGTGAATGATGTTGTTTTATCTTTTTCACTGCGTTACCGACCCCGCTATTACCAATCATGCAAGAAAATTACAAGGTGCAGCTATTTACTAAGAGTTGTTCATTTGGAAGTCCTTAATTGGATGAGTACACAGATATATTAGTCATATTCATAATCAAAGTGTAGGAGATTAAGCATTCTTTTCAAATATGTATAAAATTTTAAATAATTAAAAAATAACTTGAAGACTTTTTGCAAAAATATAATTTTTATGCAAAAGATTTAATTATATTATGCTTTCCAACATACATTTTATAGCTTAATAAAAAAATATTCAATTGCTGAAAAACTTAGCTGAAATTTAGTTTGCCTTTTATTTTGCAAAAGGAATTTTTCAATTATTAAAAATTTTATAAAATTTTGCAAAGAAGACACAATTTGCTGAAAATTGATATAAAATATGTTTAATCTTATCGTTTAAAGGTTTCAATATCAACATTTCGAAAATTTGCTAAAACACGCTTTTTCACTGCTTTACCGACCTCGCTATTACCAATCATGCAAGAAAATTACAAGGTGCAGCTATTTACTAAGAGTTGTTTATTTGGAAGCCTTTAATTAGACCAGTAGCAAAGATAAGATTAAAAAAAAAAAAATTTTTTTTTTACTTTTCAATATCAACATTTCGAAAATTTGCTAAAACACGCTTTTTCACTGCTTTACCGACCTCGCTATTACCAATCATGCAAGAAAGTTACAAGGTGCAGCTATTAACTAAGAGTGGTTTATTTGGAAGCCTTTAATTAGACCAGTAGCAAAGATAAGATACAAAAAAAAAAAAAAATTTGTTTTTTCCAATTTTTTTTTAAATTAAAATTTTTTTGACTAATAAATAAAAAAAAAAATTTTAAAAAATTGGAAAAACAAAAAAAATTATAATTTTTTTTTTTAAATTTTATTTTAAAGTATATTTTCTCTTACTTGTTTTAGAAACAATAAGGTCCGATGATAATGAAGTCTGTCTGTTGTGGATTGCTCCCACTCCATATACGGCAATTTTCTTTATTAACAAACCCGTAAGCCAAAAATTAGCCTTATCGCTCAAAACATTCGTTTATAAGTTGCGCGAATTGATGACTGATTTTCAAAGTAAAATTGATAGCGTTGTTAAAGCGGCAATCTATTCATGATGATTTGCCAGAATATAGTACTTTAGGTACTTTTTGTTTAAAAAGGTACTTTCTGTTTAAAAAGATACTTTTTGCTTAAAAATATACTATTTGTTTTATTTTTAAAAAAGGTACTTTTATTTAAAAATGTCCTTTTTATTTAAAAAGGTACTTTTTATTTAAAAACCTAATCTTTGCTTAAAAAGATACTATTTGTTTTTTTTAAAAAGGTACTTTTTATTTAAAAAGGTATTTTTTATTTAAAAATGTACTTTTTATTTAAAAATGTACTTTTTATTTAAAAATTTACTTTTTATTTAAAATAGTACTTTTGGTTTAAAAAGGTACTTTTTGTTTAAAAAAGTACTTTTTGTTTAAAAAGGTACTTTTTGTCTAAAAAGGTACTTTTTGATTAAAAAGCTACTCTTTGCTTAAAAAGATACTATTTGTTTTTTTTAAAAAGGTACTTTTTATTTAAAAATGTCCATTTTATTTAAAAAGGTATTTTTTATTTAAAATAATACTTTTTGTTTAAAAAGGTACATTTAATTTAAAATAGTACTTTATTTAAAAGGACCTTTTTTGTAAAAATGTACATTTTGTTTAAAAAACTACTTTTTTTTAAAAAGTACTTTTTGTTTAAAAAGGTACTTTAAAAAGCAAATTTTTTGTTAAAAAATGATTTGCCAGAGTGTACTGATCATAAATGTCAAAAAGTGAGCCCAGTTTATGACAGTTCGTTTGACAGTTAACCCTTTCGTAAGTTGTATCGGGCTTAAAAAAACACCCTTTATTAGAAATAGCTACAATACTAAATGGATTTTCTTTTTTTTTATATTGTTGGTGCTGCTGTTAACTTGAATGCTTTTTATTTTCACAACAGCAAAAACAAAAATTTAACTTAAGCTACTAAAATGAGAATGTGGTGAATGTTGAAATTTCTACTTAAATTGTGGCAAGGTTTTTTTTTGTTGTTATTTCTTCGATTTTTTTCCAAATTTTTTATATATATTTTTTTTTTTGGTTAATTAACAAATATCACTATTACGTTTAATCGCATGAAATAAACTAAAAAAAATATATAATTGTGTTGATTGTAGCGCCTTTTAATTACAATACATTACTTTTAAATTATTCCAAAACTAAAAATTATGCAAATACATACATACATGTAATGTAATTTAATAAAATTTTATTCAAATGAATCACAAAACATCTAGGAAATTCGTGAAAAATAATCATTTATTTCTAAGCATGAAACTAAATTACAATAAAAACAATACTAAAGGGCAGATTACTGCATCAGTAATTCAATAACCTACTGCTTTGAAATGTATATGAAAGCAGCATAATTTTTATGCAAAAAGGACTTACAACTTTGAGGATATCAGTTTCAGGTGAATGACATTGACAAGAAAAACAAGCAAACAGAATACGACAGCAGAACTACAACTTTGGTTACAAATTTTTGTTGCTTTATCTTTAAAATTATTAACAATTACTGTTTAAGATTTATTATTAATCATATTTGATGACTTAATTTGTCCTGTTTTGAAAATATGCCAATGTAAAATAAATTTAAACAAAGTGTATGCAGAAATATTTTAAGTGCAAACATAAAATAATGCAAATTTGTTTTTGTGCAAAATAAATTTGGGCCAATGATGATCATGATTGTTGTCATTGTTCGTTTGTTATTTTTTTTTTTATATTTAATTTCATTTAATTTTTGTTGTTCTACATTGTTGTCATTATGTTTTGTTTTTGTTGTTGTTGTCTCTGTGTGTTATCATAAGTGAGTAAGTGCTAGCGAACAATATAATATGGTTTAGTTTGGTTTGGGAGGGAGCATCCGAATGTGTGTGAGTACTCTGGGGTGTTTAGGTTAAATAGATGATGTAAATGTATTATTTTCATAAGAAAATTAACAACAAAAAAAAAAAAAAAATACAAAAATATTCTGAAAAATATTTCGATGTGTTCATAATAATGTTTGTGTGTTTAAAACGCATAAACTATGTAGTGGGGCTAATCACAGATGATGCTTGAATGCTATAAAAGAAAATCGTTTTTGCATCGAATCATTACTTTCGATGAAAAATGGATCCATTACAATAACCCGAAGCGTAAGAGATCATATGTGAAGCCCGGCAAAACCAGCCGAATCGACACAAATGACAAATAATCATGGCGCTAAGGTAATGTTTTGTATTTGGTAGGAGTAAAAGGGTCCTACCTATTATGAGCTGCTGAAATCTGACCAGACCATCACAGGAGACATCTACCGAACGCAACTGATTCGTTTGAACTCTCGGCCACATGTTGCAATACCTGTTAAAAACTATTTATAATGAAGTGGTTGGGAAGTTTTGCCCCACCCTCTTTATAGTCCAGACCTTGCCCCGTCCAACTACTATTTCTTTCGATCGTTGCAGAACGCTCTCTATGGGATACACTTCTCTTCAGAACATAGCATCCGAATTTGAGTTGATTCGTTCTTGACCTCAAACGATGAGCAGCATTTTAAAGTCATACACCCATACAAAGTGTAAAATTTTTAGGTTTTCTTAGAAAAGTTATGAAATTACTTCATTTTTTTAAAGATACACTAATAAAAACATTCGTTTTTATTGATTTAAAGTAAGTGTGTGCTTTAAAGTTATTTAAATTATAACTTTCATTTTAGCTTTTGAAAGTGTATTAATACTCCCAGCTCTGGTTGTTTATTGTGAATTGTTTATGTGGAAAATGTCATAAGGAGGTAATGCAGGTCCTTAACATGAATAATGAACAGTTTTAGCTGTGAAGTTTAATTATCATCATTTTTGGAAATTTTAAACTTTTCTTGGAAATATTCGAAAATTATTAAATATTTTAAAGAGAAATTTATAAAAATCAAGCTAATATTTTGATCTGAGGTAGAATTCTCCGTTTTACATTTTCTTTAGCAAAAAAATAAAACACCTTGAAATAATTGTATAAAAAAAGTTTTTAAAATTCTTTGCTATAAAACTGTGAATGGCCCTAATGAAATGAAAATGTGCAGGCTGTGTGGCACATACCAACAGTATAGATTATTATCTATATGATAATGATGATGCTGATGAGGAAGGCGATGATGACGACTGTGGTGTTGATGACCTAATTTTTTTGTTTAGTCCATTATTATTTAACCAAACAGAAAAAACAAAAACAATAATCATAATACTGATACTCATACAATTTATACAATACTATGTATTATTTTTCAACAATTCATTGGTCAATATTTTTAGCTTGATGTCTGTATAGAGTTCAGTCTGTCCATCTGTCCGTCCGTCTTTCTGCATTATGAGTATTTTTGCACAATTTTCCAATTAAAATTTCTGTTGTTCTTATTATTATTGTTATTATTTGTTGTTTTTTTTTTCTTCTCTGTTGCAATTTCATTAATGTATAAATATGCAAAAATTGTTGGAAAAATATTGTTAATTAAAATTAACAAAGAATTATGAAATATGATGTGAATGAATTCAGTCAGTCAGTCGTCAGTCATATTCATTCTACGAATGAGTGATACAATTACAGGGCACATTTACAGTTACAGAGCAGACGATAAATAATTTTTAATTTGTTTTTATTTTGCAATTGAATTTCTAACTAAGCATTTAGATATTTAAATGAGTATGTATACGTTTTAGCGAATTATAAAAAAAGCGTAACAAAAAAGGGGGGAGAAAAAAATAAAATTTTAAAGTTTCATTCAATTTTTTATTATTCAAGATTGTAACTATATTTGAAAAAAATACTTAATTTCCTATAAATTGATATATATAATATCAATATTAGTCAAATTAGGGACTTTTTAATTACTTGAAATTTGTTTTGCCTTGTTTTTGAAAAAGTCTTCAAGTAAATATTTAATTATTAAAATTGTTATACCTATTTGAAAGGAAGACTCAATTTCCAACAAAATAATATATAATATGTCTATATTATCTGTGCTACACATCGAATTAAGGGCTTCCAAATAAACAACTCTTAGTAAAAAGCTGCACCTTGTAATTTTCTTGCTTGATAGGTAATAGCGGGGTCGGTAAAGCAGTGATAAAGATAAAACAACATTTTTCAGCAAATTTTCGTAATTTTAATAGTGAAGCCTATAATTTTACTTAAGAAAAATATCAGATTAAACATAATTTATATCAATTTGTAGTAAATTGTGTCTTCTTTGCAGAACTTTATAAAATTTTTAGTAATTAAAAAGTGTTTAAAAGACTTTTTGCCAAAAGGAGTCAAACTAAATTTCTGTTAAGTTTTTCAGCAATTGAATATTTTTTTTAAGCTATAAAAGGTTGGAAAGCATAATAAAATTAAATTTTTTGCATAAAAATTATATTTTTGCAAAAAGTCCTCAAGCTATTTTTTAATTATTTAAAATTTTATACATATTTGAAAAGAAGTCTTAATTTCTTACACTTTGATTATGAATATGACTAATTTATCTGTGCTACAGGTACAATTAAGGGCTTCCAAATAAACAACTCTTAGTAAAAAGCTGCACCTTGTAATTTTCTTGCTTGATAGGTAATAGCGGGGTCGGTAACGCAGTGAAAAATATAAAACAGCTTCATTCAGCAAATTTTCCTAATGTTAATACTGAAGCCTTTAATTTCACTTAAGAAAAATATCAGATTAAACATATTTTATATCAATTTGTAGGAAATTGTGTCTTCTTTGCAAAACTTTATGAAATTTTTAATAATTAAAAAAGTTGTAAAAGATTTTTCCCAAAAAGGAGCCAAACGAAATTTCAGTTAGTTTTTCATTAATTGAATATTTTTTATTAAGCTATAAAAGGTTGGAAAGCATAATAAAATACTTTTTCTTTTTGTTTAAAAGTTCTATTTTTCTCAAAAAGTCTTTAAAAAATTGTTTAATTTTTTTAAAATTTTATACATATTTGGAAAGAAGGCTCATTTTTCTACAAATTGATATATAATATTGTCTAATTTGTCTGTGCTACTGGTCCAATCAAGGGCTTTCAAATAAACAACTTGCAGTAATTAGCTTAAATTTGTGATATTCTGGCCTGATTGGTAATGCCGTGGTCGGTAATACAGTGAAAAAAGATAAAACTGCATAATTCAGTAAATTTTCTCTATGTTGTTGATTTAGAAGCCTTAATTTGGCTAATAGAAAAGATAAGTTAGACATTTTATATATCAATGTGAAGGAAATTGTGTCTTCTTTTCAAAACTGTATACAATTTTAAATAATTTAAAAATTTATAGAAGACTTTTTACAAAACAAGGCAAAAACTTTTATAGATGAGTTTATCAGTAATTGCATGTTGTTGAAAAGTTAGACATTTTATATATCAATGTGAAGGAAATTGTTTCTTCTTTTCAAAACTGTATACAATTTTTAATAATTAAAAAAATTCATGGAAGAGTTTTTGAGCAATTGAAATTTTTTTATTAAGCTGTAAAATTTTAGTTAGATTTTTTGAATTAAATTGTACAGTTAAGTAGAAATAATGTTTACAAACAATAATTTACATTTTTGTGAAGCAACAGTGAACATTTTAAATAAAATTTTACATCTCGTCTCTAAGTTACCCTATGGTACCGAGCTTTATATACAATTGGTCAATTCACAAGGTCTCTTATCAGTGTCATATTGTCATAATGTCCTAATATTTCACAATGTTTTTTATTGCTTTTCAAGCAAAAAATTTCCTAAAATAATACTAATTTCTGTGCTATTTTTGTGTTATCGTAACGAACCAGCAGAGACTAACGCCGAATGTCTAAGAGTCGGTTAAGCCGAGCTGCCGAGTCGTGATATATTAGGACATTATGACAATATGACTGATAAGAGACTAAATGTTTCGAATTAAAATGCTATAATGTAAAAACAAATTCAGATTTGTTATTGAAAATCCCACAATTCCTAAAAAATGTTTTCCACAAATTTAATATTTCAGATTTTTTACCATATTTGACATTTTAGGAAAAGTAAAATCACTGTAAAATTTCTGTAAAATTCTTTGTTTTATCTTGTTTGTGTTTTTGTGGCCTTTTTCTTAAGACATAAAACTATTACATACCCACAGCAAGATAAGTAATTTAATATTGACATCAATAGTTTTAATATTTTTAGTTTTATATTGAACTTTTGGCCTTAGCTTGAAAGAGACAAAGAGGTGAAGGTCCTGTTGCAAATATTTTTCTTTTTTTCAGTAGAATTGACATTTTGTCCTCGTTATCAAAAGAGATGCTGCTGCTTGCTCATCTGTTATCTCTTCTTCTTCTACTTCTTAAGCAACATCTTCTTCCCACTCGTGTTCTCTGTGTAATAGAGCATATTGATTAATGTTGGCAACTTTTGTTGTATTTGCTTGCCATTAATATTATGAATATGTTTGTACGTACATACAACAACGAGAAGATGAAGAAGAAAAAAAATAATAATAAAAAACAAATTGTTTAGTAAATGAAATCTGTATTTTAAAGCATCCGTTTATTTCATTCTTACATTAATCCAACAACAACGACAACAACAGCAAGAAAAATAAGAAGAAGAAGAAGAACAGAAACATTATTACAAACTACTGACATCCAATGATGACGAAGATGAAGGCCATTGAAAGAGAAGAGCAACAACAAGAACAAGATGAATGAAAAAAATATATGTATGAATATGAAAACGGCCTAGTCCGAAAATATCTACATAAACTACTCATTCAAATATACAGTTAGTTGCATGCAATAGCAAGTGTAACTGAATATACATATTTTGAATATAAATGTATGTGTTTGTGTGTATGTTTGCAAATAACCTTGAACTCTTAACATACTAATACAACACATATTTACATTTAACATAAATATGTACAATTGTATGTATGTATATAAGGATGTAAGTATGTTTGTTGACATATACACTTAGTATGTATTTTACATACATACGTAAAACTATAAAACACAACCCTGTTGTAGTAAATACGTGTATTAAAATGACGTTGATAAACTGCAGACGCGTAGCCTAAAGGTTTTTAATTACTTTTTTTTTATTTTATTTTTAATTTTGAATGATACGTTACCGAGTTATGCTCTTCACCATTTCCTTTTTCTTTGTTTCACCAAAAATACCTAAAACGAATAGGAAATAAAGAGTGTTTTATAAAGCACGATAGAACTTACGAAGGGTTAACTGTCATATTGTGCTCTTTGACATTTATGATCATTATACGCTGGCAAATCATCATGAATAGCAGATTTTTAAATAAAAATTACATTATAAACAAAAACTATATTTTTAAACAAAAAGTACTTTTTAAACAAAAAGTTCCTTGTTAAACAAAAAGTACCTTGTTAAACAAAAAGTACATTTTTAAACAAAAAGTACCTTTTTAAACAAAAAGTACCTTTTTAAACAAAAAGTACCTTTTGAAACATAAAAGTTCCTTTTAAACACTGTTGACATTTATGATCATCAAATCAATCATCGATTCGCCCAACTTATAGACGACTGTTTAATCGCAAAATTGTAATCAGCGTTGAGGCTCATTTTTGGCTTAACTAATTTGTAAATAAATAAAATTGCCGCATTTAGGGTGAGACCAATCCACAACAGACCCTACAGACTCCATTACATCCAGAAAAATGCACGATGGTGTCATCATCGGACCTTATTTTTAAAAAAATTAAGCCGGAGCTGGTTTAGGCTGATAAACCAGCAACAATTGACGCCTTAAAGGCCAATAATGTAGTGTTCGTGTCAGCACTGCTCGAAAAAGTGGCCCAAAATTTAACTTCCAGAATGCGTTCGCCAAGAACTGGCCATATGCTCGAAATCATTTTCAAAATTTATTTGTTTGTGTTATTTAATACAATTTCGAATTTTATCGCGCTTAAAAAATTTAAAACATTTTTTTTTTCTTTTTTCTGAAGACAAAGAAATTAAAAATGTTTTTAACTGTTTTATAGCTTTTTAAAAAAATAATTAAAAAATATAATTATTTGAAAACTGTTCCAATAAAAATTTTTCGAAACCTGTTTTTTATTCCTCTTATTTTATAAATTATCCCACTGTACTACGTAAATATGTATGTAGATAATGTTGATGTTTAAGATTTGATAATGATGTTTGTTTTAATGATTATTAGGATTGCAATAATTCACATGTTTTTTCTCCCTCTTAAAATCTTGTAAAAAACTAAAAAAAAAAAAACATTTGAAAAGACCTTAAACTTTATCAATTCTATAACTAAAAACCCACCACACACCACAACCAGGCCAGGCAGGCACATTTCCAGAAACATTGTTTTGTTTTTTTTCTGTCTTTCTTCTAAATAACCTTGACTTATTTGCTTTTTTAATAATGTTTTGTGTTTTTATACTGTTTTTTTTAATAACAAAAAGAGGCTCATTATTAAAGTAAAATACAAAAAGAACGAATTGTTAATTATTTAAAAAATTAAACAAATAAAATGAATTTTAAGATTTACAATGTTTAATTTGTTAAAAGTAAATAACAAAATATATATGTAGAAAACATAATCAAGTGTGCAATTAAATTTTATTTAAAAGAATTAATTTAATCTGCCAACAGAATTAACATTAACTTTAGGATTTGGCTGTTAAAATAATTGTAAATTAATCTTAAACTATTCTATTTTTTTAATTTGATAGAAAATTTAGTATAAATAAATGTTTTAGCTGTTAATTTTAACTATATTTTATCGTATCAAATTGTTAGTAACTAAATTTTGCATGGTAAAACGGTTTTTTGTTTACATTGTAGATATGGCAGTGTATCCTGATAAAGTTACCATTTTTATGTTAGAGCTACCAGCGTAAAATCCTGACTTGTTTACATAGAAGGGATTGCCATACATTTTCTGTCATTGTTGACTCTGTACCAGTTTTAATAAAGCAGGAGTGAAAAAAGGGAATTGTTTTGAATAATAATTAAAATTGTTTGTCTTAAAATCAATGTGAACATGTAGTTTAATTAAATGGTGTTAAATTAATCTAGTTCAATTACTGTTTTTGTAAAAAAATAGGTATATTTGTTTCTTAACACCCTGTCTATACCTGATAAATTTTTATCATGAGAAACGTCAAAATGGTTGTCAAGATAACAAATTATCAGGTATAGTCCCCATTTATTAGTATTATTGCTTCGTTCTGACAAAATTGTTAGTGCTTTTGCTTAGACAACTTTGTCTTGACAACAAACGTCATTAATTGTTATAATAAATATTTGTCAAGTATAGACAGGGGGTAATGAAAATAAAGTTTGTGTGAGATATCATCGACATTTATTATTCGTTTGAAAGGCCTATCGATGCCATTATATATGGAATATAACATCGAGCTTCGCTGGTTGGCGCGCTTCCGAAATGTCCAAAAAGTTCCATGACTCTGGCGCATAAATCAGGCTGAATTTGACCTATAGCATGGGTTTGAGGACCGCTGGGTTTGTGGCTTATTCGCATAGACTTGCGACTTAAGAAAACCCCACAAGAAAATGTCTAAAAAATGTCTAAATGCACGATCTCCTTCGCCAATTAATATCACCTCCATATGACCATGCCCTCAAATCACTCGTGCAGAATGTTCAATGTGACATGAGCTGTGTGGCACATAACTCATGCCATATCATCCAATGCAGCGTTCACCATTAACTGTGATGGCCTGGCCAATGTTGTTCTCACTGAAATAAAGATAGACGACGCCGCCAGCTCAAAATCCACACCAAACAATGTCTGTTTCGGGATGCATTGGACTTTCTTGAATCCCATGTGGATAAGTATCGTTCCAAATTCGTCAATTTTGTTTGTTGACGTACCGATTTATCCAGAAATAAGCCCATTTCTGGATGAAACGAACTCATAAACTACAGTCCACGGTGATTTTACAAAACAAATTGAATAAATGACATTCATTTCGACAAATGTAGCTTCAACAATATGGCCGCTGTCAAAATTCCGAAGTTGTTATTGGAAGAACCTTTAATCTGATTTTGTAACAAAGAACTTTTTAAAACAAAAAGTACCTTTGAAAACAAAAAGTACAATTTTTTTTAAACAAAAGTACCTTTTACCTCCTTTTTACATAAAAATTACCTTTTTGCATAAAAAGTACCTTTTTACATAAAAGTACCTTTTTAAAAAAAAAGTACCTTTGTACATAAAAAGTACCTTTTTACATAATAAGTACATTTTCACCTTAAAAAGTACCTTTTTACATAAAAATTACCTTTTACATAAAAAGCTCCTTTTTACATAAAATAACCTTTTTAAATAAAAGTACCTTTATACATAAAAAGTACCCTTTTATATAAAAAGTACCTTTTTACATAAAAATGTACTTTTTACATAAAAATTACCTTTTACATAAAAAGTACTTTTTACATAAAAAGTACCTTTTTACATAAAAAATACCTTTTTACATAAAAAGTACCTTTTTACATAAAAACTACCTTTTTAAACAAAAAGTACTTTTTTAAATAAAAAGTACCTTTTCACACAAAAAATTAAATTTTCACATAAAAAGTACCTTTTTACATAAAAAGTACCTTTTTACATAAAAAGTACCTTTTTACATAATAACTACCTTTTTATAGTACCCTTTTTAATCGAAAAAATGTGTGAGAAAACACTCAGTTTTTAAAATTCTTTTGAATAGTTTTCATACACATTTGTTCGACTCATTTTTTAACTTTTTTGTATTAAAACCACTTAAAAGTTACATATTTGAAAACTGAGTGATTTTCATACTGATTCAGAAACACAACTGGAAAACAATTTTCCAATGTTTGTATGAAGATCAGTCAGTTTTTAAATAATTTTTGAAAGTTTTCATAGAAAAATTTTAAAAATGTTTTCCATTCGTGTTTCTGAATCAAGCCCTAAATTTTCTGTCTGAATTAAGCCCTCATTCTGTCCCTAAATTTTCCTATATTAAAATATGAATTTTTGTATGAAAAAGCTGAGAGATTTTCATACAAATCTATTTGTATGAAATTTTTTATGTATATTTCGGTTTGAATAGAGTGAGTTGGTTTAAATATTTAAAAAAATTTCTAATTATTTCTTAATATATGTATGTATTTCAAATTTTCTTTCTTTTCAATTTGTTTACTTTGAAATTTTTTTTAAATTTGAATCATGCTCTATTTATAATTATTCTATTATTTTAATTTAAATCTTTTTAAAATTTTCTCTGACTCTCATACTCAATTTGTGATTTGTTTTATTGTTCTATTTCTGTTTCTGTCTCAGGATGTACCAATTAAGCGCACCGATTCATCACAATGGTGGGAATTGTTTGATACAAATACGCAACGTTTCTATTACTATAATGCTGCCTCACAGAAGACCGTCTGGCATAGGCCAAGCAAATGTGACATCATACCGCTGGCCAAATTGCAAACGCTCAAACAGAATACCGATCCCAGTGATCGTCGTGAGATTAGTACACAAACATTACAACAACAATTGCTACAGCAACAGCAACAACAGCAGCAGCAGCTACAACAACAACATCACCAGTCGTCACAGCATTCATCGCCCTCGATGCCTAAAATACGTTCATCATCTCAGCGTGGCAATAATAGCAGTCATCATAATCTCCATACGCAAAATAGCAACACGAGTACCACGGGTAGTGCGGGGAGTGGTGGTGGAGGCAGTAGAGGTGGAGATGGCGGCAGTATTGGTGGCACTAATAAACGCAGCAGCGCTGGTTTGCCATTGCATGCCAGTTCGGAAGAGAAACTAACCACCGAAATACTCTCAAGTCCACGTGGGCGTCAAAGTTTTCGGTATGTATAAAGTTGTTTCTTTTCAGTTTTTGTTTATATTTTAGAACTTGTTGAGTACATACACTTAATTTTGTCTAACTAAATGACTAACTGACGATCTGTCTGTCTGACTCTTTGGTTGGTGGTTTGTTTGTATAACTATTTATTGTTCCAGTACATTGTATTGTTATGCTTCAGTTTTATGTGTATTTTGCTTTATTATTCCTTTGTGGTCGTTCTCAAATTATTAATTTCAAAGTTGCCGTTGTTTTTTTTTTTTTTTTTTCTTCCTCCAGTTTTGTTTAAATTAAAAATTATTGTTATTTTTCTGTCTCTCTTTTTGAAGTTCGATTGTATTTGTCTTTGTTTGCTGTGTTTTCTTATTGCACAAGTATTTAATGTTTTTATTTTTTATTTATTTTTGTCTGTTTTCTCTTTAACTTCTTACATTTCCCGCTCGTGTACACCAAAAATAGCGTTGGCACTGGTGATTCATCACGTTCCATGGATATGCAACAAATCTCAACATCATCAAGACGTTCACAAGGTATGTTGTTATATATCTATATGTATTTATAAACAAACAGGGTGATAATGATTATTGTATACAACAAGACTATGTATGGATATTCGGCTGTGCAAAATCATATGTACCCTTCATCAAAGTAAATTTTAAGATTGAAAACAAAATTTGGTAAAAAATAAATGAATCAAAAAGTTTGTTTATTTGTAACTCTTTATTTATAAAAATTTACATAATTCAAATAGATATGCACTTTTAATTCACACACTTATATTGCACACGTTAAAAACACATTGGTAATACGGTTGATGTTATCTCTAAAAGCGTCTATGATGCACTCACTCTGCAACTCGCTATTACTATTTGTATACACAGTGTCATCTAGTAGTTTCATGAATTATCTAACGTACAAAACTAGAATGTTCTTTTTCCACAATGATCACTCAGAGCTATTAACAGCTTTAATGTTAGCATTTAATGTTGTCATACTTATAAACAATTTTAATAACAGCGTGCTATCAACATTATTGATAAGTAGAAGTTTCTATTGATAGAAAAGTGTATAAACATGATGAATGCTGCAGCAGCCTGTTAAATTCAAATTGATTATAAGCAAAGTAGTAGCTTTTAAAACCAAAAATAACCTTTCAAAACAACAAGTACCTTTTTTTAACAAAAAGTTCTTTTTATTGGGTGTATGACTTAAAAATGCTTTTTGTAGCTTTTATTTGGAAACATTTGTACAATAGAAATTTATTCAAAGTATTTGCCCTCGTTAGCTATGACCTGGGCGATCTTTGTCATCTGTGTCAAAATAAGCACTTCTGAACCCTACAACCCATTTCTTGCACGTTATTACCGACTTCAGCGGTACTTTTTTTCCAAATTAATGAAGTAAAACTAAATTCCCGCATATGACGCTATGTTTGACATTTTTAAAACCAAAAACTACATTTTTAAGCAAAGAAGTACCTTATTAAACAAAAAGTACCTTTTTAAACAAAAACTTTTTAAACAAACATTATATATTTAAGCAATAAGTACCTTTTTTATTCTTTATTTAAACTTTCTTTTGAGAAATTTACAATAAGTGTTAAAATAAACTAAAACTAAAGTTGTTATTGCCGCTGCAATGTCCAACATGAGTTCTCGTTAAAATGATTACCTGGCAGATCCACTGTGACCCTCAAATGACACCAACTCCCTGGCAAGGGGATACCTTATAAACGAAAATTAACAACAGATAAATTTTAATTTTGAGACTTTTGAAAAAACTTATTGAAAATCCGATAATTTCATTAACAAATCTCAATATATGGGTTGTTATTGTGTAATCATTTTCGAAATGCAATGTATAAAGGTTAGAAATTTGGATAATTTTTTTTTTCGGAACAAGTTATAAAATAACCCCCTTGTAAAATGTAATTCATGAAAGAAAAGTTCTTCAAAAACTATTCTTAACACTTTTTTCTTCTTTTTGCTAAAATCATTAATATTTAACATGTATAGCTTATATTTTCAATGAGACAAATGAATGGATTAAAATCTAGCAACTCCCAAAATTTGGCTTCACTTTCGGTGTTTTCTTGTATGTTGGGTAATGCCGTGGTCGGTAATGCTGTACCAAACAAAAATATGTCAAATATACTATGGCATCACTACTAAAAATTAATTATGCTGCAGTGATGCAATATTACTCGATTTACCTATGAACTATTTGTTGTGGTATATCTTAACTTATCTTGCTGAATTATTACATCTCCACCTGTTTATAGATATTACAAACCTATTTCTTTATGCTAATTTCTAAAGCATTATTTATTTTCAATCTTACTTTATTTTTTATTTACATTTTCTTATTCTGCTTAAAATTGAAATGTTTATATTTAAACTTCAACAGGAATGTGGAAAAAAATCATTTGCAACATTTATCACATGGCTGTGTATGTGTTTTTTGTTTGTTCTTCTGCTATGTAACACAAGTGGATATTAAATTTTCAATTGCAATTTAATAGATATTAGGAATTTTGAAAATGCTTATTAATTTAATTTTAAATAAATTTTTGAATTTAGTTTAAACAAAAATTAGAGCAGAAATCTCTTATTACTTAGAAATTCCAAAAAAACAAGAAGTATTTAACGCCAACTTCATTTGAAAACTAGTATTTGTAGCTAAATTTAGCGAAATGCTGGAGGTTTTTTGTTAATATGAGACATTTTTTGAAGCTAATAAAATATGCATTTAAATGGAATTAAGCTTTGTTGTTATTAATTTTTGAGAAAATATATAAAAGATTTTATTAACTTTTTTGTCACAACTTAATCTTTTCTAACTCAAGCTAATCAAAATATTTAATTTTAATGATTTTTTTTTTAAAATTAGTCGGGTTAAGAAATATAAGTAAGAAGTAATAGAGGAATTATTTCTTAGAATATCCATCCATACACTGTAATATTATTAAAAACTGCATTACCCGCACATATTAGCAACAACAAAAACTGTAAGCATTACCTTGAGATAATGTGATAATAGGGTAATAATATTTAAAACTGCATTACCCACACATATTAGCAATAACAATAAAATGTAAGCATTATCTTGAGATAATGTGATAATAGGGTAACATAGAGACGAGACCTAGTTGTATAAAAACCTAACTCTTGCTGCAACAAAATACATGCTATTCAATGTATTTTGTTGTTGCTTGACAAATCGGAATGCCTTGTCTCTGTGAATGTGATTTTATTAAAGAACTCCAATGTTGCCCAATAATATTGGAAGATTTACATTACATTTCCAAGCTTTACATTAAATCCAGTTCTGTTACAACTTTTATTCTCTCTTCCAATGAGTCATTGTACATTTCAATTCGTTCAATTAAAAATTATCAAAACTTGTAATCAGAGGTGGTATATTCTTGTTCTCACTTTCATTATATTCTCATATTTTGGGATCTTTAGTTACCAGAGAAATTAACTCGTCCTTGTATTCAAATTAGTCAAACACTTATCTTTAGTTGTAAAAAAAATCACCCAAAACATCGGTTATAAACTGATTTTTTTAACATAGTTTGTTGGTATGATGGCAGTTATTAGTTTTTTAATAATAATAATAATGGGATACAAACAAATTCAAGTCTGTTTAAACTTGAAACAAGCTTATTGTTACGTTTTTACCTTTTAAAAACGATGGTTTCGTTCGTTTAAATAAATCGGATTCTATTAAATTGCAGTAGTTTTAAATAGTCATACTATTATGTAGTTTTAAATAGTCACACTATATTAATACACACTCAAACAGTACTTCGTTATACTGACTCCTCAGCAACTCACTGTTAGAACTTGGCAGCCTGTTACTATTTATGTACTCAGCGGCATTTTCTAGTAAATTCTAATAGTATCTACCTGCTTCAAAGTAAATCTGTACAACTGTCAAAGTCGTATAGACCAATTAGTCTCAGCTCGTTTTTCTTGAAAACGATGGAGAAACTACTCGATAGCTACATAAGGGATACATATCTTTTGATGAATCCTATACACCGTTTCCAGTTTGCTTATCAACCTGGTAAATCTACGGTGACTGCTATTCATCATGTGACGACGCTTATCGAGAAGGCCATAGGTGCTAATTACCTATCGTTATATGCGTTTATTGGCATTCAGGGGGCATTCAGGGGGCATTCGACAATACGTACATCATACGTTGCTATTGATCTAGCACTGTATAGGAAAGGGGTTCCGTACATTATAAGGAAAAGGATTTTGTAAATGCTGTCAGCGAGGGTTATTACGTTGGACTAAGGAGGAGCATTGAAAACCATACGAGCAACTAGGGGTTGTCCACAAGATAGCGTATTATCGCCCCTATTGTAGACTCTGGTTATCGATGCACTACTGGAAGAATTTAACAACTTAGGATTCCGTACATATGATTATAACGACGACTTAGTAATTACAGTTACTGGGTGGGATGACGTAACGATATTGGATAGAATGCAGACTGTTCTGAATATAACTAACAAGTGGTGCTTGGAAAGAGGGTTGACCATCAATCCAGCCAAGACTATTCTTGTACCATTTACCAAACGAAAAGTTATAAGACTCATAGAGCCTACATTGAAAGAGGCTCATCTATAGGGTTACACTTCTAAAACTATAAAAAATTATACTAGAGCAATATATGCCTGCCAGGACTTTTTGGTAAAACGTGGGTGTTAAAATCGAAGATGATTTACTGAGCGGTTACTGCGTACCTCAATCCGATTCAAAAATATTTCCTTTCGAATCGAATTAGGGAGTAATTACATATGCCGCCTTGTCATGGTGGAAAAAAGTGGAACAGATGACTGCGAGATAAGATCTATCTCATCTGTATTTCTATTACTTGGCCCATGAGGACCTGTCTATTCATGATCTGGCTGCAATCCTACACATCACACCCTTACATATATTGATAATGGAGGAAGTCTATATAAGTGCATCCAGATTACCGGAGATATACCTTGTAATGCCGGGTGATCTGGTTGGGCACATACGCATTATAGGCATCTTTAGGAATTATCCTAGTTTTGCAGTATCAGAATATATGTCACCAACATTTGTGTTACATAGGAAGTTTAGGGTCCTTATACCTGAAAGGGATGAGTGGATAAAACAGACATGGTGGCAGGATAATACCGATCAAGTGTGGTTTACAGATGGTTCCAAACGGCCAAATGGTGACACTGGGGACGGTATTTATGGGCCCAACTTTCAAAGGGGTATCCCAATGGGTACAATCCCATCTATATTTCAGGTCCTGAACAGTTCTTTGGCATCCCACGAGGATACACTACTGAACGTATTCGTTCTTGGGTTAAATAGGAATTTGCCCAATTTTGGGGTAATTTACCTGCACTTAGACAGTCCAAACGGTTCATTACCATATCCAAACGTAGATCTCAATTATTGTTATCACTTGGTAAGGGTGACTTGAGAATACTTACTGGATTATTCACCGGACACTGTGGTTTAAGGTATCAGCAATTTATTCTAGGTAATGTTGAGAATGCACAGTGCAGGTTTTGTGAACTTCATGCTGAAACCTCTGAACATGATCTATACGACTACTCGATGCTGGCAATGTGCAGAACTAAATGGCTCTGAAGGGCCTTTATGACCCGGGGTACGTAATTGATCTCCCATCTCATGGAATAATTGGCTTCATACGTAGTCTTAATCTGTTGGGATGAAAAATCTAAGGCTGCACAAAAAATCATATGGGTCGCAGTGCGTAAAGCTTCGCTAGACTTTTTCTTTTGGGGATTTCTCAGGTCTTATGCGAATAAGTCGTTCAAATTCAGCCTGATTTATGTAATAGTGTCATGGAAAATTTGACATTTCCGTTATATATCCATCCAGCGAAGCCGCATTATTGTTTGTTTTATTTAAATTTATTGAGTGTATGACTTAAAAATGCGGGATTTTTCAAATGTTTAGCCTTTACTTTGAATCATTTGTACAATATAAATTTATTGAAAGTATTGGCTATTATTAGCTATGACCTTTTCACATCTTTCTGCCAACATATGGATTTCGAGCCAAAAGAACTGCTCATCTCTGTTCCAAAATGAAGCGTATCCCAGAGAGAGCGTTCTGGATCGAATGAAAGAAATAGTAGTCGGACTGGGCACTGGTCTGGACTTTAAAGCGGGTGAGGTAAAACTTCCCAACCACTTCTTTCTAAGTAGTTTTGAACAGACATGTTACAGGCCTAGCGTTGTCATGATGGAATATTACGGTTGCTCACTTCAAACGAATCAGCTGCGTTCGGTACAGGTTTCCTGTGATGGTCTGACCAGATTTCAGCAGCTCATAATAGATAGCCCATTTTGCTCCCACCAATTACAGAGCTTTACCTTAGTGCCATGGTAATTAGGCTATGGTGTCGATTCGGCTGATTTGCCGGGATTCACATGCGATTTCCTATGCTTCGGTTTATGGTAATGGATCCTTTTTTCATCGCAAGTAATGATTTATAATGATTTTCTTTTATAACGTTCAAACATTATTCCGGACATTGAAGATCGTATTTCAAGGTCTTTCGGCTTCAATTCGTATGGTACCCAATTTCCTTGCTTTTGGATGAATCCTGCTGCTCGCAAACTTTTTGAAATTGCTGCTTGAATAGCTCCCAATGATTTTCCAAGCTCTTGTTGAGTTTAATAACAATCTTCATGGAGTAATGCCTCCAATTCTTGGTCTTTAAACTTTTTAGGCTGGCCTGGGCGATTTTTGTCTTTCGTGTCTAAATCACCACTTCAGAACCGAATAAACCATGTCTCGCACATTGATATTGATGGAACACATTCATCATAAGCATTGTGCTTCAGCTGCTCTTTTTTTTTCAAATTAAAGAAGTAAAGCAAAACTTCCCGCATATGAGCTTTGTTTGTAAAAAATTCGACATTTTCGAATCAAACTAAACTTTGTTGTTTACACTATAATGTTCAATAACTAAGTGACATTAAATGACAGATATGTTCCCTTCAAAATTACATATAATTTATTAAAAACAAACACCGCGTTTAAAAGATACGCCATTTATTGTAAATACCACATTTTTAAGTATACCCCCAATATTTAATGTGCAATGTTCATTGTTGAATTGGCGATTTTTCCAAAATTAATAATTTGTAACTAATTTGTTTAACAAATTATCAAGGTTGACTGGCTACCGTTAATGAAATAAATGCAATTACCGTTACCAAAATAATCCAAATTGGCGTTATCTTTTAACCGTTTCGAATACAAGAAACGGGTAAAAGATAACGCCAATTTGGATTATTTTGGTAACGGTAATTGCATTTATTTCATTAACGGTAGCCAGTCAACCTTGATAATTTGTTAAACAAATTAGCGACTTTATTTTTAAATTCGTGCTTTTTTTGTAAAAAAAAATATGTAAATAGATTTTTTTAAATTGGCGTGTTAATGAAATTGATGACTATTTTCATTGGCTTTTTTTTGTAAAATTGAAAATTCTTCGTAAAATTTAAATTGACGTTTTTTGTGAATTAAAATTTTTTTTTAAATTTGTAATTTTATGATATTGCAGATTTTTCATTGTTTTCTTAATAATTGATTTTTTCAATTGACGTTTTTAAGAAATTTGTGATTTTTCGTAAAATTGGCGATTTTTTAAATAAAATTTATTTGAATCGTGTTATTTTTTAAATTGATGATTTTTTATGAAATACTCGATTTTGTTTTAAATAAAGCTGAATTAATTTTACTGATTTTTTATAATATCTTTAAATATTTTGTATCTATTTCTCTAGATTCTTACAATCATGTCAGAGAATCCGGCAAATCGAGTGATTCTAGTCTTTCCAGTATACATGGCTATCGCAGATTCAATGATGATCATATAGGAGGCGGTGGCTTGAATAGTTCGGGGATGGTAGGTGGAGGAGGAGGCACAAACGAAAGCTTACGAGTGGGTTCATTGCAAAAACATCGTAGTCGTAAAGAGGGTAGTGGTGGCAGGTAAGTTTGTCTCCATTACAAATTCAAATTTAAAATTAAGTATGTAATGTTTATTCAATTGTGTGTTGTTGTCTGAGTATTTGCCTTAATGTGTGATCACGTTTGTTATTTGGATGGATAGATGGATATCATACAAACATAATTTATTCCACATTGTTATATTTAAATTTTAAACGTTTTGTCGCTTGTACATATGCCATTTATAGTTTTGATGTGCTGCAAGAGAGTATCAGTTCGCATAATATTCCGCATGTCAGCAGTACCCAGCGTCAGCATAGATCAAGCGAAATGAGTTCACCCACTATGCATACGCCACAAACGAAAAAGAAAATCTCACCGGATGCTCATCATTTGCAGCAATATCCACAGTCGTCGCCGTCGCCACAGCAACCCATATTTAATTCACAGCAACGTTCGTTGGTAAGCGGTGGAGGCGGTAGTACTACGGGCAGTGTTGGCAGTAAGTCATCAACATCCACACGACAAACTATGGAATATGGAGGAAGTGGTAAGTTTGCGATTTTTTTAAATTAAATCAAAACAAATCTAAATTTCATTTGAATTTACAGATAGAGAACGCGACTTTAAGGTGTCATTAGCTAGATCGGGAAGTTTTATGTCTTCATCCATTAATCCTTCGGCTGCTGGCCATCACAGTAAATCGTATCGCCGTTCTGCGGCCGAGAACGCCAATGGCGTGGTTGTTTCGCCTGCCAGCGCTGCTTGCATTGTTGGTGGTGGTAATGGTGGCAATGGGGGAGCGGCTAGCGATGATTCCATGCACGAGAAATACTTTAAATCCGTGGAGAATACGCCACTCTCACGCCGTCGCCACACTACCACACCCAAAGGTTCCAGTGGGGCCGCTAGCGCCAGCAGTGGCCATGGCACTGGTGGCAGTGCTGGCAGCAATATGAAACATTCTAGTGATTCATCACCCCAAAGTCCCATCAGTCCACACAGTAATAAAACTAAACCACTTAAGGCCTCGCCCAATATTATGTCGGAACGAGGCACCCCCTTGCTACATTCACCCGGTGGCCATTCCATCTGTTCGGGACAACAGCCACCATCGTCATCTAGTCATACGCATCATAAACAAGATTCATCTTGTAGTTTAGAATTATTAAATTTGGATCGTTTGTCCTTGAGGGAGGGTGCTGGTGGTGTTGTTGGTGTCTTGGGCGAGAGAATGGGCTCTAACAAAACCACTTCGCCTCACTTAAGCGACATAACTGGTCATGTAACGACCTCGAATAATATAACATCTAAGAATTTTCCATCTTCCGACAACATTGGCCTGTTGACTCATTCCTCAAGGGGTTCTAACGATTCGCGTGGCAAACACAAGTCCTCGAATACGGGTTCATGGTCACAGCCGCAGGATAATCGTTCCAGAGGTCATAATTCATTGAGTTTGGTGAGTTTGTATTCAATTTAAACAAATTATCATACACCGACAATGTTAGGGAAAATACTTTTGATTTAAATAAAATTGATGGACACCATAAGTTGTAAGGAGGTTTGATATGTTGCTACAAATCTTACAACCTTTGATTTTTAATGTTTTATCAAAAACAGTTTATTTTTTTTTTAATTAATCCGTTGTAAATTTTAGGTTATGTTTACATTTTTTAATGTCAACAAAGTTGCAAACAAATGTCGGTAATACAGTTTGTTATGATTTTGCAGGAGAAGGAGAGACAGAAAAAAATGTTGTCTGGTGTATAATTGATAAACTTTAAATTATATATTTTTAAAACGTATTTCTTTCATTTTCCAGGACAAACAATCTCGTCATTCTAACGATTATTATCATCATGATAATAAACGTAATTCTCGTAAAGCCAAAGAAAGACATCATCATTTGCATGCCGATAATAGTGATGTGGAATATGATAATGGTAATATATCGCCCTTATACAGTAACTGGGACTCGGTAAGTCTTAAATTTCCATTAAAAAAAACGATTAAGATCTATTAAAATCTTCCATTACTTTTTTTTCCAATACAGGAAATGCAGGAGCATTTATTGCCCCTCAAACACTACATAATCGAACAGGCGAAATTGTCGGGTCGTTATGTATTCGGTGATCCCATTGATTCGGATTCCTATCATTCGGACAGCCAGTCGGAGCAGTCGTTGTCGGGTCATGAGCCCGATAATGAAGATTCAGATGGCGGTTCGGATACACATGGTGGTTATTTAGAGCACAATTATGGTATGATTGAAGACTATGCAAATATGGGCGATAGTGTCTCATATTATGCCTATCAATATCCACCATATGATCCAGCTGCCAGAGAAGAAATGTAGGTGGTGCAAAACAAAGAAATATAAATAATAAATTGCCATAAATTTCAATTATTTGGATTCCTTTTTTTATATTATTTTTCTTAAAAAAAAAAATAAATTTGTAACATTTCCTTTTTATATATATTTAGCTCGGATAACGTGGAAGCTGTTCTAGAGGGCATAGGCTCCGATGTGAACTCACAAAAATCAAAACAACCTACACGCTATCAATACTACGATACTGCTACCACTCACACCCCCTCTACACTTAATCAACAACAGTCAACACATCATTTCGGTACACCACAGCAACAGACACATCATCTCCTTACTGCACAACAGCAGCCACAACAATTGTATTCAAATGCACCGCCACTACCGCCCGGTCATCCCTCAGCCTCTGCCTCTCATCATCACTTGCAATTGGATGGCTCGGACAAATCAAAACAATCACAAACTCTACCCTCACCCAATCGGCAAATTTCACGCATTGCACAAAATTCCCAAGACAGTGGCACCGGTATTGGTGGCCGTTTGCCCATGCCACCGCCGCCACCACATCCCTATACCAAAGAAGGCGAAACAAATGTTTCTAACATAGTGGGTGGCAGTATGATGCGTCGACCATTGCCACCGCCCAATCTCAAGCCCACTATACAGCAAATCTTTCCACCCAGCGAAAGGGCACCCCAGGGTCTCGGCGGTATGCCCACGTTGGCCTGCATGAAAGAATGTGATATTGAAAAGTTTGCGGCGGATAATTTAAATCTGCACTCAAAGGGTATATTTCGTAAAAAGGTAAATTGATGAAATAGATTTCTATTTCTAGTTTAAATTTAAAATTGTTTATGTTATTAATTGTTTCTGTAAAATTTTACAGTCTTCCGTACGTGACATGTTAAGTTGGACATCAGAGGCCATAAGTCGTCCCATGCTGGCTTTGTCGCGTGATAAAACCGATAAGAAAATTGCCATAGAACTGTTTAAATTGGTGCAAATCTATATGGGTGATCGTAAGGCACGAGCAGGCATGAGTTTAAATTCAGTAGCCATAGATATAATAACAGCCGCATTGCCACAGCAACAGTAAGTAAAGATTTTTTGAATAAAACCTTATAAAAAACACACAACATTTAGTTCACAGAAACCAAGAATATATTTTCAAAAGGCGTTAGCTTTGTTTCATTATTAGAAATATTTCCCCTAATCATAATTTCATTATATATAATGGTTTTTTGATTAAGTCAGACTATTTCTGACTAAAACCTGGAACAGATCAACTAAATTTTATTGGTTTTTTTAAGTAATTCTCATTGAACTGAATCAAAATATGTTTAAAACTTTCAAAGTTTTATATTTCTTTTAATATTTTTTCTCTCTCTCTCTTAAAGATTAAGAGATGAATTGTATGTACAATTATGCCGCCAGACTACAGAAAATCCCAAACGGGACTCTTTAATTCGTGGTTGGGAACTAATGGCCATTTGTTTGTCCTTTGTGCCACCATCAGTAACATTTCAGCCGACTTTGCTAAAGTAAGTATCCAAAAAATGCGTATTCTTAAAAGCAAAATAATAAAAATTATGTTTGTTTGCCCTTTAACAGCTATGTCAATCGCCACAGAGACACCACTTATGCTATATCATTTCCGGAGGTGGGCAAATGGCCTATACATGTACAAATATCTCATTACGCCACCGTGTGTTGCAGACGTTTGGATCGCATTGGTAGTCATGGGCGCAAGCAGGCGAAAAAGCCTACGGATGATGAAGTGGAGCAAGCTAGAGTACGGTTTTTCTTTCGTGGTTTTAATAATTCTGTTTAATTTATTTTTTTATTGGCTTTTGTGTTTTCAGAATCAAATTTTACGCAATAGCATGTTTGGCAATACTTTGGAGGAGGTAATGCAATTGCAAAAGGATAAATTTCCATTCCGCAAATTGCCCTGGATACAAACAACGCTATCGGAACATGTAAGTTGGAAAGAATTTGTAATTATTTGCGGACAAAGTGTAATCACCCTTATTCTATTTGGCGTTGTCAATATTGAGTCAAAAAATGGTATATGTTTCGCCGATGTTTAATTTTTTGACTCAATATTGACGACGATGTCGACGACGTCAAATAGAATAAGGGTGAATATTTTAGTAAAACTGAGGAAAAGTTTGAAAATCAATTTTTCTTTAATTTCTTGATTGAATGAAGGGTTACGTTAGTTAGTCACTAAAAACTGCTACTATTTACCCTTCAATCTAACTGGCGAATTTAATAAGGTAATATTAAGCTCCACCACCACTAAATGTCACTGCATTAGTAAGAGGGAGGAAACGTTTGAAAATCAGTTTTTTTTAACCAGCACTCAGGGAACTAGGAAAATGGGTTATGAAAGGGAGGATAGAGGGAGAAGTATTTGTGGACATTTGATTTGAATTTTCCTATATTAAAAGCGACAGGAAATACTTCAGCAGGAAAAGCTTATTCCACATACAACTGTACGGCTATAGAACGAATTTTCCCTGTAATGCGTTGTGCAATCCACTGTCCAGTCTACCACGAATGCATAAGCCCTTAACGAAGAACGTGTATTGAGAAAAAAACTATGGATTTCGGGAACAAGTTCCGTAATTTCTGCAGAGCACATTCCATTGAGTCAATAGAGCTGGAGCCGAATTACCGCATTCGATATCGATTAAAACTGATAGTAATTTTCTTATTTGATATTATGGCATTCGATATCGAATAGGAAATTTAATACATTTTATTATAATTCCGATATCGAAATCATTTTTCTATACGATAGCTCATTCGATCACGAATGCAGTAATTCGGCCCCAGGATACCCTACTGTCACCGATAAGCACCTTTGTCCTCTGCTGTACGCGGTCGAGTAACTCCAAAATATACTTCGAAGCACCGACCCATACATGAGAGTTGTATTCCATATTAGGACGGATATAAGTGTAAATAGTAAGGATATCAGATAGTTTAGGTTATAAAGGCAGACAGTATTAACCAGCTCACTTGGGTCCATGAATTGGTCCCTTTGTGATACCCTAAGGATCATGCTCAGGTCCTCATAAGGTCCTTCACATGTCAGAAATGGGTTCAGTGCCGAACCAACCTGACGCACGAATCCATCTTTCTGACATACAGACTAGATAGATCCGCTAGGCCGTGCAAAAAAGTACTACATACTGTCGCAGTCCGGGCCCGCGATAGAACAGCACAAAGACAGAGAAGATGTTCAACCGTTTCCTCCTCGTCTTTATCATGGCAACTTCTACAGAAGTCTTTGTATGGAGAGTTCTGTCTGCAAGCATGCGCACCAATCAAGCAGAGCTCGCAGCCTAGCCCGTGGTAGCCCAGATGAGTGTGAAGTAATTCCTACACTGTTTTAGAAAACCAATGCACTTGAATGCTTCCTTCGACACATGAATACTCATGCCTAGATCATAAAAACTTCTCTGATTCTTTAATATTTACACCACCCATAAAAACAGATGAAGCAACAGCATTGAGTCTTGACTGCATTAAAGTCGACTCTATTCAGAGATTGTCACAAGATCTTTGTTAAGCGTAACATTCATGTTTTGGCTCATTGCCCCCATCTCCGACAGACTTGGTCTATAATTGAATGAATATGAATGACAAATGTTGTTGTCGTCTGCTAAAGAATAGTAGATAGGGTTGTTAGTTTGACGTAGAAAGTCGTTTAGAAAGATAAGAAATAGAGTAAGAGAAAGAACGGAGCCTTTCTGCATTGATCTTGAACTCGTTTTTGATGAGATTCTACCCAGCAGTTTGAAAAGTGACAATTGAAAACCTTACACTAGCTATATTACTACTTGTACAACAAACTAGTTCGCTGTGGCCACTAAAGTGGTAGTTAAATGGTTATCATTTACACTACATTTCGCCAGCGTATTCAGTAACAAACAATAGTCGGATATCGGACACCTGCAATGACATCCCCGTGTTAAATTCACCAGTCAATAACGTTGCGAGTGGTTTAAAAATTCACTAGTGGTAGTCCTCTGTGGCTAACTAATTCGACGTAGCGGAACTAGTTCAATGAATTGCAGGGTATCTACAACCACTAGTATAGTGCGAGGTCTGAGAATGTTCGATATAAATCGAAAGAAGTTATTACCGACACCACACCAAAGTTTTGACTGGCGAATCTACCCGCAATATCATGGGGAAACTTTCAATATTGCTTAAGAAAATAGCCAACAACTAAATTTAAGAATTTTTGATTGTTTATTGGCCAAACAATGAATATTAAATGTAATTTATAATTTGTTAGCTTTATTGTACATTTTATCTATTGATTTAACAATGTAAACAAAGTACCACCATGTTTGATGTTTGTTGTGACATTAAGTTATTATACGGTATTGCCCTAGTGGGTAATATTTAGGTAATGCAGTTTCTCATAATATTGTGTAGTATATTTTTAGGCTCCTCTTGTGGATGTCAAGTGACGAATCTTTAAATTACTTTTTTTAGTTATTTGGCATACATTGGGACAGTTCCTACCATATGGTTAATACCAATACTTGAACCATTGTCACTAATGAGGTGCATAACAATTCTGCTCCTCAGATATAGATATATCAATCGCTCGAGTATTTTTAATAGAAAAGAACACCATCGGTATTACACTATACATTTTACTTGTCATCCCTCCACCACCCCGGAGTATAGTTCGTCTGTAGGCTATTCTTATAAATATCCACTACAAGATATAATGCATAACATTGACTTTTCACCGTCCAGGACCTAATGGACGTAACTATTAATATTGCTCTAGAAAATAGCATTTTATCTATAGATTTAATAATGTAAACAAAGTGTCGCCATGTTTTTTGTTATGACATTTATTCTACGGTATTGCGTTATTCGGTAATATTTATGTAATACATGTTAAGTTGTTAAAAAGGAATAAATTACTGATGTTACAGTCATATATAGTCCCAGTTAATACATCCAAACACGATACAGATACATTTTCCTTTCATTAACACGTTACCAGTCCAAGGCAGCGACTAAGGATTGCCTCACACGTCCGCCACATCTTTTAAAAATGTATATAAATCTTTTAAAATGTATATAAATAGCTAAAGGGTATTATTAAATAGCCCACATATGGGCTGTGGCCTCCATGAAACAAAATCGCTTTCAGAGTCCACAGACCACATGTGGGCTTGAAAATTGTTTGGACGAACATCACACATATGAGCTGTGGGCTGTTAACGTGTTAAGAACCAGATTTACTAATGCTTTCACACTTTTTCAAGGAAACAGTTAAGACAAAACATTAATCCCAAAAATAGGAATAATAATAATAATAATTCACTCGATATTAAATCTTTAGTTCAGATAGAATTGATAGTATATAAAATCCACAGAAGTTGTAAATAAATTTATAGCTAAACGTAGCATAAAACTTACTAAGAAAAGTCGGAACCATATATAAGATTATCTTCTCAATTGGAGCTTCATTTATCACACAAATTTAATATTTTCCTTTCTTCCAGGTTCTTCAACTCAATGGCAAACAAACCGAGGGCATATTTCGTGTTTCGGCAGATGTTGATGAGGTGAATACTTTGAAAAGTCGTTTAGATCGGTGGGATGTTCCTGAATTTAAAAATACTATGGGTAAGCAATGAGTTTATAACTATTTTATTGTCATTTTCTTTAACAATTTTACTTTCGCATTTCATTTAGATGCTCATGCACCTGCTAGTCTTTTAAAGTTGTGGTATCGCGAGCTTTATGATCCTCTAATACCCGATGAATTGTATGATGAGTGTGTAAATACCGAGGATCCAGATAAAGCCAAAGCTATTGTTGATAGATTGCCAGAATTAAATAAATTGGTAGGTTAAGAATAGCACTATTATTCTTACTCCCATTAACACGAAGTATGGTTATGTGTTAACTAACAGTTATACTGTCGTTTAAAATTATTTTTTAATGAAAACTGTCAGTATAACTATTAGTTAACACATAACAAGACTTCATGTTAATGGCGGTTAATAGTAAACAAAGTCTTAACGTATAGTTAATACTAAAAACAAGTCATAAACTTGAAAATTATTCCTCAAGAATTAAACATATTACTTGCTAAAACTAAAATGATAAATTTCTGTCATGACAATTTCAAAATGTCTGTCAAGTCCCTATTTATTAATGTTATTGGATTGTTACCCCCTGTCTATACTTGAGATATTTGTATCATAACAATTAAAGACATTTGTTGTCAAGACACTTTAAATTTTGTCATAACGAAGCTATAATACTAATAAATGGAGGCTATTCCTGATAATTTTATATCTTGACAACCATTTTGACTTTAACCATAACAAAATTGTTACAAAGAGAACAAATTGTCAGATATAGTCTCCATTTATTAATGTTATTTCATTGTTGAGACAAAATTGTTAGTGTTGCAGCAACTTTGTCTTGACAACAAACCTCATTAATTGTTATGATAAATATTTGTCAAGTCTAGACAGAGCGATCAATTTAAGCAAAATTAAGACTTTAAGCTTAAGACTGAAATATTTTCACACTTTAATTCATTAAATTATTTTCTATAATTTCTTTTTCCCAGGTCCTTACCTATTTAATACACTTCCTACAACAATTCTCCCACTCCGATGTGGTTAGCGCCACCAAAATGGACTCATCCAATTTGGCCATGGTGTTTGCACCCAACTGTTTGCGCTGTATGTCGGATGATCCGAAAGTTATATTGGAAAATGCACGAAAAGAAATGTCATTTATGCGCACATTAATACAACACATGGATACAACGCATGTAGCCAATTTAATGTAAATAGTTAAGATGAAATGAAGAAAAAAACACTGCAAAATTAAGTAAAACAAAACACACAAAAATATTTATAGTTATATATATTAAGAGCTATATATAGTTCTATAAATATTTGAAAGCTAAAATTAAAACCAAAGTATTTAGAAAAACAAACAAAAATAACACACAACAAACAAAAAATAATGCAGAAATTTTAAAACCAGAAAAAAACATGTTACAAGTAACAAGTAAATATACATACTCAAAATATTCTCAACTATAATTTATAAATGAAATGAAAATAACCAACCAGCTATAATATAAAACTATAGGTTTGAAAATTTCTATATTACATATATTAAAGAAGTTTTTTAGGTGCAACCAGCAATTACCAATTATAATTCCAAAACTAGAAGTTATTAAACGAATAGAAGGCAACAAGAAAAAACAATAGCAAAAAGGATTTTAGAGATTAATTACTTTTTAAAAAAAGATTTTTAATTGGCTTTATAACTGATTTGAACAAAATTAGAGGACAGCAATTAAAAAAATAACAGTTTCTCAAAAATCTTAAATTTGGAAAAAAAAACTCTAATTTATTCTTCTACAAATATGAAAGTGATTTCTATAATAAATTTTAAAGAATATCGTTTATTTGGAAACAAAATTATAATTTCCACAAAAATCTTAAATTTGAAAAAAAAACGCCAATTTATTTTTCCCAAAATCGGTTTATTTTACAAAAAATAGTGAATTTTATAAAATATGAAAAGAATTAAAAAAAAATTCTTCCTAAAAAAAATATTAAATTTTATAAAAATCGCTAAACTTAATTACTAAATTTTTCACAAAAAATTCAAATCCAATTCTAAAAAAAAAAATCCAATTTGAAAAAAAAGATCGCTTATTCTTATAAGAAATCTCTAATTTTGAAAAAAAAATTTCATAAAAAAAAAGATAATTTGAAAAAATTTTGCAAAAATCTACAAATCTAGCGAAAAATTAACGGTTAAAAAAACGCCAATTTATAAAATCAATTCAATTCTGCAAAAATCTATAATATCACATATTTTCTCAAAAGATTGGTATTTGGCAAAATCTCCATTTATTTGTTTTTAAAAATCGCTAATTTGCCCAAAAATAAAAAGGAACTTATTCTTTACTAAATATCGTTTACTAAATATTTTGCCAAAAATCTATTCTTTTATAAAAAATCGCTCAAGTTATAAAAATTTTTATTTCCACCAAGGCGATTTTTAATATTCAATATTAGAAAAATCGGCCACTCCCAAAAAATATTTAGTTCATCTGTTACAAAAATCGCTGATTTGCCAAAAAAAAAAATATTAGAAAAAAATTGTGAAATTTTAAAAATTTTTAATTTTTTTCCAAAAAAAAAAAAAAAAAAACGCCAATTTACAGAAAATCGTACATTTTGCATAAATAATCCCCACTTCTATAAAAATTGCTGAAATTACTAAAATCTAAAATTTGACAAAAAAAATTCTTATTTTGAAAAAAAAACTCGGTTACTTTCTAAATAATCAGAAATTTCAACAAATATCGCCAATTCAAAAAATCTTATTTTGCAAAAAATTAAAAAATATATCATAAAAATTACCAGTTATTAAAATTTACAATGTTTATATAAAAATTTTTTAAATATTATTTAAAATCTTTAATTTCAAAAAAAAATTCTTATATCGCAAAAAACTTCAATTTGCAAAAATCTACAATTTCACCAAAGAACTGGAAATAAATTAATTTTTCCCAAAAATTTCAAATTATGTAAAAAATTTTCAGTTTTACAAATAACTCCAATTTGAAAATAATGTATAATTCATAATTTTTTATTAGAAAATCAATAATTTCACTAAAAATCTTCAATTCCCAAGAAAATTGACAATTTTGATAAAAATCGCTTATTTGAAGAAAAATCGCCTATTCTACAAAATCGCTAAAAATTTTCAAATTCTCTAAAAAACGGAAATTTTCCAAAAATCTACAAAAGAACTGGAAATGAATTATTATTTTTTTTTTTTTCAAAAAATTGTGTTAGAAAAATCTGCCAATTTACCAAAAATCTCCAATTTTGCAAAAAAAAATCGTAAATTGAGAAAAAATCGCTAATTCTAGAAGATCGCCAATTCCACAAATATAAATTTTCAATAAATTGTGAATTTTATAATAAAAATCGCTTAAAATGGCAATTTTCCCAAACATTTTTAATTTCGCAAAAAATCATCAATATTCTACAAAAAACGCCCATTTAAAAAAATCGCTTGTATGTGTTAGAAAAGTCTTCAAATGCAACAAAAATTTCCAATTTTGCAAAAAAAAGAAAAAATATCGTTTATTGAAAGAAAATCGCTAATTCTAGAAAAATTATAAATTTACAATAAAAATTTTTAATTTCTGAAAAAATTCTACAAAAAACGCCAATTTAAAAACATGCCTGTATGTGTTAGAAAATCTTCAAATGTACCAAAAATTTTCAATTTTGCAAAAAAAAAAATCGTAACTTCTGAACATAATCGTAAATTATGAACATAATCGCTTGTTTGAAAAAAAATCGATAATTCTAGAAAAATCTCCAATTCCACAAATATAAATTTCCAATAAATTCTGAATTTTAGAAAAAACATCGTTTAAACTGGCAAAAAATAACGTATTTTTAAAAAAAAATTTAATTTCTCAAAAAAACGCCAGTTCTACTAAAAATGCCAATATAAAAAAATCGCTTGTATGTGTTAGAAAAATATGCAAATTTACCAAAAATCTCCAATAAAATCGTAAATGGAGAAAAATTATCTAATTCTAGAAAATCGCCAATTCGACAAATATAAATTTCCAATAAATTCTAAATATTATAATAAAAATCGATTAAACTGGCAATTTTCTCCAAACATTTTTAATTTCGCAAACAATCATCAATATTCTACAAAAAACGCCAATTTAAAAAATCGCTTGTATGTGTTAGAAAAGTCTTCAAATGTTCTAAAAATCGCCAATTTTGCAAAAAAAAAAAAAATCATAACTTGTGAAAAAGTCGATAATTCTAGAAAAATCGCCAATTCCACAAAAATATAAATTCCAATATATTCTGAATTTTATAATAAAAATCGCTAAACTGGCAATATATTTTTTTTCCAAAAATTTTTAATTTCTCAAAAAATTCTACAAAGAACGCAAATTTAAAAAATTTGTTAGAAAAGTCCAATTTTGCAAAAAAAAAAAAAATCGTAACTTGAGAACATAATCGATAATTCTAGAAAAATCACCAATTTCACAAAAATATAAATTAACAATAAATTCTGAATTTTATAATCAAAATCGCTTAAACTGGCAATAAAAAATTTTTTTTTTCCAAGAATTTTTATTTTCGCAAAAAATCGCAAGTTCTACGAAAAACGCCAATTTAAAAAAAATCGCTAATATGTGTTCGAAAAAAACAAAAAAATCTCCAATTCTACAAAAAACCGTAAATTGTGAGAAAAAACTTGCCAATTCCACAAAAAATATCAATTTACAATAAATTCATAATTTTATAATGAAAATCGCTTAAATCTTTCACAAAAAAAAGACAATAAATAAAAAAATATATTTTCAAAAAACCGCAAATTTCGTATCGAGAGATGCTCAAAGCTAAACCGGTATTTGTGTTAAATTTTTTTATTTTTTTACATTGTTCTGATTAAAATCATTTCAAAGCTGAAAAAAATAGTTTAGAGAAGTAAATTGGGGGAAAAAACGAAACAACACTTCAATGATTTTTTTAAGTTCGAAAGATAATAAACAATTCAAATATTTCTTGCAGTGGTCATGAAAAAACTAGCAATACAATCGCTTAGCATGTGGATTCGTCGCTGTCTCAGTGACGACTAAACAAAAGAAATTGAGCTGTGAAATGGGAACATATTTTGTTGTTGCAATACTTAGGTTTTTTTGTCTCTCAGTCAGTGTCTAGGATGTGGTGTTTAATTATTTGTAGTTTTTGGCCAGAATAATGAAATTGAGATGATTTTTTTTTTATTGAAATATTTAGTTTTAAATCCTTTTTGCTATTGTTTGTTCGCTGCCTTTCAACTCAATCTAAAGATTTTATTTATTTAACAATTACTCCAACTTATAATTGATATTAGGAATTTCAAATTTATTACAATTATTAAGTACATAAATATATTAATAACATTTTGTTTAATACTAAAAAGAAAAATATAAAACAAAAAACAAAACGATATTCACAATTTTTTATACCTTAAAAAAAATAGAAGAGAAAAACAAAACGGAAAACTTATAGATTAGAAAACTTTTTTGCCTAATTAAACAAAAAAAAACAAAACTCTATACATACTCGTATATAGTAATATACAACAATACAATACAACATACATATATTTATATAAACAACTTTTTACTATATATAAATTACTGGTAATAATTATTACATTATTATTAAAATTTCCCCATAAAAAAACCAAAACTAAACTACTTATATTATATATTTTTTAAAGCCTGTAACTTAGTCTTAAACTTTTTATTCTAAATGTTTTTTTTAAAGGCTTCTTAAGGAAACTTTTGTAATTATAAACTATTTTAATTATTATTACTATACATACATACTATATTAATTAATTGCTATTATTTAACGCCTATTGTTTTATTTTATTTATGTTTTTTTATTAAATTTTTGCTTAAAATGATTTTTTATTTATTTGACATGCTTAAATAATGTTGAAAATAACTTTTTAAGGTTTTAAATTTAAATATTGACTTAATTTATAGAGAAACGTTTATAGAAATTAGCAATGAAATGATTTTTTTACAAAAAAATTTTAAAAAGAATGATTGCGTTTGTTGATGTATTAATTTTCCATCCCTGCATCACCAAAAAGTGTGTAGACTTGGCATCACTGTTGTCTGTCAAATGTTGTTTAAAACAAAATGGCGTCTAGTGATGCCACTCAATTTTTGCAGTTACTAAATTATTTAAATTTTTAACACGGAAAAAGTGATAAATCTAACAGAATTTAATACATTTATGAACGCAATTATAAAATTTTGAGCCTGAACCTCATTTTCATTAAAAATAATTTAAAATTCAAAACAAATTTCCTCAAGAAAGTGCTTAATAACTCGAATATTTATATAAACAGATAAACAGTTTTTCTTCTCCTCCTTTTATTTCAAACAATGAAAATCACTATTAATGTCAAATAATTGTTTTCTTTGCAGTTTATTTCAATAAAAATTAAAAAAGAAACTTTCTCAAAATAAATCTACAAATAAAATCCTGTGTAGTTATAGATTAAAAAAACCCCAAAAATTAAACTATTTAACAAACAAAATATTTAAAATGAAAGCATACAAAAAAAAAATTTGCAATTTCAAGTCAATAATAATTTAACAGAAAAAACAAAAACAAAAACTTATAAATATTAAAAAAAAAAAATAATAATATTTAATAAACATTATGAAACATGAAAAAAAACCCCAAGCAATCAAAGAAAATTTGCCACAAACACAGACACTCACACAAACAAACACAAAAAATACTCTAAAGAAAAACCTTTAAATTTAAAATATAATTAAAACAGAAAAATATATATATATAAAAATAAAGAAATGAACAAATGTTAAAAACTAAATTAAAAAAAATAAACAAAAATAATCAAGTCATTAACACCTAAAACACCAAAACTAAAAAAAAATTAAAAGAAAAAATCTCTAAAGCAGCAGCAGGATAACTGAGTTTGAAGTTACATATCCACAATATCAGCCAGCAAATCCTGAGCCAAGCCGTTGAATACTAAAGAAGAATTCATAGCATACAGGGAAAACAAGAAAGTCATCATCAAGTTGTTCAATAAGGGGTGAGTGAAACTTTACATTTTGATTATAGAAATTATAAAGATATAATTAAGTTTGAGAAATTGTTTTAAGGGGGGTTATTCCCTAATTCGATTCGAAAGGAAATCCTACAACAAATAAATATCTATCACTGCTTAAGGACTGAGATCTAAAAAACCTTAACACACGTTTTTCATTAAAACTTTTAGCCCAAGTATTATTTGAAAATATTTTTTAACCCGAATTTTTTTTTAACAAAATTGTCACAAAATTTAAAAAAAAAAAATTAAAAATTTTTAAAATAAATTTGGAAAAAATTAAAAAAAAAAACTTTTTCGAAAAAAAAACAATTAAAAAAAAATTAAATCTGATTAAAATGAGTGACGAGAAAAAAGTGCATACTAAAATTATTAAATATTTTCAACAAAACCCAACTTGGTCCTACAAAAAGTTGGCCAAACAATCAAAGGTCTGAGTTCCAACTTAGTCCAATGTTATTAAACAGTATTGGGAAAACTTGTCCGTTGATAGAAAACCTGGTTCATGTAGAAGGATGGTCCACATGATGTTTCTAAAGCCAATTTTTTTGTTCTTCTAAAGCCATTTAATTGTTCTCAAACCTACAAGTCCCGGATTGAAGCATTATTAAAGACCAAAAAGTTTCAGAATTTGAAGGCTAGAAAGAACGTTAAGAGAAACAAGATCTTTTAAAACAGTTTTTTTTTTTTTTTAAAAAAATACTTATAGATTTATTTTATAAATAAATTTTGCCTCTTAACTATTTACATGTTCTATTTAATACTAACTTATAAACAATGTATATTTACTTAAAATCTAATAAATGCTCAAACATAGAAAATGTTTCTTGACTTTGGTTATTCCGATCTTGGCCTGTCCTGCACATAAATATCTTCATCCTCGCTTTCACCACCGCCATCACTTTCATCGTTTTCCGATAGAAATTGTTTCTCATCATTTGACAGCTGTTGATGATGATGATGGTTTGGGCTGATCATGTGATTTGATTTAATCACACTGTTCACCTGACTATTGTTACTATTGGCGTTTACCGATTGTTGTTGTGATTGCGCATGTAAATAGTGAGAACGTTTGGCCTGATTTGCACGTCTCCATTTGGCACGACGATTTTGAAACCAGGTTTTTACTTGGCGATCGGTTAGCTTAAGCTGTAAAGCGAGATGTCTACGTTCTTCGGGCGATAGATATTTTGAGGAGGAAAAACGATTTTCGAGATTTTTAGTTTGTTGTGAAGTGAAACGTATCTGACCGCCCTTGCGTTTAACACCAAAGCCGGGCATATAGAAACCGGGATAGGCGGCATTGCAATATAAGGCAGCGGCGGCAGAGGCATTCGGGGAGTAGGCTGTAAGGAGAAAAGATTTAAAAAGAAGAGTTAATAAACAAATTTTTGGCAATAAAAATTAAATGATTTTTATTAATATAAAACTACGGACCCGGCGAACTTCGCCTCGTCCCAAGTTTAAGCCTTCAGACAAACTTTAGAGTAAAACTTGATTTTTCCCTCTTTTCCGGAGGGATTTTCTAAAATTTTCTTCCTTAAAAACCTTCTCGAAAATACGAACAACTGACAAAAAATTTTACAGAAATCGGCTCAGCCGTTTTTAATTTATGAATTACTATACATTTTTTACACCATTTTTATATATATAGATTAGTCTATTGAATAACAAAACAACTTTTAAGAAGTATCAACTTTTGTTCATAACAAATTTAAAATTTTCTATGAAAATTTGTAAATATTTTTTTTTGAAGGTTTAAGGCTAAAAATAGTAAATTTTATTTCTAAATATCATTACTATCTCATTATTAATTTATATAAATAGTATATCATTAATTGCTTTAAAATTCTTTATATTTGTTATAAAAACCTTTAAAAACTTCGTTTTAACACAGAATTTCCATTTTTCCCTAACAATTTGTTGATACTTAACAAAAAAGTACTAAAATTTCCAACCATGTGCCTTCATAATAATAAACCGCTACATTGTTTATCAAATGCTGACATTTGATTGGTTGTTTCAATCAAAACCAATAAAACACACGCCCTCTCTTTATAAGCTCCATTAAAGGAGTAAAGGAGGGAGAGAGAATGAGAGTGAGAGAGACATAACAAAAAGTAAACATTATTGCTATTGCTGGTGTTTATTGGTTTATTAATGAAACACTTGAAATAATGGCTTATTAAAAATATCCAACAACAAAACGAAATAGCAAAAAAAGTAATGGCAAACATTGATTTCATATTGATATGTATTTGGGGCAAAATAGAACGAACACATGACTGACTAGGTATTCATTATTATTTAATATCGTGAAACAGTAACAATCATTTAAGTAATTAATATATGATGGTGGAATTTGTGGGTTTTTTGTTGTTGTTGTTGTTGGTTTCTTTTATTTGCTGTCATAAACTTATGAAATTTATTATCAATTAACGATATTTAATATAATTTAAATGCTGCCTTATTATTAAATATTCCCCTTTTTAGGTATTTAGATAGTATTCTTTATAATGAGTAGTCAGTTTGTATTTGAAATATTTAATAATTGTTTTTAAGTTTAAATCAAATTTAATTTTTTTTAAATTATTAATGTGTTTTGTTAAGTTGTCTCTTATCTGTTTGTTGAACAACAAAAAAGAAAAATGTTATCATTTTAATGGACATAAACCATCGACTATTAATCGTTTTTAATAACAGTTTTTTTTTTTGTTTTGTTTTAAAGAAATACATTTGCTTTATTAATTTAAACGATTGATCGCCATTTCCTTGTCTCTAAAGATAATTTTAAAGATATTTTAATTGCTGTTTTTTTGTAGGTATTTGTTTAAATTAACTTTTATATACATATTTGTCTTAGTTGGTACGATTGATCAGCATTTCCTTGTTGGTAAATATAATTTCATATAAAATTGTTAATTGATAATTTCGAACGGTTATAAACTCAAAGCCAATAAGATAAAAAAAGTTTTTGAGAACTCAGTCTAACTTTTCTGGGCGGTAAATTTCACTGTACTCTGTTCTAAAAGCAATTTAGTCCGCGGCGGTAGTTTTATATAGCGAATAGTTGAGGAAGAGGGTGCATTTCGTAGCCTAATTCATGATGTTTTTCCAGCCATCTTGCGCAAATCTTCTCATACCCAAATTGAAAGCACTGGAGCAATGTGAGATGCCAATGGCTTCCACAGTCTCTCGCACTTCCAATCTCCGATCAGCCAACACCATATCGTGATTTTCAACTGGACGTCCAGAACGTTCGGCATCTTCCGTGCTTGTACGGCCGCTACGAAATTCACTAAACCACTTTTTTACCATTGAAATTGATAGTGCAGAGTTCCCATAGTATTTATCAAGCTTTAACTCTGTTTCTCCTCAAGTCACGATGTAGTCGGCTATCAATGGCTGTCAAATACAAACTAAATGTCGCAGCTTGTTCAAATTTTGACAGGAGTCAACTGACAGATGCCTGTTGACAGGAGCAGTGTTGCCCTTTTCAAATAACAGCCGGGAAATTCCAAAAACCGCAGACTTATTGATCCACCCTCGTACTTTATGGGGTCGCAAATGAAAAATGTAGAAATTACAAACGGAATGACAAACATATATACATATATCCTTGAAACTCATGGCGAAGGGTATAAAAATATGTTGTAAAAAATCAATATTTTTTTTATTGATACATAATTTAACAAGATCTCTTCAAGAAAATCAATTACATTATGTTAAAAGTTATTTAAATAATCAAAATATTAAGTTACTAGACAGCTGTTATCACAATTTTTACTTTTCTTTTTCCATTTCCAAAGTGTGAAAATGTGTAAACCCACAACAAACAAATAAACAATCATGACACAAAACACCTTTATTTTTTTTTTTTTTTTTGGGACTTTATCATTAAAATGCATTTACAATATATGTATTAGAAAATCTAATATTTGTGTGATTTGTATTGCATTTAATGTAAATACTGTGTTAATCACATTGTAAAATGATTGATTAACGGGATAATAACAGTTCTAATGATTACAAACAATAACAAATATTTGTTAATAGACAACTAAATAAACAAATCAAAGTATAAAAATCAAGTGATGGCGCCAATGGATAAACGCCATTTGAAACTAATAACAATTATAGAAAATAGTTACAATGAATGCATTTGTATTGTTAATAAAAAAAAAAGTCCCCTTCAAAATATATTTATGTATGTTTAACATTAAAAGCAATTGATAAAATATTTACACAAAGTGAAATAGACGCTCTACAAAAATATGTTACAGATTTAAATCAATTGATATATTGTTATAATACTTGAGAAAAATAATGTAATTTTAGGAATTATTTTTAACTATTTTCCCATATTTTATGTTTGTGATTAATTTTAAATTGTTTTTTTTTTAACAAAATCTCCATTTTTTTATTTATACAACAGGGTATCCCAGGTTATTTGACATTCTCATTACTCCTGCATACAACAACACAAACAACAACAACACTGCATTGTTTACATTAATAATCAGTATTGCCATATTTCAACTAAAGCTTTTTTTTGCAAAAACGCTAATTTATACAAAAAAGAACGATAATTTTATAAAATATGTAAAATTCTTAAGGAAAAACTGTAGTTTATCGAAAAATACAATAATTTCGCCAACAAATTTAAACTATTATAAATCATTCAAATAGAGTTTAAAAAAAATGTTAAGAAGGCTACAGGTGACCAGAAAATGTGTTGCCAGAGTATCACTATAAGTATAGTAAACCCGGAACGTTTATAAACTCAAAGCCAATAAGATGAAGAAGCTTTTGAGAACTCATCCTAATTTTTCTGGGTGGTAAATTTCACTGTACCCTGTTTTAAAACCAATTTGGGCGGTTACTAAAACAATTTGCAGGTCCGGGAGGTATTTTTATATAGGAAATATTTCGGATTAGAATAAATCAAAAGCGCTTTAAAATTATCTTAATCTTTTTGTAGCTATTTTTCTTTTGGGTTTTGGCAGTCAATATTTTATTACTCTTTGGGTAAATAAAATCTAATTTTTAAACAAAATATTGTCCTCACATTGCTTTCACCTCCAGCTTATATGGGTATATATATATAAGCTGGAAGTGAAATATAATACGGGCAAATTTGTATGGAGACTGTGAGAAATCATGGACCAATTCTTACCATCTCTTATTGTGAATGAAAAGTTCATGGGAATATTACGATAGCAACTTTCTCTTCAAGGGAAATGGATATTTCATGGGAACATATAATTCACATATTATTGCTGATGTCTAAGGAGTGAGATCGAAAAAAACACGTTTTTCCTTAAAAATTTTAACCCAAGTTTCCTTTGAAAAGTATGTCAGTTATTATGTTTAATGTCAATTATGATAATTTATTGTTAATCTGATTAAAATAAATGACGAGAAAAAAATGCGTACTAAAATTATTAAATATTTTCAACAAAAACAATCAAAGGTCGGCCGTCCAACTGATCCAATGTTATTAAACAGTATCGGGAGAACTTATCCGTTGATAGAAAACCTGGTTCATGTAAAAGGAATGATCCACATGATGTTTCTAAAGACAATAAATAGAAACATCATGTGGATCATTCCTTCTACATGAACCATGTTTTTTTTATCAACGAAGAAGTTCTCCCGATACTGTCCGGTTAGCAGTACTCGGACTATGTGGTACGAAATGTTAAAGCCAATGCAGATTTAAAAACATACAAGGCTCAAAAAGTTTCTAACGGGAACTCTGCTAAAAATTTAGGACAAAGCGCGGAAATTGAAGTCAAATTTTATAAAAAAAAATATATATATATATATATATATCTGCTGCATAATGGATGACGACACATATGTTCTGGAAAATTTTTTGCAGCTTCCGGGTCAATATTTTTATGTTGCTGATGCTCGAGAGAATGTTGTAGACAAGTTTGGGCCCAAAAGCAGAAAATTTTACCAAAAAGTTCTTGGTATTGCATGCAATATGCAGTTGCGGCAAAAGAAGCCAAACATTTGTTATATAAATGCCAAAATTTACATTAAGGAATGTTTACAAAAAATGATGCTTCCATTCATAAGACTTCTTAATGTGTCCACTTATTTTTGGCCTGATTTGGCATCCTATCACTATGTTAAGCAAGGTCTTGAGTGGTACAACAGCAATAATATGGTATTTGTACCAAGAGCAGCAAATCCTCCAAACTGCCTGGAGCAAAGGCCAGTGGAGAGATAATGGGCTCTTGTTAAAAGAGAATTGAAAAGCACAAAAGTGACAGAAAGCTCAATAAAAACCTTAATGGCAGGGTTTCTGGAAAATGTTCACAAATGCATCACTATTGATTAGAACTACATACATAATCACCCCTATCGCGAGTTAATATTTCACATGAAATATGTTCCCTTTTAACATTTTTCATTCATGAATTTTGTTCACGTGAAAAAATTCCCCATGTTGTGAAATTTTTAGATGGAATTTTGTAAACAATAAACAGCTGTCACGAATAAATTCAACTATTGTGAATTAAAAGTTCATGGGAATAGCACGATAGCAATTTTCCCTTCCAGGGAAATGGATATTTCATGGGAACATAAATTTCACATGTTTTTCATGATAAGAATTAATATTTTTTTGTTAATTGTAATAATAATTTCAATCAAATTAAAAAAAGTCAAAACTGTAGGATTAGTGGTTTCTTTTTTATTAATATTTATGTATGTTAAGATTTTTTCGATCTCACTCCTTATGTATCCATAAACATAATTTATCGAAATTTTTTATTCGTCTGAAAGAAGCCTATCGATGCCATTATATATGGTATATAACATTCTTCAAATGTCCGTCGCGACTTTGCTGGGTATCGCGCATCCAAAATGTCGAATTTTTCATGACTATGGCTCATAACTTGACTTTTGGACCTGCAACTTAAGAAAATCCCACAAGAACAAGTCTAACGTGGTCAATTCGCATGATCTCGGTGGCCAGTTCACATAACTCCAAAGTGATATGAGCTGTGTGTCGCACGTAGCACCATATTATCCAATACAGGCGAAAAACAGATGGTAATTATCGTTCTAAGAGAAATATGGACCACTCCACATCAAAGAGTTACTTTTTCGGAATGCATTCGACGCTCTTGGATCTCATGTGGATTGTTATCGTCCCAAATTCGACAATTTTGTTTGTTGAGGTACCCATTCATCCAGAAATTGGCCTCACCATGAAATGAGTGAATCGTGCGGAACGTTGCCCGAACAGAACTCCAATTTCGATAAAACAATTTTATCATTTGTACGTGTTTTTGAACTCTATTTGGTGATTTGACAAAACCAACTGAATTTCCTTTATATATAATGGGTCCTTATGAAACTTTAAGACGTTCCGACAGCTATGGCCGTCGGTTTCTGTCACAATTTTTTTTTTTATAAAATATTTGTTTTCTATTTTACGTAACAAATAAAGATAATTTAATATTGAAAACTGAAAATTTGCACTTTGTAATCATAAGTTTTATTAAAATAATCAATATTAATTTAAACTTTTAATATTGATTTTTTATATGCTCTTTTTGCATATTTGTGTGCTTATTTTATTTGTGTGCATAGTAATACTTTTTAGTTAGCAATGGCTTTTTGTCTATCACTTTTAAAATTGTTGAAATTATGTTACGTTGTTTTGCATTTTATGTTCCAGTATATGCAATTTCTCTTCACTTCTAAACTATTTCCCGATATTTCCAAAACGGAAGTAATTGATTCCTTATCATTAGCGATTAATAATAATAAAAAACTCTTTGTTAATAGCTAAACGATTTAGCTAATCATATAAAATTGTTTTAACACTAATAAATGACTCACCTTCACAATCCATAAACTGATTATATGGTTCACAATAAACCGACGGGTTTCCTCTAGCCGCCGCCGACGAAACATTAGCCATGGCGGCGGCTGCTGCAGCCGCCTGAAAATGCGGCATTAAAAAGGCAGAACTCTTTTGTAAATTTAAAACTTGTTGATAAAACAACGAGGCCGTAGGATCATAAACATGATCGAAATGTAAAGCAGGAGCATTAGAGGTGGGAGATGTATGACTTAGCAGGCTGTTTTGTAGAGTTACCGATGGGGTGGTGGGGGAGATTTGGGCTGCAGCTTGTGGCGGTTTTAAAGTGAGATTTTTAAAGGCTGTATATTGTTCCAAATCGGGGGTATGTGTTAGATTAGATGATGTTACATTATCCAAGGCAGGAGAGGGCAAAGACTTTGTTGTGAGACAAGGTGAAGGTATTTGTATGTGGGTGTTTGAATTATATATGGTTGTGGGAGTTTTAAGTGATTTTTGTTCTAAAATATTTTCTATTGAGAAGGAGGATTTATTGGATTTTATAGTATCCATTTTTTGTTTGTTTTTTATTTAATTACACTTTTATTTTTATGTTTTTTTTATTATTCGATTAGCCGTTCCTAACAGTTGTATGGTCTAATTGCTACTAAAATCTGATTTTCCAATAATGAAATTATTATTATTACTATTATTATTGTTTCAATACAATTAATCAAATCAATTTGAAATATGTTTGCAGGTAATTGATATCTTTATTAATAGCATTATGAAGTGTACTAATAGGAACCATAAAAAAAACCTACTTACCTACACCTATACACACATTCAATTGCACACATACATACATACTTCTAAATAAACGTGTAATGATATTAAATGAAACGATAATAATATTTAAGAATGTCTAAATAATTTACCAAAATTTCATATTTTATTGATAACACCATTTCTAATGGTTTTTGGGTTTTTTTATAACCTTCCTCATAGATAGTGTGGAATCGATTTAGGTATGAGTTTGTTTAAAAAGGTTCCCGAAACCCCCAGATAAACTACTACGGACCCACACTATGGAAACTATATTATTTTAAGTTATTAAGGATGTTGCCACATATCAATTAGAGCTTAAACGCTTATATTATAGCGATTTTAAAGGGTATTTCAATCAGTACTTCTGAACTTTGACAGTTGATAGCGGCCATAACCGTCAACGGTGAGTGCTATTGGTCGATGTTTATCAACTTATGTTGGCCTGAATTGGATGATATGGACACTAACGACATGTGGTTTCAACAATAAGAACATTCTGCATCAGCGATTTTATACTCTGTGGCGATTTGATGGCATAGTCATCTCAAGTGGAGGTAATGTAAACTGGCCAAGGATATCGTTTGATGTGTGACCCAGTTAGACATTTTCTTGTGGTGTTTTCTTAAGTTGCAATTCCATACGAATAAGCAACTAAAAATAAGTAATTCTCATAATTTTTAAACATTTTCGGGGTTGTCATATAAATTGCTTAATTTCTGTGAAATATAAAAATACTGGCTTTTTTATTCAAAACTTGACAAGCCACACGTCAATTAGAGTTGCATCTCCTACATTATAGCGCATTTAGTAAAAGAAACGTTTTATTTCTTATATTTTTCAATTAAAAATAAGTAAAAAATTTTAATATTTTTCATTGTCATTTATATAAATAGCTTTAATTTGTGTAAAATATAAAAAAAACTGACTTTTTTACACGTTTTCCTGATTTTGCTACATTTTGTATTTATACAAAATGGCTGCCCAGGTTTTGTTTACTTTCTCTCCCACTCCTCCTACATACATGCATACAATAACAAAACTAGATTTGTTTACATTCTCCCCTACTACTTCCTACATACATGCATACAATAACATAACATGTTTTGTTTACATTTTCTCATACTTCTGCATGTAACAACAACAACAACTAAACTGTATTGTTTACCTTTATCAAAGGTGTTGCCATATTTCAATTAAATCTGCATAGTGGCATCCCTTTATTATAGCGATTTTATTAAAGGAATCTGTAAATTTTTTATTTTCTAACTAAATTTTTGCAATTTTCAATAAAAAAAAACTTTAGGAAACAGTGCTCATAAACATTCTCATACATTTGCCCGTATAATAGTCGTGTAGACGTTTCATATTCATATCTTTATACAGTAGTTAAATATATATTTAAAAAAAAAATGTTCACATACTCATATTTGTCGTATTAGACGACTATTTACCACTTCGATAACAACAAACTGACGATCGACGACTACTTCTACTACAAATGACTGTCCAATGATAGTTAGATAATAAAACATATTGTTTAGATAGTGTCTATACAGGTTTTTTTTTCACAATGGTTTTGGTTGGAGCTCCTCTGATATTCTATAAACATTTGATAACGCCCTAAGTTTTGTATGTAAAGTAAAAAGCTGTTATTTTTTTTTTATTAACTAAACAGTTGTATATTTTCCTTTAGAAATCCCTTTAAGGTTTTTACTTTTTTTTTTTTGCCCCAAACTTTATAATAATATATGACACTCTCAAATCTTTGTGTAGATTTTTTTCTGTTTGTACTCTTTGTGCCGCCAACACCTTGTTTTATGAGTTTTTTTTTTTTTTTTTTAAGTTGTAGCTGTTTTGATTTGATTTCATTAAAGGGTTTCGGTATTTTCGGCTTTGATCTGCTACTACATACTTACTACTACTAATTGTTAATCATTCTAGTTTTGTTGTTATCTGGCAGGGTTGTATACATACGGTAGCAAATGTTAAGGTGTTAAATTAACCCATTAGTGTAAAGCTGATAAGAAAATTAATTTAAATGTTTTACAATAATAAATCTAATTACTATTGTAATTTTAAGTTAAATTAAATGTAAAAAATAAAACAAATCAAAAAAACAGAGTCAATTTGAAATTTAGATAAAAATAAGATTGTAGCCAAATACAGGGAAGTTCTTCGATTCCTATTAGTAAAGTTTTTGTTAAAACAGGTAAAATAATTTTGAGCATACTTAAAAGAGCACTTTGTTTTGGATTTTACATTATTTTACTTGTTAGAGCCTATTTACATTGGGGTTTAATCTCAGCAGTTTTATTTTAATTTTCTTTTAAAATAGCTTTGTAACCCCTTTCATGTTTACACACATCAATTTGTACCTTGCAACTTTTAATATTAATAAGTATTCGACACCTAACAACAATTCATAAGCAACAAATGAAAAATCTCCCACAATCGTAAGGAATGTGACATTTCGGCTTGCTTCTGTGCACTTCTATTTCTATTGCACGAACATTTGCCAATGTAAATAGGCTCTTAGTTAAGATAATTATGTATAATAGAGTTTTTTTATATTCATATAATACGAATAGATATACAACATTGTCAATCGTCCATTTTGTTTTCAGCATTTCGTTATGATTCCCATACTTGTGTATTGTGTATATTCTCATATATAACGGTATCTCCTCTATCTATTGGCTAAAGCCTACAATGATCGATTGCTTTTGTTGTAAGACTGGAGAGGTGCTGCTTACTCAAGAGGTGTGTGTGTGGGGGGGACTTTATACTTATTTGATAATACAGTTTTTTATTGGAGCATTAATATATTGTGCTAACATATAAATATAACTGTTGTTTTCATTATATATACCTAAGTATACATAAGTAAACTAGTACACAGATTGTTTAAAATACTGATGAGAGCCTATTTTGTTGTCATGTTGCTATTGTTGTAGTTATTCTCTTTGTACTCCCCCGTTTGTTGTACATCAACACATACATACACACCTACTAAATATATGTGGTTTATCAGTTATTTTTTGAACAAATTTAGTTTTATTTTTTTTTGGGTGAATTGCTAAATTTATGCTTAAATTTTAAGTAATATCACATTATTTGTCTTTGTTGTGCCATGATAAATGGACATTAATGCATTATGAGTGATTTGTTGTGACTACTTTATGACAATTGACGGAAAAAAACAATAATTTTTATCTTATTATGAAAAATTTATCAATTGTATTAGGTAACTGATAGTTATACTTATACAAGAGTAAAAATGGAGGCCAAAGCAATAATTTCTTTAAGAATTGATCTTTGTTTGACACCATTTTTACAAGATCATGCCACTGCTAATGGAGAATGTACTAAAACCAACATGTAGCCGTTAGATATCTCAATAGTTCACCCTACATCTATCTAAATTACGCCATCTAATATTACTTTTAATAGTCCCTAGCGAAATTGCAACTGAAACCAGGGACCCAACCTAAAGAAATGTCAAAGGCTGGGGGTCTGCCTTGACAGCTTTTACTTACACTGACTGAAAAGACATTGTCCACGAATGTTGCAGTCTTACCCCCTGTCTATACTTGACAAATATTTATCATAACAATTAATGACGTTTGTTGTCAAGACAAAGTTGTCTGACCAACAGCACTAACAATTTTGTCATAACGAAGCAATAACAATTAACAACCATTTCGACGTTTATTATGTTAAAAATTTATCAGGTTTAGACAGGGGGTTATATTTGGTGTATCTTTTGAACGCGTTTTTTTAATAACTTACATGTCATTTTTTGAAATGTACATATCTGTGAAACAAATGACAGTTCTCAAAAAAAGTAATATCGGACCGTATGGTTATTTTGATGTTCTACAACCACAAATGTTATGCGAGATGCAAGTGTCAGAACATGGCCGCTAATATATCAATTGGCCCCAGAGAAAATAGTTAAGTGGCATTAAATTAAAAGAAAGAGACATCGCTTAATCAGCCAACCAGGAAATTGCTGATACAACTGAGTTTGTTTACATAACCGAATAATTAAATATAGGCCTCATTTGGCAAACAATTTTCTTCATAACCTCAAATTAAAATTTTGTTTTAATATCAATTTAACTTTCTATTCTGTGATCTTCCAAAAAACGTATGTACTATCTTCAGATTTCTGGAAGAGATAGATGATTGCCTCTGGTTTACTACAGTAGTTGATATGTTTTGTTTGTTTTGATTTATCAAAACTCTCAATATTACAACATTTTTTTAGTTAATATTTGCTAAAATAAAACACTTATCTTAACCGCAATTACTTTACATACAACTCTTATTTATTATTTCTTTTTTTTTAACAACAAATTTCACAAATTTTATGAACAATTAAATTGATAGCCTTCCAAACACGCACAATTTGGCAGAGTACAACGTGAAGTGAGTGGTGGTAGGGAGGAGGGTTGTAAAGTTGGCGCCAGATGACCCTGAAAGGTGATGGGAAATGTTAGCGGCACAAACCATTTGGGATATGCAGTTGCTGTGGAGCATAGGGTGCCACCCAGGGTTAAAGGTTTGGGGTGCTGAAATTAAATTGATAAAGAAATGCAATTTTTTTAATGAAATTCCAAAAGAAGTTTAAAATTGCTTATAATTTAGAGGTTTATAGGGAAATCATTTATAGTTTGCTTTATAAATCGAGATTTATAAGAAATTAATCAAAATTTTAAAAGTTGTGAATTTCCAGAATCTAAAGGATGTTTTTTTAAGCCCGATAGAATTGTAAAAAATAATACAAACAAGTAAGAGAGCTATATTCGGATGTGCCGAATCTTAAATACCCTTCACCAAATTATACTTTAAAATAAAAATTTAAAATATTTTTAGGTAAACAAAATTATATTTTTTTTCAAAATTTTAATTTTTTTTTTTAAAATTTAAAAAAAATTTTTTGTTTTTAAATTGTTTTCAATATTTTTTCCAAATTGTTTTTTAATTTTTTTCCTATTTTTTGTAAAATTTTAAAAATTTTTTTTTTTTCAAAATTGTTTTCAACATTTTTTCCAAATTGTTTTTTAAGTTGTTCAAGCCTTAATCTATACATTATGATTGCCAGTCTATACTGATCATAAATGTCAAAAAGTGAGCTCAGTATGACAGCTCGTTTGACAGTTAACCCTGTCCTAAAATCTATTAAGCTTAAAAATTAATTTTTTCTTACAACATTACAAAAACTTTTAAAGCTAAAAAATAGTGAAAATCTGTGATCTCTAATAAACAGTAAAAAAAAAAAAACTTACCATATTCCCCGAACCATAAACCGGTTTAAAAGCACTTTTCATAACATTTCCACCCATTCGATCAACATCAGCCTCAACCGATTCTCCCTGATGATGATCCTTATACGATGCTGATATATTCTCTATGGCCTTAACCAAATCCGAATCACATCTCTTCAAAACTAATTCCAAGACGGCACGCTTTCTTTGAGGAAACAGCTGAGCCAACATATCAATGGCATTTTGTGAAACTTTGGCATCTGCAGAAGAAGACGATAGGCTGGTAATAGGATTAGAGGCAGATGTTGTGATTGTGTTGGATATAGTAGTTGAGCTAGAGTCTTCTACATTGATTTTAGAAGTTTTCTGCAATGACTCTGGCTGTTTGCTGGGTAAACTTAAATCTTCCACACAATCTTGTGGTTGATGAGAGGCAGCTGACTTTTTTGTAATGTCTTGAAGATTTTCGGCCAAATCAAATATATTGCCTGGAGGTAGAGTGTCCATTTGTTGGCCAGTTTTAGTGGCCACCAAACGCAAAGCTATAGCATCTTCCACAGCCTGTTGACGCTTAAGGGCTACCTATAGTAAATAGCAAGACAATAGAATTGGAAAAAAACAGTTAAAACTTTTGTTTGTTGACATAAGATTTTAGGCAAGTGTAAACAAGGCAGGCAATTGAAATTAATATGCCTGACATGATGACTTATTTTAGTTCAAGGGGTGTTAATAAAGACATGTTTTAATATCCCACTCCCAGTTATTTATTTCTAATGTTTTGTTTTTATTATTTAATTCTATGGGGAGTTTTTTGGTTATTTAAGTAACATGACCTGTGAACTTTTTTTGTTTTGTTTTTATTTGTGCAGGAATGTTAGACAGACAGTTTTTGAAACACTTGTGCAAACATTTTGGAAATATTTATTTACATTTATTTATATTTTACTTGTTGGTTTTGGTTTTCTTGTACAGTGTGTCAGTATTAAATGGTCTCTGGTGGTTGATGTGACATGATGATCTGTTTGGTAGTCATCATTGTTCATTTATTTGTTTGTTTTTTTTGGTTTTGATTTAATGTCTTGCTTTCAATCTTTTTTCAAATCTGTTAAACGCCCTTATTATTATTTATCTGTTTTTACTGTGGGCTATTTACTTAAACAATTTAAATCAATGAATGTATTCAGATTTTTGGGTGTAAAAGTTAGTTTTCCTTTTTTCCTTTTTTTGTTTTTTTTATTTTTATTTGTCATTGAAATTAATATCTTAAGGAAATAAAAGTAGATTTTGTTGAAATAAATTGATAATATAAACAGATGTTAATATTGTCTGTTTAATTGTAAGGAATACATTAAATAAGGAATATTTATATTATATATATTACATTTAGCAGGAAATAACATTTTGTTCTCAGTTTCGGGATTATTTGTTGCTTAAAAGGTAACCCTTTCATTCATTAGTAAGTGATAGCCATAGAATATATATTCAAGAACAGAAGGAGATAGAAACGTCAAGGAAAACAAGTAAGAGAACCATCTATATTCGGCTGTGCCGAAGCTTATATACCCTTCACCAAATTATACTTTAAAATAAAAATTTTAAATATTTTATAAAATGTTTAAATATATTTTTTTTCCAAGTTTTTTTTTAATTTTTTAAAAACAAAATTTCAAATAGTTTTTCAAAATTTAAAAAAAAAACTTTTTTCTAAATTGTTTTTCAAAATTAATTTTTTTTTTAATTTTTTAAAAACAAAATTTTAAATTTATTAGTGAAAAAAATTGTTTTGGTAAAAAAAAAAAATTCGGGTTAAAAAATATTTTTCCCGATTTTGACCCATTGTAAGTCCAAATTACTATAGCCTTACATCGTTGCAATGGACTTTTAAATATCTATCATTAGATATCCATATTGTCTATATTAATGACATAGTAATCCAGATGTAGATCAAAAATAGGCCAAAAATCGAGGTTGTCCCGGTTTTTTCCTTAAATCTCAGCCATTTGTGGGCCGATTTTCTCGATAATAGCAACCGAGCCGGAAGAATTCCCGATATATTGATGCATCAATTATGTTTGTAAAATATTTGGGGGCTACGGAAAGTTGATTTCAACATACAGACGGACATGGCTTCGCTATCTATAACGATCCAGAATATATATACTTTATGGAGTCGCAAATGAAAAGTGTAGAAATTACAAACAGAATAACAAACTTATATATACCCTTGCCACTCATGGTGAAGGGTATAAAAATTAAACAAATCCCAGCAGTTAAGCAAGTAATCAATGTATCCCTTATAAACAGTAATTTTCGCTAATGTCTCATCACTTGTCTGACTCCAATCTATATCTATATATCTATATAAATATATAAATGGCTTTGTAAGTTTGTTTGTTTATTTGTTTCTTTGTTTGTTTGAGCATCACGCCTAAACGGCTGAACCGATTTTATTGAAATTTGGAACGTAGATAGATCCTTACTTGGAAACGTCAATAGGCTATAACTTTTTTCAATACTTTTACCAGAAAGAGATAAACAGGGGGAAAAACTGGTAAAATTGGTACCTTTAGTTCTTAAACAATAATTACTAAACGGCTGAACCGATGTTTACTACGACAGGGGTAGCGAAGCGCATCGGGTCAAGCTAGTTTACTATATATCTTAGATCATTTGACATGTATGTGCTCCCTGTAGTGCAGAGACAAGTCAATTGTTTACTTTATACATCCCTGATAATATAGCGTGAAGTCAATTGTCACTTATGTGTCTCTAAGTAATCTAGAATGTAGTCACTTTAAATGTTTTTTGTACTAAACTTTAGAAAGTAGTTATTTTAGCTACTAGAAGTAATCTATTGGTAAATTGTCGTAGGATGGACTGTCTGTCTATGAGATGTATTTTAGAGTTGTGTAGCTGATCAAGTAAACAGTTAGGTAGCTAGTAACCGGTATGTGAATGCTGTTGACTACTAATTACTCCTAAATGATAGTTATAATCACTAGCTCGGGACATTCTCATGATTCTCAATTTACATAGAACGGAATTTACATAGTTGTTATTTGAAATCGAGAAAATCGGCCCACAAATGGCTGAGATATAAGGAAAAACCCAGGACAACCTCGATTTTTTGCCTATTTTTTATCTATATCTGAATTACTAAGTCATTAATATAGACAATATGGATATCTAATGATAGATATTTCAAAGTCCAGTGCAACGATCTATATAAGGCTATAGTAATTTGGACCTACAATGGGTCAAAATCGTTAAAAATATTTTTTAACCCGATTTTTTTTTCCAAAAAATTTTTTGACATAATTTTTTTTTCACTAGTAAATTTAAAAAAAATTTTTGAAAAAAATTAAAAAAAAAAAACTCTTTCGAAAAGAAAATTCGAAAACAATTTTGAAAAAAATTATTATTTTTTTAAAATTTTTAAAAACAATTTTGGAAAAAAAAATAATTTTTGTTTTCCTAAAAATATTAAAAATTTGTATTTTAAAGTATAATTTTGTGAAGGGTATATAAGATTTGGCACTGCCGAATATAGCTCTCTTACTTGTTTTATGGTAAATTTGGGCATCTGATTTCAAAAACAACATTTAAAAGTTTGTACAATCAATGGTTTACCTGCCAGGTGGGAAAAACTAAATGAGTGCCTTAAGGCACCCTTGGTGCTTTAGAGATTGAAACGTAGTTGGGTTTGTATAGTTTGTAAATTTTTATTGAAAACAACTTTTAGTCAAATCAGATTATTTTAAATGTCTGTTCACTCGTTTCTTAAAATTTCTTAAAATTTTATATAAAAAAATACAAATCAAAGCAAAGAAAACTAAAAAAATAAACATTTTACTATATGAGGGAAAAACTGAGGCAGCAAAACTAGTCTGCAATGCCCAAGAGTGCCTAAAGGCACTCATCAATAAATCATGTCTCTTAAGTGTAACTTACCTTTTTTACATAAATCTTGACTTCAATATATAAAATCGGGAAACTTTAAGACTCTTTAATCAACAACATTGACTTCCCCTTTTTTTTTTTTTTTTTGTTGTTATTGCACTTACATTGTAAAAATTGCATTAAATAAGAAAGAGGAGATTTTTTAAGAGCTTTCAAGGGTTATTAACCCTTTGACGGACACCAAAATTTTAGGAGGTCTTCCCGTGGGACACTTGCTGTATCTCCGTTATTTGGAAGGAAACAATTTATGACGTGTATACACGTCATGTCCCCCCAGAAACCCTTGTTATGACGTCTATAGACGTCAGTGTCCGTCAAAGGGTTAAAATATTTAAGTACGTTTTTTTAGAAACTGTTACTAGAGTTTTTGAAATGAAAAATCAGTTATATCTGCATTTATTGGCATTTTTGCGATGAGAGCCTTTTGCCATTTCATTCTCACTAATGTCTATTAGATTTTGACATACAAAATTGAACACAGAATTTTCTGATCATCACATTGGCATTTATTGAGAATATAATGGGGCATAAAAGTATGAACAAAGTATGGCAATACCTCCTATAGTTTTTCCGTATCTGCGATTTAAATTTTGCGATTTTTGAGAAAAACAAATTATTTGGAAATAAATGTTTTTATTTATTGTAACTTTTTTATAAAATTCGATGTAGGCTGCAGTCACCGCTAAGCTACCGTTACCCCTAAAATACCTCATAAGCTCAATTACCATTACCGCTAAGCTACCGTTACCGATATAATCGTAAATACCGTTACCTCTTAATACGGTTATCGATAGTCTATAAATAATTTGAAATTATAAAATTACAAATTTTTAATTTTAATAATTGAGTTAAATAGATGGGCGCATCTTTTGAACGCAGTTTTGGTTTTTAATAACTAATATGTATGTCATTTTGAAGGGTACATATCTGTCATTTATTCTCACTTAGTTATTGAACAACAAACTTTTTTTTTTGCTCCGAAAATGTAGAATTTTGTGTCATATGCGGGAAGTCTTACTTTACTTCTATAATTTGAAAAGAAGTGCCGTTGAAGAAGCACACCGATTGCTCACCAAAGCTTATGGTGAATTTTTTCCATCGGTTTCAACGTTCGGTTTAGAATTGATGATTTTGGCTCGGAAGGCAAAGATCGCCCCAAAAGTCAGCAAACAAAAGTTTGAAGACCAAGAACTGGAGTCATTACTCCAATTGGCAGCTACTCAAGCAGCAATTTCTAAACGTTTGTGAGCAGCAGAATTCATCCAAAAGTAGGGAAATTGGGTTCTATACGAATTGAAGCCGATAGACCTTGATTTTGCATGACCGAAATGATGTTTGAACGCTATAAAAGAACATAATTTTTGCACTGAATCATTACCGAAGCGTAACAGATCGTATGTGAAGCCCGGTCAACGAACCGAATCGACACTAAAGCCAAATATCCATAGCTCTAAGGTAATTCTCTGTATTTGGTGGGAGCAAAAGGGTCGTATCTATTATGAGCTCCTGAAATCAACCCAGACCATCACAGGAAACCTGTACCGAACCCAACTGATTCGTTTGAAGTGAGCATTGTCGGAAAAACTCCTAGAATATGAGGCCAGACATGATACCGTAATATTCCATCATGACAAGGCTAAGCCACATTGTTATTCTATTTCTTTTACTGGCCACCTAAAACCTTCTCATATAAATCCCTGTTTCAGGGATATAAAACAACTCTTTATATACATATTTTTTATATGTTTTCATTTTTGATTGATGAATCTTGGGAAAACAGTATTTCTGATATTTGGTGCCTCAAATTGAGTAAATTTTTTGTCTCACTGGAATCAATAAACTAAAATTTCACTTAAGAATATCTTTAAAGAAATTATGAATTCGACCCATTCGATTAGTGTTTGCTTATTTATTTAACAGGTGTTCAGAGTTCATATCTTTGAAATCATACCTGAGCAGCCATTATCCTTTGCCTCTCAAAAATCAACACACACTTGGCACAACGACAATTCTTATAGGTGCAATGTTTCTTATGGCCCCGTAACTCCGATATCCAGCCATGATTACGGCAACGAGCACATTTCGGCACTCGATTTGTAGCAGCTTTGCTAGGCAAACCATCCGCCACCAAAGATTTCAATGCTTTGCGTGATTTTTTACCAACCAATGAAGGTTCCTTTGAAGTCGCTGTATTTACTAAAGAAGACATGATAAAGCGCCCGGTTAATACCCGTTAAAAGTCACGACGTAACTGCTGTTTATAGAAGTTTGAAATTATTTTGGGAACGGAAAACACTTGAGAAATGTTACAAGGTTTTTAAAGTTTATTTTGTGGGAAGAATTATTATCTTGTATCACAACTATTGGATACATTGAAGGCGCATGATCTAAAGAAACAGTTTTATGTGTGTCATAAATACATATATCCTTGGAAACTGTAAGTTTATTTGAAAAGTATTTTAACTGTTACAACATTATTGTTACATTCGTTATTGGTGGTTTGTTACTGTAATAAAGCTCCTCCTTTTTTCTGTGTGTGTTGGTTGGAATTGTATTAAGGGTAGATTTGTATGAATGCGCCATATTTTTGTTAAGGATCTGGGTTAAATTTGCTAAAGGATATAAGAAAAAAATTAACTAGAAATGTTTCTTGGCGAAATATGTTACTGGCGTCTATTTGATGAGTTATATAGCGTGTGATTCGAATTTTTAAATAAAAATCAGTTGTTTTATATAAAAATTCGATATTTTTGAGGAGAAATAATTTTGTTGGTAAAAAATGTTTCTTATTTAACAATCGATTATTTTGTAATTTTGTTCACCGTTTTGAAACGGTAAAAAGGTAACGATTACAGCCATAGATGACATCTTGATGAGAACCCAAAAAGCTATGTAAGTCTGTTGTAAAAAAACCTAGTTCCTGAGAATATATTGCCTTGTATTTTGTTATTGTATCATCTATATGTATGAAATGACCATAACTTTTTTCATTGACATTTCCCCCTCCTTCCGTTCTATGTATTTATTCTAAGGTCAAGTCGTAAAAATATTGTAAAGATAATTTGTTTTACAAAAATATTTAATAAATTTTTAACACATTTAAAGATTGCAACTATTTATAAATTAATAAAAATGTAGACACTATTTCCTATCTGTTGATATAAAATATGTCTAAAATTTCTTTTCCACGAGTGAAATAAATGGACGCCAAACGTTACGACGACAATTTGTATTTAATTGAGTTATTGTTAGTCAGCGGTTGATTTGTGTACATTATTACCAATGTATAGTGTTTTGATATCATCGATACCAACAATTTTTACAGGAGGTAGTACAGTAACACGTTGTAGGTATAGCAGTGACATAACGAAGATAATGCAGAATACATAAGAAAATCTATTGCTTAGTTGTACCAAATAGTAGAAATTGATATGAAAAGTTAGTTTTAGTAGTTTTTCCACGGACAAAACCATTTTTTTTATTTTGGTTTTTTTCGAAATAGCATTGGGAGTCTTCAAACCTATCAGTCCTATAAGAAATGAGCCAAAAAGTGTTTCTACTACTACGTTTTACAGTTTTATTTATTTTTATTATTATTTTTATGTTGCAGCCTTTATCAACACTATAGTCATTGACAAATTTTGTTTGTTTTTAACGAAATTGAATAGTGAAACACCTCAGGACCCTAATTTTGAGTTGGCCACTTACGACATTTAATTAATCAATTAATGAAATATTGCACAATAACAAGAGCCATATTATACATATTTTTTTCATAAGTAAAAATAAAATCTACTATAACAGCTATCGGAAGCAATAACTATAATTTTTGAAAAATTAATGGAATATGGGCTAGCCGATAACAGACATTGAAAATTATAAAATTTTCGTGAATTTCTTGATGCGATATAAAATCTGCAAATCGAAATTTTAAAACTGCAATTAATAGCGCACATTAAAAACTATCGAAAACGTTAACCCTGGTCATATCACAAAAGCAGCTTTGATAGTAATTGGCAGGGTTGATTTTTTCTATAAAAATTAATAAATTACCGCTAAATTTATTAACAATATAACCTACAGATAGATATTTGCATAAAATACTTAAATAAAATAAATTTATTTATAAACTATATCAATTTTTCTAAATATTTCCATTTTCTTCTAGTACTTTTCAGCACAATCATGAAATTTAGTGCCTTTTGCATGCAACCATGCAAAAAAACACATACGCAAGTAGTCAACGACGGAGCTCGGCCAGAAAATTTCAGTTCAGTCGGAATTTCATCATCAACTGGATTGCGTGGAAAATGGAGCGGTAGCTAACGAAAAAGCAATTAACAACAGCGAAAAAACGCAAAGAAAACGGCTTTTGTCCGCTACTTTTAGCGAATGTTTTTTTTTAAGTTACAACGCAGAAAAATCCAACAAAAAAACAACAACGACTACGTCAACCAACCAACTTGTACTCAGCAGCAGCAGCTTTTTTTATTATTTACAATAATAACAAAAACCAACAAGGAAAGGAAGCAATTTCTTTCTTTGCCCCCACAACCTAAATTCAATGTAATGTGATGATTAATTATTAAAACAGCCAACCAACAGCAACAAAAGCGAGAAAAAATCCAACCAAACATAACAAAAATCTTATGAATTGCAATAGTTTTCAACTAAAAACAATCTTCGGATTGAAACAAAAAATCGAAAATAGCAAAGGATTTACAGGAAAGGAAGAAAATTTATTTATATCACTATAAATAGAATTCCTACGCAGCTCAGCAGTTCGCAGCAGCAACAATTTGAAATCCCTCAAAGGAACCCGAACTGTAAGCAGCGTCACTAGCAGCGTCGCTTTTCTGCCACCGATAACCACAAGCTAAGGAAAGTTTTCACAGCTGGAATACATTTCAATTGGAAAATTTTGTTAAATTTTCTATTAAAATTTTGCCATTTATCATCCAAACCTTAAAATTCTTAACGATTTTAAGAGTTTTAGGTTAGGATTTTTGCAATTTTTTTTTTGAATGCTGCGCAATTTGTGTGCTGCTCGCCGTCAACGTCAACCGAAAAGCTCCGAAGTCAACGTTTTTGTTGTATTTTCAAACAAATAAAAACGCTATTTAACACCTACTTTTATAAAGAAATCCAAATAAAAAAACGTTTAAAATTTCTACAACAACCATAAAAATATCATTTAAATAAGTGCAAATTTGTTTAAATAACCAAATTACACCTAAAGAAAAAAAATTGTGTTAAAAACTACAAACTAAAAAAACGAAATATAAAAAACTCTGCTCTGTAAAGGCCACCATTTTGAAAGAGCAGTAAAGTAGAAAGAAATAAAAAAAAACGAAACAAAAACAACCATCAGTTACAACAGCTGCAGTAATTTGAGAGATTTTGAAGGCAAAATAAGAAAAAAGACAGTGCGTAAAGTAAAAAAAAGTGCATTGAAAAGATAGAGAAAGAAAGAAGAAAAGAAGAGTGTAACGAAATTTTATTTATTTATTTAAATTTTTTATTGAGACTTTAAAATTGAGATCACATAAGCAGCCGGTTACAGATAATATAAAATGTAAAAAAAACTTAAAACTATAAAGTATTGTTTTAATAAACATTTAAGACATTATTTGTACAGAATAACGCTACATGCTCAGATAAATAGGACGTACATTGAATTTTACAACAAAAGATAAACATTAATATTATATCGCTCATAAATATAAAAAAAGTTTATGTAGACTGTTGATGTCAGATGAGATCTTACAATACAACTTAAAACTAGAACTAAAACTAAAACAACATATATACACATTCAACAACAAATCCGACATTCAAAAAATAACTAAATCTAGCCCCTATTGGTGCCCGGAATCGTGTGAGAATAAAACCCTGGTAGAGTGTATCCGTTCAAGTTAAGTAAGGAGTCCATGTCCTCCTGTAGAATTCCCACCGGGGAAAAATATAAACTATTCGACCAATCAAATCCACTTTGAGAATCAATAATGCCACACATTAGGCTGTTCCCATGATCTCGGATACGGTTAATGTACTTATTAAGAAGCGTCAAAGCATACGAAGCAAGAGGTTGTACTTCTGATTTTCTGTAAATGACTGTATTTGAATATCTTTTAACAAAATTTTCAAAATTTGCATTAACACAAAGTCTTAAGCAGCTTCGTTCTAATCTCTCCAACTCCACCATAACTGTTGGAGAGATTGAGAACCAAACTTGGAATCCATATAGAACAGCAGAGCGAATACATACTTTATAAATCAATAACTTGGTTTGTACACTCAAGTGTCTGTTGACTAGCAACCTTGAAAACATTCCCTTGATGCGAACTCCTTTACTTTTAGCCATTCTCCCATGCTGGTTAAACTTAAACAATTTATTTATTGTTACGCCAAGATATTTTATATGTTCCCTGAAGGGAATTTCTGAACCGTTTAAAGAGAGTTTCAATGTTTTACTTTGTCTAACAACGTCGTGTGGCCCCTTGCCCGAAGCATTGCGAATACAAATAGCTTCTGATTTCAAGGTATTTATCTTAATACCCCAGTCCCTGTAGTATGTATCAATTATAGTAAGGTGGCTCTGAACTTTTTCCAACGCCATTTGCGGATTATGATCGTGTGCATAAATAAATGAGTCATCAGCGTACAGTATACCTCTGGAGCCATTGAAATTGTGTGGAAAGTCATATACTAAAACGTTATATAACAAGGGGGCCAATATTGCACCCTGCGGGAGAGTGTAACGAAAACTATAAAGAAAACATTTTTTTTGTCAATAGAAAGGAAAAATACCAAAACAGACAAAAGAGACACAGTGTTGCATTACTTTTTTTTCTGTTGATCAATCTTTTAATAAAAAAAAAACAAGTCTTTCTATTTTGTGGTTTATTAAGTAAATGAGTTAAAAGACAACAAACAAAAAATCTTCAAATCAACAAGCAACACAACAAAAACACTAAACATTAGAGAAGCAAAATAAAACGAAAGAGTTGCAGGAAAGAATTAAGTGCAGTTTGTGTGTGCTACTTTTTGTTCTTTGTTTTTCTTTTACTTGGTATTTCGTTTCTACACACAATTTTTACCGGAAAATTCCAACTGGAGAGAGAGATACTTAGTTATACATTTTGTATCTCTGTAAAATTCTCTAATTCATTTAATAAACTTTTTTTTGAATTGAAATAAACGTTTGTTAAATTTAATAAAGAAATAACAAAAAGAAAAAATAATTCCAAAATGGTTGAAAGGATTATCGAAGAAAATACCTCGACAACTGAGTCAGTTGTTTGTACAACTGATGTTGATGCAGGTGTGGGATCGGTTAAAGCAGTAACAACATCTTGTTCTAATAATGCTGATGATACAACAACAACAACAACACCAGTTAACAGCTGCAGTCAATCTTCAGGTAAATTTATTTCATTGATAATGATATTTTATTCAGTTTTATGTCTTTAATTAAAGTATAGTTTGAGATTTATATAGTTAGAAATTTTGAGCAACAGTTTGAATTTTTGTAGAACTCTTCAGGACCCTGCAGATATTATTCGATTTATTATTACAAATATATAAATAATTCTTTATTTCCACTTTGATTTTCCTTAAAAAAAAAATGTATTAATAATTTAGATTTTGTTTTATTATAGAAATTTTGATTTTCTCAGGAATAGGTATTAATTGAATAATTTATTTCAAAAACCAGCCAAGCAACAAATTATTGAGTAAATCAAAGAAAACTTCCTAGCAACCTTAAAATTACTTTTACAAAATTTAAATTTGTTCCTATGAATGTTTATGCATTTGTGTAACTGTTCAAACGTACAACTTTTTTATGTATACCAATTAACATATGTATACCTATTTATAATAATACAGTCGAACTTCTCTATAGTGAACTTCTATACAATGAAGCTCTCCCTATTATGAATTGATTTCAAACACACAACTTTTTCCGTTCCAATTTCATTGTTTTTGATCTCCTTATAATGAATTTCCATACAATGAAGATTTCTATACAATGAAGCAATTTTGCAGGTGTAATATTTGACTCACATGCGTTTTTGTCTCCATATAATGAATTTTTCAAACAATTTTCTGTTACGCATACTAACAACTCCGTGTATCGAGCAAGATGCCACATATAATGAAGGGATTCCCAAAAAAGGAAAATAAGAACAAAAAAAAGAAGAAAGCCACATTAATAACAATTTTGACATCAGTTGCCGGTGTTCAGTGATCGGAAATGACGCAGCGAAGTAGCATTTCTCTTGAAAAAATTATTAATAAAGTTGAAGAAGGATTAAAAAAATATGTGGCTAGGCAGTTTGGAATTCTTCCCAGTACATTATCAAATATTTTAAAAAACAAGGCTGTGATTCTAAAAAATGTAGAAGACGAGCAATTGAGCACTAAATGCAAAAGGATTCGAACCTGCTTTTTTGATGATATTGATGAAGCAATGCTCAAATGGGTAACTGCCGCACGTGGTATGAATATATCTGGCAATTAATGAAGCAAAAAGCCAAAGAGTTCGCTTATGCATTGGGACACGAAGATTTTGAAGCTAGCACAGGATGGTTAGACAAATTCAAAAAACGGCATGGTATTGTAGCAAAAAGTACTTTTGTGGAGATGAGGAGTAACGTGCCGACTAATGTATTTAAATCTCTTAATGTATTAGAAGGTTTTGTTGAGGAAGAGAAATAGAAGAGTGTAATCCAAACTAAAATACCTGATTATTTTAAATAAAAATGGAAAAATATATAATTTTTATTATATAATGGTTTTGTTATTTGGTATTACAAGGTTTTGATGTCGAAGAAAAATGGAAAAGTGTAACCCAAACTAATTACTTTAAATAAAAAGTGTAAAAATATAATTTCTGTATAATGAAGTTTCTATATATTCATTATAGGGAAGTTCGACTGTATAAAGTTTGCACTTGACTTGTTTCTGATCCAAACAATCATCACTTTTGTAAATTTCATACGAATATTCTAATTTTATTAGGAACTTTAAAAGTAAAACGACAAATTAACTTTTTAAAGAGTTAAACATCATATTCATATAGTAGGTATACTTGTTCTTTAATAACTATTCGTCATACGCACGTTATACAGTGCATTCTGCTTCCGTTGTAGGCTATTGACAAATATTCCCATAAAACTTTTCATATCCAACCAAGTAGTTTTACAGCTTTTAAATCTTTTATATTTTTCACATTTATTGAGACCTACAACATTTATGAAAAAAGTATAGATTAGGGCTTAGTAAGGCCAGTCAAATGCTGTCATTTGTCTTCTTTCTGCACTAAACACTTAAATCTCGGCTGTGTTTCACCATAATAGGATTTTTTGTTGCTTGACTGGTTTTTGAAATACATAATCGATTCCATTGATAACTGTGTAATAATAATGTATCATTAATAATTACTTTTGTATTGAAATGTTATAAAAAAGGAAAGAAAATGGAAAGGTTAGGTTTCCAGGCAGAAGAATAGAAGAACAGCTCACGTGGGTCCAAGCAATGGTCCCTTTGTGTTACCTGAAAGTAGAAAGTTAGAAAGAAAAATTGGCAGATAGATAGGAAAGGAGAGAAGGGGAAGATTGAAAAGTTAAGAAGGAGAGAAGGAGATTTCCAAAAATTGCGTATCAATAAGATAGCGGCTATTAGGTTACTCTAGAGAGATTCTGGTCTTTTTAACCAATTACTACTCCTTATAAAGGCGTTAATGCCTTCAAGCCTCATATTCGAGAGCTCAGAAAGACTATTTATGGAACGGTGTCACAGAAACCGTAAGCGTACAGTGACAAAGAAGATGAAAAATGGTCTCATCCTCCTTCTCGTTTTGACAACTTCTGCAGAAGTCGTTGTAGGGCAAGCCAAGTCTCCTCGCTTGGTTGCCAAAGGTGCAGTGTCCGGTAATGACCGCCACTACGCCACGCAATTGTGAGCGTGACAAGCCAAGAAGATATCATTCTGGTTATAGTGCTTGTGGGTTCACAACCCCATCTTGTCTGAGCGAGCTCATAGTAGAAATTACTAATTTGTAGCTTGCATTTGGATAACGGAATCCCACATAGGAAATCTATGTTTCCGTCAGGTAACATGGCGCCTTTTTTTGCCAAATCATCAGTATCTCCGTGTCCCGTCTCGCCATCCTGTTTAAGGATGCCCGGCATTCCTGGACCAAATTAGATGTTGTGTATACACCTGTTAGAGATTTTATTGCGGCCTGACTGTCAGTATATATACGAATATCTCTGCCTGATATCTTGTTATAACTGATCCAGTTAGCCGCCCTTTTGATGGCTGATATTTCAGCCTGAATCATGCTACATTCATTTGGAAGTCTAAGGCCCGTTTTCTCAATGTATCGACAAACTGCCTGTTACTAAATGTCGACATAAATTTATTAGGCCGGTAAACTCTCCGTTAACAATTTTGGTTTTCTCAATATACCGACAAAAAACATTATTTTCTGTTGGCAATACCTCTCAAAATAGATGTGAAAGGTGGGAACCCTGCCTTCAAGTGACAACATGTTTACATAAATCAGCTGTTTAATGTGGCCATCGACAGCCGGAATCTTTTGAAAAGTGTATTATCCTCCATGTCTGCCAGGTAGTTAGGCCTGGCATGATAAACTCTTTCAGCATTCACTTGGAACCCATGTTATTTGAGTTCATCCTCCATCAAATTAATGTTATTAAACTCTTTTTTTATAAAAACTATTTAATTTCGTTTACAAAAACACAAACACATAAAAACTATGAACAGCAGTCAGCTGTTATTTATTTATCTGTACGATAAATAAATAATTGGCAGATGAGGTCGGGTTAGCTTTGCGATATAATAGAAGCAAATGAGACATTGAGAAAACCAAATTTCTTTAATCTGCAGTTTTTCGTTGGGAAAAAAGATAATCACCTAATGAGAAAACGGCCCTAAAAGTGGAAAAGTTAACATAACCTTTGATTTTCTTTAAAATGGTTATCGATAACTTTTGTTTTCCGTAGCAAAGTTATCCATAACTTTAAATTTCTATAGAATTTAGTCATAATTTTCTAGTTCTATAGGTTATCGATAACTGTAGTTTTCTATAGTTATCGATAAGTTTAATTTTCTGTAGAAAAATGATCGATTACTTTTATTTTGAAAATGAGTTAAAGAGTTATGGAAAACTTGTTTTTTTAAAGAAAAATTATCTATAACATGTATTCTATGCAATTGTTATCGATTTGTTTTCTTCGGAAAATTTTTCGATAACTTCGATTATCCAAAGAAAAGTTATCGATAACTTTATTTTTCTAGAGATAAATTATCGATAACTTTACTATAGAATAGCAGAGTTGTCTTTTTATAAAACTTAACTTTTTATATAAAAGTTATCGAAACATGACTTTATATTGTAGAAAAGTTACCGACTTCATTTTGTTTAGAAAAGTTATCGATAATTTGACTTTTCTTCAGAAAGTTATGGATAAATTTACCTTTGGATAACTTGACTTTTCTATAGAAAAGTTATCGATAATTAGATTTTTCTTAAGAAAAGTCGATAACTTGACTTTTTCTATAGAAAAGTTATCGATAACTAGACTTTTCTGTTGAAAAGTTATCGACTACTTGACTTTTCTATAGAAAAGTTAACGATAATTTGACTTTTCTTTAGAAAATTTTACGATATTTTAACTTCTTCAGAAAAGTTATCGGTAACTTGACTTTTCTATAGAAGTTATTGATAATTTGACTTTTCTATTGAAAAGTTATCGATAACTAGACTTTTCTATAGAAAAGTTATCGATAACTTGACTTTTTATAGAAAAATTATCGATAACTTTAATTTTCTATAGATTCATAATTGGCCTGTATATGAAATTAATCGACAACCTTTAAGTTTCTACAGTAAATTTATATGAAAATATATTTCATATGATAACGAAATTTGTTTAAAAATCTTTCATCTAAAGAGGAAATCTTTCATTAACATTTTAAATACTCAATATTTTGTTTACTTAAAATATTTAATTAGAAAGTTCTTATCTTGTTATTGACAACTTTGTATTTATTTTAACACTTCTAAATATAAATATTTAGTTTAGCTTTTATAATCTTCAGACAGCGGCAGCTAAATAAACCATTGATTAGTTGTGATTTAAAAACAGGAAATTTTCTTTATAATTTTTGGCAAAATTAGATAATGTCTTAACAAAACTTTTGAATTAAAACAAGAAAACTATTAAATTGTGTAAAGAAATAAAAGAAACCTTTTCCTATATTATGCTATTTTTAAATAACTTTAAATAAAAGACATTTAAATCCCCCTTATAAACTGACCTATGAAATTTTTTTTAAATCTAGAAACAAACAGCTTTTCCATTTTGTTATACTCTAAAACATTTCATTTGAAATTTAAACATTATATTCTAGAATGTTTTTTTTTTTTTTTTTTTGTTTTTGACGGAAAACCAAAGACAAAATGTTAACGTATTAAAACGCATGTTTTTCTATGATATATTGTTTTTGGTTTTGTTTTAATTTGTGTATATATTGCATTTTATAGGAAAGTTTTCCTAAAAAAAATGTGTAGCATGTGCCAAAAAATAAAAATACTGCAAAATTGTTTAAAACGAAAACAATTGCTAGCAAAAAAAATAAAAAAAAAAAAACTAGAGCACAAAGATACTCACTTAACAATTTGTGGCGGGGGGTTGTTATATTTGCAAATACATATTACTGAAAACAAAATGACAAAGTTTAAAGTTTTATTTAACAAACAAAAAAAAGATAACGATAAAAGTAAAAATTAAACAAAACATACAAAATAGGTAATAAAGTACACAATATGAATGTATAAACAAAAAAATAAAATATTGTAATTAAACATTTTAAAATTGCTATTAATATTTCAAATACCCAAGATAAAAATTGTCAAGGGAAATTTTTAAGAGATATACGATAATTTGTTTATAGAAAAATGAAAGTTATTGAAATGAAGTTGAAATTAAAGTATATAGAAATTTTCAAAAAATTTTGAAAATCTCCAAATTTTTTTTACAGAAAGTAAAAGTTTTTGAACTGAATTTAAATGAATTTTTTTATAGAAAAATTAAAGTTATTGAAATTTTTTTTATAGAAATTTTCAAAAAATTTTGAAAATCTTAAAATTTTTTTTAAAGATAATAAAAGTTTTTGAACTGAATTTAAATGAATTTTTTATAGAAAAATGAAAGTTATTGAAATTTTTTTTTATAGAAATTTTCGAATTTTTAAAAAATTTTGAAAATCTCAAAATTTTTTTTTCAAGAAAATAAAAGTTTTTGAACTGAATTTAAAATTGTAAATTTTAAAAGACAATTTTTTTATTATAAAAATTAATTTTCTGTAAAAAAAATCAAAATTTTCTCTATAACTTTCAAAATTCTTTGAAATTTTGAAATATTGCAAAAATTTTTTTAGAGAAAATAAAAGTTTTTGAACTGAATTTAAAATTTTTAATTTTAAAAGGAAATTTTTAGTTTATAAAAATAAATTTTCTATAAAAATCAAAATTATTGTAAGAATTTTCTCTATAACTTCCAAAATTCTTTGAATTCTTTTAAATTTTTAAATATTTCAAATTTTTTTTTTAGAGAAAATAAAAGTTTTTGAACTGAATTTAAAATTGTTAATTTTAAAACGCATTTTTTTGATTATAAAAATAAATTTTCTATAGAAATCAAAATTATTCTAAGAATTTTTTCTATAACTTTCAAAATTTTGAAAAATCTCAAAATTTTTTTTAGAGAAAATAAAAGTTTTTGAACTGAATTTAAAATTGTAAAATTTTAAAAGGGAATTTTTTGTTTATAAAAACAAATTTTCTATAAAAATCAAAATTATTGTAAGAATTTTCTCTATAACTTTCAAAATTCTTTAAAAATTTTCTCTATTACTTTCAACATTTTTTGAATTCTATAAAATTTTGAAAATTTCAAAATTGTTTTTAGAGAAAATAAAAGTTTTTGAACTGAATTTAAAATTGTAAATTTTAAAAGGCAATTTTTTTATTATAAAAATTAATTTTCTTTAAAAAAAATCAAAATTATCTAAGAATTTTCTCTATTACTTTCAAAATTCTTTAAAATTTTGAAAATCTCAAAAATATTTTTTGGAGAAAATAAAAGTTTTTGAACTGAATTTAAAATTGTAACTTTTAAAAAGCAATTTTTTGATTATAAAAATAAATTTTCTATAAAAAAAAATTAAAATTATTCTAAGAATTTTCTCTATAACTTTAAAAATTCTTTAAAATTTTGAAAATCTCAAAATTTTTTTAGAGAAAATAAAAGTTTTTGAACTGAATTTAAAATTGAAAAATTTTTAAAGGAAATTTTTTGATTATAAAAATAAATTTTCTATAAAAAAATCAAAATTATTCTAAGAATTTTCTCTATAACTTTCAATATTCTTTGAAATCATTTTGGCAGCTGTGCTAATTACTTAAACACATCTGTGTATATTTAAAAAAAAAAAAAAAACTGACGTGGTGTGATGGCAAAGTGGCTAAATTCATAGCCATGAGTCAAATCTGAAAACAACAGACTACAATAAACTAAACAACACAGACAAAATGTCATAAAAATTCAAGTGAGATTTTAAGTTAGTAGAAAAATATTTGAAATATATATTTTTTTCAAACATAAAATCATGATTCATTTCAAATATTTGCTATTATATACTAATAATTACAACTTAAACAAGTAATTTAAATCCTAGAAATTTAACAAATAAAAAAATAAAAAAAATTCATTTAGAAAATTCGATATTCTTTCATTAAGAAAATGTAAAGAAACTCAAATGACCGCGTTTTAAATTTCATTATTAGTAGTAAATGTAAATGTTCTTTTAGTTTTGTTTTGTGACAGCAGCTTATAATGTTACATAGAGCAAGAATACATGTTGTTGTTTTTGTTACAAAAATAAATTTTACTGGTTTTTTTTTTTTTTTGTTTACTAAATCATTGTGTTTTAGAGGTAAGATTTATACCAGGGTTCAGAAGAATTCATGTATGAACACTTAAATTTATGCATTCATGATAAATTGTCATGAATGAAATTTGCAAATTTTTTTTTTATGCTCACATTCGAAAATGAGTTGCTAAGAATTTTTTGAATTTTAATCACACATAAATGAATACACTGTTTTTTTTCTTTAAAGTACATATACGTATATGAATAGTGAGAAATAAAAAATCTCCAATGCTCAAAATTGAGAGGCTTTCTCATCGCGCTCATTAATGTTCATACACATTAATGTTGTTGGTTTTTTTTTATCATGTATGTTTGGTCTTCTTTTATATTCATGTGTGCGTTGTTTGTTTTATTTTTTTCTATTCAATGAAAAAAATAAATAAATGTTAAAAATACTGCGCATTTTACATGTTCCAACTTTGGATGCGTGTAACTTTTTAAAGGGACGAGATAACTGTTAGCAAGTTGTTTTTATTTTATTTAGAATTTTATCAGCAATATAGCTGATTTTTAAAAATAAAAATTCGACCCTCCGTAGGCCCGCCATGTCTAAAAAACAAAAAAAAGATCGGGCAAAATTAAAAAAAATAAATAAACCCAAATATTTCTTCAACTAAAAGAGATAACCTACACGTGTAAGCGTATTTTTTGTAGATCTTCTCAAGGTCTATCTATATTTTAAATTTCAGCTCATTTGGATCATAAATGGATTTTTGGCGATTTTTTTTGTAAAATGTGAGACACGAGGTGACCAACTTTGAGGGGCCACGCACTTTCCCCCATTATCCCTAGGAAGCTGAACAACTGAAAATCGAACCGAAAACACCTCAGCTCCAACCATATGAAATTTCTTAACAATGTATTTACTAGTTTGCGAGATACCGAATTATTTCCAAAAAAATCTTTTCTAAACCTCTGTTGAACAATGCAAAACAAAATTACGCACATTCTTATTATCTTTATGTATGCAGCGTAAATAAACAAAATTTTTTCATGTTTTTGCTTTTCATTTTTGAACAGTTGTGTAAAATAAAACTTGATGCTCTTCATTTGTGAACAATTTAAAAAAATGTTACTTCTCAAAAATGCTCATGTGTATGAAAAAAAGTTCCTATTATTTTCTCATTTCTGAGTGAAAATAAAAAACAATACAATTCCTATCATACATGAATGAATAAAACAAAAACATTTGCTGTCTCTTCATACATGAAGTGAACATAACACAACAAAAATTAAAATTGTCTTTTCATGAACATGAGTGACAAATGAATGAATATTTGGTACTCTGATTTATACATAAAAACAAAAAACATTATAAACTAACACAATGACAACAACTACAACTACAGTTGGCTGGCTGGTTGTTTGGTTGGTTGGTGGTGGTGACTGCACTCTCGCACTGTTCTCATTATGACCTTGATGACGTTTATTGCACTTTTGCAAAAATACAACAACTGCAGCAAAAATAAAAAAATAATAATAAAAAAAAAGCTGTTTTGTGTTCATTAAACAACAAAATTCTATACTATAGAACATTTGTTATTCTTTTTGTTGTTATTTTCATTACAACCCAGAACAACAGCAAACTACAACAACAGCAAATAACAACTACAAACACTGTCTGAAAAAAAATCAATAAAATGATGAAAATATTCAGTACAACGACGACGCATTCTTCGTATTCGTAAGTTTTTAATAACGTTTTATACAGCTTTAAATGCGTCATAATCACATTAATAAATGCTTACATACTACATACATACATATATGTACGTATGTATATGTATATGCAGGTATATTTCATTTATTTAATTGCCTTCTTCGTCTTTGTATTAAATATAATTTTTCAATAAATATTTCTGTAAGAGTTTTTTTATGCAAATTATTTCTGTTTGTTTGTCCGGAAATTGTTTTAATTTTAGTAAATCCATTAAAATTGCTTTTAATTTAATTTTAAACAATAATTTTTTGATAATTTCAAAAAAAATTTTAACGAAATCCTCTAGTTTTCTTAGAAAAATTATTCACTCCTATCGCGAGTCAATATTTGACATGAAATGTTTTCCCTTTTCCTATTTTTCGTTCATGAATTTTGTTCACGTGAAAAAAATGCCCATGTTGTGAAATTTTTAGATGGAATTTTGTAAACAATAGACAGCTGTTACGAACAAAATCAACTATTGTGAATGAAAAGTTCATGGGAATAGCACGATAGCAATTTTCCCTTCGAGGGAAATGATATTTCATGGAAACATAAATTTCACATGTTTTTCACGATAGGGGTGATTGTATTGAAGAAATTTAATCGTTTGTAGAGTTTTGCCATTAATGATTGGTTTTTTTCTGTCTGAGGTCCAGCTTATTAAAAGCAGCGTTTAATCGTATCTGCATCGACCTCAATTCCATAACCTTTTTTAATTCTACGCTACTTTATTTGGAATTTCTAGGTCTACTCTTACAATTTTATGCCTTAATATTTTATCATACTTTAATGGACGTCGTGTTCGTAAAAAAATTTCATATACTTCATACCTCTTATAGTTCCTAAGGTTAGTTTGGACTATAGATTTTAACAAACTAACGATTTCCCCCCAATTTTGCCGTAAATTTTCCTTTATTTGACAACTAATGTTCCGACATCGATAGATATTTTCTTACTTTTCAGCACTCAGGGGATGACCCCAACTCATGCAAAGCATTGTGTTGGAACTAGGAAAATAGTTTATGGGAGGGAGGAGAGAGGGAGTAGTGTTTGTGGACATTTGATTTTAATTTTCCTATATTGAAAGTGACAGGAAAGACTTCAGGAGGATGCTTATTCCACATACAGACTGTACGGCAAAAGAACGAATTTTCCCTGTAATGTGTTGTGCGATCCACAGTCCAGTCCACAACGAATTCATGAGCCCTTGCCGAAGAACGTGTGTTGTGTAAAAAACTACGGGTTTCGGGAACAAGTTCCCTAATTTCAGCACTTAACATTGTAGTACCGGTAGAACAGTGAAATACAACCCACATTGAGATGATGTTCCAGTGAGTCAATATAGCTGGATACCCTACTGTCACCGATAAGCACCTTTACCCTCTCCTGTACGCGTTCGAGTAACTCTAAAATAGACTTTGAAGCACCGGCCCACACATGAGAGTTGTATTCCATTTTCGGTCGGATATAAGTGTTGTAAATAGTAAGGAGATCAGATGGAGTACAGTATGTACAGTTCAGTATGTGTTACACCTTTTTAAAAAACCAAGGCACTTGAATGTTTCTTTCGACACTCGAAAAATGCGTTTTGTCTAGCGGATATCGCACTGAATACTCATGCCTAGAACATCAAGAGCTTCTGATTCCTTAATATTTACACTACACATAAAAACATATGGAGCAACATGATATGTTGTGTGTTAACATACAACACTGAGTCTTGCGTGCATTGAAATCGACTCTATTTGCACAACCCCATTCAGAGATTATCAAAAGATCTTTTGCCTCATTGTCCCAATCTCCGACAGGCTTGGTCTACAATTTGTGATTCAGAGTTTGTTTCCATCCGGTGTATGCTTAGTTTGTCCAGGTTCTTCAAAGGTCTGCTTCCTTGGTAATATTTTTACCACAGAGCTGTCTTGGATCTTTGGAATATCTTTGTTAATGGGCGAAGCTTCTAATATAGGATTCGACTTCGACAAATTATTCCTAAATACAGCTAATGGATGCAATCCGAAGAGATAAATTCTTCAGCTCTCACCAGCTAACTACAACTTATTGGCTATGACTAGCTTCGGCTCTTTACAAAAAAGTTATCGATAAATTATATTTTCTTATGAAAAGTTATCAATAACTTCACTATTTTATAGAAAAGTTATCGATAACTTTCAATTTCTATAGAAAGGTTGTCGATAACTTTTATTTTTTATTGATAAGTTATCGATAATTTTGAATATCTATAGAAAAGTTATCGATAACTTTGATTTTCTACAGAAAAGTTATCAATAAGTTGACTTTTCTTCAGAAAAGTTATCGATAAGTTGATTTTCGTTCAGAATTATTGACTTGACGTATTTCAGAAAAGTTATCGATAATTAGACTTTTCTTAAGAAACGTTATCGATAACTTGACTTTTTGTAGAAAATCTGTCGACAACTTACATTTCTAAAGAAAAGTTATCGATAACTTTACTATTCAATATAAAAGTTATCGATAACTTTACTTTTCAATAGAAAAATTATCGATAACTGTACTATTTTAAAGAAAAGTGATCGATAAGTTCACATTGTACAGAAAAGTTATCGACTTAACTTATTTTAGATAAGTTATCGATAACTTGTGTTTTTTTACATAAAAGTTATCGATAACTTAATTTTTCATAGAAAATGTATCGATAACTAGACTTTTCTATAGAAAAGTTATCGATAACTTGATTTTTCTTTGGTTAAATTATCGATAACTTGTCTTTTCTTTGGAAAAGTTATCGATTACTATAAATATCTATAGAAAAGTTATCGATAACTTTACTATTCTAATGGAAAGTTATCGATAACTTTAATTTTCTAAAGAAAAGTTATCGACTTAACTTATTTTAGATAAGTTATCGATAACTTGTCTTTTTTTATAGAGAAGTTATCGATAACTTCATTTTTCATAGAAAATTTATCGATAACTCGACTTTTCTATGGAAAAGTTATCGATAGCTTTACTATTCTATAGAAAAGTTATCGACTTGTCTCATTTCAGAAAAACTTATCGATAACTTGACTTTTTATAGAAAAGTTTTTGATGAATTGAATTTTTTTTTAGAAAATTTATCGATAACTTTCAATTTCTTTAGAAATGTTATCGATAACTTTATTTTTCCATAGAAAACATCGATAACTTTGATTTTCTATAGAAAACTAATCGCTAACCTTGATTTTCTATAGATTTCCTTTTTATGAGAAATAGCGATAATAAAACGTTAAAAATCCATAGAAATTTGATGGCTATTATAGTACATAAGCTGGGTAGGAGTGCTAGTTAACTAAACAACTCTGTTGTTCAGCTTGTCATTGCATTAGTATCGCTTGCTTGATTTGTTGTGTTTATTTTTGGTGAAATTTTGGTATTTTTGTTTATTTTTTTTTTTTTTTTTTGTTCAAATGTATTAGAATCTTTATTTTAAAGGTCTTTCTTATCTTTAGTGAAATCTTGTTTTGTTTTCTATTATTTTTTTAGATTGTTTCAAGCAATTTGTTGCTGTATTTTTTATATATTTTTTTTATTTATTTAATATTGTTATTAATGATTGCATCATTTATTTGTGTTTATTATTAAAGTGTTATCTATCACAAAGACAAAATTACACCATCGAAGGTGTTGCTTACATGGACATGGTTCCACTTTTACTGGTTAAAAGGTGGTTGGTTGGTTGGTTGGTGGCAGTTTTTGTAAGATTTCTAAAAACATAGCTTGTTTTTTGTTTTGATTCTATAACAACAACAATGAATGGTGTGTGAGTGTGAGTGAGTGTCTTTTTGCAAAAATATTTAAATAATTTTTGTATAAATTTTGCTGGTGTTTATGGCAAAGGAATGTTTAAGAGCAGCTAGCTCTATTGGGGCGTTTAAATTGGTTTTAATAGAGGTTTTAGATATTTTATATGTATTTAATTATAGAGGTGATCAAATCAAAGAGTAATACATTGTAGGCACTGTTTTTGATTAAAGATTTATAGCCATTCAACTCTTGATATAAGGCTGATAATTAAAGCCTACCGGGAAGAATGTTACTAAAAATCTGCATTTTTAAAAAAATGTTTGTAGAAAATGTGTGTTTCAATTGTTTAGCCTTTTTTGAAGCGTTTGTTATTCATTTTGTAAATTAGTTGAGCTTCATTCTTGTTGTTTTTTTTAATAATAGCTAGGTACTTAAATTGTTTAACAATTCCTATAGTCTTGTTCTAGTTCTCTTTTAACACTTATTTGTAAGTAGATTTTTCTTCTTTCACAAATAAATTTACATTAAAAAAACAAACAATTGTTAATTAACAAAAGAATATTATGCATTATATTACATATGTATAATAAATGATGATGGTTGCTTGTAATTATATGGTTTTTAAATGACCACTACTGGAAAAATAAAAAAACATGTCTACTAATTGTTATTATTACAGTTTTTGTTTTTTCTTTTCTCCTCTGTTTCTCTCTCTGCAAAAACTCTCCTTTTTAATTTTTGCAGTTTTTGTTTGTTTTGTATTTTCTCTTTTGAAAAACAATAACAAACACAAACATTGTTTTTTTTTATAAAAAATCATACGATATAGTTTTTTGTGTTTTTATTTCTGCATACTTTATTATTTTAATACTTCTTGATTTGTTTGTAATTATGTGTGTTTTTTTACTTGTTTGTTTTTATTTTTTTCGGTTTTCTAAAACAAACCTCTCTTTTTTATTATTGTTTTGGTTTCATTTATTTACTTTTATTTTTTGAATTCATATTTCCATGTTATTCTTTTCTTTATCATCATATTCATTTATTTTTGATGCGAGGCCTACGTGATATTTTGATTGTTTTCTTTATTTTTTTTTGTATTATTATTAAGAAGAAGCAACATAAACACATCGATATACATACACACACACGCACACACTTGCATTAGCCAATAAATTGCGTGGATGTACCGGTCTTTTTTTCTTCGTAATGTTTTTGTTGTTTTTCTTTATTTTTTGTGTTGTCTCTCTCTCTCTCTGTGTTTAGAAAAACATCTCTGTGTTTTGTTTACATCCCCCCACTACTTGCCTTTGTGTGTTTGTATTTATAAACTTGCTTGTTGTTATTGTTTTTTTTTTTTCATACTTTTGTGCTTTATTTAAATTAGTGGTAGTCTCAAGGCTGCCATATGTAAGTAAAAGAACATTTAGGGGATTTAAAGGATTTTTAAATGAAATACACCACAAATTAAGGGGGAACTTAAAGAACTTAACGATTTTAATAAAAATATCTACCTTTTTAATGACTTTAATAGTCGGCAGGCGAAATTCACTACATACATACTTTTAATTTTTTTTAATTTAACCCTACAGCCTTATCTATTTTTGTAATGCATAAAACATAATGATACGTCTTACAGGCGTACATGTATTAATAACAACCTGTGGGCTAAATTATATTAACCTCTATTGCGAGTCAATATTTCACATGAAATATGTTCCCTTTTCCCATTTGTTGCTCATGAATTTTGTTCGCGTTAAAAAAATTCCCCATGTTGTGAAATTTTTATATCGAATTTTGTAAACAATAAACAGTTGTTACGAATAAAATCAACTATTGTGAATGAAAAGTTCATCGATATAGCATGATAACAATTTTCTCTTCGAGGGAATGGATATTTCATGGGAACATAAATTTCACATGTTTTTCACGATAATGAACAAGTAATGATAAAAAAAAATCAACAGAAAAATGCTGGAGTTGACTATTAAATTGACTAAAAAGCACGAGGTATTAATTTGAGCTGTTTAAGAGAGAGACAAAGATTTTTAAAATCGATGTACGCCTAGCTGGCTAAATTTTGATTTTTAGTTTTTATTAAATTTTAATATGTATGTATTAATAAAAAACAATTAAGAGAGCTCTATTCGGCTGTGCCGAATCTTATATACCCTTCACCAAATTATACTTTAAAATACAAATTTTTAAGTAAATAAAATTAAATACCTATTTCTTTTTTCAAAATTTAAAAATTTTTTTCAAATTTTTTATTTTCAAAATTGTTTTTTTTTTTTTTTAATTTAAAAAAAAATAATGTTAATCTATTAGTGAAAAAAATTTGGTAAAAAAAATTCGGGTTAAAAAATATTTTTCCCGATTTTGACCCATTGTAGGTCCTTAGCCTTATTTACATTGTTCCAATGGACTTTGAAATATCTATCATTAGATATCCATATTGTCTATATTAATGACTTAGTAATCCAGATATAGATCAAAGTTAGGTCAAAAATCGAGATTTTCCCGGTTTTTTCCTTATATCTCAGCCATTTGTGTGCCAATTTTCTCGATTTTAAATAGCGACCGAGGCGGAAGAATTCCCGATATATTGATGTATCAATTATGTTTGTGAGTTATTTGGGGGCTACGGAGAGTTGATTACAACATACAGGTGGACATGGCTATATCGAGTTCGCTATCTATAACGATCCAGAATATATATATATATACTTTGTAGAGTTGCAAATGAAAAAAGTAGAAATTACAAACGGAATGACAAATTATATATGTATACCCTTGCCACTCATGCCACCAAGTTAGTACATTGCCACATCTGGCATCTCTATTGGCATGTATTATCATTTTGTGTTGTTGTTATAATTTTTTTTTCTTCTTTATTTATTGTTTTGTCTATTTCTGTTTTTCTGTCGTATTTCGCTACTAATCGTGGTCGTGTGCGGAAACTATTTTTAATTGTTCGTTCAATCATACATACACTCTGGTTGACTATTTAATTGTTGTTGTTTTTTAACATTTAATGTTTGTTGTAGGTATATGGAGCTCCCTTGTTTGGGGCGTATGTTGTTGTCGTTTGTCTCACTTGTAGGTTTGGTCTCGTTTTTTATTTTTTGAAATTTCGTTTACAGCTCCTGTTATTAGTTTAATTACTTGAATGTTATTTTTGTTTTTAATTAAATATTCTGTTAACGTTTTTTGTTTGTATGTTTAGTTTTATTTCAAACTCTAACAACAACAATTTCTTTTTGTAATATACTAGAGTTTATACTATGTAAATTAATTGAAATTGTAGGAAATTATTTTTATGTGCTAAATAAGCATTATTAATGTATAGAAATTAGTTTCTTTGTTTAATAAATTATTAGATTAATTAATATATGAATGGAAAAAAACTAGACTTAAGTAAATATTAAGTAATATTAGCTGTCTAAGTAGCACATTCATTTAGTCAGATTTTAGAAATGCATAAAATAATAATTTCGAAATTCTAAACGAATTTTCGAACATTGAGTTTTTAAGGAAAAATAAATCAAATCTTTTAGAAAATTCTTAGTTAAATTAAACTTTTCATTCACAATAATTGATTTTGTTCGTAACAGCTGTTTATTGCTTACAAATTTCATCTAAAAATTTCACAACATGGTGAATTTTTTCACGTGAACAAAGTTGATGAACTGAAAAATGGGAAAAGGGAAGAACATATTTCAAGTGAAATATTCACCCCTATCGTGAAAAACATGTGAAATTTATGTTTCCATGAAATATCCATTTCCCTCGAAGGGAAAATTGCTATCGTGGTATTCCCATGAACTTTTCATTCACAATAGTTGATTTTATTCGTAACAGCTGTTTATTGTTTACAACATTCAATTTAAAAATTTCACCACATGGGTAATTTTTTCACGTGAACGAAAAATGGGAAAAGGGAACATATTTTATGTACAATATTGACTCGCGATAGGGATGATGGGTTCGAGTTAGGGGTGATTTTTTCAAAATTCTAAATTTTCCAATTAACTAAGGCTTGCATGAAATGTTGTTAAACGTAAGAAAATAAATCAATTTAAAATGTTTTATAAAATTTTTAGCCAAATTTAATGGAATTTTTCGAAATTTTAATTTTTTTTTTCGAAATTTTTTCACATATTTTCAAAATTCTGAAAATTTCAAACAACTGTATAGAATATTTATAAAATATTCCCCATGTTGTGAAATTTTTAGATGAAATTTTGTATACAATAAACAGCTGTTACGAACAAAATCAACTATTGTGAATGAACAGTTCATGGGAATAACACGATAGCAATTTTCCCTTATAGGGAAATGGATATTTCATGGGAATATCAATTTCACATGTTTTTCAGGATGGGGATGAATAAGAAATTTTAAAAATTTCCAAATATTATGTCAAAATGTTAAGTAAATTGTAATTATCATATAGAAAATTTCCTATTTTATAGTTATTTTTATTTAAAACTTCTTAGAAACTCTTTAAAATATTCAAAAACTTGAGATTTAGGCAAAAAACAAAAAAAAATTAAACTTAACCTAACTTTTTCTGACATTTGCCAGTCTGCACTTCTTACAATTGATTTGTTTTTAAGATTCTTTCTATGTTTCCCATAATTGTGTGTGTGTGTGTGTATTTTTGTAATATTATTATTGCTGCTTTGCCATGTGTTTTGTAATTTTCCATTTCTTTGCAGTAGTAATTTTTTTTGGTTTGTTTTCTATACGTATTTATGTCTTTTAACATTAACATTTTACGGCATACATTCTTACCAACACGTATGCATGCATTCACACTCTTTAATATTCCCCTAAGTACTCCCTGCCCTGAACTAGACAAGACAAGTTTAACATGCCAGCAAACATACATACATACAAACATAAACAAAATAAAAACCTCACCCACCTCATAACATAAATGCGACTTCTGGTAATGTTAAAACCTCTCATGTATTAAAGAACATATAATGTTAGTGTGTGTAAGTGTTTAACATAACATAGCAAAATATATAGTGAGTAATGTTAGGAGAGATTTAGTATGTAGTTTGTTTGTATGTAATTAAAATATAGGTTTTTAAAGGTTGTTGAGAGGAGGTTTTGTTTGTTTGTAAACCTTTTGAAAAGGTGTGTAATTGTGTTTAAATGTTTGCACAAACTGTTATTTATAATTAACAAGTAGCTATGTATTTTAATAAGTTTGTGAAATATTAGTTTCTGTGTTTGTTTTAATAAGTTTAAGTTTTTGCTGCTGCTCTGCTGCTACTCTTTAATGCCTAGACACAACAACAATTGTTCGTTCGTAAAACGACAAATTTATTTTTTTATTTTGTATTTTTTATTATTGTACAAATAAAAAACTATTGACTTGTTTTGTGTTTTTATGCTCTTTTTTTTCATGTTATTTATTCTAATCTAATATTTTTTTTTTCTGGGGTACTCAAAGACTAAAAAACAAAATATGTAGTGGCTGTTAAAAAAATTACTTGAAAGAATGTAATCGCTTGGAATATTTATTAAAATTTTTTTAATATTTTGTTGATTTAAATAAAGGAATCATTTTTATATTTTTTTTCGGGATTTTGGTACTTTTTTTTATAGAATTTGGTACTATTTCATATTATTAATTAACAAAAAGTACTTTTTGGAAAATTTAATAATTTTTTTTTTAGAAAACAATATTTTTAATTACTTTAGATTTGTTTGAAATAAATATATAATTTTTATTTTTTTTGCAGTTTGGTACTTAATCAAATAAAATCAAAATTTGTAAATTCAATTATTTTTGTTCGATTTGTAAGTCCGGAAGTGTTTTAAAATGATTTAATTTAAATTAAAAAAAGTACTTTTTGTAAAATTTGGTACCAATATTCATAATAAACATTAGGAAAAAATAAAAATATCTAAATTCTTGAAATATTATTTATATACTTTAGGAATTTAATTTTTTTAAAAGGATTTAATTTTAATTATACCCTTCACCTTCGTGAGAAGGGTATATATAAATTTGTCATTCCGTTTGTAATTTCCACAATATAATTTTCCGACCCTATAAAGTATATATATTCTGGATCCTTATAGATAGCGGAGTCGATTTAGCCATGTCCGTCTGTCTGTCTGTCTGTCCGTCTGTCTGTCTGTCTGTCTGTCTGTCTGTTGAAATCAATTTTCTGAAGACCCCAGATATCTTCGGGATCCAAATCTTGCATAATTCTGTCAGACATGCTTTCGAGAAGTTTGCTATTTAAAATCAGCAAAATCGGTCCACAAATGGCTGAGATATAAGGAAAAAACCAGGACAACCTCGATTTTTTACCTATTTTTTTACCTATATCTGGATTACTATGTCATTAATATAGACAATATGGATATCTAATGATAGATATTTCAAAGACCTTTGCAACGACGTATATAAGACCATAGTAAGTTGGACCTACAATGGGTCAAAATCGGGAAAAAATTTTGAACCCGAATTTTTTTCCACCAAAAGTTTTTTTGGCTAAATATTAAAAAAAAAAAATTTAAAATTTAAAAAAAAGTTTTTTAAATTTAAAAAGAATTAAAAAAAAAAAAAAATAGAAAAAAATTTTTTTTCAAAAAATTAAAAAAAAAACTGGAAAAAAAAATAAATTTTGTTCACCTAAAAATATTTAAAATTTTTATTTTGAAGTATAGTTTGGTGAAGGGTATATAAGATTCGGCCCAGCCGAATATATCTCTCTTACTTCTTTTTTTATAGATTTTGGTACTTTTTTTACAGTTTGGTACTTTTTCAAATTAAACAAATATTTGTAAATTTAAATGTTTATAATTAATTTGTATGACCACCAGGTGCTTTAAATTCGTTTTATTTTATTTAACAAAAAGTACTCTTTGTAAAACTTAGTACCAATATCCATAATAAACATTAGGAAAAAATAAAAATATCTAAATTCTTGAAATATTATTTATATACTTTAGGAATTTAATTTTGTTTAAAAGAATTTGGTACTTTTTTACAGTTTGGTACTTTTTCATATTACACAAATATTTGTAAATTTAAATGAAAAGTGGTCAGTGCTTTAAAATCGTACTTTTTTATATAATTTGTGTACTTTTTTATATTTTGGTACATTTTAAAAAAACACAAACATTTTGTAAATTCAAATATTTAGTGATAATTTTTATTTACGCTAGTTTAAAAATTTGGTTACTTTTATTTAAAAAGAGTACTTTTTTAAAAATTTGGTATCAAAAAAATCAAATAAATTATTAAATATTTTAAAAAATAATACAAATTTCCCAATTCTTTAAATTTGATTAAAATAATTTAAATATTTTTAAGATTTTAGTACTTTTTATATAATTTGGTACTTTTTCAAATCAAAAAAAAAATAAAAATTTCTAAAATTTTATTAGGAATTTGGTAGTTTTTTTTTCAGTTTTGTACTTTTTCAAAAAACAACAATTTTTTAAATTCAAAATTATCACCCCTATCGTGAAAAACATGTGAAATTTATGTTCCCATGAAATATCCATTTCCCTCGAAGGGAAAATTGCTATCGTGCAATTCCCATGAACTTTTCATTCACAATAGTTGATTTTGTTCGTTACAGCTGTCTATTGTTTACAAAATTCCATCTAAAAATTTCCCAACATGGGGAATTTTTTCACGTGAACAAAGTTGATGAACGAGAAATGGGAACATATTTCATGTGAAATATTGATTCGCGATAGGGGTGTATATTTCTGTATGTTTTTATGTCGGCACTTAGTTAATAATCGCAAATATTTATTTAACATAAAGTACTTTTCTAAAAACTTAGTACCAAATTAAATTAAAAAAAATTAAATATATAAATTCTTTAAATAGGTATTTTTTATATACATATTTAGAAATTTGAATTTTTTTTAAAGTTGGATACTTTTTATATAATTTGGTACTTTTTTACATTTTGGTACTTTTTAAAAAAACACAAAGATTTTGTAAATTCATATATTTTGTGATAATTTTTATTTCCGCAAGTTTAAAAATTTGGGTACTTTTATTAAAAAAAAAGTACTTTGTTCAAAATTCGGTACCAAATATATTAAATATTTGAAAAAAATAATACAAATTTCCAAATTTTTTAAATTTAATTAAAATAATTAATTTAAATATTTTTAAGAATTTAGTACTTTTTATAGAATTTGGTACTTTTTTACAGTTTGGTACTTTTTTCAAATAAAATAATAATTTATATATTCCAATATTTTTATTTGATTTTTAAGTCCGAAAGTGTTTTAAAATCATTGGGCCATAATCTTATTGAAAAATAAAGTATATTTTAAGAGAAATAAAGTCGTTTTTACTTAAGAGTGGACTTTAGGTCTACCATAGACAAGTTAAGGTATACTTTTGACATTAAAGTCGACTGTAAATATAAAACTAGCTGAAGCTGTTTTTATCTCATTTAACAACAGCATCAGCTGTTATTCGCCAAAAAGTAAAAAAAATGTTTAAGTTACAAGATATTGGCATAGATTTTGCAATTATTGAATATTGAAACAATAAAATTAGTACCAGAAAAGCATAAATTTGATATTAATATTTTCTTTTCTATTTTACCACAACAAACTGCTTTTTTTTTTTCTTTAGTTTCCCGGTTACATTTATTGTTTGTCACTTTTTGTTTTTTTTTAATTTTCTGTCTATATTTTGTTGTATATTGTATGAAAACATATTTTACATTTAAGGTGACACCCAGCTAAAGTCGGTTCAATTTAAAACATACTTTACTTTTGACTTTAAAGTTGATTTTAAAAAGAACCGACTTTATTTTTTGACTATGATTAGGGGCCATTATTTTTATTTAAAAAAAGTACTTTTTCTAAATTTAGGTACCAAATATAGGGGATGGACATTCTAAATTCTTAAAATTTTTCTTATATACATTTGTTTTATTTTAAGAATTTGGTACTTTTTATAGAATTTGGTACATTTTTTCAATACTTTTTCATAAAACAAAAATTTTGTAAATTCAAATACATATGTATTTGTAGATATTTTCTATGTCCGCACGTATTTAATAATCGCTAGCTTTTATTTAACAAAAAGTACTTTTTGTGTTTATTGAAAAAGTATCAAATAATACTAAAAGTACCAACCTTAAAAAAAATTTCAAATTTAGTACCAAATTAAATTTGGAAAAAAATTCAATGTTATTTAGGAATTTTAATTTTTTTTGAAGGTTTGGTACTTTTTTATATTATGGTATTTTTTGCAAAAACACACAAATTTTGTAAATTCAAAAATAGGTACATGTAAATTTTTTTCGACAAGTTTAAAAAACGGTTACTTTTATTTAACAAAAAGTACTTTTTGGGTTTTTTGAAAAAGTACCAAATTTTATAAAAAGTACCAAACCTTTAACAAAAGTTTTCAAATTAAGAAAAAAATTAAATCTTAAAATATTTAGGAATTTTAATTTTTTGTTTAAGTTTTGGTACTTTTTTATATTTTGGTACTTTTTCACAAAAACACACAAATTTTGTAAATTCAAAAATAGGTACTTGTAATGATTTTTATTGTCCCAAAAAACGGGTTCTTCTATTTAACAAAAAGTACTTCTTCGGTATATAATTGGTACAAAATTTTCGAAAAAGTACTTTTTTAAAATAAAATTAGCCGATTTTTAAACCTACAGAAATCACAATCATCACAAAAGCTTTTAATTCTCAAAATTTTTGTGTTTTTTAAAAAAGTACCAAATTATATAAAAAGTACCAAACCTTAAAAAAATTAAAATTCCTAAACAGGTACATATATAAAAATATTTCAGAAATATTTCCACATTTAATTTTTTCCAAATTTAATTAGGTATTAAATTTGTAAAAAGTACTTTTAAAAAATAATACAAATTCCCCAATTCTTTGAATTTGTTTAAAATAATTTAAATACTTTTATGAATTTAGTACTTTTTATAGAATTTGGTACTTTTTTAGAGTTTAGTACTTTTTCAAAAATATGTATAAACAATTTTGTAAATTTAAATACATTTATGATGTTTTAATTCTATTTTATTCGTAATTTTTGATTTTGAGATAAAATAATTTTTTAGAACTTAGTACTTTTTATAAAATTTGGTACTTTTTTTTTACAGTTTAGTACTTTTTCAAAAATATGTATTAAATAATTTGTAAATTTAAATATGTACTTTTATGATGTTTAAAAATAAATTGTGAACTTTTATAAATTTTGCTAATTTTCCTAGCTTTTTTCTGAAAATTAGATTTTGAGATTAAATATTTTTTAGAAGAATTTTGTAAATTTAAAGACTTTTATCATGTTTTAATTCTATTTTATTCGTACTTTTTTCTCAAAATTTGATTTTGAGATTAAATATTTTTTTAGAATTTAGTACTTTTTATAGAATTTGGAACTTTTTTTTACAGTTTAGTACCTTTTCAAAAATATGTATACAACATTTTAAAAATCGTGAACTTTTATAAATTTGGCTAATTTTGCTTCCTTTTTCCCAAAATTTGATTTTTAGATTTTTTTTTTCAAAGAATTTATTCTTTGTATTAACTGTTTCATATACAATACCGCATGGTTTTCTGTTGCTCTATACATAAGAGCTTTTTTTTCTAGGCTGTCTATAACTTTAGCCGGCTGGCTGGCTGCTGTGACTGTGACTACCACTACTAATATACACTGCCTTCGTCTCTGCCGCCAGCCAGCCAGCTTTTCTAGTTGATACTCTTTTTTTTTCAAATGTAGTCCATTGTAGTCAAAGTTTTTTTTTTTTTACTTTTTATTTGTGTGGTCCGCAAAGGGGGGCTATACAGGGGTTTTGTGTAGCTTTATTCATTTCACTACTATTATGTTCAATTCATTCTAATGTCTACTAAGAACGAAGACGGACCTTTTTCCACAAGTGTGGTCTTCAATAAATAAAATTGAAGCAAAACCTTATAAAACACGACAAACCGGGACGTATGTCGTCGTTGTATTTCTTTTTTCTGTATTTAAATAAAACACGCGTTTTCTATGATAATTCTCTTTCAAATTAAATGCTACGAAATATTGTGAAATCAAATGTTTAAAAATAAGAAGAAAAAAAAGTTTAATGTATAAAATAAATTATTTTTATTGGCTGCCATTTTGTGAATGTATAAGTGCATAATATTCCTGTGTAAATATTTTCCATTCCTGAGAGTTTAAGTGAATGTGAATGTAGGTATTTTAAGGCGACCTATCTCACTTTTTTTTCCGAAGTTTATACAAAAAATATAACATTTTACGTCATATTTGTGATTTAATTTTCTAAAAATCTTTAATCTTACGCGTATTTTGCATGTTTTTTTTATATTATATTATTGAACAATTTAAAAAAGACAGACAGCTCTGTTTATTTTACATATGTATATTTTTATATTTTGATAATTGCCTGTCCACCATATTTACCGTGATTTGTTTTGATTTGATTCGTGTGCGTGTGTGTATTTAGAGTGTCAGTGTTAAAAGTTGCCAGAGTGCTTTGAAAAATTAGAGATAATAATAACCATAATAACAACAACAAACACCACATACATTTTACACACCTTTTACTCTGTTGAGTAAAACGATTAGTGTTGCTTCAATGTGTGCATGTGTGTGCTCGTGTGATTTGTTATGTTTGTTGTTGTTGTTTTCTGGCTGTTATTCTTCCTCTTCTTCTTAGACAACGTGAAATGTTTATTTTTTGCGTCTTAATTTTTTGAAATTTATCAAAATTAGGTTAAAATTTAAATTAATTTCTACCAACATCACTGCCACCCCAAAACGCCGGCATTAAACAGCAGCAGCAGCAACTGCACAATAATAAGCAAAAGCCGCAAGAATTTATATTTATAATAAAATATAAAAAAAAAATAGTAAAAGAAAACAGAAAAATAAAACCACCACTTTTGCCTTTTGCCCCGTCTATCTCAACCTACTACTACGCATTTCACCAAGTTGGTGAAAAATTTCAAGGGAAGTTTCGAAATTTTATTAAAACAAGATTGATTGATACAAAGGAGTGGTAAATAAAACCAACTTTAACAAAATGATTGGTAAATATTTTTTATTTTTCTTATATTTATTTTTAGAAAATTTTATCATTTTGTTAATTAAGCTCAATATTATATAAGTTAGAGTTTTTATTGAAACGTTTTTTTTTAGTTATTAATGAATTTTGAAAACACATCCTTAAAATTATACAGAAAGTCTAACAGCTCGTCCATTCATTAAATTACCCTTAAAGCTGTTTAGTTTAAACAAAATTAAATATCAAGATTTTAGATTCAATGTTTTTATTTAATTTTTAACGTCGAAAATGTAAAATTGAATTATTTTAATTAACAAAAAGTACTTTTTTGAAAATTTGGTACTAAAATATTGATGGACTTTAGGAAATGAATTAAAATGTGTAAATTATTTAAATTTTTTTATATTTTATAGGAATTTGAATTTTTTATTAAGATTTTATTAACTTTTATTGAATTTGGTACTTTTTGAAAGTTTGGTACTTTTTCAAAAAACACAAATTTTGTAAATTTAAATGTTTTTGTTTGATTTTAAAGACTGAAAGTGTTTTAAAATCGTTTTTCATTTTATTAACAAAAAGTACTTTTTAATAATTTTGGGGCCAAATTGTATAAAGCCATTTTAAATAAAATAAAAATATGTAAATTCTTAATATATTTTTCATAGACTTTAGGAATTTAAGTTTTTATTAAGGGATTTGGTACTTTTTAAAGAATTTGGTACTTTTTTACAGTTTGGTACTATTTCAAAAAACACAAATTTTGTAAATTCAAATGTTTTTATTTGATTTTTAAACTCCCTAATGTTTTAAAATTGGATACTGTTCATTAAATGTGCTTTTTGGAAAATTTATTTCTAAATTTTAATGATAAATAGTGGGAAATAATGGTACAAATTGTTTGTGTTTTTTCAAAATTTCTAAACAACAAACATCATCTGCAGAAGACTATCGATGTCCTAAACGGACATATCTGTATGAATGATAGCTGTATGTACATTCTGTTTATTAAATTATTTAAATTATATTTGTTGTTATGCTGTTTTCAGGTGAAATGTCAAATATAAATTTTCCATTTGCTAAAAAAGTAATTGTTTTGTTCTCTTAAGATGTATTATGAAATTTATGATACGTTTTAAGAATTATTTCATCATTGTGAAAAATTCTTGGCATCTATTATTTGTTCTTTCTTGTTTTGTTTTTTTTTGTTTTTAACAAAAGTTTAACAATTTCCTGGAAATTTACTAAATGTCTTCATCAAATGACTAATTTATTATGAGTTAATGGAAATTTTTGTTTTATTCTTCGAATGTTAAGGAAGTGTAGGGAAAATTTAAAGGAAATTTTTTGAAAATTTTTTCTAAAATTATAGAAAATTTAAAGAGAATCAATTTGAAATTTATAAAGTGACGCAGCTTGTTAAAATGTTGACAGAAGTCATGTGGCAGATGCCTGCCAGTTGACTTTTGTCAAAGACCTAACTCAGTTGTCAAAAAACTAATGGTGTATTACTAAAGAATACTATGTGAAAACGATGATAACACTCGTATGTGTGATTTGTTTGAGTAGATTTTTCAAAAATGTAGTATTTCTACAACTATTTAAAAAAAAGTATTTCTTTTACTATTTTAAAAAATTAGTTTTTCTACTACTATTTTTAAAAAAGGTAGTATTTCTACTACTATTTTTAAAAAAAGTAGTATTTCTACTACTATTTTTAAAAAAAGTAGTATTTCTATTACTATTTTTAAAAGTAGTAGTATTTCTACTACTATTTTCAAAAAGTAGTAATTCTACTACTATTTTAAAAAAAGTAGTATTTCTACTACTATTTAAAAAAAGTAGTATTTCTACTCCTATTTTAAAAAGGTAGTATTTTTACTACTGTTTTTAAAAAAGTAGTATTTCTACTACTATTTTCAAAAAAGGTATTATTTCTATTACTATTTTTGAAAAAGGTAGTATTTCTACTACTATTTTTAAAAAAAGTAGTATTTCTACTACTATTTTTTAAAAAGAAGTTGTATTTCTACTACTATTTTAAAAAGGTACATAGTATTTTTACTACTATTTTTAAAAAAAGTAGTATTTCTACTACTATTTTAAAAAACTTGTATTTGTACTACTTTTTTTAAAAAAGTAGTATTTCTACTACTATTTTAAAAAAGTTGTATTTCTACTACTATTTTTAAAAAAAGTAGTATTTCTACTACTATTTTTAAAAAAAGTAGTATTTCTACTACTATTTTTAAAAAAAGTAGTATTTCTACTACTATTTTTCAAAAAGTAGTATTTCTATTCCATTTTTTGAAAAAAGTAGTTTTCTGCTACTATTTTAAAAAGGTAGTATTTCTACTACTATTTTTCAAAAAGTAGTATTTCTACTACTATTTTTAAAAAAGTAGTATTTCTACTACAATTTTCAAAAAAAAGTAGTATATCTACTACAATTTAAAAAAAAAATAATATTTCTACTACTATTTTAAAAATGTAGTATATCTACTACTATTTTTCAAAAAGTAGTATTTTACTACTATTTTCCAAAAAGTAGTATTTTACTACTATTTTCCAAAAAGTAGTATTTCTACTACTATTTTTAAAAAAGTAGTATTTCTACTATTTTAGAAATGTAATATTTCTACTACTATTTTTCAAAAAGTAGTATTTTACTACTATTTTTCAAAAAGTAGTATTTTACTACTATTTTTCAAAAAGTAGTATTTCTACTACTATTTTTAGAAAAAGTAGTATTTCTACTACCATTTTTAAAAAAAATAGTATTTCCACTACTATTTAAAAAATGTAGTATTTCTACTACAATTTTTAAAAATGTAGTATTTCTACTACAATTTTTAAAAAAAGTAGTATTTCTACTACTATTTTTAAAAAAAGTAGTATTTCTACTATTTTAAAAAGGTAGTATTTCTACTACTATTTTTAAAAAAGATAGTATTTCTTCTACTATTTTTCTACTACTATTTTTCAAAAAGAGTATTTCTATTACTACTTTAAAAAAGCTGTATTTCTACTACTATTTTTCAAAAAGTAGTATTTCTACTACTATTTTTCAAAAAGTAGTGTTTTACTATTTTTTTTCAAAGAGTAGTATTTCTACTACAATTTTCCAAAAATGTAGTATATCTACTACTATTTTTAAAAAAAGTAGTATTTCTACAATTTTAAAAAGGTAGTATTTCTACTACTATTTTTCAAAAAGTAGTATTTTACTACTATTTTTCAAAAAGTAGTATTTTACTTCAAAAAGTAGTATTTCTACTACCATTTTTAAAAAAAGTAGTATTTCTACTACTATTTTTAAGCTGTATTTCTACTACTATTTTTCAAAAAGTAGTATTTCTACTACTATTTTTAAAAATATTAGTTTTATATTTTTTTTCTAGTTTTTGTTCTATGTATATTTCTCTATGATCAGGAGTTCGATTAAAGCCCAACTTGATTTTGCTAGCTTAACATTTAATAAATCATTTAACAAAGTCATTTTACATTATTGTAATTTATTTAGTAAATTACTGACCATAGAAAATAACTAACATTTATGTACCTATTTTGTTTATACTATTTTTATTATTGTTATTTTCTTTCTTCCTCTTCCTATAAAAAAAAAAAAATATATGCTAAACAAAGCATGTTTATAATATTAATAATAATAAAAATAAAAAAGTTTGAAACAAAGAGAAAATAATAGGAAAAGATTTTTGTTAAAACTTAAAAACAAAATACTTATTAGAGATAAAAACAGCCAACATACGAGTAGTACATACATGAGTTTATCTAATAAAATAAAATTGTTTTCAAAATAACCAAGGACATCTGAGAGTCTAGCAAAGCACGTTTTTAATTTTGATTATTTGTTGTAGTATTATTTAGTGTTTATTTATTTATTAAATGTTGTTGCTGCTTAATTAGCAATAGCTAACATTAAATGTATATTTGCTTAAACATATAAAGAGAGATATTAAAAGAAAATGATAACATTTATTTAATACTAATTTATGTTTTGTTTTTATAAAAAATTGTTCTGTTAAGAAGAAATTTATGATTAAGTTTATTAAATAACATAAAATAATAATAAAACTAAACATTTTAATTAAACAGAAGTCTAACATATGTGCTGACAGAAACAATAAGAAATGTATTTTTTATAATAGGCTTTACCATGTACATATATTCTCACCACTTAGGGTTATTGGCAACTTAGTTAGGTGTTTGACAGCAGAGTTTCCGATCTATGTATGTGTATTTATCTATGGTTTAAACTACAATGTTGATGAGTGTTAATTCTTTTGCAAAAGAGAAGAACAATTACTCTCATAGCATTGGGTGTATGACTTAAAAATCCGGGATTTACAAAAGATGGCGTATGTTTTGGACGTGGATTTTAATAACTTATATGTCATTTTGAAGAGTATACATCTGTCATTTATTCACACTTAGTTATTGAATATAACAGTGTAAACAAAATGTCGAATTTTATGCCAACAAAGCGTCATCTGCGGGAAGTTTTTCTTTATAATGTAAATGAAAAGATATACATAGAAATTTATTCAAATTTTTATTAAAGAAACAATTTTCTAGGAATTTGTGATTTTTCTTTTCTATTAAATATTCTTTCTTGGTTGGTGGCTTGCTCGTTCATCACCATCAGTTCACTGTTATTTTATTTCTTAAAATTTAAATACCCAAGCAATCATTTGTAAATTCTTTTTTTTACTTTCACAAATAAAAGTGAAACTGATCATCAATGTGGGTGGTGGTCACCCAATCAACAGAAAAAGTGACAATTCATTTAATTTTGAGTTTTCTCAGAAAGTAAATGAAACACACACAGACAGAAAGGGAAATTTTAAACGAAATATTTATGATAAATTTGCTAAAACAAAAAGTGTGCAGTCATTTGAGAAAAATTAAAAAAAAAATCAATTTTTTTTAACTATTTCTTACTTTAATAATTAATTTTTACTGATTTTATGTACTGATTTTAATAACAAAAATATTTACTTCAAAAAATTCAATGTTCGAAAATTAAAACTTAATTTTGAATTTAGAAAATTTGCAGTTTTCTTTAAATTTTTGAAATTTCTTGCAATTTTTATGGTTTTTAGCCAAAAAATTCAATGTTCGAAAATTCGAACTTAATTTCGAAATTTGATTTTTCTTAATTTTCTTAAAATTGTTATCGTTTAATGTGTTAAACAGTATTGAACGGTTTTAGGGGATTTTTTTTGTGTATTAAACCAAAAAAAATCAATGTTCGAAAATTCGAACTTAATTTCGAAATTAGACATTTTGCAGTTTTCTTTAATTTTTTTAAATTTTCAGGTTTTTTTTACTGTGTATTTAAGTCAAACTGTAAATACACAGTTTGACTTCAAAAAATTCAATATTCGAAAATTCGAACATAATTTCGAAACTAGAAAATTTGCAGTTTTCTTTAATTTTTTGAAATTTCTTGCAATTTTCATGGTTTTTTAATAAATTATTGCAAAATCTATGTATTTAAGCCAAAAAATTCAATGTTCGAAAATTCGAACTTAATTTTGAAATTTGATATTTTTTAATTTTCTTATAATGTTCATAATTTCTAACCTTCCTTTAATGTAATAAAGAGTATTGACCGGTTTTAGTGAATTTTTTGGGTTTAAAATCAAAATATTCTATGTTCAAAAATTCGAACTTAATTTCGAAATTAGGAAATTGGCAGAACTTAATTTTGAAATTGGAAAATTTGCAGTTTTCTTTAATTTTTTGCAATTTTACGGTTTTTTAATAAATTATTGCAAAATCTGTGTATTTAAGCCAAAATATGTTATGTTCGAAAATTCGAATTTAATTTTGAAATTTAAATTTATTAATTTTTAACCATTATATATTTGTTAAAATGCATTGAACAGTTTTAGTGAATTTTTTGGGTTAAAAATAAAGATATTCAATGTTCGAAAATTCGAACTTGATTTCGAAATTTTTTAATTTTCTTGAAATTTTTATAATTTCTAGTACTTTTTAAAAGCCTTTAGTTATTTTTATTAATTATATGTGTAATATTTGAACATTTAATTTTGTAATATGAAATTTTTAAGTTTTCTTGAAATTTTTCTAATTTTCAGCTAATCATTAAAATTTCATAATGATTTTTTTAAAGTTGTAGAGATTTTAAATAGATTTCATTAAATTTGATTATGATTTCAACACATTTCGGATTTGTACAGTTCTTTTTAAGTATTTAATTTGTTGCTATAATTTTGTTCAAAGTATTTACTGCAAGCCGGCTAAATGATTTTTTTTAATAGGCACATTAACAAAATGCCGGCTAATTTTCCCCTTTGAATCATTTTTTTTGTATTGTTTATATTATTTAATGGCTTTTTTTTAAGTAATGTTTACAAATTAGCGAACAGTTTTTTTTTTAGATTCACACTTTGTAAAAAATACAATTTGCAAAACATTTTATTTTACACTCACACCAACACTGTAGAAATACAAAAGCCCAATACCTACAAATTTTTATAACAAATAAAAGAAATAAACACATTTTTGTATAAATCTTTCGCTTACGTACGATTTATCAATAGTTTTTTTTATATTGTTTACAAACTTGAAGGTTTTTTTTTTTCTTCTATACTTTTGTTGGCAATTTTTTTTTTTTAGAAAAATCAACTTTTTTTTTTAGTATTAATTTAAATAAATTTCAGATAAAAAAATTAAATATACATGGGGTGTTTTCAAGATAACAAAAAGTAAATAAATACAAGAGAAACAAAAATTAAAAAGTGTAAATAAATAACGCAAAAAAATGCATGTTAATTTATTTAATAGTATTTAAAAGAAGGCAAAGAACAAAAATAAAAAAAAAAAAAAAATAAAAAAAATTCATCCAACCTAGAGAAAGAAAAAGTGAATAACAAGAATTTTGTAACATTAATTTATTGCGCATTCGAATTTCGAAATAAAAAAATACACAAATTATTATCACATCACTAATTATAAATGCAAAATAGCAAAATAGAAAGAAAAAAAAAACCAACCATACAATCAAGAATACAATTTCTTTATGAAAACAATGTGATATAAACATTAAAGATAATTAATTTTATTATAGTTCGAATCGATTTATTATTCTTCATTGAAGCACCCAGCTCTCCAACAAATAAAAATAACAAAATAATCTTAAATAAATATTAAAAAAAAAACACACTTGGAAAGTTTCAAGGAACTATAATTAATAACTAAAAGATAATAATGTTTTGCACAAACAAATACATATAGGCATAAGAAAAAAAAAACTAAATAAATATTGTTTATTAAAAACTAAAACAAAAATTGGGTGAAATTTTCAAAACTAAAATATTGAAAATTGTTTTAAATTGAAAGTATTTAACTTAAATACAACATATTTTTATAATAAAATGTGTAAAGCGTACATAATTCTTAGTTATTTGCCAAAATTTTGTATATTAAGTCGAAAAATTTCATGTTCGAAAATTCGAACTTGATTTCGAATTTGCAAAATTTTCAAAATTATTGCTTTAAAAATAGTTCAACGCATTTAATTTTTATTTATTTGCATAAATTTTGTGTCTTAAGTCCAAAAATTTCATGTTCGAAAATTCGAACTTAATTTCGAAATTGGAAACATTTGAATTTTCCTTAAATTTTCATAAATTCTAACATTTCTTAACTGTGTTAAATATTTTTTTAAATTTTTAAGCAAAAAATTCAATGTTCGAAAATTCGAAATTTTCGAATTTTGATAAATTTCAAATTATTGCTTTAAAAATAGTTTAATCTATATAAATGTCATTTATTTGCAAAAATGTTGGGTTTTATTCCATGTTCGAAAATTCGAACTTAATTTCGAAAATGGAATTTAAAATTAAAATTTTCATAAATTCGAAATTTTTTTTACTGTTTAATTGTTTTTATTGAGATTTTAGACATTTTTTAAATTTTTAACCAAAAAATTCAATCTTCGAAAATTCGAACTTAATTTCGAATTTATAAAAGTTGTAAATTCTTGCTTTAACTATAGTTTATTTTAGTTGTTTATATTTATTTGTTTAAATTATGTGTTTTAAGCCAAAAATTCCATATTCGAAAATTCGAACTTAATTTCGAAATTGGATAATTTTTTATTTTCTCTAAATTTACATAAATTTTTGACTATTTTTTTAAATTTTTAAGCAAAAAATTCAATGTTCGAAAATTTTTAAAATTTTCTAATTATTGCTTTGAAAGTAGTTTAATCTATTTAATGATTTTCTTGCTAAAATTATGTGTTTTGAGTTCAAAAATTATATATTCGAAAATTCGAACTTAATTTCGAAAATGGAGCTTGTTAAATTTTCTTAAAATTTTCATAAATTCGAAAATTTTTTTACTGTTTTAATTGTTTTTATTGAGATTTTAGACATTTTTTAAAATTTTTAACCAAAAAATTCAATCTTCGAAAATTCGAACTTAATTTCGAATTTATAAAAGTTGCAAATTGTTGCTTTAATTATAGTTTAGTATATTTATTTTCTAAAATTTTTCGTTTTAAGCGGAAAAATTTCATATTCGAAAATTCGAACTTAATTTCGAATTTAGTAAATTTGCAAATTATTGCTTTAAAAATAATTTAATGCATTTAATTTTTATTTATTTGCAACAATTTTGTGTTGTAAGTCCAAAAATTTCATCTTCGAAAATTCGAACTTAAATTCGAAATTGAAAACATTTGCATTTCCTTTAAATTTACATAAATTCTAACAATTCTTAACTGTGTTAAATATTTTTTATGTAATTTTTTGAAATTTTAAGCAAAAAATTTAATGTTCGAAAATTCGAAATTAATTTCGAATTTTGAAAAATTTCAAATTATTGTTTTAAAAATAGTCTAATCCATATAATTTTTATTTATTTGCTAAAATTATGTGTTTTAAGCTCAAAAATTACATGTTCGAAATTTCGAACTTAATTTCGAAATTGGAAAATTTTTGATTTTTTTTTTAAATTTTCTAACTATTATTAACTGTGTTAAATAAAAAATAAAATTTTCGAAAATTCGAAATTATAAAAGTTGCAATTTTTTGCTTTAATTATAGTTTATTAGTTATTTAGATGTATTTGCTAAAATTTTATGTTTTAAGCCAAGTTCGAAACTTCGAACTTAATTTCGAAAACAATGTTTTTCAAAGTTTAATTAAAATTTGTAAAATAGTTTTTATGGATTTTATTGTCATTTTAGAATTTTTAACCAAAAATTCAATGTTCGAAAATTCGAACTTAATTTCGAATTTAGAAATATTATTAAATTTTTAACAATTTTCATGTTATTGTGATAAAATTTATGTTTTTAGGCCAAAATTGATAAGTTCGAATTTTCGAACATTAAAATTTAAAATTTTATAAAATTTTTTTTTTTTTTAGCAATTTTTAACAGTACTATGTAATTTGTATTTCAAATTTTGATTGTTTGACAAAACTATGTGTTTTTACACCGAAAAATTTAGTGTTCGAAAATTCGAACTTAATTTCGAAATTAGAAATTTTGTAATTTTCTTTTATTTTTCAAAACTTCTAACAATGTTTTACTGTATTAATAAATTTTTATTGAATTTATGGCAAATTTTTTGTATTTTAAGTCGAAAAATTTAAGCCAGTGTTTAGTTTTCAAACTAAAACACATATTCATACACTTAACCATGAGCTGGGTTTAATGACTGGTGATGATTTTTTTTGCCTGCCATCGATGATTCCATTGTTTTATCAACACTATAATTTTAGTTCCTTGACACTCTATGCTAATTTATCGCTTTAAGTTGTATATTTATAAAGTTTTATATATTTTTTTTTTTATTTTTGTACAATAATTTTTCCATATTTTTTTATGTTTAAACTAGTCTCCATCATAAACTTTGCAAGACTCTGTTTGTAGTTAGTTGACTATCAGAAAGAAAAAGAATATATAGAAAGAAAAAGAATAGTTTATTTATAGAGTTAAGTGGCTTTAGAGAATTTTACACACAGCCCCACAATTGATTGTATGTTTTATTATCATCATCATTAGAAATGCAATTGTGCATTCTAAACAATGCAATGAACTTTTTTTTTCGCCCCATTTTCTTATACTTGTATGTTTGTTTTGTGGGCTTAATAGTTAGTTAACACAGACTAAATAAAGCAAGCAGCAGACAGACAGCAGTAAGTTAAATATTATACAAAAAAAAAAAAAACTATAACAAATATGTATAATAAAAACTAGAAAATGAAAACAAAATATTGGAAAAAATTATTGTGAAAATAAAAAAAAATTTGGTAATTTCTAAATTTCGAATTTTTGAAATAAAGTTTATTTGTTTGAAATGTTCAAAATTTGTTAAATATTAAGATAAAAGTAACAAATTTTTTTTTTTTTAGATTTGAAATTTTTTCAAGTTTGTGAAATTGAAAAAAAAAAATTGGTAAAATGGCAATTTCTCGAATTCGAAATTATGTTCGAATTTTCGAAATTAAGTTTTTTATGTTAAATACTTCAAATGTTCAATATTTTTTTAAAAAAAATACATTTTTAGAAATTTTTACAAATTCGAAATTATGTTCGAATTTTCGAAATTCAGTTTATTTGTATAAAATGTAAAAATTTATTAAATTGTTTAATATTCAAGATAAAACAGAAAAATTTTCTATTTTTTTTTTTTTAAATTTCGAAATTAAGTTCGAATTTTTGAAAATTTGAAATTTCAAAAGTTTAAAATTCATTGTAATAAAATTTTTTTTTAATTTTTAAGATAAAACGTATTCATTATTTCGTTTTTAAAAATTCGAAATTAAGTTAGAATTTTGTATTTTACAATGTTCGAATATTTAAAACTAAGTTCGAATTTTCGAAATTAGTTAAATAAGTTAAAAATTGCTTTAAAATCACAAAATTTTATTGTTTTTATAACATTTCAACTTGAATTTAATATATTTTACATTATTCGAATATTCGAAATTAAGTTCGAATTTTCGAAATTGGTTAAATTATTTGAAAATTGATTTGAAATCGTAAAATTGGAACATTTTAACGAAAATTCAATATATTTTATAATGTTCGAATATTCGAAATTAAGTTCGAATTTTCAAAATTTGTTAAATAAGTTGAAAATTGCTTTAAAATCATAAAATATTATAGTTTTTAGAACATTTTATCGAAAATTCAGTATAATTTGCAATGTTCGAATATTCGAAATTAAGTTCGAATTTTTGAAATTGGTTAAATAAGTTGAAAATTTGCTTTAAAATCGTAAAATTTGATTGTTTTGATAACATTTTAAGGCAAATTCAATATATTTTACAATGTTCGAAATTTCGAAATTAAGTTAAAATTTTCGAAATTATATTCGAATTTTTGAAATTTGTTAAATAAGTGCAAAATTGATTTAAAATCGTTAAATTGTGTAGTTTTTATAATATTTTAACGATAATTCAATACATTTTGTAATGTTCGAATATTCGAAATTGAGTTCGAATTTTCGAAATTGGTTAAATAAGTTGAAAATTGCTTTAAAATCGTATAATTTTATTGATTTATAACAGGTCAACGAAAATTCAATATATTTTACAATGTTCGAATATTCGAAATTGAGTTTGAATTTTCGAAATTGGTTAAAAAAGCGGAAAATTGCTTTAAAATCATAAAATTTGCTTGTTTTTATACCATTTTAACGCAAATTCAATATATTTTATAATCTTCGAATATTCGATTCGAATTTTAAAAATTAAATTTTTCAAATTTATTTCATTCGAAACGGTGTATTGATATAGAAAACAATCATAAACTATTAATTATAAATAGAAAAACACTTAAAACAACAATAAATAATTAAATATTAATAAATTTAAGCCTGAAAAAATGATAATAATTGATTAGAAAAAAAAATGAAATAAACAAACAAACCTAATCTTTACTTTTATATGCCTGCCCCCCAAAACAAAACAAAAAAACAGCACCACCAGCACTCGAACTATGAAAACAAATACATAATCAGTCACTTTCAGTTAAGGCCATTTAAAATTTCTAGACATTGCAAAAACAACTTAAAAAATAATTTGTATACAAAATACAAATAAATAATAGCTGTGATCCGACACGTTGAAATTTTAGAATTAATTTTTTTTGCTTAATAGGGAAAAGTAAAGGAACATAGCTAATATATAATTCATTTGTTTACTTTGTATACAAATAATCCTCCTCATGTGTAGATTTCAAAATAGACATTTAATTTATACGTATTGCCTAAAATGAACTGAACTTTCCATGTGCGTCATTCGCCACCAGATGAAATGTTGTGTGTGTGTTGTGTGCTGTGTGCTCTTGATCGTGATGATGATGATTATGATGATGATGGCCTGGCCTGCCTGCCTACCTACTACTTCCACTTGTAGGTTTATCTCTTCGGCTGTTCATTTGTCTGTCTGTCTTGTCTATCTATCTGTTCGATTTCTGCATGTCATGTCTTCTTTGGCATTCTTTTTTTTTATAAATTTATTATTGAAACGTAATAAATTTAACAGAAATAAATTGAAAAATATTGTAAAATTGAAAATTAATTTAAAAAAAAAATACAAACTAATTTTGACTTTCTTTTGTTTTCTTAAAGCTGTGGGAAAATTTTCAAAAAAAAAAAAAAAAAACAATTTAATTTATTCTAATATACAACACAAGTAAAATAAAGAAATTTTGCCAAGAATTATTAATTTTCTTTGTGAAAATGTTTTAAACAAAGCGTGTTTGTTTCTGTTACTATAATAAAGCGGTCAAAAGCACTATAAATCATATTTGTTTTAATTATTATTTCAATACTCAATAAATTTTTGAAATTCGAAAATGTTCAATTTTCTTTTTCATTTTCCCTGTTCTCTGATGAACTAAAATTAGAATTCTTATGTACGTTTTCTAATTGTTTGTATTTCTCATAAAGTTCATTGAATTTAAATCAAAAATTAAATGTTTCGAAATAAAATGTTGTTGATGTTAAAATTTGTAAATCCCAAAAAATAAATCTATTTCGAATATTTCCTAGAATTTTGAAAAAAAAAAATTAATTCTATTTCGAAATATTTTTTTAAAATAAATTTAAAAAAAATCAGAATATGTTTTCAATTTTTGAGAATTCTAACATGAATTTCATGTAAAATTTACTTTATTTTGTTGTAGTTTACATATTGTAAATTATTGTAATATTTTTCACATTTCGAAATTTTTAAAATAATGTTAAATTGATCAAAACCAGTTTTATTGTAGAGTTTAATGCATGACAATGATACAAAATAGAAAATTTCGAAATTTTTGTAAATACCGAATTTTCGAAATTCTTAAACTAAATAAAATTTACTTAATTTTGCTGTATTTTAAATACTTATATATATTTTTTTCAAATTTAATATTTTAAAAATTTTCCAAATTTTTCGAAATTATGTGTGAATTTTCAAAATCTAATTTAGTGTAAAAGCGTTTAAATTAATATTAGTTCATAAAATCATGATATTTATAGAATTTTGTAATTTCGAAATTAAATTCGAATTTTCGAAATTCAATTTTTGGTGCACAAATTTTCGAATTCTTCATATTCAATAGAAATTCATAAAATTATGAAATTTGGCGGTTTATGTAATTTCGAAATTTAATTTTAAAAATTTTTGATGTTAAATAATAATTTAAAATTTGGTAATTTGTGTTATTTCGAAATTAAGTTCGAATTTTCTAAATTGTGTTTAGTTTTTAAATTCTAGTTTATGAATTTATTTCACAAAATATTGAATTTTCGAAATTGTGTTTTATGGCTTAAATATTTTAAAATTCTTCATATTCTTGTGAAATTTGGTCATTTCGTTATTTTGAAATTAAGTTCGAATTTTCGAAGTTAAGATATATTTTTAAAAATGTGGAAATTCATAAAATTTATTAGTTATTTTTATAAACTGTTTCCATAAAATTGTTAAATTTGGTAATTTTTTGTAATTTCGAAATTGAGTTTGAATCTTCGAAATTATGTTCGAATTTTCGTAATTAGCTAAATTTTAATTTGTTTCGTAAAAATATAAAATTTCTTAAAATTTTCGATTTTATATTCGAATTTTTCAAATCTTAGTTTCAGGCCTTAATATGGTTCAATTCATTAATTTTAACGCAAAAACTTTATAAATTTCATAATTTTTGTTAAAAAATATTGATTTTAGTAAAATTTTTAAATTTTCGAAATTAAATTCGAATTTTCGAAATTCGCTGTAATTTCTTAAATTCATAATTGTTGGTAGGAAATCGATAAAATTTATTAAAAAATGTAAAATATCTTGATATTTTTGAATTCGAAATTAAGTTCGAATTTTTTAAATCTTAGTTTCAGGCCTTAAAATGGTTAAATTTATTAGTTTAAATGCGAAAACTTTATTTTATAAATGAAGCAATATAAAATTTCCCAAAAAAAAATTTAAAATGTTGATATTTCTAAAAAAAATTTGATTTTTTTCGAAATAAAATTCGAATTTTGAAAATTTTAAATTTTCGAAATTAAATTTGAATTTCATTATATTTGGTACGATTTAGAAATTATCTGTATTTCGTTAATGAGTATATTTTATTTTGCAAATTGGTAAATTCTGATTAAATTTTTTCTTTCAAATTTTTCAATATTGAGAAAAATCTTTAACATCTTTCAACATTTCTAAATTAAAGTTAGAGTTTTTAAAATGTTCAGTATTGAGTTAAATTTTTTCAAATTATGTTTGAAATCTGTGGTTTTTCATTAATTTTCAAAATAATCATTTAACAACATTAAAATTTAATCTTCAAAATTTTAAGTATTGTCTTGAAATCTCTTAAATATTATTTAAAATCTGTTGGTTTTTCGAAATAAACATATTTTTCTAATTCCAAATTAAGTTCGAATTTTAAAAATTTTCAGTATCGAGTCAAATTTTCTCAAATTGTATTTGAAATGTTCAATATTGTGTAAAATCTTTAACATTTTGCTTCAAATCTATTGATTTTTGAGTAAATTTCAAAATAATCGTCTTTAAAAATTTCGAAATTAAAGTTAGAATTTACAAAACTTTCAGTATTGAGTGAAATCTCTTAAAAGTGTATTTGAAATCTGCTGGTTTTTAATTAAATATAAAAAAACATATTTTTCTTATTGCAAATTATGTTGAATTTTCAAAATGTTCAGTATTAAGTCAAATTTTCTCAAATTGTGTTTTAAATCTGCAGGTTTTTCATTAATTATCAAAATAATCTTTTATCAACATTTCGAAATTAAAGTTGGAATTTTCCAAATTTTAAGTATTGACTTGATATCTCTAAAATTTTATTTGAAATCTGTTGATTTTTAATTGAATATCGAAATAAACATATTTTTCTTATTCCAAATTAAGTTAGAATTTTCAAAATTTTCAGTATCGTGTCAAGTGTTGTATTTAAAATGTTCAATATTGAGTAAAATCTTTAACATTATGCTTCAAATCTATAGATTTTTGAGTAAATTTCAAAATTATCATTTTTCATCATATTCGAAATTTCAAAACTTTCAGTATTGAGTGAAATCTTTAAAATTTTATTTAAAATCTGTAGGTTTTTAATTGAATATAAAAATAAACATATTTTTCATGTAGATTTTTCATTAATCTTTAAAATAATAATCTGTCAACATTTCAAAATTAAAGTTGGAATTTTCAAAACTTTCAGTATTGACTGAAATCTCTTAAATTTTATATAAAATCTGCTGGTTTTTAATTGAATATCGAAATAAACATATTTTTCTTATTGCAAATTAAGTTCGAATTTTCAAAATTTTCAGTATTCAGTAAAAATTTTCTCAAATTGTATTTGAAATTTTCAATATTAAGTAAAATCTTTAACATTTTGCTTAAAATCTGTAGATTTTTGATAAAATTTTAATAAAACCATATTTCAACATTTCAAAATTAAAGTTCAAATTTTCCAAATTTTTAATATTGAGTAAAATTTTCTCAAATTGTGTTTGAAATTTGTAGATTTTTCATTAATTTTCAAAATAATAATCTTTCAACATTTCAAAATTAAAGTTGGAATTTTCAAAACTTTCAGTATTCAGTGAAATCTCTTAAATTTTATTTAAAATTTGTAGGTTTTTAATTGAATATCAAAATAAACATATTTTCTTATTGCAAATTAAGTTCGAATTTTCAAAATTTTCAGTATTCAGTACAAATTTTCTCAAATTGTATTTGAAATTTTCAATATTAAGTAAAATCTTTAACATTTTGCTTAAAATTGTAGATTTTTCATAAAATTTCAATAAAATCATCTATCAATATTTCAAAATTAAAGTTAGAATTTTCAAAATATTCAGTATTGAGTCAAATTTTTTCAATTTATTTTGAAATCTGTAGATTTTTTTTTTTATTAATTTTCAAAATTTCGAAATTAAAGTTGGAATTTTAAAAATTTTAAGTATTGACTTGAAATCTCTTAAATTTTATTTAAAATCTGTAGGTTATTAATTGAATATCAAAATAAACATATTTTTCTTATTCTAAATTAAGTTCGAATTTTCAAAATTTTCAGTATTCAGTAAAAATTTTCTCAAATTGTATTCAAAACTTTCAGTATTGAGTGAAATTTCTGAAATTTTGTTTGAAATCCGTTGCATTTTAATGAAATAAATTTTCAGAACTTTCAGTATTGAATAAAATCTTAAAAATGTTGATTTGAAATTGAAATTAACAAAATAAACATCTTTAAAGTAATCGGAATTTTAATCCAATTTTCGAATATGCCTTAATTAACTCGATTTGAATGGGTTCTGTTGTATTTATTTAAAATCGTACTACAAAGTCCTTCTCATTAGCTGATTCTAATAAAATATAAACGAGATAAAAGAAAACATTTGTTTAAATAAATTATTGTTTTATAATCTTTTAATTGCAATACTTAATTTATTTTTACATTAAACGTTTTATATAACAGGCCACCGCACAGTTCTATATAACGATCACACAAGAATTATATGCACAATACACACATTCAATCGCCTTAATTTATACATACATACATACAATTACACATAGAGATATAGTTTGTAAAGAGAAAATAAAAATAAATAAAATAAATGTATCTTATTTCAATTGTAATAATATTAAATTAAAACTGCGCAGTTTTTTATTTGTTCATTTAAATAAATACTAAACTATATGAACATTGCATTGAAAATAAACATATTTATATAAATTGCCATAAAAAATGAAGCACTTTTAAATGAATGTTGTTACACTGTGTTATAAGAAGGGGGGATTGAAAAGGCTGCAAAGTATGATGATTGGGAAAGGCAAATGTCCAGTTGATAATTTTTTGTTTTATATTAAAAACAATTTTATCTTTAGAATTAAAATAAAACATAAATTATTTTAATTACAAGCTATTTACTGTAAGGAAAACATGCATTTTCTTGTTGATACAAAAAATTCTTTTGTTTTCACTTTTTTTTTTTTTTTTTGAAAATTTTATTTAAAATACATGACCGCGCGTTTTTTCATATTTATGTAGATAAATATGTTTTTGATTTGTTATTTATGTTGTTAAAGAGGAGAAGGAGGTGGGGGGACATTTGTTTTTGTTTACATATGTCTTTATTTTTAACAAAAGCGTGACACTGTCTTATACAAAATTAAGAGTGGGTGTTTATTTTTTGTTCAAATTAATAAATATTGCGTATAAATTTCTTATCACTATTGTTTATTTTTTAAGAAAAATCATAATAATAATAACATGTGGCCTAATTTGACTTTTAATTTCTTTTTATTTCAGGTGGCCATAATGAACTTACCCGCTATAGCAGCGAAGATGTATCGGGCAATGAATCTAGTGAGGCTTTAAAAATGACCGAAACCGAGCGTCAGGCCAATTTCAATCGCCATAAGGAGGAGATGCAAAAGAAAAGACGTAAAAAGAAGCGTACCTCTTCTTCTCTACACTCGTCTACATTTCAAGGTACTAAATCATAAAAATAACTACATAAAAAACATATTTTCAATTCTCTCCTATTCATTTTCTTTTTGTTTCTTCATCTCAGAGTTATATAAACTTACTGGCGAGATATTGGGCGAAGGCGCCTATGCTTCGGTGCAGACGTGCGTTAATATCTACACCGATTTGGAGTATGCCGTCAAGGTGATTGACAAAATTCCCGGGCATGCCCGGGCACGTGTTTTTCGCGAAGTCGAAACATTCCATCATTGCCAGGGTCATCCTGGTATTTTGCAATTGATTGAATTTTTCGAAGATGATGAAAAGTTTTATTTAGTTTTTGAGAAAATCAACGGCGGTCCTTTGTTGACTCGCATTCAGGAGCATATTTGTTTTTCGGAACATGAGGCTGCCCAGATTATTAAGGAGATCGCTTCTGGTTTGGATTTCCTGCATAAAAAGGGCATAGCTCATCGTGATCTCAAGCCTGAGAATATTTTATGCGTTTACCCGGATAAATTGTGTCCCATTAAGATATGTGATTTTGATTTGGGCTCTGGCATCAAGTTCACCACCGACATTTCGTCGCCGGCGGCCACGCCACAGCTATTAACACCAGTAAGTTGAGAAGAAAAAAATTAACAAAATACATAAAACATAAAACTCGAGAGAGAAAAGAAAATGAAAATATGAAATTTTAATCATTTTAATGCTATTTTTAATATTAATGTTAGTTTAGGAATTTATAAAACAAAAAAAAATTGTGATTTTCAAAATTTTGAAATTCAAATTTTTCATTAATGCCTAAATACATGAGGAAATGTTCATGTTTTCCAAAAAATCATAAGTTGGGATCAATGAAATTTACTTTTCTGTTAATTAAAACCTAAATTCTTAACTAAACATTTTCATGATTTTCAAAATTTTAAAATCGAATTTTGAATTTCAAATATTTGACGAAAAAATTTTTTATTTCAAAAACTTGTTATACTTATTGCACTCGTTAAACAATACTGCATTAACTCAAAAAAGTGTTCAGAAGAGACAAAAAACTGTTTTATTGATGCTTAAGAAAGTTTTCTTTAACGAAAATTCCGCAATATTAAGAAAATCCATCAATTCTTGTATTCAGCTGCATATCCATTTTATTTGTTCATTTTCAGCAAATAGTGTCATGTATTATTTTTTGCCAAAAAAATAAAATAAAAAAATTTTGAGTTAATACAGTATTGTTGAACGAGTGCGATATGATGATTAAAAACAAATATTTAGTTTTATTTTATTTGATGCTGGTTGTAAACAATATCAACGAAAAGTATGCTAAAAACAAGTCAAGTCGTCATTAAGCTCTTTTGAGAAAAATTTTTGCCATGTGTGACCTCTACCTTTAGTTGAGAAAATATAATTTTTAAAGCGATTTATTAATTTTGTGCCTTAAAATTATAATTTTAATGATTTTGCAAATTTCGTTATAAAAATCGAAAATTTCGAAATTAAAATTTTTGTTGGTTTAATTAAAAACCTTAAGAGATTTTAATTTTTAAACCGATTTATCAATTTTTTTGGCTAAAAATTAAGAATTTTTAATGATTTTTAAAATTTCAAAATTAAATTCGAATTTTCGAACATTCATTTTTTTTATTTCAAAATATCAAATTTTTATTAAAAACAAGAATAATTTGTTTTTGTTGTGCTAAAATTTAATGTGTTCAGGGACGGTCCCTGGTTTAATTTTTACAAAATTCGATATTATGTTCGAATTTTCGAACTTTGAAATTTTGTTGAAAAATCATAAAATTTTTATTAGAAACAATTTTTAATTCAATTTATATAGATTTTTATAAAAAAAAAATATGTTTTTAAATTTTTTCAAAATTTGAATTTTCGAAATTAAAATTTTTTATTGGTGAAAATTGTTAATTCAATTAAAATAGTTTTCTTTTTATTAAAAAAATTAATTTTTTTACAAAATTTGAAATTAAAAATTTTGTTGAAAAACAATAATACAATTGTTGCAAACCAAAACATGTTTACTTCAAATTAAAAACATAGTTTAAAAAAAATTTTACCTCAAATTCGAAATTAATTTCGAATTTTCGAACTTTAAAAACTTGTTCTAAAAGCATATAATTTTTTTCTTAAATAATTTAATTTTAAATAGTTTTTTTTTTAAATTAAATTATTTTGCTCTTTATAAAAATTCGAATTTTTGAACATTAAAAATGTCTTGTAATATTCATGAAATTTTTCTCAAAAACAACATTATTATGTATGCAAATGTTAATTTCGAAAATTCGAACTTAATTTCAAAATTAAAATGTTGTTATTCAAATGAGCTTTAAAATTTTCAAGATTTTTCAAATTTCGAAATTAAGTTTAAATTTTCGAACTTTATCATAAAATGTTTGCTAAAAAATAATTTTTAGTTTTTGTTTAAAAAAAAAAAAAAAAAAAATATTTTTTACAAAATTTGAAATAAGTTCGAATTTTCGAAATTTTAAATTTTGTGCCCAATAACGTAACATTTTAATTATTTCCTAGAAAAAATATAGTTTTGTGCGTAAAACATAAAAATTTTCCAGATTTTTCGAATTTCGAACTTAATGTTTTAAGACCATAAAAGGTTTTAAAATTATAAAATATTTGCTTAAAATGATTTTTAGTTCATATTAAATAGTTTTTATTTTGAAAACATTAAATTTTTATACTTTTTTACAAAATTCGAATTTTCGAAATTAATTTTTTTTTCCAATTTTTGATAAAAATATTTAATTTGTATTTTTGCACAAAAACAGTAAAAATTAATACTTTTTCACAAATTTCGAAATTCAGTTCAATTATTCAATTATAACATTTTAGTAAATACATTTTTTACTTTTTTTTTTTTGGAAATTTGATTTTTTTTTTTTTTTTTTTGGAAATTTGAATTTTTTTTTTTGGAAATTTGATATTTTTTTTTGAAAAATTAAATTTTTGCTAAAGAAAACTATTATGTCTTTTGTTTACAAATAATTAAATTTTACCACTTTTTACTAAAATCCAAATTAACTTTTAATAATTGAATTTAGAAATTCTGAACCAATAACGTAATTTTTTAATAAAAAACAAATATTAATTTGACACACAAAACGAATAAAGGTGGTTTGAAATGATTAGTTTGGCTTATTTTCAAAGTTTCGTAATTAAGTTCGAATTTTCAAAACTAAAAATTTTAACTCAAAATTTAATTTTTTTTTTTTTAAATCATAAAAATTTTCAAAATAATTATTTTAGCTTATCTTCAATGTTTTGATTGAAATTATGAATTTTCAAAATTAAAAATTTGATTTGTTTTAAAATTAAAAATTTGTTTGAATTTTCGAAATTGAAAAACTTCATTTCAAAACTTAAGATTTTTTTATCTTAACCTTTTTTGTATTCTTTGTTGTTTTTTTTTAGGTTGGCAGTGCTGAATTCATGGCCCCCGAGGTGGTCGATCTATTTGTCGGCGAAGCCAATTACTATGACAAACGTTGTGATTTATGGTCTTTGGGTGTTATAGCCTATATATTGTTGTGCGGTTATCCACCATTTTCGGGTAATTGTGAACAAGATTGTGGCTGGAATCGTGGTGAAAATTGTCGCACTTGTCAAGAGCTGTTATTTGAGTCTATACAAGAAGGTAAATTTAAAGAAAATTAAAGAAAAATAAAAGATTTTTATTTATAATTAATTGTTTGGTTTCAAAAGGACATTTTTGTTTCCCCGAGCCTGAATGGGATGACATCAGCAAAGAGGCCAAGGACTTGATAAGCGGCCTATTGATTAAGGAGGCACCCAAGCGTTTAAGTGCCGCTGCGGTATTAAAACATCCCTGGATAAGAGTATCCGAAAATGAACCTTTAGATAGTAAGAGAATGGAAAATAGACGTAAAGCTTTAAGGACACCAGGAAATATAAGACGGTACTAAGATTTATATTTGAAAAAGAAAGAAACTTTTTTCTTAATATGTATTTTTGTTTGTTTAATTTTCTTACAGCAATCAATCGGCACGTGAAATTTCACAATTTGCCGAATCTGCTATGGCTGTGAAGCGTGTTATATTACAACATTTCTCCATGCGCTACGACTATATGAAAGAACGTCCCAACATTTATCAACCTTCACAAAATGGCGTTGAACAAAATCCCGATTTTTCCACATTTAAGAAAAATCGTTCAACAAATTCCAAAACCTTTTTGGCGGGCGGCCCTGCCAGCCGTAATCGTTCGACTTATGGACGTCCCGGTACTTTAAGTTCCCGACAATCAATTAATAAATATGCCAGCACTAATGGTGGTGTTGGTGTTGTAGGATCAGGAGCAGGAGCTGGTGGCGGTGTAGCTGTAGCAGGCGGCCCTGGTGGCGCCTCACGTAGCGGCTCTTCGGTTTTTAATACTTCAGCAGCATCACGTTCTGGTGGCTTTTGCATTTTAAATGTCCACGATGAAGACGAAGATGATGAAGTATTGGAAAATTTCGGACGTGTAGAAACGAATGATGGAAATGATGTGGCGGAGCCTAACAATGATTGGCGTTCGTATTATACTGGCGATGAGGAGGATGATAATGAGAGTAATTATCGTACTAATTGGCGTGATCTAGATGACTATGATTACGATAATGAGGGAGATGAAGATGATATTGATGAGGAGGAGGAAGATACCTATAATCAGCAAAACTCTTCATTTGTGGCACCAGAACCCGAATGTCATTTGGTAGAGGGACCTGGAATTTACAAAAGTTCTTGGATAACAGAATCCGATGATGAATATAATCCGGATTATGATGAAAATGAAAAATATCATAATCACAATTATAATGAAGATGAGGAAGATGAATATGAAGAGCAAGAGCATGAAAATGATGATGATGAAGTAGATTTTGCTAATAAAAATCAGAAGCAAAGTGTTGTTGATTATGCAGATAATGAGGAAACTTATATGCAAGATAATGAACACAAGGTTGATGAAGAAAACACTAATAATGATGATGAAGAAGAAGATGAGGTGTTTGAAAAGAAGCAAGAGTTTCTTAAGGAAAACTCTATTAATAAGAATATCGAAATATTGGAAAGTATTAGTGATTTAAAGGCAATGCTACCTGATGTAAATGATGAGACTGGCAATAATCATAAAATTGATCAAATCAATAAACATGATGATAATCTTAATGATAATGAACAGAATGATGAAGAAAATGATGAAAACTTTAAGCCACTTAAGGCTAACAAACCCCAAAATGAGGAGGAGGAGGAGAAGGAGAATAATAAAAATTTAGAAGCTTTTAAGGAGCAAAACGATGCCGTACCACTTAATGTACCTATCATTAATGTAATTAAATGCCCACCACAAGAAATTAATACTAATGAAAATGTTAAAGTTAATGATGATGAAGAGAAAGAGAAAGAAACTAAAATATATAAAGCTCCTACACCACAGGCTTCTATCTTAAAGACTCCCACTAAACAGCAGCAGCAGCCACAAAAGCCTTTAAGCCAGCAGAGGAAATCTCCAGTTTCCCAGCCACGCACGGTTTATTTTGCTACTGATGATAACGAGTTGGAGGAGGACTACGATGATGAAGAGGAGGAAGAGGATGATGATGTGGATGAGGAAGTTTTCAAAAAGCCTTTCCTCTACAACAACTATTCACAACGTCAAAGGCAATATTCGAAATATCAACAGCAGCAACAGCAGGACATACACAAGCGTTACATTTCGAATAATTTGAAACAACAACAGCAGAAACAGCAGCAGCAGCAGCAACAACAGCAGCAGCAGCAGCAACCCATAGAAAATTGGCGTCAACGCAACCATCAGCAACAACAACAACAACAGCAGCAACAACAACTGGAACAGCATGTCAACTCAAATAATCTGAAGAATTTCAAAAACCTAGACAATCAATCATATCGTAAATATCGTCCCAACAACGGAGCCAACTACTATGGCAATCAGCATCGCAACTATTTGGGCAGTTTCTCACACAGTGGCACTCAACAACAAGAGCTGGAGGAGCAAGAACAACAGCCCATCCACCAACCCCCTCAAACACGTTCCAAACCCTACATGTTGCCCAACTATTATCATCAACAAAACAACCACAACAATAATAGTAGTAATAATAATAATCGCCATAACAGTGCCGGTAGCAGTGGTGGCTCTCCACCCTCAGACACTGAACAACACTCTTTCAAAAACTCATCGCCCAATGGCAACCATGAGATACGCAACTGGCGCCAGGATTGCATCTATTCTTCGGTGCGCAATTGCAACATGCAACGCAATTCGCCCACCCAGCAAATGTATCAGCAGCGCAAGTGCTACTCCCAACAGCCCCAAATGCAGCCAACCTATCGTGTCAATCCCCAACGCATTGGCTCCGGACGCTTCCTCTACAATAATCTTAATAATATGGATTATAATTCTACGCCACTAAGCATTGGTCTCTCACCACCCAGTGAAAGTTTGTTGCTACAAAGACGCTCGCAGCGCATTAACAATACCTCGGTTAATGGTCTCTCCAACTCACCACCCTCTCCTCCACCACCACACACTCACCACTATCATCAGCAATTGCAACGCAATGGCAACGATTTATTAATCAATAATTCCAATGAATATTGCCAACAACAGGCTACCGCCAGTGGCTAAGACAACACAACATCAGGATTATTAATAAAAAAAAACACCACCACTTTCCCCTCCTCCCCCCTTAAGATCTTAAGAAATTATAGATTTTTCACTTTTAAAATCTAAAAAAAAAAAACAAAACTATTTCCCTTACAATTTCTACTGTTTCTTTTTTATATCTACCCTAATCAATGAAATGTTTTTCTTTCTTCTTAAAATTTTTTTATTTGAAAATTTTAATTTATCTCTCTCTTTAATTAATTACCCACAACATCAGCCAACAACAACTATATATTTAAAAAAAGGAGTTTTTATAAAAAGCTTTATGTGAAAAGCTTTTGTTAAATATCTATAAGAAAAAAGTTAAAGAAAGCTCTTGTTTTAAAAAGCTTTAAATGAAATAATGTTTCTATTGTTTAGAAAGAAAACAAAAACAAATTCTATATACTACATATATATATATTTACAATACATATATTTTGTCGAATAAAAATGTTACGAAAAAAAAAAAACAAAAAAAAAAAAATAATGATAACCAAAAAAATGCAAAAAAAAAAAAACAACAAGAAAACCGAACAAAACAATGTTTTTATTTTTTTTTTATTTCAAAACCTTCTCTCCTCATCCATCCATACATGCATTAATTTAAAACATTCATTTTTCCATTATGTACACTTTCAAACGGGCGGCATAAACTATTATCATTTTCATTAACATCACAATTTGAAATCACTTATCAATCAAGTATAAGTTTACTTCCGTTGGAGTTGTTTTTCTTTTTTTTTTATATTTTTTTTCTAAAACTTTCTCGTCTACAAATAAAGCTTTTAAGTGTTAAATAAAAGCTGAACATTTGTCTTTATGTTGTGTGTCACCCACCCACCCCATGATGATGGCTAAAGCTTGAAGAATTTTATTAACAAGTAAAGCTTTTTTAAAAGCTTTAACACCATACTTTCTCTCTCTCTCCAATTGGCTTTTAAATCCATTTTATGTCAATTTTTAGTTTTGATAAAAGGTTTCTTCTTGATATTCGACACTTTATAGCAAAAAACAAGAGCTTTTTTGCTATTTTTATCACCTAAAAAAGAATTTTAAAAGAAATTAGAGAAATTAATTAAAAGCTTTTCACACATAAAACTTGCAATTGAGTTTAGGAAATATCTATTTTTAAGTGTTTAACTTTAATGTTAACAAATCTTTATTACCACATATGCGCTGCTTGCAAATCTATGATTTAGTTATTAATGGATTTTGTCTAGTTTAAATAACATTTAGTTAGTTTACTGCTATAAAAGACAAGACTATGTCTACAAAGAAAAGCTTTAATTATGTTTAAGATATCTTCATTTCGTAATTAAACAAGCATGTCGGAAATTTATCACAACTTGGTTGGTAGTAGTTAGTGGTTTAAAGAAAACTCCCAGCTTTTTGTTACAAAAAGCTTTACAAATGTCTAAAATTAATCTTAACAAGTGGTAGCTATATAGTTAAAAGAAAAAAGCTTTTTATTTAAGTTTGAAATATTTGCAATTTCGTATTCGTTAAGAGATTTATAAAAAGCTTGTGAAATAGCTTTTTAAAAAATGGTTGTAAAAGCGCTTTTCAAGAAAGCTTTTAAAAGAGCTTTTTGAAATAACTTTAAAAATGCTTGTAAAATAGCTTTTTAAAAAAGGTTTGTAAAAGAGCTTTTTAAGAAAGATTTTAATAGAGCTTTTCAAGAAATGTCTTAAAAGATATTTTTTAAGAAATCTTTTAAATGAGCTTTTAAGAAATAGCATTTTAATAAAGTTTTAATGAAAATTTTAAAACGAGATCTGTTCAAGAAAGCTTTTAAAGAGCTTACCAAGAAATATTTTAATAAACCTTTTAAGAACTTTTGAAAAAAGCTTTTAAAATCATTCGAAGAAAGGTAAAGAGCTTTTAAAAATATTAAGCTCTTTTAAGCTTTCTGCAAAAGTTTGTTTTAAAATGTTCATAAAAACTTTATAAGAAAAGCTTATTTAAATATTTCTTAAAAAGTTGTTTTTAATTTTTAAGAAGCTTGTTATAATACTTTTCAAAAATGGTTTAAAAGAGCTTTTGAAAAGAGTTTAAGAAATATTTTAAATAAGCATTTTTTATAAAGTTTTTATGAAGATTTTAAAACATGAAAGCTTTTAAAAGAAATTTAGCAAGAGATCTTTTTAAGAAAGATTTCAAAAGAGCTTGAAAGAAAGATTTAAACACTTTACCAAGATATATTTTAATAAAGCTTTTACAAACTGTTGCAGAAAACTTAAAATAGCTTTTCAAGAAGGATTTCGAAAACATGAAGCTCTTTTAAACATTTTTTGAAAAGTTTTTGAAACCTATATTAAAATATTTTTTTGAAAAGCTTTTTTAAAATTTTGAGAAAGTTAAAATACTTTTTAAAAAAGGTTAAAGGTTTTGGAATAAAGCTTTCCAAATAGCTTTTGAAGAAAGCTTTTATAAGAAATTTTGAAGAAAGCTTTTATACGAGATTTTGAATAAAGCTTTCCAAATAGCTTTTGAAGAAAGCTTTTATTTAAAATAGCTTTTGAAGAAAGCTTTTATTTAAAACAGCTTTTGAAGAAAGCTTTTATTTAAAATAGCTTTTGAAGAGAGCTTTTATACGAGATTTTGAAGAAAGCTTTCCAAATAGCTTTTGAAGAAAGCTTTTATAAGAGATTTTGAAGAAAGCTTTTACAAGAGATTTTGAAGAAAGCTTTTATAAGAGATTTTGAAGAAAGCTTTTATAAGAGATTTTGAAGAAAGCTTTTATAAGAGATTTTAAATAAAGCTTTCCAAATAGCTTTTGAAAAAAGCTTTTATATAAAATAGCTTTTGAAGAAAGCTTTTATTTAAAATAGCTTTTGAAGAAAGCTTTTATTTAAAATAGCTTTTGAAGAAAGCTTTTATTTAAAATAGCTTTTGAATAGAGCTTTTATAAGAGATTTTGAAGAAAGCTTTCCAAACAGATTTTGAAGAAAGCTTTTAAAAGAGCTTTTGAAGAAAGCTTTTAAAATAGCTTTTGAAGAAATCTTTTAAAAGAGTTTTTAAAAAAGCTTTATTTTATTAATAAAAACAATTTTTCAAGAAAAAAAATCTTATGGGAGCTTTTTGAAAAAACTTTTTCAGAGAATTGCAAAAAAATATTGTAAGAAAGTTGTTTAGAAAGCTTTTTATAGAAATAATTTTTTGTGTCAAAAAGCTGTTGTGTATGAAACTTTTATTAGAAAACTTGAAAAAGCTTTTTAAGCAAGCTTTTGAAAAGTGTTTCTGAAATCTGTTTAAAAGCTTCTTGGAAAAAAAAACTTTGGAAAATTAAATTTTCGTGAAAGCTTTTGGGACATTTTTTGATAAACTTTTATTAAGAGGAAAAGCTTTTATTTAAGAAAGAATCATCTAAAAAAAAATGTTAATAAAATTGTTTTTCATTAAAGCCTTATTTTTAATTTTAAAAGTTTTTCATCAGAGAATTAAGCTATTTATTGGTATAAGAATATATTTCTAAATAGCTTTTTCAAGCAAACTTTAATATAAAATTCCACTAAAGAGCTTTTTGAACAAAATATTTAAAGTTTATGTTGTGAAAGCACTTAAATCTGTTTCAAGAAAGCTTAAACGTTTTTTAGAAAAGCTTTAAAAAGCTTTTCTTAATAAAATGGTTTGTAAGAAGCTTTATTGTTTCTTAAGAAATGTTTTTTTTTTTTTTAAAGAAACTTCTAAACAGAAAGCTGTTGGTTAGTTTTTCTTACGGAATTATTTTAAGATTTTCCAAAATAAAAAGCTATTTCTTTAAACCCACACATAACGTTTGTATTATCTATTACAAGTTTAGACATACATATTTTAAAATAAATCAGGCGCCTTAAACTCCTTTTTTTAAATATCATACTTTAATATTATTTATACAATTTATAAAATCTATAAAAACAAAAAAAAAAAAAAAACAATTTTCATAAAATTTATATCAAATTTATAATTTGCTTCTAAAATTTAAATTATTACTTCATATTTTATTAGTTGCTTTAATAGCAATTTAATCTATCTAAAAAAAAATCACAATTACACTAATTTACAAACATTTTATATAATTTAAAACTAATTATGAAACTCTTCTCTAAAAACCATAATTTGTTTTTAAACAAAAGAAATTAAGAAAATTTCTCCTAAAAAAAAAACAAAAACAAATTTCCTTTCCTTTTAATTATTATTGTTTAAAAAAAAGCAAATATTGTAAAAAACACCCACCCAATTTAAAACTATATGTTAAAATTTATTTTCTTTTTCTTTAAGGAAAACTTGTGAAAATATTGTAATAAGGTTTTTTTTTTTTTCTTTTAAATATTTTCATAAGTTTAACTGTTTAAAATTGGTTTAATTTATACACCAATGTAAAAAATGTTTTAATTTTCCAATTACTTCAAACTATTATCAGATTTATAAATTAAACTTATATAAGAAGAAAAAAGATGAACAAAAGAAAACCATGTAAAACATAAGTTTAAAACTACTTTTTGTTACAATTAAGTGATTGATTAATGTGATGTTATTATAAAAACTAAAAACAAAAAAAAAAAAAAAACAAAAAATCTTTAAAGTATCAAACAAACAAATCCAACTATATAAGATCATATTGTCATTATTAAAAACAAAACTTTGTTTTCTTTTTATATATAAAAAAAAACAAACGGAAAAAAATAAGAAAAAAAACTAAAAGCAAAGAAATATATCGAAAAAAACAAATTCCTGAACTCAAACAAAACTTATGTTATTTAATTATATCTACTACTTATTGTCCAACGATTTGTGGTTAACAAATTGTAAAATGTTTTAATTTTTTTTATACGAAAAAGTTTTGAAATTGTTAAAACCAGAGTCCCTTTATTTCTTTAATTCTTTCAGTTAATGTAGGGACAATTTCTTTAAGTTTTTGGTGTTTTTGCATAAGTTTAAATAAAACTGGACTCAATTTGTAGTGAAATTAAGAGTATTTGTTATCTTATAAAACAGAATTATCAGTTTTTAATGAATATTTTTATAAATGTGTGTTTAGCTCAAATTACAAAATTTTGAAAATTCGTATTCTTTACAAAATTTGCTTTAAAAGTAGCAGATTTAAAAAAGTATTTTGTAAGAAAAAGCTCTTTAAAACCCCATTTCATTATCATTAAAAAAAGCTTTTTTTAGCTAAAGTGAAAAACAAAAATTTAATAAAGTTTTTAAACTAAATTGTTTAAAGCTTTTTAAGAAGTGGCATTCTGATAAAAAAAATTTTTAGAAAGCTTTTTTAGCAAAATTAAAAAACAAAAATTTAAAAAGCTTTTTTAAAAAAAGGCATTCTGACAAAAGCTTTTTTAGACAATGCTTGCTAACTTAAGCTTTTGAAGATAAAACTGTATTATCAAAGGCCTTTAAAGAAAAAGCTTTTTAACAAATGTGTATTAAACAAACATTTTTAACAAAAAATATAAACAAATCAAATTTCTATTGATTTTTTTGACAAAATTTTTTTTGCTATCAATAGCTTTTTAAGAAAAAAACTTAGTTATTTAAAACTTTAAAAAAAGCTTTTTTTTAAAAATACTTTTTTTTATTAAAAATGCATTTTAAGAAAGTATCTTAAAAAAAGCTTTTTTCTAAAAGTAAAAAACAAAAATTTAATAAAGCTTTTTAATAAAATGCATTCTGACTAAAGCTTTTTTAGAAATTATTTGCTATCTTAAGCTTTTGAAGAAAAATCATTGTTATCAAAGGCTTTTAAAGAGAAAACTTTTTAACAAAATAGCAAAAAAAAAAAAAAAAAAAAAATTTTAAAAATCAAATTTTTATTGATTTTTAAGAAAAAACTTTATTATCAAAAGTGTTTGCTAACAATAGCTTTTTATGAAAAAATTTAGTTAGTTAAAACTTAAAATGACTTCTAACAAAAAGCTTTTCAAATAAAAAACTTTTTTTATCAAAAAACGTATCTTAAAAAAGCTTTTTTTAGCAAAAGTAAAAAACGAAAATTTTATAAAGCTTTCTAACAAAAGCTTTTTAAGAAAATTCATTCTGACAAAAGCTTTTTTAGAAAATGCTTGCTAATAACTTAAGCTTTTGAAGAAAAAACATTGTTATCAAAGGATTTTAAGGAAAAAACTTTTTAACAAAATATTAAACAAAAATTTTTTAACAAAAAATTTTAAGAAATCAAGTTTTTATTGATTTTTTAAAGAAAAGCTTTTTGACAAAACTTTGTTATCAAAAGCTTTTTGATAAAAATGTTTGCTAACAATAGCTTTTTAAACTTAGTTATTAAAAACTTTAAATGATTTTAAAAAAAGCTTTTGAAAAAAAAAAATTTATCAAAAGCTTTTGAAAAGCTAATTTCCAATCAAAAGCTTTTTAAAGGCATAACAATTTAAAACAAAAAGGTTTAATATGAAACATTACATTTAGCAAAATGCTTTTTTTAAGTAAACACTTAAAAAAAGCTTTTTAAACTGAATCTTAAAAAAATTTAAGAAAAATGTTTTTATCAAAAGTTATACAGAAAATGCATTTTTCATAAAAGCTTTTAAAGCTTTAAATTTCCTTTTTAAGAAATGCTTTTAAGATCTTTATAAAGAAAAGCTTTTTGAAAAAATTCTTACAAAAATTAATTTTGTGAAAATGTTATGGAAAAGCTTTCGAAGTAACTGGCTTTTTAGCTACTTGAAATAATAATTTTTTTTTAGAAATATCATTTAAAAAAATGCCTTTTAAGAAACAAAAGTTCAATTCATTTTGATACTTTTTAAGACTTAAATTTCATCAAACTGTTTTACGCAATAGTCCCAAGTTTGGTTAGAATTATATAATCCGTTTGGAAGATACCGTAAGACGGTCCGTACTTTCACATTCCTCCGCTTCATGTACATCCACAACAACGATGGGCCCACCTTTCATGATCTCAGTTCTCTTGTTGGATGTTTTGCATTGTCATTATAATAGAATTGCCTTGACTTTTGATTCGATTCACGAATAATTATGTCGCATATTTCGTCTGACATTATCATTTGGAAGATTTCTACAATGGTTAAACATTGCGTTGGCCATACTGTACACACTTCTGAGAATGTTGTGCATACGGAAGCTTACAGGTTGTGGTTGTATCGAAGACCAAACATTACCATCTCTGGCAGTAAAACATTCGTCAGTTACAATTGGTGCATTTTCAAGTTCATCCATTAGAATGGGCATCTGTGATTAGTTTGCGATGCTGATGCGCAGAAAATTCATCAGCCATTTTTGTGATGCTTGATTGATGGTATTGATTTCGTATTTCTTTTTATGATATTTCAGTATTATTATTTTTATACCCTTCACCAAGAGTGGCAAGTATACAAGTTTGTCATTCCGTTTGTAATTTCTACTTTTTTCATTTGCGACCCCATAAAGTATATACAGTGGTGGCCATGAGGTTAGCACACTAGCTACTTGCTATTTTTAAACGCAAATATATCCTATATTTCTTAATTTTTTTATGATATCTTTTGCATGCGTGTTACTTGTCCTTCAAAGATAACGTCCCATCATGTCCAGCATTATTCCTTTATATATATTTTGCGTTTTTCTATCCAGAATAGAATAACCTCAAAAAAACACTGGACAGTATTTTAGCACAAAATAAAAAAGTTTATTCATATTAAAAAAGTAACAAAACAAAAAAACTTATTTCACTAAAAACTTAGTACTTAGTTGGATACCCTTTATTTTTTATCACAGCTGCTAGTCTCCTTGGCATACTTTCTACAAGGGCCATACAGCGATCCACTGAAATATCATTCCAAGCTTTTTCTACTTCTTTCCATAAATCGGCCAAATTTTTAGGCTTTTCTCTCATTATATGCTGCTCCACATCATTCCAAAGGTTCTGAATAGGATTGAGATCGGGAGATTGGGCTGGCCATTTTAACACGTCGATATTGTTCGATTCCAAGCAACACCTCACTAAGCGTGAGGTGTGTTTTGGATCATTATCTTGCATAAATCGCCACCTAAGTGGCATGTTGTCCTCTGCATAAGGTATCATTGTATTTAGAAGTATATTCTGGTATACATACTGGTCCATACGAGTATGAATCTTTTTTATAGGACCAACACCATACCCAGAAAATGCTGCCCACACCAGCACATTACCCCCACCGTGTTTTATTGTTTTACTGGTGTACTTTGGATTATGTTGCATGTTCGGAGGACGCCTTACATACCTCATACCATCCGATCCGAATCTACAAAATTTAGATTCATCACTCTAAAGGACATTTTTCCAAAAAATTAACGTCTTTTCCAAATGCTCACGAGCAAAGGACAACCGAGCTTGTATGTTCTTTTTTGAAACATGTGGCTTATGCTGAGAAATGCATCCACGTACATTTTTTTCATTAAGTCTTCTTCTTATCGTTCTGCTGTACACGTTGATACCATATTTTCCTGAAATTTCTCTCTGGATTACGGTGGAGCTCTTAAAAGGATCTCCGACAGAGGCTCTGTATATTAAAGTGTCCTCTTTACGTGAAGTTTTTCTGGGCCGAGGAGCCTGTATAACATTTTTAGATGTTTTATACTTCTGAATATGTCTTAGTGCATTATAAACCATCTTCCTGGAGCATTCCAAAGTATAAGCAATCTCACTTAAACTTGTTCCTCTCGAGTTCATTTGTTGAATAATCTTTCGCTGTTCCTCTGTACAAAACTTTTTTTAGCCATTTCTAAATAATGTTTATTAAGTCAGTTTTTCTTCCTCATTGATTAAGTAATACCTAAACTTACCAATTAATATTTATACCCTCAAAAAACTTTTAAAAAATTTAATTATACTTATATGTGCTAAAATTGTGTCCAGCTTATTTTACATATTACTGCACTAAAATACAAATTTGAAAGAGAATAGCGATAGAATGCAAAAAAATAGTAACGGGACTTATTGATCACACCATAAACAACACTAATTACCAAAAACTGTAGTTTATAATTGCAATGAAATGAAATAATTTGCTTTAGAAAACAGCAAGTATGAAGTGTGCTAACCTCATGGCCACCACTGTATATTCTGGATCTTTATAGATATCGAAGTCGATATAGCCATGTCCGTCTGTATGTTGAAATCAACTTTCCATAGCCCCCAGTAACTCACAAACATATTTTATACGTCAATATATCGGGAACTCTTCCGGCTCGGTCGCTATTTAAAATCGAGAAAATCGGCATATAAATAACAGAGATATAAGGATAGAACCGGGACAACCTCGATTTTTGGTCTATATCTGGATTACTAAGTCATTAATATAGACAATATGAATATCTAATGATAGATATTTCAAAGTCCATTGCAACGATTTATATAAGGCTATAGTAATTTGGACCTACAATGGGTCAAAATCGGAAAAGATTATTTTTTAAACAGAAATTTTTTTAAAAACAATTTTTGGAAAAATATTAAAAAAAAAATTGAACACAATTTTGAAAAAAAAATAAAAATTTTAAATTTTGAAAAACAATTTGAAAAAAAAATTTTTTTTTTTCAATTTTGAAAAACAATTTTGAAAAAAAAAATTAAATTTGTTTACCTAAAAATATTTAAAATTTTTATTTTAAAGTATAATTTGTTGAAGGGTATATAAGATTCGGCATAGCCGAATATAGCTCTCTTACTTGTTTTCTAATAGTTTTTTTTTTTTATTGGATAAAAGATGACTTTCTTAGAATTTTCCGTAGATTGCGTTTCTGCTATATGTTTTTTTACTTTTTGATCGTTCATACAAATCGACCCAGCCTAATATACACATATACGTGTGTCTACCTATACAACCACTTTTTTGTGGTCCTTCGTGCCTGGGATCTTTCCATAAAATACATTAAATTTATCTCCAAGTTGTAAAAAATGTGTGGGGTTTCTTATTCTGTAGAGTTTAAAATGTGTGTAAGCCTTAATTTCTAGCTGTGGTGGTCCTTCGAACCTCAATTGTGGTAATTTGAAACAACTGTTTTTGCTAAAATGGTCCTACGAGCCCAATATTTTTTCATAAAACTGTTTAACAGCACAATTATGAATAATGATTCCTCGGGAGTTTTTTTTTTCCTATTCAAATTCAATGGGAATTTTTTATTCATAATTGGGCTGAAAATCTAAGCACCTAACTGCAAAAGTTAATAAAATGTCGGAAGATTTTTGCTACAAATCTGTTCTTTTTTAAGGTATATTTATTGAGTCCAGTTTCTCTTAAAATTTTTGTATATTTTTTAATGAAATTAAGAAAGTCTAACGGCATTCGTAAATGCGGTTAATTTGTGTTCGGGATATTTTAGCATTTAAAGATAAAATGATGAGAAGATTTAAATATGAGTGACTAAAATGAGTGGCTAAACATTTGACATAAAGCAGTGATGCCAATAAAATACTTTTTTAAACGCCAAAGTTTTTAAATTGAAGCCATATTACAGCATTTACGAATGTTTTCAAATCTATTAAAAGAGATCCAAACTTTTTTTTATAAATTTATAAGGAAATTACAAACAACTAATAATAAAACTACATACTATTTTTTATACTAATTGTAATGAAATTAAAAGCGAGCAACAAGTAAGAAACATATAAAAGGAAAGTGAAGGTGTAAAGATTTTAATAAATTGAAGTTTAAGTTAAGTAAGAAAAAGAAAACAAAACAACACCACCTTTTACTTAAAAAAAGAAGAAAATTTAAAAAAAACATACGCAAAACTTTTCCTCTAACAACTTGTATTTTAAACTTGAAAAAAAGAAGAAGATTTAACAAATATTAATAATAACAAAAAATCAATTAGAGGCTTTATTTGTTTTATTTATTTCTCTTATTTTCAAAACTCTCTTTTTTCTAAAGAAAAGAGGGTTAATAATATTAAACTTGTGATATGGTGCTTTTTTTCTTTAATTTTCAAAAATTTTCTTTCTTTTTTTTTATAAAAAAAGCACAAATATTTGTTAAAAAATAATATATTTAAACAAACAAAAAAACACTGAAAAGTAAAGACCTCAAGTATAAAGAAAAAAATGATAAAAAAAGAAACTATAAAATCTATATAGAAATAAAATAGAATTTGTGCCATGGTTAAAAAACAATATAAACTTTTTAAAAGTTTTTATTCCATTATTAGTTTTTTTTTTTTTTTGATATAAAACAAATCCCACAAACTAAAATCATTCAAAAGAGAAATTATAACAAAAAAGTCTAAAGAAAATTTAAAAAATTTCTCTTAAAAAAAAAAACAAAGTAATTTCGTAAATGCAGTAAATTTTTAACTTCAAATTGCTTACACGTTGCTGTAATTACTGCATTTATGTTGTGCATTGCCAAATTTCTCATTTAACCATTAATTTTATTAATATTTAACACTCTTATTATTATTATTATGTATATGATAAAGAACTTCCACATAAATGTTTCTTAACAAATCAAACAAACAAACAAATAATTCCTTCATAACTCAAATATATAAATATAATAAGCTTAAAACAATACCTATAAATCTGTTTAATAAGCCAAGAGAAATCTAAGATTTCCTTAGCAATTTTTTATCTAAAACAGAAACTATGATTTTTAATTTGGAAGTATATTATAACTCAGTCAACGGAAATTTAAAGCACTGATACAAACTAGAACTCCAAAAGTTTTAAACAATTTCAAAACATTCTTATTTTGATACTTAATTTCTAGCTGTGGTGGTCCTTCGAACCTCAATTGTTGTGATTGGAAACAACTGTTTATTAATAAAGAGTTTTTGCTAAAATGGTCCTTCGAACCCAATATTTTCATAAAACTGTTTAAATCTAAGTACCATAGTTAAACTTATTTGTAAAGTTGATAAAATGTCGCAGGTTTCTTATTTTGTAGTGTTAAAATTATCTTTAAGACTTAATTTCTAGCCTTGGTGGTCCTTCGAACCTCAATTGTTGTGATTTAAAGTAACTGAACTTTACAAATAAGTTTAACTTTGAAAAAACGTAAAGTATTTCGATGTAATTAACCTCCATTGTTGTGACTGGAAACAACTGTTTATTAATAAAGAGTCCCTGCTAAAATGGTCCTTCGAACCCAATATTTTCATAAAACTGCTTAAATCTAAGCACTAAACTGCAGAAATTGATAAAATGTCGCAGGTTTCTTATTTTGTAGTGTTAAAATTATCTTTAAGACTTAATTTCTATCCTTGGTGGTCCTTCGAACCTCAATTGTTGTGATTTAAAGTAACTGAACTTTACAAAAAACTTTAACTTTGAAAAAACGTAAAGTATTTCATAAAATAGGACAAATGTAATCACCAAACTCCAGAAGTTAAAGAAATAAGTCTACAATTTCTTAATAAGTAGAGTTTAAATTGTCTTTGAAAAATTGGTCCTTCGTGCCTCGGATTTTTCCATAAAATAGATAAAATTTATCTCAAATTGTAAATAATTTTTAAGGTTCCTTATTTTATATTGTGTGGTGGCCCTTCGAACCCAATATTTTCATAAAACAGATCAAATTTATCACTAAACTCCAAAAGTTATAATAAATGTCAAAGGTTTTTTAATTAGTAAATTTTTAATTGTGCTTAAGACTTAATTTCTAGCTGTAACGGTCCTTCAAACTTCAATTCATTCGATCGGAAACAACTGGTCCTTCGAACCCAACATTTTCATAAAACTGTTTAAATCTAAGTACCAAACTCCAGAAGTTAAAGAAAAAAGGCTACTGTTTCTTGTTTTGTACAGTTTTAATTATCCTTAAGACTTAATTTCTAGCTGTGATGGTCCTTCGAACCTGAATTAATTTTAATTAAAACCACTGTGCATTAGCAAAGATTACAACTCAAAAATAACTCAAACTATTTCACCCAAAATAACGAGTCGATGGGATGGAATATTTTTATAGCTCCTAAAACTTAATTACGAACTATGGTGGTTCTTCGAACTTGAATTGATTTGATTAAAAGCAACTAATCTTTAGAAAGAATTGCAAAACAAAAAAATTGAATTACAAATGATAAATATTGAAATACAATTTAAGTCATTCAAGGTCCTTTGAACTTCAATAAAATTAAAGCTTAACTGCTTAGCCAAATGGTCCTTCGACGCAAATATTTTTCTTTTTTAGAGTTAATATTCAACTGTGCTGGTCCTTCGCACCTCAATTGAATTGATTTAAAGAATAAGTGTTTCCTAGCTACTTTTAAACACAATTTACTAGGAATGTCATGTTTTTATTGTTTATTTTGGTCCTTCGAATCTCAATTGATTTGATTTAAAGAGCAAGTAAACACTACTTTTAACCACAATTTAAAGCAGAAAAGGTCATTCGAATCGCTTAAAATTATACAAATTCTGTAATGAAAAAAATGATCATTAAGCTACTTACACACGGTTGTCATAAACATGCTCAGAAAATGGCTAGCTTAAGCTACGTACACACGATTGTCATATTCTTACAATGTTGTCAGAAAATGTTCAATAAATGGTTTACATCCATATGTTTCAATATAAGTTCTCATGGTTGTGTTAACCATTTTCTGAGCATGTTTCTGACAACCGTGTGTACGTAGCTTTAAAGCTATTTTAAAAAAAATATTGTTTGTACAACTTATAAATACATTTATATCCATATAACAAACACCATGAGCTGGGTTTTCAAAACTATCGAAATTTCTCATCAAATCCGGGCACATGATGGTCCTTCGAACCTTAAAACTTTTCAATTTGATAAAGAACCATACTTAAAAAAGTCTTTTGAATTTATGAGCTGGGTTTTCCAACCTTAATACCTTTCGAACTCATCTGAAAATTATTAATTTCTCATCAAATCATGGCACATGATGATGGTCCTTCGAACCTTAAAAATGTTTAATTCAATTTAATAAAGTACCATAAGTAAAAATGTTCAATTCTTTTGAATTTATGGCTTAAATTTCCATTTGTCATCCATAAATAGCTGTTATTACAATTTCATGAATGGTTCGAAGGACCATGTTATCAGCACAATTGAAAATTCAGCGAAATCAAATTGGCAACCAGAAATTTATGGTTGCCATCTGGCAACGCAACTGAAGTTCGGTTGCCATCCATAATCGACCCAATAGATTTCGCTTAATTTCCAATTGTGCTGATAACATGGTCCTTCGAACCAGTCATGAAATTAAAATAACAGCTATTTATGGATGACAGTAAATCATTAGGATTAAATAAGGCAATGTTCATAATAAACTTAAATTTATGCATTACTGATGTACAGACCCGTAGCTTTGCTATTTGAAAGTGCAATAAAGCTTGCGTGGCAAATATAAGGAGCATCACTGACCTGGCTTGCCTAGGAAAATGTTTGAGGTAAAGCAGTGATATGTTGAAGGTAAAGCAGTGAGATATTTAAGGTAAAGCAGTGAATTTGTGTTAAGACAAACAAACATAATGTAATTTGAAATCTTGTCTTTAAAAACCATTTAAAGTTGACTGAGTATAAATAACTTCTTCTTAATAACACAATTCCTTTACAACAAAAGCCAATAAATTATATTAAAATAACTTTAAGTTTAATATTCTTTTCAATTTAAAGCAAATCAAAATATATATATTTAAAACAAAATATTAACAAAAATAATCCTTTAAACACCTACAAACACATACATTATCCTTAAAACACTCTACTTTATATTTCAAATAAAAATAAAAAAAATAAACATACAAATTAAACGAACAAATATGAAAACGTTTCGTAACGAAACTTTTATAATTTTTGTTTTTATTTAACAAAGAAATTTTATAAAATTAAAAACAAAGAAAAAAGAAAAAAATACGTTGTTTTGGTTGTTTAAATTGTTTAAGTAAGATCTTATAAAATGTGTTATTTAAAAACTATCATTAAACTATTAATATTTATTAACTTACTTAACAAACCTAATTTCCCTATATAAATCAATATAAAAGCAATATTGATCAGACATTTGTTTTTATGTTTTGAGTCCTAACTCACTCTCTAATCATATACTTTATTAGAAAACCAACTTTATAAGATCGCTAAAAAAAAACAAAAATTATTAACAAAAAAATTAAAGAAAAAACAAAGAAAATATCTTTAAATACAAACAAACAAAAATATATATTGTTTTATACCTTAAAAATTATATATGGCTAAAAAGAAGCGAGAAATAATAAACATTTGAAATAAAACATAAAAAAAAACTGGAAGACAAGAAAAAAACTAAAGGAAAAATCGATAAAAAGTTATAAAATACTCGTATATGAAAAAATACAAAAAAAAAAAAAAAAAAAAACTCAATAAAGTGAATAAAAAATATCTTAAAAAAAAAGAAAATGTATTTAATTTTAACAAAAATCGAAAGGAATTAATGGATATATTTAAAATTCCAGTTTTTATTCACAATAGGGGTGAGTCTATTGTGAATAACAATTGGAATTTTTGTTCCCCTTTAAGGGAAAAATGTTACTGTGAATATCCAGTGAACAATCAAGCATGCTATCAATTCTCAGTGAATGTAAAAAAAAGAAGAATAATTGAAAAAGAATATAAAAATCAAAGAAATTTTTGTTCAACAATATAAACGTGTATAAAAGTTAAAAAACAAAGAAAAATATCTAGTATTGGAGTGATAATTTGATTCCACAAAATGTTTAGAATTGGAACAATAATTTTATTGCAAGAGGAGGAAAGCAAGCACCAGCGAATTGTTCGTTGAGGTTTGCGGCACGCATCTGACTCCCTGGAATTACCCCATACATTGTATTGTTGAGCAATATATCAGTTTGTGCCTTATTAAAGGATCTTTAGCCCTTAAAATACATTTTATTTTAAGTAGTTATAAGAAGAACTACTTACATGTTCCGTTCCCAGCTAAAATAAAGTGAATTGCGAATCATTCATCCCTATCGGCAATAACATGTGAAATTTATGTTCCCATGAAATATCCATTTCCCTCGAAGCGAAAATTGCTATCGTGCTATTCCCATTCGTGCTATTCCCATGAACTTTTCATTCCAAAAGTTGATTTTGTTTGTAACCGCTGTTTGTTATTTACAAAATTCCATCTAAAACTTTCACATCATGGAGAATTTTTCACGTGAACAAAGTTGATGAACGAAAAATGGGAATCGGGAACATATTTCATGTGAACTATTGATTCACGATAGACATCTATGGCCGCTGTCAGCAGTCAAAGTTCAGAATTCCCTATTGGAATTGCCTTTATTTGATGGTAATACTATTTATCGTTTAATTTTTATGCTTTCAATGAGGTTCGAAGGATCATTACTTCCTGAAATTGTGGGTAAATGAAGTGCTTTTAAATTAGAGTGAAATTGTGGAGAATTTATTAATTCCAATTATTAATTCTCCATAATTTTATTCTTATTTATAAGCACTTCATTTACCAACAATTTCAAGCTCAAATGGTCCTTCGAACCTCATTGGAAGCTTAAAAATTAAACTACAAATAGTATTAACATCAGATAAAAAGCCTTCCAATAGGGACTTCCTAACTTTGACAGGTGGTAGCGGCCATATCTCTCAAATTGACTGTCATTTAATCAGTTTGTTTTCGGCAAATCACCACGAACCGATAAAGCGTTCAACAACAAGTGTAAATTATCGAAATGGGCGTTATGTTTTTCATCAAAAAATCATCTTCAGCGATGAGGTTCATTTCTGCATTAATGGGTGCGTCAAACCACATGATATCCAAGAGCGTCCAGTGCATCTCGAAGAAGTCTCTGTTTGGTGTGAATTTTGAGCATTTCTTTTTGAGAACGACGTTGGACAGGCCATCACCATTAACCTCGTCCTCTAAAGGTCGATGAATACCAACTTCTTTTGTCCCGAATTGGATGATATGGACACCAACGACATGCGGTTTTAACAGGACGGCGCTACATGCCACATTGAACATTCTGCACGAGCGATATGAGGGCATTTGCATCCCCGTGGAGCAGCCTGCTCCGAGCGGAGACCTAAGCCGGCTAAACCCAGCCGCCGATAAATTTTAAAAAGCCGTTTGGCTTGGCGTCTTTGATAAAAGTTTCTTATGGGTCGATTATGTTGCGTTGGCACAAATTTCTGGTTGCCAGTTTGGCAACGGAAATTATAGCTGCTAGTTGGTATAACAAATACCATTTAGTCAACTGACAACGCAACAGAAATTCCATAATCGACCCATTAGTAATTCTATAATATTTTCGGAATTTTACTTTTGAAATTTTTATTTTTTTAGAGTTTAAGTAGTTATTTTTTAGTCGGCTGATAGCCGGCATAGAGCTGCTGTTGACCTTTTTTCCATAGTAGATTCAATAATTTTCAAAATTTTACTTTTAAAATTTGTGTTTTTTTAGAATTTGAGAAGTCAGTCGGTTCAGAGCCGACTTATAGCCGCCGCCGACCGTTTTTTGGAGTCAGCCGCCGTAAAATTTTGTCGGCGCAGGTCTCTGACGTGGAGCTGATGTGAACTGGCCAACGAGATCGTGCGATTTAACCCCTTTAGACTTTTTCTAGTGGGGTTTTCTTAAGTCGCAGGTCTATGCGAAATAGACACAAACCACAGCGGCCATCGAAGACAACATAACCCATGCCATCGATTCAAATTCAGCCTGACTTATGCGCCAGAGTAATGGAAGCCGCGACATACATAATGGCATCGATAGGCCTTTCAAACGAATAACAAATTTCGATAATATCTCACTCAATTTGTTTTATTTAAATTAATTTATAATAAAAGTAAAGTATAATAAAAGATTAAACTGTTGGACATGAAGTTATTTACCAAAATTTACCATTAATAAACATAAGCAATAAATAATCATATTTCACCTTCAAAAATCCAGTAATATTTCCTCTAAAGTGAAAGTTTAGCATTGGAAAAATCATTAATTGACATCACAGCTAAAAGTATTTTCAGATGTAATAAGATTAACTTAGATATCTTCATTGGCTTAAGAGATATAGAGCTGAAACTTGCTATGCTTAACAACAAATAAATAAACTTTTTATTTTGGTTACTAAAACATATTACCACGTCTACTTTTTGTCTTATTATAGGATCAAAGTATAAATTTAAGAAATTCTCCCAATGGAAGTGTCATGTAAAACAAAAAGTACGCTAAATCTAAAAACTGGGAACGAAATCTACAACATACCGTTTATTTTGTTTAATTAGCTTTAGTAGTTTACGAGTAATATTCTTTTAAAGACAACCTTTATCATATACCGCCCATTTTATTTGGACTAAGAACAGGTTAAATTAAAATCAAATAAATCCTTCAGTTGAATAGATGTAAAATTGATATTTAACATAAACATAGACAAAGATATCTAATTTCATTACCAATCGAAATAATTTTATAATTACCCACTACATAAGAAATATTCAAGTTTAAAGCATAAAAGTACAAAATACTCAAAGTGGGCGTGGCTTACGAACAAAATAAGTCACAAATTCAGAAAGCTGACATTCTACTCCATCATATAGAAAAAATTTTATTTAAATATGTTCAGTAATTTAGAAGCTATAAAGTTTTAAAGAATTTCATTAACAAAAATCCACCTTCTATACAATTTTGTTCGCCTGGTGGATCAAGAAAATTTAGCAAATTAGTCAACTGACAAAAAATCAAAAAATGTGGTTTTATATTTATTTTGGCATTTGTTAGATATCTCTGCTGTTTAAAAAGATTTTGAGCTGAAACTTGGCAACAATGTTAAGAAGGAAATGTGCTTTAATTTTGTTAACAAAAAATTTTTGCCATGCCCACTTTTCCAACATTTAGTAGGATTTAAAGTATAAAAATGTAAATCTAGCAAGGTGGGCGTGGCATTGGGATGAAAAATATACAAAAATTAAAAGCTGACTTTCCATTCTATCATATAAAGGAAATTTCGTTTTAATATCTTTAGTGGTTTAAGAGTTATAACCTGATCAAGAACAGCATTATCAGTTACCGCCCACTTTTATTTTGACTAACAACCTATTAAACCAAAATCATATAGCTCCCTGCGATGAGCAGCTATAAAACTGAAATTTACCATAAATATAGAAAAGGACTGCCGCTTTCATGTTCAATAAAAATAATTTTATAATTACACATCCTATAAGAAATATTTCAGTTTAAAACATAAATAAACAAAATACTTAAAGTGGGCGTGGCTTACGAATAAAATAAGTTACAAATTCAAAAAGCTGACATTCTACTCTATTATACAGAACATATTTCATTTAAATATCTTCAGTAGTTTAGAAGTTATAACGTTTTAAAGAATTTCATGAACAAAAATCCACCTTCTACACAATTTTGTTCGCCTGGTGGATCAAGAAAATTTTGCAAATTTCAAAAATCAAAAAATGTGGTTTTATATTTATTTTGGTATTTGTGACGTATCTCTGCTGTTTAAACAGATTTTGAGCTGAAACTTGGCACCAACGTTAAGAAGGAAATGTGCTTTAATTTTGTTAACAAACAATTTTTTCCACGCCCACTTTACCAACATATATAAGAGTTTAAAGTATAAAAATGTAAATCTAGTCATGTGGGCGTGGCACTAGGAGAACAAAATATACAAAATCTAAAAGCTGACTTTCCATTCTATCATATAAAGAAAGTTTCGTTTTAATATCTTTAGTAGTTTAAGAGTTATAGCCTTTTCAAGAACAGCATTATCAGTTACCGCCCACTTTTATTTTGACTAATAAACTGTTCAATCAAAATCATACAGCTCCCTGGGATGAGCAGCTATAAAACTGAAATTTACCATAAATATAGAAAAAGACTGCCGCTTTCATGTCCAATAAACATAATTTTATAATTACACACCGTTTAAGAAATATTTAAGTTTAAAACATAAATAAACGAAATACTCAAAGTGGGCGTGGCTTAAGAACAAAATAAATTACAAATTCAGAAAGCTGACATTCTTCTCCATCATATAGAGCAAATTTCATTTAAATATCTTCAGTAGTTTAGAAGCTATAACGTTTTAAAGAATTTCATGAACAAAAATCCACCTTCTATACAATTTTGTTCGCCTGGTGGATCAAGAAAATTTTGCAAATTTAAAAAAATCAAAAAATGTGGTTTTATATTTATTTTGGTTTTTGTTAGATATCTCTGCTGTTTAAAAAGATTTTGAGCTGAAACTTGGCACCAATGTTAAGAAGGAAATGTGCTTTTATTTTGTTAACAAAAAATTTTTGCCACGCCCACTTTTCCAACATTTAGTAGGGTTTAAAATACAAAAATGTAAATCTAGCAAAGTGGGCGTGGCATTAAGACAAAAAGTTCCACAAAATCTAACAGCTGATTTCTCACTCTATCATAGAAAGAAAGTTTCGTTTTAATATCTGTAGTAGTTTAAGAGTTATAGCCAGTTAAAGTACAGCATTATCAGTTACCGCCCACTTGTAATTTGACTAAGAACCTGTTAAATCAAAATCATATAGCTCCCTGGGATGAGCAGCTATAAAACTGAAATTTACCATAAATATAGAAAAAGACTGTCGCTTTCATGTCCATTAAAAATAATTTCATAATTACACACCCTATAAGAAATATTTAAGTTTAAAGCATAAATGTACAAAATACTCAAAGTGGGCGTGGCTTACGAACAAAATAAGTTACAAAATCATAAAGCTGAAATTCTTCTCCATCATATAGAACAAATTTCATTTAAATATATTCAGTAGTTTAGAAGCTATAACGTTTTAAAGAATTGCATGAACAAAAATCCACCTTCTACACAATTTTGTTCGCCTGGTGGATCAAGAAAATTTTGCAAATCTTAAAAAATCAAAAAATGTGCTGTTTAACAAGATTTTGAGCTGAAACTTGGCACCAATGTTAAGAAGGAAATGTGCTTTTATTTTGCTAACAAAAAATTTTTGCCACGCCCACTTTACCAACATATATAAGAGTTTAAAGTATAAAAATGTAAATCATGCAAAGTGGGCGTGGCACTGGGAGGAAAAATATAGAAAATCTAAAAGCTGATTTTTCACTCTATTATAGAAAGAAAGTTTCGTTTTAATATCTTTAATAGTTTAAGAGTTATAGCCTGTTCAAGAACAGCATTATCAGTTACCGCCCACTTTTATTTTGACTAATAACCTGTTAAATCAAAATCGTACAGCTTTCTGGGATGAGCAGATATAAAACTGAAATTTACCATAAATATAGAAAAAGTCTTCCGCTTTCATGTCCATTAAAAATAATTTCATAATTACACACCCTATAAGAAATATTTAAGTTTAAAGCATAAAAGTACAAAATTCTCAAAGTGGGCGTGGCTTACGAACAAAATAAGTTACAAATTCAGAAAGCTGACATTCTTCTCCATCATATAGATCAAATTTCATTTAAATATCTTCAGTAGTTTAGAAGCTATAACGTTTTAAAGAATTTCATTAACAAAAATCCACCTTCTACACAATTTTGTTCGCCTAGTGGATCAAGAAAATTTTACAAATTTAAAAAAACCAAAAATGTGGTTTTGTATTTATTTTGGTATTTCTGACATATCTCTGCTGTTTAAAAAGATTTTGAGCTGAAACTTGGCAACAATGTTAAGAATGAAATGTGCTTTAATTTGTTTAACAAAAAATGTTTGCCACGCCCACTTTTCCAACATTTAGTAGGGTTTAAAGTATAAAAATCTAAATCTAGCAAAGTGGGCGTGGCACTGGGAGGAAAAATATAGAAAATCTAAAAGCTGATTTTTCACTCTATTATAGAAAGAAAGTTTCGTTTTAATATCTTTAGTAGTTTAAGAATTATAGCCGGTTAAAATACAGCATTATTAGTTACCGCCCACTTTTATTTTGACTAATAACCTGTTAAATCAAAATCATATAGCTCCCTGGGATGAGCAGCTATAAAACTGAAATTTAACATAAATATAGAAAAAGACTGCCGCTTTCATGTCCAACAAAAATAATTTTATAATTACACACCCTTTAAGAAATATTTATGTTTAAAGCATAAAAGTACAAAATTCTCAAAGTGGGCGTGGCTTACGAACAAAATAAGTCACAAATTCAGAAAGCTGACATTCTTCTCCATCATATGGAACAAATTTCATTTAAATATCTTCAGTAGTTTAGAAGCTATAACGTTTTAAAGAATTTCATTAACAAAAATCCACCTTCTATACAATTTTGTTCGCCTGGTGGATCAAGAAAATTTAGCAAATTTCAAAAATCAAAAAAAATTGGTTTATAAACCTTATTGGTATTTGTTTAATATCTCTGCTGTTTTAAACGGGTTTAAGCTGAAATTTGTCATACATGTTGAGAAGGAAATAAGGTTTTTATTTTTGTTACTAAAATGTATGCCACGCCCACATTTTGTGTCTTTATTAAAGTCTAAAGTACATATATGAAAATATATTAAAGTGGGCGTGGCATTTTGACGAAAACAGTTTCATATATAAAAATTAACTTTAAACTGTTTAAAATACCAAAGATTTCGTGTTAATATCTGTTATAGTTTTCAATTTATAACATGTTAAAAAAAATCATTATTAGTTAACGTCCACTTTTATTGTTTACTTAAATTGCATTTAAACATTATTGATTAAATCAAAATATCTTGTTAAATTTTAATTTTAATCAACTGAAATTTGTTATACTAATTGAAGAGAAAGTCAGCTATTAGTTACATCACAAATTATTGCGTAGAATCCATGTGTGTAGGAAATATTCAAGTTGAAATTATTTTTATTAAAATTTTCCAAAACTCTACACTCTTTTATATAGAACCTCATAAACTATTAAAGTTATTAAAAGGAATTTTTTGTATATTATAGGGATTAAAATCAGCTTTGTGATTTTAAATTATTTTTAAAACCAGTGCCAGTAAATTTATATATTTATACTTTTAACCCTAATATATAATCGAAAAGTAGGCGTGGAAAAAATTCTAAATTTACAGATAAAAACCCAATTCTTTAACTACTAGTATGACAAATTTCAGTTTGGTAACTATACAACTAAAGAATATATTTGGTTTTGATTAAACCTGTTTTAAGACAAAATAGAAGTGGGCGGTAACTAATAATGATTTTATTTAACAGGCTATAACTAGAGAACTACTTAGGGTAATAAAACGAACTTTTCTTTATATAATAGGTAAGGAAGTCAGCTTTCAGATTTTGTATATTTTTTCTTCTTAGTGCCACGCCTACTTTGCTTGATTTACATTTTTATACTTTTAACCATAAAATATGCTACAAAAGTGGGCGTACCAGAAATTTTAGATTAACCAGCTAAAAACCCATTTCCTTCTTAACCAGTATGCCAAATTACAGCTCGAAATCATTTAAAGCAGATGAATTATTCCATAAATAAAACAATAGTTTAAAATCTACTTTTTTTGGATTTTTGAAATTTGCAAAATTTTCATGATCCACCAGGCGAACAAAATTGGATAGTAGGTGGATGTCTGTTAATCAATTTCTTTCAAAACCCTATAATTCCTTAATTTTTGAAGATATAAGAATGCAATTTTGTCTATATGATAGAGCAAGAAGTCAGCTTTTATAAAATGGGTTATGTTTTGTTTATATGCCACGCCTACTTTGAGTATTTCGTTTCTTTATACTTTAAACCTTAATATTTCTTATAATAAAATATTATTAAAGAAATATTGTTCTTGGAAATGAAAGAGCGTATCCTATTCTATATTTTAGACAAATTTCAGTTGTGTAGCTATTCAAATGAGGAATATATTAGGTTTTGATTGAAGATAATTTTAATCAAAATAAAAGTGGGCGGTAACTAATAATGATTTTATTTAACAGACTATAACTAGAAAACTACTTAAGATATTAAAACGAACTTTTCTTTATATGATATGTAAGGAAGTCAGCTTTCAGATTTTGTATATTTTTTCTTCTTAGTGCCACGCCTACTTTGCTAGATTTACATTTTTATACTTTTAACCCTAAAATATGCTAGAAAAGTGGGCGTGGCAGAAATTTTAAATTAAGCAGCTAAAAACCCATTTCCTTCTTAACAAGTGTGCCAAATTTCAGCTCAAAACCTTTTAAAGCAGCTGAATTATTCCATAAATAAAATAATATTTTAAAATCTAAATTTTTTTGGGACTTTTGAAATTTTCATGATCCACCAGGCGAACAAAAATGGATAGTAGGTGGATGTCTGTTAATCAATTTCTTTCAAAACCCTATAACTCCTTAATTAGTGAAGACATATGAATGAAATTTGCTCTATATGATAGAGTAAAAACTCAGCTTTTAGAAAATGTTTTATATTTTGTTTATATGCCACGCCTACTTTGAGTATTTCGTTGTTTTATGCTTTAAGCCTTAATATTTCTTATAATTCAAGATTATTAAAGAAATATTTTTCTTGGAAATTAAAGCGTGTATCCTTTTCTATATCCTAGACAAATTTCAGTTTTATAGCTATTCAAATGAGGAATATATTAGGTTTTGATTAAACATGTTTTTAGTCAAAATAAAAGTGGGCGGCAACTAATAATGATTTTATTTAACAGGCTATAACTAGAGAACTACTTAAGATATTTAAAAGAACTTTTCTTTATATGATAGGTAAGGAAGTTAGCTTTTAGATTTGGTATATTTTTTCCTGCCAGTGCCACGCCCACTTTTCTAAATTTACATTTTTACACTTTTAACCCTAAAATATGGTAGAAAAGTGGGCGTGGCAGAAATTTTTAATAAAACAGATAAAAACCCATTTCCTTTTTAACAAGTGTGCCAAATTTCAGCTCAAAATCTATTAAAACAGCAGAGTTATTCCATAAATAAAAGAATAGTTTAAAATCCTCAATTTTGGTTTGTTGAAATTTGCTAAATTTTCATGATCCACCAGGCGACCAAAATTGTATAGAAGGTGGATGTATGTTAATCAATTTCTTTCAAAACCCTATAACTCCTTAATTAGTGAAGATATATAAATGAAATTTGCTCTATATGATAGAATAAAAAGTCAGCTTTTAGGAAATGTGTTATGTTTTGTTTATATGCCACGCCTACTTTGAGTATTTCGTTGTTTTATGCTTTAAACCTTAATATTTCTTATAATAAAAGATTATTAAAGAAATATTTTTCTTAGAAATGATAGAGCGTATCCTTTTTTATATCTTACACAAATTTCAGTTTTATAGCTATTCAAATATTAGGTTTTTATTAAAAACGTTTTTAGTCAAAATAAAAGTGGGCGGTAACTGATAATGATTTTATTTAACAGGCTATAACGAGAAAACTACTTAAGATAATAAAACGAAATTTTCTTTATATGATAGGTAAGGAAGTCAGCTTTTAGATTTTGTATATCTTTTCCTCAAAGTGCCACGCCCACTTTGCTAGATTTACATTTTTATACTTTTAACCCTAAAATATGCTACAAAAGTGGGCGTGGCAGAAATTCTAAGATAAGCAGCTTAAAGCTCATTTCCTTCTTAACAACTGTGCCAAATTTCAAATCAAACTCTTTTAAAACAGCAGAGTTATTTCATAAATTAAAGAATAGTTTAAAATCGATTTTTTTCGATTTTTTAAATTTGCAAAATTTTCATGATCCACCAGGCGAACAAAAATGGATAGTAGGTGGATGTCTTTTAATCAATTTCTTTCAAAACCCTATAACTTTTTAATTATTGAAGATATAAGAATGAAATTTTCTCTATATGATAGAGTAAAAACTCAGCTTTTATAAAATGGGTTATGTTTTGTTTATATGCCACGCCTACTTTGAGTATTTTGCTTCTTTATGGTTTAAACCTTAATATTTCTTATAATAAAAGATTATTAAAGAAATATTTTTCTTGGCAATGAAAGAGCGTATGTTTTTCTATATCTTAGACAAATTTCAGTTTTATAGCTATTCAAATGAGGGATATATTAGGTTTTGATTGAAGATATTTTCAAGTCAAAATAAAAGTGGGCGGTAACTGATAATGATTTTATTTAACAGGCTATAACTAGAGAACTACTTAAGATATTAAAACGAACTTTTTATTATGTGATAGGTAAGAAAGTCAGCTTTTAGATTTTGTATATTTTTTCTTACCAGTGCCACGCCCACTTTGCTAAATTTACATTCTTATATTTTTAACCCTGAAATATGGTAGAAAAGTGGGCGTGGCAGAAACTTTAAATTAAGCAGCTAAAAACCCACTTCCTTCTTAACAATTGTGCCAAATTTCAGCTCAAAATCTTTTGAAACAGCAAAGTTATTCCAGAAATAAAAGAAAATTTGAAATCTAAATTTTGTTTGGATTTTTGAAATTTGCAAAATTGGCCGTTAACTGATAATGCTGTTATTTAACAGGTTATAACTCATAAACTACTGAATATATTAAAACGAAATTTCTTTTATATAATAGATTAGAACGTCAGCTTTCTGTTTTTGTTGGAATTTTCTGGATAATTAAATGCATGTCTTTAACATTCCTTGTTTTCAATAATCTTTTTGTTTATTTAATTTATAGTTTACAATATAATTTTACAAATTCTTTTTTGCTATTGGTTTTAACAATTAAAATATTAACTAACTTAATACAATTTATAAATTTATAGTTATTGTTTTTATCATTTATTTATGTTTAACTATACATATAACTTAATAATTAAGTTGTTTTTTTAATTGTAGTTTGATTTAATGAATTAAAAATGTCTGCTTAATATACATTTGACATAAATATAGTATAATAAAACTATTAAAATAATTGAAATAATAATAATAAGAAATTTGCGACATTGATTCTATAAACTTTACTTTAAATTGAGAAGACTTACACACTAATAAAAACAGTTTAAACTTTTATAATTTTGGTTTCTTTTTTATAAATAAATTACAAACTTAGTTTTAGTAATTCATAAAAATAATTACTTTTTTCTTTTTATAAATGATAAATTACAAAAAATTACGTTATTATTCTTTTTTTAGAATTATGTATGTATGTTTTGTAGGTATAAACATTTTAGCTATTACGTATAGAAAGAATTCTCTTAATTGATTCTTATAGACTTGTTGTGGTTTAAGTCTAGTCCTGGGAAGAATCTCTAGTGGGTGAAGACTTTGGACTTAAATTAGCATCTATGTTAACAGATGATGATGATGCTAGTGGTGGTGGAGGTGGAGGTGATATGGAGCGTTTTCGGTTGCTGGATGGAGGGGATGGCGAATGATTTCGATGGGAGGGTGGTGAGGGTGAATGATTTCGTCTGGTGGGTGGCGGTGTAGGATGGATTTTATGTTGCATATTTTCCATTTCGATGTCAGAACAATTGTCTGAATTCGATAGTGCTGAATCCATAGAGGTTACTGTCATATTGACCTGTTTGTCGCTGCAATCTTGTGGCAGCAGTAGAGGTCTTTCAGCAGCCGATTTCTCAATATCGTTGGGATCACTCTCTTTTAATTGATTTTGTACCACGAAACTGTTGCTGTTGATGTCTTCGATGGCTTTGCGCAACTGCAAAAGAAGAGAAGAAAAACAAAATTAATTTTGAAAAAAAATTACAAAAAATCAAAATTTTTTTTAAAAAACTAATTGTTTAGAAATTTGTTGATTCATATTTCCTTTTCTTCTTTATTTTAAAACCTAAGAACGTGAAAATTTTCATACTTGTTAAAAAGTATTGTAAATTTATGCCACGCCCACTTTTTTCCTCTTAATTAAGCTGTAAAATACAAAGTGGGCGTGGCATATTGATAAAAACCTTATTCCTATACAAAAGCCTACTTTAAACTCTACAAAATACAAAAGATTTCGAGCTAATATCTCTTATAGTTTCCAATTAATAGCCTCTTTAAGAAAACCGTTATTAGTTAACGCCCACTTTTATGGTTTATAATTTAAACTTAAATATTTCAAATATGGTTCATTATTATAAAATTAATTAGCTTGGAAATGAAAGGGGATACCTTTTTCTATATTTATGACAAATTTCAGTTTTGTAGCTTATCAATTAAAGCATTTATTTGAGTGTAAACAGAAACGTTTTTTTTTTAAATAAAAGTGGGCGGTTATGTAATAATGCGGTACTTTAACCATATATAACTCTTAAACTATTAAAGATAATAAAATGAAATCTTCTTTATAAAATGGAATGGAAAGAAAGAAAGTAACCTATAAGATTTTTTTCATAGTGCCACGCCCACTTTGCTAATTTTATATATTTATACTAATAACCCATATATACACTGCAAAAGTGGGCGTGGCAAAAACTATAAGTTAATAGAATTCAAGCTAAAGTATTTGTTTATAAGTGTGCTAAAATTCAACTTAATAACTTTTGAAACAGCAGAGCTATTCCACAAATATCAAAAGAAAAGTTAAAAAATTTTATTTAGCTGGATTTTTGCTAACAATTTTGTTTGAATATTGATAACTCCCAAATTAATTAAGATATTTAAATGAATTCTATTTGATAAGATAGAATTCAATATTAGGTTTTAGAAAACTTGAAATATTTTTTCTTATATGGCACGCCTTTTCTTGGAATTTTTTACATTTACGATTGAAACCTTAAAATTTCTTAAAAGTTTTTTTTTTTTTTTTAAAGATATGAAAATAAGCTCAATAAAAGAATTGTTGTTCTTGGAAAGTAAGGAGGATATATTTGTCTATAATTGCGAACAATTTCACTTTTAAAGCTGCTCAAAAGACGGTGATATTTGATTTTGATTAAAAAGGTTTTTAGTAAAAATAAAAGTGGGCGGTTAGAGCTTATGATTTTCTTTAACAGGCTATAACTTAAAAACTATTCAAGATAATAAAACAAATTGTATTTATATGCTAGGGATGAAAGTCAACTTTTCCATTTTGTATAAGTTTTTGTCTCAGTGCCACGCCCTTATTTCCATATTTTAGCTCTAATATATGCTAGAAATGTGGGCGTGGCACAAATTTTAAGTCAAACAGCGTAAAGAACATTACCTTCTTAACAATTGAGTTAAGTTGTAGCTCGAAATCTTTTACAACAATGGAGATATTGCAGTTTGATTAAACATATTTTTAGTCAAAATAAAAGTGGGCGGTAACTAATAATGATTTTATTTAACAGGTCACAACTCATAAACTACTAAGGATATTAAAACAAAATATTCTTTGTATTATAGGGTAGAAAGTCAGTTATTTGATGTTAAATGATTTTTCCTTCTAGTGCCACGCCCTTGTATCCAGATTTACATATTTAAACTTTTAGCCCTTACATCTGCTTGAAAAGTGGGTGTGACACAAATATAAAGTCAAACAACTTAAAGCCCATTACCTTTTTAACTGGAAATCTTTTACTACAATGGATATATTGCAGTTTGATTAAACCTATTTTTAGTTAAAATAAAAGTGGGCGGTAACTGGCAATAATTTTATTTAACAGGCCACAACTCGTAAACTACTAAGGATATTAGAACATAGTTTTCTTTATATGATAGGGCAGAAAGTCAGCTATTTGTTGCTAAATGATTTTTCCTTCTAGCGCCACGCCCTTATTTCCAGATTTTCATATTTAAATTAGTAGCCCTAATATGTGTTCGAAAAGTGGGCGTGGCACAAATTTTAAGTCAAATAACTTAAAGCCCATTTCCTTCTTAACAATTGAGCTAAGTTTCAGCTCGAAATCTTTTACAACAATGGAGATATTGCAGTTTGATTAAACATATTTTTAGTCAAAATAAAAGTGGGCGGTAACTAATAATGATTTTATTTAACTGGTCACAGCTCGTAAACTACTAAGGATATTAGAACAAAATATTATAGGGCAGAAAGTCAGCTATTTGATGTTAAGTGATTTTTCCTTCTAGTGCCACGCCCACATTATCAAATTTACATATTTAAACTTTTAGCCTTTGCAACTCCTTGAAAAGTGGGTGTGGCACAAATTTTAAGTCAAACAACTTAAAGCCAATTACCTTCTTAACAGTTGAGCTAAGTTTTAGCTCAAAATCTTTTACAACAAAGGAGATATTGCATTTTGATTAAATTTAATTTTAGTTAAAATAAAAGTGGGCGGTAAATAATAATGATTTTATTTAACAGGTTATAACTCATAAACTACTAAGAATATTAAAAGAAAATATTCAGCTATTTGATGTTAAATGATTTCTCCTTCTTGTGCCACGCCCTTATTTCCAGATTTACATATTAAAACTTTTAACTCTAATATCTGCACGAGGAGTGGGCGTGTTACAAATTTTAAGTTAAACAATTTAAAACTTATTACTTTCTTAACAATTGAGCTAAGTTTCAGCCGGAAATCTTTTTAAACAATGGAGATATTGCAGTTTGATTAAACATAATTTTAGTAAAAAAATAAAAGTGGGCGGTAAAGATAATGAATTTATTTATCAGGTTATAACTCCAGAACTACTAAAGATATTAACATGAGTTGTTTATATAATAGAGATGGAAGTCAGCTTTTCAAATTTAAGAAATTGGTGCTCCCAGTGCCACGCCCACTTTGCTAGGTTTACATTTTTACACTTTTAACGCTAATATATGTTTAAGAAGTGGGTGTGGCACAAATATTTAAGTCAAACAACTTGAAGCGCATTTAATTCTTAACAATTCAGCTCAAAATCTTTTACAACATCGGAGATATCTCAAAAATATCAAAAAAGTTATTTGAAAAGTTCCTTAAAATTTTTAAATTTCTTTAAAAAAATTTTAAATATAAAAATTTTTTTGAGAATATGTATTTATTTTAAATCATTAACAATTCAAATTCTTACCTCTTTGAGACCAACAACACCCACCAAACGGCCAATTTTCGTGACATACGCATGATTGATGCCGACCATCGAGAATAGGGAATGGACTTTGAGTATGGAGGTGCGTTCGACCAACTGAAATGGCGATGGATCTATATGGACATTAGACTTTTCCAAATCGATGGCTTTTTGCATTTCTTCCATTTCCCATTTCTTTTGATCTTCGGGAGACATATCGATGACACGTTCTCTAGGCTAAAAAAAATGTAAGAAAAAAAAAAACAATTAAATTTCCATTAACACGGTCATAAACAATCAAATAAAAGGATAGAAGATATAATTATAACAGTTTTTAAAAATAATATTTAACAAGTGCTGTTTCATACACCTCAAGTTTACTTGAACAAATCTTGAGTTTATATAAGAGGGAGGAGAGGGGAATAATTTCCTCTCTGTTCTATGAACTGAAGTCTTTCTCAAGTAAACTTAATGACAAAACTGTCATAATTATAACCTTTAAATCCTTGATTATAAAAATTTCAAAAATTATTAATTTATTTTTACTTATAACCCACATACCAATCTAACTCTTTTAATACTGCTTTTATAGGACTATTTATTTAGTTTTATAATTAATTTTATATACATACAGTTTTATAAATGAAATGATGATACACAAAATAGAGAGAGAAAAGAAAGAGAAAGAAGACAAAATATACATTAAAATGTTTGTTGCTGTACTTGGAATATCAAAACTCATTAAATTAAATTAAGTATTAAGAAACATTTAATAGAAAACATTAACTCCAGCATTCTTAAGCAACCTACCAGGTCCTCATCTTCAGGAGTTTTTAAATCTTGACTTCCGCTCAAACTCTTATCCTTTTCAGTCTGCAGCATGCATTTAGATAAAAACCTCTTTAAAAACATTCATCATTGCTTTGTTTTTAAATAAAAAAAATTTACCTCTTCTTCAGATTTTTCCAAACCATCCTTGTCTTTGTTTTTTAAATTAGATTTACTCTCACATTCACTTTCATTCTCTTGTTCAGTTTTAGGGTTTTCCTTTTCATTGACAACTTCCACAGCTGCCTTGTGATTTGGCATTTGCCCTTCTGTATTGGTTTCCTCTTTTTGTTGAGCTTGTTTCAGAATAGCTTTCAAATTGTCATGTTTCTTTAGAATAGCTTTAATCGATGGCTTATTGATCTTATTTTCTTTGGTGTTCTCCAACACTTTGGCATCGAATTCTGCCTCCGTTAGATTGTGATAGTAGGCATCTTTGCTGATTTTTGAATTCTTCAGTATAGACTTTAAGGGTTGGATTTCGGGTGCTGGTTCAGTGACCTCTTCGGGGATATTGAGCTTTGTATTTTTGGCATTGGTTTTGTTTTGATCGTGAACTCTTCTCCATTTGGAGGTGAAGGATTTGGTGGTGGTTAAATGATTCAAGTGTAGTTTCACTTGATTCGGTTGTGTACCGGCTGGTACTTGCTTGCAAATATTTGATTTTGCAATTAAAATTTTTCGATAAAGTAGTGAAAGAAACAAAAACGAAGGGGAATGAATGATGTGAAAGTGAGAACTATCTTGAAGAAGGTTAGATAGAAAATATCCATTGAACATCCTGAAAGCGCCACAATTTCCCATTTTAGTTTGAAAATTAAGTTCATGATAGAAAATTGAAATATTTGGTACTGAATCCCCTCTAAAAGAGTATTTCCTTTGTAAGTGAAGATTCCAAATTAGACCTCTTAAAAAGGATTTTTTGAAAAATGTTTTATAAAACATATTTTAGAACTAAATATATTTTTGGAGAAATGTTGAAGAGAATATTTTGGTACCAAAATATTTAATAAAGGGTTTTCCAACAAGAGTTGTTATTTTGAATCACTCGGTATTTCGGTAGCTGTCACTTCGGAAGCTTTTATTCTTTGACATTTGACAAGTAGAAACTACGCCATTAGTAAAAATGGAACGATACACGGTTCATCAACGCATTGAAATTATTAAAATTCACTACTAAAATGGTTAAAATCTTGCAGTCACAGTTAGCAAAACTAAAGCATTTTTGGTTGTCGTAAACCACCTTGTCGGACCACAATACAGAAATTAGTGGACAAATTCGAGCTGTTGGGACGTCGCTCAAGAACAACTGAGAATATTGCTGCTGTAGCTTAAAGTGTTGATGAAAACCCAGGTTTGTCCCTACCTCGTCGTTCTTTGGAATTGGGCATTTCACAAACGTCATTACACCGTATCTTATGGTCGGAGTTGGGTGATATTGATCTGGACAACGTTTACTTTCAACAAGACGGCGGTACGTGTCACACAAGCAACGAAACCATTGCTCTTTTACGGAAAAAGTTTCCGGACCATGTTATCTCTCAAAGAGCTGATCACAATTGGCCACCGAGATCTTGTGATTTAACACCTTGCGACTTCTTCCTTTGGGGCCACGTGAAAGATAAGGTCTACGCCAACAGCCCAGCTTCGATTCAATACCTCAAAGATAGAATTCATGAGGCTATTGAGGACATAGGGCAGCCACTTTGCGATTTGGTTATGGAAAATTTCATAAAAAGGATATGGTCCTGTGAGCGTGGTCGTGGTGGCCATTTGACTGATGTTGTTTTTCATTATTAACGGCATACCTTCCTCTTTATTATGAAATAAACATCCGATCATTTATCTCAAAATATTTCATTTTTCTTTGAATACCAAAATAACACCTCTTGTTGGAAAACCCTGTAGAAAAAATTTGGTACCTAATTCAAATAGATAAAGCCTGTTTGCTTCATTCTGACCTCAGTTAAGCAAGAACAACTCTTGTTTTACGCAGCATAATCTTCTCAGCGTCCGCTAGTAGGATTTTCAAGTAGAAAATTCATAAGATATCTTGAGACTGGGGAATTGCTTGCAATAAAACCTGTCAAGTACGTACTGCCATCAAATGAATCCTACACATAGCTCTCCTTGTATATACATTTTTGAATAAACTAGCCATATCTTTCGGTATCCATGTGATAGATGAGCTGCTGGTAGCTGTCTTCGCTACAGATAACAAAGGGGAAACCGTACTATCTCTCACTTGGGATTTTCCGGCTTTCAGTAACGGATCACTCGACCCATATCTTCCGAAATCCATGTAATGGACAGGCGAGTCAGCAGCGATAGGAGTAGAGCTTCATGTGTCTTCGTTACAGATAACAAAAGGGAAACCGTACTAACTCTCACTTGGGATTTTCCTGGTTTCAGTAATGGAACGCTCAACCCATTTTCCATGTTGATATTGCGATTCAACTGGGCGATATCGGAAATCTATCCTGAAGACGAGCTATTAGAAGTTGAAGAGTCAGCTGTGGGAGGAGAACAGCTTCAAGCGCCTTTGCTAAAGGTGAAAGAAGGGAAATCGGAATGGCTCTCTCACTCACCATTTTCCGAGTTTCTGCAATGGATCACTCGACCCATTTTTCAGACGCTGCAAATAATCACGATTCTCACTCGCCAAGCTGTTTTGGCCTATTGATATCACGATTCTGCTGGCCGATACTTGGGTCGTTATGGTTATCACTTCAGATGTGACTAGCATCTGGGTTTTAACGAGTCAGCTGTGGGAGTATATTCGCTAGAGGTGACATCAGGAAATCTGCCTGTCTCTCTCACCACAAGTTTCAGCTAGGCGATCCTTGGGTCTTTTGGGTTTGTACTTCGGATGTCATCATGCTCCTCTGTGAGTATTGCTACTTAGACAGCACTACGGATAGTCGACCAAAAGAACAAATTCACGGAACTTACTACCTGTATTGTGTACATTGAAGATTCGGTGGGGAAATTCTCTAAAGTCCTATCAGTCATCCTTAGACCTCCAGAAACAGTGAAATTGTTAGCTCTATCCGGACAGATAATTATGAGCAATTATTAAGAAATATTATATGTTATGAGTACAAAATCTGATTCCAGAGATATTACTACACACAAGAGTATGCAGTTAATCACAGCAGGACTAGCTATAATATCTGGCTAGCTAGCGCAATTAACCATTCTCCGTATGGAGTTTTCGTCATTCTGGTCTTCCGTTCCTCAATACTTGACAGCCAGAGCTGATGGCGAGCTTAGGAGCCAATAAGGTCCTGATGGCTACTGGTAGAATCCAGATATTATAAAGCTGTAACTCTGGTTTCCTCCCATCTGACTGAGCCTTATTGCATAGTGTTGTGTTTACTGAATGCGTTGCCTTCACTGGTGCTTCTGGTTAGGTCTTGCAACTTTCCAGACTGATATTATTAGTATGTTTAGTTTCCTGGTATGCAGTAACCACGATTTTGTACTATCTCTGAAATATTTCCTTGCAGGACATTGTAGTAGATCGGCCATCAATCGATGGTGTAAGCGGTGATGGTCAATTTGCTGCTGTAGGGTGGCTTAAGATGATGACGATGTCGAAGACGATGATGAATAACCTCGTTTTTTTCATGACTTAGCCAGGAAAAATTCCTGAGGAGACACCATCCCAAATAAGTGTTGCACTTTAAGGGGGTTGCACTTTAGGGCAGTTGATTCTGGCAAACAGTACAGTATGGTTAGGGATTTTATTCAACTCCAACTCAGACCTGTAAGTTTTGCCGGAAAATGCAGCTCCGAAATTGTCTTTGGTGAAATCAATTTTTTCTTTAGATTCGGCCCCGCGTAGACTGTACGCAAGTTTGTGCAGAAAGTTCATGAGACTGGCTTGCTAGTGGGCAGCATGCATGGTCCCTGTCGTCCTATGTGGCTGCTGTGGTCGAAAGTGTGCAACATAAATGGAAGATATAGACATGGATAATCTTTGTCTTCAGCAGGATGATGCACCATGTCACACAGCTCATAAAACAATCGATATTTAGCGGATTAAGTACGGCAATCGCCGTCTTGGCGATGTGAATTTGTCGTCTCGAAGCTAAGATTTGTGGGATGCCGTTATAGACTGATACTATGCGATTAATCCAGAAACGATTCTTACATAAGATAGAACCAGAAACTGTCAACAAAGTACATTGAACTGTTATTGTTGAACTGACAGGATAAGCTACTACCACCCTGTATATCAAATATATTGAGCCAGATCTAGGATACGTAAGATATCTGGGGCCTTCGGACAGATGGTTTCCCACAACAACCGTAAATTGCTATTAAAACTTCCCTATCTTTAAGGATCAAGAATATATGTATATACATAATTTATGGAGTCACAAATGAAAATTATAAAAATTACAAAGGATATAACAAACATACTTATAAGAAACCATAATTGAATGTAAGAATATTAACGAGTATGTATTAATGTTAAAATGGAAAGATGAAAAATTATTTCAGAAAAAATTACCATAGAGTCAGTTGTAATATCTGATCCTTCAGATGAGCTTTGTGCTTGCTTTATTATTAATTAAAATAACATTAAGTATAAACAAATATTCAAATAAAAACATAAACATAAAACAAACCATTAACAAAAAGGCATGCAAAACCCAATAAACAACAAATATAAAAAGAAACTAAAATTACACAACTCACCAATTGAACTTTTTTCGAAATACCCGGTGTACTGGGTGCCCTATGCACCGTGGCAGCACCCGGTGTCATATCGCCGGCACTGGTGGCGGCCGATATGCTGCCCGCATCTCCTGCGGCCGGTTGAACATCTTGCAAGGTGGTTGATTTCTTAAATATCGCCTCAAAGGCATTGCGTATGCGATACTCGGTACCAGTTATCGTTGTATATGGCGTTATATTGGGACTATGTAATGAGGCAGGTGCAAAGGCTTTAAGATTAAAGGAATTTGTCTTTTTCAATATCGATTTACGAGGCTGTAATGTATTATTTAAAGATTCTTGTTTCTTTTTGGGCGGTAACATTTCATCATTGGCTATTTGGCGCAAACTAATAATATCGGGGGCCGGCAAGACTTCAAAACGTGAGGGTCTTCTCATTTTTTGTTCGGCTTCCTGCTTTTTGCGTTCCTCTTCGCGGGCTCGTTCTTCAGCCTCCTTTTGCCATTTTTGTGCCACTTCCATGCGTTTTTCACGGCCTATATGTTTCTCAATCATTTTGATGAGTTCATAGCGTTGTACAGAGCCCAACAGAATCATATTATCTGGACTGTCTACCAGAGGCAGGGAACGCAAGGTCTTGTTGGATTTTAAAACCTCCTTGAGTTTTTGATAGGAAATACCCTGCCATATATACTTGACTTCACGCACCATAAAATCTTCCACATAGATGCTGTACATGCCCGAGGAGGAGGGCAATAAATCGGGCAGGTAGGGCAATTTCTTAATTAAAATAATGCTATCGTACATGGACGGTTGCAGTAGAGCCGCAATGGCATTTGCGATTAAAACCGCTATCATAACAGGCACCACATGAGTTATTTGGCCCGTCATTTCGAACACTATCACAGCCACCGATACGGTGTGGGTAACTGCACCTGAAAAGGCGGCCGCGCCTACCACAGCATAACCACCCGGTATAATGGGTGAAAGACGGCCGCCATAGCGTACACCCGAGGGGAACCACAAGTGCATACTTTCTCCAATTAAACGACCCAAACCGGCACCAATTTTGAACACGGGTATGAAAATACCCGAGGGTACCGGTATGGTGGAGGCCACAATGGAAAATAAAAACTGTAGAACAGAAAAAGTAACATTTAGTTGTTGTGAAATAGTGATATAATTGAGGTCATATTTACCGTGAACAAAACATAGCAGGCTAAATTTATAAACACATTCGTATAGGGTGTCATCCAATGGGTAACAATAGCTGCCTGCTCCACTGTCAGATAATCCTGGCACCAAGTAAAGTTACTAAACAATTGTGTAACCTGTTCATGGGTGCCCAATTCACCGGCAATAAATTGTCCGGTGCCCAAAGGAAATGATAGTGTAGATACCAATAAGGCCAAGAAGCCGGGATACAAAAAGCGACTGAAAAATGGAAACAAAAAGAATTGGATGATTAGAATTTCGAAACCAGAAAACAATTCAACAAAAGTTTTGATAGTCTGCTTTTACACACACCAATTTTACTTGAAGCAAGTCTCTTCAATTATCTTTTAAAATTACCCGTTTGTTTACACACAGCAAGTCTGTGTTCAATTTTGTATTGAAGCAACCCTCTTCTTTCTTCTTTCCTCAGACTTGCGGCAAGAAAAATTGTCTTGTGTAAAAGCAGAAATATCATTGCAAATATGTATATCAAATATTAAGAACCTAGAAAGTTTGTCTATTGGACATCACTGCTTTATATCAAACACTTTTCAAGGCAATTAATTTCAGGGCAGTGATGTCACACATTTTGCACTTTATAATGCAAAAATTTGGGGTTCGAAGGACCATTTTAGCTAAAAATTGGAAATTAAACGCACACTATAAAATCCTAATGGAAATTTAAACGCCTTTATAGTATTTATGTTGCAATATGTTGAGTTTTGTGAATAAAAACGTTTTTTGATTAGGTTATACAAAAGATTTCCATAATTATTTAAAACCTCTGAAAATTTTAAGTTAAAAAGAACAATAAAGCCGATCATTGCATTTAAAAACATTAAAATTCAAAGAATTTAAGGCAGATTACTACTTGAACTCAAAGTTCAAAGGACTATTAATGTCAAAATTTGTATTTAACAAGTAAGTGAGCTATATTCGGCTGTGCCGAATCTTATATACCCTTCACCAAATTATACTTTAAAATAAAATTAAGAATTTTTTAAAATTTTTTTTTTTTCCAAATTGATTTTTAAGTGTTTTTTCCAATTTTTTAAAAAAATTTTTTTAATATAACATTTTTGTAATTTATTAGTGAAAAAATGTTTATTGAGAAAAAAAAAATTCGGGTTAAAAAATATTTTTACCGACCATTTTTTTGACCCATTGTAGGTCCAACTTATTATAGAGGTTGTCTCGGAATTTTGCACATATCTCCGTTATTTATGGACGGATTGCTGATTTTAAATACGAAACTTCTCGAAAGCATGTTTGACAGAATTATTGAAGATTTGGATCCCCCGAAGATATCTGGGGTCTTCAGAAAATTGATTTTAACAGACAGACGGACATGGCTTAATCGACTCCGCTATCTATAAGGATCCAGAATATATATACTTTATAGGGTCGGAAAATTATATTGTGGAAATTACAAACGGAATGACAAACTTATATATACCCTTCTCACGAAGGTGAAGGGTATAAAAAGTTCGAAGGACCGTTTTCAGCAGAAAAAACTTTTAATAGAAAAAGCAGCAAAAAAAACTTTTTATTTTTAAATACTTCTGACGCCTCTAGATGGAATTCGTTTAAAACACTGGCCTAATAGACAGCTTCATTATCAACTCAAAGTTCGAAGGACCTTTTCGGATAAAGTTTGTACTTAAAAAACGTTTTCATACAGCTTGGACAGCAGAATTTCATGATGTGCTTCTCTTTTATGAATTAGTTGGGCTGTGAAAAAAGATTCCATAATTTAAGGTTCGAAGGACCAACTCAAGCTAACAAGATTAACATTAAAACATTTTAACATTGTCCCACTCATTTCAGAATCATGTTGGAAAATTGTGCTAAAAATGTTCATGTCAAACAATTTAAACAAGATATATTCACCCCTATAGCGAATCAATATTTCACATGAAATATGTTACGTTTTCCCATTTTTCGTTCATCAACTTTGTACACATGAAAAAATTCCCCACGTTGTGAAATTCTTAGATGGAATTTTGTAAACAATATCAACTATTGTGAATGAAAAATTCATGGGAATACCACGATAGCAAGTTTCCCTTCGAGGGAAATGGATATTTTATGGGAAAATAAATTTCACATGTTATTACCGATAGGGGTGATTGTTAAAAAATTGCATTATCAATTTGAATTTAACGGTATGTAACGGCTGCTTGCAACATTCATCCTATTTATAAACATTTCCAGCAGTAGAAACTTCTACTTATCAACAATGTCGATAGCACGCTGATAGCACTCAAAGTTCGAAGAACTATTTATGTCAAAATTTGTATTTAAAAAATTCGAAGGACCATTTTCAGCTAAAAAATTTGAACAGATATAAACTTACGAACATTTTAAGCAAAAATAAACATCTCAGCTAAATATTGCATTTAAAGACATAAAAATTCAAAAAGTCTTTACAACAAAAAAAAATTGCATACAAATTTGTTTTGGACACCCCTGCTCTAGATCAATGGTGTCCAGTTCATTATGCTTTCGCGCTGACTAACAACATACATATTCTTATTCTCTTTTGTTTAGTAGTCACTGAGACAGCGACGAATGCACACGCTAAGCGGATGTATTGCTACTTTTTAATTTTTTTAAATTTATTTTTTATGATCACTGAAAGAAATATTTCGAACTTTAAAAAATCATTGCAGTGTTGTCTGGTTTTTTTCCCTCAATTTACTTTTGTGAACAATTTTTTTCATATTTGAAATGATTTTAATCAAGACAGCGTAATTAAATAAGCAAAAAAATGGTTTACATATTTCAAATATTTTAAAATTTTTCGAAAATTATTAATATCGAACTCTCAATTAATGAGCTATGGTAATATGTCGCAGACAGTTTGATTAGATTGTTTACCTGATTGTTGTTAACAAATAAAGCCTTGAAAATCTTTTATTTATTTCACTTAAATTTTCTTTCAGTGGAGCTCTCTTTCGCTCACCAACACAAATACAGGTTTAGCTTTGGACATCCCTGCTTTAGATGATCATTGTGGAAATAGAACATTCGTGTTTTTTTTCCGTTAGATTATTCATGACACTTCTAGAAGATGGCGCTGTGTACATAAATAGTAACAGCGAGTTGTGAGTGAGTAAGTGTATCGTAGGTGTTATAGTTAACATCAACCGTATTACCAGTGTGTAATATAAATGTGGGTGTATTAAAAGAGTGACTATTTAAACTGTTGTGTAGATTTTAATAAATAAAGAGTTATTTCATTTTATTTGCATTTAAAAGAATCCGGTTTATTTAAAGGGACAAAACCACCATTTTTAAAGGGTAAAAACGTACCAAATTTATAATATTTGACGCTAATACTGCTTTATGTTTAATTCTTATAATTGAGGTTCGAAGGATAAATTAAAGCTAAAACAATCAAACAAATAATATTAAAACACTTTAACATTGTCCAGACTTTTGTGGGTCAATAAGTCCTTGAATTTTGAATTTCCCGCCTCTGAACTGAAAGACCAACACTGCTCCTGTCAACAGGCATATGTCAGTTGACTCCTCTCGAAACTTGAACAAGCTGCGTCATTTAGCTTGTGTTTGACAGCCATTGATAGCAGACTACAACCGCGACTTGAGGTGAAATTGGAAAAAAAGGATTTCATCTGCTCATTAAGCATTATTATTTGCGGAGAAAAGCCATCACTCAAACCAAGCTTAAGCTTGATAAATACTATGGGAAGTTTGTACCATAAATTTCAATGGTAAAAAAGTCGTTTAATCAATTTCGTTGCGGCCGTACAAGCATTGAAGATGCCAAACGTTCAGTTGAGGTTTCTACATCCGAAACAACAGAAAAACTTCACGAGAGTGAGAGAGATTGTGGAAGCCATAAGCATGTCACTTGACTCAGTGGTTTTAGTTTTAAATGATCACTTGGGTATTAGAATGCAAGAAACAAGAAATTTTAGTTTTGTTTCATTTTCAAAAGAACTGAAAAGATTTTAAGACCATACCAGCGGGTATTTTAAGGCTATAAATGTATTTGCAAACAGTCTATATAATGCATTTGTAATAAGATTCTTTACTAAATAAATTTTAATGATTTTAAGAATCGAAGGACCATCAAAACTGTTAAAAAGTTAATTTTAGTTGTAAATATATTTTCAAATACACGAAATTCTTAAAACCTTTAATATTGTTCTTTATGAAAGGAATTTAAAAGTTTTTAAGGTTCAAAATACCAATTCAAAGGTAAAAAAAAAATAATAGCGGAGTTCAGTATTAAGTGCAAATGCACTTGCATCATTGCAAAGGCAAAATTTTTTAGGTTTTTGTGTGTATTTTGTTATTGGATTACTGTGAAGACCTTTCACACTTAATACTAAATTCCGCTTATGTTTGATTTGGATGGAAACAGTTTATACAATAAATATTTAAAATCGTTGTTCTTAAAACTTTATTAAATGATTTTAAGCTGGCTGTGCGGGCCTTAGACCCGTCCCAGCGGTTAACAAATTATGTGTAAAATGTTAGGAAAATCTGAATTCCTAATTCTTTATTAAATGAATTTAAAAAGTCTTAAAGGTTGGACGGACAATCACGGCTGATTAAAACTTGTGATTGAAGGAATTTGAAACATTTTATACAAAAAATTTGAAATATATTTGGTTCTGTATTAAATGATTTTAAGGTTCGAAGGACCATCTCAGTTTATTTCAGAAAAATTTAAAACTAAACTATTTAAATCAAAATATTTTCAAAATGTGATTAAAATTTATAAAAATACTTACTTTTTCTGCAAAAATTTATTCATTTTCTTATTTGAACGCATAAATAACACATAACGTCGATGGACCCAAACATAAGCAGCACCGCCTAAACCGCAAACAACACTAGAATATAAATAAATAATATAAATCAATATAATTACTAAAATGAAGCAAAGTAACAAAATAAAACTTAACCAAAACTCACCCCATTAAAGCAAATACAAATAATTCCTGAGGATCAAAAGGAAATTCGGTGGTGAAATTGGTTAAAAATACCGCTCTTACAGTATCGGCATTTTGAAACCATACGGCCAATAAACGAAAAACGGTGGCACCACAAACGGCCGCAAAGAAACCACGCCAATAATTGCGCACCGCAAAATACGTAGTAGTTACTTCTATGCTAAATAAGACACCTAAAACCATTTAAATAAATAATTAACTTCTATTTCTTATTAGGAACATATGAATAATTGAAACTCACCCCCTACAGGAGCTGCAAAACAGGCTCCTACTCCCACCGCACAGGCGGCTGCCAACATTTCTGAATTACGCGATTCATTTTCATAGATACCTTGGAATGATGTTACTAGCTTACTTAATAATTGTGCTACTATACTTGCTATATGTACGAATGGACCCTAGAAGATTTATGGCCAAATGAATTATAGATTAAATTAATTGCTTTTTTTTATTAAATACATAATACTTTTGTGTAATTATGAGAAGTTTGAGAATTTCTTTTGTTTGTTTTTACCAATTTAAATACTTACTTCCTTTCCCAATGGCATACCACTGCCCAAAGTTGCCGTTAAACCAACAATTTTGGCCACTAATGTTTTAAATGTTAAATATTCTTTTAGGGCCACGCCACGTAAAATTGTTTTCATTTCGGGTATACCGGAACCTAATAATAAAAATATTTTCACATATTATGTATGTACAGAGATTTAATAAAATTCGTAATGATTTAAAACTAAAAAAAAAAAACAATTGCAGGCACATTGCTTTATTAAAAGACCTAACAATAAATTATTTGCATACTTTTAGGCTTGATTATAAATATATAAAACAGAACATAAGTATACCTCTAAAACAGGCTTTTTATTTGCATTATTCCTAAATTATTGTTATTTTATGGGTTAGTAAGTTAATTTCTTATATTTATGTTAATATTTCTTATAATTGGTCATTAATGGTTTTTCAGAAAAGAAAATTAGTTCTAATTGGTCATATTTCTTCAAAAAGCCATTAATGGTTTTTGATTAAAAATAAAACTTGAGCTTATGTCAGTAACTTTTTATAAACTTTAAAAACATATCAACATATTTAAGGCCTAATTTACGACTCACTTTCACTAGCTAATCAAGAGTTTGAAACGAAGAAAAATAAGACAAAAACTTCACCTGCTTCAAGAAAATTGGAAAAAAATTTGTTTAAAGATTTTAAAATACGAAGAGCCAATCCAGCGTTTGAATTGTGGATTTTGAAAGTTGATTTTAGTTACACATTTGTATATTGTTACGAATGTGCAATAGCGATTTGAATTTAACGGTCCGCAACGACTGCCTGCAACATTCATCATCTTTATAAACACGTCCATCAGTAGAAGCTTCTACTTGTCAACAATGTTGATAGCATGCGGTTATTGGCATTGCTTGTTACAAAATACATTTGAATTATTTTAAGGTTCGAAGATCCATCACATCGTCTAAAAAGTAGTATTTGAAAGTTCGAAGATGTATTTTTTCGAATTTAAGAACTAATTTTTCAGTGGAATTTTAAAGTGTTATTACTCACTATCACTAGATAATCAAGACATTCAATCTTTAAAAAATCTGACATAAACTATCGTTTCAAGAAAATCGAAAAATAAGTTTATTTAATGAATACTGGGACATTATTTTAAACAATATGTTTTATTAGCACGAATAAAGGAACTTTGTATGATTCGCAACAATGGTTACTTCCAAATGATGCGGATACAGTTTCTCGAACGAGAACTTGTATTTTATGTCATAAAACCGTATGCTATCTTTTCTCATCAGGATTGTTAACAAATGCGACGTAACTAAAGCAAGGGAACGGCAACGTATATCTTGCATCTGTCTACCTGCCTTACGACTCCCCGACACCACCACCTACATTGGATCTGTGAAAGAGTAAGCAAATCTTAGTAGGTTGTGTTGCTAACTCTCACCATGTAGCTAGGGGTAGTATGAATATCAACTACCAAGCCAAGCCTACTGGAATTTCTCAACACCAATGACCTGTTAACATTAAACAAAGGTAATATGACTGCTCTTGTAAATATGATCAGGGAGGAGGTTTTAGATGTAACAATATATTCAGAGGATCTTATTGATGAGATCCAATATTAAAGGGTTTCGGAATAATGCTTCTTTTCGAATCACAGATATGTAAGATTCAATAAACTTCGGTCGAAGCCAAAGCCGATAAAATGTCGGAACAAGTCTAAGACGGATGGGGCAAACATAGGAACCGACTCAAACGAGGCACAATATCCCGTGAAACCAGAAGGGACATTGATGTCAGCGTAGGGAAGGTAACAAGTGCCTTGATTTAATCGTTCGGGGTTAGAGTTACCCACTTTGTGAACGGAAACGGTAAGGGGAAGGCATTTCAATCGGGCACATCGTTAAAACTTTTAGTTTAATGGGTTCACAATCGTAGTAAACTCAAGGAATACAATAGAATCGTGAGAACGCCTAAACAAGACTCTCGGAAACTCTTTTGCGAACAGGTTGACATAGAAATTCCTATACAAAACCCACGTCCAACCCAAGTCAGTGGTTGATGATATGGGCAGAAGATTATAGAACATCGAGGAGACCATAAAACTTCTGATGGACTTATACTTTTGACCAGATATAACGGGTGCCGAAGAGGTATCGATGGGGGAAGAAAGGGAAATCAATCTGGAAATCATCTATACAGACCAAATGAGGAAGCGATCAGAAGCACACCGATGCTGGGCACAATGTAGAAGAACCATAGGTTCAAAATGGGGAATAAGTCCTAAGATAACATGATTAGACCAATTCTAACCAATGCAACTAAAATCTGATGGACTTTCATGAACCGAAAATGGTTTCTACAGGCAGTTAAAAGCATATGCTACTTGGGTATAAGTTGGACAAAGAGAACCACATCTACCAGGACCTTGAAAACCCTACGGGATATTCTCCCTAAAGAAATTCATGTCAAATATGAGGTGGCACTCATCGCAGAACGCCTAATACGTCATCAGTGTATACTCGATACCCTGGATGTATATACACAAACGACGGAGTCCGGCCACATACCTGAGACAAACCTATTAGGCAACTGAGAGACACTGATCCATGAGCATATACCCCTGGGAATTCTTTGTTATACAAACGGCTCTAAATTAAGGTATAACACAGGATTGGGTATCTATATATAGAAGCAAGAGACCAAGATTTTCTTCTGCCTTCCGGACCACAATACCAACTTCCAGGCGGAAATCCGTGCCATTACGAAATGTATCAATTTGATTAAGACAAATATGGGAACGATAGATGCGAACATATTTACCGATAACCGGATGGCAATTAAGGTGATAACAACTGGGTGCCGGGCCACTCTGTGATAGTGGGCAATAAACCAGCTAACGACTTCGCACTTCGCCGTCAGTAGAAGGGGGGTACTTGGTGAGACAAATTTGAGCAAAATAGTTCGAGGCATCAAGAGCGGATTTAAAAAATTGGCAAGAGAAGCTCTTCTGAATCCGTGGTTTAGCAAAACAGTGGACAGGATCACAATAATCCTATGGGGAACCCAAACCAAGCATAGGACAAGGAGTAAGTCCGAGATTAGTAGTGTGGTACGCATTTTGAAATGACACTCTGGTTTAAGAGCATGTGGGGAAAATATCAAAACCTTTGAACATTTTCTCTGCGCCTGTCCTGCCGGAATTAGATCGACGTACTTCGGGCGGGACCTGGCTGGAGAACTCTAAGCAGCTTAGTTGAAGAAACTGAGTTTCTAAACGTCGAACGATGACGACTAATTATAACAATTAGACTAAGTACAACCAAGTTATTGAGACAGCGAGACTGTATCCTCCTATCAACCTAATCTATCCTTTTATTTCCTTACACCCAATTTCATAGTTTTTTTAAATTTATACACTTTGTATGAAAATTTTGTTTCATAAACCTCTAGTTGCTGCAACACTGGCTCGCGAAAATGTGATAATTTTGTAAGAAAATCGATCGTGTTGATGATTGTCTACTTTTACACACAGCTATTTTACTTGATTACTCGTCTGTTTACATACAACAAGTCAGTGTTCAATTTTGTATTTGTAATTTAGTAGAATGAAATAACAAAAGAGAATTGAAGAGACTTCCCAGTACAAGCAAGTGTCTACCCCTCTTCTTTCTTCTTACCTCTCTCTCCTATAAACTCAGACTTGCGGCAAGAAAACTTGCCCTATGTAAAAGCAGACATTTTTTGCAACGAGAAATCCTTAAAGAAATAATTAAATACAAAAATATTAAATTTAACAACAATCACTGGAATATTTCATTTAAAATTTTTATGTATTTTTTAATGAAACATCATATTTCATGTTTTTGACTAGAAAATACTTCGAATTTTGATTACTTCCCGAATTTTTGAAAGATTTGTCTTTATTTTAATTAAAAAACCCTTTTTTCATAAGAATTTAGGTCTTTTTTAAAACCTCTAAGTGTTTTGCTTCCCTACAGTAGACCACACTGCATATTACGTCATGAATGTAAACAAACACTTTGCAACAGGGATGCCAGATACTATTGCTGGAAAATAAATAACTTTGAAGATTTTTGAAACAAGGAATAGACAAAGTTGTGCTAAACAGAATAAAATTAAACCCTAATAAGTTATGGAAGTAAAAAGTAAGGTAAAAAACAGCTTAATATTGAATTTTTTATAACTAAACTATAAAGTTTCCAATCAAAATACTTTCTCTTGTATTTACCAATAAAAATAAAATTTGTAAATAAAAATTTGTTTTCAATTTTGATGTATAACCTACAAAAACTTGACAATTAAAGAAAGGTGGCCATTTTTGATACTTTGTCATTATTAATTTATGGCAACTCTGTGTTACAGAGGTGAATTTAACAGTGTTTAGAATTTCGTTTAAACAATTTTAAAACAATATTAGATATATCAATAATTGAATAACCAATAACCATTAAAGTAAAGTAAGTAAGTAAAAAAATTTAGTAATTTATAAATTTTATTAAATTCAAATGAAATAATTTTTTTTGAAACAAAAACTACAATATTAAACACAAATTAAGAAAAATATCTAATAAATTAAAAAAAACATAATTACTTTACTTGAATGATTGAAAATTAAAGAAAAAAGCTTTAATATAATATATGTAAATAACTAAATAATTCATAAACAAATAATAAAAATAAATAATAAAAACTTTACACTTACCTATACTTTGTGGAGCTATTAAGTGAACAAAACCAGCTGAGAATAAAATCAAACACACGGGCAACGAAACCCAGGCAAAATATTGAGCTATAGGTTGTGAGGTTAAATCCCGATATAACCATACACGAGCTAGAAGTTTAATAGTTTTGGTGGTGATTAAATCCTTTAGATTTGTTTAGTTATGACGTTTAGAACTTACCACTGGTGCATATCGAAATGCCCTTGTCCATGACATAGGATAATAGGGCCATTATAATGCCGAGTAATGCTAAAAATACCCAATCTTCGCCCAGCCGGGCAAATGTATGTTTCCATATCCATGATGTTACTTTAAATGCACGTGATTTGCGTTTACCTAAGAGTTCCTGAAAGTATTTCCCAGTTCTGCTACTTTATAATCAATTTGTTTTAATTTTAATTTCATTTAGGAGAAAAATCAGAATAAAAAAGAAGAAGAGATAGCAATAGAATGATGACACAGTGTAAAAACGTCATAGTGTTGAAATGTAGCGATTTTGTAGTGTAGGTTGACAAAAAACCACTTATTTTTATTTTAGGTTAATTTGTTGTTGTTGTTATTCATAGTCGTAAAACTACGTATACACGGTTGTCAGATTGTTAGAAACATGCTCAGAAAATGGTTAACACAACCATGAGAACTTATGTTGAAACATATGGTTGATAACCATTTATTGAACATTTTCTGACAACTTTGTAAGCATATGACAACCGTGTATTAGAGGCTTAAGAAATTAATTTTATATATTTGTTGTATTTGAAACAGATTTTAAGTTAAACCAGGTTTAAATTAATTAGTTTGGATTGATAGGTAGATACATAGACATTTAGATAGATAAAGTTTTCATTAAAGGTTTATTTATTTGGAAAACCGTAAATTTTTTAAAATTTACTTGCAAAATAGGGTGGATTGCTTTATTAAGTTTATATATTTGTTGTATTTTAAGTAGATTTTAAGTAATACTTGATTTTAAATTTGTATACTCTTCATAGCCCAAAATTATAAGTCTAAAAGCCACAGGACACAATATCCTACAGCTTCGTGAACGGAGATTAGTCTAGATCAGTGTTAATGACGTTTCAAAGATAGAGACATTTCTATACAAAACCAATCCGACTCAATGGTTGATGATATGGACAGAAAATTGGTGAACATGTAGGAGACCATAAAACTTACACTTCCGACCGGATATAACGGGTACCGAGGAGGGACCGAGGGAGGAAGAAAGGGAAACCAAACTGGAAATCATCATTACGAACCAAATGGTGAAGGAAGCAATCAGAAGCACAACGATGCTGTTAACAATGTAGGAGAACCATAAGCTCAAAAATGGGGCGTAAGTCCTAAGATGACCAATGGCTAGGTTTAAATTTGTATACTCTTCACCACTATAGTAGGGAGGGCAACACCCAAAAATATATGTCTAATAGCCACATTAAAGTATACCAATCGACTCAGAATCACTTTCAGACTCGATCTAATGATGTACAACAAGTTGTACAAGTTGTATGTCCTTCTGGCTGGCTGGCTATGAAAACTTGGCACATTTGTTTTTTTCGGCCCAAAAAACCGCTACATTTCAACATTATTTGTATTAAAACACCAGCATTAAAATACTTTAAATAGAATTATGGTTTTAAAAACATGAATTTAAACTTAATAAAATTCTAATATTAAACAAAACTAACAGCTGTATAAATGCATAAAAGTCTTTTTAAAATAATATAAAATAAACTATTTAAACTATTTTAGTTTTGCAGTCTATAAAATATTTAATTATGTTTTCTTTTCATAATTTTTTTAAAAATATTTTTTAGCTTGCTATAATAATATATACTACGTCATTATTTCAATATTATTCTAATAAACAACTATTTATTTAAAGTGTTTACCTTAAAAATATTGTTTGCTTATTGTTTATATAATTTTTAAACAGTGTTTTTTGTTTTGTTTTGTTTTGTTTGAAGGTATGTAGAATCCAGTGTTAATTTCAATTCAATTAAAATTAGTAAATTTTGTAATAAATACAGTTAATAAATAGAAAACTAATTTACAACTTACCTTGTTCCTCTGTTTGTCCTCCAATTTTCGTCGCTTTTCAAGTAATTTGAGTTTTCTGGCTTCATCTTTTGCAAATTCTCCTAAATCTTTGGTATAACGGCCATACATCTAAGAGAAACATAATTTTAAAAAAAATTATTAAAAATAGTTCAAAAATTTTTGAGCAAAGTAATAAAATCGAATCAAGAATAACAATTAAATTATACTACAATAGAATTTCTATTAATCAATTAGAAGTAATAAATTTATTATTTTATGTGTTTCCCATAAGAAAATAAGAAAGATTTTATAATTTATTGAGAACAAATACCCAACAAAATTTTTAATAAAATATTGGAAATAAATAAGGTCTCTTAATATCTAAATTTCACGGCGTATAAAGCTAAGTTGTAAATAGTAATTATATCAGCATTTTAAACCATTACTATGTAATGAAAGTTTTTGTATTTAAATCACATAAAATTTCTGTTTACTTACTCATTTTTAAAACTCAAACACAAATCTGCAAATGCTTTATTTAACGTGATTTACTTTTGCCAGCACAAAGAACAGACTGAAGAATTTCATTTATGAATTTTCTATAAATATATATAGACGCCGGCCGACGTCATTAAATGACATTGAAAAAGATTTAAATTTAATATTCATAAAGTGATATTAATTTGCTTTTATAATGATTCTAAAAAAATGTTTAAAATATTATTCAAAATTTAGCAAATAGAAACAAAATTATTTGCTGGGTTATGTCCAGACGTTAAATATCATTAACGACTCATTTTGCAAAGCAATAAATTATTTAATTTATTTTTATTTAATAAGACGGTGGTGTAATTGTTCGATTAGTTTAAAATTACAGGTTTGAAACATTTCATATTGTTTCCGAAAATTATTAATATTGTTTTTTTTTTATTGTAACATAACGGAATTTCCTAAATTTAATAAAATCCGAAATTGTAATACTTAACAGGCGTTCATGCAATAAACAAAAATATGGTCAATGAATACTACAAATAGCTCATAAATTTGCGATAAATTTTTTAAAGTCATGATTTAATGAAATTAACAAAAACCGAAATTTAACTTAAATTAAGGCTTTGCTATGGTATAATTTTTTAAATTTAATTGTAGCCTCAAGTATTTTTTAAATTTACGATAAATTTGAAAATTTTTGTAAATTTTGTAAATAAACGAATTCATTACATTTAACAAAAACCGAAATTAAACTAATATTAAGGCTTTGATATGATATAATTAAATTTATTTTATTGCAGCCTTAAGTAATTAAAATATTTACGATAAATTTTAAAAATTGTATAAATTTTTCCAAATAAAAGAATTTAATAGATTTAACAAAACCCGAAATTAAACTAATATTAAGGCTTTCCTATAATAAAAAATAATTTATTTTATTGCAGCTTTAAATACTTCAAATATTTACGATAAATTTTAAATTTTTTATAAATTTTCCAAATTAAAGAATTAAATAGATTTAACAAAAACCGAAATTAAACTAATTTCAAGGCTTTTCCGTGATATAAGATAATTTATTTTATTGCACCCTTATGTACTTAAAATATTTACGATATATTTGAAAATTTTTATAATTTTTCCAAATTAACGAATTTGTTGTATTTAACAAAAACCGAAATTAAACAAATATTACGGCTTTCCAATGATATAAGATAATTTATTTTATTGCAACCATAAATACTTAAAATATTTACGATATATTTGAACATTTGTATAATTTTTCCAAATTAACGAATTCATTGCATTTAATAAAAACCGAAATTTAATTAATATTAAAGCTTTGCTATGATATAGTTAAATTTATTTTTATTGCAGCCTTAAGTACTCTAAATATTTACGATAAATTTGAACATTTTTATAAATTTTCCAAATAAAAGAATTAAATAGATTTAACAAAACCCGAAATTAAACTAATATTAAAGCTTTACCATGATATAAGATAATATATTTTATTGCAGCCTTAAGTATTTAAAATATTTACGATAAATTTGAAAATTTTTATAATTTTACCAAATAAAAAAATCGAAAAGATCTAACGAAAACCGAAATTTTAGTATTAACCAGGCGTTTGCACAATATATACAAAGATCGTATATATATAGCAAAAATAACTGAAATATTTACGATAAATTTTTAAATCTAATTTTATTCGAATTCAACGAAAACCGATATTAAATAAAAACCAACGCTAATTTATAGTGCTACAAATTCAATATATACAGTACCTTAAGTACTTAATTTATTTACGATCAATTTGAAAAAATTTAAAACTTTTCCAAATAAACGAATTTTGTTACATTTAACAAAAAGCGAAATTAGATTTATATCAAGGCTTTTCAATGGTATAAACAGTTTAATTTAATTGGAGTCGTAAGTATTTAATATATTTACGATAAATTTAAAAATTTTTTTAACTAATGCAATTATTAGATAAAGCAAAAACCGAAATTTTATTATTTACCAGGCTTCCATAAAATAATTAACAATATTGTAAATAAAAATTACAAATAACTTATAAATTTACGTTAAATTTTAAAAACACATGATTTATCAAATTCAACAAAAAACAGAAATTAAATTATTATCAAGGCTTTCCTATAGTATAATAAATTTAATTTAATTAAAGCCTTAAGTACTTAAATTATTTACGATAAATATAAAACATATTGTAACAATTCCAAATAAAATAATTCATAAAATCCAATAAAAACCGAAACTTAACTATTTTCTAAGCATGCACATAATAAACATAAATTTCGTTAATATATATCACAAATATTTTATAAATTTACAATAAATGTTTCAGGTAAAAGATTTTCAAATTAAACAAAAACCGAAATTAAACCTATTTCAAAGCTTTCGTATGGTATAAGAAACTTAATTTAATTTGAGCTTTAAGTATTTAAAACATTTACGATAAATGTGAAAAAATTTTTAACATTTCCAAAAAATAGAATTTATGAAATCTAGTAAAAACCAAAATTTTATTATTTTTATTATCAAATAATAAACAAAATTTTCATTATTTTTGGTAACAAATAACTTAAATATTTACGATAAATTTTGAAATTCAAGATTTTTTAAATTAAACAAAAACCGAAAATAAACTTATATTAAGGCTTTATTATAGAATAAAATTAACTATTTTATTGGAGCAGTAGTACCTATTGTATTTACGATAAATTTAAAATTTTTTATAACTTTTCCAAATAAAATAATTTATTAAATAAAACAAAAACCGAAATTTCACTATTTAACATATTTTCTCACAATAACAAAAATATTTTTAAAATATATAACAAATAGATTATACATTTACGATTAATTTAGAAAGTCATGATTTTTAGAATTTAATAAAAATCGAAATTAAACACAGATCAAAATAAGCCTATAAAATAAATAAAAATATTTATTCACTACTTTAAGTATGTATTATATTTACGAGAAGTTTTTATGTGACCCTACAATTATTTCTTAGACTGTTTTCTATACAGCAGCTACACTCATGTTTGTGTGAGTGTGTATTTTTGCAAAGAAAAAAAAGGAAAATTAAAAACAAATTAGCATTTTATGCATTTCATTTTGAAATGTGGACAAAACAAAGCATATAAAAACCAAAACAACAATAATAAATAAGAAAAAAAATAAAAATACACACAACAATTATAAAATGAAATAAGTATGAAGAAAAACAAAATAAATAAAATATTTAAAAATAGTTTAAATTTAAAATGTATTTAAAAAGGCAAAAGAGTATAGAACAAAAGCAGACAGACATCTTAAATGAAAGAGAGAGAGAGAGAGATGGGGAGAGAGAGTAAATGACTTATTTATTATGATTGCGGTTGTTGCAAAATAACGACAACAATAAAAACACATGTGTAAATAAAACCAAAACATACCTACATAAACAAACAAAAGACAACAACAATCTAACGAATTTTACATATATAATTATTGTTATTGTTTTATTGTTATTTATCGTAAATTAGGATGAGGAAGGTTTTGCATTTTACAGCCACAATTAAATGCTTTAATGGCCCTAGTCGGTATTTTAAACAAATAACAACTGAATATACATACAGTAAATATTAAATATTTCCTTTCATTAAGAAAAGTAAACAATACTGTTTTAATAAATTTTAATTAGCCTGTAATTTGTTGTTGGATTATGAATAATGTATTATGTATGTAAGTGAATTCAAGGGAATTTTTTTTAGGTTTTTTTTTTCAATTTCATTTTCTTCACCTTGTCTGCGTTAAAAACCAAGTTGTTTTCTTGATTTTGTTTAAAATACATTATTTTTCTTCAAAGTTTTTGTTTTATTTAAATTGTTTAATTTATATTTGTTTGATAATTTTTATTGTTATTGTTTTGAATATGTTTAATTATGAGGTGCTTTAAAATTTGTTTAAATTTACATGTTTACATGTAGTAAAAGTAGCCATTAATAAGACACTTGAGCGTATAATTAATAAATATTACTTAAATACTGTTGCGTATACGTCTACATGCATACAATTATACCAGCAAACAATATTGTTATGATTTAAACATAAATCACTAGGCACTACAAACATTTAAAGCTGTCGTCAAATACTTAGAAGTAAAGTAAATTTCACAGATAGTTTATCTAACTTATTTCATTAAAAACTTGAAATATCACAAAAATTATCATATAAAAAAATTCTTAAATTTTTGCATTTTTTTTTAACTGGCGTTTTTTATAAAATTTATGATCTTTTATAAAAATAACAAATTATTAAAATAAGCGATTTTTTGATTTTTCTAAATTTTTACTTTTTTTAGTTATAAAAATATAATTTTTGTGAAATTACTGTAAAAATTTTGTAACAAATAAAAATTTTGAATTCCACAAAAAAAAAAAAAAAAAATTTTTTAGAAATCGTTTTCATAAATTTCACACAAATAAAAATTAATTTTACAAACCAAATAAAATCGCCAAAAACAATCGAAAAAAAATTTAATTTCTCCAATTTCGAAAACATTATTTTTTTTTACGAAAATTTCACGAAATTTAAAAAAAACCGCTTATTTTAACACAAATTGCAAAATTTACATAAAAACAATCATCTACAAAAAACGCTAATTTGACTGAATTGATATTTTTGCAAAATAAAAAAAAATGACAATTTTTAGGAAAAACTCTCAAAATTTAACAAAACTTTACAAAAGTACATCTATATGGCTAAAAACGTTAATTTTAGCATGGATAACATAAACAAAATGCAAATTTTATACAAAAAATCAATTCAAAAAGCTGCATTTACAAAAAATTTCACAAAAACGTAAGTTTTTCAAAACAAAAAATCGCTAATTTAAAAAAAAAAAAATTTTTTTCATAACTAGATAGCGAAATTTACACATAAAATCATCAATATTGCTTGAAAAAAACATAGATTTGAAAAAAAAATATATATTCCACAACAAATTAATACTCAAATCTCTATTTTGAATAACGAAAATATTGAAGAAAAAAATTGCTAATTTCAGTAAAACTTAAAAAAAGTGTATTTTTTCATAAAAAAGTCAATATGAAAACACTCTTAATTTAGAAAAAAATTAGCAAACATGCATTTTAAGAAAAATTAAAAAGAAAAATCTGTGTTTTCTACAAAAATTTTAAAAATTAAAAAAAAAAAATAATTTAGAAAAAAAAAAACGAAATTTTCTAAATTTTAAATATTGTTAGGTAAACAAAATTAAAAAAAAATTTTCATTTTTTTTCATAATTTTTTCCAATTTTTTTTTTTTTAATTTGTTTTAAAAAAATTAAATTTATTAGTGAAAACAAGTATGAGAGCTATATTCGGCTTTTCCCGAGTTTGACACATTTTTAAAATTTTTTCATTTTTAAACATTTTTAAAAAAATTGTTTTTCCATTTTTTTTTTTCTTCGAAATTGTTTTTTATTTTTTTTAAAGTTCTTTCCAAATTTTTTTTTTTTTAATTTTTCTTTACAAATTCGGGTTAAACAATATTTTTCCCGTTTTAGGTCGAAATTACTATAGCCTTATATACATCGTTGCAATGAACATAGAGTGGCTCCGGCGCTTTTATCATGGCAGTTGTATTATTGCATTGAAGTGACATCTGGCACTATTGCTACATGTATTTCAGGATTGGACATGATTGTCCGTTTTGTTTTTCATGTGGGGTTAAGAGAACATATAACTCCATATGTTGTAAATTTATGAATTTTAGGCTATTGATATTTATGTACAAACTTATTGCTACTTGGCTGCCACCTATCCTACGAGATAACATTTGCTTTTTACAGTCTACTAGGAATGCAAAAATTATACTACCTCGTATTTCTACTACTATTTTGTTGATTTCATAAAATATAATATAACCTTATTTTTAATTTCTTTAAACATGATTTTACGGAACATTTTAACCCCTTATAGCCCTGTTTTATTGTTTTTTGTTTACTTTTTTTGAAAAGAAGGACAAAAAAGTCCCATACCGTGGGGAGTTAGAGGGTTAACATATTCTACAAAAATGTTCTCCGTAATATTTTATATAAATTCGCTCAACACGTTTTATATCTAAAATGTAAGGGTCACATGGTTTCTTATGCCGATTAACAATAAGAATGTGCCAGAGCTGGAAAACTTTAAACCCCTCTCAAATGAAATTCAGATGTAAACTTTCAAAACGCCGAAACACGTGTCTTTTGTTTTGTCTTCTCTATCAAAATTTATAGGCCGGACCTTGTAATTTTTGTTTGTGTTGAACAGTGTCATGTCAGATTGAAATTACCATTACCGCTAAGCTACCATTACCGAACTAAGCCAGAATATCGTAACCGCTTAACTACCATTTCCGAAATAATGCAAATTAGAGTTATCTTTAATTGTTAACTGTTTCATCATTTTACAAAAAAATTAACAATTTGGAAAATAAGAATTTTACAATAATTTTGCGAAAATGTCGCTAATTTAACAACAAAAATTAATTAACAATTTATGCAAGACCTACAATTTCACAATAAAAAACAATCTATTGTACAATTGTAAAATCAAATCTGCATGTTTAAAAAAACCCTTTAAAAAACAACTAATCATAACAAAACATTTAAACAAAAATCACTTTATAACTAATATTTTATGTAATTTATTTAAGCATAATTAAAAATAAATGGTAATTTGCATAATTTTAATAAAAAGACGAGTTATTTTCATTCTTAGAGGAGTTTGTAAACAACACACAACACACGGTTAAGTAAAATGGTAGTAGTACTAGTAGTAGTTGCAGCAGAGTAGGAGTAAAATTTAGTAGTGTCAACTTTATTATTTATTTGGAGGTTTTAGCTGCATATTTGAAGTATTTACAACTAACAAATATTATTGTATTAATTCTAAATTTATTTCATTAACACCTAATTAAGCCCCTTTATTATTGTTTCTGAATGTTTGTTTTTGTGTAATACCATTTTAATTTAGCAATTTGTTATTTTACTCATTTGTCGTCTGCATGGTTCTGGTATGAATATTATTATTTTTCTTGGCAAAGTTTCTTTTTTCAAAGCAGACAAGCATTTTTTTTTCTTCTCATGATGCATTTTGTTTTTATTTGTTTGTGTATATCTGTTGTAAAAAACATGTGAAATTTTGTACGAGTATTTTTAGCAATTTTTATTTAATTCATAGTCAGAGGTCTATGTGAATATTTCGTAAATAAAATATTTGTTTGTTTGTTTGTATTTGTTGTGGTTGTTGTGATTGTTGTTGTTATTGCTGTTAAATTTTGAAGACAACAGACGTTAGCAATGGCAGTGACATACAAAAAAGCCACAACAAAAAAAATAAAAATAAATTTAAATATTTATATAGAAAAAAAGAAAGATTTCAAGTACTTTTTTTAAGGCATTATTAAATTTTTGCTTTTATATTCATTTAGTCACTTGTTTTCTAATAGAAATGCTAAATAAAATTTAAATTAATTTAATAAAAATATTTAAGTTTTAGATTAGATTTATTAGAGAAGGGGATATTTTTTGAAGAGGGTTCTTTTCTATTATTAGCAAAAGATGTGGATATTTTTGGTGAATATTTTAGTTATTAAAATTAAGACGAAACGTGTAAGTTTATCTAGTAGTTTATAAGATATTGTAGCCAATTTTATTTTTCTATAATATTACGAAGGTTTTTTCTAGTTTCAATTACAAAATTTTTGGAAACTCTGTTGAACAGATTTTAAAAATTTAAAAGCTGTTCTTATTAAGAATATTTTAGAGCATAAAAGTAGCAACATATTATTTTAATTTCCATGCAAATTCACTTTGAATTATAAGGATTTGGGAAAGTTTTATTTTTTTATTTATTATTTAGATGAGAATTACTTAAAATCGTTAGTTTCCAAAGGGTATTTCTAAACATCTCTACTTATTTCGTCTGGGATATCAATTATATTTCCTAAGAATTTTTAAAATCCTTCGAAAAATTAAAAATACTTCGCCTTATTTTCATGGAAAAACTCAAATATGCAGTAAAAGGGTTAATTTCACCTTTGGATATATTCAACCTGCTCAAAAATACAAACTCTTTTGCCGGAAAATATTTAAAAATTTCAACTTTGACCTCTGCAGTCTATAAATATCAGAAAATATATTTCACAACTTCTTTAAAATTCTTCAAGAAATAAAAAATAAAAAAATGTTTAAATTTTTTGGAAAAATCTGAAAATTTTAAAAAAAAAGTGACCTTTGACCTCCATAGCTAAATTTTATCCTTAAGAAGTAATTTTCGAAGTTTCTTTAATACGCATAAAATAATATAAATATCCAGCTATATTTTCAGATCAAATCTGGAATATTTAAATACTTAACCTTTGACCTGTGCAGTGAAAATATTAATTTAATACTTAGAAAATATTTCCTTTAACATTCCTTTAGTTCTATTAAAAATTACGAAATATTTCACTTTATTTTCATACAAAATTTAATTGAAATAAGTCAAATATTTTAAGTTTTTCAATTACAAAATTTTTGGAAACTCTGTACAACAGATTTTTAAAAATTTAAAATAAAAGTAGCAACAAATTATATTAATTATTGATCTTTGCTACAGAAACAGAATGGTTTGTTGAATGGCTTGTGGTATTTTCAGGATAAATTTAATGTTTTTTAACAATTTGAACTTTGACCTCTGCTGAGAAAAATATAATTTTATCCTCAGGAAATATTTCCTTAAAGTTTCTTTCAAATCAGTTAACAAAATACAAAAAGTATTTTTATGAAGTATTTTCAGCATAAATTTTAATTTTTTTAACAATTTGAACTTTGACCTCTGCTGTAAAAAATATAATTTTCTTTAACATTCGTCTAAAATTCAAACTAGGTCAAGGCTTAATATTCATGAAAAATCTATATTTAAAAAAGTGAACTTTGACCTCGGCAGTTAAAACGTTAATTTTTAGCCTTAGGAAGTAATTTTTTTTTAAAAAATGCATTAAAATAAAACCATTCGGTTATATTTTCCGGACAAATGTCAAATATTTAAACATTTGTACTTTGACCTCTGCTCTTTCCATGAAATTGATCATTTTATCCTCAGGATTAATTTTCTTTAAATGGCTTTCGAATGTGTTGAAAAATACGAAATATTTTTCTATATTTTCATACAAGATATCAAATTTTACCCTTGACCTTTGCTGTTGAAAGGGCTAGGATTTATTTTTCACAATTTTATTTAAAGTTCGTCAAAAATACAAAATAAATCGCTATATTTTCATGAAAAAATAAAAAGTTTAACCTCTGCAGTTTCACCCTTGACCTTTGCAGCAGAGAGGTTCAGCAAATATTTTTGTCACGTTTCTTCAATGTTTGTCCAAAATTCATACTAGGTTAAGGTTTAATATTCATGAAAAATATATAATTAAAAAAGTGACCTTTGACCTCGGCAGTTAAAAGGTTAATTTTTAGCCTTAGGAAGTAATTTTTTTTTTTAAATGCATTAAAATAAAACCATTCAGTTATATTTTCAGGACAAATTTCAAATATTTAAACATTTGTACTTTGACCTCTGCATGAAAAATATCAATTTATTTCCTCCAATTGGCTTTTAAATGTGTTGAAAAATACAAAATATTTTTCTATATTTTCATACAAGATATCAAATTTTACCCTTGACTTTGGCTAGGACTTATTTTTCACAATTTTATTTAAAGTTCATCAAAAATACAAAATATCTCTCTCTATATTTTCTTGAAAAAATATAAAATATTTAAAAGTTTGACCAGCAGAGGTCAACTGCTGTAAAAGTGATAATTTTATTTTCAGGACATATTTCCTTTATGTTTCATTCAAATCTGTTCAAAAAATACGAAATGTTATGCCAAATTTTCCTGAAAAATATCAATTATTTAAAAGTTTGTGTCTTGACCTTTACAGCAGAAAGGGCCAGTAAATATCTTCCCAGAATTTCATTAAATTCATCATTTTGCAACATACTTAATGAAATATCTTAAATTTTTAATAACATGACCTTTGACCTCTGTAGTAAATGTGTTAATTATTGCTTTAGGAAATATTTCTTAAAATTTTCTATAAAATCACTATATATTCAGTTATTATCTGAAATAATTTAAAATTTTATCTTTGACCTCTGCTGTAAAAGTGATAATTTTATTTTCTGGAAATATTTCCTTATGTTTCTTTCAAACCTGTTAAAAAATACGACATGTTTTGCTGTATTTTTATGAAAAATATCAAATATTAGAAAGTTTGACCCTTGACCTTGGCAGTAGAAAGGGCTAGTAAATATTTCCTTTAGGTTTCTTTAACGCGTTGTTAACAAAATACTTATCATTTTGTTATATTTTCATAAAACATTTAAATTATTTACAAACGTGACCTTTGACCTCTGCAGTAAAAGTAATGATTTTATCCTTTCTTCCAAATCTGTTAAAAAATATAAAACATTTTGCTATATTTTCATGATTTATTTTAAATATTGAAATGTTTGACCCTTGACCTTAGCAGTAGAAAGGGCCAGGACATATTTTCCATAAAGTTTTCTTAAAATATGTCAAAAACAAGTAAGAGAGCTATATTCGGCTCTGCTGAATCTTATATACCCTTCACAAAATAATACTTTAAAATAAAATTTTGACCCATTGTAGGTCCAACTTACTTATATACATCATTGCAATGAACTTTAAAGTATCTATCATTAGATATCCATATTGTGTATATTTATGACTTAGTAATCGAGATATAGATCAAAAATAGGCCAAAAAATAGAGGTTGTCTCGGATTTTTGTTCATATCTCCGTTATTTATGCAAGGATTTTGCTGATTTTAAATAGGAAACTTTTCGAAAGCATGTCTGACATAATTATTAAAGATTTGGATCCCGAAGATATCTGGGGTCTTCAGAAAGTTGATTTCAACAGACAGACGGACATGGCTTAATCGACTCTGCTATCTATAAGGGTCCAGAATATATATACTTCATAGGGTCGGAAGGGTATAAAAATTTTAGTTTCTTATATTTTTATAAAAATGTGACCTTTGACCTCCACAGTAAAGGACTTAATTTTATCATTACGAAATATCGCCTACTTCTCCTAGTTTCTTTGAATTTCCATAAAATATTGAAAAGATTTTGCTATATTTCCATTAAATATCTGAAATATTTTAAAATTTTACCTTTGACCTCTACAGTAAAACAGTTTATTTAATGTTCAGGAAACATTTCCTTCCTGATTTCAGCAAATATAGGATAAATATTGCCTAAGTTTCTTTCACAACTGTTATTAAATACGAAATGTTTTGTTATATTTCCTGCAAAATATCAAATAAGTATTTAAAAATTTGACCCCTGGGAAATCTTTGATATATTTTTCTAAAAAAATATTTGCTGTAGAAAGGGCCAACAAATGTTTTCCCTAAGCCTTGTCCTTAAAAATACATATTATTTTGTTATAATTTCATAAACAAATCGTAATATTTAAAAACCTGACCTTTGACCTTAGAAAATAATTTCCCGCTTTTGTATGTAACACTTACATGATAGAAAGCCTCAATCTCGATTTCAACTTGCGTTTTGTACTCATGATAGCTGTCGGAACTGACACGACGAGAATAACCCGATGTGGAGGCATCGTCTAAACGAGCCGCTGACTCCGCCGCCGATATGGATGATGATGAGGAGGCCTGACGTTCTTGTTTCAAATAGTCATCACGATTTATTAATAACTCCGGCTCGAAGGCATATTCGCGTATATATTCATCTTCGGGTTCTTCGGCGGGTGTGTTTTTAAACATGAAAAAAACCGAATGTTAAAAATCCCAACCCAAAATAAAAACTAAAATAATCAAACGGGCACGTGCGACGATGACAAAGAGCGAGCAACGGTCAAGCATTTATAAACAAAAAAAAGAAAACACTGATTTTAGGCTGAAAAATTGATTTTTTTATTTTTTTTTTGGAATTTTTGTGTTTTAAACCAAGACAATTAATTTGTTAAGAGTTTTTGTTAGTTTTTATGTAATTTATTTGGTAAAAAAATTATGATTTATTTTGGTATGATGCAGCATAAATGCACCTGGTTTGAACATACACAACATTTTTTTCTTATCACTTTTTTTATTTCATGTTTAATCTTTTATAAACTTTGCCAAAATTTTTAAATTTTACATTGTAGCTTTAAAAATAAATTTGTTGATAATTTTTTTTTTTTTTTTGTTTTGTAAAAATTTTGAAATTAAACAAGCACAATTGCTTTTAATATATCACATAAATATGTATGTATATTTTTATTAAATTAATTTTGATTTTTATAGTATAATAAAAATCTCTTTATAATTTTAAAATCATTTCTTGTTTTATTCTTTTTTTTTTAAAGAAAAATATTTGAAATTTGTTTAGCTAATTTTTTAAGGTTAAACCTTTAGTTGCAGCTTTATGGATTTTTTTCATATTTTCCCCAACATTTCATTATTGCAATTATTGATTTTTTATTTTTTTATTTTCTAACTAAGACTACAATTTTTAATTTATTATATAAATTTTTATTATTAAAGAAAGCACTTAAACTTTATTTTTATTTTTTATTTAAATTTCCATTTTTATTTCTTAAAATTTCAAAACTTTTTTCAAAATTTTATTTGAATTTTTAAATTAAATTTTCTTTTGCTTTAGAATTTTGAATAATTTTTTTCTCTGTTCTAATATTTGCGAAAACTTTTAGGAAACTAAAACATTCGTTGAGCTTTTTCTTCATGTTGGTTGGTGGAAAATTATTATTGAAAAAAAAACCCCTCAAAAAAATACAAGAACAAAACCAAACAGAATCAGCAAGAAAATATTAAGAATAAGAATTATTTGAAATGTTTGTTACTCGTCGTTTTTTGTTTTTTGATTTTCGTTGAAATATTCTTTTTGAATATTTCAGTTTCGTTGGTCGATCATCCCCTTCAGGGCAACCAACGAGCAAAGAAAAAAAAAAAAACAGTGTTTCAATAATACTCGTAAAACATAAATTGTTGTTAAAACAATGTTTTCTTTAATAATTGAGTGAATACAGTGCCAAGCATAATAATACAGGCAGTAAACAAAATTTAAAAAAAAAATCTCATTAAGTAAACATTAATGTAATTTGAAACTGCAGAGGTCATAGGTCATGGTTTTAAAATTTTTCAGATTTGTCACAAAATGATTCGTATTTTTTGGCAAAGTTTAAAGAAAATTGAGGAAAATATTTTCTGAACATTTTTTACTGCAAAGGTCAAGGTTCAAAACTTTAAATAATTGAGAAATTTCATGAAAATATAGCAAAACATTAAACATTTTCAGTTGAAATATTTGAAATGTAACAAAATGATTCGTATTTTTTGAAAAATTCAAAGAAAATTTAGAAAAATATTCTCTAAACATTTTTTCCGGCAAAGGTCAAGGGTCAAACCTTTAAATAATTGAGAAATTTCCTGAAAATATAGCAAAACATTTTGAATTATTTTTACAATTTAAAGGAAACTAAAATTTTCTCTTTAATCACAGAGGTCAAAGTTCAAATTTTTAAAACATGTTAATATTTTCTTGGAAATATAAAAAAAAGGATTCGTATTTTGTTGACAATGTTTAAACAAACTTTAGAACAATATTTCCTAATCATTTCTACTGCAAAGGTCAAGGGTCAAACATTATAATATTTGAAATTTATCATGTCAATATAGCGAAATATATTGTATTTCTTGACGGATGTTAAAGAAACTAGTGAAAACTATTTTCTGACCCTTTATACTGCAAAGGTCAAGGGCTAAAACTTTTAAGTACATATTTGATATTTTCACGTTTTTTAAATATTTGAGATTTTTAAAAGAAAATGTAACAAAATGATTCGTATTTTTTGGCAAAGTTTAAAAAAAATTGAGGAAAATATTTTCTGAATTTTTTTTTCCTGCAAAGGTCAAGGATCAAACCTTTAAATAATTGAGAAATTTCATGAAAATATAGCTAAATATTTTGATATTTTTTTACATATTTGAAGGAAATTAAAATTTACCATTTAACCCCAGAGGTCAAAGTTCAAATTTTTAAAACATTTTCATATTTTCATGGAAATATAACAAAATGATTCATATTTGAGATTTGCAAAAGAAAATATAATAAAGTGCTTCGTATTTTTTGGCAAAGTTTAAAAGAAAATTGAGGAAAATATTTTCTGAACATTTTCTACTAAAGGTCAAGGGTCAAAACTTTAAATAATCGAGAAATTTCATGAAAATATAACTAAATATTTTGATGTTTTTTTTTTACATATTTGAAGGAAACTAAAATTTGCCCTTTAACACCCGAGATCAAAGTTCAAATTTTTAAAGAAAATTTTGTTATTTCTTTAAAATGTAAGCAACTGTTTCGCATTCTATTGACAATGTTTAAACAAACTTCAGCACAATATTTCCTAATCATTTCTACTGCAAAGGTCAAGGGTCAAACATTATAATATTGAAATTTATCACGTAATTATAGCGAAATATATTGTATTTCTTAACGGATGTTAAAGAAACTAGTGAAAATTGTTTTTTGATCCTTTATACTGCAAAGGTCAAGGGTCAAATTCTTAAATATTTGATATTTTCCATAAAAATATAACAAAAATATAGAAAAATATTTTGAATTTTTAATAGATTTGAAAGAAACTTTGAGAAAATATTGCTTTTCGTTGGAGAGGTCAAAGTTTAAATTTTAAAATATTTGAAATTTTCAATGAAAATATAGCAAAGAATTTAAAATTATATAAGAAACCTTAAAGAGACTTAGGAAAACCTGGTTGAACTTTGAGATTCGTATTTGTTGATGAATTTTTTTAATAAATCTTTTTAATCTCCAGTTAACTTAGGTATTTTCTTACCAAAAATATTCAAAATTGTTATATTTATAATACCAAAACGCTTCAATTTATTTTAAATTTGAAATGCGGTAAATAAAGAGTTTAGCTGCGTTAACATTTGCATATAAATGACAGCTTTATTGTCATTATTTGACAGAGACCTTTTCACATTTCCCCCACTGTAAGCTCTCAGTTTATAATTTTCTTCCACCTGGTCACCTTAAGAAAATATAATAAATAAAATAAATTGATTTTGTAAATGAAAGCAAGAACATACAACAAAAAAAATTATGCCCTTTACCTTCACATTGTTTAAAGCCAAGCAACAAAATAAACATAATATTCTTTAGATTTATTATAAACATTCGTCTACCATTCATAAGTATTTTCTTTTAACAAAAACTTTGTTTTTCTACGCTCTCTTTGATAAATAAAAAATAAATATAAATTTAAAAGAAAACAAACTAAAAGAATACTTAAAAATAAATAAATAATAAACATTTTCAATTATAATCCGATTATAATTTAAGAAACAAAAAAAAAAAACATACACCTCTCTACTTATTCCTAAAATCATTTAATGGCTGCTTTGTTTTTAGGTTTTTCGAACTCATTGAAATGGCAAGTGTTGAAAAAGAATTTGTTGAAAAATAAATACTAAATTCCTTTATGGATTTTGAGGTATTAGTCTAAACCTAAAACTGATACACTGTGTTTGAGGGCCATTATAAGCAATAATAATTCAATAATTTGCTATTTACTTGTTATTTTTTATTTGAAAAATAAATACTGTTTACAAAAATATTCAAACCAACAAAATAAAAAACCAAATTGTTTGAGATTTCATCTAACAATTTATAAACACTTAAATAAAAAAAAGTAATACAAATATAAAAATAAAGATAAATATAAAATATAACAAGGTGTTAATTGATTGCTTTTGATAGAGTTGAATTTTAAATATTTGTGTTGGAAAAATGTTTTCAAAAAAAAAAAAAAACAAATTCAATAAAAACAAATTAAAAAACTAAAATAAATTAACCTTTGAAGCAGGAAATTGCAATTAATTAAATATCAATCAAAAATGTTTATAATGTGAACTAAAAATTATAAAAATACTGGTATAATTCTGAAAAGAAATAAATTTTTAATTTAATATCCAGTTTAAAACATGCAAACTGTATAACAGTGGTCGGTATAAGGAGTTTTGTCCGCATGACAGACTATAGTATTTCCCATAGGCTAGACTATAGTCTGGCCTATAGACAATACTATAGTCTGGCCTATAAGCAAGCCTTATAGTCTTGTCAGACTATATATAGTCCAGTCTATAGGCCAGACTATTATAGTCTTGTCTAAGTATAGGGCAGACTATATATATAGTCTTGCCTATAGGCCATAGGGAATTTACTTTTTTCACCCCCCTGGATCCGCGCCTGCTACTAGTACATATTAAAAAAAACTGTCGGCGGCTTTTGCTGTCAATTGTTTTGCAATGTAGCCATACTAAAATGTGGTAGAGTTTCTATTACTATTGGCAGCCTTCTCCTTTTGTTTTGATTATGATATGTAAAAATCTGGCAAAAAAGACAGGACATGTGTTCACTTAGTTGTGTTGAAAACTTGGCGATAGCTTTTTTAATAGAAACTCTTTAAATATTTTAACATATATTTAATCTGATTTAAATTTGCTGTAAACATGGCCGCACTGTTAAAAGTTATGCATTTTTTTTGGAACGATTTTGAACTATTTTCTTAATAAACCTTTAGTTTTGATTGTGATTTGTACAAATCTATGGAAAAAGTCAGGGGATGCCATCTGGCAGTTGCGTTTACGACTAGCTTTATTTAAGAAAAGGATTTCTTTTAATTTAGGAACAAGTCAGAGGAAGTCTACAAACAGTTATGCTATACTATTTTTTAAGGAAACACTTAAAATTTGGTAACAATTATTTAAGCTAACACAAATTGCAGTAAACATGACCACCAGAAACCTACGCCGAACGGCTGTAACCAACTAGTACTATTTTAAAAAAGTAGTATTTCTACTACTATTTTAAAAAAAAAGTAGTATTGCTACTACTATTTTTAAAAAAAGTAGTATTTTTACTACTATTTTTAATAAAAGTAGTATTTCTACTATTATTTTAAAAAAGTAGTATTTCTACTACTATTTTTAAAAAAAGGAGTATTTCTACTACTATTTTAAAAAAGTAGTATTTCTACTACTATTTAAAAAAAATAGTATTTCTACTGCTATTTTAAAAAAGTTGTATTTCTACTACTATTTTTAAAAAAAGTAGTATTTCTACTACTATTTTAAAAATGTAGTATTTCAACTACTATTTTTAAAAAAGTAGTATTTCTACTACTATTTTAAAAAAAAAGTAGTATTTCTAACTTTTAAAAGCAGCTGCCGCCGTTGAAACTTTTTTAAGTCGGCTAGAAAATAGCCGCCATTTTGTATAAAAATTCCTTAATAATTTCATAAAATTTTCGTAATTTCACTTTTGAAATTTTTTATTTTTACAATTTAGTCGTCTCACAGCTGGATTTAAGCCGCCGCCGACCTTCTATGGAATTTAGTTGACGCAGGTCTCTGATGGTTACATTGTGATGCATTTTTTAGTAAGTCCACCAAAGACCTACGCCGAACGGCTGTAAGACAACTGATCAGAGCCGTCAATAACTTTTAAAAGCACATTTTTTTAAGTCGGCTTGAAAATAGCCGCCGTTTTGGTTAAAAGTTCCTTAATAATTTCATAAAATTTTCGGAATTTCACTTTTTAAATTTTTTATTTTTTCAATTCAGTCGGCTGCCAGCCGGCTTTAAGCCGCAGCCGACCTTTTTTCCCACCGAGAAATTTAGTCGGCGCAGGTCTCTGATGGCAACATTGTGATGCATTTTTTAGTAAGACCTGCGCCGAACGGCTGTAAGCAACTAATCCGAGCCGTCGATTACTTTTAAAAGCAGCTGCCGCGTCGAAATTTGTTTAAGTCGACTTGAAAACAGCCGCCGTTTTGGATAAAAATTCCTTAATTTTCGGAATTTCACTTTTTAAATTTTTTATTTTTACAATTCAGTCGGCTGCCTGCCGGCTTTGAGCCGCCGCCGACCTTTCTTGGATTCAGCCGGCGCCACCGAGAAACTTTGTCAGCGCAGGACTCTGATAGTTACATTGTGATGTATTTTTCAGTAGGATTTTTTAACATTTTCTTAATAATCCTTTTGTTTAGATTGTGATTTGTACAAATCTAGGAAAAAGTGACGGGATGTTTTCAGGCAGTTGAATTTACAACTTGCTATAGCTATTTTAATAAAAACACTTCAAATTTCTTAACAAATATTTAAGCTGACACATATGACAATAAACATAGCCACTTTGTTATTAGTGCTGCACTTTTTAGTAGGATTTTCAATCATTTTCTTAATTATCCTTTTTGTTTTAATTTAGAATAGAGCAAAACCCTCGAAAAAGTCGCAGGACGTCTTTAGACAGCTGAAGCAGCTAGTAGTAATAGGAAATTTACAACTTACTCAAAGGATTTTTACTGGAAACACTTTAATAAACATGATCAGATTGTTCAATTTGGAATCTTTTTAACGATTGTCTTAGTTTTAAACATTTCTTAACGCATTTCTTTTTGTTCTCTTAGTTTTAGTTTGAAATCTTTAATATTTTCATCTACACTTTTTTACTATTAAACACCAATTGATTTTAATTTAAATATAATAAGAATTTCTTTTAAAAATGCTTACAAGTGTATCGATATAGCCAAAAGGATCATCATCGTCTGACGATGAGTCGGAGTCACGGCCGTGTTCAGCTGGTGGTGGGCAAGGATAAAATGCTTGCGATTTAATACGTGGCTGTCGCTGGGCATGTCGCAATTCTTCCTCCATCGATGTGGTACTGCTGCGTCGCTGGCGAAATTCACGTATGAATTTCTCAAAATCCGCCCATTCAGAATCGACTTGTTCGACATTTTCTTCGCCGAACTCCTCATCATGTATGATGCGTTCGACTTGCTTTTGACGGCGATCACGATCGCGTAAATACACCATTTTTCAAAGGCAATAACAATAACACTATCAATATTATTAAAGATCGTGATGGTGATCGATAAATGTTTTTTTTTTATTGTTCTTTTGTTTTAAATTGAAAAAAAAAGTAATTCTTGTTATTGGTTTTGTTTTTATAGATTCGTTTTCTTTTCGTTTAGTTTATTTTGTTATTGTAAATGTAGTTTAAATTAATATTTAAAGAATTGTATCAATTGTATTCAATTTAACAAGGACGGCAAAAACACTTTGTTATTAAATTGTTTAGCTATTAATATAAAGCAATTTCTATTCTCTTTAGTATTTTTTCATTCTGTTTTTTTAAAAATTTAATTAATTTCCTTTTTTTCCAGTTAATGGCGTTATTTCGTTTTTATTTTATTTATTTTTTTTAATTGTTTCTGCAATTTTTTTTTAATTTTTATTTTTTCTTCAAAAAATTCTTTCGTGTCTCTCGTTTATTTACAAAATTTCATTTAAACCTATCAACGTTTTCAACTCAACTAAAGAAATTTAATTCCATTTGAAATTTCTTAATAAATGAGGTTTAAATTTCAATCTTAAGTAACTCCTCTACCACCCCTCTCCCCCTCATGTTTATAAATTGAGCTTTAACTCAAATTTTTCGCACGTAATTTTGACTCATTTAAGTAACAGATCTTTAACCCCAAAAGATTTATCTTGTATAGTATAAGATCTTTATTTAGTTATTTAAAATGTAACTTGCTAAATTGCTACATAAAATTATAAGTATAATGAAATTGAAAAGACTCTAGTGTAGAGAAATATAACAATTGTAATAGACCCCCTCTTGCTGGCACACAGGCCGGCGATTTCATTGAGTTTGAGCTTAAACAATTTAATTGAGTCAAAGTGTTAAACGTTTTTTTTGTTTCGTTATCATGTGTATCATCTTTTTATTCTTCTTTTTGTAGCTGGCATACAATTCCAACCCATTTCAGTAGATCGTTTTTTTTTATCTCACAAATGATTTTCAAATTTACTTTCATTCAAATGTTTGGAGTGTGTTTATATGTGTGTCTAAGGCGGCCGGCTGACTCTCTGCATAATATTTATTTTATTTTTATTAAATTCATTAATTTATCCATTTAACATGTGTGTGAAAATGGTTTATTACACACACTGAACAAAAAAATATACTTTAAATGGCAAATAAAGCAACCAACTATAAGATAATATCCTTAACTATTGTCAGATTTGTTAAAGACCATCACCTGATTATAAAAATATAAATTTCAATCATTTTAAAAATAGTAGTAGATATACTACTTTTTTAAAAAAGTCTTAAATTTATTATTTTTTCCTGTAAATTATTATTGTGCTTAAAATGCATGTTAAGAAAATTGAAAAATTTATATCAATTTGTAATAGTAGTAAAAAACAATAAAAATTAATATTAATTTTCCAATAATTAGTAAATTTTTTAGTACCTTTTAAGAAAAAATATTTAAATATAAAAACTGTGTATCACAGTATATTAAAGACAACCTTCCGAATTAAAAAAATTAATTTTTAAACATTTTAAAAATAGTAGTAGAAATACTACTTTTTGAAAAACACAAAAATTTAATACTTTTTCAAGCTTACAATTATTGTGGTGAAAATTTACTTCAAAAATCTATACATTTTTATATTAAATTTTCAATAAGTAGTAAATTATTTAGTACTTTTTCAGAAAAATTAATCAAATTTATTTAATTTTTGTCACAATCGATTAAAGAAAATCTGCTGAATTAAAAAATGTAAATTTTAAACATTTTAAAAATAGTAGTAGAAATACTCCTTTTTTAAAAAGTCTCAAATTGATTATTTTTCCTTAAGATTATTATTTTGCTTAAAATTCATGCTAAGAAAACTCCAAAATTTATATAAATTTTGTAATAAGTAGTAAATTATTTAATACTTTTTTTTTAAAAAAAGTAGTAAAATATATAAAATTTGTATTACAATATATTAAACAAGATCTTCTGAATTTATAAATGTAAATTTTAAACATTTTAAAAATAGTAGTAGATATACTACTTTTTTAAATAGTCTAAAATTGATAACTTTTTCCTGTAGATTATTATTGTGCTTAAAATTCATGCTAAGAAAATACAAAAATGTATATAAATTTTGTAATAAGTAGTAAATTATTTAATACTTTTTTTAAAAAAGTACTAAAATATATAAAACTTGTATTACAATATATTAAATAAGATCTTCTGAATTTAGAAATGTAAATTTTAAACATTTCAAAAATAGTAGTAGAAATACTACTTTTTAAAAAATCTCAAATTAATAACTTTTTCCTTTAGATTATTATTGTGGTGAAAATTCATGCTAAGAAAATACCAACACTTATATAAATTTTGTAATAAGTAGTAAATTATTTAATACCTTTTTTAAAAAAAAAGTAGTAAAATACATGCAATTTGGATTCCAATGTATTAAACAAGATCTTCTGAATTTAGAAATGTAAATTTTAAACATTTCAAAAATAGTAGTAGAAATACTACTTTTTGAAAAACACAAAAATTTAATACTTTTTCAAGCATACTATTATTGTGGTGAAAATTTGCTTCAAAAAAATATATTATGTATTAAATTAGCAATAAGTAGTAAATTATTTAGTACTTTTTCAGAAAAATTAGTCAAATTTATTTAATTTTTGTCACAATCTATTAAAGACAATTAGCTGAATTTAAAAATGTAGATTTCAATAATTTTAAAAATAGTAGTAGAAATACTACTTTTTTAAAAAGTCTCAAATTGATTATTTTTCCTTTAGATTATTATTGTGCTTAAAGTACATGTTAAGAAAACAAAAAATATATATATCAATTTTGTAATAAGTAGTAAATTATTTAATACTTTTTTTAAAAAAAGTAGTAAAATATATAAAATTTGTATTACAATATATTAAACAAGATCTTCTGAATTTAGAAATGTAAATTTTAAACATTTTAAAAATAGTAGTAGAAAAACTACTTTTTGAAAAACACAAAAATTTAATACTTTTTTAAGCACACTATTATTGTGGTGAAAATTTACTTCAAAAAAATATAAATATTTGTATTAAATTTGCAATAAGTAGTAAATTATTTAGTACTTTTTCAGAAAAATTAGTCAAATTTATTTAATTTTTGTCACAATCTATTAAAGACAATCAGCTGAATTTAAAAATGGAAATTTCAATAATTTTAAAAATAGTAGTTGAAATACTACTTTTTTAAAAAGTCGAACATTTATTTCTTTTCCATACAGATTATTATTGTGCTTAAAATCCTTGTTAAGAAAATACAAAAATTTTTATCAATTTTGTAATGTAGTAAATTATTTAATACTTTGTTTAAAAAAAGGAGTAAAATATATAAAATTTTTATTTCAATATATTAAACAAGATCTTCTGAATTTAAAAATGTAAATTTTACTTTTTGAAAACACAAAAATGAATACTTTTTCAAGCTTACAAAGAAATACTACTTTTTTAAAAAGTTTCAAATTGATTATTTTTCCTTTAGATTATTATTGTGCTAAAAATTCATGCTAAGAAAATACAAAAATTTATATAAATTTTGTAATAAGTAGTAAATTATTTAATACTTTTTTTAAAAAAAGTAGTAAAATATATACAATTTGGATTCCAATGTATTAAACAAGATCTTCTGAATTTAGAAATGTAAATTTTAAACATTTTAAAAATAGTAGTAGAAATACTACTTTTTTAAAAAGTCTAACATTTATTACTTTTTCATACAGATTATTATTGTGCTTAAAATTCATGATAAGAAAACACCAAAATTTATATAAATTTTGTAATAAGTAATAAATTATTTAATACTTTTTTTAAAAAAAGTAGTAAAATATATAAAATTTGTATTGCAATATATTAAACAAGATCTTCTGGATTTAAAAATGTAAATTTTAAACATTTTAAAAATAATAGTAGAAATACTACTTTTTGAAAAACACACAAATTTAATACTTTTTCAATCTTACTATTAATGTGGTGAAAATTTACTTCAAAAAAATATACATTTTTATATAATTTTTTTAATAGGTAATAAACTATTTTGTACTTTTTAAGAAAAAGTAGTAAAAAGTATTAAATTTTGGTCACAATCCATTAAAGACCATCACCTGAATTTAAAAATTTTAATAATTTTAAAAATAGTAGTAGAAATACTCCTTTTTTAAAAAATCTCAAATTGATTATTTTTCCTTAAGATTATTATTTTGTTTAAAATTCTTGCTAAGAAAATACCAAAATTTATATAAATTTTGTAATAAGTAGTAAATTATTTAATACTTTTTTTTTAAATGTACTAAAATATATAAAATTTGTATTACAGTATATTAAATAAAATCTTCTGAATTTAGAAATGTAAGTTTTAAACATTTTGAAAATAGTAGTAGAAATACTACTTTTTGAAAAACATACAAATTTAATACTTTTTTAAGCACACTATTATTGTGGTGAAAATTTACTTCAAAAAAATATAAATATTTGTATTAAATTTGCAATAAGTAGTAAATTATGTATTATTTTTTCAGAAAAATTAGTCAAATTTATTTAATTTTTGTCACAATATATTAAAGATCATTACCTGAATTTAAAAATGTAAATTTCAATAATTTTAAAAATAGTAGTAGAAATACTACTTTTTTGAAAAGTCTAACTTTATACTTTTTCATACAGATTATTATTGTGCTTAAAATTTATGCTAAGAAAATATCAAAATTTATATAAATTTTGTATTAAGTAGTAAATTATTTAATACTTTTTTTAAAGTAGTAAAATATATAAAATTTGTATTCCAATATATTAAACAAGATCTTCTGAATTTAAAAATGTAAATTTTAAACATTTTAAAAATAGTAGTAGAAATACTACTTTTTTATAAAGTCTCAAATTTATCACTTTTTACTGTAGATTATTATTGTGCTTAAAATCCTTGTTAAGAAAATACCAAAATTTATATAAATTTTGTAATAAGTAGTAAATTATTTAATACTTTTTTTTTAAAAAAAAGTAGTAAAATATATAAAATGTGTATAACAATATATTAAACAAGATCTTCTGAATTTAGAAATGTAAGTTTTAAACATTTTAAAAATAGTAGTAGAAATACTACTTTTTGAAAAACACAAAAATTTAATACTTTTTCAAGCAGACTATTATTGTGGTGAAAATTTACTTCAATTTTTATATAATTTTTTTAATAGGTAATAAACTATTTAGTACTTTTTCAGAAAAAGTAGTAAAATTTATTAAATTTTTGTCACAGTCTGTTAAAGACGATCAGCTAAATTTAAAAATATAAATTTCAACCATTTTAAAAATAGTAGTAGAAATACAACTTTTTTAAAAAAGCTACAAATTCACCACTTTTTCATGCATATTATAGTGCTAAACATTTACTTTAAAAAAATAAAATTTTTATTATATTAATTTTGCAATAAGTAGTTAATTATTTAGTACTTTTTTTAAAAAAGGTAGTAAATATTTAAGAATTGTTATTACATCATATTAAAGACAATTAGCTGAATTTAAAAATTAAAATTTTAAGTAATTTTAAAATAGTAGTAAAAATACTACTTTTTTAAAAAGTTAAAAATTCACAGCTTTCCTTAAAAGTCTAGATTTTTATAGTTTTAAAAAGTTAACAATTTATTAAATTTCTTTTAAAAATTTAAAAATTATTTCTAAACTTAATAAAATTTTGGTTAAATTCTATAGAAGTGAGTAACCTCTTCATTGACATTTATGTATAAACAATTTAATTAAAACAACTAAAATGCTTGTACAACTATTAAGCAACATGTTTCTTTTTTTGTATATTAATTGAATTGTCACAATCACAGTAAAATAATTTAAAGTGAAGGTCTTCACTTGTCAAAAAAAAAAAAATCTAGCAATTGTGCTTGTCCAGCTAAAAAAAAAAAAATACTACTGTTTTGAGAAAGTTTTATGATAAAAAGGCAGGCACGTTTACAAAAGGAAGGGAACAAATATAAATACCCTCTAAAACAAAAACTAACATGTAGATATATTCCATCCAATAGCATAATTTTAAGGCAAACAAGTCTACATCTAATAAGCTATCCAAACTGGCTCCAAATTACGTGAATTTAACCGAAATCTAATTAAAATTACAAAAATCGTATCTTTCTCTTTTGTTATAAAAATCTCCATTTTTTACAACCCTGATTAAAAACAAACTTCAACTCATGAGAGGTTTGTTTGTTGTTGTTATTTTAATGCCATACCTGTTGTTTACAATATTACCAGCTATAACAACTCTGTGATAAAGCAAGGCTGGATATTTGTTACTAATAAAAAAAAGGATCTTATTTTAAGTTCCTCAAATTCTATTAAATAATTATTTTTTTGATACAAAATAGCAAATACATTCATTAATTTTCTAAAACAATTTAATCTCATTGCTTGTTTTTTAAGGCCTTTTCTTTTTCTTTCAAATGTAAATAATATTTTTGTTTAAACAATTTGCTTGTGTTTTTATTACTTCTTTATATAGATAATTAGCATAGATTTGTTTATTTAGCATTTATTTTTTTTATTATTAGTATTATTTATTGATAACAAAGTCTTAATAAATAATTAATGAACGATTCAGGGTTTCGTGACTGCCAGAGATGCGTGAAATTATCATTTAAGACAAAACAGCAAAATAAAAAAGAATTGGAAAAAACTATGTACTCTATAATAAATGACTAAATAAATAGAGATTTATGTAGATGAATATAAAGTAAAGACTATTATTTAAGTCAATAAGTTAATTTAAGATTTGTGTTATACAAAATATTCAAAAGATATTTTCAAGAAAGTTAGGGAAAATAAATGATTTTTTGACAGATTTTGGGAAAGCTTTATAACAGTTATAGATTAAATTGCTGTAAAAGAAGATTTGTGTGAATAATTTATACAAGTTTAACTTGTATACTGATCATTTAGTTCTTAGATAAAGGAATCTTTAATATATAATAAATTCTATAATAGAATTATAGCAGTTATGTAGCAGTATAACAGTTATAAATCAAATTTATATGAATAATTACCAACTGTTATACCACTTCTATAATAAAATAGTGGTAGCTTATATAAGTTAAGCTTTGAAATAAATTTAGCTTATTATTCATAACAGTTATACACAAACAAGAATAACAGCCATTATTACAACTTGCCTTTATGATCGTAATAGTGAAAGGTGACTTAAAAACTATTTTTTTCTATTACTTAAAGTTATCTTTTACTAACCATTACGAACATAAAGGCAAGTTGTAATAATAGCCCTTAAATTTTAATCATTTAATTGGATAATTTAAACATTTCTTTTAAAAATTGTTTATTTATTTCATTTGTTTTGAAATTAAAAAAAAAAAAAAACTTATTTTTAATTTGCAACTTTCAACTTTGAAGTCATTTGCCAACAAATCTAGCCCAACTTAATGAAATCTCTATTAAAGCCTACTAACTTTGAGAAGTTTTCTTTGTAAATACCTTTTATTTCCATAAAATCGTTAAACAAATTTTAAAGTTATTGCACAAAATGCATAAAAAAACCCCTAATTAATAATAATCATACGCCTCCAAGTCAAATTTATAAAAATGCTTAGAAAGTGCTTTTAAAGGCAAGTTTAGAGCAGGAAATTGCTTAAATTTTGTAATTGCAGTAATATTTCATTAAGTTTATGGCATAGGGTAAAACTAGAGGCCCAACAGACAGTGAATTTTATATTAAAAATAAGTACTATATCCCAAATTGTATGGCTGCAAAACTTAGTTTTTTTTCCCTCTCAGTAACGCTTCTATTTATATTTTATTCTATAGTTAATGGTCTGAAAAAGCATATTTTGCATCACAGCTTAACGTCAATCGCTTTTGAATACAAATTGAAAAAATTTCAAAAATTTTAATTTGAAACTTTCAGCTTTGAAGACGCTTATCAGCAAATCTAATAAACTTTTTTCAAATATACTTTCAAATCTACAAACTTTGACAAGATTTTTTAACAAAACTCTTAATTTTCATTAAATCCTCTAACAAATTAAAAAGTTATTACACAAAGTGCAAAAATACTCCCTAATTAATAACCATCATACGCCTCGATATAAAAATTATAAAAATGCTTAGAAAGTGGTTTTAAAATCAAATTCGTGGCAAGAAATTGGTTAAATTCATAACTGCAGTAATATTGCTTCAAGTTTATAGTGCGAAAGGACATATTTAGTATGATTGCCAAAAGTTTTTCAAGAAAAATGACAAAAATTTAAAAATTTTAATTTGAAATTTTCAACTTTCAAGACAGTTGCCAACAAATTGAATAAAAAGTTTTGAATTGTACATTCAAATCTACAAACCTTAACAAGTTTTCTTTCAAATATCTAATATTTTCATTAAATCCTCTAACAAATTAAAAAATTATTAAACAAAAGGTAATATTACTCCCTAATTAATAATAATCATACGCCTCGATATAAAAATGCTTAGAAAATAGTTTTAAAAACAAATTAATGGCAAGAAATTGGGTAAATTCACAGTTTCAATAATATTTCTTCAAATTTATAGAGAGAAACAACATATTTAGCATGATTGCTTAACGTCAAACGTTTTTCAAGACAAATGTCAAAAATTTTAATTTGAAATTTTAAATTTTGTTGTTTAAATTCATAATTGCAGTTATATTGCTTCAAGTTTATAGTGTGAAAGGACATATTTAGTATGATTGTGAAACATTTTTCAAGAAAAATGGAAAAATTTTTATTCAAAATTTTTAACTTTGAAAACACTTGGAAACAAATCGAATAAGATTTTTTGATATAGCCTTTCAAATCTACAAACTTTTAGAAGTTCTCTTCACAAATATCATTAACTTTAATGAAATCTTATAACAAATTAAAAACTTATTACACAAAATGTAAAATTACAACCTAATTAATAACAATCATACGCCTCGATATAAAAATTATAAAAATGCTTAGAAAATAGTTTTAAAATCGAATTCGTGGCAAGAAATTGGTTAAATTCATGATTGCAGAAATATTGCTTCATGGTTATAGTGAGAAAAGACATATTTAGTATGATTGCCAAAAGTTTTTCAAGAAAAATTACAAAAATTTTAATTTGAAATTTTCTACTTTGAAGACAGTTGCTAACAAATTGAATAAACTTTTTTGAAATATACATTCAAATCTACAAACCTTAACAAGTTATCTTTACAAATATCTTGTTCTTTCATAAAATCCTCGAACAAATTAAAAAGTTATTAAACAAAATGTAAAATTACTGCCTAATTAATAACAATCATACGCCTCGAAATCAAATTTATAAAAATGTTTTTAAAAACAAACTAATGGCAAGAAATTGTTTAAATTCATAATGGCAGTAATACTGCTTCAAGTTTATAGTACGAAAGGACATATTTAGCATGAATGCTTAACGTCAAACGTTTTTCAAGACAAATGGAAAAAATATTAATTTGACATTTTCAACTTTGAAGACTGTTGCCAACAAATTGAATTAACTTTTTTGATAAAGACTTTCAAATTTACAAACTTTAAGACGCTCTGTTCACAAATATAATTAATTTTAATGAGATCCTCTAACAAATTAAAAAGTTATTAAACAAAATGTAAAATTACTCCCTAATTAATAACAATCATACGCCACGAAGTAAATTTTATAAAACTGCTTAGAAAATGCTTTTAGAAACAATTTTAAGGCAAGAAATTTATTTAAATTCGTAATTGCAGTTATATAGCATCAAGTTCTTGGCGCTATTTGTTTAAGTCAAACGTTTTTAAAGGCAAATGCTAGACATTTTTTTTATTTTTACTTTCTCTATTGACTTTTATGTTGAAATGTGTTGGAGACTCTAGCCAGACTATTTACAGCTTTAATATTAATCAATTTTCATATAAAGCTCTTAATCATAATGAAATTTGTTTAATATTAAAGGTTTATAACACAAAATTTCCATATAAAATTTGTTTTAAACAATTAACTCTTCATTTTCATTATAGATTTACCTATAGCTGCAATAACAATAAAAATATCTATTTATAATGATGTATTAACCATAAAAATGTCAATAGTAATAAAGGCAGTTATTATTACAGATTATTTTTATAACAAAAGTAATAAAAAAAAAATACTTAATCAGTCTTAAGTCAGCTAATAAATCATTAATTTTTTTTTTTTTTTAAACTTTTACTTAGAAATAAAACTCTAAAGAAAATAACAAAATAAACAGTAACATTTTAATATAAATAACTATTTATTTTAAATTTAATTAAATAACTTAAAATAACATTAATATTGTATATTTGCCCAGGTGTTTAATTTATTTAAAATAATGATGAAAAAAAAATTCCATATTTTTCTACTTTCATAACAATTTAAGCTAGAATTATACAACTTTCTTTAAATTGTTTGACATTATTAAACAGTTTTGAATATTTTATATAAAATTCCAATAAAATTTAAAATTATTTTTAGGGAAATAAAAAAGTTGTAATAAGAAATCCAATAAAACAGAATAATTAATATTAATCATACGCCTTCTTTGAAAAGAAATATGTAAGAAAATGTGTGAAGAAAGCAACAAATATTTAATAAATTATTTCTAAATTATTACAAAGTTTAAAAGCATTAATACCAGCTATTTTGCAAATAAGTTAATCTTTTTCTTGCCAAGTGTCTTCAATGTTGAAAGTTTTAAATTCAAATTTTTGGAAATTTTTAGCATTTGTCTTAAAAAATGTTTAAAACAGATGCAATATTACTGCAATTACGAATTTACTTTATTCCTTTTATTTAATTTATTTTTTGAAAGCATTTTCCTTTCATTTATTTAAAAAAAAAAAAAAAAATTGGTGGCGTATGATTATTATTAATTAGCGATTAATTTTACATTTTGTTTAATAACTTTTTAATTTGTTAAAAGATTTCATTAAAACGAACGATATTTGTAGAAGAAACTTCTTAAAGTTTGTAGATTTGGAAGTCTATATCAAAAAAATTTATTAGATTTGTTGTTAAGTGCCTTCAAAGTTAAAAACTTAAAAATTTAAATTTTTAAATTTTTGCCATTTATCTTAAATTAAGCAAATCACACTGAATATGTCCTATAAACTTGAAGCTATATTACTGCAATTATGAATTTAACTAATTTCTAGCTATTATATTTGTTCACAAAAGCATTTTCTATGCCTTTTTTTTAATTTGACTTCAAGGCGTATGATTATTTTTAATTAGGGAGAAATTTTACATTTTATAAAATAAATTTTTAATTTGTTACAGGATTTTATGAAAATACAAGATAATTGTAAAGAAAACTTCTTAAAGTTTGTAGATTTGAAAGTCTATATCAACAAAATGTATTAGATTTGTTGTTAAGTGTCTTCAAACTTAAAAAGTTTCAAATTAAAATTTTGAAATTTTTGCCATTAGTCTTAAAAAAGGTTTGACGTTAAGCAATTATACGAAATATGTCCTATCGCACTATAATTTTAAAGAAATTTTACTGCAATTATGAATTTAATCAATTTCTCCCCAATCATTTGTTTACAAAATTATTTTCTAAGCATTTTTATAAATTTGACTTCGAGTCGTATGATTATTATTAATTAGGGAGTAATTTAACATTTTGTTTAATAACTTTTTAATTTGTTAGAGGATTTTATTGAATTAAATTGTGATTACAAAGAAAACTTCTTAAAGTCTGTAGATTTGAAAGTCTATATCAAAACATTTTAAAAGATTAGTTGGCAAGTGTCTTTAAAGTTGAATATTTCAAATAAAAATTTTGAAATGTTTGCCATTTATCTTTAAAAAGGTTTAACATTAAGCAATCACGCTAAACTTGAAGCTATACTACTGCAATTATGAATTTAACCAATTCCTTGCCAATAATTTGTTTCTAAAAACATTTTCTAAGCATTTTTATAAATTTGCCTTCGTGGCGTATGATTATTATTAATTAGGGTGTAATTTAACATTTTGTTTAATATCTTTTTAATTTGTTAGAGGGTTTTATTGAACTAAATGGTATTTACAAAGAAAACTTCTTAAAGTTTGAAGATTTGAAAGTCTATATCAAAAAAGTTTATTAGATTTGTTGATAAGTGCCTTCAAAGTTAAAAAATTACAAATTAAAATTTTTAAATTTTGATATTTGTCTTTAAAAAGGTTTGACATTAAGCAATTACGCTAAACTTGAAGCAATATTACTGCAATTATGAATTTAATCAATTTCTCGCCAATTATTTGTTTCTAAAAGCATTTTCTAAGCATTTTTATAAATTTGACTTCGAGGCGTATGATTATTATTAATTAGGAAGTAATTTCACATTTTGTGTTATAACTTTTTAATTTGTTAAAGGATTTTATTGAATTAAAAGGTAATTACAAAGAAAACTTCTTAAAGTTTTAAGATTTGAAAGTCTATATCAGAAAAATTTATTAGATTTGTTGTTAAGTGCCTTCAAAGTTAAAAAGTTACAAATTAAAATTTTGAAATTTTTGCCATTTGTCCTTAAAAAGGTTTGACATTAAGCAAAGTAAACTTTTAACTATACTACTGCAATTATGAATTAAACCAATTCCTTGCCAATACTTTGTTTCTAAAAGCATTTTCTAAGCATTTTTATAAATTTGACTTCGAGGCGTATGATTATTATTAATTAGGGTGTAATTTAACATTTTGTTTAATAACTTTTTAATTTGTTAAAGGATTTTATTGAATTAAATGGTATTTACAAAGAAAACTTCTTAAAGTTTGTAGATTTTAAAGTCTATATTAAAAAAGTTTAAAGGATTTGTTGGCAAGTGTCTTCAAAGTTAAATATTTCAAATTAAAATTTTGAAATTTTTGCCATTTGTCTTTAAAAACGTTTAAGATTAAGCAATCACTCTAAACTTGAAGCAATATTACCGCAATTATGAATTTAATCAATTTCTCGCCAATTATTTGTTTCTAAAAGCATTTTCTAAGCATTTTTATAAATTTGACTTTGAGGCGTATGATTATTATTAATTAGGAAGTAATTTGACATTTTGTGTAATAACTGTTTAATTTGTTAAAGGATTTTATTGAATTAAATGGTAATTACAAAGAAAACTTCTTAAAGTTTGTAGATTTAAGAGTATATTTCAAAAAATGTTATTATATTTGTTGGTAAGTGTCTTCAAAGTTGAAATTATTTCAACTTTCAACCAACAATTTTGCTTTCACCGGATGTTTTATTAAGAAAATAAACCAACTGCATTTTCTATAACAAATTAAATAAAATTCTGCAAAATTTCTTCACAAAATACTTAAAACCTAATTCATTTTATATTACATTTATAAGACTCAAACTTTATGTTAAGAAATATAAAGTTCTTATATATTATTTCTTTAATTTCTATTAAATTTAATAAATTTAATTACAATACTTACTTTTTCTTTTAAGAGATTTGTTCTAAACTGCCCATTCACTGTTATAAACGAAAAATTTTATTTTTTTTAATAAAAATTTATCTAAAAACACTTTAATTTTTTTCACAAATAAGTTAAATTATAGAAAAAACTTGTACTCCAAATACATGTATTAAAAACTGTTTAAGTAATTAAAAAATCTATTAAAACACTTCTTTAAATAACAAAATATTTAACTTTATTTAAAACATTCTATAAATTAATAACACTCATACGCCTTCCATCCTTTAAATATAAAAAAAACTATGCGAACACTTACTATTTCCTGATTTTATTTATTTTTTTTTTTAAAGGAAACCAAAACCGTTAAAAAGCCCAAACGAAATTGTGGCTAAATGCGTATAAACGTTACGCTCGCTTGCCAAAAAACTGTTGTCTGAAATTGTGTCCCCAATTTTGTCAAGTCTAAAATCGTATATTATGCTTTTCTTTTTTGCAAAGATGTGCTACACATACTCTCTATATAAAACAAATAAAATAAACATAATAATAAAAATACGAATAAAAAAAAACGTATACGCAAATGTTCAATAAACAAAATTATAAGAAAATTTAATTAAAAAACAATTCGTACGTAAAATTATTCAACGTTAATTCCTCGAGCAAATACAAACAAAAGACACTTGACTTGGTAGGGCCACAACGACATCGACAAAGTGTGACTCCAGAAATGAAATTAATATGAAAAATAAATAAAAAAAAAGAACAAAAAATAAAAATGCTCCACCAAAATAGTGAATTAAACAAATATATAAAACAAATAGCCAGTATTTGCAAATGGAAACCGACAAAGAAAATTCAGTCGGCAAACAGGATTAAATCATGAACAAATTATTTAAATTCAAACGAATAAATAAATAAAAAATAAATCGTCTTTGGTTTTAACTAAATAACCATTTTTAGTTGTAAGTAAACAAGGTAAATAAATCAGTTTTTATGGAAAATTAAAAAAAAAAAATCAAAATTTTTATTTGAAACTTTACAGTTTGAAACTTCATGACAACAAAACGAATCAACTTTTTTGTTAAACACTTTTAAGTCTAGAAACTTCAACAAGTTTTTTTTGAAAATATCTAGTATTTTCATAAAATCTTCTAACAAAATAAAAACTTATTACACAAAATGTTAATTTACTCCCCAATTAATAATAATCATACGCCTCGATATAAAAATTATAAAAATGCTTAGAAAATGCTTTTGAAAACAAATTCATGGCAAGGAATTGGTTAAATTCATAATTGTAGTAATATTGCTTCATGTTTATAGTAAGAAAGGATATCTTTAACATGATTGTCAAACATTTGGAAAAAAATGGAAAAATTTTAATTTGAAACTTTTAACTTTGAAAACACTTGGAAACAAATCGAATAAACTTTTTTGATATAGCCTTTCAAATCTACAAACTTTTAGAAGTTCTCTTCACAAATATCATTAACTTTAATGAAATCTTCTAACAAATTAAAAAGTTATTACACAAAGTGCAAAAATACTCCCTAATTAATAACAATCATACGCCTCGATATAAAAATTATAAAAATGCTGATAAAATAGTTTTAAAAACAAAATAATGGCAAGATATTAGTTAAATTCATAATTGCAGTAATACTGCTTCATTGTTATAGTGAGAAAGGACATATTTAGTATTATTGCCAAAAGTTTTTCAAGAAATTTAATTTGAAATTTTCCACTTTGAAGACACTTGCCAACTAACCGTATAAATAGTTTTCAAATTTACTTTCAAATCTTTAAACTTTAACAAGTTTTCTTTAAAAGTACCTGAAATTTTCATAAAATCGTCTCAGAAATTAAAAAGTTTTTAAACAAAATGTAAAATTACTCTCTAATTAATAATAATCATACGCCTCGATGTCTAATTTATAAAAACTCCTGGAAAATTATTATTAAAACAATTTCATGGCAAGAAATTGGTTAAATCAGTAATTTCAGTAATATTGCATTAAGTTTATGGTCCGTAAAAACATATTTGTCATCTCTGCTTTAAGTCGAAGATCTATTAAGAAAAATGCCAAAAATTTAAATTTGAAACTTTTAAATTTCAAGACACTTGCTAACAAATTTAGACAAATTTGATTAAATCTATGTTTAAGCCTAAAAACTTTAACGAGTTTTCTTTACAAATATCTTGTATTTTCATAAAAGCCTCTAACAAATTAAAAAGTTATTACACAAAATGTAAAATTACTCCCTAATTAATAATAATCATACGCCTCGAAATCAAATTAATAAAAATGCTTAGGAAATGCTTTTAAAAACAAAATAATGACAAGGAATTAGTTAAATTCATAACTACAGTAATACTACATGAGGTTTATAGTGACATATAGACATATTTTGCTTGATTGCTAAACGCCAAACGTTTTTCAAGGCAAATGAAAAAAAATTTCAAAATTTTAATTTGAAACTTTTTAACTTTGTAGACACTTACCAACAAATATAATAAATTTTTTTGATATAGACTTTCAAATCTACAAACTTTAAGAAGTTGTCTTTGCAAATATCTTCAATTTTCATAAAACTCTCTAACAAATTAAAAAGTTATTAAACAGAATATCAAATTACTCCCTAATTAATAATAATCATACGCCACCAAGTAAAATTTATAAAAATGCATAGAAAATGCTTTTGAACAGAATTTCAGGGCAAGAAATTGCATGAATTTGTAATTATAGTTATATTGCAGCAAGTTTAAGGTCCAAAACTAGTACAAAATACAATCCATAAACCTTTTCTCATACAAAACTTACAATTTGTGTTCCCTTCACCATTAGTATACAAGGTTATACGTATATAAGTTTGTAATTTACATTTTTCATTTGCGACCCCATTAAGTATATGTATACTCTGGATCGTTATACATAGATAGCGGAGTCGATATAGCTATGTCCGTCTGTATGTTGAAACTTTCCGTAGCCTCCAAATAACTTACATACATGATTCATACATCAATATATCCGCTATAGACCCGACTGGGTTGCTATTTAAAATCGAGAAAATTGGCCCACAAATGGCTGAGATATAACAACCTCGGTTTTTGTACCTATTTTTTATCTTTATCTGAATTACTAAGTCATTAATATATACAGTATTATCTAAAGTGTTCCTAATAATATTTTATTTTTTAAATATAATACGATTTTTAAAACCAACAAATTGTTTGTAAATTTCTTTAATTTCTTAAAATTGTTCTCATTTTCCCTCCACTTTCTTTCACTTTTTACTTTACAAATACATTACACTAAATATTTCTTCTATATACCCTCTTTAATAATATTTTATTTAACATATGTTTCACCTATTAATTAATCATTAAATCATTAAATAAAGATCTTATTAAAATTACTTATTGTTATTAAAAATAGTTTAAAACATGCTTAAAAACCAACAACAACAATGAAAATGCAAAAAGTAAACAAATAATTCTTATCACGACATGATGGCGGTTTATTTGTTTGTTTTTTTGTTTACACACAAAACAAACAACTACCACAACAACAACAACACGAAGCAAAAGCAAAACAAAATCAAAGTAAAACACAGTGATGCCAAGTTTTCATAAAGAAAGCAAGATAAGTAGCGCCCCCCATAAAGCGCTAAAAGGTAATACAAAATGGCGTAGACTTTTTTAATCGCTACTTTTTGAAAAAAAACTTATATATAAAGTACTGGGTATTGCATCTGAACATATAAAGTATCAAATTAAAGGTATTTCCAAGGTCTATCATAATAAATACCAATCATGTTAATAAATAGAGAAAATTACCATACAAATTTAAAATATTGTGGAAAATATAATTTAAATTCTAATATTAAGTCTCTCTATAGCAAAAATGAGGCAATCTTTTTAATTTTTTTAGAAAATTATTAATATAGTTTTGAAGAATTTTAAAACTGTATTTAAATTTTTAAATTTTAAAACTGTATTTTAATTTCTGTTGGGTCAATCGACATATAGCACCTATTTATACTACTAAAAAAGAGATTTTGCAAACTAATTTCCCCAGATAAGCATAATATGATATTTTAAATAAAAAGCGGAATGTTTTATTTATTACTTTTTAGTAAAAATAGAATTTGGCCAACAAATTGGAAGTGAATTAATGTAGTTGATCAAATCTTTAGATAAAACAACTAAAAATCCTGGTATTTTTTCTCCAAAAACCACGTGTTATAAGTCCGTTTAAAATCGCTTAATTAGCTCTACTGCTAAAACAAATAAATAAATGATTGTGTATAAACATAAACCAAAAAAAATATAGAAATAACAAACAAATCTTAAACAATAAAGAACCTATAAGTAGTTTTTAAGAGTTTTAAGTAGTAATACACAAAGTTGTTTATTTAAGAGAATTTAACAATAAGAGAACAATTTAGTCGAGACAAAAACCTTTTAACTTAAGAGTTAAAATAAATTAAGAGAACTTCTCTTACATGTTTTTCAATAATTTAAGAAATTTCAACAAATTCTTGCAAACAAACTAGACGTTTAAACACAATGTGGAATTCCCTGTAAATAATTTATGTGGTTTTAAAAAAATTTAATAAATTATATATAGAAAAAATAACAATACATATTTATGATTTGTAGTGTTTGTTTTCATTTGAGCCCATGTTATCTGATAAAATTTATAAAATTTTGTATTGGAAATGAATAAATTGTATTAAAATTAATATTATATATGGTTAAAGAATACATTTTAAGTAGCTGCTGCCGGTTTTATAGAATTGGAAATTTATTATACATATTGTAATTATTTAATTTATTAATGGCGTTTTAATGATTATTTGGTTGCTTAATATTTCAACAGGTTGTTTGTTATTGTTATTGTTTTTTTTTAAATTCAAATTAAATTTACAAACGGGTTGATGATGTTTCAATTTTAGCAATAATAATATTGTTTATATTATAATATTGCCTACGTTTGTAATTGAGTTAACAGCTGCATAGTTGGCATCACTGCTTTATGTCTTCCTCTACTTCTTCTTCTTGAATGTGTCATTCAACATAGAATGATATGTAGAGGGGAAGTATGTATTGGAGACACGAAGTCCATATAGAAACTGCTTTATGGCATATTAAATATTCTATTTTAAGACGTAAATAGTTGCTGATCATTGACTCAATTTACTGTATTTACGAAGTCTTTTAAAGTAAAAGCCTTCATTGGTAAATCATTTTAACTTGATAAATTTTTATAAATTTGTCGAATTTATTCCAGACAATTTTCAAAATTTGTGTGGAAACATTTTTTAAATAAAGTGATGAGGTTTTGTAAAATTACCCTGTCAATTTATTGATTTTCAATAACCATTATTGGTTATTTTAAAATTTGTTTAGTTGTTTAAAGAAAACAATTTTATCTGTAAATTTTCCGCTACCATTTCCATCTGTCTGATAAAAAACAATAATTTCTTTCAATTAATTTGTAAATAATCGTAATTTGTTTAATGTGCTCAACGGAAGTGTGTCTTTTGTAGTTTTTTTTATACAAATTGTTCGTGTTAATGAAATGCTGTTGTTATAAACAGTTGGGAACATAAAAATGGCACTTTATTTACAAAAAAAAAAAATAACTTATATGAATCCGAAATTAGCAAAACAGGAAAAACTTGGTCTGAGATAAGACTAACGGCACAATACAGATCCCGATGGAAGAATTTCGTTACAGTCATTTGTTCCAACTTGGAGCCATAGGAATTAATATCTATTATGAGCAGCTGAAATCTGTCCAGATCATCACAGAGAAGTTGTACCGAACACCAATGATTCGTTTGAAACGAGCTTTGCCCGAAAATTCGACCAGACATGAAACCGTAATATTCCATCATAATAACGTTTGGCCACATGTTGCAATACCTGTAAAAAACTATTTAGAAAAAAGTGGTTGGGAAGTTTTGCCTCACCCGCTTTATAATCCAGACCTTGCCCCGTCCAACTACTATTTGTTTCAATAGATGCAGAATGCACTCTCTGGGATTGGCTTCCTTTGGAACAGAGTATCCGATTTGAAAAAAATTCCGCATTTTTAAGTCTTACGCCCATTAAAATATTTATTATTAAGAGAATATAATATAAAACTACTTAATTTTTTAATTAAAATTAAATCCTATCCGTTTTATTCAAATGTACTTAGTTAATTTATTTGTTAGTGTATCCAGCTCTGATTTTGTACTAAATTCCATATGGCAGTACCGTAAGAAGAACGTATGGCAACTCAAGTGCATCACATCTTTTAAGATAAAAAGCATATTTGGCAACACTGTTAAGAGTGATGCCAAATACGTTTTCACTGTTAGAAGTGATGCTACAAGAATTTGCAAATATTGCATCAATTCAGCTTTAAAACTTATTTAAAAACCTCTTTGCCAAAGTGATACTTATTTTTACATAAAAATTGTTCATTTTACATTTCTACCTATATTTATGCCCTCTACTTTGAAGTGCAACAAATTATGTTGAATGCAGCACTTATTGAAATATGTACTAAATCAAGTTACACATTAAAATAAATCATCAAGTTACAAACAAATATGAAACTGAATGAAATACTATTATGCCTTGAAATTGCAGCATCTCCTATTACTCCTCCTATACAACAAAAAAAAGTACAACAAATACGAGTACAATTGGGTTTATTACATTATGGCAGCTTTATTTACTACGTCTTATGATTGTATATGACGTTTAACGATTATAGTGTAATGGAAGTATTTATTTAAATGGAAATAATATTGTTGTCAACTTATTACGACGCATTTATTTAGTAAATTATGTGAATTATTTATTGAAGAATGCATTGAAATATTTAATCTAAAGAGAAATAGCTGCATGGGAGTTTAATGGTCTATATTATGAGACATTTATGATACAGATTAGCTCATAAATTCTTTATAATTTATATTACTTATGAAGCATAATAATAATAATCAACGTCATCATTATGTTGATAAATTATAATAATAATGAAGGTGGCCCATTGTTTATACTTCTCATGATTTTGTTTCTCTTTTAAGTGTTTCCCCAAAAGTTGTATGACCTTTTGAAACGTAATAACCAGAGATCAAACATAACTCACTCCCTTATTAACATTAGCCAAGTTATCTCTGTTATTTTATTTTATTTTTTTTTATTTTATTTATTTAAGAATTCAATAGATTACAAACATACAAGTTATAGAGAACATATATAGATTACAAGTTATAGAGAATAAAACACTCAAAATATTGGTTATAAAATGATTTTTAAATGCTTATAAAGATCTAAATCATAGATAAATACTCATAGATCAGAAACTTTACTGTCAAAGACCTAAGTGGTGAGAATGTATTTGTAAAAAAAAACTATGTGAAAACAAAAACAACACTCGCATGTGTGATTATTTTCAGTTATTTTTTTTATGAGTTTTTTTCTAGTTTCCGATCTATGTGTATTTATCTATGATCCAAATCAATACCACTTATGCCCCGTTAGTGGCTAATCTATCAGTCTGGGGGTTGCGGGTTCGATTCCCGCTAGATTTCTTGGGATTTCTTGTGCAATGAAGAAATTTTTGTAATTTTGGCGATTTTTTGTGAATTAACGATTTTATTTAATTTATGTAAAATTTGTGATTTCTTAACCTCAGTCTATACTTGACAAATATTTTTCATAACAATAAATGTCATTTATTATTGTCAAGAAAAACACTACCAATTTTGTCATAACGTAGCAAAAACACTAATAAATGGAGGCTATACCTGATCATTTTTTGTCTTGATAACCATTTTGAGGGTTAGGAAACTAACTGAAGAATTTTTTTGTAGTTTTGACGTTTTTTTGTGATATTAGCGATTTTTGGCGATTTTATTAAAAACTAGAGATTTATTATAAATTCGGTGATTTTTGGTAAAATTAGCTGTTTCTTCATTTGTGAAATGAAGATTTTTTTTTTTAATTTTTAGCGATTTTTTGTAAAATTTACAAATTTTTGTGAAATTAGCGATTTTTGAAATTTTGAAGATTTTATGTAAATTAGTCGTTTTTCGTAAAATGAAGAACTTTATGTGAATTAGCGATTTCAATAAAAATTTCGAGATTTTATGTAAAATTTTCTTGTGCATGGAGATATTTTTAATTTTAGCGATTTTTTGTGAATTAGCGATTTTATTAAAACTGGATATTTTTTGTAAAATTTCGGATTTTATGTACGATTTTTATTTTCAAATTCTTATGAAATTTTTTTGGGGAAAACTGAAGAATTTTTTGTAATTTTAGCGATTTTTTAATTTTGGAATTTCTTGTAAAACTTTAAAATTAGTAGTTTTTTGTGAATTGCCGATTTCATTAAAAACTAGCAATTTTAAATTTACCGATTTCTTAGCAATGAAATTTTTTTTGTAATTTTAGCCTTTTTTTGTGAATTAGCGATTTTATTATGTAAAATTAGTAATTTCTTATGTAATTAAGTTTATTTTTGGAAAATTAAGATTTTTTTTTTTTGTAATTTTAGCGATTTTTTGTGAATTAGCGATTTTCAAAATGTTATCGATTTTTTTTTAATTTATTCTAATTGCTATTTTTTTTTTTTTAATGAAATGAAGATTTTTCAGTTTAAGCGATTTTTTGTGAAATTTGCGATTTTTTACATTTTTGGGATTTTATAAAAACCTGGAGATTTCAGTAAAATTGCCGGTTTCTTGTGAATTACCGAACTCTTTAAAATTGGCAATTTCTTGGCAATGAAGAATTTCTTCTTAGAAATTAATTCTATTTAAAACTTGTTTGTGGTTTTAGCGATTTTATTAAAAACTTGAGATTTAATGTAAATTTTTAAATTTCATGCAAAATTAGCGGTTTCTTCCTTTTTAAAATGAAGATTTTTTTATATTATCGATTTTTTTTTTGTAAAATTCAATTAGTTGTTTTTTGTGAATAAAGAACTTTTTGTGGATTACCGATTTCTTGTGTACTGTATTTTGTAATTTTAGCGATTTTTGAAATTTTAGCTATTTTATTAAAAACAGGAGATTTATTGTAATTTTAAGTATTTCTATAGGTTTTATTTAAAATTTTCGATTTTTATTGAAATTAGTTACTTCTTCCTGAATTTCCAATTTCATTAAAAACTGGTGATTTTATGTAAAATTTGGATGGAGAATTGTTTTGTAATTTTAGAGATTTTTTGTTAAGTAGCGATCTTATTAAAAATTGGAATTTTTATGTAAAATTTCTGATTTTATGTAATATTTGCGAAATTTTTATTTTTTTTATATAAAACATTTTTCGGTATTTTTAGCGATTTTTTTAAATTTTAGCGTTTTTATTAAAAACTGGAAATGTAAAATTTTAAATTTTTATTAAGAACTTTTTGAGAATTATTTATTTCATCAAAAACTGGCGATTTTAGGTAAATTTTTTATTTTTAATTTTAGCGATTTTTTGTGAATTAGCTATTTTCAAAATGTTAGCGATTTTTTAAAAAAACTGGAGATTTATTGTAAATTTTTGAATTTCTTCTAATTGCTGTGTTTTTCTTTTATGAAATGAAGATTTTTTAGTTTAAGCGATTTTTAAAATTGTTGGAGTTTTATAAACAACTGTAAAATTAGTAATATTTTCGATTTTTGGTGCAGTTAGTTGTTTCTTGTGAATTATCGATTTCATTAAAAACTGGCGATTTCCTGTGCAATGGAGAGTTTGTAATTTTAGCGATTTTTTGTGAAATAGCGATTTTATTTTATCAAAAACTGGAGATTTTTTTGTAAAATATCTGTTTCTTTAAATTTCTTCTAAGTCAGCATTTTTTATTTTATGAAATGAAGATTTTTTTAATTTAGCGATTTTTTACATTTTTTGGATTTAATAAAAAACTGTAGATTTTATGTAAAATTATAAATGTTTAATGTAATTAGTGGTTTTTTATGAATTACTGGCGACTTTATTAAAATTTTACGATTTCTTGTGCAATGGCGATTTTGTGTGAATTAACGATTTTATTAAATACAGGAGATTTTTTTGTAAAATTTCCGTTTTTAAATTTCTTCTAAAATTTGCATTTTTTTTGTGATATTAGCGATTTTTTACATTTTTTGGATTTTATAAAAAACTGTAGATTTTATGTAAAATGTTAAATTTTTAATGTAATTAGTGGTTTTTTATGAATTACTGGCGACTTTATTAAAATTTGGCGATTTCTTGTGCAATGGAAAAGCTGGCGATTTTTTGTGAATTAACGATTTTATTAAATACAGGAGATTTTTTTGTAAAATTTTCGTTTTTTAAATTTCTTCTAAGTCAGCATTTTTTATTTTATGAAATGAAGATTTTTTTAATTTTAGCATTTTTTTATTTTTTTTTTTGTGAAATTAGCGATTTTTTACATTTTTTAGATTTTATAAAAAACTGTAGATTTTATCTAAAATTATAAATGTTTAATGTAATTAGTGGTTTTTTATGAATTACTGGCGACTTTATTAAAATTTGGCGATTTCTTGTGCAATCGAGAATCTGGCGATTTTTTGTGAATTAGCGATTTTATTAAAAACAGGAGATTTTGTTGTAAAATTTCCATTTTTGGAATTTCTTCCAAAATTAGCTATTATTTTTACGATATGAAGATTTTTAATTTTAGCGATTTTTTGGATATTATAAAAAACTGTAGCTTTTATGTAAAATTTTAAATTTTTAATGTAATTAGTTGTTTTTTATGAATTACTAGCGAATTTATTAAAAATTGCCGATTTCTTGTGTAATGGAGAAGCTGGCGATTTTGTGCGATTTTATTAAAAACTGGAGCTTTTATGTAAAATTTTCAATTTCTTGTAAAATAACTAGTTTTTTGTATTATGAAGGTTTCTTTATTTAGGGATTTTTTAAATACTGAATTTCAATATATTTTTTTTTTTTTTTCAAGATATTTCAGTTTATTGTAAAAGTTAAAGTCATAGAGAATTATACATAGAGACGTGACACTCCGATTTGTCAAACAAAAATACAACAAATCATATGTCTGATACAACAACAAAATACATGCTAGTCAATCTAAAGAGTAAGGTTTTTGACAATTACGTCTCGTCTCTATGTTACCCTATGGTTAAAGTTTTAACCCACTAATGTTTAAACATGCCCAAGGCACTCATCGCAAAAATGCAAATATAACTGATTTTTCATTTCAAAAACTCTCGGACTTAAATATTTGAAAAAGCTTTCAAACTTTGTGAAAAGAAAAATCAATCCAAATACAATTTATTGGCATTTTTGCGATGAGTGCCTTGAGGCATGCTTAAGCATTATAGGTTTAATGAAATAAATTATCCACAAATATACTAATATTTTAAACAGAGTTTAAGTTTTTGTTGCTCTGTAAGTTTATGCTACAAAATAGTTGGCATCATTGCTCTTAATTTCATCTGTGCGTGAAGTTGTCAATCAAAAACCAACAATTAGCAACTAAGGGTAAAATAGTATAACAGTTTATTGAAAAATCTAAAATATGATAAATATAGTCTTGTATTACAAATGTTTACTATACTTAGAAGCATTTGCCATTAAACCCAATATTATTTTGTTGCTTAATATTAATACTCTATTTATTATATTTAGGTTCTACTGTTTTTAACCAAAAAAATTTACTTAAACATACATTCTAATCTATATAGTTTTTTCTTATTTTTTTTTTTTATTTTTTTCAAAAAAGAAAACCTACGTAAGTATTTGAAGTGTGATATTTGTTTATATTTCTTTACGATTGACACTCTGCACAATACTTTTAGTTATTTTGATTTATTAGTTTGGTGCTTAGAAAATCACCATAAAACAACAATAAAAAAAGCAAACAGAAATTGTTGAACCAACACGAAAGAAAAAACCTCAGTTTATGGCATAATTTATAACGTATTAAATTAACTGTTTAAATTTAACAATGATGGATTAATTTATTCCCGTCACATATTCCCAGGGCAAAAAAAATAAATAAAAATAAGTAAAAAACACTTTAGCAGATTTTTGATTTTAAACTTATGAATTTTAGAAGTCCAGTAAATACTTTTGATAAGAGAAGAGTTGGTAATATGTAAACAACAATTTTGTTTACCTATGTTTACATTTACCTTATTGTGAATGTTTGAGTTTGTTTTGTAAATTTTATCTTAAAACTGATAAATATTGCAAAATGTTAATTTTCTTAACCTTGGTTAACAAGTAAGTAAAAAATAAAAATAAATTAATAAATACTTGTCATATAAAGAGGGCTAAATTACTTAACAACTGGTTACAACATTTTCAATAAACAATTATTATTAATGTAACGTTTTATGCATTTTTAATCACTAGCTAAACTTAAATAAATCAAGTTAATATTTTTGCCTAAAAACGTGCAAAAAAATTTGTTCATAAATTATTCATTTTCATAATTATTGACCAAACCACCTGTTGCTTAAATATTTAACACCTCAATTTCATGTATAACTTTCAATTTAATATTGGTTTTGTTGTTACCTTTTTTGTAGAGCAAATAACGAACGCTTGATTTCATAAACAAGTAAATATTTATTTAAAAATGTGTTCCTTAAATAAATTATTTCATTCTTTTACTGTTTATTTTCTTGGTTAAATTCTACAATATATAAAGTGACACGTGACACTTAATTTAGCATTAATAATGACAGCAGTGTGACATTATTGACTTTAAAGTCTGTGATTTGGTTTAGCACATCTTTAATGTCCAACACACTCACTCGATAGTTGTCTTAACAAATATAGAGTAATGGAAAAAACAAACTTTGAATTTTAATCAAAGACAGTAATTTTAAGGAATAAATTAAATTTTTAGTATTAAATACTGTTTACTGTTTAAAATAGTGTACTATATACTTTACTGTTTACTGGGGGAGAGTAAATTCACTACTTATCAATAAAAGTACTTTTAATCTCAGAAATCTAACCAGACCTTCACAGGGAACCTGTACCGAATTCAACTAATTCATTTGAAGCGAGCATTGTTAAAAGTTGTGGTTCTAGAATCGTATCAATTAAATTTGCTAGACTTATAGCGAAGGACCAAATTACATCCACACATGACAGGCTTGATTCTGATTGAAGAAGTCATTATAGAATCATTCCGTAACAATGATGTTTCTTCTATTATATTTCCTTTAAAACTGTATTTAAAAAGATTGTTGGCCGATAAATATGCATACAATTATTGACAGTTACACTCAAACTTTCTTGATAGTACTTATTAGACTTAGTTCTAGTTTCATAGTTCCATTTAATTAACATAATCTTATAGAAAACAGTGAAAGTATGTTAAATGTAAAATTGTAAATATTTTTAAAAATAATATTTGCAGACGTTCTTAAATCCCTTAAATTTGAGCATAACTGAACTACAGAGCACCAATTTTTTACATCTGAAGATAATAAAATACGTTAATGGCAAAAATTTCTGGCATCACTGGCCAGTATTTGCCTTAAAAGTGAAACAGTGATGCTCAACACGCGTTTTTTTTAACCTTCCTTTAATTATTCTTTATTATTATCCTTAAAAATGTCTGGCATCACTGGTCAGTATTTGCCTTAAAAGTGAAACAGTGATGCTCAACACGCGTTTTTTTTTAACCTTCATTATCCTTTAATTCATATCTTTTATATGAAAATAAATCTTAAATCCTATGGGAAACCTTGATCTTAACCATAACAAACTAAATAATAATATTAAAAAACTTACCAAAGTATGTGTATAGCCCAAACCCTCTTCCTCATCCTCGGTAACAATATCCAGAGGAGTGCCATTTGGCTGAACACGCACCGGCTGAACAGTGAATTTCGGCACCACCAATAAAGTTTCTTTAGCATCCGAATCTTCCAACATATTTCGAGATTTCATTTTGTTTTTTTTTTTTTTTTGTAACTTTTTTAATTTATAAAATTTGTAAAATTCTTATTAGAAAATGTTTTAATTATTAAATAGATATCACAATTAATTCACTAGGTTTAATAAATATTAAGTAGGCACAGCTCAAAGTATTGATTGTATTGTAGAATTTAAAAAAACATGATAAATTAAAAAAATCTTTTTAAAATAAAATCACAAAAACAGTTTTTTATAACTATTAGTATTTAGTATTTATTTGTATTTAAATTATTAATTTATTTTCTTTTTCTATTTTTATTTAATATATAAGTATTTTATTATCAATATTCGCGTTTAATTTCGTTGAAGTTTTATTCACGGCTTTTAAAAGACTGATAGACGTTGCTGAAGTTTGTCAAATGTTTAGCAGCCACCAGCCACCATTTTTTTTTTTGTTTTCTGTATAAAATCAACAACTACAACAACAATGATAAGTACCTTTATATTTGTACACAAGTAAAGTTGTTGTTGTTATTATTATTACTAGTAGTATGTAGTTGTATTATTATTATTACTGTATGTATTGTTGTTGTGTTTTTGTTTTGTTTTCATTTAATTTTCTTGTGACAGCAAAGCAGAGTAGAGTCTGTTAGTTGTTTTTGTTGTTAAATGTAGATGAAAAATTGGGGAGTTTATTTGTAATTTACCGCTAATTTTGTAATAATATAAACAAAAGCCAGCTGATTTGTAAAAATTTGTATAAAAATTCGTAAAATTTGTTTAAATTCTTTTTGAATGTAAGTAATAAATTATTAACAATTTTGTTTAATAAATAATATCATATGATGGCATTTGTCTTTTCTAAAGAAATTTTTGTTTCAGATAAGATTTAACTTTCCACTTTAGATTATAATAAAAATATTTTTTTTTTTTTTTGTACTTTTTTTTTTGTTGTTGTAGAGATGTTCTTGTAGATTATGAAAAATATTTGTTTTAGGTTTATTAATTTGTTTTTTTTTTTTTTTAATTTTTTTGTTATTTTGTTAAATGTTATTTATTTCAATGATTTTGATTTGTTGTTTTGTCACTGTTTTTTTTTTATCTATAAAATAAACTTAATATTATCTTTGAGATCACTTTGTTTAAGTACAATTTTTATTTTATTTTTTTATTTAATAATTTGTTTATTTGTTTGTGATTTATGTAACACGCTTTATAACAATAATTTAGTTTGATTTATGACGATTTTTTTTAATAATTTATGTAAATTCAACTTTTTTAAACATTTTAGTGATTAATGGCTTGAAGTAGAAATCTGAAAATAGTAAGAAAGAAAATAACAAAAAAAAACATGTTAATAAATAAAAACATTTATAATTATACTAAATTATTTAATTAATTAGCTACATAAATAATGAAATAAAACAGTTATTTAATAGTACCCAAGCAGATTTATATAACTCATTCTAAAATCATTACGTCCACATTAGATTCGTTATTAACTCTAGAATAATTCAATAATTCATAAGTTGTTCCACTTAAACTTATATCATCTATTAGTTCTGGCACATTTCGTTGAGATAGTGAAAATTTCAAACTAAAATCATTATAACCCTAGAACGAACATTAGTATTGTCGAATTAAATATATATAAAACGTTTGTTAATGGCAACAAATTGAATGTACATATCAAGAATTTCTAAAAAATAAAAGAAATATTTCCAAATCCGAGAATTATGTTTTCTGGGATTCATTGAAATACTTTAAAGAACTCTTTATTTTGCATTTAAAACCTGTTATAGAAGAATTTTAGCTTTTTCTTGAATTCCCAAAACAAATCAAAAATTCCCAATTTCTGGGGAAGTAAAAATCAATGCAAAAATTAACAAATTAATTATTTTCTTACAGCTACAACTTTAAACTCAAACTAATAGAGATATCTCAAGAATTCCTAAATAATACCACAAAAAATTCCTAATCCGAGATTCATTAAAATCCATTAAAGAATCCATAATTTTGCAGAATTCCGAGATTTATATTTTCTGGAATTCATTGAAATCTTTTAAAGAATCCTTTATTTTGCATTTAAAACCTGTTATAGAAGAATTTTAGCTTTTTCCAGAATTCCCAAAGCAATCGAAAAAATCCCAATTTCTGGGGAAGTAAAAATTAAGCAATAATACACAAATTAATTATTTTTCCACAGCTTTAACTTTAAATTTAAACAATTTGGATGGATCTCAAAAATTCCTAAATAAAACCATAAGAATTTCCAAATCCGATATTTATATTTTCTGGAATTCATTGAAATCTTTTAAATCCGGTTATAGAAGAATTTGAGCTTTTTCCAAAATTCCCAAACAAAACAAAAAAATCCCAATTTATGGGGAAGTAAAAATCAAAGCAAAAATTACAAATTATTATTTTTCCACAGCTTCAACTTTAAATTTAAACATATAGAGGGATCTCAAAAATTCTTGAATAATACCATAAGAATTTCCAGATCCGAGATTTTTTATTTTCTGGAATTATTTGAAATCTTTTAAACAATCCTTGATTTTGTATTTAAAACCTGTTATAGAAGAATTAGGGATTTTCCAGAATTCCCAAAACAAACGAAAAATCCCAATTTTTGGGGAAGTGAAAATCAAAGCAAAAATAAGCAAACTATGATTTTCTTATAGCTACAACTTGAAATTTAATCCAATTAGATGTATTTCAAGAATTCCCAAATAATAGCAAAAAAATTCCCAAATCCGAGGATTATGTTTTCTGGGATTCATTGAAGTACTTTAAAGAACCCTTCATTTTGCATTTAAACCCTGTTATAGAAGAATTTGAGCTTTTTCTTGAATTCCCAAAACAAACCAAAAAATCCCAATTTCTGGGGAAGTAAAAATCAATGGAAAAATAAACAAACAAATGATTTGCTTATAGCTACAACTTTAAACTTAAACAAATTAAAGATATCAAAATAATTCCTAAATAATACCAGGAAAAATTCCTAATCCGAGATTCATTGATATCCATTAAAGAATCCACAATTTTGCAGAATTCGAGATTTATACACTCTGGAATTCATTGTAATCTTTTAAAGAATTCTTTACTTTGCATTTAAAACCTGTTATAGAAGAATTTTAGCTTTTTCTTGAATTCCCAAAATAATAGAAAAAATCCCAACTACTGGGAAAGTAAAAATCAAAGCAAAAATAAACAAATTAATTATTTTTCCACAGCTACAACTTTAAAATTAAACCAATCAGAGGTATTTCAAGAATTCCCAAATACTACAGTAAAAAATTAAAAAATCCGAGATTTATATTTTCTGGAATTCATTGAAATCTTTTAAACACTCCCTTATTTTACATTTAAATCCGGTTATAGAAGAATTTGAGCTTTTTCCAGAATTCCCAAACAAAACAAAAAAATCCCAATTTATGGGGAAGTAAAAATCAAAGCAAAAATAAACAAATTAATAATTTTTCCACAGCTACAACTTTAAATTTTAATAAATTAGACGCATCTTAAGGATTCCTAAATAATACCACAAAAATTCCCTAATCCGAGTTTCCTTTAAATTATTTTCCACAAAATATTAATCTTGAATCAGGGTATTTTCTTATATATTTTGGGAATTCCCAAAAATATCTGCAATTTGTTAAAATTTAAAGTTTTCGCTGTACAAAATCATAATTTTGATAGTTTTGATTATTTTTTACTTCCCCAGAAATTGGGATTTTTTCGTTGCTTTTAGGAATTCTTAGATTAACTCAAATTCCTCCAGAAAATGTTTTTAGTAAAAAATCGAATATTTGTTTATAGAATTAAATAAATCCCAGAAATCATAAAGCTTTTTTTTGGTACAAATTTCTCAAAAACCTCAAATTGTGTATATTTTAAGGTTTACAATTTGTTAAAATTTAAAGTTTTCGCTTTAAAAAATAATAATTTGAAGTAGTTTTGTTTGTTTTTTACTTCACCACAAATTGGGATTTTTTCGTTGCTTTTAGGAATTCTTAGAATAACTTGAATTCTTCTACAAAATATTTTTAGTTAAAAATGGAATATTTTTTTATAGAATTAAATGAATCCCAGAAAACATAAAACTTTTTTTGCTACAAATTTCTCAAAATTCTCAAATTCTGTAAATTTTAAGGTTTCCAATTTGTTAAAATTTAAAGTTTTCGCTTTAAAAAAGCATAATTTTGAATAGTTTAGTTAGTATTTTACTTCCCCACAAATGGGGATTTTTTTCATTGCTTTTGGGAATTCTTCGAATAACTTGAATTCTTCTACAAAATATTTTTAGTTAAAAATGGAATATTTTTTTATAGAATTAAATGAATCCCAGAAAACATAAAACTCCGATTTGGATCTATTTTTGGCACGAATTCCTCAAAAAATCTCAAATTGTTTAAATTCTAAGGTTCTATTGCACTAAAATAATGTGTTTGTATATTTCTGCATGTTTCTTAGTTCACCAGAAATTGGATTTTTTTTTGGAAGGTATTAAAAAATTGATAATTCTATTAATGTCCATAAGAGGTCTTATGTGAAGCATTTCTTACCTGTGTTTAACTAAAATTTAACATTTAGCTATTTATTTTATTAAACTAAAGTTTTTAATTACTTTCAACGTTTCCGCTTACGTTTTGTTAAAACAACTGCTATTAAATTACTACGTCACTAAATAACCGGCTTATCTTACATTTACTAAAAGTAAACACACGCACTCACACACACAAACACCCATACAACAAACACATTGAAAGAGAGTCCCCAAAATTGCACAGTGTACAGTGAGAGAGAGAGCTAATCACAAACCAAAACAATGTTTGCAAAATATTTGTATAACAGCTGATTTGATTGCTGAGAAAAAATAGTGATTTCTATGAATATTAAACAAAATAGAAGAAAAATACAAAAAATTCCAATAGAAAAAACTATACACATGGTATTTAGTAGCAAATAAAAATATAGAACAAAAAAAAAAAAACAATAATTAATAAATTAAAACGAATGCAAAATATTTACATTTTATAAGATTATAAAAAAATGTCAACTCTTATCAAGTAATTTGTTCATATAATAAAACTTTTAAATATGTAATTTAGGTTATCTAACAACTTACATTATTAAAACACTTTCCTTTTATAAGAAAATTCTAGAAATGAAATAATTATTTGCCTTAAATTGTTTAAATTTTTTCAACTTAATGACTTTCTATTTTATTAATATTTTATTTTTTTTTATTTTTTTCAAAAACACTTGTTTCAATAATTTAAATGAGTTTATTTATATTTTTGCTTTTTATTTGCATATTTATTTTGTGTTTCTTATAAATTTTACAATTATTTCTTTATTTTTACATTTAGCACCACAATTTACAAAACGATCATCAATTTTTGTTACACGTATTTGTTGGTTTATTCTTAAATTTCTGTTTTCCAGCACCAACCACCACTCTCCGTTTAGTGTTCGTTGCTTTTGTTAGACTGACTGCAAAGATTGATAAAATCGTATTCCCAACTTTGTTTTATTGTGTTTTTTTTTTTTTTGTTCACAAATAAATAAACCCAGCTTTAACATTTATTGCTCTCTTTTATTATGAATAGTGCTCTCTTTGTTTGGAAATTTAAAATCTCTAATAAACAGAGTTGTTAATTTAGCGATTTTCTTTGAAGATTTAGTGATTTTTAGCAAGAGTATTTCTTAAACCTTTCTTAGATACAAAATTAAAGATATAAAGTGTTTTTCTATCCCTAGATATTGGAGTTTGTATCCCATGTTAAGTTTTGGAAAATTTTAGGATACGTTTATTGGATTTATCACAAATACCAAGAAAAATCCTAGAAAACACAAATCTCGGATTTGAAATTTTTTTAATATTTTTTTATAAAAATTCCTGAAATATCTAAAATTTCTTTAAATTAAAAGTTTTCGCTGTGTAAAATGATAATTTTGAGTAGTTGTGATTGTTTTTTTACTTCCCTAGAAATTGGGATTTTTTTGTTAAGTTTGGGAATTCTTGAAAAAGCTCAAATTCTTTTAGAAACAAGTTTTAGCTTCAAAATCAAGAATTCTTTAAAAGATTTTAATGAATCCCAGAAAAATATAAATCACAGATTTGTAATTATGTTGTACTACTTAGGGTATTTAAAATATAAACTTCAAATTTAATTAAATTTAAAGCTTTCGCTGTGTTAAATTAGAATTTTTAAAAGTTTGTCTTGTTTTTTTTACTTCCCCAGAAATTGGGATTTTATTCGATGGGTTTGGGAATTCCTAAAATAGCTCAAATTTTCATATAAATTATATTTAGCATAAAAATTAGAGGTTTTTAAAGAATTTAAATAAATCCAAGAATTCATGAAAGGAATTCCAAAAAATTTTAAAGAATCCCAGAAAACGTGATTCTCGGATGTAGGAATTTCAATTGTATTTTTTTAGGAATTTCTCAAAAACCCTCAATTGTATAAAAGTTATGATTTTTATATGATAAACTAAAGTTTTTACATATTTATGCTTGTTTTTAACTTCCCCATAAAAGGAGATTTTTTTGGTGTTTTTGGGAATTCTTAAACTGACTCAAAATAGCCTATAACATATTTTTTATTAGTTAATTAGAGAATTTTTAAAGAATTTTAATAAATTCAAGAAAGCTTGAAAACTCGGATGGGGGTATTTTTCTTTCGTTATTTAGGAATTCCAAAACACCTGGAAATTGATTATATTTAAAGTTTATGCTGTTTAAAAATAATGTTTTTCATACTATTGCTTGCTTTTTTTACTTCCCCAGAAATTGGGATTTTTTCGATTGGTTTGGGAATTCTTGAAAAAAACTCAAGTTCATCTAAACACATTTTAACTAAAAAACTAAAGATTCCTTAAAAGATTTAAATGAATCCCAGAAAACATGAATCTTAGTTGTGGAAATTTCTATGGTATTTTTTTGGGAATTCTCCAAAAACCCTCAAATTGAATAAATGTTTAGATTTTTATGATGATAAACTAAAGATTTTGCTTGTTTTTAACTACCCCAGAAATTGGGATTTATTCGAAGTTTTTGGGAATTCCTAAACTGGCTCCAAATAGCCTATAAAATATTTTTAATTAGTTAATTAGAGATTTTTTTTAAAGAATTTTAATAAATCCATAAAAGCATGAAAACTCGGATTTGGGAATTTTTCTGGATTTATTTAGGAATTGCAAAAAATTACAAATTTTTTATATTTCAAGTTTAAGCTATTAAAAAATAATGTTTTTCATATTATTGCTTGATTTTTTTACTTCCCCAGAAATTGGGATTTTTCGATTGATTTGGGAATTCTTGAAAAAAAACTCAAGTTCATCCAAAATCATTTTAAGTAAAAAACTAAAGATTCCTTAAAAGATTTAAATGAATCCCAGAAAACATGAATCTTAATTGTGGAAATTTTTATGGTATTTTTTTGGGAATTTCTGAAAAACCCATTAAATGTTATGATTTTTATGATGATAAACTAAAGGTTTTGCTTGTTTTTAACTTCCCCAAAAAATGGGGATTTTTTCGAGGTTTTTGGGAATTCTTAAACTTGCTCAAAATAGCCTATAAAATATTTTTTATTAGTTAATTCGAGATTTTTTAAAGAATTTTAATAAATCCACGAATGCATGAAAACTCGGATGGGGGAATTTTTCTTGCTTTATTTAGGAATTCCAAAAAATCTCATAATTTTTTAAGTTTAAAGTTTACGCTGTTATAAAATAATGTTTTTGAAAACTTATTGGTTGTTTTTTTTGTTCCCCAGAAATTGGGATTTTTTCGATTGTTTTGGGAATTCTTGAAAAAAACTCAAATTCTTCAAAAAACAATTTTTGTTACAAAATTAAAGATTATTTAAAAAATTTATATGAATCCAAGAAATTCTGTGTAATTTTCGTTGGTTTTAGATCTTTTGCATCACATATTCCTAAATCGAATTCCACAATTTTCAAATGCAAAAATATGAACCAATCATTGATCCACCGTAAATGCTTTAAAAAACAGTGAATTTTTTTAAAAAAATAAATTTTTAACAAAAAAAAATCCCCAAAGTAACAAACATGTCCGATTAATGGGTCGATTATGAATGTCAACCGAACTTAAGATGTGTTGTCAGAGGGCAACCACAAATTTCTGGTGGCCAATTTGTCAACAGAAAATAATAGCTGCCTGCTGCCATCTGTAATACCATTTTTGAAACTTACAACGCAACTTTAGTTCAGTTGCCATCTATAATAGACACCTAGGTTTCAATTCTAACAAACAATTATAATTAACTGCTATATTTACTGTTTTCCGCTTTATATTTTTATTTGGCATCACTGACTTCATCTCTCTCTGTTAATTTTAACATGAAGAGGAAGCAGACAAAACAAAACAAAGTGTTATATTTCTCTGTGATCTTTTGTTATTGTTGTTGTTGCTGTTGTTAACCGATTATTTTTTTGTTTTTTATTGTTTTGTTTTGATTTATGTTTGTAAATATTTTGCCAACTGGTGATAATTTTGATTAAAAACGTCTTTGAATACGCATCCGCTCTAGATTTTGTTTTATTATTATTATTGTATTGTTTAAATATTTGTAGTTTAATATTTTGGAAATAGAATTGCATTTTGAACTCATAAAATATCAGAACAAAAGAAAAAATATCTATATATTAGAAACTAGGAGCTTCACTGCCAAAAAGACTGAAATCTGGGATTGCTTAAACAATTTATTAGAATTTGATGATGGAATATTTTATTATTCACAAAATCCAGCAAAATTAGTTTGTTTAGATCGAAAATCTTAAATAAAGGGTATTTTATAAGCCCTATAGAATTTACGAAAGGTTTAACTGTCAAACGAACTTTCACTTTTTGACATTTATGATCAGTATGATCTGGCAAATCATCATAAATAGAATGACGCTTGAACAACACTAACAAATAATCCAAATTTACTTTGGAAATCAGTCATCGATTCGCACAACTTATAGACGACTGTTTTATCGCAAAACTGTGTGTTCAGCGATGAGGCTCATTTTTGACTTAATAGGTTTGCTAATAAACAAAATTTTAGCATATGGAGTGAGACAGACCCTACATACTCCATTACAACCAGAAAAATGCATCGTTTGGTGAGGTTTACACGATGGCGACATCATCGGACCTTATTTTATCAAAAATTAAGCCGGGAGCTCGCTTTATAGTAAATGGAGTTCGTTACCGCACCATGATCAATGATTTTTTTTTTTTTTTTGAAAATATGGATGACATTGACCCGAGTGAGATGTGGTTTCAACAGGATGGTGGTATGGCGACCGCAACTTCGATTTATTGAAATCAAAATTTGGAGATAACTTGATTTCGAGAAATGTCAATTTGACAACTCTAGATTACTTTCTGTGGGTAAACGTGAAGTCACTGATTTAAGCTGATAAACCAGCAACAAGTAACGCTTTGGCGGCCAACATTGTTTGTCATTCGTGACATACAGCCAGATTTACTACAAAAAGAGGCCCAAAATTTGACGTCCAGAATGGGCTTTATCAAGAACAGCTGAGATGACCATATGCCCGAAATCATTTTCGAATCTTAAAAACATGTATTGATTTTTCGAATAACAAATTAGTTTGATTAAAATTAACTTTTTTCAATTTCTATTGCGCTTAAAAATCACAACTTACTAAAATCTCTTTTAATTATTTACTTTATTTACCATAATTATTTACTCATTTTCGAAAACAAATAACATCAATAGGAAGTACACTTATAAATTTATTAAATAAGACAATAAACTTTCCACGTGATTGTTGGGTCTTCACAGAATTTTTAAAACAATATTAATCAAGCAAACGCTTCAACAAATCTGGGGATTAGAGTCCAATGACTCTTAAAATAATAATAAAAAAACATTCAACCACAAAATAACCAACAAAAAAAAATCATAATAAAATGCGTCATAAAACTCAGCACAAGTTTTACAATTGTATAATAATGTTGAATAATTGTTTTACTGGCAAATTAGAATATAATATTGCTATTAAATACGAGTAATTATTTAGCTACCAAAAAAAAAAAACGAGAAACAAACAGTAGTCAATAAAAAATGCTTATTATAAATAAATTAACAATTAAACACAAATATTAAATGATAACTAAAATAAATATGTAATTAAAATCGAAATAAAAAAAAAAAAAAAACATTCAAATACCCAACATTTACAAAGAGACTAACCCACGTACTCGTTTATTAAGTAATAAATTGTTTACGTAAACCTTAAGTGTAGAATATTTTTTTTTTAACAATTTAGCAATACATAAATAAATAATTATTCTAAATTGTCAATCACTTTAAAACAAACAAAAAATTATACAAGTAGCAGTTGTTGTGTTTTTTACTGCGGGCAACAGGTGCTGAGTGTATTGGTGGAAAATACAGGGTATTTTAAAAACAGATGTGTGAAAGAATGTGATTTGTTTCAATAATTTAATGGTTGCGTTTGTAAATACAATAACTTTGTGCATCACTGATGCAGTTGCAAACTTATTTGGCATCACTGCCAAACGTTTGCACTAAAGTAGTGCTGCCAAGTTTGCTTTTTCGAATGCTGTTATGCTGTTGTGATGCCAAATAATTTTAAATCCAATAAGATACATAAATCTAACGTAAAACAAATTAAATTGTTTAACACAAGATTTATTCGAGTTTTTTCACTTTTAAAGAGTTAATTTTATTATTATTACAAATATAAGTGTTTGAAGAAAAATCTTCCAACAAACTCAAAAAATTCAGTATGTACTTTTATAATTTCTTCAGTAATTTATCACTACAAAGAATTATGTGAGTACCTGATAGGGAAGCTAATGTTAACAAGCAAACATGAGCTTTTGGGTAGATCGCAAAGATTTTGTTTACACTATAATGTTCAATAACTAAGTGAGAATAAATGACAAAATTAAAAAAAAAAAAATTTGGAAAAAAATTAAAAAAAAAAATTGGAAAAAATTAAAAAAAAAAAATCTAAATTTTTACAAAAATAATAAAAAAAACAAGTAAGAGAGCTATATTCGGCTGTGCCGAATCTTATATACCCTTCACCAACTTATACTTTCAAATATAAATTTTAAATATTTTTAGGTAAACAAAAGTAAAATTTTTTATTTTTTTCAAAAATGTTTTTCAAAATTTAATTTTTTTTTTTTTTTAGTTTTTCAAAATTTAAAATTTTTAAATTGTTTTCAATTTTTTTTTTCAAAATTGTTTTTTTTTTTTTTTTTTAATTTTTTTCCAAATTTTTTAAAATTTTTTTTAATTTTATTAGTGAAAAAAAAAATTTTTTTGTGTAAAAAAAAAATTCGGGTTAAAAATAATTTTCGCGATTTTGACCCATTGTAGGTCCAAATTACTATAGCCTTTATAAATCGTTGCAATGAACTTTGTAATATCTATCTTATGTAACTTGACTTAATAATCCAGATATAGACAAAAAATAGGCTAATCGAGGTTGTCCCGGTTTTTCCTTATATCTGAGCCATTTGTGGGACGATTTTCTCAATTTTAAATAGCGACCGAGCCGGAAGATTTCCCGATATATTGATGTATCAATTATGTTTGTAAGTTATTTGGGGGCTAAGGAAAGTTGATTTCAACATACAGACCGACATGGGTATATCGAATTCGCTATATATAACGATCAAGAATATATATACTTTATATATATATACCATGGAGAAGGGTATAAAAAAAACTGAATTTGTTCCGTTCGTTAATCCAGTCAATGTATGCCGCATTGATACATCTAAATTTTTATAAAAAACGTTTGACATAAAAAATAATCTTCATGAACGATTTCAGTTTATAACTTTGCCGAAGTCGACTGCATGAGACTCTCCAGCAGAGACTTGTGCCGAACGGCTATAAGACGGCTGAGCCGAGCAGCCGATAAAGCTTGAAAACAGCCGCAGTTTTTGATAAAAGTTTCTTAGTAATAAAATTTTTAGAATTTCACTTTTTAAATCTTAAATTTTTTAGAATTTGAGTAGTTATTTTTTAGTCTGCTGACGACAGCCGACTAGCAGCCGCCATAAAATTTAGTCGCCGCAGGTCTCTGCAGACGAGCCAACTAAAGTCGATTGCGCTTTTATGTGTTCTTTGACAAAACTGTTAAATTGAATATAAGTTAACAAGTAGATTTCAATAAACTCAATTATTGAAATCACAAATTTGTTCATAACTTTGCCGAAGTCTACTATATGAGACTCTTCAGCAGAAACCTGTACCGAACGGCTGTTAGCCGGCTGAGTCGAGCCGCCGATAAAGCTTGAAAATAGCCGCAGTTTTTGATAAAAGTTCCTTAGTAATAAAATTTTCAGAATTTCACTTTTTAAATCTTAAATTATTTAGAATTTGAGTAGTTATTCTTTAGTCTGTAGACGACAGCCGGCTAGCCGCCGCCGATCTTTTATAAAGACAGCCGCCGCCGCCGTGGAATTTTGTCGGCGCAGGTCTCTGCTCTTCAGACGAACCAACTAAAGTCGATTGCGCTTTTTAGTGTTCTTTGATAAAACTGTTAAATAAAATATAAGTTAACAAGTAGATTTCAATTATTGAAATCACATATTTGTATTTTCATAATTTTAATTATTTATAGAATATTGGACATTGCATTTTAGCACTAACAGTAGTTGAGTAACGGTAACAATAGTCAACCTTAATTAATATTTATTTCACTTAATTGGTATCTATAAAATGTCCTGCTGAACTGTTGACGAAATTTCTTCCCTGGGCTAAAGTGTTACCCAAGTTGTTACAGCTTTTCGCAGAGTTGACAATCTTCGGTTGACTGTTATGCGATTCATACACATCGAAGTTACAATTATCGTGGGAACGAAATTTCTGGGCTTCGCTGTTATGAAAACAACAATGTGGGTGGTTCTTTGAGTAAAAAGCTTATAAGTCCTTGAACCCGAAGATAGACATTTTCACGCGTTTGGGGACATATTGATCTCGTTGGAATTTCCAAACGAACCAACAAAAGCTACATAAAGCTTTTAATTTGGAATGTTGCATATTTGTTTTAATCTGTCAGAAGTCTATTATTTATATTCAGTCTGCCTCCCATAAATCTTATTTATTTTCTATGGTTTGTAAATAACAATAACATACACAACGATCTCAAAATTGCAAGAGTCAAAGAGGAAATTAATAATTTCAGTGAAAGATATCTAAATAGACTCAGCAATCACCCAAACGTTTTAGCAATCAACTTATTAGATGATAGCGAAGAAATACAAAGATTAAAGAGGTTTCACGTTCTTGACCTACCCTTTAGAAAATAGGAAAATGTTAGTAAATTTGCTTAAATTAATGTAAAAAAGTTGTTTTTTTTTTTATTGAGTTCATTGGAACTTAATATATAAGTTATTTTTATTTTATTTATGTAATTTGCTTATTATTTTAATTTTTGTAAAATAGATTGCAAATAAAAATGAATTACAAAAAAAAAAAAAAAAAAAAAAAATTTTCTATGGCTAGGTTGGTACTTACCGTTTTAGTAAAATTCTCCTTAATCCAAAATAAGACCACTTTTTGACAACACAATTTTGCACATTTTCATTCACTTGTTTACACTTATTTAAAATTTATTTTTTACTAGATTGACCCGGTGCGCTTCGCTACCCCTGTCGATGTAAAAATCGGTTCAGCCGTTTAGTAATTATTGTTTAAAAACTAAAGGTACCAATTTTACCCGTTTTTCCCCGTTTTTATCCCTTTCTGGTCCAAGTATTGAAAAAATGTATAGCCTATTGACGCTTCCAAGTAAGGATCTATCTACGTTCCAAATTTCAATAAAATCGGTTCAGCCGTTTAGGCGTGATGCTCAAACAAACAAACAAACAAACAAACAAACAAACAAATAAACAAACAAACAAACAAACAAACAAACTTACAAAGACATTTATATATTTATATAGAATATAGATTTACGTTTTTATTAATTTTAAAACAATTCCATTATTCATTGATATTAAAATATTTAAAAGAAATCTGTACAATTTTCTTTTATTTTAAAAAACAATGTTTGCGGCATAACAACACAACATATTGTTTTTATTTTAATATGTATGTATTTATTATTGTTTAATATTATTATTATTAATATTTTGTTCTTGTTTTAATGGAATTTATCACTTTGTATTTAAAATGCACACGGTCACGACCACACTAAAACGTCTATATGGACTCTGTCTTCATTTCCCGAACTTTGTTGTTGTTTTGGTTTGTTTGTATCTGTTCCATTTTGTTTGTTTTGAAAATAAGAGTGGAGAGTAGTACGAGTGCGAGTATTAATTACTGACTGATTGTCAAATTTTTTTTTGTGTTGTTTGGCTACTGCTGACAGTTGTTAAAGAAATGTTTGCGCCTCGTTAATTTAAATAAAAATATACATTAGCTTTAAGCAAATATTTTATGGCATATGTCCCCCCTTACAGACTCCCATGCCTGTATACATATATATTTACATACATTCATATATGTAAAAGCAACAACAAAATTTATCAAAACAATAATAAGAAGAAGAAAAAAACCGTAAACATGCAAAAATCAGCTGTTTTATTTACCATTGACCAACAATGTGCTTGTTTGTTGTTATTGTTAAATAAATCGTGATTTTTTTGTTGTGTTTATTATTAAACAGAGAGTGAGATAATAATAATAACAACTAGGAACATGGTAATAAAGAGAGAATACAATTTAATTTGATTTCACGAGTGTGTCTCTTGTTGCCTACTGCCTGTTGCTGCTGCTGCTAATTTCTTATCAAATTAATTTCCCGAGTCGTCTGTATACTATTTTTTATGACTGTGATTTGTAAGTTTTAACCTAATAAATATTTATTATGGTTAAGTATTCCAAACTGATTACTTTTCCCTGACATGCGTGAATTTTAAATGTTTTGTCGTTAAAATGAAAGTAGATTAAAGTTTAAAATGCACAACACTTTGTAAAAAAAAAAAAACAGTGACCTACAAAAACATAAAACTTGCTTTATTCTATGGAAATTACAGTGATTTTTGTTTGTTATACTCATGAAAATAAAGTGGGTAAATAGGTATAATGTTTGCTTCAAAAGTATGAATCTTTTTATTAAGAACCAAACTATTGGTTTTCCTTTTATTCTGGAAATATTAAATTGTCTCTTGTCCCAGAGCTCAGGTGCCTTGTTGTAATTGTTTATTTTGCGTGTTGTTAAGAAAAAAATACAGTTTATTTAGGACTACTGGGACATATAAGTATCTTTTTAGAATTCTACGCACCTTTTCCCTTGCAAAATGTAAGATGGTTGTACAGCAGAGACTCATTGTTTCTTTTATTACAGGACTCTGCATAATTTGAACATATGCTAGAAGATTGGCCTACGGCTTAACTTACTGTAAAAGCTGTTAAAACGAAGAAAAGGAGGATACTGTTTCCCAAAGGGAACGTATCCTTGGAACCCCATTCCTCTAGTGCTTAGATGAGTTATCAACGATGAATCTAAGACGCAGCCACTCCTTCATCGGAGAATCTGGTTGGTTCACCTCGAAAACAACGGATGAAGTATTTATAATGGGATCAGTTTTGAATGGACCCAAGAGAGCTGCTTGATGAGTGGATGCCCATACCCAACCTAACCTACGAACCTTATAGTTTTTTAATAGACTTTTCAAAAGTTAAGCTCGACATCACTGAGAAATTTAAATTCACTATCTTTTGGACTTTTCTGCAGAGTGTTTCCTACAGTGTTTTCCTATGCATGAGTTTGGCGTCCAACATCCTAGACCAGAGACCGAAAACCTATTCAAATCACCACTTAAATATAGTTAGAAGAAATTAATAACCAAAATTGTGATAACTTCTCCGATTGGATTTAGACATTGAGGAGCTTATTTGTATCCAAGAACCATTGTTGTATAAGGACTGGGTTTCCGGACTAAATAAGGACGGCTATAGTTCTCTGTAGGCAGCAATAACCATAAACCACCTTTATTGTTCCTAACTTGATCAGTAATTGGAAACTGCCAAAGGATTGGTTTTTGTAGCGACTTCAATTTCCCTATCGAAGTAGATTCTGAAAACTACTTCGTCTACTTATGATGAAGTACTGAACAATATATTATCGCAGCTGAGTTACTAAAGAACATCTTAGCTGCAGCAACAACTGCAGCTTATGGCCACATGGTGGAACACTGAAATTTTGAAAAAAAAATCCAATGCAGGAAGCGGTTTAAGGAAGCTAATCGAATTAGGTGCTGGCGATAAATATTTAAATTTAATCAGTAATTGGAAACTGTCGAAAGACTGCTCATTTACCAACCAAAAGTATAGCGACTTCGATTTCTCTTTCGAGGTAGATTCTAAAAAGTATTGGAGAAGGGACAGCAATTGCTTTTTTTATGCTGAAGTACTGAACAACATATTTCTCTCATACCCAGGCTCTATTGAAGAACGTCTTGACTGCAGCACTAGAAATCCTTTAAGAAAACTATCAGGAGATGTATGGCTAAACCCACACGGTAGAATGCTAAAATTGCGGAAAAACGCACGGAATTCATGGAAAAACGCACGGAATTCATGGATGTATTTAAGGAGGCTAAATGAAGTGGAGGTTGGCGAACAAATTTAAAACTGTCGAAAGGCTGTCCTTTTCTGATTTTCTTCGATTTCACTTTCTAGATAGATTCTTAAAACTATTTCTGGAATAGAAGGTATACCAATTGTTCTATTTATGCTAAAGTACTGGACAATATGCTACCCTCTCGACCCGGATCTATTGACGAACGTCTCAGCTGCAGCAACAGAGCATTTTGTAGATAAATCCAGCCCACATAATGGAATCCTACAACTGCGAAAAACTCAAAGAATACAGAAAACTGTTTAATGAGGCTGGGCTCCTTGCTTAAATGTATTAAGAACCTAGTTAGGAAGGTAAAATATCATCCTGAAGAAACTTCTGCAGTTCTGAAGAAAGATGTTCAGAACAAGTCGTCTCCTTTAAAAAAGAGCCAACAATAAAACAAGTTAAACTAGATATACTTATGAAAACACATTTTGCAGGCTGTCAGGAACTCAACTCTCAACACCAGAAGTAATAATACATATGATATGTATGTCGAATATCCCAATCACGGAATATCCCATACAATGGGCAATTAAAAGCTTCAATATCTTTAAATCTCCAGATTCTGATGGTATCAATGCAGCAGCCCTGCAAAAAAGTTTAAAGCCATGGCTCTTAATACTTTTCAGGATCCGCTTGTCTCATAGCCCATCAAAATGGACAGCTTACAATATCATCTTCGTAGGTGTGATAAAATCTCATACCAAGGCGAACGATTTTAGTCCAATCAGCCTCTCCTCCTTTCTACTTAAAATCATTGATGACTTTATTAGATTATCTCTCAGAACAGGTAGATCTTCCGACACTGCGCTACACTCATTAGCTAGTCATATAAGCTCTAGGCGTAATGAATGTGGTCTAGGCTTTACGAACACTTTTATGGTCTTTAACACTCTGGTTAAAGACCATGTTTCATGACAATTGTATGAAATAAATGTTAGGTGTTATCAAGATTGATATATTCAATACCAGAACTCGATTTATGACCGATATACCAGACATATAAGTGTATGACAGCCGCCTCCACCATCTGGAGTATGTAATCCCAACGTTAAATGGCGGATCAAGATATATTTCATGTGTCGGTTATATTCGGACCAGTTGAATTTAAGGTATTAATCTGAACCTAAGTTAGTACTAAGGGATATATGGATATCTGTGTAAATCGTCCTGTCGGCTTTGAAAGAAATACAGGTTTTAGGACGATTATCCCGGATATATCAGACTATGGCAGCTGCCTACACATACCGGAGAATGTCATCCAAATATTCTGTAATGGATCACCGATTTATGACGATTATACCGAATAGATAAGAATAAGACATCCGCCTCCACCTTTTGGAAAATGTAATCCCAACATTAAGTGACGGATCAAGATAATCGGACCATTTGAATTTAAGGTATTAAGCTGAACTTAAGGTAGTATTAAGGGATATCAGTATGAATCGAACTGTTGACTTTGAAATACCAGAACCCATTTTCGATCCAGATTTTAGGACGATTATACCTACACATTCGGGAGAATGTCATCCAAATATTCTGTAATGGATTACCGATTTATGATGAATATACCGGATAGATAAGACTTTGACAGATGCCTCCACCTTTCGGAAAATGTAATTCCAACATTAAATGACGGATCGAGATCTCTGTCATGTGTCGGTTGTATTCGGACCAGTTGAATTTAAGGTATTAAGCTGAACTAAAAGTAGTATTATGGGATATTAGTGTGGGTCCTCCTGTTGAGAATTCGGGAGAATGTCATCCAAATATTCTGTAATGAATGAAGGTCTCATGAAATATTTGGTTTAATTCGAAACAGTTAAATATATTCAGTATAAAGATATATTGAAAAGATAATAACAGCAAAGGACTCTAATGTATATTACAATAATAACGGGGGTCTCTAAAGTCAATAGGGACATTCATCGAAACATGGATGAAAACTGCAGAGATTTCTACTATTACTACTATTTTCTTAACGAGTGTAAAGTATTAATAAATTTACATACAAATTTACATGTAAATCAAGTTTTAATAACGATAGTCTTTATTATTTATGTATGTATTTTAAACTACATAGATATTTCAAATAGTGCTAAATTTGTCAATGAAGGCTAACAAAATTCAAAAATTATATATGAAAATAGATTAAAAAAAAACGCCTTAATGGCACTAAACAAAAATTTTACATATAAACAAGAATTTTCGGCCAGATAAATGCAATTACAATTTTATATTTACATTATTAACAAGATTTTTGGGTCAACACATTTTAATAAACAAATATTAATCTGTGTAAAGTTGTGTAATATAATAATTTGGAAAAATGCTTAACGAAAATCCACAACAATACTTTTCGCTTCTTTTACAACTGACAGCTAAAGTCAATTACTTGGATTCATATATAAAGTTACCCAATAGAAACAGCTATCAGTTGAACAGTGGTCGGCTCAAGCAAAATACAGGCAAAATCCCGGTATAACCCCATTCGTTAAATCGAAAAATTCATTATATCGAGATTTATTTCTTAAATAAGTTGTAAGTTTTTTGGTGTCGGTAATAACTTATCGATTTATATCGAGCTTTCTCAGGGATCGCACTATACGAGTTGTTATAGATGGAATCTTATCAAACGAGTTCAAGATCAATTCAGGGGTATCGCAAGGCTCCGTTGTTTCTCCTACTCTATTTCTTATCTTTCTAAACGACCTTCTACGTCAGACTTCCAACAGCAACATTTGCCATTCATATTCATTCAATTATAGACCAAGCCTGTCAGAGATTGGGGCAATGAGCCAATATTTTTTGACAATCTCTGAATGGGGTTGTGCGAATAAATTGAGTCGATTTTAATGCACACAAGACTTGTTGTATGTTAACACACAAACGCATAACAGATCTTTTGGCTCCATCTGCTTTTATGGGTGGTGTAAATATTAAAGAATCAGAAGCTCTTGATGTTCTAGGGATGGGTATTCAGTGCGATGTCCGTTGGACAAAACACACTTTTCAAGTGTCGAATCCATACTTCAATCCATCTGATCTCCTTACTATTTACACCATTTATATCCGACATAAATGGAATACAACTCTCATTGCTTTGAAGTCTAGTTTGGAGTTATTCGACCGCGTACAGGAGAGGGCGATGGTGCTTATCGGTGACCGTAGGTTATCCAGCTCTATTGACTCACTGCAACATCGTTGCAACGTGGGTTGTGTTTCACTGTTTTACCGATACTATAATGGGATGTGCTCTGCTGAAATTAGGGAACTTTTTCCCGAAACCCATAATTTTTTACGCAATATACGTTCTTCGACAAGGGCTCATCAATTTGACGTCGTCTGGACAGTGGATCGCACAACACATTACAGGGAAAATTCGTCCTTTAGCCGTACTGTTCGTATATGGAATAAGCTTCCTAATGAAGTTTTTCCTGTCACTTTCGATGTAGGAAAATTCACATCATATGTCCACAAACACTACTTCTCTATCCTCTATCCCATAACCTAGCACGGAAGATTCTGAACGTTCTGGACGCCCAATTGAGTCATCCAGAACGTGCCAGAGATTATGGAAACCATAAGCATCTCACATTTTGAATAATCTCTTAGGTTGAGGAAGCTTTTCGCAAGATGGATGCCGAGTTTGCTCACCATTGACCACAAAAGCAATCGTGTGATAACTTCTCGGAGTTTTGCACCCTTTCGTAACCGTGGACGTGGATCCAGAGACCCAACAGCAGTAAACACAGTGAGTTCTCTTCGGGGTGAATCGGAGCCAAAGAAGGTCAAGGTGAGTTGTTTGGGATGCACGTGGTATAATTCACATTGAATACCTTCAAAAGGGTAAAACAATCAATGGCGAATATTATGCCAACTTATTGGGTCGATTTAATGAAGTTTTGCAAATAAAACGACCGCATTTGTTCAAGAAAAAAGTTATTTTTCACCAGACAAATGCAAGGATGCACACATGTGCAGTTTCCATGGCAAAAATCCCCGAATTAGGCTACGAATTGCTCCCTCATCCGACCTATTCTCCGGATTTAGCCCCGAGTGACTATTTCTTGTTTCCAAACCTGACGAAATTTCTTGGCGGAAAGAGATTTAACTCCAATCTCACAAACAAATACCTATTTTGATGATCTCGACAAATTTTATTTTTTGGAAGGGATAAACAAGTTTTGGAAACGTTAAACAAAGTGCATAGAGCTCAAAGAAGACTATGTTGTAAAATTAAATGAATTTTTATCCAAAAACCTGTGTTACATTGAAAAAGTCACGGACTTAATGACCCGGATCAGACGATTGCATTCGCCTTCGGCCACTGATGGCTATAAGAGCCGAGCACTGCAATTGCAAGCCTTAAGAATTGTTGGATTTCAATCTCAGCGTTATAATGAAACCCTGTTTTAGGTGCTAGTAAGTTGTGATTTTGATTCAGAATAACCCTTTAGAATCATCTCCTACCTATTCAGAATAACCCTTTAGAATCATCTCCTATCTAAGATTTAAAGCAAAAGTTTCAAATACACAATTTCAACGATAAGAATTAAATCAAAAACTATAATAAAATCGAAATTTTCCATGATATATAAAATATTTTAAACAAGATTCATATACAAACAAACATACTACCTACATGTAAGTATGTATGTAATAAAGTTGATAACAATTTCAATTTTTATTAATTGAAGTTTACGTCACATTTTGTAGGTGTGAGAATTTATTTACAAATAATTAAAGATACCAAATATGTTTGTAGATAAACGAAATAATATTATGAATGTTTATAAGATAATTATGATATAAGTACTTGTACATAACTGAGGATTATTTTATTATGACAAAAACATTAGTTAAGATAATTATTATTATCGAAATAATAAGTATAATAAAAAACATATTAGGGATGGTTAAGATTTTGGAGAAATTGACTTAAAGTTTAAAAGGAAATTTCCTTGTAATACTTTATAAGATATGACATTGAAATCAGTTGTAGAATTTAGGGATTTAAATCTGATAATTTGTATGTGCAAGGCGTATTCAAATACAACTATGCAAAAACAAGAGGCATTCTGTTTTTGTTAAAAAACCCAACTTTCAAAAAAGAATGAAAGGAGAATTCAGAAATAACAAATACTCGTGCTAGAAGACTACATAGAAAAAAATGTTGAAATGCATCCCAGCAGTTCTAGGAGACTGTCTCGAACTAGTGATTTTACCTATCCTTTAGGGTGACAACTAGTTACATAACTAGCCACGTCGCTGGTTATTTTTGAATTACAATGAGACTGTCCGATTATTAGTCCAAAGTAGTCAACGAATTTGTTTCACATACCGTTAACATAGTCAGTTACCTTATTAGCTTCCTAACTTGTTATTTGATCCGCTACATAACTAGATATTTTAACATGTACGGGTGCTAATTGAACTCATATAGTCAGTTAACAAGTAAGAGAGCTATATTCGGCTGTGCCGAATCTTAATCGAATAAACATTTTAAATATTATTAGGTAAAGAAAATTAATTTTTTTTTTTAAATTGTTTTTAAAAATTAAAAAAAAAATTTTGTTTTTCAAAATTTAAAAAAAAATTAAAAAAATTTTCAAATTGTTTTATAAAATTTAAAAAAAAATTTTTTTTAATTTTTTTCCAAAATTTTTTTTTTTTAAATTTTTAAAAAAATTTATTACTGAAAATAAATTTTTCATGAAAAAAAAATTTGGGTTAAAAAATAATTTTCCCAATATTGACCCATTGTAGGTCCAAATTACTATAGCCTTATATAAATCGTTGATATGGACTTTGAAATATCTATCATTAGATATCCATATTGTCTATATTAATGACTTAGTAATCCAGATATAGATCAAAAATAGGTCAAAAATAGAGGTTGTCCCGGTTTTTTCCTTATATCTCAGCCATTTGTGTGCCGATTTTCTCGATTATAAATAGCGACCGAGCCGGAAGAATTCCCGATATATTGATGTATCAATTATGTTTGTAAGTTATTTGGGGGCTAACGGAAAGTTGATTTCAACATACAGACGGACATGGCTATATCGAATTCGCACATGAAAAATGTAGAAATTACAAACGGAATGACAAACTTATATATACCCTTGCCACTTATGGCTTGTAAACAATCCTTCTTCCGACAACTCTCCAATAGATTACGTCTGTTGGGTAAAATAACTACTTTTTAAAGTACAGTATAAAATAAACGCTTAAAGTGACTACACTCTAGGTTACTTAGAGACACTAAAGTGACATGTAACAATAGGTTACATGAGATGAAATGTGTCAAATGATCCAAAATATATAAATTGGAGCCAGCTAAGTGATCAGACATTAGTGACAATTACTGTCTAAGTATAAGGAATACATTGGCTACTTGCATAACTGCTGGGATTTACTTTTTCTCATGCTAAACTTGTAATATGCTGCAGTGATTTTATTTTACTGTTTCAATGAATATTTGCCATAATTTCTAGTAAAACCTAATTTTAATCTATTAAAAAATCATTATAGTTGCAAAGAATCAATCATTTCGTTATGATCCTTGACTTGTTATTGTTATTAACATTCATAATAGATCACGGCCATGCGCCAGCACCTGTCAAAAACCCTTTTTTTTAACAATTTAAAACGTGTGTCGTTCGTTTATTGTTCCACCTAATTATCATAATGACATTGCATCATACAACTTATGCATTATTTTGTTGTATTCTACTAAATAAATGAGATCATTTAATTTGATTCGTGCTAAAAAACATCATTTTATTATTGTTATTACATTTATTATTTGTTATTGTTGTTGTTGGGAGTGTAGCAGGGATGGGCATCACATATTTCGTGACTACGTTACCAGACTTGGATAGTTCATAAATGAACTAGTTTAATTGAACAATTTACTTGATTGAGCTAAATGAACTAGTTTAAATATTTTCGATCACTTATTTAACTATGAACTACAATGAGCGGTCATACAGCAGCAATATTCTCAGTTGTTCTTGAGTGACGTCCAGGGGTTTTATTCTTCACATCACTAACTTGAATTTTTCAACTAATTTCTGTATTGCGGTCCGACATGGTGCTTCACGATGACCCAACAATTATTTAGTTTTGCGAACTGTGAATGCAAGATTTTCACCATTTTTGTAGTGAATTTTAATAATTTCAATGCGTTGCTGAAGCGTGTATCATTCCATTTTTAGTAATGGCGTAGTTTCACCTTGTCAAAGCTTCAAAAGTGACAACTACCGAAATACCGGGTGATTCATAATAACACATCTTGTTGGAAAACCCTTTATTTCTGATCATCAAAGAATATTTCATCCATCTAAGTCCTTCGCTGTAGGTCCAATTGTGAATATATATATACTTTTGTCGGTCTGCGATAAATATTACAATTGATATAAAATATTTATCATTTTTCGGATGAATCCAAACACAATTTAACAGTCTGTGATGGGAGAACATTTATAAGATGGCAGAGGTGAAAGAAACTGGTCCCCAAGTACAAAAATAAAACAGTCAAGTTTGGTGGAGGAAATATTATGCTGTGGAGCGGTTTTTCAGGGCAAGGTATGTGTACAATTCTTATCATAAAATACAGATCCATTTCAAACGATGTTATTTATACGATTTACACGATAATGAAAATATAACAATAGATTGGAGGTTCCAGCACTATAATGATCACAAACATACCTCTAGGGTTGTTGCAGAGTGATAATAATCCAATAAAGTACGTGTTTTGAAGAGACCTGCCCAATCGCCAGATCTCAATCCCATAGAAAACCTATGGAAAATTGTAGGTCGCAACATACGGATTCTAAATTATACCAGGAAGGAAACTTTATCAGATGAAGTTATAAGGGAATGGGAAAATACTTCAAAGAAGACGATTGACTGAAATACTTAAAAAAAAAACAAGTAAGAGAGCTATATTCGGCTGTGCCAAATCTTATATACCTTTCACTAAATTGTACTTTAAAACAAAAATTTTAAATATTTTCAGGTAAACAAATAAAATTTTTTTTTCCAAAATTGTTTTTCAAAATTAAAAAAAAAAAAATTTTTCAAATTGTTTTTCAAAATTTAAAAAAAATTTCTCTTTTTTCAAAATTGTTTTCAATTTTTTTTTTAATTTTTTTCCATTTTTTTTTTTTTAAATTTAAAAAAAAAAAATTTTTTCAATATTTTTTTTCCAATTTTTTTTTTATTTTTTTCAAATGTTTTTGTAAATTTAAAAAAAAAATGTTTTGTTAATTTATTATTAGTATTTTAATTCATATTATATTTTCAAACAAATTATACAATTTTAGAAAGTTTTGCTTTATTTATAAAGCTATTTCAAATGCATTTGACATGATATCTTATACATACTGGGTTCAAGGTTCAATATCCTACAATACCAGCTGTTTTTGAAAAAGTGTGCAGTAAAAAAGCCAACATTTTTTGCATGCAGTAAATTATGTGCATTTACGAACGCAGTATATTTCCCATCCCCGCCCTGCAATTATTTACAGTAATTTATTGTAGTTTTCATTCTGTTTAACAAACAAACATCGCAGACGCGACTTTACGTTTTAATTGCCCATGCGTGTGTTGCGAGTACAAACTACTGCTGCTGTTGAGTGTGTTTGACTGCATGACAACTAAACCCCGATCACCTGTTAAAAATGTATGTTATTTGTTTTCTGTTATTAAATCCATTGAACTTAAATTTTTTTTGCATAAAATACGTAAAACTGGTATTTATTGGTTTCGGCTGGTGTTTAAGAAATAAAAAATGTCATACATACATACTTATTTATTCAGCACTGAAGGTAAAAACCGATCATCATGTTTTAAATAATGTAACGGGGATTTTTTTTAAAGTTGGGGGTTTTTAACATTGAATTTCCAGTTTGCTGTAAACGTTTGCAAACATTTTTAAATAGTTTGATAATATGAATAAATATTTAATTCAGTGGAATCGATTAAAGATAGTTGATTGCCATAATTACAAAGTGGCAATTTGTAATTTTTTACAGAGAAATTTGTTATATATACCTACAGTCATAGAGAATTTATACATAGAGACGAGACACTCCGATTTGTCAAAAAAAAAAATACAAAAAAACATATGTCTGATACAACAACAAAATACATTGACTATTTATTTTGTTGTTGCAAGAGTTAGGTTTTTGACAACCGACTTAGGTTTTTGACAATGACGTCTCGTCTCTATGTTACCCTATGCCTACAGTGGTTGACATTTGTATATTTTTTTAGAACTGTATTAATATATAAAAGGTTTTCCAACAAGAGGTGTTATTTTGAATCACCCGGTATTTCGGTAGTTGTCACTTTTGAAGCTTTTATTCTTTGACAATTGACAAGTACAAACTACGCCATTACTAAAAATGTAACGATACACGCTTCAGCAACGCATTGAAATGATTAAAATTCACTACAAAAATGGTGAAAATCTTGCAGTCACAGTTCGCAATACCAAAGCATTTTTGGGTTGTCGTGAAGCACCTTGTCGGACCGCAAAACAGAAATTGTTGGAAAAATTCGAGCTGTTGGGACAAGTTAGTGATGTGAAGAATAAAACCCGTGCATGTCTCTCAAGAACAACTGAGAATGTTGCTGCTGTAGCCCACAGTGTTGAAGAAAACCCAGGTTTGTCCATTCCTTGTCGTTCTTTGGAATTGGGTATTCCTCAAACGGCATTACACTTTATTTTGGATGATATTGATCTGGACAACGTTTACTTTCAAAGGCGCTCTTTTAGGGAAAAGTTTCCGGACCGTGTTATCTTTTGAAGAGGTGATCACAATTGGCCACCGAGATCTTGTGATTTAACACCTTGCGACTTCTTCCTTAGGGGCCACGTGAAAGATAAGGTCTATGCCAACAGCCCAGCGTCGATTCAAGACCTCAAAGATAGAATTCGTGAGTCTATTGAGGACAGCTACTTTACGATTTGGTTATGGAAAATTCATGAAAAGGATATGGTCCTGTAAGCATGGTCGTGGTGGCCATTTGGCTGACGTTGTTTTTCATTATTAACGGCATACCATCCTCTTTATTATGAAATAAACATCCGATCATTTATCCCAAAAAATTAAATTTTTCTTTGAATACCAAAATAACATATCTTGTTGGAAAACCTGTACTTTAACTTATATGATAATATTGGGTGTATGACTTAAAAAGGTGGTCCCGCATAGACCGTGCCGTCCTCAACTTATGCCCAGCATGTGGTCAGGGTCCCCATGATACCCTCCACATTTTCAACTGTCCAGCCAACCCTACTTCACTACGACCAGTGGATTTATGGACCCACCCAGTAGAAGTGGCACAATTTGGACTTGATCTCGCAGAACCCCCAGACTAAATATTGTATAATTGTTCGGGCTGCTACAACAACAACAGGCTAAAAAAGCTTGAAGATCAAGAATTTGAGGCATTACTCCATGAAGATTTTGTAAAACTCAACAAGAGTTTGCTAAATCATTGGAAGCTAATCAAGTAGCATTTTCAAAACGTTTGCGAGCAGCAGCATTCATCCAAAAGCAGGTAAATTTGGTACCATACGTATTGAAGCCGAGATACCTTGAAAGACGATTTTGCATGTCCGAAATGATGCTTTAAACGCTTTAAAAGATAATCATTTTTGCAGCGAATCATTACTAGCGATGAAAAATGGCTCCATTATGATAACCCAAAGCGTAGGAGATCGTATGTGAAGCCCGGCCAACCAGCTGAATCGACACCATAGCCAAATATCCATGGCGCTAAGGTAATGCTCTGTATTTGGTGGGTCCTATCTTTAATGAGCTGTTGAAATCTGACCAAACCATCACAGGGAACATTTACCGATCGCAACTCATGCGTTTGAAGCGATCATTTGTCGAATATGCGGCCTGACATGAAATCGTAATATTCCATCATGACAACGCCGACCATATGTTGCAATACCCGTGGTTGGGAAGTTTTTTCCTCTCCCGCCTTATAATTCAGACCTTGCCTCGTCCGAATACTATTTGTTTCGATCGAAGCAGAACGCTCTGTCTGAGATATGATTCACTTCGGAACATAATATCCGAAATGGGCTTGATTCGTTCTTGGCCACAAAAGATGAGCGGTTCTTTTGTCTCGGAATCCATATATTGCCAGAATGATGGGAAAAGTTTATTGGTAATGATGATCAATGCTTTGAATAAATTTACTAAGTCTCTCTATCTCTGGTAAAAACTTAAATTTCGATTTAAAATTAACTGTCTGAGTTTGAGTAATGAATGATTTTTAAATTCAGTTATTTTAGTTTTACTGGCGCACATTTGCCTGATGCTTGATTTTTTTTATAAATTAATTAGTATTTCAAAATACTAACAAAATGTAAACATGTCAACGTCATTAATGGGATAAAGAACGTCATAATTATCTAACAAGGGAAGTAATCCTACACCAAATACAATTCGTGCAACGCAGTTTTGCATTCGAAAAATCATATTTGACATCACTATGCCCCAATTACCGAAAGGAAAATGGTATTCCTTTTATAAAGTTGGCCGTTTCACATGCAAAGAGCCGTTCCATGTTAGGCAATTTCTGTACTCAAATTTGAAAAATGTTGTTCTCTTTAACCTCACCTCACCTCTGACATCTACAAACACAAAAATTGTGCAGGAGACTTGCGCAACTAATTGCCTAATATGAATCGGGTCAAAGTGTGTGAGCAGAAAGTTCGAAAGCTGGAGAACCAAAAGTAAAACGATGTAAAAATCTGTCTTAAAGTGTTTGTTAACAATTTTGTGCTTTAAATCTTGAATATGTTTTCATTATGAATTAGACCGTTAGACTGGATCCAGATTCTACAGAAGTTTTTAATCTCCTTTCTTTTCTTTACAAATCTTAGTTTATTACAACATTTACTGCCAAGCATACCATCCCCTTTATAATTATCATCATTGTGCTTTACTTTACTAAATAATAAATTCTTGATTTCCCCATTGAGTTTGCATATGAAATTAAAACAATACAAATATGGATGATCACGTTTTAAGAAAGTGTTTCGTTTTATAAATATGCATTATTTAAATTATGTTGTTTGCATTTTCTTACTCGATTTTATTGTAGTTCGTGTTGTAGCGTTTTGTAAACAAATGATTATTTCAATTGTAAAGTTATTGAGGTGCAGTTTTTGTTATGAAGATTAACTAACTTAATGCTATGTTCACACTTGGGGTTTTAAACGCGTTTAAGCAAAATTTTGATTAAGTCAATCAAAGCCGTTCACATTACATTTGAGATGATTAAGTTGACAAATAAAAAAATAACAAATAAATTTATATTTCGTTAAAGCATTCAAAATGGAAATTAATGCTTTAATAAAGTTATCAGCTGATTATTTACACTTATTAATGATGGAATTGTGAACATTGGTGTATTTTTTAAGGTTGTTTATGAAAAAAAAAAAAAAAATTATTTATCGGTAGTACACCTGAAAGGTACGTTTATTGTGGCCGATGCAACATCATAATCAGTTTTGAGGTATGTTCAGGTGATTCTACGTGATTAACTTTTAATCATGTCAATTTGAAGTGATTAACAAATCATTTAAATGTATGGATAATCATCTCGATTTTGAAGTGATTAGAACTTAATCACGTTTGAGGTGATTAACTCTGCAAATGTGAACATAGCATAAGACTTAAAAGGTTATTTAAAAAAATCTTAAAGAAAACAACATTTAACAATTTAAAACCAGATTGGTTTATCAATTCAAAACAGTTAAACAGCTAATGGTAAAGCTGTCTCTAAACGTATCACCTTTAAACAGATATGGTGTTGATACCATCATCACCTCTGCAATGATGGCAACCACCATCTCTAAGACAATTGTAGGACTCCTCAATGTGTTGTATTATCATCCCTTCTTTGGAATCTTGCAATAAATTCATTACTTGTGGATCTTGATTCGATTGGTCTATGACAAAAGCAGATGTTGTCACATGACAGTATCATGTAAATACCTGAATACTAATTTTCTCATAGAATGAGATCGACACAACGATCACAAGTGTGAACTGAGTATAAAACTTAACAAAATTGACCTTGTACTTGCCTCTATTATCCGAAAATGTGAAATACCTGGATGTAGTACTGAACTCGAAAGCGTAATTTAATCTGAGAATTTCTCCCAGGAACACTAGATGGCTCTTTAAGAAGTTGGTTAAGCTCGTATTAATGTGTGGTTAACGAAACAGTTCCTTCTGGGATGTCACCGGAGGAGTCATGCAAACTTCGACTTCACACAGTTGGAGGCATGTCAGACAGGACCTACGTATAAACGAGGAGAGATTACAAAGGGATCCATGTAATCGCAGCTCGTATATGAAAGCTTTGAACGAAATGCATAGAGACGCCATCAATTCCGCGGTAGCAGATCACCGTTTGAATGTCGCCTAGCACCGATAGCATCGCCGTGAAGATTCTGCTGCGTAAAACAAGAGTCGTTCTGGCACAACTAAGGTCAGGATGGAGCAATAGGCTTAATATAGACTGTGCCGTCCTCAACTTATACTCAGCATGTGGTTAGGATCCTCATGGCACCCCCCACATATTCAACTGTCCAGCCAGCCCTACTTCTAGTGGATTTATGGACTCATCATGTCAAAGTAGCACAATTCCTTGGACTTGAACTACATGCAGAACCCCCAGATTAAATATTGTAAAATTGTTTATGCTGCTACAACAACAACAAGTGCAATACGCACAACGCAGTCAAATGATATGTTTGCCATAATGAACTGGTTTCCTGCTGCTTTCGGGTTGACTATGAACGAAAGCGACTGGGTTTAGTAGTCTCGGAGAAATTCTGGATAATATTGATGCTGTAATATCAAAACTTCCAAACTGGACTACCAAATCTTTCTACTACAGAGGTTTTTACATCTTCATTGAAAATTAAAGTGTATTTGAGGTCGTCACTGAGGGTTCAAAGTCGAGGGATGTTGAGATAGGTGGCTTTTGTCATAATGAATTGGATGCCTGCAAAGGTGTTGCTCTCAACTTTGCTATTAGACTAAATGTAACGGACACATGGCATCAGATGAACATGCAACTGTGCTTAATAGTCTGGATGAAATCCCGGCCAATACTGATTACTGCACTTCCAAACCTTTCTTTAACATAATAGCCTGCATGTTGATCGTGACTGCACAAAATGTGAAAGTGAATTTGATTTATATTGCACGAACAGGGCCATTAAGAGGGTTGTGCACGAGTTAGGATGTTATCGAATATATGATGTTGTTATTCGGAGTATAATAATTTTTTTTCAAAATTGTTTTCAAAAAAATTTTTTTTTAAATAGTTTTTTTTTAATTTTTTTCAAAAATTTTTTAAAATATTTTTTTTTTAAATTCACTAGTGAAAACAATTTATGACAATAAAAATAAAAAAATCCGGGTTAAAAAATATTTTTACCGATTTTGACCCATTGTAGGTCCAAATTACAAATTAGATATCCATATTGTCTATGTTAATGACTTAGTATTCCAGATATTCATAGATCAAAAATAGAGGTTGGTCCGGTTTTTTCCTTATATCTCAGCCATTTGTGGAGCGTTTTTCTCGATTTTAAATAGCAACCGAGCCGGAAGAATTGCCGTTATATTGATGTATGAATCAAGTTTGTAAGTTATTTGGGGTCTTCAGAAAATTTATTGGTCAAACTCGGGAACATTATTTTTTAACCCGAATTTTTTTTTCCACAAAAAAATTTTTTTTATAATTTTTTTTTCACTAATAAATTTAAGAAAAAATGTTTAAAAAATTTAAAAAAACAATTTGGAAAAAAAATTGAAAACAATTTTGAAAAAAAAAAAAATTAATTTTAAAGATTTTGAAAAAAAAAAATAATTTAGTTTACCTAAAAATATTTAAAATTTGTATTTTAAAGTATAATTTGGTGAAGGGTATACAAGATTCGGCACTGCGGAATGTAGCTCTCTTACTTGTTTTTTTTATTAATACATTCTCACCATTTCGGTTTTAACAACAGAGTTAGGTATTTGACAGCACAGTTTTCGATCTATGTGTATTTATCTATGCTCTAAAGTTTAGAGTCTATTATAATGCTGCAGTTTTGAAATATTACAGCATTTGTGAACGTACCCTATAAAGCATTTGACCAGTTTCTTAATAAATTCATTTACAGGAATCGCACTTTTCTCAAACATGTGATTGCTTAATTATAAATTGCACGTGCTGCTAAATTACTCGTATTTATATAAAAAAAAATGGATAATAAATATTGATTTTTATTAGATTATTTACTTTTAAAGTCACCTGCCTTAACCACAGTTAAGTATTTATTAAAAACACATTGATATTTGTGTTAAACAAACAATTGAATTTCTATTGTTAGTTCAAAATAATCATGAGACAATAATTTTGTTGTTTAGATTAATACAAATATATCTCTTAAACAGTTGACTGACTTAAAATATGGCAACAATCTTGCAGATATATAGAGATGAGATTCTATGCAATGGCAAGAAAAACCATCAAATTTAATTGGAAATTTAAAATTTTGTAAAAATTAACGGAAATTTTCGTTTAGCTTTCGAAAAGGCATTTTGGGTTTACATACGCCAAAGGTTTTTTATACCGTGTCTATACTTGAAATAATTGTTAAGAGAAAAAAGTGTTATTGCATCGTTATGACAAAATTGACAGAGCTTCACGCAACGTCTTGACAAGCCATCACATTTGTTTTGTTAGCGGACTCGGTTGCTATTTAAAATCGAGAAAATCGGCCCACAAATGGCTGAGATATAAGGAAAAAACCGGGCCAACATCGATTTTTGATCTATATCTGGATTACTAAGTCATTAATATAGACAATATGGATATCTAATGATAGATATTTCAAAGTCCATTGCAACGATCTATATAAGGCTATCAAAATATGTACCTACAATGGGTCAAAATCGGGAAAAATATTTTTTAACCCGAATTTTTTTTTCCAAATAATTATTTTTTTTTATTTACTATTAAAAAAAATTTATAACAAAAAAATTTATTTGGAAAAAAAATATGTTTGAAAAAAATAAAAAAAAAACTATTTTTAAAAAAAATTTTTAAATTTTGAAAAACAATTTTGAAAAAAAAAATTAATTTTGTTTACCTAAAAATATTAAACATTTTTATTTTAAAGTATAATTTGGTGAAGGGTATATAAGATTCGGCACAGCCGAATATAGCTCTCTTACTTGTTTTAGTATAAAAAGCTGATATTATACAACGCATATTTATCTATTAAGATACAATCACAATTTACTGTTTCAATTATATCATCCAAGTGGAACGGACAACAAACCCAACAAATAAATATGTATTTAAGTGACAAACTTCCCATAATTATTAATACTACTAGTAGTATTATTATACACCCTTACGTTTAACTTAAATATAATCGAAAATATTGCTATAATATTTATTTAAAATTTGTATTATTGCATTGTGTATCAATATTAATATAAATAAATTAGATAAACTAAGTAAATACTCGTACTACACCACTTACTAAGTATCACAATGTCAAATACAATTATTTTCTTTATATAAACAAAAAAAATTTAATTTAATAAATTGTTCAACAATGTTAATGCTAAACAAATAAAATACAAAATAATTTGTTTTTAATAAAATTACAAACAAAAAAAATTGATATAAACTACACCGTTTCCAAAAGAAATTGTGAAAAGTTTAAATGAGAATATGCTAAAAAGTACTTGGACAACCTCGATTTTTCACATATTTTTATACCCTTCACCATGAGTGAATTTGATCTATATGTGGATTACTTAGTCATTAATATAGACAATATGGATATCCAATAATAGATATTTCAAAGACCTTTACAATGGCGTATATAAGGTCAAAGTAAGTTGGACCTACAAATGGTCAAAATCGGGAAAAATATTTTTTACCCCGAATTTTTTTTTCACAAAAATGTTTTGTTGTAAAAATTAAAAAGTTTAAAAATTATACTTAAAAAATAATAAAAAAAAAAATTTAAACAATTTTTTTTACCTAAAAAAATCTTTAACTTTATTTTCTGTTACTTGTTGATCTATATCTGGATTACTAAGTCATTAATATAGACAATAAGGATATCTAATGATAGATATTTCAAAGTCCATTAATTTTTTTTTTTTTAATTTAAAAAATAAATTTTTAAAAAAAATTTTAGATTGTGAAAAAAAAAATTTTTAAATTTGTAAAAACAATTTTGAAAAAAAAAACTTTTTTAATTTTGTTTACCTAAAAATACTTAAAATTTGTACTTTAAAATATAATTTGGTGAAGGGTAATTGTTTTAACTTTTTTAATAAAAACAGCTTAAGCATCGTTTTTATTAATTTTTTATTGAATCCAGTTCTTTTTATATAAAAATAAACAAAAATTATTCTTAACTACAAAAACAATACAAAAATACGGGTTTAACAAAACAAGTCGAAATTCAAGTGTTCAAAACATTTGCAATTCTTAAATAATTTAAAAAACTAAATATAAAATCTTTAATATTTGGTGGCATATCCGAAAAGTTCTCCCCCATTTCGAAATACCTTATTTCCGATATTACGTTTTACAATCATCCACATGTTCTCAATCGGGAGATTGCAGTGTCCACGACATAACAAGAATTCTATGTTCCTTTAACCAGGCTTTAACAACCCTAGCCGTGTGTTTTGGATCATTATCGTGCTGAAATGTCCACGAAAGCCGCATTTCCCATTCATTTCCCAGTCTCTATAGATTGTGGCTGTCATTGTATAGGTAATGCGGTGAATTAGACCTATCTCATATCCCGAGAAACATCCCCACACCATGATATTTCCGCCTCCATGCTTAACTGTGGCTGTTGTATACCTCGGATTAAACTTTTCACCTCGAGGTCGTCGAACATTGCATCTTCCATCTGATCCTCGGAGATTAAACTTAGACTCGTCTGACCATAAGATATTTTTCCATTGCTGTGGAGTCCAATTTAAATGGGTTCGAGCAAAATTTAGGCGAGCTTTACGGTTTTTCTCTGACACATAGGGGTTTTTGGTGCATTTGTAATCAAGGCCGTAATCTCGGGCTCTTCTTTTCCACTTTTGTTTCCACTTTTTATTATGCGACAAATCGTTGATTTATGAATTCCGTTTTTTTTAGAAATTTCTTTTTGAGAAAGTCCGTTTTCAAAATCACTAAGGCGAATTTATAGAAGGTGACGACAGAACTACAACAAATACAACATGTACAAAAACAACAGGTACTTTGTTTTTGTTAAAAGATAAGTGAACTGTCAAAGTTGCCTGTTGTTGTTTTTGCTTTTGGGTTTCTTGTATTTTTCGCCACAACAAACACAAGTGACAGTTCACTTGTCTAAACAACTGAATAAAAAACAAGTAAGAGAGATATATTCGGCTGGGCCGAATCTTATATACCCTTCACCAAACTATACTTCAAAATAAAAATTTTAAATATTTTTAGGTAAACAAAATTTATTTTTTTCCAGTTGTTTTTTTATTTTTTTGGAAAAAAATTTTTTCGATTTTTTTTTTTTTTAATTTTTTTATGCAAAATTTTTTTTTATTTTTTTAAAATTTAAAAAAAAAATTAAAATTTTTTTTTTTTAATATTTAGCGAAAAAAACATTTGGTGAAAAAAAAATCTGGTTAAAATTTTTTTTCCCGATTTTTACCCATTGTAGGTCCAACTTACTATGGTCTTATATACGTCGTTGCAAAGGTCTCTGAAATATCTATCATTAGATATCCATATTGTCTATATTAATGAATTAGTAATCCAGATATAGGTCAAAAAATAGGTAAAAAATCGAGGTTGCCCTGGTTTTTTCTTTATATCTCAGCCATTTGTGGACCGATTTAAACAGCAAACTTCTCGAAAGCATGTCTGACAGAATTACTGAAGATTTGGATCCCGAAGATATCTGGGGTCTTCAGGAAATTGATTTCAACATACAGACAGACGGACATGGCTTAATCGAATCCGCTATCTATAAGGATCCAGAATATATATAATTTATAGGGTCGGAAAATTATATTGTGGAAATTACAAACGGAATGACAAATTTATATATACCCTTCTCACGAAGGTGAAGGGTATAAAAATAATCAGCTCTTCTGCTGAGGTCACTTTCTATAAATTCGCCTTGAAAATCACTTAAAACTTTTGATTTAACGACAGAATTATATTTGTTTCCAGCCATTTTGCATCGAAAATAGGTAACACGAGGTTAAACTGTCTAACTCCAAACTTAAACTGCAGAAGCAAAATCATTAAGATGGAATTTTCAATAAAATGTAAAAACTAAATTATCAAATTATTAAAAAGAATGTGATTACCGTTATTTCATATAATTTGTTAGCGTTAATAACATATTCAAGAATAACAGAAAGGAGAGTTGCTAAATGTTTTGAACACTTAAATTTCCACTCTCTCTACAAACTTTGATTTTTTATCGTTGTAAAGTTGCAGAATGGGTTTTTATTTGACATGATCAAAAAAAACAGTAGTAATTAAAAAAAAAATCCAAATCATATATGAATGTGTTCTCAGTTGCAAATGATTTGACCACCACTGTATAAGATTCGACACAGTCGATTTTTTTTTCATCACTAAAAAATGTTTGGTCATAAAATTTTGTTCACTAATAACACTTTTAACAACTGAAAAAAAAATGTTGTAAGTTATTGTCTGAGAGAATTCTTATAGTCAGTGTTATATTGTCGAATTTTATGGGGATAATTTTTGTGGAAAATCTTAAACTTCTATTTGCTCTCTTTAGGGGTCAATTTGACTCTTTTCTCGAGAAAAAAATAGTCCTTTCAATAAGGAAATTTTCAGTGGGGGTCACCAAAGATACAAAAGTTGTTAATAAAGCTCTTTACGCTTAATTAGCAAAAATAAACGACCGATGTGGCACACATTTAAAAAAAAAATCACTAAAAATCCAAGTATGATTCGAATGAGCTGAAATTTAAAATATAATAGTCCTTGCATACATATGTAGGTTATCTCTTTTAGTTTTAAGAGGAACCGGTGCGATATGTGCATCCACGGTTCGAAGGGGTTGTTATGCTGCAATGTGGAAATGTTACTGCTTTTACTGACGTTCTCTTCTGTGATTTCAATGTAGAATCATCTCCCAACCAGGTACCAAACTAATTTATTAAATTTGTTTTTTTATGTTTTATTTTTCTTGTTTTCTGTATGTGTTTATATTATTAATTGTTTAAAATTATGTTCAGAATTGTATCAATTAGGTATTTTAAAATACGTGTGTAAGTAATGTGTGTTTATGCACACATTTTTGTTTCTGCGGTATTATAATCATGAATAAATTACAAACTAAATTATATTATTATAAACTGTTAAGTAGAAAAATGTGTTTTTTTTTTTTTTTTTTTTGTTTGTTAATTGTAAACGTAAAATAAATTTAATTTACAAAAATTTGTAGGATTTAAGGTTTACATTTTAGGAATTGCAAGTGTCTAATTTTTTATACTTCGTTTTCAAAGTTCAAAAACCAGGAATATTGGAAAAATAAAGGACGTTTTCTTAAGTGTTTTTTTTTTTGTTTTTTCTTTTGATGATTTGTTGTTATAGTTAAAATTAAAAACTAAAAAAAGGAAGTGTTGTCATAATTAGCTTAAATTAGAAAAAAAAATAGAAAGTTTTCTTTATGTAAATAAATAAAAGTGCTGGGAAACACTTTACGCGTAGAGGAGTAGAAGTAAGAAAGGAAGAGATGTAAATATAGAGTGTAAATTGGTAGATAGCCAGAGATGTAAATTGAAAATCTACGTGTCTTAACCTTTTGTATAGCAAATGTACATAAGACCAGTTTTGTGAAACAAAAACTCCTTATCGCCATCTATAAGTAATAATTAATGAATGGCTTTAGATACGTCTTGCAAACATACCACCACCACCCATGCCTCCTCCCACACCAATACTGCTGCTGCTACCAACGCTGCCTCCGCCCATGCTGCCGCCAGAGCTGTAGTTATTGCCGCCCTTAATAGGCTTGGACTTGGTGCCATTGAAGAATAACTCAATGTAGCGTGAACCCATTTTGCAACGATTACGTTTCATGGCCGTTTGAGCATCTTCATTGGTCTCAAACAGGGCCTCGGCGGTACCATTATGGCGACCATTTTGTTTATTATAGTGTATGCGCACACTGGCCGGACGCAAAGGTTCAAAGAACTAACAAAAATAAAGGCAAGCCATTAATAAAAAAAAACAAAAAAAAAAAAAGAATGTCTAATTACTCACTTTGTAGACATCATTTTCAAATGAACTGAAGGGCAAACCGCGCATCATGACCATATAGAAGTCATCGTTGCGACCACCACCGATGGGGCCAAAGTTGCCGCCACCACCTGAGCCGCCACCCATATTGTTGCCGAAACCACCACCAACACCACTGCCTCCTCCCATGTTATTGCCGCCACAATTACCAAAGTTGGCGAAATTATTGAAGCCACCATTATTTCCACCTCCCATGCCACCACCATTATTGCCACGATCATTGCCAAAGTTACCAAAGTCACCAAAATCATTTCCAAAATTGCCACTGTTGCCGCTGAAACGATTGAAGCCACCACCACCACCACCGTTGTTGCCGTTACCGCCTAAGTTGTTGCCAAAGTTATTGCCACCACCACCGCCGCCATTATTACCGCCAAATTTACCAAAGTTTCCACCGCCATTGTTGCCGAAATTACCCATGCCGCCGCCATTACCACCACCGCCATTGTTCCCAAAGTTACCGAAATTGCCGCCACCATTGTTACCGAAATTGCCATTATTACCAAAGTTTGGTATATTATTAAAACCAAGGGTATTATTGGCGCCTACCCCGAAGCCACCATTACCCCAACCTAAAAGAAGAATGAATGCCAACGAATTAGAAAAAAGAAAACTGCTATATAGACATAATTTATTTTAATTCATTCGTATTTTAATTCATTATTTTAACAATAAATACACATATATCAGAAACACGGCTGTCAAAGACCTAACTCAGTTGTCAAAAACCTTTGTGGTGAGAATGTATTAGTCGGGGTTGTCATAGAATCTAATCATTGTCAGAATGGGCTTTCAAAACGACACAAAAAGTACATTGGCCTCGTGAAATCGAAAGTTATCGGTTTTATATTCGATATAGAATTAAATTCTTTATCGATTAAACAAAAAATTACATGGGATTTCATAAGTCAAAATTTAAATTTTTTGGAGTTTATGACAACCCCGAGAAATAAAACCAATGTGAAACACCCTGTAGTCAGTCTAAAACCAAATGTCTCTTTGTCAACACTCATTTCTCTAGCGACAATTTCACTAGTTAAAATGTTTTGGTGACATTGACAACATACGCGTCAATAGTTTGCGTTCTTTTATTATTATGCTGTCCAGTCAATAGGTTGAGATTTTAACTACTTATGCCCGTAATTTCTACAAATAGATATCTATCAGTGCTTAGTTACTTATGGAGTAAACATATTTGGTAATTTTTACCCGTAGATATTGATTTGAAATTAATGTCAAGTAATCTTTTAGGTAAATTTATCTGCTGGGTATTTTACACCGTAGATATCTATTTGTTGAAATTACGGGCATTAGTCAATAATGATACAGTATACTGGTTGATTTTTAATGACAAGTTAACGTTAAAAGTCTATAGAAGATTACATTTGTTGGGGTACATCTGGTCAGTAGTACTACTGACAATGTCACTAGTAAATTACAACAATTTCACTATGTATTAGCATTTCCTGCAGGCAACAAACACAATACATGTGTGATTTTTTTAGTCTGTGTATTTCTCTTTGGCTACTACTATTTGCTAGATTAGACTATATATTGGAATTTGTACAATATTCATAACGATGCCAATATTTCAAATAAAATATTTTTGAAATATGAATATAAAACGAGAGATTTAAAAAATTTGTACTTTGAAACTGGTTAGTTTACTCGAATGTGGATTTGAAAATATGTGAACAGAGGTAAGAAGTTCAGAGTATAGACAATGTGATATTTCATGATTTCCAATTTCGGAAAAAGTATTAATATTATTAAACTTGCAGCCCATTCGATTCATCAAAGTAACTTATATACCCTTCACCAAAGTATAATTTCAGATAAGACATATCGAAAGAATGAGTCGATTGAGTTAAATCATGAGTATCATGAGTATTTTACTATAATTATAAGTCAGGCTGAGGTTATTTATGAATCAAATCTCTACGCATACTAATAAATCAATGTTATTGTGAGTATGAGTACGCCAGAGTAGTTTAATTTCAATGATGAAAGCGTATGAATAGCAAAAAAGTGATTCATTTCTGAACTCAGATCCCTACATTCTATGTTAATGACTTAGTAATTCATATAAAGATAAACCAAGTAAGAGAGCTATATTCGGCTGTGCCGAATCTTATATACCCTTCACCAAATTATACTTTAAAATAAAAATTTTAAATATTTTTAGGTAAACAAAATTTAAAAAAATTTTTTTTTTTTAATTTCCATTAATAATTTTTTTTTATATTTTAGCGAAAAAAAATTTTATGCCAAAAATTTTTTTAAATTTAATTTTTAATTATTTTTTCAAAATTTTTAAAAAAAGTTAATTTTTTTTTAAATTTCGAGTTAAAAAAAAATTATGATAAAAATGTTCAGATATCAATGTTGTCTTTATTAATGACTTTTAGAGCTAGTTTCTGGGATTAACTAAAAATTGAGTTTCTCACTTATTGTTTATTTAGTATATAATCTAGGTTTAACTGAGCTTCATTGGCGAGTTAAACCTAAGTATAAAATGCCAAGCACAAACAGTTGAAAAATAAACAATTCAGCACATCAGCTCTTTGTTTTGATTTGCTTTAATTTTATATACTTTAATGTCACTTTTTCTTTTACAAAGTTAAAATTTACAAAAAAAAAGTTGAGTCAAAAAATTACAGCGTTTTGTACTTTAACCCGACTTATAAAAGTATAAAATTCTGTCAATAGCAAGGTTGGCAACCGATACCGTTATTAATACCGATACCGATTAAATACCGTTTAAAATTGAGTACCGGTATTGATACCGATACCGAAATAATTATTTCGGTAAAATACCGGTATTCAAATACCGTTTCCCTTAATACCGGTATCATACCGGTACAATACCGTTATCATAACGGTATCAATACCTTTATTATACCGGTATCAATTGCAAATCAATACCGGTATCATACAAGTTTCAATACTGATATCATACCGGCATTATAATTAAATTTTGCAAAATTGTTAAAATTACATAATTTAACAACTTTGCTGCTAGTAGAAAATAGTATTTGAGCCTTGTCCATCCCTGCTTGATGTTCAACTAATGCAACTCTGTCTTAGTTGTTTACTTACATACCAAGGCGAATTTATAGCAGGTGACCTCAGAAGAACAGCTGATTATTTTGTTCACTTGTATAGATGATTGGATTGTCAATTCAAGCAAAAACAACAACAGGCAACTTTGACAATTCAATTATCTTTTAACAAAAACAAAGTACCTGTTGTTTTGACATATTGTATTTTTTTTGTAGCTCTTTCATATATTTCGATTTTTTATAAGTTCTTGTTAGGTTTGATGTACTTAATTTTTATACCGGTATAAATACCGATATATTAGTATTATACCGGTATACCGATACCGATATAATTTAAATACCGTTACCGATACCGAAATAAAAATAAAATTAATACCGATACCGTTACCGTTACCGATACCGTTATTCGTTTCGGTTGCCAACCTTGGTCAATAGTAATCATTTGTTATCGATATCGACGAAACATATACCATTTTTTGACTCAATATTGATGACGCCAAATAGAATAAGGGTGATTGCCACATTTATATGAAAAATTTTAATTAATGCACATGTGTTTTGACTGAAAAGTATTATGGCAATGCTAACAAAGTAATCCATTAGAGAGAAATACAATAATCGGTTAAATCCCAGCTAAATATGTTTCAGTTTAATATAACAGCGTGTTAAGCTACATTTTACTGACAAGTAAGAAACTAGCTCGTAGTAATACACATATAGATAAAAAAAGGTCAAACATCTAGGATGTTCTGGTTTTTTCCTTATATGTCAGCCATTTTCTCGATTTTATACATATAGGCATTTCCACCAAGACCAGAAAATTCAAAGTTTTTGAAAAACTTTGGTTTTTCATATTTCCTAGGAAAACTATAAAATTTAAATAATGTAAAGAAATATTACATTTATTTGCATTATGACATATTTCGATGTCCCGTGCATCGAAAGCACATGCAGAAAGCTTATCAAATATTGAGTGCAAACAGAGATTTTTTATACATTTAAAATAAAAAAAAAAAATACTGAAAAATATGAAGATTTATGAGCTTGGTTCTTATATAAAGTTGGTCCCGTGCGACATCGATGAAATGTAAAAATTTTAAAATTAGTTTTTCTTAAATACATAAATCATGTAAATGTGCACAAAACCACATAAATGGGGTAAAAATACAACTTATGTTGTCTGATCAGATTGAAAAGCATTTCTTGTTATATAATTTTGACAAAAAATGGAAAGAGAAAATTGGACTACTTTTGTTGCAATGGCCAAGAAGTAAAAGCAGATAGGACTGCGTATTCTGAAAAACTGCGTTTGATATTCCTGATACTATTTTTTGATATATTGATACATTTTTTTCATGATAAACGTCAAAATGTTTGTCAAGATAAAAAATTGTCAGGTATAGTCCCCATTTATTAATATTTTACTGTTTACTATTTTAGCGTCAACATCATTAATTTACAATATTTAAAAAAAACTTTTAACTTAATTTTATTTAAAAAAATAGAATGTACTTACGATTGTTACGGCTATTGCCACCATAATCACTGCCGCTGCCACCACCACGGTTACTACCGCGATCCTTCAAATCATAAGGAACCATACGGCCATTACTATTGCCAGTAGAACGCTTCATCTCTGCCATAGAACTGCGGAATATTTCAATGTACCTAAATAACATAAAGAAAAAAACAAAATAACATGCATTAAAAAAACAATTATTTATAAAGTACACAATATTAGAAGGCGTAGTCTGGCTGGCAACAGCTTTTGTTCTCATTGAAGAAACCAGCTGGAAAACAAAGAGAAATGAGGCGCGCTGCTTTGTTATATAAAAGTAAATAAATAAATAAAATAAAAAAAAACAGAGGACTAGAACAAATCAGACTTCCTGAGCTAGTTGAAGAAAAACAAGTTTTATGTAAGCCCAATTATACAATCTAGCAGAAAAGTTTTAACAACTTTTAGCACTAGAAAATTAAAGTATGTAGTTATGTTAAGAGCGCCGTTAAAAATAGGATTTGAGAATATAAAACTGAAATTTAAAACCTTAATTATTAGTAAACTAATAATATGATGTTTAAACAATTAAATAAGTAAATTGTTGTTTGTTGTTTGCATTTTTAAGTCAATGAGTTTTATAAGATTAATAAAAAATATTTGTTTGTTTTGTAAAAGTTATACATTTTAATTAATATTGGATTTTTGTATTTGTTTATTTTGTTTTTATTTTTATTTTTTTTTTTAATTAACAACCCACCTGTGCCCAATTTTTTGCCGATTACGTCCCAAGGCTTGTTCAGTGTCTTCTTGGCTTTCAAACTGAACAAATGCTTCCCCTGTGGCACGACCCCTTCTGTCCATTACGAAAACTATTCCCTCCCGATCCGCTTTGATTTCCAACCCTGCCCAATGTAACAATAACAGAAGAATAATACAACAAAAACGAAAAACCAACTTTTTTTTTTTTTTTGTTTGCATGTTTGTTTTACTAAATATTTGTATGTTAAATTTTTTATAGATTGTTTTTGAATTGAATATTTTTTGGCATTTTATATTCAAATAAAACCATCTGTGTTTTTTTTTAATTGTTAAAATTTAAATTTATAAAATGAAAAGTATGAAAAAAAGGAAACTAAATTAAGAAAACAAAATAAAGAATTATGTATTTTAAAATAGGTTTGAAGGTTTGTATTAAATTTTCAAAGGCCTTTAAATGCCCAAGGTTTAATATTTGAAAAGAAAACCAAGCAAAATGTTCCCATTTTTTTGTGGCCCATGTCCTAAAAGGGAGGAGAGGGAATTCATTTTTCATGTTCATTAGGTATTATGAAAAACACTTTGCCCAGAACTTTCTCGTTATGTATTTTACATTTTGTCTAAAACCTGTGTTTTTTTTTAAATTAGTCATGCATTTTTTTTGTTCAAATTTCAAAAATAGTTTAAATATCTAAGAATCAAAAACAACTTAAAAAAAGATATACATATTAAAACTAACTAATGGTTTACAAGAGTTTAGAGAGATACAAAAATAAATTTAACGAAACTTACCACTGAAAAATACCTCAACTTGGTGTTCAGTTACAGAGTAGGGAAGACCACGCAACTTGACAACATACGAAGTGCCATGGCTAGTAGTTTTACGCATGGCTTCCTTAGCTTCTTTGGAGGAAGCATTAAACACTGTAAATTAAAAATATAACCCCATAAGTCTCCTTTAAACATAAAATTTTTAATAAAAGCGATACTCACCCTCTATATAACGATGACCCATGCTAGCATTGTCCAATTTGAGGGCTGCTACAGCATCCTCTTGGGTTTTCACCTCAACGTAGGCCTCACCAGTGTTTTTACCATCCCAACGGCGTGTTACAATATGTATACCTTCAGCACCACCCACCACTTCGATATCCTTAAGGAAATCTAAGATTTCTTTATGTGTAGCAGACCAGGGCAAACCGCGCAAACGTATATACTTGGGACCATTAACATCGTCCTCATCATCATCGTCGTCGTTATCATCATTGTTGTCATTATCATTGCCATCATCTTGATCGCCACCATTACCGCCATTATTTTGAGAATTGTCATCTTGGGAATCATATTCTTGGTCTTGATCTTGATTCTCATCATCATAGGTTTGACTGTCGTCATTTTGATTATCAAAATCTTGATTATTGCCAGACATGATTTATGAACTAAAAGAAATAAAAAACATACAGTGTTAAAACAATTAAAAGCAAACAGCGACGTGGGCCCACTAAATTTCAGGTTGAATCCAAAAAATTTCAGAGCCGGCTCAAAGCCGGCTGTCACATGACTAAAGAATGTAAAAAATTCAAAGTGAAATTTCGCAAATTTTATGAAATTACTATGAAATTTTTATTAGAAAACGGTGGCTATTTTCAAGCCGACTTAAGAGGAACAAGTTTAGGCGACGACGGCTTTTATTCGGCGCAGGTCTCATGCAACTCATTTACATCCCTAACTCACTAAAATCTTAAATATCTCCTAAAATAATGATACGATTTTAACTATTTTGATACAATTTAAAAGGTCTTGTAATTACGATATATTTTTTTAATGAAAGCTGTCTTCATAACAAATTGTACACCTATAATATGGATTATCATAAATCGGTGTCTGGTGATACAAAAAAAAAAAAACTTCTGGAACAAATGTTTAACAATAGCAAATCACCGGCTGGCTGTCTTACAAAAATTACAACAATTCCACTTTTACAACTCCACAAACTTAATTATTAAGATAATAATAATTCATTAATCAATCAAATATAAACATTTTTCGTTTCATTAACCCTTATTTTCTTTGCTTTAGAAGTTATTTGTAAAAAAGCACGCTTAACAATAAATATTAGCCGCCATTTTGGATTTTTTTCTTATGCCATTGTTGGCCTTGCGGTTTTCTGTTTTTTGCAGCTATTTTTCAACTCTATATTACTTTAATAAAAACTTGATTTTCATATATATTTTTATCACAAAAGAACACTTACTATGTTTACTATTAAATGTAAATAAATTTGTTTATATCTTTTATGTAAAACACCGAATTTTAAAACAATTTTTATGACGCAAAGTTTTGCAAATAATTTTCACGTACAGTTCGTTTTGAGGGAGAGTTTAAGAATGACAAGGTATAGAGAAAATGAAAATTGTATTACCTGCAATGATGATAATTTAGCGATTTTAATCACAAATTTAGCGGTTTTGAAGGGAATCCAGCGAGGGAAAAATTTTGTTATTACTGGGAATTCTAGCGATTTCATTAGCCTATAACTCCACGTAGCAATAAAATTTGGTATGTGTAGACAGCAGTTGCAATATGTAGCAATCCATTGCGCAATGACTGCTCTACTGATTGCATGAGCAATTATTGCTATGCAATAAGCTGTCGGTTCAGTTCTTATTAATGTAACATTTCTTCTTTATATGATTCGGTGTGATTAATGCATACACATTTAATTTATTTAAGTACCAAAAGTAAAAAAACAAAGAAATTAGTGGAACAAATAATTCAACACAAAATATAAGCAAAATACACCTCAGTTTTTCATACAACTTCTCGCGTTGGAAATAATGTACTTGTGACGAACGTTTTCTCTAAAGCAATCTCAAGCTATCAGAAATCGCTGTGCTATTGTTATGTCAACGTGTTTGCTTGTGCTTAGCAATAAAAATGTCGAGACCTAGAGTAACAATTTTGCGTTCTAACGTTAAAATATAACACGATCAAGTTTTGCCTTTCAACTTGCATTCAATTAGCTTTCAAGTTTGTGTTTCAATTTACAATCAAGAAAACAGCTGATAACCTTTTTTTTGAACAACTTGTACTAATATTGTTTTCAAGTTGCTTGCAGCTTTCAATATTTGTTAATTTTGACAAACAGTATATGTAGAAGACTATCAAGAAAAACTTGATCTTGTGGCTGCAGCACAAAATAAAATTTAGCTACTTTTTGCACACATTTTGAGGGAATTGAACAAATAAGTTAGCATCACTAATTAAAGCACTTTGCTCACAGAGTTGCTTAGAAAAGGTATTAAGATGTGTTCATTAATTTTAACCCATTAACGACCAAGAAGAAACTGCTATTAATTTAAACTTCTAAGTATTGGTTTTTGAGAAAAATTATTATAATTATGAAATATCCCAAAACACTTCGACAAATAACATATCGCAATTGATTTGCTATGCGTTCTAGATTGTGGTCCTTATGTTTTCGATCACCATCAAGTTTCAATTTAAACATTTTGTCATTCGAATTTGTGGCAGACCTATTTGTATTATTGTTGTTGTGACCAATGGGACCCCTATATCTACTCAAAGTCCTATAAATCGAAAGCGAATATGTGAACAAACAAATCCCAGGAATTACGAACATTATTCTATAACAACTAATTTTGAACCACTTAAGTTAAAAAAAAAAATTCTAAAACTGTTTAAACCTAAATCCGAAGTTGAATGCTCAAAAAATTATGCTTGCATATTCTTTTCTAGCGACTGTCCCGATATGTATCTTTATATTAAAATATATATCGGTTTTTCTTAGAGTTACCGTCAGTATTGGGTTAATACAAATTTAATTTTTAACCAAGGCGAACAGCTGATTATTTTTTATTTACTTGTTTATAGAATTGAACTGTCAATTCACTTGTGTTTATTATAACGAAAAATACAACAAACCCAAAAGCAAAAACAACAACGGGCAACATTGACAGTTTAATTATCTTTTAACAAAAACAAAGTAGCTGTTGTTTTTGTACATGTTGTATTCGTTGTAGTTCTGTCACCACCTTCTATAAATTCGCATTGTTTTTAACCTTTAACTGATTACGTGGTAGTAAATTTTACACTTTAATTTTTATTTTTCTAACAACTTCTCTTTGTTTCATTATCCATGCTTTTATTTGCAGTGTCGTTTTGTTTTTCGAAGATTTATTTGTGCGGGTGTTAAATTTACTACACGTCGTCATTTGTGGAAGTTTTTAATACAATATATTTTATTACCACGTCTAAGCTAACGTAAGCGTAAGTATTTTTGTAAATTTTTGTTTCTATTTTGTTTTTGAGTTGTAGAAAAGTTTTAAACTTTTTTGTATTATTGCACATTCAGGAAATGTCTAGAGTCTTTGAGGAAGACGAAGAGATTTACGATGATAAAACTGATGATGATGCAAGTTGCTTTGATGATGATATCGTTGACCCAAATTTATGCACTGTATTTTACAGTGACAGTGATTCAGAAATATCGGAAAGTGAAGTCGAAGAAGCTGACATTTTAGAAGACAACGAAACTCTGGAAAACGATGGTGAAATAAATAGCAACTCTAATTCTAAGTCAGGTTATTACTATGGAAGAAACGGTTTCAAATGGTCTGCCCAACCACCACAAAGTTTTAGTGGAACTCCTTTGCATAACATCATAAAATTACCGACTTCTGTGAGTTCCTCAAATAGTGAAGATGATTCAGAAAAAATATGTCAATTTTGGTCAAAGTTTTTTGATGAATCTATTGAAAACATAATCATTGAACACACAAATAGAAAGCTAGAATTAAGATTTCAATCAACAAACAAAATAGAAGCCAAACCTTTGGATAAAATTGAATTCAGAGCATTTTTGGGCTTACTACTTTATACATCTGCTTTTAAATCTAATCGAGAATCCGTAGACCTTCTGTTTGCCACTGATGGAACTGGCAGAGAAATTTTTAGAGCTACAATGTCTAGACTTCGATTTATTACTATACTTTCGTGTTTACGTTTTGATAATTCCACTAACCGAAAAGTAAGATTATCAAGCGACCCCTTAGCAGCAATTTCAGAAATTTTTAATAAAATAATTGAAAATTGTAGAAAAAATTACACCATTGGTACGCATGCCTGTATTGATGAAATATTAGTACCATTTCGTGGCAGATGCAAGTTTAAAGTCTATATGCCTCAGAAACCGGCAACTTATGGCATAAAAATAATGGCCCTAACGGATGCTTGTACCCACTACCTTTCAAATGCATATATATACTGTGGCAAAAACTCAGATGGTGCCAATCTTAGCAGTGATGAGGAAAACAAACTTGGTGTACCAACTCAAGCAGTATTGAGTTTATGTAATAATATTGAAGGCAGTAATAGAAATATTACTGCAAGTAATTGTTTTTCATCAATTCAGTTAGTTCAGAAATTAAAAGAACGTAAACTTACCTATTTGGGAACTATGAGAACAAATAAGAGAGAAATTCCTTACGAATTTTTACCAAACCAAAATAGATTAGTTGAAAGTTGTATTTATGGATTTACAAAAGATATCACACTTTTATCTTACGTACCCAAAAAGAATCGTTGCGTTATTTTACTGTCAACTATGCATCATCAACAAGCAACTGATCCACAAACTAATAAGCCAGAAATGATCGCCGATTACAAAAACACAAAGGGAGGAGTTGATGAGTTGGACAAAATGTGTTCAATTTATTCATGTAGTCGCCGTACACGACATTGGCCTTTAGCTATATTCTATAGGCTAATGGATATAAGTGGAGTTAATGCTTATATTTTATACCAATCTGCTCGTAATTACAGAGAGATTTCAAGAATGAACTTTTTAAAAGAAACTGCTCGGAGTTTAGTTGTGCCACACTTGCAAAGAAGAGAACACAATCAAAGATTGCCTCGTTCTTTACGTGATATTATTCATACTATATTACGTTCTGATTCTCTTCCCCAGCCTATTATCGAAAAACCTACACAAACGAGCAAATTATGCTATATATGTCCCAATAAATTAAAAAGGAAAACTACACATAGATGCTTAGAGTGTAATAAACCAATGTGTATGGGCTGTAGCAAACGGTTATGTATTAATTGTACTAACACTGAATTTGACGAATGATAATTTTAGCTCAAAAGACTGATTCAGGGCACACTTCTAAATGTGCCCTGGACTGATTGTAATTTTACCAATTTTTTTTTTTTTTAAATTTTTATCTCAAATTGTTTTCACTAACAAAAAAAAAAAAAAACATTTTTTGAAAAATTTAAAAAAAATAAAAATATCTAAATATTTTAAATTTTTATTTTAAAGTATAATTTAATAAATGGCTGTTGAAAATAAGGCTTGTGAAATAAAGTACATAAACATTTTTTTAATAAATTTGAAAATTTGTCCTTGTTTTTATTAATAACTATTTTAGAAGCAATCTAACTTGAATAATATAAGTATAAAATAATTATTATACATATGTACACATTAAATTTACACCACCTCTTCATATACGTTAAAAAATTATATGAACATAATATCCATAAATTTCGTTGTAAAATATTTAAACGAAAACCATTTAAATTAATTTGTATAACAGAAAAGTTATGTTCAGACCCTAGATCAGAAAGTTATGTTCAAACACTAGATCAGAATTTGCGTCTCCGCACCCGGCTGAGGGTTGATAGTAATAGAAATGGTGTTATCTTAACTTTTTATAAAACAAACTGATTTTGAACATTTGCATAGAAAACAAATAAAAAGACCCAATCTATTCTTTCACTTCTTGTGTTGAATCCTTCAAACGTAGTTATTTTCGATTCGAAAGGAAATTGTTTCGAATTACAATGTACATATTTAGTACACAATTTCGAACATTTATAACCGCCCTGCTCTTTCCCATAAACAAATTTAAATTCAAGATGTAATTTTTTTCATTTTTTTTTTTCCCATAAACAAATTTAAATTCAAGCTGTAATTTGTTTCATTTTTTTTTTTTTGTTTATTTAGATGCCATTGCTTTGGCTATTGTTACCATTTTACGTACTACATTTTTGTCAGTTATATCGTAGCTCAATACATCCGCTTTACCCATTGATACTTCACATTCCATTTTGTTTACATTATTGGTTTCCTCATTGCTATCTGCTGCAGCCTTGGCGGATGCATGAAACTCTTCACATTTGGTGGTCGTTAATATTTCTTCTAAATTTGCCACATTTATACCAGCTCCCGGCATAATTGTTATGTCTTTGTGATGTTTAGCTATTAGCGGGGACAAGAAATCCAAACCATCTACAGCGTTTTGTTTGAAACCACTAGACAAAATGCGTTTAAAACCCAGGTCTATAATTGTCGTCACATTATCGTGCATTTTAAGGGGATTAGTAACATCAAATGCTCTGTGAAAGGTAACGGGCAAACCCTTAGCTTTCCCTATCACTTGTTGGCATTGTTCCACATTAATTTCTCTGTCCGTGTTAAGAGATCCGAAGACAAAACCATCTGCACCCTCTGCTAATAATAATTCCATATCGTGTAACAAGGCGGACATTTCGAGTTCTGTAAAAACAAAATCATGACCTCTTCTTGGTCTTAGCATACAGTAAATGGGTATGGTAAGGGGTAAATCTTTGAGAGTCTTCAAAACACCTACAGAAGGCGTTAGGCCTCCTTCACTTAAAGCTGAACAAAGTTCTATGCGTGCCGCTCCACCCTCAGCTGCTGCTATAGCAGATGCTATGGAATCCACACAAACTTCCAATTTTATTCTTTGATTTCCAGACATAATTTATGTTAGTTTTAATTTATTGTGAATATGTTTTGTGAAAGTTTTTCTATCAATATCATTTATTTATCTTTTTGCAAAGTGCTGCCAAGTTTAGCTAATCAGTGATGAATAAACACATTTCCCTCTTGTGGTTACTAAACACATCTTTACCTTGTGTCAAGTGTGCTTGTTCTTCTTTGTTATTTTTTCATCAGCCAGGAAATTTGCACATTTTTTGTAAAAAATCTAGAAATTTAATTATTTTTTCATTAATTATTAATAAAATTTATTAAACAATTATGGCTGATCATGAAATTAATGGTACTGAGGATGAGGTTCAGGATAAGAAACAAAAAAAGCAAACTAAACATGATGGTGGTGCCGCTGATTTGGAAAGAGTTACCGATTATGCCGAAGAAAAGGAAATCTCCACCGCAAATATCTCAAGTGTAGGTGTTCCCTAGTAGATATGGTAATTTTGTGGCAAATGTATTAATTTAATTTGCTTTTTTTTTTTTTTTGAAGGCTGTTGATCAATTTGGCAAGCAGCGACAAAGAGAGGATGAATTGAAGGAGGCCAAAGAAAAAGAATTACAAATGGTTCAAGTTAAAAAAGAAGATATAGAATTAATTGTAAGTTTTGATGGAGTGGGAGTTTGTGGGTGTGGGATTATTTTCTTATTTATCTTGTTTTTTTTTTTATAATTTTAGATGAACGAAATGTTAATTACCAAAATGCAAGCTGAAATGGTTTTACGTGAACAGAGTGGCGATGTGGTGGCGGCTTTGGAAGCCATTATTGCTAATTAGTTTTTTTTATAATCTTTTTTAATTCTATAAATAAATATTTTTAAAAGAGCTACTAGGATTGCACTAATGATTATTTAAAAATATCTGTTTAGATATGTTGTAAGATTCCGCTTGTTATGTAGCGAAGATGCAATACATGTAGAAACCATGTATTCTTTACAAGATATGGGGGGTTACACCCTAATTCGATTCCCTCAGATGTTGTAAAAGTTTCTATTGTTTTTAAATGTATTTTTTAGAACTTAAAATGCTGAAATTTACTATATTTTAATAGGAAACTTAGGAAATTTGAATCTATTTATATTTGATATATGGTCATGTTTTTGAAAAATTAAATTACGGAATATAGTTTTCAAAAGAAGTTTCCATTGTATTGTCACCCACTGTATGTATTTGGAGCAGTTTATAATATAAATAATATATTATATTCGACTGAAAACCTTTGAAATATCCTATTATAAGTAACTCACCTGCTATTATGCTTATAGTTAGTGAACTTTGCGTTTTTGTGTGGAGAGCGTATATACCACCACCACAACTTTATCCTTAATGAGAAACGCCTTCCGTACACCAGAATTAAGATTTTTACAGACTACACCAGCTGACTTCATAATCGTACTATAAACATTTCGAAGCTGCTTACGATTCAAGAAACCAAAAGTATAACCCTTAAAGATCGAACGACTCTTGGCATTACAATTTAAATTAATATCGTCATCATCAAAATCTGGTTTGTACGATTCCGGTTTAGGTAGACGTGTTCTAACACTATTAGCTGCACTAAGTAAATCTTTCCAATGGATGTACGTAACAACCCGCGACTGTTCAACAACTACATGCAATAGCTTCATGGTTATGAATTTATTCATCATCTTTACGTGCGTGCAGTCGGAAGACGATTCATATAGAATCTTACCCCCCAAAGTTGTAATATATTTCTGAAGTAGTGTCATCTGTTTTTCAAAGCAATTTTGCGGCCTTTTGTTACAGTGTCTTGATTAAGGAAAGTACCTTATTTGGAACCTAAATTTTCCAATTTATTTTACTCTTTACTCTTGACTAAATAAAGAACAGCATTAGCACGTCTTACACAAATTTCATCTTGAAGTTCTGCTCCCATACGTCCTACGGTATATTTTAGTTTCGCCGGCAGGAGACCGATTCGCCTATCAAATATAGATCAGCTTGAATGAAATATGAGACAAGATCAGGAATACACAAAAGTTTCCTTCTCTTACCACTTCTTATTGTATGTGTTATAAACCACATTTTTTAGATTTAATGCAAAAAACAAAACACTGGGGCTGTTTAAATTAACGTAAAAAGAAAACAAATTGTTGTAAATTTATTTTGGTTTTAATTTGTTGTTGGAAATATGGAATTACCAGACTGGAAATACAATGTTACCAGACTGTACAACTTTATATTCCGGCTCATCTGGATGACGTCAAACACAGTACACACACACACCGTGCATTCCTTATGCGACTGATTGGTTTGAAGACCCCCCAATTCTCACTACGAAAAACCGAATACAAAAAAATATGAGCGGCTCATGACGTAAACAGTAAATTTTGTGGCAACTTTGTATATAAGGTTTATATCTTAGCTACTGAAACAGTAAAGGACACAACCATGAAGGGAATACAAAAGAGAATTCATAAAAGGTTTGTGACAAAAATATATTTAGTACGTAAAAAACTGTATTTATTGTTGCGTATATTATTACAAAAAGGTTTGTGTCAGCAATTAAGGAGAAAAATGAGAACACCTACCATTTCGAACTATAAAAAAGGGTTTTAACGATAAAAATGAGAATAGTGGCTCATTTTACACCATTTCGAAATGAAGGTTCGGTATCAAATATTTCTATATTTAAAGATTAATTTTCTTTACTAAAATTAATTTTCTAAACTTTTCAATTTAAAAGACATTTTTATATTTAATGAGTTTATTTAAATCAATTTTATTATTATCTATACCATAATTTATTTTCATAATCATTTAAACTTCCATGTCCTCGACGATACTTTAAAGTTATTAAAAAAGAAAAAGAATTCACAAATAAAATTTTACTAAATCCATGAAAATTAAAAATTAAACAAAGATTATTATTAATAACATCATAAATAATTCGTTAAGAATTTGAATTAAAAGTATAATTACTATTTAAACAAACATTTTTCTTTAGCTGATATTGTTGCTTAAGAATAATTAAATTAATTAATAAGGGGGGTTTGTTTTAGCAGCAGCAAACTATGTATTCAAATACTTTTGTAGATTATCACACGAAGGCATATTTATATTTTGGGCCTTGCGGAACAAATCACGATCGCCAAAACTACGTGCTTTAGCCAGCATAGAGTCGCCTGTGGAAAAAATTCAAATTGTTAAACAAATATGGCTATTTTTTTTTTTTAAATTTAAGAAAAACTTACGATAATTTCGTTCACGACTACAAGAGTGTTTCAGATGATTAAAGAAGTCTTCCTCAACGGATTCTTCTAAACGCCCCACTGAACCCTGATACTCAGAATAGAAATTGTCTTTCACATAATAGGGAATTTTCAAGCTATTTGTTTCACGTTTAACCGAGTATTTACTAAAATATATAAAATCTTGCAATATTTTCTTTAATGTGTTTATATTTAAAGCCAACTTACTGTGAAGGTGACAAACTGTAAATGGGATCGGAAATAAAGAAGGAGGACATCATCGACAGTCCAATAAGCAATAAAATGGGCAATAGATTTATCAAAGCTGATGAAGAGGATTGATTCTGTAAATAAGCAACAAGTTATCAAGTTTTTTAAATTATGTTTATAAACTAAAAACCTCTCGCTCCTCTCGTTGTTGTCTGCGACGCTGTGATCTCATGTAAACATTTTGTTGTGGAAAGCCGGTACCAAAGAACATATTAAACAATTCTTCGGCACTAACGTCCGCCTGGAAACCACGCGCATAACCATAATCATTAGCATAGTAATTGCCGCGCATGCCACCATTACCACCACCACCACCGCCTCCACTATGTGACTCATTAATGCCATACATATCATACTGTTTACGTTTCTCGGCATCCGTCAGGATGGCAGCGGCATTACCCACAGCCTTAAAAGCTTCCACCGCACCAGGGGCACGATTTTTATCCGGATGCAATTGCAGTGCTAGCTTTTTATAGGCCTTTTTAATTTCCGAATCGGTTGATTGTTTAGTAACGCCCAAAATTTCATAGTAATCCTTGCATTTCTTGACTTTGCGAACGGCCTCTAATTGATCAGATGTATACTCGGGTTCGGCGTTACGTGAATCAGATAATTTACGTTTGCGCACACCTTCTCCATCGGTGGCGCTTCTGGCGGATGAATTGGCGGTGCCACCACCATTTGTGGGGAAACTTTTAACTTTGGTTAGTAAATCTGTATACAAAAAATAAAATATTTGTTTATAAATGAGTAATAAATTTAATATAAGCAAATCGGAGTGCTCAAACTGGGCAGATTTAAAGATATTTTTTAAATCTGAAACAGAACGAATTTCAAACAAAAAATCCATATAATTCTATTTTTGTTGCATTATCAACTCACCTTTAGCCTTTTGTGTGGGAAAAAGTTTCTCTGCTTTCAGCAAAAACTTTTCGGCCTTTTCCAATTTTCCTTCGGATAGTGATTGAACCGCTATATCAATACAGCGTAAAGCTTCATCTTTATTACCCTCTATGATCGTCATTGTTTACTATGGAATAATATTTATTTCACGTAATTACTACACGAACCCCACTTCTATATTTTCGTCTATTTTATTTTAAATCAACTTTTTCCAATGTTATACTCTGTGTTTAACGAAAATGCCAGCAAAAAAAGTCTCAAAAAACAAACAATAAAAGGTATGGGTATGATAGTACGGGTACGTGCCGATGTATTTAGTTTAAATACGTACTACGCGATGTCTGAATGTAGTAAAATTTAATAAAAAAAAAAATATATGGGTCAGGGGTGTTTTGGGGTAACAAATTTATTTTTCACTCATACAAGTGAAGACCCTTAACTGTAAAGGAAAATAACTCAAATTAACTTGCTATTTAACACAAATTTTTGAATAATTTAAATAAATTAAAATACCTTTAATGTTTTTTATTAATATTTTACAACTTTAACACTTTTGCTTTCGTTTTAAACAATTTTTCTTTTTAATAATAAATCCACATCATATTTTCCCCTGTTATTAAATTTAATGCAAGACAGTAATAAAGAAAAAAAGAATGAGAGAGAGAGAAAGAAAAAAGATGACAGTTCTTATTGTAATATAGAAAACGTGTTTAGTAAACACTTTTAGTAAGCCACACTAAACACTGCAGTTACTTTAATTTAATAAATAAATAGTTATAAAAATTAAAAAATAATAATAATTGAATTTACTAGTAAAGATTAATCAAACAAATTATTTACAATTTGTTGACAATTTTTTTTTATTTATCAAGTGGTGAAAATCGATTCAAAACGAACGGTTATGAATATCGATCGATTTCAAGAGTAATTTTTCATCCAGTCTAGCAAAATTTAGCCCAGGTGACAAATATGAAATAATTTAACTAATTTTTATAAAAAATGTAATAAAAATTAATTCAAATGCATGTATAATTTTGAATTCTTTTCTAATTAAATATTTTTATTCGAAACTAGAATTTCATTAAAAATTTCATAATTAATTATCAAATCTGCAAATTATTTGTTGGGTTTAAAAGTTTTATTCCGTATTGAACATTTTTAACCAAAATTTGTATTTCTAATAGAAATTGCAAAATTCTATTAAACATTTTTATAATTCGAGCACATATTCGTATCAAAGTGATTATAAATCTACTCGACTTTTTTTTCGAAAATAGTAATTTTTAATTAATTTTTATTTGAAATTAAAAGTTTACTTTCTAAAATACTAATAAATTCTATATTTTTCCTTTCGAATAAATTTTTACTCTAATACGTATTCGAAAATTTATTCAAGTGCTTTAAATATTTATTTCTGTTTCAGTTCAAAATTTTTATTCGAAATTACAAATTTCAAAATCATTTTTATTCGAATATAAACCCGGATATTTATGGGAATGTTTATTGCCATATTTGGCTCCATGGGCTTGGTTTTGAATTTGTGAAATAAAAAATAAAAATATTTTTTCGAAACTTTATAAAAATATTTATTTGACTAATTAAAAATTTATTCGATTTACATAAAAGTTCTTCATATATTCGTTAATAAATATTAGCTTTGTATGAGAGTTGCTGTTGTCGTAAATTTTACTGGGGAAAAAACTTTATTTTTATAGAGCTATGAATGGATTCACAATCTTTGGGTCGTTTCGCAGCGTAGATCCAATTGTCGTGGAAAAGAATGTTAGTGGCCACTCCCACTGTTATGATTCCACCAAATTTAATCCCAACTACGTATCTTTGTAACAAAATAGCTCATAAGCATTTTAGGAATCTCATTATTATAATTCTTTGAATATTTAATAATAATATTGAGGCTTCTTGGACTATTTGAATTGAATAAATAATAAATATTAGCTTAGTATAGCAATACTACTAAGGAAGCTTGAAAGCTATCACTAGAATTGTTCTCCAGATATTCGAAAATAACCAATTTTTATTCCATGGCAACAAAATAACTCATGCCATGATTTGCGGCTCCAACTATTAACTTTAATACTGATCCTAATTTGATAAATGGTAACAGCCAACAATACCCAGCACAATGATTCCATGGCAGATGCATTGAACAATGATTTGGTTGAAGATCATGTTTTTCCTACGAATTAATAAAATGAAAGAATGTGAATAAATACAATTTAACTAAATATTCCAAAGCAATGCACTAATATTTTATTTACTAGAACTGTGGATTTCTTTGCAACACTGCATTTGGTCGTCAGACAACGAAATTGGGCTCAGCTCTTAAGCGAACCATCGCTTCATTGAAAACTGTTATTAAGCGCACTGTGTTGACACAATCGCGATGACATTTTCCAAGAGATTTTCTTTAGTAACGTCTGTGCAAAGACATTTTCTTTCTCAAAAGAACTAAAACGAACAACAATTTGGAAATTCAACGATTAACAATTTGGAAATTCATAAACAACCTTTTAATAGCGCTACCTACCATTGCCTTAGCTTTTTGATCCGATAGTATATATGGAACTGTATTCGATGTGGTTGTCTATAAGATTTAGCCATTCTTTATGTTGATATTTAAATTCACCAACAATGTACACGACGTAGATTTTAAATGTATTCATATCACCGCCGACATCATCATCTGTACTACAACCATATCATAAAAATCATACTCCTCCAAACGCAACCGTTTGCTGCATAATTCTTTCTCTACCATTTGTAGGCAATCACTTGTTTGTTCCTATACAATTTATCGATTTTTCCTCAACATCTAGGTGTTGCTTCAAGAGTTCATAAATTACCATTCATAATAACTTGATTCCAATCAGCCACCGTAGTTTGAGACACAAAGTATATATACTCTGTGGTTTGAGATTCCAAGTTCCTCCGGCAACAACGTCTGCTGGAGAATAATTTGTCTAAGAAATTACGGTCACATAAAGTATGTTTTAATTATAACTCTTACCAAATTGACTTACAAAAAACAAGAACTTGTATATTATTAAGTAACGCATTTTGTTTATATGTTTGTGAAAATTATTAAATATATAAATATAATTTTAATATAATACTGCCACAAATTCTGTGTCATTTTGTTTGTTTTGTTTATTTTCCTTTGTCTACAAAATCTATGTGTTATATAGCTGGTTTCTTTTAATACATTAAAGCTATTATAAAGTAAAATATATGCTGTCTCTTGTTGAGAGAGCTGCCATGACAACTGATTCTGGCCTTTTATGAAACGTCAAAATTGTCAACTCTGTATACTTTGTGCTTGGGAATGTCGTTCGTCGGTCGTGTGTTGCTTTTGCTTAATTTTCCTCAACAATTGCTTTAATTTTAACAAATTTCTTTAAAATCTTAACATTCAATAAGAATTTTAATCAGATATTTAAAAAAATTTAACAATTAATTTCGTTTAAAAGTGCTAAAAAACGCTTTAAAAGTAATCAAAAATAATTTTAAGAGCTCACAGACGTCTTTTGCAAACTACAACAAAAACAACGTTGTTTTTAATTGAGTGCGTACGATTGTGTGAGCGAGTGTGTGTTTGTGTGTGGTGTAAAAATGGCGACAGCCTTTTAAAAGCTAAAAAACATATTTCAATAAAATTGTTTCATAAATTTAAACCAAAAATAAAATCCTTAAAATAAGTGCAAAAAAAAAAAATTAATAAAGAAAACTATACAAAATTATTCATATCATTGCTGTGGCATTAAAACAACGTAAAGCAAGGTAGGTGGTTTTCTTTCCCATTAAAAGCATTTTGTTTTTGTAACCATAACACAGAGTTGCTTTTTGTTAGGCAGCTGTTTGGCGAGAAAAATTTTGATGTTACTGCAGCTAATTGGAAGAAAATTATTTTTTTTATTATTTAGGATTTGATTTATTATTTGCAATTTATTTTACAGAATTTTCAAGAAAGCTTTGTGGTATTTAAAGTATGCTTTAATTAGTATTTTTTAAAATGTGTCTGTCGATAATCTTTAGAGTAGTCTAACAAGGTAACACAACATATTTTTAGATGATAGGTTCCTTTACTAGTGAGATTTCAAGCTATACAAAATTCGTATAATGGTTGGCTTAAATTAAGCTCTATTTTCGCGATTATTAGCTTTTATTTAAGCTAGTAATAGTGCTGTAAAATAGTTTGATTGGTCTTTAAATTTTGCTGAAAATCTCTTTTTCCGAAGAAAGACACATTGTCTGCAAACTGTTCGACCAAAGACCGGCCGGCTATTAATGAAAAAATTATACTTTGAAAGATTTTCGACATACCACAGATTTGAAAACCACTGCTACTGGCAGAAGGAAGGTTATTAAAACATGAACGATTTTCGACATACCACAGATTTGAAAACCATTCCTATTGGCAGAAGGACGGTTATTAAAACATGTTTTAGCGAAAGCAAATTGTATGTACACCGTAGTAGACGTAAAATTTTTTAAAAAACGTTTATCTATTATAAAGCCCATTTAAGCCCTTTCAAATGATAACCATGTCTTGGCTATTGGTTAATTAATATATAAGTTATTTAAGTGCTGCGGGACCCTAATGAGTTACATTTTATTATAAAATAATTTGCAAATTTAGATTTTTTATAATTTTACATTTATATATTTATAATAGCGGATTTTAAGCCTTCAGACAAACTAGAGTGAAACCCGATTTTCGATAAAACCTTCTCCTCGAAAATACGAACAACTGACAAAAATTTTTCAGAAATCGGCCCAGCCGTTCTCATTTTATGAATTACTATACATTTTTTACACCATTTTTATATATATAGACAGATTCATAATAGTTTATATAGAATTTTTACTTAATAGTTTAGCTATTTTCAAATAATCAGTCAGGTATAATCAGGTATTTTATATGTTTGATGTTAGAGGCCCTTAAATATATAATTTTCCCAAGAAAGACACATTTTGTGCAAACTTTTCGACCGAAGGCCGGCAATTAATGAAAACATTGCCGATTTTCGACAAACCACAAAGTTGAAAATCCTTCCTAGTGGCAGAAAGAAGGTTGTTAACATGTTTTCTTGTGAAATCAATTTCTTTATAAGACGCTGTAGAAGTAAAATAAATAAATTTTTATGTAATAGCTCTTTTACTCTTTAAAATCATGATCATGATTTAGTAAGCTTTATGAATTCAATTTGATTATTTATTTTTATATTTTTACATTTATTTTGTAATGATAAAATTGTTCTTAACAGTTTAGATATTTCTAAATTATGATTTTAATCTTTTTTACCTTATAGTTTTGCTAATTTCAAATACTCTCAGTCTTAATAAATTTGGGATTTCGCTTGATTTCTAAACATAATTTAGTTTCTTTTATATTCTATATAGGTATAGCTAGGTACATTCATTTGTTACAAATTCCATTGGAAGCTAGTTTTTTTCAATTATTTAATTTTTCTGGAAAATTTTACTGGTATTCCTCCCTTGGGCATTATGGGTATGCCAAAGTTATCAATCTCAATTTCTTGGCGATTTGGATTAACTTCAATATTGAAGTTTGTTAATACTTGAGCAATGGCGGCTTTCACATTTACTTTACCCATACGTTGAGCTGTAATGAAACAGAATTGTTTAGCTTAAAACTTGATATTTTTGCATTCGCATTTATTGCACTTACCTATACAATGACGTGGTCCTTCACCAAATGGCATATAGGCGGCTGGATCATAATTCATATTCTGTTCCGAAAATCTTTCTGGATCATAAAGCATGGGATTGGGGAAATATTCAGGATCACGATGCATACCAAACAATGATATTATAATGGGAGTGCCCCTCTTAATAACCAATTTTGTATCGGGTATGGTATAATCATGGGTACATTCACGATTCAATATGGGTAAACCAGGATATTTACGTGTTGTTTCCATTATACATAAATCCAAGAATTTCATATCTTTCAAGGCCTCATAAGTCATTTTGCCATGCTTTTCCAAAGCATGCTCAACATCATCTTGGGCCTTTTTCAACAGTTCAGGGTATTGGGCCAATTCGTAGAGTGTAAAAGCAGTCGTAGAGGCTGAGGTCTCAAAACCGGCTACATAAAACAAAAACAATTGGGCAGCTATCATGTCTACGGACATGCTGGTTAAAGCATCTTTAATAAAGCAGAAAGCAAAAAAAAAAAGAGTTTAAATTTTAAATTTATATTGTACCCTAGCAAACTATACATGTGTTATCTTCATGCGAATGTGTGTTACTACTATTAGTAAATGTATTGTTTGGTTTTCTTCCTACCCTTTGTTTTCTCTGCCGACCATTCCTCATCGTTATCATCATTGATTTTTCCCGTGTTACGTAGTTGCAATAACAATTGCAACATATCCTTGCGTATCACATTATTCTTTTCTCTATATTCTATGGTGCGTCGTACTAGTTTCTTCATACTCTCCGGAGCCGGTTCTGTCCAACCAATACGTTGAAATAGTTTCTCTAAACTGTAACGAAATATATAGACATTGTGTTATTTTACATTAATCATTTTATAATAAAATCTAATTTAGTTGTTTTACAATAGCATTTTGTAAAGTTTAATGTTACAATTGGGGGGATGTTGTAATATTTTGTAAGAAAATGTTTAAAAAGATTAATGATTTTATGTGACATTTTGTTTTTTTTTTTTTAATTTAAGGTAGATAATTGAGTGGCATTATAAACAAGAATTTAAAGGGGGTTTCTTTTGTGTTTTGTAAGAAATAATTATTGGAAATAAATGTATTAGATTTTGAGTTAACAAGGAAATTCTAATTGGAAAATGAATTGCTATGCTTTACTATCTTATTAAAGACATAACCATAGAATAAATAACAGAAAGGAAGGCGAGATAAATGTGAATGAAAAAAATTCAAGAAAATTACTATTTTTTCACACATATCGGTGATACAATAACAAAATACTTCGCAATATGTTCTCATGAATTAGGTTTTTGACAACGGACTTAGATTTTAAAATCATTGCGAGCTATTTAAGCAACAATTTTATCCAAAAACAGGGAAATTGAAGCCGAGAGACCTTGAAAGACGATTTGGCATGTCCTAAATGATGCTTGAACGCTATAAAAGAAAATAATTTTTGCACTGAATCATTACTTGCGATAAAAAATGGATCCGTTACAATAACCCGAAGCGTAGGAGATCGTATGTGAAGCCCGGCCAACCATGGCGCTAAGGAAAGTTCCTGTTATTTGGTGGTAGCAAAAGGGTTCTATCTATTTTGAGTTGATGAAATCTGAGCAGACCATCACAGGGACCTGTACCGAATGCAACTGATTCGTATAAACCGAGTATTGACCGATAAATGCCCAGAATTTGAGGTAGTCGGTGTTTTTTACTTATATCTCTGCGATTTGTGAGCTTATTATAAATAAGGACTGATATCGAAAAATTCTTAACACACGTTTTTCATTAAAACTTTTAACTCAAGTATTGTTTGTAAAGCTTGTCAGTTATTATGTTTAATGTCAATTATATGCATTTGTTGTTAATCTGTTTTAAATGAGTGACCAGAAAAAATTGCGTACTAAAATTATTAAATATTTCCAACAAAATCCAACTTAGTCCCACAAAAAGTTGGCCAAACAATCAAAGGTCTGCCATCAAACTGATTCCAATGTTATTAAACAGTACCGGGTGAACTTGTCCGTTGCTAGAAAACCTGGTTCATGTAGAAGGAATGGTCGACATGATATTTCTAAAGCCAATAAATATAAAACATTTTCAAAAGACCTCCCAACACATCTCGTAGGAAAGCAGTCCGGTTAGCTCAGTGCTCGGACAATTTGGTACGAAAAGTTAAAGCCAATGAAGGTTTAAAAAGCTACAAGGCTCAAAAAGTTCCTGACAGGAAATCTGCTAAAAATTTAGGGGCCAAAATATACCTGGTGCATAATGGATGACAAAGCGTATGTTCTGGAAAATTTTTCGCAGCTTCCGGGTCAATATTTTTATGTTGCTGATGCTCGATGTTGTAGAAAAGTTAAGGTCTCAAAAGCAGAAAATTTTCTCAAAAAGTTCTTGGTGTGGATAGCAATATGAAGTTGCGACAAAAGATGCCAAACAGTTGTTACAAAGCGCTCTATAAATACCGAAATTTACATCAAGGAATGTTTACAAAAAAGGAAGCTTCCATTCATAAGACTTCTTAATGTTTCCATTTATTTCTGGCCTGATTTGGCATCCTGCCACTATGGTAAGCAAGATCTTGAGTGGTACAACAACAATAATGTGGTATTTGTACCAAGAGAGACAAATCCTCCAAACTGCCTGGAGCTAAGGCCAGTGGAAAGATGTTGGGCTATTGTTAAAAGAGAATTGAAGAGCACAAAAAAGGTGTCCAAAAGTGTGGTAGATTTTAAACGGAGATGTTCGAACAAAGTGACAGAAAGCTCTATAAAAACCTTAATGGAAGGGTTCAAAATTTCATAACAAGTTTATTTTTAACAAGAAGTTTATTTTTATCCTGCAACAAGTGGATGGAATTAAGAAAGCCCTTAAGGGGAAAGAATTAAACAAAAATACTAAATTTATCATCACGAATAAAAAAATCTGACAGACAACATATGGGGAATGATAAATTGCTATAGCACTATAGTTGTGGAAGTATTAAAATTTTGCCTGAATATCTCACTTATTATTCTACATAGTTTGTCTGAAAATGGGCGGGATTGTAATAGTGGGAGTGGCAGCTGCTATGGCACAAAGTAAATAGTTATTTTTCAATATCTTGAGAATTATAATTGTGAGAATCTTCAAACTTTATATCAATCAATTTCGTATCACTGCATGAAGTTTAACCAAAAAGTGGGAGGGATCGGTAAGGGGATGAGTCAACTTCCAAACAAGGTAAACAGTTTTTCTAAATATGTTGAGAACTATAATTACGTGATTATTCAATTGTTGTCCGAATAGCTCTCTTATTAAAAAAAATAAATAAATTTGATAAAAAAATTTTTTTCTCAAAATTTTTTCAACATTTTTTCTCAAACAATTTTTTTTTTATAAAATTGTAAAAACTAATTTTGATGATCGGTCAGCGAAGCACTCTGTGTTTTAGCTATAAAATAATAAGTAAAAATGCTTTATTCCGCTTTTCCGAACCTTATACTACGTATAACTTTTATCAAAGTATTCGTAGAGATAAATAATGAAAACAATTTTTTTTTAAAATAAATTTGGTGAAAAAAAAATTTTTTAATTTTTTTCTCTTGAAAATTTTTTTTAAATTGTAAAAACTAATTTAGATGTAAACAATTATTTTGAGGAAAAACAAGTAAGAGAGCTACATTCGGCTGTGCCGATTCTTATATACCCTTCACCAAATTATACTTTAAAATAAACATTTTTAATATTTAAGGTAAACAAAATTAAAATTTTTAAAATTTAAAAAAAAAAAAATTTAATTTTTTTTAAATTGTTTTTAAATTTTTACTTTTAATTTTTTTTTTCAAATTTTTTAATAAAATTTGTTGTAAATTTATTAGTGAAAACAAATTTATGACATAAAAATTTGGGTTAAAAAATATTTTTCTCGATTTTGACCCATTGTAGGTCCAAATTACTATACATCGTTGCATTGGACTTTGAACTATCTATCATATATGTAGATATCCATATTGTCTATATTAATGACTTAGTAATCCAGATATAGATCAAAAATAGGCCAACAATCGAGCTTGTCCCGGTTTTTTCCTTATATCTCAGCCATTTGCGGGCCAATTATCTAGAATTTAAATAGCAACCGAGCCGGAAGAATTCCCGATATATTGATGTATCAATTATGTTTGTAAGTTATTTGGGGACTACGGAAAGTTGATTTCAACATACAGACGGACATGGCTATATCTAATCCGCTATCTATAACGATCCAGAATATCTATTCTCTCTTACCTAGCCTTTACACATGCAAGTAACAGTTCGAAAAACTCAACACATTCATGCTTTTGCACTAATGCAATCACATACATGCGTGTGTATATTTACACATGCAAGAATGATTGTGTTAGTGCAAAAGTATGAACTTGTTGAGTTTTTCGAACTGTTACTTGCATGTGTAAACGCTAGGTTAGATATAACTCTGAACTCAGTTCTTCAAAAGTTCTCATTTGCTTTCATTATTATTATTAAATTACGCATTTGATGGCTAATAATCAAACTGCTACAAGTTTTAAAAGTAATGCATTATTAAAACTGGGTTTAATTATTCAATAACTTCTGTTTACGTAAAGCTTTAAAAGTCCTAATGACATTACATGTTATAATAACATGCATTTATTAATTATTGCAATTAAATAATGATCTTTGATATTTTTGTGAACTTTAATTACAATAAGAAATTCATGTTTTCGTTTAATAATAGACTAGCTTAATCATTACTTACCCGGGGAACAAAAACTGGCAAGTGCCACGGAAAACGCCTATATAAGTATTCTCATTAACAGTTCTACTCAAAGCAAAGAACTCATTATTGGGGTTATCAAAACTGTTGACATTTAAACCGAAAATCGCTGAAGCTATAATATCAATGGCATAGCTGTTAATAGAATAAACAAACAAATAAAAATAAAATAAAATCTTAACAAATGAATTAAATAAAAACAACTTACGTAACAAACAATTGTTTAGTCTCCACCGTACCAGAACTGCCATCCTCTGGCAATTGCGATCTAATATGATCCACCATTTTATTGGAAACATCTTCGATGGTACCAAACATACCCTTCAATTTGCCCGAAGTAAAAGAGGGAGTTAGTTTTGTTCTTAAACTCTTCCATTTTTTACCCTTCAAAAAGAACAGACCCGCCGACATGGCATCATGTTCCTCATCCACATAAACACCACGATCATGAAAACTGCTAAAATCTTTGGTCAACATATCACGTGACAATTTAGCATCACGTACAAGTAGGGCAGGACGATTAATTAAATAAATGCCTACAACACGATCTTTGGACTGTCTGTAGACATCATAAATGGCCATGCCTAGAGATTTTTTCCAGGTGCGTATAACCGGATCTAAAACACCGAATGGTATCTGAGCCTCCACATAGGGGAAACCCAAACGTTGCCAGTGGCTGTAGCACCATTTTAAATACACTAAAATTAATGTGCTTAAGGCAATTATTAAATATAGCAGCAGCATGTTTGCAATTTAGTTTTAAGCAAACGATTTTTTTTATATTTTAAATATATAGACACTAAACTAGCATTCAATTAATTAATGTTTTAGATTTTTTGTTTTTAAACAATTCAACTTGTTCGTTTAATTTTCTAATTACAACTGAAAGTTTTATTGAAAATGCTAACGACTTTATAGACAATTTCTTGGGTACCTAGATTTTAAATTCTTATCAACATCTTAGAGAATTGGGGAGGGCTACTTTTTCTCTTTAGAAATTATATCTCTACAGACATGTGTTGTGATTAAATAATATTGTTTTAAATAAACAAATAAGTAATTGAATTATCATTCCCGGCACAAATACAGAATGTCTTATCAATATTTATTTTCAAATATTTACGATGTTCAGAATATTGGTATTTAAATACAGGTAGTTTTGTCGGCATCAGTAATTCTAGTCTTGTTGGTGGTGTGTTTTATAAATAGAGAATATCGCTAGTGAGTTTTTAATTGTAGTTTGTATTTATAATTTGTACTCTATAATAGAATAAGGAAACTTTTATCAAAATGTACCTATAATGACAGTGCTTAATTTTCTTACCATATGTCTTGATAAATTCCAAAATGCTCCATTTATTAATGTTATTCCTTATGACAATATTGTTAGTGATTCTGCTTAGATAACTTTGATTCAACGGTTCAAAATCAGCAGCTTACCAATAGCTGTGAAAAATTATCAGATTTTGTGGGATTAACATTTAATCAACCGACTGATAGAGTCAAGAAATATCTTAAAATTCAGCCGGAATATGAAATTTTAAATGCCCATTAGTTAGGGTATCAAACAGTCTACCAGGCTTCCTCTTAATAATCTCTCGAGATTCTTGTCCTACATTAATTTTAAAGCGTAAAAATTGATTTTCTTATCAAGTATTTTAAAAAAAATCACTCATCATTCACATTCTCTAGAGCTGTGTTTAATAATCATTTTGCAAAGTCATCATGAACAAGGCCATATCTTGTTGTCCCCCTAAAGTAAACAAAGATTATTAAACGAAATTTTTAAAGAAAATCGTTGACTCTTGGAATATTTTAAAACAAATATTAATTTATTACTACTTTGGTTTGCAGGGCACAGTAAACACTGTCTACAAACTCTTCCATGCATCACTTATCACTCTTTCACTCTCTCTCTATCACTATGTCAACAAACAATGTTGCCGGCTTGTTGACATAGGGATAGATACTAAGTTGTAAAATTAATCTGGCATGATACAGCAAAATCACAACAAACAAAAAAAAAAAATAGTAGTAAATTACTCAAGATGCATTGATTTTGTGTGCGTGTGTTTTCTGTCACATCAATAACAATAACAACTACAATTGAAACGTGTGCTAAATGTGTGTATTTATAAATTTTTAACTCACGCAGTCTGGAAAATATTTGCACAGATTAACATTATCGATCATAATAATGAAACAAATTTGTTAAGACGTCTTCATTTAATAGTTGTTGTTGCTGTTGTTGTTGTTGTTATAAAGTGTATGTAGTACGTAATTGACTTTAAAATTGATTGATGTTTAGATTTCGTGATAAAAATGTTTAAATTAGCTGTGGATATTAGTTCAGATTTTTATAATCTAATAATAAGTAGTTGGGTGCGTTCGAACTTTAAATTCCAGTGCACTGGGAGAAAAATCGAATGAAATAATGAAATTCACCAAAATTTCTATAGAAAAAAACTGTTATACACAATAGTTTCTAAAGAAAAAACTGTTACACAAAATATATTTTATTTAAAAAAACTGTTATACCCACATTTTTCTATATAACATATTGTTATACGCCATATTTTTTACAGAAAAAACTGTTATACATAATTTTTTTTATCAAAAGTACACAAAATTTTCTACTGTTATAAACAATTTTATATAGAAACTGTTATACACGAAATCTTTTTTTGGAATACAAATTTTCTGTAGAAAAAACTGTTATACAACATTACATTTTATCAGAAATACTACACAACATTTTCTACAGATCAAACTGTTATAAAACAAGTAAGAGAGCTATATATGGCTGTGCCAAATCTTATATACCCTTCACCAAATTAATATTTAAAATACAAATTTTAAATATTTTTAGGTAAACAAAATAATTTTTTTTTTCAAAATTGTTTTTCAAAACTAAATTTTTTTTTTCAAAATTTAAAAATAATAATTTTCAAAAATTTTTTTCGAAAGTTTTTTTAATTTTTTAAATTTACCATTGTAGGTACAAATTATGATAGCCTTATATAGATCATTGCAATGGACTTTGAAATATTTATCATTAGATATCCATATTGTCTATATTAATGACTTAGTAATCCAGATATAGATAAAAAATAGGAAAAAAAATCGAGATTGGCACGATTTTAAATAGCAACCGAGCGGAAGAATTACCGATATATTGATGTATGAATAAATTTTGTAAGTGATTTGGGGTCTTCAGAAAATTGATTTCAACAGACAGACAGACGGAGGGTCGGACAATTATATTGTGGAAATTACAAACGGAATGACAAACTTACTATATATACCCTTCTCAAGAAGGTGAAGGGTATAAAAACATTTTTTTTATAGAAAAACTGTTATATACTTAATTTTTTTTGGATACAAATTTTCTGTTATACATATAATACGCAATTGTCTATAGCAAATACTGACATACAATACAAAAAACGTTATACAGAAAGTACTGTTATACACAAAATTTTCTATAGAACTGACAGTTATATACAATATTTTTCATTTAAAAAACTGTTATACAAACAAATTTTCTGTAAAAATTACTGTTAGACAAAAATTGTTTATTGGAAAAAATCTGTTATACACGAAATTTTCTTTAGACAGAACTGTTATACACAACAATTTCTGTAGAAAAGTGTAACTGAACATTCTGTAGGACTCTAATGATCTGTTAAACTTTTGTGTAGATGATTACGAATAATATATGGGCATTTCCTGTGATTAGTCAATCAGAATCGAAAAATAAAATTAATTTTTAAAATACACATTTTTTTGCTCATTTACTTAGTCGGGCTTGACCGACCATGGTGATAATAATAAAGAAACATATGGAAAAATCGTACGTTCGCGACCGGTACTTAAGCCAATTAAACAAAAACCAATTGAGATATTTAATTGTGTAACTACCGGATAGAGACCTACATTAATATACTTTTAAAATAAATTAATAGCTTTTAAATATTCCGTTCTATTTCGCATATTTTTACATTTCACTTCTGTCAGCCAAAGTTGACTTCTATATGGTCCAATGATGACGACACAAGCCCAAAATCCTTACACAGTTACAGCCTTACCTAAATAAAAGTTAAGGTAGGATCACACGATTGTCACCATGGACTAATTATTGGTATATTCTATATGTCAAAATTATGATTTCACAATTTATTTGCTTATACGTCAAACCACAACAATATTGTGTATATTTGGCCCATAAAATGCAACCCTGGTGCGGCAATCATGTCAAAGCTTCATAGGAGACAACCATGCACCAATATAAACGTCAAAAATACACCAATATTTATTATGTTCTAGTGCGGCAATTGAAGAAGGCATTAATGTGATAAATAAAGTGCATTTTTATGATATTAAAAATTTCTATTTCATTGATAGTAAAAAGATAGTAAAAAGAATACAGTAGAAATAGCTGAGAAGTGATACTTTTTTTTTGGTAGGTTTTGTCGAGTACAACAAGAATCTGCTTTTTAAATTTGTGAAATACCTTCAAAAAACTTCATCTTCAGGATCAAAATCGCAGGTCCATAGATAGCAAACCGTTCAAAATTCAAGGAAACAATCAAGTACGAAAATGTACCTAAGATCTCAATAAACAACTTTCTAGAACATATGAACTTCCTAGGAATGATTCTTAACACCGTTTAGGTAGGTAAATATAAGTTAGTAAGACAAAACTAAAGGAATTAAGTGTTTTGGGCTATAAACTATTAAATTATTATAAACTAAAGCATACTTTTGGGCATCCTTAAACAAAATGTATTTCTAAATTTATTTCGAATTTTTTACAATTTTTTGCGATTATGATCTTAAAGATGAAGTTTTTTTGATTTTTTTTCTTTATGACAAGGGCTACAACTTTGCCTCAGAGAGTAAACCAAAATTCCGAACTGTTTGCAAGATATGAGCCTGAGAAAATTATCACTTTTTTGCAAAAATGACACCGAGGCCCCAAATCTTAGGGGGCCCATAAAAAAAGTGCATGACTTTAGGAAAAACGGGTTTTTTTTTTGGTCTTTTATCACGTAGTGGTGTTCTTTTTTTTTAAAGAAAGTTGCGTTTTACTCATAATTTCATAGATATATGTAAAATAAGGCATCATGTGACTGCAGAGAATTTATTTGGTATAATTTCAACATTGCCAAATATTTTGTTTTCAAATATCCTTGGTATGATAAAACATGAACATGGCGTATAAAAAATGTAAAATTGTCAATGTTAATGCCCGGATTAGACGTAACTGAAACAAAGTTGACATATCTGTTAATCAACTGTTAAAACTCTAGTAGTTGCCAGATTTACAGTAAGTCCTAAACCCTAGATTTCCCAATTATTTCCCCTTACGATTATTCATTATTATACCGTTTAACCTCTAAAGTCATTATCCCTGTTAAACAGCAGTTATTACATTTCACCTTGATTAAAGCAAGCAACAACAGGTGTATGGAATACAAGTATTTTGTAATTATGACTACTTTTTTAAGGACATATTATTGTGGTCAAACAATCTACATTGAAATGGACAAAATATGTATGACAGGTGTAGTTCACAAAACCACAAATTAAAAAAAAATATTAATACATAAAGTTTTACGCATATGTAGGTATGTAATCGCTTTAAAATGAGTAGGTAAACTTAAACCAACACATTTTCAAAAAACCAGCTAGTACTTATTGAGAAAATTCTCTAAAAGAAAGTTACAAAGGTGTCAGGTAATTAATTAAGTATAAAAATTGGATATTATGAGATAAACTTTTTGATTCAAGGATTTTCTTAAATGAAAATTAATATATTTTAAAATAAGTTGGATATTTTTATTATACCCTTCACCATTCTGATTTGTAATTTCTAACGATCAGCCGGCTTGAGTTCCTGTGTTAACTGAACTTTATAAGCCTTAAGACCCAAGTCTTTATGCTAAATACGGTGTAATGACGTTTGTGGAATGCCCAATTCCGAACAACGACGAGGAAAGGACAAACCTTGGTTTTCTTCAACACTTTAGGCTACAGCAGCAATATTCTCAGTTGTTCTTGAGCGACGTGCACGTGTTTAATTCTTCACATCATTAACTTGTTCCACCAATTTCTGTATTGCGGTCCGACAAGGTGCTTCACGACGACCCAAAAATGCTTTAGTTTTGCGAACTGTGACTGCAAGATTTTCATAATTTTTGTAGTGAATTTTAATAATATCAATGCGTTGTTGAAGCGTGTATCGTTCCATTTTTAGTAGTGGCGTAGTTTCTACTTGTCAAATGTCAAAGAATAAAAGCTTCTAAAGTGACAGCTACCGAAATACCGGGTGATTCAAAATAACACCTCTTGTTGGAAAACCTTTTATATATAAGGCCACAAACAAAAAAAAAAAATTTTTTTTTCTTATAATTTTTTTTTTCACAAATAAATAAAAAAATTTTTTTTAAACAATAAATTATTTGTGAAAAAAAAATATTATAAGAAAAAAAATTTTTTACCAAAATTATTTTCGCAAATTTTTTTTTTTTTAATTTTGTTTACCTAAAAATATTTAACATTTTTTGTTTAAAGTATAATTTAGTGAAGGGTATATAAGATTCGTCACAGTGGAATCTTATATTAACAAGCTCTGTTACTTGTTTTTATATGCTATAGACATTAAAATTTGGCTGATTTGTGTAAAATTGTCCTTTCAAATTATATTTTTAGAAGCAAAACTGATTACTACTCATTTACTAGCTAATTTAAACATCACATTTATGCAGCATATCTTAGGGCTGCACTAAAATCATTAGAACTTTCACTTTAACGGTACTTTAACAGTGTTGCCAATTAAGTGTTGTATCACTGAACATCAGTTTTGATACGAAACATAAACCGATTGAAATGGATCTTAAAAACAGCACGATTTTTACACATTTTGGAGTTTCTGGTTTTAGATATTAAAACTTCTTAGTAGAAAAACTTTTTAAAACAGACGTTTTAAATGAAAATGTTTCTAGAACAGAATTAATATTAATATGTTTGTGAACTAATAAGTTAGTTATAAAATACAAATTTTAAATTCTTTTTCAAAATACATTAAAGGCTTTCAAAAATTATTATAGGCTTTACACTTTATCTAAAAAGAAAAACTGTTCGGATGAGTCAGCAGTCAGTTTTAACAAGAAAAAAAAAACAAAAAATTCTTTAAATAAATTACAATTTAAAGTCACTCCAACTTGTTGTAAGTATGTATCACAGAAAATACTTATATACAATTTGATTTATAGCCATGCTGGGTTGCATGATCTTCCTGTTACTCCTCTGCTAGGCACTTTTATACGCTACTTTATAGAGGAGGATAATATGAGTTTATGAAGAAGTTTATAAAATTCACAATATTTGGGATTGGTTTCCATTTCTTTCTAAAGAATTTATCTCAAATGACCTTTATAAATGTCAAATGTAGAGATTTTCTTCAAGCCATTAGGATTTGTTTAGTGTTGGATTCAATGTCTGCAAAACTATTGCATAATACTAGGCGGTCATTAATGTAGATTCCCAAAAGTATGCCAAGAAATTCAGGAAAACTGACTTAAAGGAAATACATCCATCACAGACAGAACACTCATTACATTGGTAAATGCGTTCTAATGTTGAAAAAAAAATTAATGTTCTGATTGTGTTTTTGATGTATAATTACTTATTTGTTTCCCTTGTAATAATTTTAACTAGATTTCCCACTGTGTACATTTGCAGTCTTTCGGACTGACCAATGTTTTAGATTGTTCTAATGAAATGAAGCAACATTTCTTTGAAATCATAATAAAAGCATTTTAAATATTATCTATTAAAGTAGTGTTTTTAGAACTTCGTTGTGATCGCAATCTTCTTTAATATTTTTCTTTTTGGAAATTTGTGAATATTTTTAATAAATTTTCTTTTTTATTTCAAATTTGCATTTTGGCTGTCTAACAACATAAATTTTTGAAAATTGTCTTTAGTTTTACAAAAAAAAAAAAAACAGAACATATTCCTTTTACTACTCTCCACATTTGCATAAAGAAAAGTGTGGCTGGCGTTCGTTTCACTTTGTTTTGAAAATACGGAAAGAAAAAGGAGACATGAAAACAGAAATCGTTTAATACAAACGTATTTGTATCAAATAAAATTAAAAAAAAAAGAAAAAAAAAAAACATCAGTTCAATGTCTTTAGACGACTTCAGGTTGTTGTTGCTGTTTTGTTGCGATTACAAATGTGGTGAATAAAATCATTTCACGTTTAACGCGAATACACTGTGCCGGGTTCGTTTGGCGTTCGCCAAAAATCATCCAACCAAATTGTACAAACAAACATTGGTACACACATCGATTCAGCAGCAACCAACTACATATTTACAGCCAGCCATCATCCATTTAGCAAACATGTATGAAATTTGTATTGTACATGGATTGTCGTCGTGTGGTAAATTGTTAATGTATGTTTGTAATGATTACTTATACAATGTTGCCGTCAAAGTTTAAAGAAAATTACATTTGGGAATAAAGAACTATCATATGCGGCTGAAGGCATTAAGCCTGTTCCATACTTATCTAACGTAAAAAGCTTTATCTTCTTCGCGGCCACCAAATACGGTATTCAAGATGTATATAATTTCCCTACGAACGGAGATCAAATCTAGGTTTAAGCGGATCCTTTTTATAACTGTCTATACAAGACATTAGATGTCTTGGATACACCTTCATGATTGAGGTTCACATTTCCTCCCTGATGATATCGAAGGAGTAACTTTTGGGCAGAATAAGGGAGCGTTCTTGAACGTAAGTACCTTCGTTATCCCGAATTCTTTCTGCTTCATAGATTGTGAGTGATTGCATTTACTAGTGCAGAGCAGTTCAAAAGCCTGTCAAACGTGACACCCAATAGTTTTGTTCTTTACTACTTCAAAGAACGGAACCCAAATTTAGGGGTAGCATAACGTTGTATTCCTTAAACAGAAGAGCCTTTATTTCGCCATGTTGTTGCAACTTTGCAGCCTGTGAGAATCACTCACAGGTTCAACTGTAATCAACAGTTGCGAGAGCTAAAGAATTTCTTCTCCATCGTCTTTGATACCGAGATTAGTTTCATGATCCTGGATGCAGAAGAGCATTGTCGATGTCTTTGTTACAGAGCTTGTTGGTAACCTAAATGGTAATCGTGTTCGATCATTAAGCTTAACATGGAAATGGAACAACGAATGTCCAAGGCCAGTAGTAAGCTAATAACATTGTTTAAAATGCTTAATAACATATTTGTCGGAATAAGGAGCAGAAGAAAGTTTTATATGGACTCTGCTATGATCAATATTTGACATATAGAAGAACCAGATTGTATGAGGCATCTACCCTGCTATTTGCCCGGACCCTAATGACCTATCTGGAAAGTATTAAGATTAATGTATCCCTATGTAAAGAAAACGACATGATTTGATGAGGATACCGATTCTAGAAGTATGATGTGAATGGAATTATAAAGTAATTCATAGAGCAGTACAGGGAAAACGGATTCAAGTAACCTAAAGTTCAAAAGCTCAGAAGGAGACCAATAGTGTAAAATAGTGGAACGGATTAAAGTTACCTAAAGTGGTGTTAATAGGATGTATAGGAGTATGAGTTTGAGTCGGTGCTATAGCTATTCTGACACCGTCAAACTTTATTATATTACAGAACCAGACTGTGGCATCTACTATAATATGTATTAGGTATTTAATTACAGGTCAGGTTCTGTGAAGAGAGTTGTACTCGTAGCAAACGGTCAATTGTCTCCTTGTCATTTTGAGGAAGCGACAGAATGTTTAAGTTTGCAAGTGTGAAAAGGATATTACACGAAATGAGAAAGAAATTCAAGTGAGCTGTCTTGTAGAGAGTCTAACCAGATGAACCTAAGATGGTATTACTTGGAAATTGCGTTAATAGAATGGTTTTCGAAATAAGAAAGACAGGGTATTTGAAGTATCCTGTCTTTCTTTGGCTGTGTGATAAAAAGGATACCACACGAAATGAGAAAGAAATTCAAGTGAGCTGTCTTGTAGAGTGTCTAACCAGATGAACCTAAGATGTTATTACTTGGAAATTGCGTTAATAGAATTGTTTTCGAAATAAGAAAGACAGGGTATGTTAAGCACCCTGTCAAAACACGAAATGAGAAAGAGATTCAAGTGAGCTGTCTTGTAGAGAGTCTAACCAGATGTACCTAAACTGGTATTACTTGGAAATCGCGTAAATAGAATGGTTTTCGAAATAAGAAAGACAGGGTATGTGAAGCACCCTGTCTTTCTTTGGAAGTGTGATAAAAAGGATACCACACGAAATGAGAAAGAAATTCAAGTGAGCTGTCTTGTTGAGAGTCTAACCATTTTGGAAATCGCATTAATAAAGGGTTTTCCAACAAGAGGTGTTATTTTGAATCACCCGGTATTTCGGTAGCTGTCACTTTTGAAGCTTTTATTCTTTGACATTTGACAAGTAGTTTCTAGTATAGTAATTACTAATTACTAAACTAAAGCATTTTTGGGTCGTCGTGAAGCACCTTTTCGGACCGCAATACTGAAATTCTGAAGAATAAAACCCGTGCACGTCACCCAAGAACAACTGAGAATATTGCTGCTGTAGCCCAAAGTGTTGAAGAAAACCTAGGTTTGACCATTCCTCGTCGTTCTTTGGAATTGGGCATTCGACAAACGTCATTACACCGTATTTTGCATAAAGACTTGGGTCTTGAGGCTTATAAAGTTCAGTTAGCACATGAACTCAAGCCGGCCGATCATCAACAACGTCGTGTCTTTGCTGATTGGGTCCTTGAAGTGCATGAAAATGTTATCTCTCGAAGAGATGATCACAATTGCCCACAGAGATCTTGTGATTTAACACCTTGCGATATCTTCCTTAGAGGCCACGAGAAAGATAAGGTCTACGCCAACAGCCCAGCGTCGATTCAAGACTTTAAAGATAGAATTCGTGAGGCTATTGATGACATAGGGCAGCCACTTTGCGATTTGGTTATGAAAAATTTCATGAAAAGGATACGGTCCTGTAAGCTGGTCATGGTGGCCATTTGGCTGATGTTGTTTTTCATTCGATAATTTATCTCAAAAAATGAAATCTTGTTGGTTTTTCTTGTTGGTAGAATGGTTTTGAAGTAGGAATGACAGGGTGCTTCACATATTCTTTTCTTTATCATATTGGAGAACATTTAGGGAAACCGACTAAGATGTGTCTTGAAGATTTACAATCCATGGATTTCAGATTAAAATAAACATTAGTAAAGAAATAAGGATGGTGTCACAGTGACCGGAGTTCAAAGTTCTTATATCCATCTGATATTCATAGGAACTAGCTTTGCTATTAAGTCATTTCGTGGTCAAAGTGGAAACTTCAGGCGCTATTAGCCAACAAATCACTTAGAATTTAACTGTGTCTTCAAAATCATTGCAAACCTGTCTATCCTTCACCCTTACATTATTTGGTAATGGAAGATTCATATAGGAGAACATCCAGACTACCGGGTATATCCCATACAAAGCCAGACAATCTTTGGGTACCACCTTAGTATAGCAGTATCAGACTACATGTTACCGACTTTGGTGTTACATTGGAATTTTAAGGTCCTTACACCTGAAAGAGACAAGTGGTCAGATCAGACATGGTTGTGTTCTAATGTAGGTTGGAGAAAGAGATTGAGGAATATCGGATAGCCAGCCGGCGTTTATGGTCTAGTATTTCTATGAGATGAGGTCTGGTGTCATCATGGACTGCATTGTATGATGTATGATGATTGTGCTGCGTACATGGTCATGTGGGTCATGCATGGAACAAACGATCCGATAGTTTGGCTAATAGAGGAGCCTGGTGCGCGTTCTTAGGACTAGACCTATCTTTGGCATCCCGTGAGAATACACTATGGAAACAATTCGTTATTGTGTTGAATCGGAATTTGTCCAGCATTGTGGTAACTTATCTGGGCTAAGATAGTCCAAACGGTGCATTTCTCTGTCCAAGCGAAGATCACAAAAGTTGTTATCACTGAAAAGGGCGATATGTGACTACTTACTGGACACAATGGTTTTAGCTACCACCAATTTACTTTAGCTAATGTTGATACAGAACAGTGCAGATTTTGCAAACTGCATGATGAAACCTTTGAGCATTGTTGGCATCGTGAAGAGCTAAATGGCTCGGAAGGGCTTTAATGGCCCCTGGCGATGCAGTTGTTCTCTCATCAAACATAATAATTGGCTTCATACGTAACCAGAATCTGTTATGATCAAGTTTAGGGCTTCACATAAGATCTTATGTGTCGTGGTTTAAGCCTCATAATGGAGAGTAGTCAAAGTCTTAAATCCCCATGTGTGCTGGCAAAATTACAAAATCTGGTAGCTCTGCTATGTAAACTGATTGTGGTTGCAGCAATTGTTTTTATTGTAAAGAGACATTCATCCATTGTGTCGTCCGCTGTTATTCCTGAGGTTTGTTTTATTTTTCATTTATTTAATATAAAAATAATAAAAACAAAAGCAAAACCATATAAATTGTGTTTACATTTGTTGTAGTTGTTGTTGTTTCATATTATTTTGAGGAAGGCAATTGATCGCAAAGTGTAACCAGCAGCTACATACTCTTAAAAACAACAACAATGAGAGCACAAATGATATAAAATGAAAACATTGACTTTTTTGAAAGTGAACAACCTTTAGGACTGCCAGTGTGACAGACTGACTGCGAGTGTGAAAGAGCGAGAGAGTTAGTGCAACAAAGTGTACTGAGTAAGTTAGTTTATATGGTTGTTTGGTTAACTAACTGCCTGGTTACTTTTAATTTAAGAATATATATATATTTTTTTGGATTAACTTAAATTGGTTTGTTTGTTTACTTGTTTGTTGTCTTTTGCTGGGGGAGAATGCACAAATGAAATGTAGCAAGAAGTAAATGTACAAGTTCGGGTACTAACATTGCTAAGAGTACTTAATGTAGTTTACATATACATTTTTTAAGTACATTTATTTAATATTAAAGTTTATTGTAAATGCATTTTGATGTGTAGTTACACGCAGAAAAAAAATATAGTTGAACATTGTTACTGTAACCATTTCAAATTTGTGCATGGTTACTGTAACAATATCAAAATTTTTAACAATATTATAGTCACAGTAACAATATATATGATTGTGGTAACAATAATATGGTTAATTTACGATTCACATGAATATTTCAACCATATATATGGTTACAGTAACCATGTATATGTTTGTGACAACCATTTATATGATGAATGACTTACCATATTATGATGCTCTCATATCATAATCTGAGAACAACATATTATGATAAAATTATTCATCATATAAATGGTTGTCACAAACATATAAATGGTTACTGTAACCATATATATGGTTGAAATATTCATGTGGATCGTAAATTAACCATATTATTGTTACCACAATCATATATATTGTTACTGTGACTATAATATTGTTAAAAATTTTGATATTGTTACAGTAACCATGCACAAATTTGAAATGGTTACAGTAACAATGTTCAACTATATTTTTTTTCTGCGTGTAGTTGGTGTAAATAAATATTGGTTTTAGTTCATCACAAAAACATTTTATTTGAATACTCTACAAATATAAAATCAAGCTAAATTACATTCCAATTTGCCAATCGTCTAAATTACTTCACAATATTATTATTACAGATATATTACGAGGGCAGGTCATTAAGTCCGTGACTTTTTGTATGAAAAACAGGTTTAAAGATACAAAATTTTTCAACCTAGTGTCCTACACTTTATCCAATGTTTCTCCAATTTGTTTACCCCTTCCAAAAAAATAAGATTTTTCGAAGTCATCAAAATAGGTATTTTTTTGATTTCATCGTTAGAATCAAATCTATTTGCGTCAAGCCATTTCTTCAGAAACAAGAAATAGTCACTTGGGGCTAAATCCGGCCACAATGAAATTCCACTAAAACCACTGAAAGCATACTGCTTAATAGGTACACGAAATTCACTTTATTTCTATTTTCTCCTCAAGTCACGCGGTAGTCTGCTATCAATGGCTGTCTAACACACTCATATTTTGAAAGGAGTCAACAGACAGTTGCCTGTTGACAGGAGCAGTGTTGCCATTATTGACGTATTAACAAATGAACTTGACCAAAATTAAATTTACTTTCAAAATCTGTAAAAAATATCACCAATGACCCGCATAATTGGTCCATACTTCTTTGAAAACGAGGTTTGGTGAAGCCTTCTCCGTCAGTGGTGAGCGCTACAGATCAATGTTAATAAATTTCTCTGAACCGAGATTAAGCCCTAAGATCGTGGATAACATGTGGTTCCAGCTCTTAAAATAAATACATAGAAGGGAAGGAGAGAGAAATGTCAATAAAAACAAAATTTTACATCCTCATGAATTAAGTTTGTTCTAGTTCAGTTCTAGTTCAGTTTTAGTTCAGTTCTAGTTCAGTTCTAGTACAGTTCTAGTTCTGTTCTATTTCTGTTCTAGTTCTGTTCTAGTTCTGTTCTAGTTCTGTTCTAGTTCTGTTCTAGTTCTGTTCTAGTTCTGTTCTAGTTCTGTTCTAGTTCTGTTCTAGTTCTGTTCTAGTTCTGTTCTAGTTCTGTTCTAGTTCTGTTCTAGTTCTGTTCTAGTTCTGTTCTAGTTCTGTTCTAGTTCTAGTTCTAGTTCTGTTCTAGTTCTAGTTCTGTTCTAGTTCTGTTCTAGTTCTGTTCTAGTTCTGTTCTAGTTCTGTTCTAGTTCTGTTCTAGTTCTGTTCTAGTTCTGTTCTAGTTCTGTTCTAGTTCTGTTCTAGTTCTGTTCTAGTTCTGTTCTAGTTCTGTTCTAGTTCTGTTCTAGTTCTGTTCTAGTTCTGTTCTAGTTCTGTTCTAGTTCTGTTCTAGTTCTGTTCTAGTTCTGTTCTAGTTCTGTTCTAGTTCTGTTCTAGTTCTGTTCTAGTTCTGTTCTAGTTCTGTTCTAGTTCTGTTCTAGTTCTGTTCTAGTTCTGTTCTAGTTCTGTTCTAGTTCTGTTCTAGTTCTGTTCTAGTTCTAGTTCTAGTTCTGTTCTAGTTCTAGTTCTGTTCTAGTTCTGTTCTAGTTCTGTTCTAGTTCTGTTCTAGTTCTGTTCTAGTTCTGTTCTAGTTCTGTTCTAGTTCTGTTCTAGTTCTGTTCTAGTTCTGTTCTAGTTCTGTTCTAGTTCTGTTCTAGTTCTGTTCTAGTTCTGTTCTAGTTCTGTTCTAGTTCTGTTCTAGTTCTGTTCTAGTTCTGTTCTAGTTCTGTTCTAGTTCTGTTCTAGTTCTGTTCTAGTTCTGTTCTAGTTCTGTTCTAGTTCTGTTCTAGTTCTGTTCTAGTTCAGTTCTAGTTCTGTTCTAGTTCTGTTCTAGTTCTGTTCTAGTTCTGTTCTGTTCTAGTTCTGTTCTAGTTCTGTTCTAGTTCTGTTCTAGTTCTGTTCTAGTTCTGTTCTAGTTCTGTTCTGTTCTAGTTCTGTTCTAGTTCTGTTCTAGTTCTGTTCTGTTCTAGTTCTGTTCTAGTTCTGTTCTAGTTCTGTTCTAGTTCTGTTCTAGTTCTGTTCTAGTTCTGTTCTAGTTCTGTTCTAGTTCTGTTCTAGTTCTGTTCTAGTTCTGTTCTAGTTCTGTTCTAGTTCTGTTCTAGTTCTGTTCTAGTTCTGTTCTAGTTCTGTTCTAGTTCTGTTCTAGTTCTGTTCTAGTTCTGTTCTAGTTCTGTTCTAGTTCTGTTCTAGTTCTGTTCTAGTTCTGTTCTAGTTCTGTTCTAGTTCTGTTCTAGTTCTGTTCTAGTTCTGTTCTAGTTCTGTTCTAGTTCTGTTCTAGTTCTGTTCTAGTTCTGTTCTAGTTCTGTTCTAGTTCTGTTCTAGTTCTGTTCTAGTTCTGTTCTAGTTCTGTTCTAGTTCTGTTCTAGTTCTGTTCTAGTTCTGTTCTAGTTCTGTTCTAGTTCTGTTCTAGTTCTGTTCTAGTTCTGTTCTAGTTCTGTTCTAGTTCTGTTCTAGTTCTGTTCTAGTTCTGTTCTAGTTCTGTTCTAGTTCTGTTCTAGTTCTGTTCTAGTTCTGTTCTAGTTCTGTTCTAGTTCTGTTCTAGTTCTGTTCTAGTTCTGTTCTAGTTCTGTTCTAGTTCTGTTCTAGTTCTGTTCTAGTTCTGTTCTAGTTCTGTTCTAGTTCTGTTCTAGTTCAGTTCTAGTTCTGTTCTAGTTCTGTTCTAGTTCTGTTCTAGTTCTGTTCTGTTCTAGTTCTGTTCTAGTTCTGTTCTAGTTCTGTTCTAGTTCTGTTCTAGTTCTGTTCTAGTTCTGTTCTAGTTCTGTTCTAGTTCTGTTCTAGTTCTGTTCTAGTTCTGTTCTAGTTCTGTTCTAGTTCTGTTCTAGTTCTGTTCTAGTTCTGTTCTAGTTCTGTTCTAGTTCTGTTCTAGTTCTGTTCTAGTTCTGTTCTAGTTCTGTTCTAGTTCTGTTCTAGTTCTGTTCTAGTTCTGTTCTAGTTCTGTTCTAGTTCTGTTCTAGTTCTGTTCTAGTTCTGTTCTAGTTCTGTTCTAGTTCTGTTCTAGTTCTGTTCTAGTTCTGTTCTAGTTCTGTTCTAGTTCTGTTCTAGTTCTGTTCTAGTTCTGTTCTAGTTCTGTTCTAGTTCTGTTCTAGTTCTGTTCTAGTTCTGTTCTAGTTCTGTTCTAGTTCTGTTCTAGTTCTGTTCTAGTTCTGTTCTAGTTCTGTTCTAGTTCTGTTCTAGTTCTGTTCTAGTTCTGTTCTAGTTCTGTTCTAGTTCTGTTCTAGTTCTGTTCTGTTCTAGTTCTGTTCTAGTTCTGTTCTAGTTCTGTTCTAGTTCTGTTCTAGTTCTGTTCTAGTTCTGTTCTAGTTCTGTTCTAGTTCTGTTCTAGTTCTGTTCTAGTTCTGTTCTAGTTCTGTTCTAGTTCTGTTCTAGTTCTGTTCTAGTTCTGTTCTAGTTCTGTTCTAGTTCTGTTCTAGTTCTGTTCTAGTTCTGTTCTAGTTCTGTTCTAGTTCTGTTCTAGTTCTGTTCTAGTTCTGTTCTAGTTCTGTTCTAGTTCTGTTCTAGTTCTGTTCTAGTTCTGTTCTAGTTCTGTTCTAGTTCTGTTCTAGTTCTGTTCTAGTTCTGTTCTAGTTCTGTTCTAGTTCTGTTCTAGTTCTGTTCTAGTTCTGTTCTAGTTCTGTTCTAGTTCTGTTCTAGTTCAGTTCTAGTTCAGTTCTAGTTCAGTTCTAGTTCAGTTCTAGTTCAGTTCTAGTTCAGTTCTAGTTCAGTTCTAGTTCAGTTCTAGTTCAGTTCTAGTTCAGTTCTAGTTCAGTTCTAGTTCAGTTCTAGTTCAGTTCTTGTTCAGTTCTTGTTCAGTTCTTGTTCTGTTCTAGTTCTGTTCTAGTTTTTTTAAACTCATTGTCAGTTCCTAATACCTGTAATGAACTTAATTACCGTCATTTTCCATCGATTGTTATAAAACGATCAACTTGAAATCAACAGCAAATATAAAATGTACTAGACAATTGTACTGTACAAGTATAATTTCTGTGCTACACAACAGATTATAGGCAGGTCACACGGCATGTATTGAATGTGTTTTGTGACATGTATTGGGACATTTTTCCACATGTAAACATATACATACCGTGTGATCCATATGAAACTTTGTGTATGAAAAATACATGTGTATGCCTTATGACATTTTAGGCAATTAGAGCATGCTATATTTTCGTGTGTTTAGCATGTGTATTTTGAAATACAACACTGTGTGAGAGCAAAATAAAAAAGAATACAGAAAAATCATAACAAAATGTTTCATTGCATTAAATATATTTATTGTGATTTAAAAATGTTTTAAAAAATATATTGTTAAAAACATCAAATTGACATACACATGGAACTCCATATGTATCGAATACATGTCCCAATACATATGGAATACATGACGTGTGATCCCCCTTTTAGGAAGACTGAGCTGAAGATTGCCGATTTTTTTTTTACTTATAAAAAATATGCCCCCTAGAATCACAATAAATAAATAAATACATACAACACTACAACAAAAGATGCGTGTGTGTTTGCCTCAAGAACGATACGAATGAGTCTTTTTTTAACAACATTCAGTCTTACAATCGTGATTATAACAAGATCGTGAGGTTTAATTTTTGCCGTCATATGTGGACGGGGTAATGTTAAATGAATCAGTAGAGACAACGGACCAACAGCAGCAGCATCAGCATCACTCACCACCACTCTCAATACAAACCAAAACTACTTGCATCATTTAGCTATTAAACTCTTTGTTGTTGATTTCTTCTACACAATTACATGTTTGTTACATTGTTGTATTGTAATTGATTTAGGTTTTTATAAACCAAAAAAAAAACAGAATTTTAAATGCGACAAAAACTGGAGTAATGGCTACAAAAGATTATGGTTTCTTAAGTGGAAACATTGTTGTAAATTGCTGTGTATTGCTCAAGAATGAGACAGTATACACAAAGTGGCTACACAACTGAAAGCAAACATTTTGAAATAGAGTCATAGTCATACAACATACGTTTAATTTCCTGTAAATGTCAGAAAATTAAATGTTTCAATTGAAAAGTATTTTTAATGAATTTATGGTGGACTCATTAATTAAATTTGTTGCAATATGTTATTTAGGAATTTAAGTCTTTATTAAATATAGTTTTAAACAAATTGAAAGAGTTTAAGTGTGATTTATAAAGAACGATCCTGTGACTCTCCCAAAAGAGGTTTCATTTGTAATTTGCGAGTTTTCAAGTTGTTCTTAAAGGAACCGTAATGGCAATTTCTGTAAATTGGCTGCTAGAACATTTAAATGTTTAAATTGTGAGTTCTGCATGGAGATTACGGCTCTTACTACTAAATAAGTTAATATTTTCATAGAGAGGTAGGATGATTGCCTTAACAGTTCAATATGTGTGATTATCATTAGAACTGTGAAATCAAGGATGGTACAGTCAATGACAGACCAGAAGGCTTTTAGCTTTCGTACGGTCGATAAGAGAGTAGAATGCATTTAGCTTTTGTGCTATATTCCGTCAGAACGACTATTGTATATCACGTGAGGTGTGTGCTATAGGCGGTGAGAGATGGATCCAGCAGCACATGCTTCTGCATATTCTAGATGTTTCCAGTACCAGGGGAACTCCAACTGTTTGATGCTGAAGTTTAGATGTCTCTATTGATGACATCGCAAGACAAACATAACATTGCTGTATACATCAGAAACTTGCGTTTCCTCATGAGAGATTTCTTTTGGAACAACCTAATCCACCATTTATCGACAAATCTTTTCGAAGCTAACGAGCATGGTGCATCTTCAGCTGTGTGATATTGAGGATAGTTATCTTCATGGAATTGTTTGAAATATGTGAAAGGTATCCTACAATTGCTGATTCTATTCTTCAAATCTGCCCTAGATGCTGTCATCTAATATATTCTGCAGATAATTCTAAATGTTCAAGAAGATGTTTCCAGACTTGCCGGGACTCTAACATTCATGGTGTTTATATGTCTCCTTTGATTACTTGAACGGCAGATGCTTTATCTCCTTGTTTGTTCTCTAATTATTTGACTGTAATTATAAATTAGTTTGGAGTATCCAAATTGAACATTGAACGATCAATCGTTGTAAAGATAATCAGGATATTGGCTCCCTAATTACGTGATGTGGAAGGTTAGAAGTCTAATTCGATGGCAATTAATATACATAGATGATATTTTCTAATAGATTCTGCACATGATTCTGTGTGTTCTGCTCTTACTCAAGAAGGAGTTAACAATCTCGGGGGATTTTAACTACTTGATGTTTAGATGCCTCCTTTGTTGGGATCCCAGGACAAATATGAGATTATGTTCCCTGAATGGAAGGCCCTTCATCTCCACATGTGTTCTGAAATTATTTGTAAAGTAATCAACATGGTTGCTATTTAACTGCATGATGTTGAAGGATAGAAGTCTAATTCGATGGCAATCCATATAGATGCTATTATCTAGGCAGGATCTAGCCCATGTTTTTGTGTGTTCAGCTCCTACTAAAGAAGTGGGTTTCAATCTCAGGAAATTCTAATTCTGCTTGATGTTTAGATGTCTCCTTTGATGACATCCCAGAAAAATCTGTGATTATATGTCCTGAATGGAAGGTCGTTGTTTACCCCATTTGACGGTCTTTATAAATATGTTTAAGGTAGAGGTTAGAAGTCGAATACGATGGCTATCCATCCATGCTATAATCTAATAGAACCTTCACATGATTCTGTGTATTCAGCTGCTACTGAATAAGGTGTTTAAAGTCTCGGGGTATTCTAACAGCTTGATGTTTAGATGGCTCCTCATTAACATGGTGGCTTTTTAACTGCGTGAGGTTGAAGTTTGGAAGACTCCTTCGCTGGAATTCGGCGAGAAACTGAACCGAAGAACCTTCACTTCACAGCTTTTATTTTGAAACATAGCCAAAAGATCTACTCATCTCTTGAGAGCCAAGAACAAATCAAGCCAATATTGAATACTCTGTTCCAAAGTGAAGCGTATCCCAGAGACAACGTTTTACATTGATGGAAATAAAGCGGGAGATCCAAATCTTCCCAAACTCTTCTTTCTAAATAGTTTTTAACAGGTATTGCAACTGAATGTTGACATGAGTGTCTGACCGCATGAGTGTCTGGCCGCATATTCTGGGCGTTTTTCTAATCAGTTGCGTTCGGTACAGGTTCCCTGTGCTGGTCTGAACAGATTTCAGCAGCTCATAATAGATATGAGCCTTTTGCTTCCACCAAATACAGAGAATTACTTTAGCGCCATGGATATTTGGCTTTGGTGTCGATTCAGCTGGTTTGCCGGACTTCATATACGATCTATAATGCTTCAAGTTATCGTAATGCATCCATTTTTCATCACAAGTAATGATTCGGTGCAAAAATTATTTTCTTTTATACCGTTCAAGCAGCATTTCAGACATGCAAAATCGTCTTTTATAAGGTCTCTCGGTTTCAATTCATATGATACCCAATTTCCCTGCTTTTGGATGAATCATGCTCTTACTAGCCTTCCTATCGGAAAAATGGTGTCGTTCCATACACCGTTTTGGCGAAAGTAAAGTGGTGGCTCTAGATATTTCTAAAGCGTTTGATAGAGTATGGCATGGTGCGCTTTTAGCAAAACTTATTGCTTTTGGTGTCGGTAATAACTTCTCTCGATTTATATCGAGCTTTCTCAGAGATCGCACTATACGAGTTGTTATAGATGGAATCTCATCAAACGAGTTCAAGATCAATTTAGGGGTACCGCAAGGCTCCGTCCTTTCTCCTACTCTATTTCTTATCTTTATAAACGACCTTCTATGTCAAACTTCCAACCCTATCTATTCTTTTGCAGATGACAGCAACATTTGCCATTCATATTCATTCAACTATAGGCCAAGCCTTTCGGAGATTGGGGCAATGAGGCAAAACATGAATGATACGCTTAACCAAGATCTTATGATAATCTCTAAATGGGGTTGTGCGAATAGAGTCGATTTCAATGCACGCAAGACTCAATGTTGTATGTTGACACACAAACGCACAACAGATCATGTTGCTCCATCTGTTTCTATGGGTGGTATAAATATTAAGGAATCAGAAGCTCTTGATGTTCTAGGCATGAGTATTCAGTGCGATGTCCGCTGGACAAAACACATTTTTCGAGTGTCGAAAGAAGCATTTAAGTGCCTCGGTTTTCTAAAACGGTGTAAGACATATTTCACTTCATCTGATCTCCTTACTATTTACACCACTTATATCCGACCGAAAATGGAATACAACTCTCATGTGTGGGCCGGTGCTTCGAAGTCTATTTTGGAGTTACTCGACCGCGTACAGGAGAGGGCGAAGGTGCTCATCGGTGACAGTAGGGTATCCAGCTCTATTGACCCACTGGAACATCGACGCAATGTGGGTTGTGTTTCACTGTTCTACCGATACTACAATGGTATGTGTTCTGCTGAAATTAGGGAACTTGTTCCCGAAACCCGTAGTTTTTTTCGCAACACACGTTCTTCGGCAAGGGCTCACCAATTCGTTGTCGACTGGACAGTGGATCGCACAACACATTACAGGGAAAATTCGTTCTTTAGCCGTACTGTCCGTATGTGGAATAAGCTTCCTCCTGAAGTCTTTCCTGTCACTTTCAATATAGGAAAATTCAAATCAAATGTCCACAAACACTACTCCCTCTATCCTCCCTCCCATAACCTATTTTCCTAGTTCCAACACAATGCTTTGCATGAGTAGGGGTCATCCCCTGAGTGCTGGTCAAAGAAAAAAAAAAAAAAAAAAAAAAAAAAAATCACCACTTCTAAACCGAACAAACCATTTCCCGCACGTTGAAGAATCTCTCGCACGTTGACTAATCGGTGTGCTTCAGCAACACTTTTTTCAAATTAAAGAAGTACAGCAAAACTTCCCGCATATGACGATTCGTTGGTAGAAAACTCGAAATTTTCGAAGCAAAAAATCTATACTATAATAATCAATAACTAAGTGAGAATAAACGACAGATATGTTTCCTTCAAAATGACATATAAGTAATTAAAAACAAAAACCGCCTTCTAAAGATATGCCATCTATTGTAAATCTTGCATTTTTAAATCATACACCCAATAAAATTACAAAATAAGTTTTAGCTAGACAAATTCAGTTTTAGCTTGTAACTTGACAAGCCTTAGAATAGCTTGACAATCAAGCTCATTCAAGGCAGTATTGCAACTCTAGTGTGTAAACTAGGACAATTATATACATTTTTACTAGATATTATGTATATTTAACTTTCTTCTCTAACCTATTGTCCATTTTCAATCTTATATTTACAGATATTTTTCTACTTTCCCCTTAGTGACAGCCATATAAAACGGATACTAAAGAAATTTCGTTAAAATATAAGGTAAGTCTCTCTTGTAATATCCTTTTAAAAAAATCACCCATAGATATAACAACTTTTAAAAGCAAAAACAAAAAAAAGTAATGCCAACTAAACAAACACAACCAATGAACCGACCAACAATATACTAAAATTCTTGACATCAATCGCAAAAAATACGGTCACATTCTATAGTATTATTTTTATTTAAGAACAACAGAGGAAAAAAATAGAAGCAAATAAATAATTTTTTACAGCTGGCAATACTAAGATTTTACAACTAGCAAACAATATGGTGGACTCTCATTGCAGGCTGCTCTCTCGCAAGCAAACAAACAAATAAACAACCCAACAAACATGGTTAGTTTGTCATGAGGGGGTTTTCTATTAACTTTTTTTTTGTATTTTTGTATTTTTCTTGTTTTTTTTTTTTTTCTTTTGGCATGTTGTTATTGCAAAAACTACAATATTAAGTACAAAGTAAATGTAAGAAAAAAGCTCTTCAGTCATCAGCTGCTGCGCGTAGAGAGAACATCAGATTTCGTGTATACAAAGTGTATGTTTGTGTGCGTGTGTGTGTAAATGAAATGAAAATATAGTAGAAAAATAACAGCAGCAACAACAAGAAACGTAATAATACGAGTACTACTAAAATACAACTGAGTGCATTAAGAAGAAAACTCAATTCAGTTGTCATTTCTTATTATTATTGTTAAACAAAACAAAATTTCTTTTTTGCCATATAGAAAAGGTACAAAGGAAAATAATATATATCTATAATAAAAATTCAAAAAGAATTAAATAAAATTTGCAAATTTGTAATTAAACAAATAAAAGTTTGAAAAATGTGTGAACGTTTTACGGGCTGCATATAAAATTTTTTTTTTAAGTGTAACGTGACCTTAATTGTTAAAATGTTGCAAAACGTGCTTTTTGTTGTAATCATATAAAACAAATATGTACCTAACTAAACTAGGTAAAAAACCAAGTTCTTTAAATTTAAATATTCTTCTAATAAAATAATAATAATAAATTCAACAAAAAGCAAACAAACCAAACGTAGGTCTTATTTAAAAGCATCATAATAAAAATAAATAAATAAATAATGTTAATTACTTTTATATGAGAAAAAAAAAAAAAAACTCATGCCTGTGAGTCTGTGTGTGCGTGTGAATGAGTTGGTGTAAAGGTGTATGAATTTGAATTTTGCTAAATTTCAAAAATTTTATTAACACTTTTTTGAAAATATGAAAATTTTTTTTAAAAATTTTCTTAAATTTTAAGATTTTTTTTTAAATGTTTTTTTTTTTTTTGAGGTCATAAACCATGAAATTCAAGTACATATACACAAGAGAATAAGAAAAAAAGAACACAATAATAACAAGATGAGATGAACGTGTATGAGAAGGCTAATGATGAGAACGAAGACTAGTTTTAGTAGTAAAGGGTGATTTTTTTATAGAGGCGGAGAATTATTTTTTTTTTGCTTATGCCATACCACCATGCCATGCATTGTGTTGGAACTAGGCAAATAGGTTATTGCAGAGAGGATAGAGGGAGTTGTGTTTGTGGATATCTAATTTGAATTTTCCTATATTGAAAGAGATAGGGAAGACTTCAGCTGGAAGCTTATTCCACATACGGACAGTACGGCTAAAGAACGACAATGAATTGATGAGCCCTTGCCGAAGAACGTGTATTGTGTAAAAAAACTATTGGTTTCGGGAACAAGTTCAAGCATATTCCATTGCAGTAACGGTAGAACAGTGAAACACAAACCACATTGTGACAATGTTCCACTGGATACCCTACTATCACCAATAAGCACTTTTGTCCTCTCCTGTACTCAACCGCGTACTCCAAAATAGACTTCGAAGCACCGGCCTAAACATGAGAGTTGTATTCCATTTTGAGTGGGATATAAGTGGTGTAAATAGTAAGGTGATCAAGAATTGCTGCATTTGGAGCGATGATAATCCTCAAGTCATTGTCGAAATACTATTACATCCAGAAAAACTAAAAGTTTGGTGTGCTTTATGGAACGGTGGAATCATTGGTCCATATCTCTTCACAGAGAACGTTACAGTCAACGGTGAGCGGTATAGAGACAGGATTACTAACATTTTCGTGGCTCAATTGGAAGGCATTAGTATTGACTTCCAATTAGATTGTGCGATACAATCTTTTTACTGTGAAAAACGTTTGACGAAAGAATAATTTCAAGAAGTGCACCTGTTACTGGTCTTTTCGTGAGGGTGTTGCGGCTTAATTGGTTAGCGCGTTTGATCATTAAGCATGATATAGTATTTGCGACCTGGGTTCGATTCCCAGCCGCTGCCAATCAACAACATCAGTTTATGATAATTTTTAGTTTACTAATAACTAGCATTCAAACTCCGCTGATATAATTGCTATAAAATAGCTTGCGCTAATGCGCCTACTCGCAATCAGAGCCGCTGCAATCTGTACTAATAACAAACATAACGCACAATTACAGAGATATCAAACAAACAGCTTTTCTCCTACTTTCACCACCTTTCCTTCTCAAATCCTAACCCCTTTGCAAAGAAAGTAACATAATAAATAAAGAGTGTCTCAGTAGGAGTGCACTTTTTAAATTTTTGAAAACTTATTACAAAAATTTCGAAATTCGAAAAAAGTAATCTTCACCGATGAAGCGCATTACCATCTAAATGGCTTCATGAATACATAAAATTGTCGAATTTGGAGCTCAGGAAATCCTCATGCAAACCATGAGAAACGAATGCACCCACAACGAGCAACTACTGTCTGGTGCGCATTTTGGTCAGGCGGCATAATTGAGCATTACTTTGTTTAAGATGAGGACGAAATTGCAGTGACTGTGCACGGCATTTGTTACAGGAACATGATAATGGAGTTCTTGGGGCCTCAACTGAATGGCAGGGATGTAACAATCGATTTATTGCAGCAACAAATTATCTCAAGAAATTCTGATGTCAACTGGCCACCAAGATCATGCGATTTAACAACGTGCGATTTGTTTCTTTGGTGTTTTGTGAAAATCTCGGGTTTATGCGAATAAACCAGAAACAATTCCTCAGCTCAACTCCGAGATTTAACGCTTCATCGGTGAGATACAGCCACATCTCTGTGAAAAAGTCATGGAAAATGTCATGAAAAGAGTAATGGCCTGTCATCATTATTCCATACTTAATCGAAACATGTCTTCTTTACAATCCAATAAAAAAATCACAACTATCTCAAAAAATGCGGATTTTTATTTTAAAATTAAAAATTGCATTCTTACTGAGACATTGAGTTGTTCTTCTCTTAAAAAAAGTCCCAGGACTATGCAGATTAACCAGAAACGATAAGGCACTAGGAAGCGAATATTCGACGCGTTATTGACAAAATACAGCCGGATTTACTGCGAAGGGTGTGTGATAATTGGACCTTCAGGTTACGCCATGTACGCGCTAACAGCACAATTACAAAGCAACCACATGTTCGAAATCATATTTAAATATTAATGGCATAAAATTGTCTGGACATTAAAACATTTTCTCTGTTTTATTTCAATTTAAAGTTCCCCGCCTCTAAAAAAAAAAACACCCTTTAGAAGCAGAAGCAGCACCAGAAATAGTAGTAGTAGCACCACATTTTATTTAGCAAACAAATAGCAATAACAATTACTAGATAGAGAACAACTAAATCGAAACAGTGATGCCCATTTGAAGTTTTATTATAAAACCACCACTTTTAATTGAAATTGGGAACATTATACATGATATTGAGAAAACTCCAAATGAAATGGAGAATTTCCATTTTAAATGGAAAAAATTTAAAATGAAATTGGAAATTCGATTTAAAATTGAGAAAATTCCAAATGAAATTGAGAATTTCAACTTTAAATTGAAAAAATTCTATTTGGAATTGAGAATTTCAACTTTAAATTGAGATAATTTCAAATGAAATTGAGAATTTTTTTGTTAAATTTGAGAAAATTCCAAATGAATTGGAAAATTTCAACTTTAAATTGAGAAAATTCCAAATGAAATTGAGATTTTTTTTTTTAAATTGAGAAAATTCCAAATGAATTTGAAAATTTCTATATGAAATTTCGAGAATTTCAATTTCATTTGAAATTTTATCAATTAAAAATTTATATTCTCAATATCATTTGGAAATTTCCCAATTTAAAAAAGAAATTCAGAATTTCATTTGGAATTTTCCCAATTTCAATGAAAAATTGTGTAAAGTTTAAGAAAATTCGAAAGATTTGTAGTTCTATTTGATTTAAAAACAATTTTTGGTATGAAGGGACTATTTTATGTATTTATTTGGTTTATAAATAGATTTTTGTCTTTAGAGGCCGTTACAATCAAAACAATAATGCAAAATTTCAAAGTAAATGGAAATTTCGAAAGTTTGAAAGTTATATTTTTATCTTTATTTTATAATTCTAAAGACTAACCCCCATATGCATAACAAATTTTAAATTTATCAAAGGTTTATAAAACAAATTTTTTTATGGAAATTTTTGTTTATAATCCTTTTATAAATTTAAAATTTTTGTATGCATATGGGTTAAGAATAAAATAAAGTTTTTATTATTTTAAAGATTTAAAAGTACTTTAGAAATGTTAGAAATCTTTTGCTGGCTTAAATTAAATCCATTTTTCTATTCCTAAGCTTTTATTTATAAAAAAACACCTTATTGGCATCACTAAAACCTACTAAACAAGACCAAGCGAACAAGAACAACAACAACAACCCCACCAACAAGAAAACAAAAACAAACAACTCACTCAACACACAACCCAACCAAAGCAAACCAAACCAGCCAGTCAGCTAAAATAATCACACAAAAAACAAATCTTATTGGACAGAAAAAAAACAAAAATCGTTTTAATTAATTTCTTTGCCATTTTCATAAATAATTTTGACAATTATATTTATTAACATTAAAATAAACATTATTTTTTTTGTTGTTCTTCATGTTTTCATTTCTATCTGTCTCTGCCTTTTACTAACCCCCCCCCCTCCCCCACCACATACATACGTTTTCATAACATTATATTTTGTGTGTGTGTGTGTGTGTGTTAGTGTCTCTTTTCAAACAGCATTGCCAGCTTGAAAATACATATTGCACAAAATTTTGGGGATGTATAAAGAATTTTTGTGTTAAACAAAAAAATAAAGAAGCTTTTTTAAGATTTCGTTATGCAGTTTAGTTTCAGTGAGAAAGAGATAGTGAGAGAGAGAGAGTTACTTATAGGTGTAAATTTCCATAGAGCGAGAGAGTGTGTAGCATGTGTAAATTACACTGTTTTTGTGTTTGTGCTAAAAACCAAATCCGAGAGGTCAAGTGAATTTGTATACAAATGCTAACCAAAATCAAAAAGAGTTACCAGATTTTTTTTTTTTAATATGTATTGCAATGTTTATAGAGATGGGATATTTTTCTATAAATTTGCTTTAGTTGTAATGAAATTTAAACATGTTTGTTTAGCAGACCAAATCATTAAAATATAATACCAAGTTTTTAGATGTTTTTTTAATTATTACGAAGTATAATGATAGATTTAAAAAAATATTAAATAAATTTCTAGCACATTTAAAAAATTTAAACATATTCTTGTACAATAATTATACTCTTCACCATGAGTGGCAATATAGAGGGTGGCACATCATGAGCTATATGGTTTATAACTTTTTTTTATTTATACGATTATTAATAATTTTCTTTTTAAATACATTTTTTGGGAATATTTTTTTCGATTAGCTTTGAAAATTGATACCATGTCTTTATGCTTCGCACACACGTGCTCTTTTTAACTGTATTTTCCATAACATTTCGGGTGTAATGGCCATGATTTCATTTCGAATGTTGATTTTTAGTTGGGGAGTGGTTTTTGTCTTGTTAACATACACTCTTTCTTTCAAATATACCCAACGAAAACTGTCAGGAGCTGTTAAATCCGGTGAACGTGGAGGCGCGAAATAATGCGTTCGCCGAATAGGTCCCTTACCAAAGCCATTGAGACACTTGCAGTATATGTTGTGGCTCCATCTTGTTGAAACCACAAGTTTGTATGGCTTTCCACAACTGGCCTAACAAAATTTCCCAACATCATCCGATATGCATCAACGTTGACAGAGATTGAAGTACCAAAGTCACTTTCTAAAAAATATGGCCCATTTGTTGGAAGATCTTCCCTGGGGAAAAAACTTCCGGTTGATACAGCTGTTGACCGATTTGGAATCGGGTCGTTCCGGAGCGTAGATCCCATTGTCATGGGAACACTTAAGTGGTTATAATAATAGTTGACATAGGAAATGGACTTAATCGCTCATTAACAAATTGTGAATAAAGTCTGGATTTTCCTATGCTTTTTTTCACGAAACGAATGGCATAGTCAAGCCGTTGCTGGTAGTCGATCGTCTTCAATTCTTGCACAAGTTAAACTTTATATGGGAACCAGTCTAATGTACTCCAAATTCTCTGCAACGACCGCTGTGATAGCCCAAGTTGTGTCGAACGTCTCCTTGTTAATGTTGTGGGATTAAGCTGTAAGCTCTTTCGTACACCTTCAATATTTTGAGCAGTGTTCACGGTAGGTGGTCTTCCGGTACCAGGAAGGGTTCTTCTTACACGAAATTGTCCAATCAAATGGATTATTAATTAATTTGTGGCTTCAATGCGCGCCGACAATGGATTGTTGGTTTAAAAAATAAAATTCCATTGTTTTTGTTCGTTGTTCGATTGCATAGTTCTTCATTATTAGTTTTCCAAGTTTTCTTTACAAAATGCTGAAGAAAAAACAAAGAAAAAATAATAATTGATAGATTTATAAACACCTTGTATAGGACTGTCATTCCACTTGTAATTTCCACATTATTCATTTTCATTTTACTAAACATTTTTCATAAGGAACTTAATTTTCTAATAAATGGCAATACTGGCTACTCTAGTTAATATTTTAGTTTGTTTCTCTCTTTTTCTCTCTCTCTTGGAATTACTAGCATATCAAAGGTGGGAAATAAAATTGAAAAATATAAAAAATAACAGAAAACTAGAAAAACATGTGCTTCATTATAGTTTGTTGATTAATGAGCGAGCCAATTAAACGAGAACATAGAAAAAATTGTAGTTAAAATAAAAACAATAATAAACAAGCTTTTTTTTAATATTAATTACATATACACATCCATACTAATACACTGTCATACATACACTCAGCAAAAAAAGCTCTCATTTAATTTAAACATTACTAGAGAGAGCGATAGAGAGAGAGAGAACTAGCTAATTTTGGCCAAAATGAATGAGAGCATGATAAAATCAGTTTTAAAATGCAATTTTAACCGGAACAGTTTTTTTTCTTCTTTTGTTTTCTAAATTAAAAGAAAATTAATTAGAAATTTAAGAGAACTACAATATAGGTATATAATTTTTTCTAAGTGAGGTCATTGCTTTTGCTAGTAAACAGTATTTTTTCTCTATTTTTATAAAGAATTTTAAGTTGTTTAAATTCTATTCTATGTATTATTTATTAATTTTAGTTTCATTTTCTTTAGAGCTACATATTATCTATTTTTTTTTATTTTGTTATTGTTTTTTAATTTAAATTTTCATTTTTGTTTGTGTAGTATGTATTTGATTGTGCGATAATGTTGTGTGTGAGTCTTTATCTAAACATAGGAAGAACCTTGTATAATAATTTATACTATTTATTAGCTACGGTAATGATAATAGTAATAATAACACATGCTTTCGTCGTAGTAGATTAGATGTATGATGAAGAACGTTTTGCCTAGAATGGAATTTACTTAGATGGTAGATGATTTGAAAATGAAATGCTTGATACTGTTAGTAAATATTTTAAAGATTTTAGGCCTCTAAGGAAGGATAAGCATGAGTAATTGTCATAAAAACAGTTAAAAATGCATTTTTGAAATACATATTCCTCATTTAAATTAATATGTACAATTTTATGACCTAAAAATGCAACCCTGTACATTACAAACATTCAGTACATAAAGTTGCAACACTGCATATGCATTAATGTATGTGTTACCCCCTGTCTATAATTGACAAATATTTATCATAACAATTAATGACGTTTGTTGTCAAGCCAAAGTTGTCTGAGCAAAAGCACTAACAATTTTGTCATAACGAAGCAATAATACTAATAAATTCCGAAAGACAATTTAAGAAAATCGTCAATTTTACAAAATGTTAATATTTTACATAAAATCGCTAATTTAAATTAGCGTTTTTTACTGAATTAGTTTTTCAAAATTCGCTTAAACAACGCTGGAAAAACCTATTTTGTTTTCCTTTAAACTTCGATTTAAAATAAATACCTACTATTATTTTATAATATTTTATAATTATCTAACTCTAATCTCTAATCTCTATTATTACTCCTCTCTAAAACAAAGTTGCGTTATTTGGTTTTTTTTTAATGATTTACTAGCAGAGAACAAAATTAAGGGGTCTACTTTAATTTTTGCGTTTATTTGTTCTCATTTTACACTTAAAATTGGATTTTTTTTATATCAAAAAGAGATTAATGGATGTGTAGGTTTAAAAGTTGAAAAGCATTGAAAAAATGTGAATAAACAAAACTCCCCAAGAAATACTCAAACAATTTCACAAAAAAAAAAAAAAAAAAAAAAAAAAACGCCAAAAAAATTGTTTTTTAACGCTTTTGACAAAAATTTTAAAATTTAATATAAAAAAATCACGAAAAAATAAAAACTGCAAAAATTTCAAAATAATCTTTTTATTTACAAAAACCGCTAATCTATCAAAAAAAAAAACGCCAATTTAAAAAATCTTTCATTTGATGAAAAATATCGTTAATTAAAAAATCAAAATTTTACAAAATAATCTTTTGTCTTACAAAAACTGCTTATTTAGCAAAGAAAACGCCAATTAAAAAAAATATCCCATTTCATGAAACTCTAATTTTTAAACAAAAATCTAAAATTTTGCAAAAAAAATCTCCCACTTCATGAAAAACGCCAATTTGAACAAAAATCTCTAATTTCGCTAAAACTAAAAATTTTCCAGAAAAAACGTAAATTTTACAAAGATGTAACAAATTTACATAAAATCGCAAAATATGTACCCTTAATTTTACACGTTAATTGTTTATTTCGCAAAAAAACGCTAATTCCAAAACAATGAAAAACGCTAACTTTAACAAAAACCACTCATTTCGCAACACTCAACAAAAATCGCTAAATACAAAGTACAAAAATCAATCATTTTACAAAAAATCTTTTATTTGATAAAAAATCTCGCAATTTTATAGAAATCACAAACATCTTCAATATTATTCTTTGAACATTTTATTACAAAAATTTAAAAAATGCAAATTTGGCCAAAATTAAAAAATTTAAAAAAAAATTAAAATTTAACAAAAAATCGCTAAGTTTATAAAAAAACGCTAATACAGTAAATATCTGTAATTCAAAAATAATCTCAAATTTGACAACAAATTTTCAATTTCAAACTATTTGACACGAATTTTCACATTTTATATAAAATCACTATTTAAAAAATCACTTATTTTACAGAAAAATCGCCAATTTGAAAAAAAAAAAAAAATCTTAAGAAATCCCCATTTTTACAAAAAAAAAAATCCGGTAGTCAATCATTGTTTATATCGTTAGTTTTCAAAATTCGCTAATTTCACAAAATCACCAATTTAAAAAAATCGCCAAGATTATAAAAAACGCTAATACACAAAACATCTGTAATTCAAAAATAATGGCAAAAATAATTGAAAAAATATGATCTGATTTTATCAAAAAAATTATATTTCAGAACTGACATGAACCTCTAATCTTACCAAAAATCACTAATTTTTAAAAAATCGCAATTTAAAAAACAAACACAATAATAACTAATTAAGCTAATCGCTAATTTAAAAAATCGCCAATTTGAAAAAAATCATAAAAAAGTCCCAATTTTAAAAAAATTTACAATATTACACAATTTGACAAACATGTTTACAATTTATATAAAATCGCTATTTCAGAAAACTAACAAAGAATTACTAATTTTACAAAAATAATTAATTTTCCAAAAAAATCGCCAATTTTTAAAAATCGCCAATTTGAAAAAAAAATATTTAAAAACTGTAATTATGTTGTAGTTTTTCAAAACTCGCGTATTTTATAAAAATCTCCAATTGAAAAGAAATCGCTAAGTTTATAAAAAACGCTAATATAAAATTTTTAATTCAAAAAAATTTAAAAAAAATCACCAATTTAAACCAAAAATCACAAAAATATTCTTAATTTAAAAAAAAGACAAAAATTTCGGTATTCATTATTTAGTTTTTCAAAATTAGCTTATTTCACAAAAAGCACCAGTTTAAAAAAATCGCCAAGTTTATAAAAAACGCTAATACACAAAAAATCTTTAATTCAAAAACAATTCAATTTCACACTATTTGACAATAATTTTAACATTTTATACAAAATCGATATTTCAAAAACACTAATTTAAAAAAAAGATAATCTCAGAAAAAGGCCACAAAAACTCATAATTTTACAAAAAACAAACACAATAATAACTCATTTTACTTATCACTAATTAAAAAAAATCACCAATTTAAATAAATCACAAGAAATTCCCATTTTAACAAAAAAAAAAAAAAAAAAAAACACAAATTTCGTAAGTTTTCAAAATTCGGTAATTTTACAAAAATCACCAATTAAAAAAAAAAAAGTCGACAAGTTTATAAAAAAAAACTCTAATACACAAAAATCTTAATATAAAAATAATCGCAAAAAAGTTTTTAATTTCACACTATTTGACAAAAATATTCACATTTTATATAAAGTCGCAATTTCAAAAATCACTAATTTAAAAAAAATCGATCATTTGTAAAAATCTCAAAAAAAGCCACAAAAACTCCTAATTTTACAAAAACAAACATGATAATAACTCATTTTTCTAATCACTAGTTTATAAAAATCGCCAATTTGAAAACTTCTCAAGAAATTCGAATTTTAACACAAATTGCGGTAGCCAAACATTGTTTTATATCGTTAGTTTTCAAAATTCGCTAATTTCACAAAAATCACCAATTTAAAAACATCGCTAAGGTTATAAAAAAACGCTAATACACAATTTTTCATTTTCACACTATTTGAAAAACATATCTCATTTTATAAAAAATCTCTATTTCAGAAAACTAATAAAAAAAATTACTAATTTTACAAAATTCAAAAATTTAAAAAAAAATCGCTAATTTGTAAAAATCGCCAATTAAAAAAATGCTTCAAAAACTTTAATAATTGTCGCAGTTATTAAAAATTCACTAATATGACAAAAAACAGCAATTTAAAAAAATCCGCTAAAATTACAAAAAACGTAAATTTAAAAAAAAAAATCGCCAATTTCACAAAAAAAAAAAAACGATATTAATGAGAATAGCAAATTCGACCAGAAATTTCCAATTTCACACATTTAAAAAAATGCAAATTTTAAAGGAAAATGAGCTATTTTGTTTTCTAAAAATCGCAAATTTGACAATAAATTTTAAATTTTACACAACTTGACAAACATGTCCACACTTTATATAAAATCGCTATTTCAGAAAACTAACAAAGAATTTCAAATTTCACAAAAATCACTAATTTTTCCAAAAAATCGCTAATTTGTAAAAATCGCCAATTTAAAAAAACCACAAAAACTCATAATTTAAAAAAAAATACATATTTCGGTAATTATATGTTGTAGTTTTTTAAAAATCCGCTAATTTCATAAAAACCACCAATTTGAAAAAAATCGCCAATTTCACAAAATACCTGATATTAAAAAAAATCGCAAATTCCAAAAAAAAAATTTACAATTTTAAAGTTTTTTCTAAAAAATGCTCTAATTTTAAAGGCAGATTTAAACCGAAAATAAGCTATTTTGTTACAGTTGAAATTAGTTGACATATCTATTAAAGTAAATATTAACATAGTCCTCATGTAGTTAAAGTTCCTAGTTAAAGTTCCTTTTATAATTGATCAATAATATTTGTCTATTGATTACAATTCGGTTTCGGTTTGTCTAGGAAAGATCAAAATAAAGGTTTTGTGGTGAGAGCTATAAGTGGACGAGTTATTTTGAGTTACACTATTCTAACTCTGTTTAGTTGTTATTTTTAAACTGCGTGAGAAGAGTGAACAACATCAATTAACTATTGACTTTATTCATGTAAATTATTGTCATTAAAGTTTAACATGCAATATTCTTTTTTAAATAAATAAAAACAAATACACACACTGCTACATATAATACCTAAATAAACACTCATTCACACACATGCTCACGGTTACACACCTTCAATTTCCGTATTCATTTTTTTTTTTTTTTTATATTGAAACTTTTTGCATTTCAAATATTTAACATTGGAAATAAATCTTCCTATTATATAAATGAAATGAAAAAATTAATAGAGATTTTATTAAATCACGTATTAAATGGGTTCTTTATTTAAATATAACATTTTTTTTTAAAGCAAAAAGAACTTTGTGGAAAAAAGAAGTAAAAAATTTTTTTTTTTTTTTTGGTAGCAATGAGTGTATGATGATGAAACCTTGAATTTGCAATATTTTAACAAAATTAGCATTTCTTTTTACTTTGTTTTATTAAAGGTCTAAGCGTTTTGTAGATTTTAAAAGAAAATTGTGTTATAAATAAATAAATACAAATATAAAAGAAAATAAAAAAAAATGTTATTGAATGTAATATGATATGTTTAATGAAAAAACAACTTAACAATAAAGAAAAATAATATAAAAAAATCATAAAAAATATGCTATTTTATTTAAAATTGTATAAATTTAATAAATTTTGTGTTTATCTAAACAAAAAATCGAATGTTATAAGAACAAAGTAAATATATAAAAAATATCTAAACAAATTAAGAAAATATACAGCTAAAATAATTTAATAAATAAAAACTATTTATAATTACATAAGAAATCCAGCTAAAATATCTATTCTATAAAGATTTAGCTTAAAACAGTATTATTTGAAAACTTTGTTACAACTTTGTTTTTTTTTTCTCAAAAAAATTTGTTTAAAAATGTGTTAAAAGTGTTTAAATTTTTCCGTTGTAAAACATTGTTTAATTTATATTAAGAAAAAAAGTTCCTTCTTAAACAAAAATCATTTTATATTTGGAATTTTTCTTCTTTTGGAGGCTGGTTTTCATAAAAACTTCTTCAAAGTGGATTCAATATCGTTACCTCTTGGAGGACTTTCCCATGTTAGAATGGCACTGGCCAGGTAAGCTTGAAATTTGTTTAAGTAGAAATTTAATACATATTTAATAAAAATGTTATAAAAATTCCAAAAAAAAATTAAATAAAAATACTTTAAAACATATCCGTACATAATTTTTTATTATATTTCAATACAAAACAGCAAAAACTTAAAAATACTAAACAAATTTTGTCCAAATTGATGGATTTTTTTAATAAGTACAATTTCTCTCTTACTTTGATATCTAAAAATGCAACCATGTGCTTTACAGCATATGCATTCATGTATATATGTGTTAGTGATGGCCAAGAGTAAAAAACAAAATGGCTGAAATGTAAACAAAACAACAGAAGAAATGAAAAAGCATAAACAAGTCAACAATTTTATAAAAAAAACACTACAAATGCTTTAAAACATATCCCTACATCAATTTTTTTTAAATTTTATATACAACACAGCAACAACTTAAAGATACTTAACAAATTTCGTTAATATTTAAGGATTTTTTAAATAAGTACAATTTCTCTCTTACTTTAATACCTAAAAGTGCAACCCTGTAATTTACAAACATTCAGTACATAAAGTTGCAACACTGCATATGCATTCATGTATATATGTTTAGTGATGTAAACAAAACAACAGGTGAAATGAAAAATGCATGAAGATAACAACTTTACTTTATAAAAAATATACATTTTCATTAAAAATGCTTTAAAACATCTCAATACATTTTTTATTATATTTCATATACAATACCGCTGGAACTTAAAGATACTAAACAAATTTCGTTCTTTCTTACTTTGATACCTAAAAATGCAACCCTGTGCTTTTAAAACATTCAGTACATAAAGTTACAACAGTACAGCAAATTAGGCTGGGTCAAATTGTATGGACGATAAAAAAGTAAAAATCGTATAGCAGATACGCAATCTACGGAAAATTCTAAGAAAGTTTCCTAAAGAATCCATAGGTCTAAAATCAAATCCTATCTTGCGCATTTCGTCTTTTATCCAATAAAAATACTATGAAATAATCCTGAAATATTATGGGAAAAAAGACGAAATGCGCAAGATAGGATTTGATTTTAGACCTATGGTTTCTTGGGGAAAATTTCTTAGAATTTTCCGTAGATGCGTTTCTGTTATACGATTTTTCGTGAAAAAATCGTATTTATGTATGTGTTAGTGATGGCCAAGAGTACAAAACAAAATGGCTGAAATGGAAACAAAACAACAGGAGAAATGAAAAGGCATAACAAATCGACAAAAACTTTAAAATGCCTTAAAACATCTCCCTACATAATTTTGTTTATATTTCATATACAAAACAGCAGAAACTTAAAGATACTAAACAAATTTCGTTAAAATTGAAGGATTTTTTAAATAAATACAATTTCTCTCTTATTTTGATACCTAAAAATGCAACCCAGTACATTACAAACATTCAGTACATAAAGTTGCAACACTGTAGTAACCAAAAGTAAAAATCAAAATGGCTGAAATGTAAACAAAACAACAGGAGAAATGAAAAAGCATAAAGATTGATGTAACCAAAATCGCTTAATTTTAAATCTTAGTTATCTTTAAAACAACTTGACTAATTAAATTAAAATTTAGGATTTTAGTAGTTTATGAAATTTATTGTTGGGGGATAACCTAGTTCCAATGCGCATTTCACTGGTTGGTTAGGCCAGATCATCAGGAAACCTTTTCTCAAAAGGCTTTAGAAAAACTAAAGATATTATACAAATAAAACTATAGAGTAAATGAGAATTACAGACACTCAAGGCACTCATCAGATATTAAAGAATAAATTATTATAATCATAAATTATACAGATAAAAATCAGCTGGTTTCAGTAACATGGCAATAGAAAAGAAACAAAAGAAAATGTCAAAATGGTTGTGGAGGGACAGATATATCACACTCGTTGCCTATTGAAAATTGTATTTTTTTTCTCTCGCTCTGCAAACCACAACCATGAAAGAACATCAAAATAACCATACGGTGGTTCAATATTAATTTTTTGACAACTGTCATTAGTTTCATATCTGTAATAACCTGTGATTATAACTATTAGTAATCAATGTTTTCCACACAAGTTGATCTACTTTTATTACACTATGTTCCAACAATGACATTTACTTTACAAAATTATTTGTAACACCCTGACCAGTAATGATCCAAAAGGTTTAACATTTAAAAACAGTTTTTAAAATCTTTTTTTCCCACCATAACACGCGAGAAATACCTATCTCACTTTATAGCATAGACTTCAAATGAATCAATAAATCACACAATTTTCAAGTTTTGACAACATCAATACTTGATTTTTAAGGCTTTTTTTGCATTTCGTTATGTTTTTTTTTATCTCATGACAAACAATAAAATAAACATAAATTTTAATTGTATACACAATAAAATCTAAAAAAAATTAAACATAAGTTCACAATATGAAATGCTATTTTACAAAAATTTACATTGAAACTCATGGTTGTATTGAAACAATAACAAAAAAAAAAAAAAAAAAACAAAACTCATGTTCATGTGGCTCTTAATAGTACGTGCTCATAGTTACAACAATAACAATAACAAAATAGAAAATAAAATTTTATATACAAGCTTTTAGCCATTTAAAGCAAAAAATAAAAAAATAAAATTATATGAAAAGTGGAAATTCTTCCTACATCATGTTTTGTTTATACAGAAAAGTCACATTTGACTTTTACTACAACAATATTCGTACTTTGATATTTAAAGCAACAACAATCATGTAATTATTATTGATACACAAACAAACATTCAACATTCCATACACACACTCATAATTACGGTAAGTAATATGAGAGTGAGAGTAGTCAGAGAACCAAGCCGATCGGCTGAAAATCGGCGGCCAGCCGCCGCTGGCAAATTTTTCATTATCACGCCGCCGCCGACTTGAATCGGCTTAAAAGCTGAGCCGGCTCAAAGAAAGCCGCCGATTATCATCTGCGCAGCTGAAACCATTCAGTTGTGTGGTAATGTTTTAATTTACACATGTGTATTTTTTTTTTTAGAAAAAATAACACGCAAAATAAAATATTATTTTTCCAGTATTTTAGAAAACAAATCAATAATTTTCTTTTCAAATTTATTAAAGCAGAATTAGTTTTGAATAGAGTGCCCAAAAAACCAGTTTCGATTATTGTCTTTTAAAATAACGGGTTAACCGGTTTCGGTTTTTGTTTTCTAAAAAATTGGTTGTCCGGTTTATATTAAAATTTTATTCAATATGAAAAAATGTCTTAAATTTATTTTCATAGACAATTTTGTTGAAGAAAATACAACACATGTAAAGTCATGTCTCATAAGAAAAATAAATAGATTTTAACATACAATTTTAACTTTTTTTTATAATTTTCTCAGAATATAATACGATAACACAATAAACATAGCATACAGAGCAGTATTATTTTAGGAAATTTTTTGCTCGAAAGGCAATAACAAAATTTTTAAACCATTGTGACATATTAGAACATTATGACATGATAAGAGACCTTGTGAATTGACCAAATGTTTTTACATTTCCCTTTAAATACTAATATTAAAAATTATTGTTTTGCCATCCTATTTCAATTTTGTGGACGCTAATAAGAAATGTGTTAAGAATTGTGTACTAAATCCTCGGACATTTAATATTTTTGAATTCTTAAGCCTCTATCTTTTTCCATTATTTTATATATATTCCGAAATATTGTCAAATGCTAAAAATCGGTTGAACGTTTTTCGGTTGTGGATACTCTAGTTTTGAAGTATTGTTATGTATCGGCCGCCTTTTTAAATTTGATGTAGAAAACAAATAATTGGTTTGTGTTTTAGTAGAATAATGTTGGTTGCAACATGTTCAGTTGAAAATAGAATTTGTTAGGATTTAATGTGACAATTTTTTTAAAAATAACAAAACTTTCAATTGAAGTATTTATATAACAAAATATTGCAGATATGCTACAAATGACTTTTTTCACGAACTTTTCTGCTGATGCTGTTGTTAAATGAATTAAAAACAGCTTCAGCTAGTTTAATATTTAGAGTCGACTATATCGTCAAAAGTATACTTTAACTTGTCTATGAAAGGCAAAAAGTCGATTCTTAAATAAAGTCGACTTTAATTATCTAAAAGTATACTTTATTTTGGACTAGAAATATGGGCCTTTGTAGCTAACATTGTTAATAGTCGGATTAGCCATAAAAATACATTATTTAAAAATGTTAGCCGACATTTAAGCCGCCGCCGATTCCTTCTTGTTTAAGCCGCCGCCGCCGACCAAAATATACCCCGCCGCCGCCGCCCATCATTTCATTTCGGCTTGTTTCTCTGAGAGTAGTGTGTAAAGTGAGGGAGATTTTTGAAAGCTAAACAAATTAGTAAACAAACAAATAAACACAAACATTTATACAAACCTACATACATAAATGCATGCAAAACAAAATGCTGTCATATACACTCATATAATATAAGTAGTTGTTGTTATTTTCATAGTGTATTTTGGCAAAAAGAAAGTCAAAAGCAAAACATTAACAAATGTAAACAACTGCACATGGTTGTATTTTCTAAACGTGTAAAGCATTTTCATGGGTAAATTCTCTTGGTTGGTTATGGAAAATATAATTTTTTATAAAATTGAAAGCTATTAATACGAATAAAAATCCTGCTTTTAATTTAACTAATCTGTAATGTATTCTACAAATAATAAGCTATAATTTGTTCATGTTCATCTTTTTTTTTTTTTTGTAAAAAATAAACACAGTGTCATAGATTGTAACGTCATTTAAAGTCAAATAGAAATAAAAACGTTTGTGTTTCAATGAAGGTGAATTTGTTGTTTTTGTCATGTAGCTGTCATTGTTTATGTTGATAATTTGTTGTAACGGTTGTTATATTGTTGTTGCTATATATAATTATTTCAGTGAAAATCACATGTTTATGTTTTATTTTTTTTTTTTAATTTGTTTTTTAAGGAAATCATTTTTAGAAAAATTTTAATTTTTTGAAGGTATTTTTACTGCAACTCTCTCCGTCTCGCTCTCTACTTAAGTAAAACGTTATAATAATAATGAATATGTAATAATGTCATCCTCATGATTACCTTCGTATTGTAATAGTTAACGTTTGTAATTATTATTATTATTTTTTTTTTTTCATTTTGTTAACCACATACTAATTTACTTTTTTTTTCTCGCTATTATTATGAATAATTTGTGGTGATGTTGTTATTATTATCTATAAACACAGAGGTTAAACAAAAAATATTGAAATAAGAAAAATTACAAAAAAAAAACTACAAAACAGATAAGATTTCTTGTGTTTTACTTTCCTAATAGTAAAAAAAAATGCTACAAGACTTTCGCAATTTTTGTTTCTATTACAAATTTTAGTTAACCCTGATATACTTACTTCGTCAATGTTATAATTGTAGAATATTTGGTAATTTTGTTTTATTTTTGTTTTCTTTCTTGTTAAAAAAATTGTTTACATCAAGGGCTTGTTGACAGTTTCAAGATAAATTGTGTTATAGAGTAAATAATTGTCATAGTATCAGATATGACAAGCTAAACATTGAAATATGGCAATAGGCCAGAGCAATGTTGCATTGTTATAAACTCCACAAATATGTATATATTTCAGTTGCGTCCATGAAAATGTAAATATTTTCTGGCAGGAAGAAGACAGTGGAGATGTAAATGTCTTAAATAAACAAATCAGCTTAATTACAGTCAAGTCATGTGACGGAGGTATTAGCAAATTTTTTTTTATACTGAGAAATTTTTTAAAAAAATTGGAATTTCTTTTCGAAATTTTTTGCTAAAAATTATTTAACGCTTTAACAATATCAGCATAATAATCAACTTGGTATCTCTAACCAATTTTTTATTTTGTTTTTGGTAAAAAAAACTTACATTTTACACATTTTTAGGCCATGTTAACACGTTTTTCAACTTAAAGCTGCAAATACAACAACAACAATTTATTCGATTTCTAAAATCTTTACTGTAATTTAAAACCTATTTCTATAGCTTTTCTTTGACATATAAAGCAAACATATTTTTCACAGTAATGTGTTAAAAATTTCAATAAATTAAATTTGCATTATTTTAGAAAAAATGTTAAGGTCTTTTTGCAATTACTTGTTGATACTTAATAATTAATATTTTTGCTATACATTGGGTTTTATATTGTTGGCAGTTATGTCTAGTTTTAATAAATTTTTAATGCAACAAAAAATTCTAAATTTTTTTAAACAAATTTTACAAAACCCTAAAATTCTGAGAAAATTTTTAGAAAAATTAAAATTTTTTTTTATTACTTTTAATCCAAAAATGTTTAAATGTCACAAAACTCTCATATATCACTATCAATTTTATTAAATTTATCAGTTTTTATGTTTGTTTTTAGTAAAAAAAATATATAGTTTTTTTAAATTTTAAAGCTTTTTAACTCATATTTTACTTTTAAGCTACTCATACAGCCTTTAAAATGTACTTGATTTCCCAAATCTTTATTTTAATTTAAATACTATTTTCATAGCTCCTTGCTGTTACTTAAAGCCTACACATTTTTCAACTTAATGTGTTGAAAATTTAAAAAAATTTTATTTGCTTTAATTCTTAAACAAAGTTAAGGTCTTTTTCCTTAGTTGTTTTAGACTTTTAATATTTTTTTTTATAGCTGGGGTTTTAAATTTTTGGCACATCCGTCTAGTTTTAGTAAATTTGTATAACAATAAAATAATCCAACATTTGTTTTAAAATTTTTTCTAAAAACTAAAATTCTGTGACATTTTTTGGAAAAATTTTATATATTTTTTTTTCAACTTTTTCAATAAAAATAAACAAATTCCCAAAACATTGCGTGATATCATAAACAATTAGTTATATTTAATCATCCTTTTCTAATGTTTTTAGTAAAAATCTGAAATTTTTCACATTTTTAAAGACTATTTAACACATTTTTTGCCTTAAAGCTGCTCATACAACCATACAAATGTACTTGATTTCTAACATCTTTGTACTAACAGGAGTACTCTTGCTATAGCTTCTCTTTGACACATAAATTACACTTAATTTTTAATTTAATGTGTTGAAAATTTGACAAAAATTAATTTGCTTTATTTCACAAAAAAAATTAAGGTCTTTTTGCTACCATAATTTTAAACTCAATAATAAATATTTTTGGTATAAATAAGGTTTTATATATTTGGCAGTTATGTGTTGTTAAAGAAACTATATATAGAAATAAAAAATTCTAAAATTTGTTTAAACATTTTTGCAAAAAACTAAAATTCTGAGAAATTTTTTGGAAAAATTTCAAAATTTTTTTTTTTTAATTTTTTGAAAAATTTCGTTAAATGCTTAAAAAATCGTATGCATGATAAACAATTTGATAAACTTAATCACTTATTGCTTTAGTTTTCACTAAAAAACTTAAATTAAAAAAAAAATTCCTTCAATTTTTTTTTAATATTTTTATGTTGAAACAGCAATTTGTAAAAGTCCTTAAATATTTACAAAACATTTGTTGTTGTCATTGTTATTTTGTTTTTTGTTTTTATCTTTATATTTCCACTCTAATAAATTTGTCACTTGACTGTGACAAGTCTTCTACTACAGATGTTTTATGGCTATATACAGTAAGTGTGAATGTTTAATTCATAGAGGACACTTTTCCTTACGATTAAACTCATTTATTTAATGGCTATGTTGTGTTTTAGCACTTTTTCCAAGTAAAAAAAAAAATATAGAAATTTACAACTACTACATTTAAATATGTACAAGAGACAGAGACATTTTAACAGAAACAATGCAAATTTTACCCCTGACACATTATGAAGGGGATCATCATCATTATTATCAATAAAATTAACAAAAAAAAAACACACAAAAAAGTAGAAGAATACACAAACCTTATCATTATAAATATGGTTGGTTATTTTTAATACTTGGTACTAAATAACACCCACTAGATTTACAACAACACATGCACACTGTGTGCTTTTGACACCGACCCATGGTTGTTTATTATTATTATTATTACTACTACTACTATTTTATTCAGTCAAACACACACGGACACTTACATATGTACATACATACATACAAATATATACATACAAATTTACAAAATGTTGCCTTAACCTCGTTGCCATATTGATATGATATGGTATGACATCAGTCACTCCATTTTTTTGATTGCTTTTACAATGTTTGCATGTTTGTTGTTGTTGTTGGTTGATTTCTTTTTGGTGACATTCATCAACAACAAGCCATCATCATCATCATGAGCAGTTAGTTGTAAGTAATAATCTATCAGCACAATTTCCATAATATTTTTTGTGGACTTTTAACATTTTAAAAAATGATAATTAAAATTCATATACAAATCTAGCAGAATTAGTTAACTAAATTAAATCAAAGAGGCTTAATACAGTTTAATGTTTTAGTTATATTTGTGATATATTTTTAGAGGAGTTTTTCTGTGGTTGGGGGTGTGTTAGAAAAACATTTTTAATGAACTACTATTTTTTGCCAAACTACGAAGTCAGATTGAAAAGTTTTTGTAAAACTATGTTTTGACTGTTATAGTGCAGCTCAAAAACTTTATTTGGTGAATTACAAAGAGTATGGAAGTCACCACTTTCTTGAAACACAAAACTTGTGTTTCACTTGTTCTTTGCCAGAGATCTCTCTGTTGGAGATTACGTCTGGCCAAAATATTCGCAATATTTTCCACAAGCAGCGGTTAATAAATACTTGCAGGGATTGTGGGACACATGCAATAGAGTTCCAGGACTCACATGCATATAGTGGAACGCGAACATTTGAGGAGAAAAGGCGGAGCTTAGTTTTTATGTGTATTTGTGGTGACTTCCATACTCTTTGTTATTCACCAAATAACTGTTCTCCTTTTTTAGGCTCTATATTGTTGACTCTGAACTTGGAGAGATTAGTTGTATTAATACCTAGAAGCTTAGTATTGTCTAAGTTAATCTGAAGACCAACTTCAAATGCCAGCTAATGTATCTGATCCAATTTGGCTGATATGTCGGTAAAGTTATGTGGGAGCAAGCCAATATCATCAGCGTACTTAAGATCTTCCAGTCGATCATTCATAACCCATGTAATGGCTCTTCTAATGCGAGTTGATTGCTGCATAATTGAGTCCAAGACAATATTGAATAACAGCGGGAAATAGGATACATCCCTGTAGTGAGCAGCCTGTGGTGGGTACGATACTTCTTAAGTAGCAACACGATTGCACATCTTCGATCTCTATATTGTTGACTCTGAACTTGGAGAGATTAGTTGTATTGATACGTAGAACCTTAGTTTTGTCTAAGTTTATATAAAGACCAACATCAGATGCCAGCTGATGTACTATTTGATCCAATTTGGCTGATATGTCGGTAAAGTTATGTGTGAGCAAGCCAATATCATCAGGGTACTCAAGATCTTCCAATCAACCATTCATACTCCATGTAATGTCTGTTCTAATTCAGGTTGATTGCTGAATAATTGAGTCCAATACAATATTGAATAACAACAGAGATAGGATACATACCTGTCCCACTCCAGTGCTTACAGCAATCGGATTGCTTAACATACGTTCATGCAGTACTCGTTTTGTTGAGCGTTGGCATACAGAGCTCTGATAAGGTCGATTAGCTCAGATTGAATTCTCTTGCATCGAATTGCGTAACAAATTGCCTTATGATGGATGGAATATTGATGGAATTGGTGTTTCGCCTGTTCTTTGTTAGAGGTTTCTGTTGGAGACTAAGTTCAGAGAAAATATTTTTCGCAAGCAGCTGGACTTACATCCATCTCCACGTTAGATGACCAATGCAGAATGTTATATGTGTCATGAGCTGTGTGGCACGTAGGGCCGTAGTTTTGAAACCGCATATCATCCCATTCAGGCCAAAAGTTGTTGGTAGTCATCGACATATAGCGCTCGCCTTTCATGGTGATGGCCTGGTCAATGTCGTCCTTAAAGAAATATAGACCGATGACGCCCCCAGCTTAAAATCTACACCAAACAGTGACTTTTTAGGAATGCATTGGACGATCATGGATCTCATGTGGATTGGAATCATCACAAATACGATAATTAGGCCCATTCATCCAAAAATAAGTCTCATCGCTGGTGAAAAAACGAACAGAATATCCATTATCCCATACTAATGCAAAAAAAAAAACGTAGGAAATGGAGGTAGATCGGCCATACTGTCAGAAAGAATCCTGACAGTATAACAAGGATGGCGCTAGAGTGGAACCCTCAAGGTTCAAGAAGCCGTGGTCGACCAAAGAACACATGGAGACGCACGATACTCCAAGATCTAGGACAGTGCAATCTTACATGGGAAGACGCGAAAACAACTGTTACAAATCGTGTAAGATGGAGATGCTTTGTGGAAGCCATATGCTTCCAAGAGGGGTAATGGAGAAAAAAAATCCATTCTGATAAAAAAAATATTATCATTTGCAAAGTGTTGTTGAGTTGGCAAAATGACAGTCAATTCGACAGATGTCGAATGACAGCTACTATAACTGTTCAATAACGGAAGATGGACCTTCAGTGCTCGGGCGAAACTGATTGATTGTCTAGAAAAAATCTCCATCAATAGCTGGTCAGATTGCAATATATAATGTTATTATCAGGGCAAGGATTTCTATGCAAATGCATGTTTGTAGTCAGTAACTCAAAATCACTTTTGACAATTTATCTTTCCGAATCGAAGAATTTGCAACAAAATGGCATCGATTTGTTGTTGCATATTTTTGCATATTTTGTTATAAATGCATATTTTGGATATTTTTCTTTTAAATGCATATATTTAGCATCTTTTTCCATTTTATTGCATATTTAATTTTCTTTTTCTTACACTGTACATACATATATTTGGCAACTCTATTTAGTGTTGTACAAATAGTAAATATATTGACACTAGAATTATATTGTTGAAAGAAAAGGTCAACTTTCCAATTTATAAATAAATTTTTTAGCTTTTTGACTTGTTCTCTTTGTGACACATAATATTAAAGCCAATTAGCATTTATGTGCTCAAATTACATCTTTATTTCTGAAAATATTACTAAGCTACAGGGATTCAATTCGCTGAATGCACAAGTAAAATTAATTGATGATGCTGCCAATAAAATTAATAATGTAAACGGAGAAATTTCTTACCAAATTAAAACAAAGAATATATTACAGAAAAATTAGATAGCAATTTTAATGAAGAAAATCAAATTGAAAATGAATATTCTCCAATTGAACTGTCTTCATTTAAATATGCACCTTTAACTTCTGTTGACGTTGAGCGTACATTTTCAATGTATTAAAGCTGTTTTCATCCGAACAGACAAAGTTTTCTTTTTGGAAATTTAAAAAAAAAATGATTTTTTTATACAAATAGAAATCTAAATTAAGTAATTTTGTAACATGAAAATAAATAACTGACTGATTTTTTTTAATGTAAATATTGTATAATACATGAATTTTCTTATTTTTACTTTGAAAAAATATATTTAAAACCTTTTATGTTCCTTTATATGTACATATATATTGAAAATGTGACCTGAAATTTATATCTGTCTTTTATTAATAAATATATTTCAAATAAAATACTTGTTTTTATTGCATATTTTTGTCATTTTTAGTGCATATTTTCTCTATTTATAGTGCATATTATAAGCGCATATTTTTATTTTTTTAGTGCATGAAAATCCTTGCCTTGGTTATTATAATTCATATTCCACGTTCTCATTATGCCGGCCACTGATCTAATTGAATCCAAAAGGGCTCTATCATTTGTACATGTTGTTGAACGCTATACCCGTCCATGGTGATTTGACAAAACATACTGAATAAATGCCAGCCTATTCAACAGATGTAGCTTCCACAATACGAGCGCTATCAACTGTCAAAGAACGGAAGTTCCTATTGGAAGAGCCTTTAGATGGACCTTCAGTGCTCGGGCGAAAGTTCTTCGTTGTGTACAATAATAGCTGGTCAGATTACAACAGTGACTTAAAGTGCTTAACATGTTATTATAATTCATATTCCACGTTCTCGTTATGCCTACCTCTGATCTAATTGAACCCAACTTGGCAGAGCCTCGTAAGGAAACAATCAAAGCAAACTAATATACATATAAGAAGGCTTGATAATTTGGCAGCCATTTAAAGAGGCATGCCAAACTTTTAACCTTTTTTAAGGACTTTTCTATCACACCTCGTTCATATACAAACATTTGATACGCTACTACTTTTTTTCAACTACTATTTTTAACCCTGTGCCCAATATCCGTTGGTCTCATTTCAAATTATTACATATTTCACTAAGCTCACAAAATATTAAGGTTATTATTTCTATATAAAAAAATTGTCATACAAACACTTAGCCATACATACCAACAAACATAAATATAATATTTAAATACAGTGAGAGTTATAATAAAAAAAATATAAAAAAAAATCGAAAAAAAAACTAGGGCTGTGCAATATTTACATACATTTATGTCCATGTCATGTGTACGTACGCTTGTATGTCAATGAGCACGATTAACACTGACATCATTTGACAGTTTATCATAAGATTTATATATGATTTTTAACTAAACTTTAATTCACAACAATTTTGTAGCGTCTTAGTAGAGTAAATTTAAATGTTTAGTTTTCTTTGTTGTTTTTTTTTTTTTTCTTATAATGTATTGCAATTAACACCTACACTAAATAAATTTATTGAATTTCTAATTTGCAAATTTTTGTGGTTGATACAACCTAAATTGAGTTTTATGTTGTTTTATACAATTTAAGGCATTTTTGTGTGGGGTTTTTGGAGGATGTCCTCTATTTTTGTCAATTAATTTACGAAATTAAGGTAAACAGTGGTTTTTTGGGGGTTATGAAACACCCTGTTTTAAAGTGTAAATAGTAGGAGAATGAGAGAGAAGAGAGCATAAGGTTGCCACATGTTTAGTTGTAGTATTGGTTGGTGTATAACGGGGTTTTTGTATTGTTTGGTAAATATGGTAGACAGAGAGTAAGAATTGGTTAAAATAAGGAAAAATTGTTTAACTGAGGTAAAAATCGCTCAAAAAATGCGGCCACATATTGCAATACTTGTTAAAAACTATTTAGAAAGAAGTGATTGGGAAGTTGGGAAGCCGCCCCGTCGGACTACTATTTATATCGATCGATGCAGAACGCGCTCTCTGGGATACGCTTCACTTTGGAACAGAGTATCCGACATTGGCTTGATTCGTTCTTGGGATCAAATGATGAGCAGTTCTTTTGGCCCGCAATCCATATGTTGCTAGAAAGATGAGAAAAGGTCATAGCTAACAATGGCCAATACTTTGAATAAATTTATATTGCAGAAATGTTTCAAAATAAAAGCTCAATGATGGACGATTATGATCCCATGATAATGGGAAAAAATAATGCTTAATGAGCAGACGAAATTCACTTTTTTCAATTTCTCGTTAAGTCACGAAGTAGACTGGCTAAATGATGCAGCTTGTTTAAATTTTGACAGGAATCAACTGACAGATTCTTGTTGACAGTAGTAGTGTTGCGGACTAATTGACTCCCCCTCGTTTTTTACCTTACCCTTGTTAATGATTTATAATTTATTTATAACAATATATAAATATTTCTAATTACAATACAATGCAATGTCAAGACATGACAAAAATCAAACTTCTCGCTGTTAATTGACAGAAAAGTGCGCTAATTTTAAATGTTTTTTTTTTTTTTTTTTTTTTAATTTAATCTGTTTTTTGTTTCCATTTTTCTTTAAACTTTTTCATTATTTTGTCATTAAATAAGCTGCGTGCAGTTTTATTTTAGTGTTTGTTTACAAGCGGTTTGTTTTGATTTCATTGTTTATGTTTTGAATATTTAAAAAAATAAATAAACAACAACAATACTACTTAATAAAAAGATTTTACATACTTTTGGTTAAACAAACTTCTCACAAAAATAATTGTAATTGTTTTTGCCTACAATGAATATATATTTTTTTTGTTTACTATTGACACCATTTTTTTTCTCACTCCAGTGTTGTAATAATTGTGATTGTACGTTTAGCGTACACAAAAAAAAAGACAGCAAGCAGCTGCCTGCTGTAGCAGCAACACGTTGTGTATAAAATGCTGCCACTAGTTTAGTTTGTTGTTGTTGTGTGTATTTTATTTCTCCACAAAAGTGGGTCAATTGCACTAATTGCTCTCCTCGTACTAGAAACGCGGTCAAAGTTGACCTTTTTCTCTATGAAAGCGTTGAATTTTCATTCATTTATATTTTTTAAAAAAAAAAGTGTATTATTTAATCATCATGAATTTTAATTAGTTTTATTTAAACAAAATTTTATAAATTCATGGAAAATCTGATCTAAATAATCATTGTCAAATTTTTAGCCTTCTAAAACAAAATTTTTGAACAAAATTTCAAGAATGAGTTTAATTATGCGCAAATGTTGGAAACATTTTAATACAATTAACATGAACTATTTATTTCTATAGAAATATCATATTTTAAAGACTTTTGTGGAGCTTATATGGTAAACTAAAAGCTTTTAAAGAGCTTTTTTTAAAAAAAGCTTTTGAAATATTAGAATATCATGGCGATACTACTATTAAAATAGTAACAAATTCTACATTTTTGTTTAATTATTAAACTTAACGAACTTTATTTTCTATACTAAAAGCTTTTAACTTAAGCTTTAGCTTTATTATATTAATATGGGTAAAATACTTTTCAAATCATAAAACAATTTTATTTTTGCACACTTTAAAAAACTTAACGAAACTTTATTTTCTAAACCAAAAGCTTTTAAATAAAGCTTTTGCTATATTTGTTTAATATAAGGATAACAATGTTTAATTATAAAAAAAATATTTATTTTTGGACATTTTAAAAAACTTAACGAAACTTTATTTTCTAAACTAAAAGCTTTTAACTAAAGCTTTTGTTATATTATTTTAATATGGGGAAATTACTTTTCAAATCAAAAAAACTATTTTTTTTTGGACAATTTGAAAAACTTAACGAAACTTTATTTTCAAAACCAAAAGTTTTTAAATAAAGCTTTTGCTATATTTGTGTAACATAAGGAATAAGCGATTTAATTATTAAAAAAATAATTATTTTTGGAAAATTTAAAAAACTTAACGAAACTTTATTTTCTAAACTAAAAGCTTTTAAAAAAAGTTTTTGCTATATTATTTTAACATAGGGAAAATACTTTTCAGGTCATAAAACAAAATAATTTTAGGAATATTTAAAAAACTTAACGAAACTTTATTTTCTAAACCAAAAGTTTTTAAAAAAAGTTGTTAATATATTTGTTTAACATACGAAAAAATCTATTTAATTATTAACTAACTATTTTTTTTTTGGACAATTTAAAAAACTTAACGAAACTTTATTTTCTAAACCAAAAGATTTAAAAAAAAAGTTTTTGCTATATTCTTTTATTATCAAGAAAGTACTTTTCAATTCATATAAAAATATTATTTCTGGACAATTTAAACTAAAGCTTTTGCTAAATATGTTTAACATAAGGAAAAAGCGATTTAATTATTACAAAATAATTATTTTTAGAAAATTTAAAAAACTTTATTTTCTAAACCAAAAGCTTTTAATTAGAGCTTTTGCTATATTATTTTAACATGGGGAAAATACTTTTCAAGTCATAAAACAAAATAATTTTTGGAAAATTTAAAAAACTTAACGAAACTTTATTTTCTAAACCAAAAGCTTTTAAAAAAAGTTGTTGATATATTTATTTAACATACGAAAAAATCTATTTAATTATTAACAAAAAATTTTTTTTTGTACAATTTGAAAAACTTAACGAAACTTTATTTTCTAAACCAAAAGCTTTAAAAAAAGTTTTTGCTATATTCTTTTATTATCAAGAAAATACTTTTCAAATCATAAAACAATTTTATTTTTGCACAATTTAAAAGACTTAACGAAACATTATGTTGGAAAACAAAAGCATTTTTAAGAAAGCTTTGGTCATATTCGTTTATTCTGCAACAAATATTATTTAATTCCATAAAATTTTTCAGTTTTCTAGTTAAGTTTAAAACTTAATGAAACTTTTTTTTCATAATTATTTATTTTGTATAAAATTTAAAATTTTTAAATTTTTTGTAAAAGAAATTTTATAAATTTGTTAATATCAAAAACTCAATGAAACTTTATTTTTTAAACGAAAAAAGCTTTTGGAAAAAACTTTGTTCAATTTCTTTTTTTACAGTATTTTTGAAACTTAACGAATTTTTCTTTTTTTTTAAACGAAACTTTAAAAACTTTTTTATATGTAATTGTTTATTTTTTATTAAATTCTTTTTAATTTTTTGAAGAAAATTTATTATATCGTTAATTTTTAAAACTTAACGAAGCTTTATTTTCTTAACGAAAAGCTTTTAACAAAAATGTTTGCTGCATTTTATAACTTCCATCAAATATTAATTTTTTCAAAGAACAAAATTTCTTTTTGAGCCATTTAAAAAACTTAACGAAAAATTATTTTTTATTATTATTCTAAAAAAAATATCTATAACATGTTTCTCCTATAAATTTAGGTTATCAAGACTCTCTGTCTGTAAATGACCTGTTTTTTTTAATACCAATTGCTATTGAGGGTGATTTGTTTAGTTAAGGTTGCATATAACCTATCATTATGCCTATAAATGTTAATGACGAGCTCTTAAATCATCAAACAATTCTAGTGTTCTACATTTCAAAGCTATTTTAAAACATTTCATATTTATTTCAGACTTTATCTTTATCAATATCAATATAACAAGCAAGTGAACATTGAATTTATTTACAGTTTCCAAACTAAATTTGAATTCCAAAAGCAGGCTATTTATAAACAAATTAAACATGAACGCGCCCTGTTTAAAATGAAATTAATTTTTAGTTGGCAACAAACATAATGTTTAAACAAATTTTACACACAAGTAATTGTAGTAAAAAAAAATACATAATGACAACAGCCTACATTTATTAGCCAGCCAGCCGCCTTCTTCGAGGCAATTGTCATAAATTTTAAATAAAATACAGAAATACACACATAGTTAGCTAGCTGCTGCTCCCCTTGTAGGGAGATCAAAATTATGTATGTAATTGTATTGAGTAGAGATGATGTTGTATTGATTTTCATCTCAGGCATCTCAAAAAAAAAAAAAACAAAATCACAAAACTCACGCACCTCTTTTTTTATGTTGTTGTCGTTGTTTTCTTACAATTTGTTTGTATTTCAAGTTTTTTTTTTGTTTAATAAATAAACAAAAGCTCACTACTTGCACACAAACACACACAATGCAACAACAAAATATTTAATACAACAACAAAATATGAGAAATGAGGTTAACCTACATTTAAAGAAGGTCAAAAACGACCCAAGTACGCTCACAATGAACATACTAAATACTCTATACACAATCACACAAACCCACAAACATGCATAAACTCAGAAAGCAAAAAAAAAAAAATAAATAAAAATCAGTATAAAAATACTAGCGCACACTGTAAAAATTGTATTACAAACATTTGAACACACAGACACACACCTTGTAGTAGTACGACGCGAGTATAGATCGAGTACACGAAACCAAAACAACGAGCGAGGCAACCAAGCAAACAAATTCTTTATTCTTCTTCTCATATAAACAAACACTCTCATACACATACACTCTCTAAGCCCCTGCATGCATACTCATCATCTCCATCACACACAATTGTTTTTGTTGTGATACATTTGTTGTGTTTTTAGGCTTAGCCAAAAACAACGTGTAATAAACAATACAGAAGAACAAGCTGACTATTAGTTAATGGTATTAGTAAACAAAACAGCGTCATTAGTATGACGACAACTAAAAACAACGTGACAATTGAAATGTACGCAAAAAAAACACAGTAAAAACATAAACAATAAATGCAAAACAAACAAACAAAAACTGCAACCAAAATTAGCCAATAACTGTCAATCTATTTATACATTCACTTTGAACTGATAGCCTGATAGACTTAAAGATGCCACCAGTAGCAGAAAAAAAAACATCAGCAGCAGCATAAAATATATTAAAAAAATATTAATATCAAGGTTTCAGAAAATGAAACGTAACGAAATAAATACAGTTTTTTACACACAACTTTAGCCATATTCAATAATAATATAAATTCACTACATCAAGGTTCTCTGCAACATAAAAATTGCCGTTTTTTTACATATACGTGTAATATTTTATGAAAATAACTACAATCTTATATGGTTTTTAACAATAATTAGTTTTTGTTGTTATTAAAATAATTATTATTTACTACTGGTCATTTCCACACACACAGATACACACAAATGTACTGGTATTTTTTTTAGCCTGATCATCTCTTTATGATCTTGTTTCTTACAATGTCAAATGAATTAATCATGGAAAGGACACAGGATGTAATGGCCCTGGCATACATTTGTAAATATAAAACCACAGAGGAGAGCAAGATTTTGTATTAAATTAAGAAAAGAGTTTTATAGTTAAATTTTCTTCAAAGGCAGATTTTATTTAAACAAAGTTTACAGAAAATGTCTATTAATAGTTGAATTTTTAATAAGGGAGCATATGGCTTCCACAAAGCATCTCCACCTTACACGATTTGTAGCAGTTGTTTTAGCATGAAAGATTGCACTGTCCTAGATCTTGGAGTATCTATGTGTTCTTTGGTCGACCACGGCTTCCACTCTAGCGCCATCCTCGTTATACTGTCTGGATTCTTTCTGATAGTATGGCCAATCCAACTCCATTTCCGACGTTTTATTTGCGTTAGTATGGGTTCCTCGTTGTTGAGGTTCCAGAGATCTGTATTGCTGATGTTGTTAGGCCAGAATATTCCGCATATGATTCTGAGGCACTTGTTAATAAATACCTGTAGTTTTTGCATGATGATGTTCGATACTAACAAAGTTTCACTACCGTACAACAGAGTAGACTTTACACATGCGTTGAATATTCTAAGCTTGGTTCGTCTCGATATTTGTGAGTTTCTCCATAGTGGTTGTAGTCTTCTTCGCTTTATTGAGCCTGTTATTTACGTGTGTTTCAGCGCCGCCAGAAGATAGCAGAAGCTTTCTACGTATTCAACTTGTTGGCCTTGTAGCATGATGTTGTCGGTGCTAACGTTGTTGATTCTCATAGCTTTGGTTTTCTTAATATTTATCTCAAGTCCAACATTGCGTGCTAGTCTTTCCAGATCATCTATCTTTGCTTGCATGTTGGAGATCTTATGCGAGAGTAGACAAATATCATTCGCATAATTCTAATCCTCGAGTTGGCGTGAGAGGCTCCATGATATTCCTCTTCTAAAGAGGAAAGAGTAAAGTAAAAAATAAAAACACATTATCCCTGCTGATCTTCAGAAGAACGAAGATATAGTGGTACCATGACTCACCGATATATATATACGTAGCGTTTATCAGATATACCTACACGGTGGACGAAATGTATAGTCGTCTTCATTCCGAAAGAAGGCAAGGCGACTCACATTAAACCGAAGGATTATAGACCAATTGTTCTTGCATCCCTGCTGCTGAAAACCTTAGAAAAGGTGATTGAGGTACACTTGAGAATGACTATTATCAACTCTGAATCCCAACAATGCTCTACATTCTCTAGTTGGCTCCATTGAAGAGTCTCTATCGCATAAAGAGAATTCACTTGAAGCCTTCCTCGATATAGAAGGTGCTTTTAATAATGTCTGGCCCGATGCTGTCCTATCTGCGATGGATGGACTTGGGATTGACCTATGTATACGCCGAATAGTCGAAAAGATACTCGGTTACAGAGTCATATGTGCTACTTTAGTGTTTCCAGTGGACTTAGTGTAAACCCTCAAAAGACGGAACTGGTTCTCTTCACTAGGAAGTACAAGATCGATGACTTCAGACCCCCTAGTGAGTGAATCAGTCTTGAGATCAGGTATAATGCAAAGTACCTTGGCATCATTCTAGATAAAAGATTATCCATGGAGCCTGAACATTCACAACACGATTAACAAGATTACATATGTGGCCATCTAATCTTGCAAGAGGGCAATTTGTACTAACTGGAGTATTGGGCCGAAGGGAGTATTGGTGTGGTGGCATGCCATGGAGAATTCTTCTCCGAGTTCTAAGGACTATTGCGATACTGATTACAGGCGCTGTAATGTTTACTTCTTCTAAGGCAGTTTTTACTATTTTAAACTGGTTACCAGTTGATTTGAGGGTGTTAAAAATGGCTCTCAACTCTGCTGTGTGACTGAATGCTGGCAAGAACCTTGGGCACTCTAAGATACTGAATTACTATGGGTACATCCATAGCAATGTAGGTTACTGCATTGCAAACCTAATGATGATGTCATAAGGGTATATACTGACAGCTGTGAAAGAGCTAATAGGGTCGGTGGAGGTTTCTTTATCGAGAACTATGCAACAAAATCCTGCCTTCTGCACTGCTCTTCAGGCGAAAATTACTGCCAAAAAATGTGCATCCATCTGGCTGAGGTATTATCGAATATCTGGAGATATATGTATATTTACAGATAGCAAGGCTGTCGCTAACAGAATAGCGGGTGTCTTCACGACATATAGGTTAACCGAGGAATGCCAGGTATCCCTAAATGAGATAGCGAGACATTTCAGGATAACGCTTATATGAGTCCCGGGACACGATGGAAATAAGGGTAATTGTATAGCAGAAGAGGAGGCAATTAATCCCTTTTCTGGTATTTCCCTTGTAAAATGTAGGATGGTTGTACAGCAGAGACTATACACAGAGTAAACAGATTCGTAGTGGCAACCGAATTTGTGGCAATTAATCCCTTTTCTGGTATTTCCCTTGCAAAATGTAAGATGGTTGTACAGCAGAGACTATACACAGAGAAAGCAGATTCGTAGTGGCAACCGAATTTGTGGCTAATCGAATTTTTCGGTTCTAGCAACAGGAAATCAGTTAATAAGGAAGAATTTCGGTTGAAGTAACCAAACTTTTGTTACCCCTTCAAAAAATTCAGCAAAATCCGGTCACCAAGGCAGAATCATTCGATTGGCAATGAATTCGGTTGCTACTACGAATCTCTTTTTTCTGTGTATGAGACTGCATAGAACAGATAGACTAACGAATCCACCTGTGTTATCGGTAGGTCGACTTGGACCGTATAAGATGCCGGCAGGACAAATCTAAAGGGTTTTCCAACAAGAGGTGTATTTTTGAATCACCCGGTATTTCGGTAGCTGTCACTTTTGACATTAGACAAGATTGGAACGATACACGCTTCAACAACGCATAGAAATTATTAAAATTCACTAAAAAAATGGTGAAAATCTTGCAGTCACAGTTCGCAAAACAACACAGAAATTGGTAGAAAAATTCGAGCTGTTGGGACAAGTTAGTGATGTGAAGAATAAAACCCGTGCACGTCGCTCAAGAACAACTGAGAATATTGCTGCTGTAGACCAAAGTGTTGAAGAAAACCCAGATTTGTCCATTCCTCGTCGTTCTTTGGAATTAGGCATTAAACAAACGTCATTACACCGTATTTTGCACAAAGACTTGGGTCTTAAGGCTTATAAAGTTCAGTTAACACAAGAACTCAAGCCGGCCGATCATCAACAACGTCGTGTCTTTGCTGATTGGGTCCTTGAATAGCATGAAAATGTTATCTCTCGAAGAGGTGATCACAATTGGCCACCGAGATCTTGTGATTTAACACCTTTGCGACTTCTTCCTTTGGGGCAACGTGAAAGATAAGGTCTACGCCAACAGCTTAGCGTCTATTCAAGACCTTAAGGATAGAATTCGTGAGGCTATCGAGGACATAGGGCAGCAGCCACTTTGCGCTTTGGTTATGGAAAATTTTATGAAAAGGATATGGTCCTGTAAGCGTGGTCGTGGTGGCCATTTGGCTGATGTTGTTTTTCATTATTAACGGCATACCTTCCTCTTTATTATGAAATAAACATCCAATCATTTATCTCAAAAAATTCAATTTTTCTTTGAATACCAAAATAACACTTGATGTTGAAAAACCCTGTACTTATGGAATTCCGGCGCGAGCAAATAAGGCTAATTGTTTCCTGTATTACAATTAGTCTTATGCTAGAAGATTAGGCCTACCGTTTAACGATTACTTTAGAAGCTGTCGAAGCGATGAAGAGGAGGAGAGTGTGTCCCACTTATTTTGCCAACACCCGCTTGGCTCTGGCAAACTTGAGGGAACGTATTCTTTCCTCTCGTGTTTAGATGAGTTATCAAGGAAGAATCTTAGACGTAACCACTCCTTTATCAGAGAATCTGGTTGGTTCACCTGGTAAACAATGGATGTAGTATAAATATATACATCTGTTTACTTCTTGGGTATCACAAAGAGAACAGTTTTGAATGGACCCAAGTGGACCTGCTTGACGTGTGGCTGAACATGGAACTTAACCGATAAAGGCCGTTCAAGTCGGGAGGACTATAGTGGTGAAGGGTATTCCTTATTAGTTTAGGCTATTGCCTATTAGTTGGCCTTGACATTTAGTAACTTATTCTATTAATTATCAGTTAATGAAATAAGTTTTATTTATTTTTCATTTTAAGCTTTTATTGGTATTAAAAACCATTAAAATAAACTAATAATTAACACAATTAACAAGAAAATCTATTAATAAGTATATTTATATTTAATATATCAATAAAGTTTGTTCTTAATTATTTTCTCTGCTGTTTTTGTTTGAGTGTGTTTTTTACATTTATTTCTGTATAACAGTTTCCAAGTTGCTCTGTAGATGTGTTTGAAAGAGTGTGAGTGTGAGTGTAACTGTAAGCTTTATTCTTTAATCTCAATTTTCCCAAGAAATCTGACACGCCCATTTAACCTCTAGGGGGCTCTTTTAAGGCTATTGACCTTGTAACATGAATTTCACATGGAAACAGATATTTTTTTTAGTTTAATTTCATTTTAAACATTTTAATTTATGAGGGATTTTTTGTTTGGTCTTGTAGTTAACAATTGCCGCGCTTTGTTTAACCAACTAATTACCACAAAAAGTATATTAACATTTGCTACAAGTATGTTAAATATGCGGTCCTTCACATTTGATAATAATAATAATGACATTAAAGTTAAGAGATCTTCAACTCCATTATTACCAACGCCCCTTTAGAGTATTATAGCTTTAAGCCGATTTTATGATCTTGTTCAAGTAAAAAGAGTGCGAGAGTAATTGTATGTGATATATTTACTTTTTTTAAAGGTTTAAGTATTATTGATTATGCTCGTTTTAAAAACCATTGTTTTTGAAATTCCATGACTTTATTTAGATGCTATTGGTTTTTTGGTATTTTGTTTATAGATTTCGTTTTGTTTTTTTATTTATTTTAAAGTACTTTTTCTGTGAGTTTATTTATTTTGTTGGCTGTGGTATTTGCTGTTATAAATAATTGTTGCCAAAAGTAGGTCAAGAAATGGTTCAAACACATTCTCTCATTCAGTCAGATCACACACTCTTGTACTCACTCTGAGATTGTTTTTTTGGTTCAATATTACTTGCATCACTCTTTTTTAACAAATTTAATACGAAAATCTGAAAAAATAATTAACTGAAATGCAACATGTACAATAGTAAACATGTTTAAAACAGTGGTTCCTAAAGGAAAAACTAAAATTTATTTTAGTTAATTAGAAGCTAATATTTATTCAAAGTATTGGCTATTTTTAGCTATGATCTCTTTCAATCTTTCTGGCAACATATGGATTCCGAGCCAAAAGAACTGCTTATCTTTTGAAACCAAGAGCGTTCCAAAGTGAAACATATCCTAGAGAAAGCGTTCTTACTGCTCCCCGGGGGTAGTAAAAGCTTTTAGGCATTCATTAAAAGAGTAAAGGACAGTACCTCAATTCAGACTCTTTTAAATGATGACTAAACATTCACTGACCCGGTTGATAAAGCTAAAAGCTAACATTGTAGCTGAATTATTCGCAAGTAATTTCCACTTGCTGGAAAGAGATTAACCACCGCCAGAACTCGTAAGAATCTAAGTGACTATGCCAAGTATATTCTTTCGAGCTCGTGCTGTTAAAAGGCTTTTAACGTAAATAAGTCTCCTGGTCATGATGGTATACCAGCACTGGTCTTGAAGCAGTGTTTTTCGTCCATTAGCTAACCTTTTCAGCACTTTATACTGTGCCGGCATACTTCCTGTATGTTGGAAGGGGAAATAAGGAATAGAGTAGGAGAAAGAACGAAGCCTTGCATTACCCCTTGAATTTATCTTGAACTCGTTTGATGAGATTCCATCTATAACAACTCGTATAGTGCGAGTTGTGGAATCTCATCAAACGAGTTCAAGATAAATTCAAGGGGTAATGCAAGGCTTCGTTCTTTCTCCTACTCTATTCCTTATTTCCCCTTCCAACATACAGGAAGTATGCCGGCACAGTATAAAGTGCTGAAAGATAAATTCAGGGGTACTGCAAGGCTTTGTTCTTTCTCCTACTCTATTCCTTATTTTTCTAAACGACCTTCTACGTCAAACTTCCAACCCTATCTATTCTTTTGCAGATGACAGCAACATTTGCCATTCATATTCCTTCAGTTATAGAGCAAGCCTTTCGTAGATTGCAGCAATGAGGCAAAACATGAATGATTCCCTTAATCGGGACCTTGTGACACTCTCTGAATGGGGTCTTGATGATAATAGGGTCGCTTTCAAGACTCAGTGTTACATGTTGACACAAATACGAATGACAGAGCATGTCGCTGCCGTTGTGGCATCAGACGCTCTTGATGTCTGAGCGTGAAAATACAAAATGATCTATGCTGGTCTAAACACATTTTTCTAGTGTCGAAAGAAGCATTCAAGTGTATGGGTGGTGTAAATATTGTGGCATCAGACACTTTTGATGTCCTGAGCGTGAGACTACAAAGTGATGTCTGCTCGTCTAAACACATTTTTCAAGTGTTGAAAAAAGCATTCAAGTGTCTCGGTTTTTTGAAACGGCCTGGGAATCCTCCTCACTATTTACACCATCTATATCCGACCGAAAATGCAACACAACTCTTACGTATGAACCGGTGCTTCAAAGTCTATTTTGGAGCTTCTCGACGGCGTACAGGAGAGGACGAAGGTGATTATTGGGTATCCAACTCTATTGATTCGTTGGAGCACCGACGCAATGTGGGCTGCTTTCAACTGTTCTCTCGGTTACTACAGGGTTTTCCAACAAGAGGTGTTATTTTGGTATTCAAAGAAAAATTAAATTTTTTGAGATAAATGATCGGATGTTTATTTCGTAATAAAGAGGAAGGCCACTATGACCACGCTTGCAGGACCGGACCATATCCTTTTCATGAAATGTTCCATAACCAAATCGCAAGTGGCTGCTGCTCTATGTCCTCGATAGCCTCACGAATTCTATCTTTGAGATCTTGAATCGACGCTGGGCTGTTGGCGTAGACCTTATCTTTCAGGTGGCCCCGAAGGAAGAATTCAGTCGCAAGGTGTTAAATCACAAGATCTCAGTGGCCAATTGTGATCAACTCTTCGAGAGATAACATTTTCATGCATTTCAAGGACCCAATCAGCAAAGACACGACGTTGTTGATGATCGGCTGGCCGGCTTGAGATCTTGTGTTAACTGAACTTTATAAGCCTTAAGACCCCAAATCTTTATGCAAACTACGATGTAATGACGTTTGTGAAATGCCCAATTCCAAAGAACACCGAGGAATGGACAAACCTGGGTTTTCTTCAACACTTGGGTTACAGCAGCAATATTCTCAGTTGTTCTTGAGCGACGTGCACGGGTTTTATTCTTCACATCACTAACTTGTGCCAACAGCTTGAATTTTTCCATCAATTTCTGTATTGCGGTGCGACAAGATGCTTTACGATGACTCAAAAATGCTTTAGTTTTGCGAACTATGACTGCAAGATTTTCACCATTTTTGTAGTGAATTTTAATAATTTCAATGCGTTGTTGAAGCGTGTATCGTTGCATTTTTAGTAATGTCGTAGTTTCTACTTTTCAAATGTCAAAGAATAAAGCTTCATAAGTGACAGCTATTGAAATACCTCTTGCTGGAGAAACCTTTACAATGGAATGGGATCTGTTGAAATTAGGGAACTTGTTCCTGGAACTCGTCGTATAGGAGAGGGCGAAGGTGATTATTGAGTATCCAACTGTATTGATTCTTTGGAGCACCGATGCAATGTGGGCTGCGTTCAACTGTTCTCTCGGTTACTACAATGGAATGGGTTCTGTTGAAATTAGGGAACTTGTTCCTTACACAGAGTTTTCGTAATTTTCAATGTAGGAAAGTTCAAATCGTCTCTTTCCTTCCTCCCATAACCTATTTTCCTAGTTCCAACACAATGGTTTGCATGACTAAGGGTCATCCCCTGAGTGCTGGTCCAAGAAGAATAAAAAGAATCAGTTGCGTTCAGCACAAGTTTCCTGTGATGGTCTGTCCAGATTTCAGCAGCTCATGATAGATAATAGCCTTTTGCTCCCACCAAATTCTGAGATTTACCTTAGCGCCATGGATATTTGGGTTTCTTACGATTTCATACGCTTCGTGTCATCGAAAGTAATGATTATGTGCAAAAATGATTTTCTTTTATAGCCTTCCCGCATATGGCGCTTTGTTGGTACAAAATTCCACATTTTCGAAGCAAAAAATCGTTGTTGTTTACACTATAATGTTCAATAACTAAGTGGGAATAAATGACAGATATATATCCTTCAAAATGACATATTTTTAAGTCATATTTTTTTTGCTTTTAGAAGCAACTGTCTTCAACTGCATTTCACACAAAAATTGTTTTTTTTTTTTTTGTATTCTGGTTCACAATTTAGTTTATTAATCTTTGTGTAAGACAAATCATTTTATAATAATTTATTTATTTTGGTTTTTTTTTATTCCTACAACTTTTCGCTTTAAGGTGTTTCCTTTAACATTTTTTTTTTTTTTTTTTTTTGCATAAATTTATTTTGAACCGTTTTTGGTACCGCTATTATTTATAGTTTATTAATAATGTCAGTTTATTTTTGCGCCACTACAAACTAATTTGTTTCTTTAAGTTTTCGGTGCGTATTAGTTGATGAAAGAAATATATGTATGTATAAATTTAAAATAATAATTTGAAAATGTTTAACAATATTTGTTTTTTTTTTTTGTTGTCTGCAGCTTGTTCATACAACGCGTTATAATTTCTTTGATTAAAATCATAAAAAAAAAAATTAAACAAAATTGATATTTTGTTGGTTTGATTGCAGTTGAAATTATTGGCCAAAAAAAATTGGGTCATTTATTTTAAACATGCTACAACAAATAACAAATAAATATCTTAAGGCGAAAATGAAGTACAAGGGGGGGTAGGAGAAGTTGTTATATTTTAGATTTCCAAGTAAAGAAAAGTAACAATTCCTTTTAGTTGTTACAATATTAATGTATCCCTCCCTTATAGACAGTAATTGTCTCCAATGTCTGATCACTTTTCAGACTCCACTTTATATATTTTGGATCATTTGCCATGTATGTACTCTTTGTAGTGCAGAGAGAACTCAATTGGTTACTTTATACATCCCAGGTAATCTAGCATGAAGTCAATTGTCACTTAACTGTCTCTAAGTAATCTAAAGTGTAGCTACTTTAAACGTTTTAAGAGTAATTCGTACAAATTGGTTTCATACAAATTGTATTGATATAATTCACATTAAAGTGACTACACGCTAGATTACTTAGAGACACTTAAGTGACAATTGCTCACCGAAGCTTATGATGAATGTGTTCCTTCGGTTTCAATGTGCGAGTGATGATTTTAACACGGAACTCAAAGATCGCCCAGACCAGCCAAAACAGTTTGAAGATCAAGAATTGTAGGCATCACTCCATGAAGATTGTTGTAAAACTCAACTCAAAGAGTTTGCAAAATCATTGGTAGCTACTCAAGCAGCAATTTCATATGTTGCTAGAAAGATAGGAAAAGGTCATAGCTAACAATGGCCAATACTTTTAATAAATTTATATTGTACAAATGATTCGAAATAAAAGCAAAAAATTAAAAAAAAAAAAAAAATCCGCATTTCAAAGTCATACAGTCAATATTTTCGTCTGTATGTTGAAATCAGCATTCCGTAGCCCACAAATAACTTAAATACATGCAGGATACATCATTATATCCGCTATAGTCCCGGTTAAGTAGCTATTTAATATCAAGAAAATCGGCCCACAAATGGCTGAGATATAAGAAAAAAACCACGACTATCTCGAATTTTTTAAACTATTTTTTTTTTAATCTATATCTGGATTATTAAGTCATTAATATAGATAATATGGATATCTAATGATAGATATTTGAAAGAGCTTTCCAAAGACATATATAACGCCATAATAATTCGGACCTACAATGGGTGAAAATCGGAAAACATATTTTTTAAACCGAGTTTTTTTTTTTCAACAAAAATATTTTTTTATACCCTTCACCATGAGTGGCAAGGATATATATAAATTTGTCATTCCGTTTGTAATTTCTACATTTTTCATTTGCGACCCCATAAACTATATATATCCTGGATCGTTATAGATAGCGAAGTCGAAATAGCCATGTTCGTCTGTATGTTGAAATCAACTTTCTGTAGCCCCCAAATAACTTACATACATGATACATACATTAATATATCGGGAATTCTTGCGGCTCGGTTGTTAGTTAATATCAAGAAAATCGGCCCACAAATGGCTGAGATATAAGCAAAAAACCATGACTACCTCGACTGTTTTTACCTATTTTTCTTTTAATCTATATCTGGATTACTAAGTCATTCATATAGACAATATGAATATCTAATGATAGATATTTGAAAGAGCTTTCCAACAACATATATAAAGTCATAGTAATTCGGACCTACAATGGGTCAAAATCGGGAAACATATTTTTTAAACCGAGTTTTTTTTTTAACAAAAAATTTTTTTTTCTATTTTCAATCTTTATTTTAAAGTATAGTTTGAGGAAGGGTTTATAAGATTCGGGGCAGCCATATATAGCTCTCTTACTTGTTAAAAATATCAAAAATTGTGGCTATTTAAAAAAAAAATTAAAAAAATATATTAAAAATTTCTTCCCATTTTCATATGCCTTTTGCTACCACCCTCGTTAAGTAAATAGTTTCTTGTTGCTGTTGTTGTTTTTGTAGCAGTTATTTAGTTGTTATAATTTGTTGGTGTGTCTGACTTGTTAGCTTCTATTCCAATACACTTCTACACCAGCACACACTTCATTGACGTAAATCCATAGTTAGACATTGTCTGTCTAACATTATATTATAACTAGCCCGTGTACACAGGTAATGGTAGAGTTGTTGGCAAAGGGTCGGGGGTATTCGTTTGGTGGAGGTAATAAAACTTATTAGTTCAGTTTGTCGCAAGTAGTGCGAGTATTAAAATTAAACACTACACTATCAGTTCAATACGGTTCAGTTCAGTTCACTTCACTTGATTAAATAGTTGGCCCACAATTATTGTTTCTTTTTCATTATTATTAATAATAATAATGTTGTTGTTGTAAAACTACATTAAAATTATAATTGTTTTTGTTTTTGTTGTGGGTTTATATGAAATCAATGAATTGTTTAACAATCATTATTATAATAATAATAAAAGCTTTTAGCTAAAATGTATTTTATGGTTGCTAATAGAGTTGGTTTTTTTATTATAGTTTTTGTTATTTAAATAATTATTGCAAAAGCTATTTGTTTTAGGCCTCTTGTAAAGAGTTTTTGTTATTTTTTTTTTTTTTGGCAATTTCAAATTAATTATGAATTTATATTCACACTACCAGTTTTGTTTTAAAGTCCATCAAATAAAAATCATTGTATGTTTTATGAAGTGTAGAAATATGCAACAAAAAATCGAATTTTTTTTATATAGAAAGTTGTTTAAATAAATAACAGAAATTCAATGAAAACTTAAAATGAGAAATTTTGTAAGAGAAATTTGCTTACAGCCGAAAGAGATAAAACACGCTTGAAATCAGTGGTCGGCTTTTATAGCCAGCAGAGATCGATCGAGTTGGTTTATTTACCTGTAAACAAGGTTCTCCTTGTTTCTACATACAATTACAATCAATAGCTTGTCAGATTACAATAAAGGAAAATTGTAAATATTACTATAATCCTTTATCCTCTTTATGCCGACCATTGCTTTTAATGTAACAATTACACCTATTAGTTGCTGTAAAAATGGCTACAAAATTACTGATCTTAAACTTTTCAATTTAAAAATTATCTGTCCGGGGAAGTTGTTCTAAATATAATAGAAAGTTGTATATTTTAAAAATTTCATTCAACTTTTTTAATTCCCAAATTTAATTAAAAAATCACCTGTCGGGGAAGTTGATTTTTGCCGGGGAAAGTGTCCAAAAAGTTCTAGATATAATAAAAAGTTCTATATTTTAACAATTTTACTAAACTTTTTTAATTCCCAACTTAAATGAAAAAATCACCTGTCTGGGGAAGTTGATTTTTGCCGGGGAAAATTTTCAAAAAGTTCTAGATATTATAGAAAGTTCTATATATTAAAAATTTCACTCAACTTTTAGAATTCCCAAATTTAATTAAAAATTCACCTGTCTGGGGAAGTGGCTTTTTCCCTGGGAAGCTGCTAGAAGGTTTTAAGTATAATAGAATTTTCCATATTTTAAAAATTTTACTTAACTTTTTTAATTTCCAAATTTAATTAAGAAATCACCTGTCTGGGGAAGTTTAATTTATGCCTGGAGAAGTAGTTAAAGAAATATAAATATAATAGAATGTTCTATATTTGAAAAATTTGCCTCAACTTTTAGAATTCCCAAATTTAATTAAAAAATCACCTGTCTGGGGAAGTGGCTTTTTGCCTGGGAAGTTGCTAGAAGGTTTTAAATATAATAGAATGTTCTATATTTTAAAAATTTCACTCAACTTTTAGAATTCCCAAATTTAATTAAAAAATCACCTGTCTGGGGAAGTGGCTTTTTGCCTGGGAAGTTGCTAGAAGGTTTTAAATATAATAGAATGTTCTATATTTTAAAAATTTCACTCAACTTTTAGAATTCCCAAATTTAATTAAAAAATCACCTGTCTGGGAAAGTGGCTTTTTGCCTGAGAAGTTGCTAGAAGGTTTTAAATATAATAGAATGTTCTATATTTTAAAAATTTGACTAACTTTTAGAATTCCCAAATTTTATTAAAAAATCACCTGTCTGGGGAAGTTGATTTTTGCCTGGGAAGTTGCTAGAAGTTTCTAAATATAATAGAAAGTTCTATATTTTAAAAATTTGACTTAACTTTTTAAAATCCCATAAGTAGTTTAAAAATTACCTGTCTGGGGAAGTTGATGTTTGCCGCGGGAAGCGTCTAAGAAGTTCCTTATATAATATAAAGTTCTATATTTGAAAAATTTGCCTCAACTTTTAGAATTCCCAAATTTTATTAAAAAAATCACTGGGGAAGTTTGTTTTTGCCTGAGAAGTTGCTAGAAAGTTTTAAATATAATAGAAAGTTCTAGATTTTAAAAATTTGACTGACGTTTTTTTAATTCCCAATTTTAATTAAAAAATCACCTGTCTGGGGAAGTGGCTTTTTGCCTGGTAAGTTGCTAGAAGGTTTTAAATATAATAGAAAGTTTTAGATTTTCAAAATTTGACTGAAGTTTTTTAATTCCCAACTTTAATTAAAAAATCACCTGTTGGGGAAGTTTGATTTATGCCTGGAGAAGTAGTTAAAGATATCTAAATATAATATAAAGTTCTATATTTTAAAAATTTAACTAATTTTTTTTAAATTCCATACTTTGTTTAAAAATCACCTATCTGGGGAAGTGGCATTTTGCCTGGGAAGTTGCTAGTAGATTTTAAATATAAAAGAAAGCTCTATATTTGAAAAAATTGACTCAACTTTTAGAATTCCCAAATTTTATTAAAAGATCACCTGCCTGGGGAAGTTTGATTTATGCCTGGAGAAGTAGTAGTTTAAGAAATCTAAATATAATAGAATGTTCTATATTTCAAAAATTTGACTTAACTTTTTGAATTCCCAAATTTAATTAAAAAATCACCTGTCTGGGGAAGTGGCTTTTTGCCTGGGAAGTTGCTAGAAGGTTTTAAGTATAATAGAATTTTCCATATTTTAAAAATTTTACTTAACTTTTTTAATTTCCAAATTTAATTAAGAAATCACCTGTCTGGGGAAGTTTAATTTATGCCTGGAGAAGTAGTTAAAGAAATATAAATATAATAGAATGTTCTATATTTGAAAAATTTGCCTCAACTTTTAGAATTCCCAAATTTAATTAAAAAATCACCTGTCTGGGGAAGTGGCTTTTTGCCTGGGAAGTTGCTAGAAGGTTTTAAATATAATAGAATGTTCTATATTTTAAAAATTTCACTCAACTTTTAGAATTCCCAAATTTAATTAAAAAATCACCTGTCTGGGGAAGTGGCTTTTTGCCTGGGAAGTTGCTAGAAGGTTTTAAATATAATAGAATGTTCTATATTTTAAAAATTTCACTCAACTTTTAGAATTCCCAAATTTAATTAAAAAATCACCTGTCTGGGAAAGTGGCTTTTTGCCTGAGAAGTTGCTAGAAGGTTCTAAATATAATAGAAAGTTCTAGATTTTAAAAATTTGACTGAAGTTTTTTATAATCCCATACTTAGTTTAAAAATCACCTGTCTGGGGAAGTTGATTTTTACCGCGGGAAGTGTCTAAAAAGTTCTAGATTTTAAAAATTTGTCTGAAGTTTTTTAATTCCCAAATTTTATTAAAAAATCACCTGTCTGGGGAAGTTTGATTTATGCCTGGAGAAGTAGTTAAATAAATCTAAATATAATACAATGTTCTATATTTGCAAAATTTGACTCAACTTTTAGAATTCCCAATTTTAATTAAAAAATCACCTGTCTGGGGAAGTTTTATTTATACCTGTAGAAGTAGTTAAAGAAATCTAAATATAATAGAATGTTCTATATTTTAAAAATTTCACTCAACTTTTAGAATTCCCAATTTTAATTAAAAAATCACCTGTATGGGGAAGTGGCTTTTTGCCTGGGAAGTTGCTAGAATTTTTTAAATACAATAAAAAGTTCTAGATTTTAAAAATTTGTGGCTTTGTGGCTTTTTGCCTTGGAAGTTGCTAGAATGTTTTAAATATAATAGAAAGTTCTAGATTTTAAAAATTTGACTGAATTTTTTTAATTCCCAAATTTTATTAAAATATCACCTGTCTGGGGAAGAGGCTTTTTACCTGGGAAGTTGCTAGAAGGTTATAAATATAAGAGAAAGTTTTAGATTTGAAAAATTTGACTAAAGTTTTTTTTAATCCCATGCTTAGTTTAAAAATCACCTGTCTGGGGAAGTTGATTTTTGCTGCGGGAAGTGTCTAAGAAGTTCCTTATATAATAGAAAGTTCTATATTTTAAAAATGTAACTCTATTTTGGGGCTTTGTGACAATTTAATAAAAATATATAGTAAAAGATTTATTTAAATTTAGCTTTTTTTAAAGTTTATGCTGTCTTCTATAAAATTGTTAGATTTTTAATTTTTACCCAAAAAAAAAAAAATTACTGACAAGCAAATAGGTTCTTGATATTATTTATCTTATGTAAAATTTTCCCCAGCAATAGTTTTTGGTAAAATTGTTAGTATTTTCTTATTTTTTGTGGTTTTTTGGCATTGTTTACATTATTTACCTTATTTTTTACATTGTTTACATGGGGTAAAATTTCCACTGTAACTTTAAATAACATTTATTAATCATAGATGTCTATTTTGTTTAGTTTTTTGGTTTATTTTTTTAATTGTTTACATTGTTTACTTAATACTTTACATTATTTACCCTATGTAAAATTACCTACAGCATTATAAGTTAAAGTTTTTATCAATATTATTTAGTTTTTCTTTGTTCTTAGGGATTCTTGACATTTTTTACATTATTTACTTCATTCTTTACATTGTTTACATGAGGTAAAATTTCCATGGTAACTTGAAATAACATTTATAAATCATAAATGCCTATTTTGTACAGATTTAGGGATAGTTCTTAATTGTATACATTATTTACCATATTTTTTACATTGTTTACGTGAGGTAAAATGTTCATGGTAACTTTAAATAACATTTATAAATTATAAACGTCTATTTTTGTTTAGTTTTCGGTTTATTTTTTAATTGTTTACATTATATACTTCATTGTTTACATGATGTAAAATTTTTTTGGTATCTTTAGATAAAATTTTTATTTTATTAATTAAATTTATGTACAGTTTTAGGGGTAGTTTATAATTGTTTACATTATTTACCCTATGTAAAATTTCCTTGGTAACTTCAAATAACATTTATAAATCATAAATGTCTATTTGGTTTAGTTTTTGGTACATTTTTTTATTGTTTACATTGTTTACATGGGGTAAAATTTACTTATTATTTTTAGATAACATTTTTAAATCAATAATGTAATTTTTTAATAGTTTTAGGTGTAGTTTTTAATTGTTTACATTATTTACATCATTTTACATTGTTTACATGAGGTAAAATTTCCTTGGTAACTTGAGATAACATATGTATACCATTAATGACATTTAAGTACGGTTTCAGAGAAAATTTTTGATTGTTTACATTATTTACCTTATTTTTTTACATTGTTTACATGAGGTATATTTTCCGTGGTAACTTTAAATAATATTTATAAATCATAAATGTATATTTTGTACAGATTTAGGGATAGTTCTTAATGGTTTACATTATTTACTTCATTCTTTACATTGTTTACATGAGGTAAAATATCCTTGGTAACTTTAGATAACATTTTTGAATCATTAATGTAATTTTTGTATTGTTTTAGGGGTAGTTTTTAATTGGTTACATTGTTTACTTCATTATGTACATTGTTTACATGAGGTAAAATTTCCTTGGTATCTTTAGGTAACATTTTTATACCATTCATGACATTTATGTACGGTTTTAGAGGTAATTTTTAATTGTTTACATTTTTTACCAAATTGTTTACATTATTTACCCTATGTAAAATTTCCTTCCGCATATAAAAAAAATATTTTTGTATTAAACTTTCTTGGTTTTTTATTTTTTAAGGATTTTTTGAATTGTTTACATTATTTACCTTACTTTTTACATTGTTTACATCAAGTAAAATTTTCATAGTTTTTTTTTTATAAAATTTTTAAATCATTAGTGTAATTTTTGTCAAGTTTTAAGTGATATTTTTTAATTGTTGACATTGTTTACCTAATTCTTTACATAATTTACCTCATGTAAAATTTCCTTTAGTTTAGCAAATTTAAGTATTTTCATCAAAATTATTTAGTTTTTAAGTGTTTTAAATAATGTAAACTTTAGTCAAAATAACACGTTTTAGCTTAGAACTCCTCATTGTTTAAATTTCTAACAAAAATGGAAATTCCTAAATAGTTTACTTAAGGTAAAATAATGTAAACAATACCCAAGGCCTTGACAAAAATTAAACATATTCCTCTTTTTCCATTTACAATGTTTTATTTACCCAAAGTAAACAATGTTTAATATAAGTAATTAATGTAATTCAAACCTTTTGGAGAACATTTAGTTTATTTATTGTATATTATTTATTACCAAATTTGTTGCTAAGCATTTCCAAAAAAAAAAAAAAAAAAAAAATAATAAAAAATATTTTGTCATTGAAATCTAATCTTGTTGTTCAATTTGCATGATGGCCCCAACAAACCAAATTTAAGGTTTTTACTCAAGGGAAAACACTTGAACTTTGAAATATAACCTTCACTTGTTCAAACAGAAAACCTTAGCCAATGGAAATAACTTATACCCCCAACCAATAATATACATATGTTAAATATTTAAACATTATCAAGCAAATTAACTCTATGACTGACTACCAGCCGACAACTGTGTGATAATAAATGATTATAACAATAATAACAACAACAACAAAACTACAAACACACACACATACATTAACACTACTAAAAGTCAGAATTAGTATCTGTGTGTCAAAGTCACACACACAGTATAAATACAAATAAGTTCCTAGCAGTTTGGCTACCAGAGAGAAGAATAAATAGCAGCAGCAGCAGCAGCAGTTAAAAGTACAAACTCTGGTGTAAATGTATTAGTGTGTGTCCAACTGAGTAGTCAGTCATGACAGTAGCAGTATAAAATATCATTATTATTGTTATTGGACGACAACGTTGGTGCTGGCTGGCTGGCTGGTTGGTTGGTTGGTTGAGTGGCTCACTGGCTGGTGGTGATGATGTTGACGGCGACGATGACTTTGACAAGCATCAAGGTTAGAGAATTCTATGGTCAACGAACGTATGAATGAACGTGCCACCAGTGTACACAAGTTTTATTTATATATGAATACCAACAGCAACATTTACAATACAAAAACAAAAAAGTACTCTTTTCTTCTTTTGTGTTTAATTGAAAAGAAGAATAAAACCTATTTTTTTCAAGCCAAGTAGACAGAATGCGATTAGACAGACAGACATACAATTAAATATATTACAATTACATATATTAAAGATAAAAAATAATGAAAGAAATCAATAATCTATCAATATATTTAATATTTCATTCATAATGATGGTTTTAGGTGAAAAAAAAAGGAAAACAAAAATCAATCATTACTTAAACAGAGAAATAAGGAGTGTGTATAAATCAAGGCGCTATAAATCACTTAAATAATACACTTTATTAATATTAAATTTTATATAAAATACCTTAACAAAAATTTTTACAAAAATTTTTTTTTTATTCTTTACATTGTTTACCTAAATTTTTTCTTTGTAAAATTTCCTCCTGCTTCATATATTCAGATTTGTAATCCAAATTATTTAGATTTTTATTAATTTAAGGGTTTTTTGGAATTGTTTACATTATTTACCAAATTTTATACATTGTTTACATTAGGTAAATATTCCAGATTTTTTTGTATTAACATCATTTTATCATATATGTTTGGATTTTTTTGTTATTTAGTCTATTTTTTTAATTGTTTACATTGTTTACCTTATGTAAAATTTCTCAAGCAGTGGCAAATTACAGTTTTTATTTTTAATAAAATTATTTATTTAATCATATTTGAAATTGTTTACATTATTTTTCTTAATTTTTACATTGTTTACATAAGGTAAAATTTTCTTTAATTCTTTAAATAAAATTTTTAAATCAAAAATTTTACTGTTTTACAATTTTGACAATGTGTTTTCTAATTAATTACATTATGTACTTGATTCTTGACATTGTTTAGCATCTGGAAAATTTCCTCTATCGTTTTTTACAGGGGTTTTGGAATTATTTACATTATTTACCTGATTTTTTACATTGTTTACATAAGGTAAAATTTTTCTAAGATACTTATCACATGTAAACATGATGAAAGTAATTTTTGTAAGAATTTTTTAATTGTTTACATAGTTTACTTAATTGTTTACATTGTTTACCTTATGTAAATTTTGCTCTTGACTGAAAACAAAATTCATTTCTTAATTGAATCTTTTTAGTTTTTCTTTAATTTTAGGTATTTTGGAATTGTTTACATTTTTTACCTTATTTTTGACATTGTTTACACTATGTAAAATTTCGTCTTGGCTGTATAAAATGGCTTTTTAATTCAATTCTCTTAGTTGTTCATTAATTTTAGCTGTTTTGGAATTGTTTACATTTTTTACCTTATTTTTTTTTAAATTTTTTACACTATGTAAAATTTCCATACATTCTTACAATAAGATTTGTGTATCAAAAATTTTGATTTTTACAGTTCTGAGAAATATTTTTTAATTTTTTACATTATTTACCTCATATTTTACATTGTTTACCTTATGTAAAATTTCTTAAGGCGTAAAATATTACAGTATTTAAATTATAATTATGTAGTTTTTCTGTTATTTTAGCGTTTTTTGGAATTGTTTACATTAGTTACCTAATTTTTTACATTGTTTACATTATGTAAAATTTCCACATATTCTCAAAATAAAATTTGTAAATCATAAATTTTAGTTTTTTTTACAGTTTTGAAAGGTATTTTCTAATTGTTTACATTATTTACCTAGTTCTTTACATTGTTTACATGGGGTAAAATTTCTTAAGTTACATTAAATATGATTATAGACTTACAAAATGCTTGTTTTCTGTACTTTTTTGGGCATTTTTTAATTGTTTACATTATTTACATGATGTAAACAATAATTTTACATTGTTTACATTAAGAAAAATTCAAAATGTTTGCCAAATTTTATGTTATAATTATATAAGTGATAACTTCTGTAACAAAAATTATAAATTTTTATTTGTTTACCTTATGTAAACAATTAAATTACATTGTTTACCTTGTGTAAAATTTCCAAATTTCTATTTAAACCAAGTTTTTAATATACAAATTATAGTTAACGGGATAAAATTTTCCATTTTTTGTTTGTTTACATTATTTACCTAATGTAAACAATAATTTTACATTGTTTACATTAAGTAAAATTTCAAATTTTTATGTTATAATTATATAAATGATAACTTCTGTTAGAAAAATTGTAAATTTTTATTTGTTTACATTATTTACCTAATGTAAACAATAATTTTACATTGTTTACATTAAGTAAAATTAAAAAAAATTGCCAAATTTTATGTTAAAAATATCCAAATTATAACTTTTGTTAGAAAAATTGTAAATTTGTGTTTGTTTACATTATTTACATGATGTAAAAAATTAATTTACATTGTTTACATGAAGTAAAATTTTAAAATTTTGCCAAATTTTATGTTATAATTATATAAATGATAACTTCTATAAGAAAAATTTTAATTTTTTATTTGTTTACCTTACGTAAACAATTAATTTACATTGTTTACCTTGTGTAAAATTTCCAAATTTATTTTTAAATCATGTTTTTAATGCACTAATTATAATTTACTGTGTAAAATTTTCCATTTCTTGTCTGTTTACATTATTTACATGATGTAAACAATTAATTTACATTGTTTACATTAAGTAAAATTTTAAAAAATTTACAAATTTTATGTTATAATTATATAAATGATAACTTCTGTTGAAAAATTATACATTTTTATATGTTTACTTTATTTACCTAATGTAAACAATAATATAACATTGTTTACATTAAGTAAAATTTTAAAATTTTGCCAAATTTTGTTATAATTATATAAATGAAAACTTCTGTAAGAAAAATTATAAATTTTTATTTGTTTACCTTATGTATACAATTAAATTACATTGTTTACCTTGTGTAAAATTTACATTATGTAAAATTTCCACATATTCTCAAAATAAAATTTGTAAATCATAAATTTTAGTTTTTTACACTTTTGAAAGGTATTTTATAATTGTTTACTTTATTTACCTAGTTCTTTACATTGTTAACATGGGGTAAAATTTCTTAAGTTTCATTAAATATAATTATAGAATCATAAAATGCTTGTTTTCTGTAAATTTGTGGGGCATTTTTTAATTGTTTACATTATTTACCTAATGTAATCAATTATTTTACATTGTTTACATTAAGTAAAATTTGAAAATTTTACCAAATTTTATGTTATAATTATATAAATGATAACTTCTGTAAGAAAAATAATTTTTTATTTATTTACCTTAAGTAAACAATTTAATTACATTGTTTACCTTGTGTAAAATTTCCAAATTTCTTTTTAAACCATGTTTTTAATTCACTAATTATAATTTACGGCGTAAAATTTTCCATTTTTTGTCTTTTTACATTATTTACATGATGTAAACAAGAACTTTACATTGTTTACATTAAGTAAAATTTGAAAATTTTGCCAAATTTTATGTTATAATTATATAAATGATAACTTCTGTTAGAAAATTATAAATTTTAATTTGTTTACCTTATGTAAACAATTAAATTACATTGTTTACCTTGTGTAAAATTTTCAAATTTCTTTTTAAATCATGTTTTTTATGCACTAATTATAATTTACGGCGTAAAATTTTCCATTTTTTGTCTTTTTACATTATTTACATGATGTAAACAAGAACTTTACATTGTTTACATTAGGTAAAATTTGAAAATTTTGCCAAATTTTATGTTATAAACATCCAAATTATAACTTCTTTTAGAAAAATTATTATTTTTTATTTGTTTACATTATTTACCTAATGTAAACAATAATATTACATTGTTTACATTAAGTAAAATTTAAAAATTTTGCCAAATTTTATGTTATAAACATATAAATAATAACTTCTGTTAGAAAAATTATATATTTTTATTTGTTTACATTATTTACCTGATGTAAACAATCAATTTACATTGTTTACATTAAGTAAAATTTAAAAATTTTGCCAAATTTTATGTTATAATTATATAAATGATAATTTATGTAAGAAAAATTATAAATTTTTATTTGTTTACATTATTTACCTAATGTCAACAATTAATTTACATTGTTTACGTTTTATAATTTTTGGAAATTTTAGAATTTTTATTGTTTGTAAGCATATTTATAATTTTGTACCTTATTTGCTTGATGTAAAATATTGAAATCTTTTAGGAAATGATTTTTACCCCTACCTTATTAATATTATGCTGAATTAATGCCCATGTTAATGGATTTTTTATGCCTATTTATCCACATATATGTACATACATGTGTGTATAAAACACATACTCTCTGCCAAAAAACTTCTGCTTAATGCTTAAGTATGAGTTTAAGTACTAAAGTAAACGACCCTGCTGTTGCTGCTACTGCTGTCATTCCACTGTGTTTGCTTGTTCTTTTTAGATCTGTTTTAAACTGACTCTACTACTACCATTCCTCTGAATTCATTCTAGCAGTGCTTTGAACCTAGAAAAAATAGAGCTTCTTTTATTTTTATATTAAATTATTTCAAGAAATATATAGAGTTTTGTGTTTTTTTTTGGTTTTCTCCATGTGGTGCTTATAAGTTTGTTCTCAGTCTCTGGTACTTTTAGATTTTTGTTATATTTAAGTAGATATACTATAATAATATCGAGCTAACAGAAAGAAACCTTTAACCTTTTAGTGTGTGTATTTTATATATTTTTATTTTATACGCATCCTTGAGATTGCCTTCTTCTTCTTCTGCTGCTTTAGCTACTGCTTCATGTTGAAATTTTTTTTTTCTTCGCAGAAGTCTGTGTAGATATTTATTTTTGTGTTTTATTTTATTTTATATGATATGTTTTTTGTTGTTGAGGGTTATAAAACACAATCGACCAGTTTGAGGGCCATATTATTTTAGGTTTTTTTTTTTCGTTTTATTAAAATTGTATAGAATTATTTTATTGTTGTTAATGTGGATATTGGCTTTTTGAGTTTTTCTTTTTTTTTTTTTTTGGGAGAGAGACTTTGGAGTATTTTTTTTGGGTACCGAAAGGGAGTTTTTTTAAATATTTTATGAAACATAACAAAAAACTACTACCTCTATTTTTTACCTAGTTTTGATCTATATCTGAATTACTAAGTCATTAATTTAGACAATATGGATATCTAATGATAGACATTGTAAACAACTTCCCAACAACGTATATAACGCCATTAGAAACGAAAATGGGTAAAAATCTGAAAAATATTTTTAACCCGAGTTTTTTTTTCACCAAAAAATATTTTAAATTTTTATTTTAAAGTAAAATTTGGTGTAGGGTATATACGATTCGGTACAGACGTATATAGCTCTATTACTTGTCTAAAACAGCTCTATTATGTCTAAATAAGCAGTTTTTTTAAGTTAAACAAAATTTCATAAAATCTGTTTCTATTCTGCAGACATTTTTTAATTCTAAATAGCAACTCAAATTATTTTCGGTTGCTTTTAAAGGTCTTTTGGCAACAATAAAGAAAATCTTCTACACAATTTTCTACTTAAAAGGTATAAAAGGTAGAATGAGAAAAGATTTTAAACTGAAGGATTTATCTCACTTTTGCATGGTTTCCTTTTACACAAAGAATATCACAAGGTTTTCTTTCACTCTTCTTACTTTGTGAAAAAGAAAATATTTTTAGAATTAAATAGAAAAAAAGAAAACATTTGGCAAAATAAATATTAAATCTAGAGACAATTTAAGAATGAGAATAATATGAATTATATATGAAAAAAATTCAGTTGGCATAAAAGCCGAATTCCAGAAAAAATATTACATACAATACACTTTGTTTAGGATAATCTTAGGAAGGTCATTTAAGGCAATATTTTACTTTTTAAATATATAAATGTTTAAATGGTATTTTCTTTTTATATAAACACAATTGGTCAAATCATGCTGTATTTAATTAAGATTCAATTTTGTTATATATTTGCTAAAATTTTGTAAATAATTAAGTAAAAATCATTTTAGAACATATTTTGCATAATTTTAAATCATATTTCCTATAATTGTTCATAAAAAGTTAAATATTCTGCTAAAATTCCTTTAAAATTAAAGGATTTCATATAAAACTACTAATTCTCTCTTACTCTGCTTCGTTTACATACCAAAAAATGCAAGTATGTGTTTTAACAACAACAACAATTACACAGAGTTGTTACAGTGCTTACAAAATGGCTAAAATGTAAACATACCAAAAACTGCAAGTCTGTGCTTTAACAACAACAATTACACAGAGTTGTTATGCTGCATAAGTGTGTGTGTGTTAGTGATGCTCATGAGTATAAAACAAAATAGCTAAAATGTAAGGAAAAAAAGTAAAGGAAAAACTTTAAATATAAAATTTAAATACAATTTGTACATAGAATAGCAAACATTTTCATATTATATGAATATTAAACAAATAATAACTACAATCTAAGAAAACATATTAAAGAAATTAAAAGAAAATCCTAAATTAAATGGATTTGAAGGACTTTTTATTGGAATTTCTTAAACAGTTTAAGAAATCTTAAATAAAGTAAATTGAGTTGTGATAAATACTTAAATACTTTTCCCTCAAGTTATATTTAAATTTAACATAATTAATACATTTTTTTTAAAGCTTTAACAAATTTACAATTTATTTAAACAAATTAATTACTTGCTTGCAACTAACTGACACCAGTCAAACTCTTAGTCATGTTATAAATACAATGACTTTATTTTTATATTAAAAAATAACATAAAATATTATTTACCATTAAAAAAATTAAACGTTTTTCTTTTAAACTAAATGATTAATGTAAAAAAATCATTTAACAAATGTGTTTTTTTCTTAAATTTTTTTTATTTTGTAAAACGTCTTCCTGTAAATGTATACTTATAAATTTCACTCAAACAGAAAAAAAAAAAATTAAAGAAAAAGAAATCCAACAAACCTCAAATGCACACTTTTATTTTCATTTGTTCGCATCATAAATAATTTTCACAATTTTTTATTTTTTTTACAATAACAACAACGTTTTAATAATAATAATAAAAACAAAAACAATTGAACAGAAATTATTAAATATACAGGAAGTAAATGTTTTAAATAAAAAAGAAAGAAAAAAATCATAAATTTTTTTCTGATTTATGATTGAAAATTAAGGGGATAAGAGATATTTTAAGCACGCTACATTTATTTTAATAACAAAAATAGAAAATAAGCTAAAACTGCTTAAATTTAGATTTAAGATGTAGTAAAAAGCTGTACTAGCATTTTCTAATTGTTAAAATTATAAAATTTTCAAAAGTTATCTATATATGTAGATAATTTTTGAAAAATTTCCCTCCGGCTGGATAAAAGTTTAATTTTCTCAAAAGCTTACATCTTCTTTTATAATTTTTATGTAAATTATTTTACAAACAAAGTTTCATTAATTTTAACAAAACTATTTCCTATTGCCGCTCTCTATGTGTGTTTATTTACACTTATAAACATCCCTGTGTGTCACCCACTACTATTGTAGGCAACTGTGCTGGTGTCAGCTGTGTTGTGTCACAATAGTTATACAAACACTATTGTGATTGTTTAAATGCCTAAACATGAATCAAATAAATGATTTTTAGTTTTTAAATTAAAAATAAAACAAAATCATAAACAAAATGCTAGAAATTTATTAATAATCTTGGTTTATCTATGTCTATATAAATAAAAGAGTAACGTTACTGAGTGATTGACTGATTCAACATAGCCCAGCCCAAACGCCAAAAGGTCCAGGCATGAAATTTGGTTCCCTCTCCCTTTGTAGATCCACTAACAAGGAATTTTTGAAAATTCGAAGGTTTAGGGGGTAAAAATGGGTAAATTTGGTAACATTATATCTTGCATTGTTATCTACTTAAAAAATTAGCAGACAGGTGTTTGGTACTTTTAGGGTAGAAAACGTGTAAAAACTGTATTTTGGTACTTTTTTGCCACCCCTTTTATATTTTAAACCAATAAACATAGAAATAAATTTCATATCATATTCTTTATTTATTAAAAAATAACAAAAAATATAGGTTGGGTACTTTTTGGAAATTCGAACAATTAAGGAGTCAAAATTTTATTTATTTTTGGTACTTTTTTCATATGAATATTATATTATGACCGCCCACTAAGATGCTGACATTTATTCAAATAAAATTTGTTTAATTTCAATGAGGACAAATAAAAAGTACCAAAAAGGGGTAAAAACGGGAAAATATGAATATATCGTTGAATAGTTTGAGACATATCTATATTACTAAATTGATAATTCAAACTTGGTACTTTTTCTCCTAATGGTACTTTTTGTTAATATTTTAAATTATTAAATTTATTGACATAAAAGTTAGGTGATGTGCATCAGAAAGGAGTTATAATCAAACATAGGTAGCACTATTAGAACTTCGTTGTTCTAATGGTACTTTTTTATAATAATGGAATTAGAAACATGAAATTAAATCATATATGGTTCTGAGCGAATGCTAATACAAAGGGGGTAATTATTGGTACTTTCTCTTTATTCTTGTTTATAGTGTAACAGAAAAGATCAAAACAATATACTATTCTTATAGAAAAATAGCGTGTTTTTATTTTATGTTTAGAAGTAGCTTAGAAATAAATAGTTGGCAACTCCGCAGAGGCATATGGTGTGAGTTTACAATATGGCAGCTTTAAATGATTATTACTGTTTGCAGTGATGCCCCATTGGTTAGAAGAAAAATGTCAGTCATGCAATATAAACAGATAGCTTAATTGGGAATTCGGTTATTTAATAAAATATTGATTTAAAATATCTATTAAATAAATCATATTATAATATTTTATAATGTTTCAAAAGAATTTTATTATTTTCTTAGATTTTTTCTAAGATTTTTGTGAAAAATATTTGTATAGAAATTTAGGCATTTTTTTGTAACAAATGCTTCACTTTATTTAATACACCTTTAATTTTATTATTTCTAAGGGTATTTATTGCAGAAAGCAAAAGAAAAAAAAAAACACTTAAACAATAAACCAAGAAAAAAACTAAAAATGCATTTCAGTTTAAAGAAAAACCCCAAACGTAAGAAAAACATATAAACTGATATGTTTAAAAGTAAAGTGTTTAAATGTCTATTTAATTGTGAGTCAAATCCACCATATCTGTATTTATTATAAAAATAAAAATAATAAAAAAAATATTGTTTGTAAACGACATCATATTCAAAGCTATTTCACTCACAATGTTACGCTTGGTGCAACTGCAACATTTGCCACACAGCCTCTCAAAAGCTATACAAAAATAAGACGTCTGTCTCAGTGAAAGATGTTGCCACTCAAGCCCCATACGTCAAACGTACAAACCGACATTTAGTCAGTTTGTTGCTTGCTGTTAGCTGTTGCCTAGTCAAACAGCCAAAAAAATCATGTTAAAAGTCTTTTTTTTTGTATTATTATTTTTCTTTATTTATTATTATAAATAGCTAAATCTCTAGCAGGAAGAGAAAGTACTCCCAATAATGTGAAACGTAATAGAAAATAATAATAATAAAAAATAAAAATATATTGTAAAATAATAATATTGAAATGAATACAACATGTTTAAAAGTTTTTCTTTTACATAGATGTTTATGTTTGTTTTCCAAATGAAAGCAAAAAAATCTGTTTTTTTTAGATCCTTTTCTTCTTTGAAAGTAGATAACAAAAAAAAAAATTGTATTAACAACACATTTTCCAACGTTTAATTATCATAAAACTGCCTGTAATCTCAATTAGAAATCTTAAAGTTTAAGAAAAGTTAAAGATTAACAACCAGTTGGAAATGTTTTATTGGGTGTATGACTTAAAAAATGCAGGATTTTTTCAAATGTTTTGAAACATTTGTACAATATAAATTTATTAAAAGTATTTGCCATTGATAGTTATGACCATTGACCATCTTTATGGCAACATATGGAATCCGAGACAAAAGACCTGCTCATCTTTTGAGGCCAAGAACAAATCAAGCCAATGTCGGATACTCTGTTCTGAATTGAACAGTATCCCAGAGAGAGCGTTTTGCATCGATTGAAAGAAATATTATTCGGAATGGGGACAAGGGCTGGACTATAAAGCGGGTGAGGTTTCATGTTTGGCCGCATATTCTGGACGTTTTACGGCCAATTTTACGAATCAGTTGCGTTCGGTACAGGTTCTATGTGATGGTTTTTCCAGATTTCAGCAGCTCATAATAGATAGGATCCTTTGGCTCCACCAAATACAGATTTCATACAAATTTTATTATTTATTTTTCCTATTTTTAAAGATCTTTTCGACAATTTTACTGATTTACAATTATTATTTTTGTTTAATTAGTGTGAACATTACTTGCACAGCCTTTTAAACTTTTTTATATTGAAATTTACTCGATTCTATCCCATATTCTATATTTGTAACTCATTTAGCTTTGAAATAAACAGTTGGCATCACCACAGTGGCAAATGCCTGCAGTTGGCAATATGGCAACATTCAATGTTTATGTTACTGTTTGTTTAGAGTTGCCAATTATAAATTTTTAAAAAAATCGCCAAACAGTTCATAAATAAAACATAAATTAATGACAAATGCAGTATTTAATAAAATAGCAATTTCAAATAACGATAAAACAAATAATTTCATTAAATAAAAAATAATTTAAAATAAAATTAAACAAATTTAATTTAAAAAAGTCTTAAATTCTTTCTAAATAAAAAAATAGTAACATTTTCCCTCATCCAACTTGAACCTTACTAAACAAAAACTTTACAAAATACCTGTGAACACAACTCAAGATTATTCATACAAAATAAAAATTTAAGTCACAGAGTAAGAAAGAACCGAATATGCAGCAGCACAATATTGTTATGACCGTCATAAAACAGGCATTAACAAGGAAGTTGGTTGCTTGCAACATTACAATCAACTAATTCAAGCATGAATCCCAAAACAACCAAACAACCAGCCAGCCAACCATCAACAAACTATCATCCAGCCAGACACCGAAAGAGGAAGACAGAAAAGATATTTTTGTAGAACAATGCTAGTAAATGTAGGGACAGACAAACAGAAGGACGGATGGGAAGAACATTGTTGTTTTTTTTAAGAAAACTCTTGGTTAAATAAAAGCAAAAAAGTTTTAAAAGTCTACCAGAGACTATGATGTACTTATCGAGTACTAAAAAAGAAAAAAGAGTTTTAAATAAGAATTTCTTAAAGATGTTGTGCAAAATACAACATAATAAAATTTATGATAATAACATGTCGGTAAATACTTAAATGAAGTAAAAGCGCTAAATAGCTGATCAAACTTTTAATTAGAGATAACATATTTATACATGTCAGAGTCTATGTCAGAATCTCTACCAGAGTATATATTAGAGTCTATGTCAGAGTCAATGTCAAAGTCTAAGTAAGAGTTTATATTACAGTCTATGTCAGAGTTTATATTAGTGTTTATATCAGAGTCTATGTCAGAGTTTATGTAAGAGTCTATATCAGTGTTTATGTCAGAGTCTATGTCAGACTTTATGTTAGAGTCTATGTCAGCGTCTATGTCAGATTTTACGTCAGAGTCTATATCAGTGTTTAAGTCAGCGTCTATGTCAGATTTTACGTCAGAGTCTATGTCAGATTTTATGTCAGAGTCTATATCAGTGTTTATGTCAGATTCTATGAGTCTATATCAGAGTCTATATCAGAGTTTATGTCAGAGTCTATGTCAGACTTCATGTTAGAGTCTATGTCAGAGTATATTTCACAGTTTATATCAGAGTCTATGTCAGAGTCTATATCAGTGTTTATGTCAGAGTCTATGTCAGAGTCTATATCAGAGTTTATGTCAGACTTCATGTTAGAGTCTATGTCAGAGTATATTTCACAGTTTATGTCAGAGTCTATATATGTTTAGATGAATAGTGAATAGTTTGGATATAATTTTAAGAATTCCTTAAAAGGTTTTATTTCAAACCTTAAATTGTGAACATTCCTAAAGGATCTCTCTAGATTTCTAATCGTTCAAAAAACAAATGATTTTCATCGATTTTAAAAAAGTTTCTTTGAGTTAAACATAAAATTTTTTAATGATTATTGATAATTGCAGTAATAATGTAAAGCCTTCAGATAATCTTCTCAAACTTTCAAAAACAATTGCAATTTTTATCAAAGTATTTCTACAATATTTCTTACTACAAAAAAAAAAAAAAAAATTAACAATTCCATTTTCATTTGTTGTTGTAGTATTTTTCCAACATTTGCATTAATTAAAGCAGTTTTCAAAAACAACCAAACACGTTACATTCATTTTAACACTTTAAACGCCAGAAAAAATAGAGAGCAAATGGAAAAAAAAATACTGAAAAAAGGAAAGAAACAATTCATTGTAATACATATATTTTTACTACTATAATTTATTTTTCATTTAAGTACAAATGCAAGTCACAATTTTTACAAAATATTCAACGAACCTTATAAAGAAACTTAAAGGTATTGATTGTTTTATTAAATATAAAAAAAATAAGAATTTAGCGATTTTAACTTTTTTTAGTTGGCAACACCGTTGTGTCAGATGGTTTGTGTTGACAAGATGGCGGCCATCATTGATGTTTACTATTGTTGGTAGGGATGCCCAATGCTTTGAGAAAACCCGCTACTTAAAGAAATGTGGAAATTTAAGAAAACATATTTCAATTTTGTGAAAAACTATAAAAATTTCATGCTTTAGTAATTGAAAACAAGAAAATTCATTTGTAATTTATACAAATACTAAGTTTTAATTAAATTTTTGTTACAATTAAAATGTATACATCTTGTAATGATTAAATACCTTTAAATTACTAGACTAATAAAACTGCAGTCTAGTTGTTACTTTGCTACAAAATCAGCTCAAATATTTATGCAGCCAGTCAGTCAGTCATACCTACAATCATAAACACACAAATCTACGAAATTTCCGTTAAATTTATTTTATACATTTGTTTGTATTGTACAAAGAAGTAGTGAACAAAAAAAAAATAAAACTCAACTCCATGTTGTAAATTTACACCCACTTCAAAAGTTTTTGTAACAAAAACCAAAAAAAAAGAAAAACCAAAAAGTCATTCAGTTTTTGTTCATATGCTGGTTGTTGTAAGTTATTTTTTATTTTTTTTTTTCGAAATTTGTTGGTTGTGTGTTCCAGATTTTCACTTTGAATTTTAAAGTTACAAAATTTTATGAACAACAATAACAACAAACAATTGAAACTGTATTTATTTGTTGTTAAAGCATTTGATCTATAACAAATAACAGTAGACTCCTGGTGGGGAAGTTTACTTTGGCCTATTTTTCATTTTAAATCTAAATTTATTTTACTGGAGCTTTTAATTTGGGATTTATTACAGCTTCGTTAAAAAATGTAACGTTTTCTTTACGCTATACTTCCCCTTTTTTTTGTAAAAGAAATCTTATTGTCACGTTATTTTTCTATCTCTGGTTGTGGATATATAAAATGTTGTTGTGTTTTTCTGGTTTTAATCTTAAGTTTACTTGAGGCTGTTTTAATTTAATTAAATTTTATGTATTTAGTTTTTATAAAGTTAAACCAATTGAATTGAATACGATTTCACAACAATTTCATTCACTGTTTTAATCACGGGCGACGAATTTTAAAACTCATGTTAATTCAGAGATAGAGAGAGATGTTTACCAATTAGATTAGAAGAAATAATTATTAAATTTAAACAACATTTTAATTATTATTTTTAATTTTACTACCCATTTAAGTTAAAGTTTATGTTAATTTAGTCTATGTCAGAGTTTATGTCAGAGTCTATGTCAGAGTCTTTGTCAGAGTCTATGTCAGAGTTTATGTTAGATTCTATATCAGCGTCTATGTCAGAGTTTATGTTAGAGTCTATATCATAGTCTATGTCAGAGTCTATGTCTGAGTCTATGTCAGAGTCTATATCAGAGTCTATATCTATTTCATAGTCTATATCAGAGTCAATGTAGGAGTCTATGTCAGAGTTTATGTCAGAATTTATGTCAGAGTCTATGTCAGAGTTTATGTCAGAGTCTATGTCAGAGTCTATGTCGGAGTCTATGTCAGAGTCTATATCTATTTCATAGTCTATATCAGAGTCAATGTAGGAGTCTATGTCAGAATTTATGGCAGAGTTTATGTCAGAGTCTATATCTATTTCATAGTCTATATCAGAGTCAATGTAGGAGTCTATGTCAGAGTTTATGTCAGAATTTATGTCAGAGTATATATCCGCGTCTATGTCAGAGTTTATGTCAGAGTCTATATCCGCGTCTATGTCAGAGTCTATCTCAGAATTTATGTCAGAGTTTATGTCAGAGTCTTTGTCAGAGTCTATGTCAGAGTTTATGTCAGAGTATATATCCGCGTCTATGTCAGAGTTTATGTCAGAGTCTATATCCGCGTCTATGTCAGAGTCTATCTCAGAATTTATGTCAGAGTTTATGTCAGAGTCTTTGTCAGAGTCTATGTCAGAGTTTATGTCACAGTCTATGTCAGATTCTATGTCAGAGTCTATGTCTGAGTCTATGTCTGAGTCTATGTCTGAGTCTATGTCAGAGTCTATATCAGAGTCTATATCTATTTCATAGTCTATATCAGAGTCAATGTAGGAGTCTATGTCAGAGTTTATGTCAGAATTTATGTCAGAGTCTATGTCAGAGTTTATGTCAGAGTCTATGTCAGAGTCTATGTCAGAGTTTATGTCAGAGTATATATCCGCGTCTATGTCAGAGTTTATGTCAGAGTCTATATCCGCGTCTATGTCAGAGTCTATCTCAGAATTTATGTCAGAGTTTATGTCAGAGTCTTTGTCAGAGTCTATGTCAGAGTTTATGTCACAGTCTATGTCAGATTCTATGTCAGAGTCTATGTCTGAGTCTATGTCTGAGTCTATGTCAGAGTCTATGTCAGAGTTTATGTCAGAGTCTATGTCAGAGTTTATGTCAGAGTCTATGTCAGAGTCTATGTCAGAGTCTATGTCAGAGTTTATGTCAGAGTCTATGTCAGAGTCTATGTCAGAGTTTATGTCAGAGTTTATGTCAGAGTCTATGTCAGAGTCTATGTCAGAGTTTATGTCAGAGTCTATGTCAGAATCTATGTCAGAGTCTTTGTCAGAGTCTTTGTCAGAGTCTATGTCAGAGTCCTGTCTAAAGTGAACAACCCTTTCCATATTATCTTAATAATTTGCAACATAATAACACTTTCATTTTATTAAAATGTTTCTTTCATTAGTTGTACTAAATTTAAATATTTGTTTTTTTTTTTTATTAAAATTTGCAAATTTCAATTCACCCACCTCTCATGTTTGCATTTGTTAAATCTGTTTTATTTTTATTAAATTAAAAACTACAAAAGAAAAGATTTAAAATGATAAGTTTTTAAAGCAGCTAAATGGAAATAAAAAAAAACTTCAAGACAGATGTAGACAGTTTTAAAATGTTTAATTTTTAACACATACAAGAGATCTTAAAAAGAGACAACGCGAAATGTGAAGTCAGACAGTAGTAGTAGTAGTTTAAAGTAATAATTTAAATGGTACTTTTTAAAGTGATTTAATAAAGGAACTCGTGGTAGTAGTAGAAGTAGTAGTAAATGTAGTAAAGACTACTAGCAGTGACAATAAGTAGTAAATTTTATGTCAAGTCAGTGGCGTTTTTAAATAAAAATAACTAGTGTTTTTTTTTTTATTTTCTTTCTTTTGCCATTCTTAGTTGTTGAAATGCAATTTTTGTTTCATTTATTTGGAAGTTGTTAAACTTTTTTTTTTTTTATTCTTTGCAGACAGTTGTATAAGAAAATATAAAAACGTACTTTCGTGCCAAAACTAAATACAATATAAATGTGAAATAATATTTTCGTGTTTCTTTGTGTTTTTTTGTTAATGGTCTTAAAAATTGTCTGCCTTTTTTGTTTATTTTTGGGTGTTTTCTGGTTATTTTTTTTTCTTGTTGTCGGTCTCTTAACTGGTCCATTATGTCTACTTTGTTTTAACCAGGCAGACAGTAGTCCTTTTTTTAGTGGCCGCCGCCACTAAAACTTTTCAAAAAAAGAAACGCAACATTTAAATTAAATTTAGGTCTGTCTTATTTAGTAAATCATTTTTAACCTTCATATGATAATAATATTAATAATTTTTATGCTTTTTTTTTCTTCTTCTGCGTTTATTTTCAGGTATGTAAATTATTCTTGATGGATTTATGTTGTTGAAAGAGAACAAAATGTTTCAAGTAAGTTTAAATGGCAAAAAAAAAGAATCAAGGCTAAAAAGTTAATTTTAAGAATTCGGAAAATTTTAAACAAATCTTTAAATTTATGCCGGAGTCTACACCAGAGTCTATGTCAGAGTATATGTCTCAGTTTATGTTAGAGTCTATACCGGAGTCTATGTCAGAGTCTATATTAAAGTTCATGTCAGAGTCTATACCACAGTCTATGTAAGAGTATATGTCAGGGTCTATGTCAGAGTCTATACCAGAGTATATGTCAGTGTCTATGTCAGAGTCAATGTCAGAGTCTATATTAAAGTTTATACCAGAGTCTATGTCAGTGTTTATGTCAGAGTCTATGTCAGAGTCTATATTAAAGTTTATGTCAGAGTCTATACCAGAGTCTATGTCAGAGTCTATGTCAGAGTCTATGTCAGTGTCTATGTCAGAGTCTATATTAAAGTTTATGTCAGAGTCTATGTCGGAGTCTATATTAGAGTTTATGTCAGAGTCTATATTAAAGTTTATGTCAGAGTCTATGTTAAAGTTCATGTCAGAGTCTATACCACAGTCTATGTAAGAGTATATGTCAGAGTCTATGTGAGAGTCTATACCAGAGTATATGTCAGTGTCTATGTCAGAGTCTATATTAAAGTTTATACCAGAGTCTATGTCAGTGTCTATGTCAGTGTTTATGTCAGAGTCTATGTCAGAGTCTATATTAAAGTTTATGTCAGAGTCTATACCAGAGTCTATGTCAGAGTCTGTCAGTGTCTATGTCAATGTCTATGTCAGAGTCAATGTCAGAGTATATATTAAAGTTTATACCAGAGTTTATGTCAGTTTCTATGTCAGTGTTTATGTCAGAGTCTATGTTAGAGTTTATGTCAGAGTCTATATTAAAGTTTATGTCAGAGTCTATACCAGAGTCTATGTCAGAGTCTATGTCAATGTCTATGTCAGAGTATATGTAAGAGTATATGTCAGAGTCTATACCAGAGTCTTTGGCAGAGTCTATGTCAGAGTATATGTCTGAGTTTATGTTAGAGTCTATGTCAGAATCTATATTAAAGTTTATGTCAGAGTCCTTTGCAGAGTCTATGTCAGAGTCTTTGGCAGAGTCTATGTCAGAGTCTTTGGCAGAGTCTGTTAGAGTTTATGTCAGAGTCTTTGGCAGAGTTTATGTCAGAGTCTATGTTAGAGTCTATATCAGAATCTATGTCAGATTCTATATTAATGTTTATGTCAGGGTCTATACCAGACTCTATGTCAGAGTCTTTGGCAGAGTCTATATTAATGTTTATGTCAGGGTCTATACCAGAGTCTATGTCAGAGTCTTTGGCAGAGTCTATGTCTGAGTTTATGTCAGAGTCTATACCAGAGTCTATGTCAGAGTTTTTGGCAGAGTCTATATTCAAGTTTATGTCAGAGTCTATATCAAAGTCTTTGGCAGAGTTTATGTCAGAGTAAATGTCTGAGTTTATGTTAGAGCCTATATCAGAGTCTATACCAGAGTCTATGTCAGAGTCTATGTCAGAGTCTATACCAGAGTCTATGTCAGAGTCTTTGGCAGAGTCTATGTCAAAGTCTTTGAGTCTATATGAGAGCCTATATAATAATATGTATCAGAGTTTATTTGAGATTCTATATCGTAGTCTAGTCAATACCAGAGTATAGTTGGAGTCTTCATCAGAATATATATATCAAAATTCGTTCGTTTTTTTCAGCCCTTGTTACAATTTATAAAATTTCAGTAAATTTTAAGCTTTAAACAATTCAATATATTTAAAAATACTTACAAATAGTAAAAATGTAGACCTAAATTAACAAATACTAAAGTTTTTTTTTTTTTATTTTTCAAAGTAGTACAAATATTGTATATTTTTATTTAAACAAAAAGTTAATAAATAAACAAACAAACAATTTTTCAATTATTGTTATTACGTGAACACCGGCACTTTTTTCCCCCTTAAAATTATGCAAAGCCTGTGTACCCCACCTTTCCCTTTGGTACTCTTTGGTGTTGCCCTACAACTTTAGTGTAAAATGTGGCAATATTTTGTTTGTCCGTCCAAACAGAGTTTCTGTGTGCGTTTTATTTTTTAAAGTTTTGGGGTCGTAAAGTAAATTGTTTTGTTAAATGGGTTTTTTTTTTTGCCAAAGTAAAATAGTAATAAATAAAAAAAAAATATATATATAAACAATTGTTAAGCGTATTTTGAGGGCTTTTTGTTTGTCTTTTGTGTGCAGCACGTTTTGGATGTGGTTAATGGAAAGAAATTATGTTGGGCATGACACACATGTAATTTATGTGAACCGTTTTTGGAAGTATGAACGTGCTACAAGAGGTAGCTTTTTAAATATCAATATTTTAATGTAAAAAAAATTTTAAATAATAATAAGTAATGGTTGTAAAGTGACCTTTATTTGGTAAAATTTTTTGTTTAAACTAAAGTAAATTTGAAAGAGTGTTGTCAGAAATGTTAATTCCAGAGATTTAAAGATGGTAATCACAATACGATTATTCCATTTTAAAACTACTCAATGAGTACAATCTTGAATTGGTTAAAAATTAAAGATACAATTTCGACAATCTGACCTACATTTCTCGCTATAGTATATTTTAAATCTCTATAACTCTCTGTTTTCCATCCGGATGGTTAAACGTTTAAATTTCTAAAAGTTTGCATCCTTTTCTGTACTTTGTATATAAATTATTTTTCAAACAAACCAGTAGTTTAAAAGTTACATTAATTTTAACAAAATTATTTGCTATTGCCGTACACTATAATAGTTTATTTACACTTTTTATACATTCCTGTGTGTCACCCACTACTATTGTATGCAACTGTGCTGGTGTCAGCTATGTTGATTCACAATAGTTATACATACACTATTGTGATTGTTTAAATGCCTAAACATGAATCAAATGAATGATTTATAGTTTTTAAATTAAAAATAAAACAAAATCAACACCATATAATGCATTTTTTCATTTGTTTCGGGTGCAGAAACCGCAACTGGCTGTCCAGAAACGTTCGGCATCTTCCGTGTTTGTATGGTCACAATGAAATTCAGTGTTTATCAAGCTTAGCCTTGGTTTGAGTGATGTTTTTTTCCGCAGAAATTCATTTTTTTCCATTTTCTTCTCCTCATGTCACGCGGTAGTCTGCTATAAATGGCTGTCAAACACAAACTAAATGAGTCAGCTTGTCAAATTTTGACAGGAGTCAACTGAAAGATGCCTGTTGACAGAAACAGTGTTGAAATTCAAAAAGTCACGGACTTATTGACCCGCCCTCGTATAGAAAAGAGTAATGTTACTGAGTGATCGATAATTTTTTCTTTGAATACCAAAATAACACCTTTGCAAACCCTGTATAAGGAAAAAAGAAGGACAACCTCGATTTTTCACCTATTTTGTATCTATGTCATTAATATAGACAATATGGATATACAATAAAAGATATTTCAAGGACCTTTGAAACGGCTTAAGTATATAAGGCCAAAGTAAGTCGCACCTACAATTAGTTAAAATCGAGAAAAATATTTTTTAACCCAAATTTTTTTCCTACAAAAAAAAAATTTGTAAACAATTTTTTAAAATTAATAAAAATTAAAAAAAATTTTTAATTTTGAAAAAAAAAAAAATTTTAATTTTGAAAAAAAAAAATTTTAAATTTTGAAAAAAAAAAATTTTTTTTTAATTTTATTTTAAAGTTAAAAAATAAATCTGAATTCGGATTTATTTTTTAACTTTAAAATAAAATTAAAAAAAATTTTTTTTTTTTCAAAATTTAAATTTTTTTTTTTTTCAAAATTTTTTTTTTTAAATTTTTATTAATTTTAAAAAATTGTTTCCAAATTTTTTGTTATAAAATTTGTTTCACTAATACAGTGCACTCGCGGTAACGTGAACTAATTAAAACCAAGGGAGTTCATGTTAGTGAAATTGTTCACGTTAGCGATTGTCGAATTTCATGGAAAAAATATAAAATTTTATAATATAAACCTGTGTTCTACACTCTTGAACGTGAAATTCTTTCATTATTCTTTAAATTACTAAAATATAAAACAAAAATTATTAATTAAAATGCATTACAAAACAAATCGAAATCACGAGAAAATATACATTGAAATAAAATTACATAGCAAATAAAATTACTCATTCGTTGCCATACAAAAAATATTAATTTAGAGCATACAAACACATTTTTAATATAAGGAGATTCCCTAAACTTTAAAAATCGAATTTAATGTATGTATTTCAGTGTTGTCTACATGCTTAGAAAACAAATGCAGTGAAATAAATTGTTCACGTTATAGAGCTTTCTGAGTTTGTTCACGTTACAGAGTAGTCAATGTAAACAAAAGCTTGTTCACGTTACCGCGAGTGCACTGTAAATTAAAAAAAAAAGATTTGGAAACAATTTTTTAAAATTAAATAAGAATTTAAAAAAAAATTTGGGAAATTTTTTTTAAAAATAAAATTTTGAAAAAAAAAATTTTTAAATTTTGAAAAAAAAAAAATTTTAAAATTTTGAAAAAAAAAAAATTTTTGAAAACAAAAATTTTATATTTTATTTTAAAGTATAATTTAAAAATTTTGAAATTTTTTTTTTAATTTTGTTAAGTTTAATTTGGTGAGGGGTATATAAGATTCGAATATAGCTCTGTTACTTGTTTTTTAAATATGAATACAGATTTGAATCGTATTCAAAACATGCAGCATTTTGAAAATTCAAATTTATCGATTTTAAAGGTAGCTAATGTGCATCAAAGTGAAGTTATAATCAAACATAGGGAGAACTAATGGTACTTTTTCGTTGTTCTAAAGGTACTTTTTTTTATAATAATGTAGAAATAGAAACATGAAATTAAGTATATATGGTTATTAGTGAATGAGAATTTAAAATTAAGTAATTATAAGTACTTTTTCTTTATTTTTGTTTATAGTTTGAGTGAAAGAGTATACAAAAGGGGGAAATTATTGGTACTTTTTTCTTGATTTTTGTTTTTTATGTTATAAATTTATGGATTAAATATTTAGTAATAGACAAAAAATAGCCATGTTTAACCCAATTTTTTAAAAATTCATTTATAATTTACAAATTTGTTTAGTTTAAAGATAAAAACTACAGACAAAAAAAAACCCATAATCATTTCTTATACATCATACTAGAAAAATCATTAAGTAGCTGTATGTTTTATAAAGGTGGGTGGTTGGCTGGCTGGCTGTTTAAAACTGAAATATTATAATACTTAAATATAAAATTTAATTTTCTTAAATTCTCAAACAACTACAAAAAAAAAAACCAATAAAAAGTAGTTGCTTGGTTGTTGCCATTTTAACAAAATTATTGCACAAAACTTTTAATACAATCTACCACAAGTATACTAGTAGTACGTAGCAACATGTAGTATTGAGGCAGGCTGGCTGACTGGCAGTCTTATTAGTATGTGGCCAGTAGTCTTAGGAAAAAAAATTAAAATTTTGTTGGCGTCGAAAAAATATGAAAAAATGCGAAGGTGGTTGTGCTTGATTTAGACTCTATTGTCGATGGTGTATTTAATGGTTTGTTTTGGTCATGCTTTGCCCTGCTAAACATTTAGTGTTGCATGCAACACTTATTACTTAAGCAAATACTTGTGTTATTACCAAAATTATAAGCTGCTTTTTTGAAGCTAATAAAATGCTTGAAATTTGTGGAAAAATATTCAGGTTTGTACAAGTTTTACAAAAATATATATGCAGCGATTTAGACAAATTAACATATTTTTAATAGTTTAAAGTATTAGCTATTGAATGCTTTAAAAATATTTAAAATATTTTAAATATTAAAAATTTTATCAAATATTTAAAACATTGACCCCTTATTAAGATTGTTTGTAAGAAAGACAAATTTGTAAAGAATTTTAAAAAGTAAATAAATTAAAATTTTTAAATTTAGTTTTAATTATTTAGTAGGTTATAGTGTTAGCTATAAAATATGTTACAAATATTTAATATTTTATAAAATATTTTTCATATTTTTCACTATTAAAAAAATTAAAAAAAAAAATTAAGAAAGTTTTTTGAAGTTTTAAAAAAAATTATATAAAGGAATTGAAGTAATTTAAACTAATTTCAATAGTTTAAAGAATTATCTATTAAAAACCATATTTTTCATTTTTAAAATCCTGTAAATTTTATAAAAAATTTAAATTTTTGAGCTCGTTTTTTTATTAATTAAATTATCCAACAAATTATAACAATTTTCATTTTTATTTTGCTTTATTTGGTAGCTTCTAATGTTAGCTTAAAAATTACATGCCTTTTAAAAGCTATTTTTCTTATTTTGCTAATAATAAAGGTATTGCTTTTTTTTGCCAAAATGAAAAAAATTACCAAAGTTTGCTGAAGTTTTAAAAAAATATATATAAAGGAATTTAAGCAATTTGAACTAATTTCAATAGTTTAAAGAATTATCTATCTAATGCTACCAAAATATTTTGCATTTTCTAAATCCTCTTTATTTTATTAAGTCTTAAAAACTTTAATTCTAAATTAAATTTTTTTTTTTTAAATTTCAAAAATAAATATTTTAAAATTTTTTTAATTAATTTTCTTTTATTAAATAGCTAAAACTCTTAGCTATACTTAAAAAATATTTTCAATTTTTTTCTAAAAAAAATTCAAATTTTTTCAAAAATTCCTTTACAGTTTTTCTGTATTGACATCCCAGCTAAATGTGTGAAAGTTGTAGCTCCAAACAAATTAAAATGAAAGTTCAAACTGACATCAAGTCCCTATTAGTTGAACAATTAAATTAATTTAATAAATTTTGTGTGTAAAACTTTTAAATTCACTGGTGGTTACCACAGCATGTCAACAAGATCTTAAACCAAAGAAAAGCTACAAATAATTACCCACAAAAATAACAACTTTTAAAAAATAATAAAAAAAATAAATAAAAAAAAGCTGATAAAAATTTACCAAATTTGAAATTTGTTTATTTGAACTCGTACATTGTATGAATTGTGAAATTTTGAAATGTGTGTGTGTTGTGTTGTTTTTCTGTTTAATGATTTTTGTATTTAATGGATGCATAAAGACAACTGAATTACAAACAACAAAAAAACAAAAAACAAAGCAGCATAATAACAAGAAATCCACAAATATACACCCGCTGATCTGTTAAAAAAAAAAAAGTAAAAGTACTAGTACCTTCCCAACACCAAACCAACCAACCATTGTGATGGACAAACAAAAGTTTCCCTTTAATAGTTGAAATCAACAAAACAATAGAAATTTAAACAACAACCACAATAACAACCGAAATTATACGAAAGAAAACAATGTATTTCTAAATATGTTTGTTTTTAATCAAACAATTGGTCATACCCAATAAATGAAATGGCCCAAACGATACATTAATCTTATGCCCAGCAAACGAGAAAAGTTTAAGGAAGTTTTTCTACTTCAGTTCAGAAACGACATGCAAACTTGTAGTATGTACATTACGATTTGTAATGTTTTGGAGTTTGAGAGCTAGAAAACACTTAATTACACTGAAGAGCAAAAATACAACTCTATCTTGGAACCTATGTAAGAGGTCCAGTTAGAGTATATGTGAAAGTCCATGTCAAAGTCTATGTCATAGTTTATGTCAGAATTTTTATCAGATTTTATATCAATGCCTATGTTAGAGTCTTTATCAGAGTTTCAGTTACAATCTATGTAAGACTCTTTGTCAATATCCATGTCAGAGTCTAAAGACTTCTTTATCAAAGTCTTTATCAGAGTCTTAATCAGAGTTTATGTCAGAGTCTATGTCAGAGTCTTAATCAGAGTCTATATCAGAGTCTATGTCAGAGTCTTAATCAGAGTCTATATCAAAGTCTTACTCAGAGTCTATGGCAGAGTCTATGTCAGAGTCTATGTCAGAGTCTTAATCAGAGTCTATATCAGAGTCTATGTCAGAGTCTTAATCAGAGTCTATGTCAGAGTCTTAATCAGAGTCTATGTCAGTTGTATGTCAGAGTCTATATCAGAGTCTTAATCAGAGTCTATATCAGAGTCTTAATCAGAGTCTATATCAGAGTCTATGTCAGAGTCTTAATCAGAGTCTATATCAGAGTCTATGTCAGAGTCTTAATCAGAGTCTATGTCAGAGTCTTAATCAGAGTCTATGTCAGTTGTATGTCAGAGTCTATATCAGAGTCTTAATCAGAGTCTATATCAGAGTCTTAATCAGAGTCTATATCAGAGTCTATGTCAGAGTCTTAATCAGAGTTTATGTCAGAGTCTTAATCAGAGTTTATGTCAGAGTCTATGTCAGAGTCTTAATTAGAGTCTTAATCAGAGTTTATGTCAGAGTCTTAATCAGAGTCTATTTCAGAGTCTTAATCAGAGTCTTAAACAGAGTCTATGTCAGAGTCTTAATCAGAGTCTATGCCAGAGTCTATATCAGAGTCTATGTCAGAGTCTTAATCAGAGTTTATGTCAGAGTCTATGTCAGAATCTTAATCAGAGTCTTAATCAGAGTTCATGTCAGAGTCTATGTCAGAGTCTTAATCAGAGTCTATGTCAGAGTCTTAATCAGAGTCTATATCAGAGTCTATGTCAGAGTCTTAATCAGAGTCTATGTCAGAGTCTATGTCAGTTATATGTCAGAGTCTATATCAGAGTCTTAATCAGAGTCTATATCAGAGTCTTAATCAGAGTCTATGTCAGTTATATGTCAGAGTCTATATCAGAGTCTTAATCAGAGTCTATATCAGAGTCTTAATCAGAGTCTATGTCAGAGTCTATGTCAGTTATATGTCAGAGTCTATGTCAGAGTCTTAATCAGAGTCTATATCAGAGTCTATGTCAGAGTCTTAATCAGAGTCTATGTCAGAGTCTATGTCAGTTATATGTCAGAGTCTATGTCAGAGTCTATATCAGAGTCTATATCAGAGTCTTAATCAGAGTCTATATCAGAGTCTATGTCAGAGTCTTAATCAGAGTCTATATCAGAGTCTTAATCAGAGTCTATATCAGAGTCTATGTCAGAGTCTTAATCAGAGTCTATGTCAGAGTCTATGTCAGTTATATGTCAGAGTCTATGTCAGAGTCTTAATCAGAGTCTATATCAGAGTCTATATCAGAGTCTTAATCAGAGTCTATATCAGAGTCTATGTCAGAGTCTTAATCAGAGTCTATATCAAAGTCTTACTCAGAGTCTATGTCAGAGTCTATGTCAGAGTCTTAATCAGAGTCTATATCAGAGTCTATGTCAGAGTCTTAATCAGAGTCTATGTCAGAGTCTTAATCAGAGTCTTAATAAGAGTCTTATACAGAGTCTATATCAGAGTCTTAATCAGAGTCTATATCAGAGTCTTAATCAGAGTCTATATCAGAGTCTATGTCAGAGTCTTAATCAGAGTCTATGTCAGAGTCTATGTCAGAGTCTATTTCAGATTCTATATCAGAGTCTTAATCAGAGTCTATGTATAAGTATATGTCAGAGTCTTTATCAGAGTCTATGTCAGAGTCTTAATCAGAGTCTATGTCAGAGTCTTAATCAGAGTCTTAATCAGAGTCTTAATAAGAGTCTTAATCAGAGTCTTAATCAGAGTCTATGTCAGAGTCTTAATAAGAGTCTTATACAGAGTCTATATCAGAGTCTTAATCAGAGTCTATATCAGAGTCTATGTCAGAGTCTTAATCAGAGTCTATGTCAGAGTCTATGTCAGTTGTATGTCAGAGTCTATGTCAGAGTCTTAATCAGAGTCTATGTCAGAGTCTATATCAGAGTCTTAATCAGAGTCTATGTCAGAGTCTTAATCAGAGTCTATGTCAGATTATATGTCAGAGTCTATATCAGAGTCTTAATCAGAGTCTTAATCAGTGTTTATGTCAGAGTCTATGTCAGAGACTTAATCAGAGTCTATGTCAGAGTCTTAATCAGAGTCCTAATCAGAGTTTATGTCAGAGTCTATGTCAGATTCTATTTCAGAGTCTATGTCAGAGTCTTAACCAGAGTCTATGTCAGAGTCTATGTCGGAGTCTATATCAGAGTCTTAATCAGAGTTCATGTCAGAGTCTATATCAGAGTCTTAATCAGAGTCCTAATCAGAGTCTTAATCAGAGTCTATGTCAGAGTCTATATCAGAGTTTTAAGCAGAGTCTTAATCAGATTCTATGTCAGAGTCTATATCAGAGTCTTAATCAGAGTCTATGTCAGAGTCTATGTCGGAGTCTATATCAGAGTCTTAATCAGAGTTCATGTCAGAGTCTATATCAGAGTCTTAATCAGAGTCCTAATCAGAGTCTTAATCAGAGTCTATGTCAGAGTCTATATCAGAGTCTTAATCAGAGTTCATGTCAGAGTCTATATCAGAGTCTTAATCAGAGTCCTAATCAGAGTCTTAATCAGAGTCTATGTCAGAGTCTATGTCAGATTCTATTTCAGAGTCTATGTCAGAGTCTTAATCAGAGTCTATGTCAGAGTCTATGTCGGAGTCTATATCAGAGTCTTAATCAGAGTTCATGTCAGAGTCTATATCAGAGTCTTAATCAGAGTCCTAATCAGAGTCTATGTCAGAGTCTATGTCAGAGTCTATGTCAGATTCTATTTCAGAGTCTATGTCAGAGTCTTAATCAGAGTCTATGTCAGAGTCTATGTCGGAGTCTATATCAGAGTCTTAATCAGAGTTCATGTCAGAGTCTATGTCAGAGTCTATATCAGAGTCTTAATCAGAGTCTATGTCAGAGTCTATGTCAGATTCTATTTCAGAGTCTATGTCAGAGTCTTAATCAGTGTTTATTTCAGAGTCTATGTCAGAGACTTAATCAGAGTCTATGTCAGAGTCTTAATCAGAGTCCTAATCAGAGTTTATGTCAGAGTCTATGTCAGATTCTATTTCAGAGTCTATGTCAGAGTCTTAATCAGAGTCTATGTCAGAGTCTATGTCGGAGTCTATATCAGAGTCTTAATCAGAGTTCATGTCAGAGTCTATATCAGAGTCTTAATCAGAGTCCTAATCAGAGTCTTAATCAGAGTCTATGTCAGAGTCTATATCAGAGTTTTAAGCAGAGTCTTAATCAGATTCTATGTCAGAGTCTATATCAGAGTCTATATCAGAGTCTTAATCAGAGTCCTAATCAGAGTCTTAATCAGAGTCTATGTCAGAGTCTATATCAGAGTTTTAAGCAGAGTCTTAATCAGAGTTTATGTCAGAGTCTATGTCAGAGTCTATGTCAGAGTCTATATCAGAGTCTTAATCAGAGTCCTAATCAGAGTCTTAATCAGAGTTTATGTCAGAGTCTATGTCAGATTCTATTTCAGAGTCTATGTCAGAGTCTTAATCAGAGTCTATGTCGGAGTCTATATCAGAGTCTTAATCAGAGTTCATGTCAGAGTCTATATCAGAGTCTTAATCAGAGTCCTAATCAGAGTCTTAATCAGAGTCTATGTCAGAGTCTATATCAGAGTCTTAATCAGAGTTTATGTCAGAGTCTATGTCAGAGTTCATGTCAGAGTCTATATCAGAGTCTTAATCAGAGTCCTAATCAGAGTCTTAATCAGAGTCTATGTCAGAGTCTATATCAGAGTTTTAAGCAGAGTCTTAATCAGAGTTTATGTCAGAGTCTATGTCAGATTCTATTTCAGAGTCTATGTCAGAGTCTTAATCAGAGTCTATGTCAGAGTCTATGTCGGAGTCTATATCAGAGTCTTAATCAGAGTTCATGTCAGAGTCTATATCAGAGTCTTAATCAGAGTCTTAATCAGAGTCCTAATCAGAGTCTTAATCAGAGTCTATGTCAGAGTCTATATCAGAGTTTTAAGCAGAGTCTTAATCAGAGTTTATGTCAGAGTCTATGTCAGATTCTATTTCAGAGTCTATGTCAGAGTCTTAATCAGAGTCTATGTCAGAGTCTATGTCGGAGTCTATATCAGAGTCTTAATCAGAGTTCATGTCAGAGTCTATATCAGAGTCTTAATCAGAGTCCTAATCAGAGTCTTAATCAGAGTCTATGTCAGAGTCTATATCAGAGTCTTAATCAGAGTTTATGTCAGAGTCTATGTCAGAGTTCATGTCAGAGTCTATATCAGAGTCTTAATCAGAGTCCTAATCAGAGTCTTAATCAGAGTCTTAATCAGAGTCTATATCAGAGTTTTAAGCAGAGTCTTAATCAGATTCTATGTCAGAGTCTATATCAGAGTCTTAATCAGAGTTTATGTCAGAGTCTATATCAGAGTCTTAATCAGAGTCCTAATCAGAGTCTTAATCAGATTCTATGTCAGAGTCTATATCAGAGTCTTAATCAGAGTTTATGTCAGAGTCTATGTCAGAGTCTATGTCAGAGTCTATATCAGAGTCTTAATCAGAGTTCATGTCAGAGTCTATATCAGAGTCTTAATCAGAGTCCTAATCAGAGTCTTAATCAGAGTCTATGTCAGAGTCTATATCAGAGTTTTAAGCAGAGTCTTAATCAGATTCTATGTCAGAGTCTATATCAGAGTCTTAATCAGAGTTTATGTCAGAGTCTATGTCAGAGTCTATGTCAGAGTCTATATCAGAGTATTAATCAGAGTTTATGTCGGAGTCTTAATCAGAGTTTATGTCAGAGTCTTAATCAAAGTCTATGTCAGTCTATATCAGAGACTTAATTAGAGTCTAAGTCAGAGTCTTAATCAGAGTCTTAATCAGAGTCTATATCAGAGTCTTAATCAGAGTCTATATCAGACAACAGCTGATTTCTATTATTGAAAATCAGTGTTGTTAATACTTATTGGCAAACACACATAATTGAATGTCGAAAGTCGCTTTAACAGTGTTAAATATCGCTATTTAATACAAATTTCCAATTCAATATTTGACACGCTAAATATACAATAGTGTTAAGTGTAAAATCAAGAAATTATTTTGTTCCGTTCTAATAGAAAAAAAATTTCATTTTGCAAGGGTGTGTGTAACATGATAATAATATTACACATTTTTATCATTTTCCATCATTTTATTAGAAAAGAAAACACCAATAGTCTATAAGGCCCGTTTTCTCATTGTATCAACAAACTGCCTGTTACTAAATCTCGACATAAATTTATTAGATCGGTAAACTGTCCGTTAACAATTTTGGTTTTCTCAATATACCGACAAAAACAAACATTCTTTTCAGTTGGCAATACCTCTCAAAATAGATGTGATAGTTGGGAACCCTGCCTTCAAGTGACAACATGTTTACATAAATCAGCTGTTAAATGTTGTCATTGACAGCCGGAATCTGTTCATTATCCTCCATTTGTGCCACATAGTTAGGCCTGACATTCACTTGGAACTCATGTTATTCGAGTTCATCCTCCATCAAATTAATGTTAATTCCTCTATTAAACTTTTTTTTTATAAAATCTATTTAATTTTGTTTACAAAAACACAAACACATAAAAACTATGAACAGCAGTCAGCTGATTGAATTTATCTGTACGATAAATAAATAATTGGCAGCTGAGGTCGGGTTAGCTTTGCGACAGAATAGAAGCAAATGAGACATTGAGAAAACTAAATTTCTGTAATCTGCAGTCTTTGGTTGGGAAAAAAGATAATCATCTAATGAGAAAATGGACATAAGACAGTCTATATAATAGTCTATGCCAGAGTATATATTGGGTGTATGACTTAAAAATGTGGAACTTTTTCAAATGCTTAACTTTTATTTTGAAACATATTGTTACGTTTTCACCTTTTGAAAACGTTGGTTTATTTCCTTTAAATAAACCGGATACTTTTGATTGCAAATAAAAGCAGTTTTAGTAGTTTAAAATTGTAACAACTCTTTATTTATTTAAAATGTACAACAACAACAGTTCAAATAGTTACCCAGTTTATCAATTCACAGAAATGCACACACACTTTATAATGTACAAACTTAAATGTAAAATGCAGTTGATGTTAACTCTAACAGCGCCTACGATAAACTCTCTGACGACTGCAACCTCTGCCACTATTTATACACACGCCATCTTTCGGGAATCTTCTACAATGCTCTTAACGGACAAACTAAGTAGTATGTTTGAGTTCTAGTGCTATCGATGTTAATGTTAGCAGCTTAAACATTTAGTGTTGCCATACTTACATACAATGCTAATAACCGCATGCTATCAACATTGTTGATAAGTAGAAGCTTCTACTGATGGACGTGTTTATAAACATGATGAATGCTGCAGGCAGTCGTTACAGACTGTTAAATTCAAATCGCTATTACAAATTCATAACAATAATGCAATTGTTTTCTATACTCTTTTAAACCGCAGAACTCTTACTAATTTTCATTAATTGGTTTACATGTTTCATTTTCTAAAAGCTTTACAAGTTTTAGGGCCATTATTACAACTTGTCTTTATGTTCCCAATAATAAAATTTAACTTTAAAGCAACCTTTTTATAGTACTTAAAGTTAACTTTTACTATTACGAACTTAAAGGGAAGTTGTAATAATGGCCCTTAGATTCATTAGGTTTCAATCGAACCATTAGTTTAGCAGTTACATTTATTAAATCATAATTGTTTGCTATTGCCAATCACTGTGTGAGATTTCTTACACTTTTTCTACGTCCCTGTGTTTTAGCACTACTATTGTAGGCAACTGTGCTGGTGTCAGCTGTGTTGATTCACAATAGTAAAACAAACACTATTGTGATTGTTGAAGTAGCTAAACAAGTAGCAAATGAGTGATTCTTTAGTTTTTAAATTAAAAATAAAATAGAATCATTTAAAAATGTGGCATTATTTATTATTAAACTGTTATTAATCTTGGAAATATTTTAAATTTTAATAAATTTATATATTTTTAAGTTATTATTTATAATAAAATTAGTATTTTTTAAAAGGTTTTTAAAACATAAATTCCATACAGAATTTGATACAATCCTGTGATAAAATAAAAATTTGATTATGAATAAGGACATAGAGTCTAAATCAAGGTAAACTATATCATAGTGAGATCTATTTCGTTTGAAACCTCTGATTTTTATAAATCTAATTTATTATAGCTTAACCTTATTTTAAAACTCTTATTTATTATTTACATAAATTATAAAAATTAACAATTATTAGCTGAAAAATCATTATTTACTATTTTCATTTGTCACTGTTACTGTTTTGTGCCTACCATGACTGCTGCAGTGTGTTTGTTTTGCTGTGTGAGCATTTTGAGCAGCGCTGTATAGCAGCGGTGTTGCTGCTGTTCCAAAAAAGAAGAAAGTGTTTTTTTTTTTTTTTTTTGTTAATATATGTTTGCTATTAAGCGCACAACAACGGCAGCAAAAATAAAACGCTCATAAAGTATTATGTAACAATAAAAGTAAAAAAGAAAAAAAAAATTAAAATAAAATTAAATATAAAAAAAAAAGAAAATTTGTTTAAAGGAGAAATCGTTAAAAAGTTTCTTTACATTTATAGCGAGCAACTAACTATTCATATGATGATCATTGGCTTTAAATGCTTTTTTTTATATTATTTATATGCTAGTGTTATGTTTTTTTTTTTTTGTATAATTTCACTTTAATTATCTATTTCATTGGAGAGGACAGCTGTGTTTTAAGCATTTAGATATTTTCTTATATAGAACTAAAAATGTTTTATAATTTTCTTGTTTATTTAAAAGAAAATATATAAATTTACTTTCAATTATTTTTTAAATTATTTATTTTTCTTTTTGATACATTTTTAACATGTTATTATTGTGAATTATTTAAATTTTTAATATAACATTTACCCCTATCGTGAAACACATGTGAAATTTATGTTCCCATGAAATATCCATTTCTTTTTAAGGGAAAATTGTTAACGTAATATTTTCCCATTCACAATAGTTCATTCACAATAATTCCATCTAAAAATTTCACAACATGGGCAATTTTTCACGTAAACAAAGTTCATGAACGAAAAATGGTAAAAGGGAACATATTTCATGTGAAATAATGATTCGCGATAGGGATGATTATTGTGAATTATTTATTTTTTATTTTAAATATAAAATTTTGTTGTTATTCATAAATAGTTTATTTGAAATGCATTTCAAATTTAACAAAACTACTTACAAAATAGATTGTTAGTCAAGCATAAAAAGCAGAACAAAAACTGAAAAAAAAAATAATGATCATCTTCACTAGCAAAGTGATAATGATCATGATGATCGTGATAGTTTCAACACAAATCTTGGATGTTACTAAATCATTTCTAAAATACTTGATTTCATACGTTTTTAAACTTTAACTTCATCATTATCATCATCTTTATCATTCACTTATGGGATTATAAATCAGCTACGGAACCAAATGCTTAAGACGTGAACAACAAATATATTTATGGTCTATATCAGTGATCGGCACTCAGAGCCATTTAAATGCAAACTACCTGGATATCAATGAAATTCTTACAAAGTTTATAGCTGCTCAGATTATATTAGAGAATGAAAGAGAATAACATGTTTTTATAATCCTTGGCTCAATGATCTCATTATGCCGATCTCTACTTTATATGGAGTAGAGATATTAGTGAATGCATAGTATGTGTGGCAACGAACAGCATAGTAGTAGAATAATAATTTTTAATGAGAGTTATATAAGGTTTAAAACCATGTACATTTAAGCCAAACAGTGAACACTCTAATGAAAAGACTTGTATGATCATGAACTAGTTCAAAAGTTGCCGGAACTAGTTCAAAAGTCATCAAAACTAAATAAACAGAATATCCGAAATTAGCTTGGCCTCAAAAGATGAGCAGTTCTTTTGGCCCGGAATCCATATGTTGCCAGAAAGATGGGAAAAGGTCATAGCTAACAATGGCCAATACTTTGAATAAATTTATATTGAGCAAATGTTGCAAAATAAAAAAAAAAGATCTGAAGATCTACCAAATAAAGATCATAGAAGATCACAAAGATTTTTGCTCTCCTTGCTATCCCTTAGCTTAAGGCTTTACTGTCTTAGCTTACTCTGTATGTGTCTGTCATCACACCACACCCCCCTCCCCTTTATAGTGCAACAGTGTGTACTCTTAGTTCACACGTTGTACGTGAGTTGTGTGAGCAAGTGATCTGTTCTACTCTTCTTAAATACTTAGAAATACAATTCCACAACATTGTATTCAACAATAAAAACAACATCATGTATCTAGTTAAATGCTTGTTGTTATAATTATTTTGTTGTTGTTGTTGTTTTAAGTATTATTGAAGTTTATTATTATTGGCGGTATACTCAATCTGCTTTTAATGGGCGATAATAAATTTTTATATGTTTTGAGTTTTTTTTTTGTATTCTGGACTGACTGCTGCTGATTCACTTTATTTCAAAACTGCAAGATTCTTTTGTTTGGTTAAGTTTAAAGATTTTTCAAGGGACAGTGGTTTTGGGTTAGGAATTTAAATAAGGAATGACGTTTTAATGATAAAATCCAGACATAAAGGAAGAAGTTGCTTTAAGCGTTTTTTCCCCATCTCTCTGGCAACATATTGTTACGTTTTAAGCTTTTTGAAACATTGGTTTATTTCCTTTAAATAAACCGGATACTTTTGATTGCAGATAAAAGCAGTTTTAGTAGTTTAAAATTGTAACAACTCTTTATTTATTTAAAATGTACAACAGCAACAGTTCAAATAGTCAATCAGTGTGTTTATACACGTTTATCAATTCGCAGAAATGCACACACACTTTATAATGTACATGGCAGTTAATGTTAACTCTAACAGCGCCTATGATAAACTCCACTCACGACTGCAACCTCTGCCACTATTTATACACACGCCATCTTTCGTGAATCTTCTACAATGCTCTTAACGAACAAACTAGTACATTCGAATTCTAGAGCTTTCGATGTCAATGTTAGCAGCTTTAACATTTAGTGTTGCCATACTTATAAACAATGCTAATAACCGCTTGCTATCAAAATTGTTGATAAGTAGAAGCTTCTACTGATGGACGTGTTTATAAACATGATGAATGCTGCAGGCAGTCGTTACATACTGTTAAATTCAAATCGCTATTCGTAACAATATGGAGTCCACGGCAAAAGAACTGCCCATCTTTTGAGCTCAAGAACGAATTAAGCCAAAATCGAATACTTTGTGTCAAAGTGAAGCGTATCCCGGAGAGAGAGCGTTCTGCAACGATCGATACAAATAGTAGTCTGAAGGGGCAAGGTCTGGACTAAAAAAGCGGGTGAGGCAAAACTTCCCAACCACTTCTTTGTAAATAGTTTTTAACAGGTATTGCAACATGTGACCATGAGTTGTCATGAAGGAATATTACAGTTTCATGTCTGGCCGCATATTTTGGGCGTTTTTCGGCCTATTATCGTTTTAAACTAATCAGTCGCGTTCAGTACAGGTTCCCTGTGATGGTCTGGCCAGATTTCAGCAGCTCATAATAGATAGGACCCTTTTTCTCCCACCAAATACAGAGCATTACCTTAGCGCCATGGATATTTGTCTTTGGTTGCGATTCGGCTGGTTGCCCGGGACTTTACTTACGATCTCTTATGCTTCGGGTTAACGTAATTTATCCATTTTTCATCGCAATTAATGATTCGGTGCAAAAATGTTTTTCTTTTATAGCCTTCAAGCTTAATTTCCGACATGCAAAAATCATTTATCAAGGTCTCTCGTCATCAATTCGTATGTTACTTAATTTTCCTACTTTTGGATGAATCCTGCTGCTTGCAAACATTTTAAAATTGTTGCTTGAGTAGCTTCCAATGATTTTGCAGATATTTAGTATTTTCCTACATTTTTAACCACTGTCTCTCCCTAGTGTTAATATGTTTTCAGTAAATTTTATATTGGTTGTTATGGTTTTTTATTTTATTTTTTTGCTGTAAATTTATACCAGCCAGTAGTAACTAAAGTTGTTTATTTTCTTTTTTATTTTTCACAGATTTTCTTATTATTTTATACAACATTTAGCTTCTTTTTTTTCATTCAATTTAATAGTTATTTCAATGTTCATGTTTCTATAATGGCCAGAGTCACATAAAATTACAACCAAGACAGCAACAAAAACAACAACAACAGTAATAATAATAAGTAATATACAAGAATAACAACAACAACTAAGTATGAAGAAAAATTGTTTCACGTGTGTGTGTTTGTGTGTGTGTGAGCACCTTGAAAATTACGCTCAAGGTTGCTGTGTTTACTTACGTTTGTATGTACTTTGTGTACACGTCATTACTACTTACTACTACTATGCATGTTAATACTACTATTTACTACAGCTATGAGTATGAGAATCTCCATAGAGATTAAATGACAATTCTTGAGTATGAGAAGGCAGACTATAAATGCAGAAAGAATCAGATAATGTTAGAATAAAATAGTTGTATTTTCCTTTTTATACCCTTCACCTTCGTAAGAAGGGTATATATAAATTTGTCATTCCGTTTGTAATTTCCACAATATAATTTTCCGACCCTATAAAGTATATATATTCTGGATCCTTATAGATAGCGGAGTCGATTTAGCCATGTCCGTCTGTCTGTCTGTCTGTCTGCAAACTCGGTCCACAAATGGTTGAGATATAAGGAAAAAACCAGGACAACCTCGATTTTTTACCTATTTTTTGACCTATATCTGGATTACTAAGTCATTAATATAGACAATATGGATATCTAATGATAGATATTTCAAAGACCTTTCCAACGACGTATATAAGACCATAGTAAGTTGGACCTACAATGGGTCAAAATCGGGGAAAAAATTTTAACCCGAATTTTTTTTTCACCAAGTTTTTTTGGCTAAATATTAAAAAAAAAAAATTTTAAAATTTAAAAAAAAAAGTTTTTTAAATTTAAAAAAAAAAATAAAAAAAAATTTAAAAAAAAAATCGACAAAAAAATTTTTTTCAAAAAAATAAAAAAAACAGCTGGAAAAAAAAGTTAATTTTGTTTACCTAAAAATATTTAAAATTTTTATTTTGAAGTATAGTTTGGTGAAGGGTATATAAGATTCGGCCCAGCCGAATATATCTCTCTTACTTGTTCTAGTAAAAAAGGGTTAACATTTTTATGATTTTAATAAGTTTAAAGCAGGAACTAATATAAAAAGAAACTAAATTAAAATTATTAATATATGTATATATTGTTTTTAAATGTCTGTAAAAAAACAGGAAAAAAACATTAGGTGATTATCTTTTTTCCCAACGAAAAACTGTAGATTAAAGAAATTTGGTTTTCTTAATGTCTCATTTGCTTTTATTCTGTCGTTAAGCTAACCCGACCTCATTTGCCAATTATTTATTTATCGTACAGATAAATTCAATCAGCTGACTGCTGTTCATAGTTTTTATGTGTTTTTGTAAACGATATTAAATAGATTTTATAACAAAAAAATTTTTAATAGAGGAATTAACATTAATTTTATGGAGTATGAACACGAAGAACATGAGTTTGAAGTGAATGCCGAAAGAGTTTATCATTAACTACCTGTCAGACATGGAGGACAATGAATTTTTCAAAAGTTTCCGGCTGTCGATGGCCACATTAAACAGCTGATTTATGTAAACATGTTGTCACTTGAAGGCAGGGTTCCCAACATTCACATCTACTATGAGAGGCATTGCCAACTGAAAATAATGTTTTTTTGTCGGTATATTGAGAAAACTAAAATTGTTAACGGCCAGTTTAGCGGCCTAATAAATTTATGTCGACATTTAGTAACAGGCAGTTTGTCGATACATTGAGAAAACGGGCCTAAGAATTTTAGAAAATTTTTAAAATTAAGATAAATTTAATTTCTACAGTTTTTTTACTGTGTAAAAGTTAGTAACAAAATATACAACAAAAAATTAAATGTATTAACTTATAGTTTTTTAAATTACCTTAAAAACATATTTTTATATAATTATTTTTTTAATATTAAAAAAAAACTTTAAAATATTGAAAATTCGTTGAAAATAAAATTTCAAAAATAAAAGTATTTTAGAGGAAAAAGCAACATATTTGTCCACTATCTAATAGCTAACATTATAAGCTTTTAATTAAACTAAAGTTTGAAACATTATTTTAATATACTTTTTTTTTTACAACCCAGCAAACTTTTAGAAATTTTCAATGTATAGTTAAAAATAAAAAAATTTGTAAATATATTTAAGCTTAAAAATAGTAAAATATTTTTTCATGATCTTAGAGATAATAATATAAACTTTTAGAAAAACCTAAATTTGAATCAATATTTTTATATAATTTTTTTTTAATATTTCTTAAAAAAAAAAATTCAAATTTTTGAAAATTCTTAGAAAATAAATTTAAAAAATAACAGTATTTTAGGGGGAAAGGCAACATATTTGTCTAATAGCTAACATTATAAGCTTTTAATTAAACTAAAGTTTAAAGCATTATTTTTATAAACTTTTTTTATATAACCCAGCAAACTTTTAAAAATTTTCAAACTATAGTTAAAAATAAAAAATTTTCTAAATATCTTAAAAATAAATCTAAGCTTAGAAATAATAAGATATGTTGACATTATATAATAGCTAACATTATAAGCTTTTAATTAAACTAAAGTTTAAAGCATTATTTTAATATACATTTGTTATCTAACCCAGCAAACTTTTAAAAATTTTCAAACTATAGTTAAAAATAAAAAATTTTCTAAATATCTTAAAAATAAATTTAAGCTTAGAAATAATAAAATATATTGGCATTTTTTAATAGCTAACATTATAAGCTTTAAATTAAACTAAAGTTTAAAGCATTATTTTTATAAACTTTTTTTATATAAACCAGCAAACTTTTAAACATTTTCAAACTATAGTTAAAAATAACAAATTTTCTAAATATCTTTAAGCTTAAAAATAGTAAAATATTTTTTCATGGTCTTAGAGATAATAATATAAACTTTTAGAAAAACCTAAATTTTAATCAATATTTTTATATAATTTTTTTTAATATTTCAAAAAAAAAACTTTAAATTTTTAAAAATTCGTTGAAAATAAATGTAAAAAATAAAAGTATTTTAAAGAAAAAGGCAACATATTTGTTCACTATCTAATAGCTAACATTACAAACTTTTAATTAAATTAAAGTTTGAAACATAATTTTAATATACTTTTTTTTACAACCCAGCAAACTTTTAGAAATTTTCAATGTATAGTTAAAAATAAAAAATTTTCTAAATATCTTAAAAATAAATTTAAGCTTAGAAATAATAAAATATATTGGCATTATTTAATAGCTAACATTATAAGCTTTTAATTAAACTAAAGTTTAAAACATTATTTTATTATAGTTTTTTTCTACAACCCAGCAAACTTGTATGATTTTTGAAATATCTATTTATAATGAATATGAAATATAAATTAAGAAAATTTAAACTTTTAAAGCCAATGGGCTTGATATTGTTGTTAATAATTATGAAATAATGTTTTAAATTAACAAAATATGGAAAATAATAAAAATCTATCTAAGAAAACTTATTTTTAAAGGAAACTCAAACTTAAAGATTTTTTGAGAAGTGGTTGATTTTTAAAAGTTGTTCAATATTGTTGGTTTTGAAAAAAATTTAAAATTTTTTTTTTAGTTTAATAGCTTTTTATAGAATTTAGTAACAGAAATAAAATTTTAATTAAAATGTTAATATATACTTATTAAATAAGCCCGCAAACTTCCAGAATTTTCAAAAAAAAAAAAAAAGGTTTTTTCAATCTTGCAACTTGTTTTATATCTTTTATATTAACATTTAAAGCCTAGTACTCTGTTCATATCTGCGAAAAATTATGGTTTTTTCGTGCGAAAAATTTTATATGCAACAAATGATCAGCTGTTGGTTTTAATTTCGTGCGAAATAAGTGCCGCTTATGTTATTTCGTGTGGAAAAATAAGGTTGCCAGATGTATTTCACATGTTTTCCACAATAAAAACAGAGTACTGCTTTTGCGAAATTATTTCGCATGTATTTCATTCCAAACAATTTTATATGTAGTTTGACAGCAGTTCGCACGAAATTTTGAACAGAGTACTTAGCTTAAGTAATTAATAATAATTTTTTAACTACTTTAAAAACAACGTCAAAGACCTCTCCTTGTTTATCTCTCAAATCATTAAAACTACTTAAATATTTTTTTTTGGTTTCAAATCTTTTTTCAATATTTATTTATTTAATTATTAACTGATTACTTATAGTTAAATTATTGTTATTTTTGTATTTGTTTTATATGAAATATATGTTAAAAGCCAGATTTTAATGTCTTTAAACTTTAAAGATTTTGTATTTAATTAAATGCTTTTAATTGTTCGCATAAACTAATCACGTTTATTAGTATTTCCCTAAACAAGTTATAATTTTTATCATGTTTTTTTTTTTTTGCATTATTGTTTTTTAATATTTTTATTTTCTTTTGTTAAAATAAAAGTTATTAAACGCAGACCATAAATAATATGTTTGATAAGAAAATTTTATAATTTGTACTCAATTTGTATACTTTTAACAGAAAACGTGACGTGTTTAATTAATTTGAAATTGATTTTTATTGTCTGAAAATAAAGATTAAAGATTAATTTATAAGTTAAATTAATAAAAATTATTTAATAATAATAAACAGGTCCCAGCAGTTTTAGAACCAGTGATTTTACCTAACATTTAGGGTGACAACTAGTTGCATAACTAGCTACGTGACTAGTTATTAAGTGACCTTTTTGGATTACAATGAGACTGTCCGATATCTAATCCAAAGTAGTCAACGCATTGGATTCACATACCGATTACATAGAGTCAGTGACCTTACTAGTTACCTAACTGGTTACTTGTACAGGTGCTAATTGACCTCAAATAATCAGTTCAAAAGACATCGATTGCTTGTAAACAAAACTTCTTCTGACAACTCTCCAATAGATTACTTCTGGTGGGGAACATAACTACTTTCAAAAGAGCACCACCAAAATAAACGTTTAAAGTAACTACACTGTAGGCTACTTAGAGACACTAAAGAGACACAATTGACATCACGCTAGGATACTTAAGCAAAAAGATAATAAATTGTATGGGAATTATATCAACACAATTTGTATAAATCCAGTTTGTTTTACTCATAAAATAAACGTTAGAGTAGTGACTACACTCTAGATTACTTAGAAACACTTAAGTGACAATTGACTTCACTATAGATTACATGGCATGTATAAAGTAACCAATTGACCTCTCTCTGCACTACAAAGAACACATACATGACAAATGATCCAAAATATATCAATTAGAGTCAGCCAAGTGTCTATAAGGGATACATTGACTACTTGCTTAACTGCTGGCAACTGTATATGAGTTATATCAACACAATTTGTATAAAACCAGTTTAACTCACAAAACATTTAAAGAGACTACACTCTAGATTACTTGGAGACACTTAAGTGACAATTGACTTCACGCTAGATTACCTGGGATGTATAAAGTAACCAATTGACTTTTCCCTGCCTACAAAGAGCACATACATGGCAATTGATCCAAAATATATCAATTGGAGTCAGACATTAGTAACAATCACTGTCTATAAGGGATACATACATCGACTACTTGCTTAACTGCTGGGATATGTCTTAAGATTCGAGGCATACTTTAAAGAAATTGTGTGTGTAAACAAATTTTAAAGTTTTTCCTTCTTAGTGAAAATGATTTTAAAGATAAAAATTAGATTTTTCTGGATTCCGTACCAAAAGAACTGCTCATGTTTTGAGACCAAGAACAAACCATAGGCATGGATACTCTGTTCCAAAGTTAAGTCTTCCGGATACTCTGTTCCAAAGTTAAGCGTATCCTAGAGAGAGCGTTCTGCATCTGAGCGAATGCGGCAAGTCTGGACTATAAGGCGGGTGAGGTAAGACTTCCCAACCTCTTCATTCTAAATACTTTTTAACAGGTATTTGAACATGTGGAAGAGCGTTGTCGGATATTCTGGGGGTTTTTCGGCCAATGCTCTCTTCACAAACGAATCAGTTGCGTTCGGTACTTTCTTAAAAGGGTACTTCTGGAAAGGTTACTTTATAAAAAAAGGTACTTCTTTTAAAAAGGTACTTTTTTAAAAAGGTATTTTTTTAAAAAGGTACTTTTTAAAATAAGTACTTTTTTAAAAAGGCACATTTTTTAAAAAGGTACTTTTATTAAAAAGGTATTTTTATTAAAAAGGTACTTTTATTAAAAAGATTATTTTATTAAAAAAGTACTTTTTATAAAAAGATACTTTTTTTAAAAAGGTACTTTTTATAAAAATGTACTTTTTTAAAAATGTACTTTTTTAAAAAAGGTACTTTTTTTAAAAAGGTACTTTTTTTAAAAATATACTTTTTTAAAAGGCACTTTTTTAAAAAAGGCACATTTTTTAAAAAGGTACTTTTTTTAAAAAGGTACTTTTTTTAAAAAGCTACTTTTTTTAAAAAGATACTTTTTTAAAAAGGTACTTTTTTTAAAAAGCTACTATTTTTAAAAAGGTACTTTTTTTAAAAAGATACTATTTTTTTAAAATGGACTTTTTTAAAAAGGTACATTTTTTAAAAAGATACTTTTTTAAAATGGTACTTTTTTTAAAATGGTACTTTTTTTAAAATGGTACTTTTTTTTAAAAAGCTACTATTTTTAAAAAGCTACTATATTTAAAAATATACTTTTTTTAAAAGGGTACTTTTTTTAAAAAGGTACTTTTTTTAAAAAGGCACATTTTTTAAAAAGGTACTATTTTTAAAAAGGAACTTTTTTTTAAAAAGATACTTATTTTAAAAAAAGGACTTTTTGAAAATGGTACGTTTTTGAAAATGGTACTTTTTTTTAAAAAGCTACTATTTTTAAAAAGGTACTTTTTTCAAAAAGATACTTTTTTTTAAAAAGTTACTTTTTTTAAAAAGGTATTTTTTAAAAAGATACTTTTTTTTAAAAAGGTACTTTTTAAAAATATACTTTTTCACATTCAACATTTTGGAAGCTAAAAGAACTTTGTTGTTTACACTATAATGTTCAATGACTAAGTTAGAGTAAATGACAGTTATGTACCATTCAAAATGATATATGTTGTTAAAAATAAAAACCGTTTTCAAAAGATTACGTCATCTATTGTAAATCTCGCATTTTTAAGTCATCCTCCCAATATTTTTAAAATAAAGAAAAAATTTAATAAGAATTTTAAGAAAAACCCTTGACTAAACTTCTAATTTATTGAAAATTTATTACTCAAGCAGTAAAATATAACATTTTATAATTTAAAAACTTAAAAACCAATAAAAATTATAATAAAATATTTAATTTATTTCCTCTCCTCCAACACAAACATAAAATAAACTTATACAAATACATTTTCAGAATACACCAAAATTTGTTTAACCTTCTCAGTTCATTTGCAGCATTTAAATGTTTATTTAATAAACAATCAATAAATAATAAAACTAAATAAAACAACAATCATAGATATGGATAATTGTCATAGAATTCTTTACAAACTTCAATACTGAGTACAAAAAGCTATTGTGAATTATAAAGAGAGTAAGGAAGAAGAGTTTACAACAGGGTTGTTTTATATTCCCTAAATAAAAGTACTTGTGTAAAGAGTACTTTGTTGTTGTTGTTTGAGATTATTATTTTCTTTCTATTTTTTTTTTTTTTAAATATATTTTGCGACTAGGAAAAAACTACAAAATTCGAGGTCAAATGCGTTCTTTAACCTCAAACATTCATCCATTTAATATATGTAGTAGTCATGACAACAAAACTATTGATGTTGTCGTTTATTTTTTTCTTTTTTTGAGTGTGTTTGCTGTTGTTGTTTTTTGTTAGAAGCATTAGAATCTGCCAGCTCCCATTCCTCAGCCAGCTCGTGCTTTTTTTTTTTGTTAATTTTATCTAATAGTTTTTTATTTTAGCAAAAAAAAAAAAATCGTACTGTTTTTTGGTTAGGGGGGATTTATATATTGTGTAAATCAGTTGTTGAACTACAGATTATTAAAGGTATAAATTCATTTTTAAGTTTGTTAATCATTTTTCCTTTTCCCATTTTTCCTATTCAAATTCAGTGTTAAAAATGGGAAAAACTCCCAGGGATTTTTTATTCATGATTGGGCTGAATATGTTAAATAAAAGAAAAATTTTCACGGGAATTGCAAAAGCATTTTTATTCGAATAATCTATAAAAAAAATATTTAATGATAGATATGGTTTTTAAGGAAAATTTAATTTTCTAACTTTTTTCTTATTTTAAATCCATAAAACCGGTTTTTTTATTCGAATAATTATGAAAATTAAATTTTTTATCCTGAAAATAAGAATTTTTAGTTGTGATTCTTTAATTTAAAACAAAAATTTTTTTTATTCGAATAACGTTAAAACCCGGGTTTTTTACTCGAATAATTTTAAAGTTTAAGTTGTTTTTTGGCAGAAAATCAGAATTTTTAGTAATGAAATAAAGTTTTTGCTTTTTTAATTTATAAAAAATATGTGTTTTTATTCGAATAATTATTAAAATTTAAAAGTTTTAAAAAATTTTTAGTAATGAAATAAATTTTTAGCTTTTTTTAATTTAAAACTCTTCTTTTATTCGAATAAAAATGAAAATTTACGTTTTTTTAGGCTGAAAATCTATTTTTTTATGAAATAAAATTTTTAAATTTTTTATTCGAAATTTTTTTTAATCGAATATCTTTAAATCTTGATTTTTTTAATCGAATTATTATGAAAATGCGGTTTTAAACTACAAATTCTAATTTTAAAATTATGTTTTTTTATTCGAATAATTTTGAAATCCGGTTTTTTATTCGAATAATAATTTTTTTTTTTTTCAGAAAATCGGAGTTTTTATTAATGAAATAAAAATTGTAGCTTTTTAATAAAATTTTTTTTTTTATTCGAATAATTTTAAAATCCTGTTTTTTTTCTCGAATAATTATGAATGTTTAAGTTTTAAAGGCTGAGAACTGCAATTTTTAGTAATGAAATAAAATGTTAGCTTTTTTAATAAAAATAATAAGTTTTTTAGTGCGAATAATTTTACAACCCGTGTTTTTTTACTCGAATAATTATGAAAGTTTTTTTTTTTCGAATGATTATGAAAATTTTAGTTTTTGTAATAATAATTCTGAAAAAGCGGGTTTTAACTAAAATTTTTAATTTTAAAAATATGTCTTTTTATTCGAATATTTTTAAAACCCGGCTTTTTATTCGAATAATTCAGAAAATTTAAGTTTTTTTAGGCAGAACATTTTTAGTAATGAAATAACATTATAGCTTCTTTTATTTAAAAAATCTGGTTTTTTATTCGAATATTTTTAAAACCCGGTTTTTTTATTCGAATAATTGTGAAAAAATCGGAGTTTTTAGTAATAAAACACAAATTTGACTTTTTTTATGGAAAACTTTTTATGGAAAACTAAGTTTTTTTAACTGAAAATATGAATTCTTAGTAATGAAAAAAAATAAAGTTCTTTTATTATTCGAATAATTTTAAAACCCCAATTTTCACAATTCGAATAATTATTATAATTTTAATTTTAAAGGCTGAAAATTTAAAACTTTTAGACTAGAAAGAAACTTGTAGCTTTTTTAATTTTAACAATGTATTTTTTTATTTCGAATAATTTTGAAAATTTTAGTATTTTAAGTTGAAAATCGAAATTTTTTGCAAAAACAAATTTGAGTTTCTTATATTAAAAAATATTTTTTTTATTCGAATAATTTTGAAAGTCGTTTTTGTTTTATTCGAATAATTATGGAAAATTATGTTTTTTAAGCTGAAACATATGAATTCTTAGTAATGAAATAAAATATAGTTCTTTTATTATTCGAATAATTTTGAAACCCGAATTTTCATAATTCGAATAATTATGATAATTTTAGTGTTAAAGGCTGAAAATTTAAAATTTCTAGTAATTAAATAAACGTAAAGCATTTAACTTTAGCTTTTTTAATTTAAAAAAATTCAAATATTTTTAAAACTCGGTTTTTTTATTCGAATAATTCTGAAAATTTTTTAGTTGAAAATCGGAATTTTTAGTAATAAAACACAACTTTGAGTTTCTTTAATATAATATTTTTTTTTTATTCGAATAATTATCGAAAATTAATTTTTTAAGCTGAAGATCTGAATTCTTAGTAATGAAATCAAATATATTATAGGTTCTTTAAGATTTTTATTATTCGTATAATTTTAAAACCCGAATTTTCATAATTCGAATAATTATGAAAATTTAAGTTTTAATGGGTGAAAATTGACAATTTTTAGTAATGAAGTAAACTTTAAGCTTTTAATTTTAGCTTTTTTGATTTAAAAAATGTGGTTTTTTATTCGAATATTTAAGTATTTTAAGTTGAAAATCTAAATTGTTTGTAAAACATCACAACTTTGAGTTTCTTTAATTTAAAATATATTTTTTTATTCGAATAATTTTGAAACTCGTTTTTGCTTTATTCGAATAATTATAGAAATTTAAGTTTTTTAAGCTGAATATCTGAACTGTTAGTAATGAAATCAAATATATTATAGTTTTTTTAAGATTTTCTTTATACGAATAATTTTAATACCCGGTTTTTTATTCGAATAATTATGAAAATTTATGTTTTAAAGGCTGAAAATTGGAATTTTTAAATTCCGTTTTTTATTCGAATAATTATGAAAAATTTTGATTCTTAGGCTGAAAATCAGAAAATAATATAATATTTTTAGTTTTTTTTTAAAGCCTTTTGGGAAAAGGTTTCCCAAAAAAGGAAATGCGCATAGGAACTAGCTTATCCCCCAACAATAAATTTCAGTGAATTTAAAAAACGTTTGCTTCTTTAATTTCAAAAATTTGATTTTATTTATTCTAATAATTTTAAACGGTTTTTTATTCGAATAATTTTAAAATTCGTTTATTTTTATTCGAATTATTATGAAAGTTTAAGGTTTTTGGGTTAAAATCGCAATTCTTAGTAATGAAGTAACATTCTAGCTGCTTTAATTTAAAAAATTTATCTTTTTTCATTCGAATAATTTTTAAACCCGGTTTTTTTATTCGAATAATTATGCAATTTTAGTTTTTATATTGAAAATTGAATTTTTAATAATAAAATTAAATTATATTTTTAATATAAAAATAATAATTTTTTTTTATTCGAATAATTTTCAAACCCGATTTTTTTGTACAAATAATAAAAATTTAACTTTTTTAAGGCTGAAAATCAGAATTTTCAATAATGAAATAAAATTGTAGTTTTTTTAAGTTAAAAAATATTGTTTTATTACCCGGTTTTTTTTTTCGATTAATTATGAAAATGCGAGGCTGAAAAATGAAATTTTCAGTAATGAAATATATTTTAGCTTCTTTAATTAAAAAATTAGTTTTTTTTATCTACGAACAATTTTCAAACCCGGGTTTTTTATACGAATAATAATGAAAATGTAAGTTTTTTAAAACTGAAATTCAGAATTTTCAATAATGAAATAAAATGTTAACTTCTTTTATTAAAAAATATGTTTTTTTATTCGAATAATGTTAAAATCCATTACTTTTTTTGGGCTAAACTCGCAATTCTTAGTAATGAAATAAAATTTTAGCTTGTTTAATTTAAAACAATGTTTTTACGAATAATTTTAAAACCCGATTTATTTTTAATATAGAAATTAAATTTGTTAATATAAAAAATTATGTTTTTTATTCGAATAATTTTTTAACCCGGTTTTTTTTATTCGAATCATTATGTAAATTTAAGTTTTTATGTTGAAAATTTGAATTTTTAATAATAAAATAAAATTGATATATTTTAATATAAAAAATAATGTTTCTTTTATTCGAATAATTTTCAAACCCTGTTTTTTTGTACGAATAATAATGAAAATTTAAGTTTTTTAAGACTGAAAATCAGAATTTTCAATAATGAAATAAAATTGTAGTTTTTTTAATTTAAAAAAATACCTTTTTTAATCGAATAATTTTTCAACCCGGTTTTTTTATTCGAATAATAATGAAAATTTAAGTTGTTATGTTGAAAATTGTAATTTTAAATAATGAAATTAAATTTTCTTTTTTTAGTATAAAAATTATGTTTGTTTTTTTATTCGAATAATTTTTTAACCCGGTTTTTTTATTCGAATAATTATGAAAATTTTAGTTTTTTAGTCTAAAATTCAGAATTTTTAATAATGAAATAAAATTGTAGCTTGTTTAATTTATATCACAATTTTTTGTATACGAATAATTTTTAAATCCATTTTTTTTAATGAAAATTTAAGTTTTTATGTTGAAAATTGTAATTTTTAATAATGAAATTTTATTTTATATTTTCAGTATAACAAATTATGTTCTTTTTATTCGAATAATTTGTTAACCCGGTTTTTTTATTCGAATAATTATGAAAATTTTTATTCTGAAAATCAAAATTTTTAGTAATGAAATAAAATTGTAGTTTAATTTGTATCAAGATTTTTTTTATACTAATAATTTTTAAATTCGTTTTTTTTATTCGATTAATAATGAACATTTAAGTTTTTATGTTGAAAATTGGAATTTTTAATAATGAATTTCAATTTTATTTTTTAATTACAATTTTTTTATTCGAATAATTTTAAAACCCGGTTTTTTTATTCGAATAATTATGAAAATTTAAGTTTTTTTTATTCTGAAAATCACAATTTCTTGTAATGAAATAAAATTGTAGCTTGTTTAATTTGTATCAAGATTCTTTTTTTTTATACGAATAATTTTTAAATTCGTTTTTTTTTTCGATTAATAATGAACATTGATGTTTTTATGTTGAAAATTTTAATTTTTAATAATGAATTTCAATTTTATTTTTTATTCGAATAATTTTAAAACCCGGTTTTTTACTCGACTAATTCTGACAATTTTAGTTTTTTAGGCTATAAATCCAAATTTTTTAATGAAATAAATTTTTAGCTTTTTCAATTTAAAAAATATTTTTTTATTCGAATAATTTTAAAACCCGGTTATTTATTCGTATAATTGTTATGAAAAACTATGATTTTTAGGGCAAATATTGAAATTTTTAGTAATGTTATAAAATTTTAGCTTCTTGAATTTAAAAACTAAGTTTTTTATTCGAATAATAAAACCCGGTTATTTTATTCGAATAATTAAAAAAATTATTTTTTTGCAAAGCTGAAAATAAATATTTTTAGTAACAATGTAAAATATTTGCCTGTATAATTTAAAATTTTTTGGTTTTTTATTCGAATAATTTTACAACCCGGTATTTTTATTCGATTAATTATGAAAAACAATGTTTTTTTTTTGGTCGGAAAATCGGAAATTTTGATAATAAAAAAATGTTTTAGCTTATTTAAATTAGGATAATTGTAAAGACCTGTTTTTTTATTCAAATAATTATGAAAAACTAAGTTATTTAGGATGATACTTCAGCTGGAATTATAATCTAGCATACATTTTCGGATATAATTTGTTTGAAGTCCCAAAATATTTGTTTATTATATGTTAGCTATCATAAGCTATCAAAATATATTAAAATTATTAAATGAGTTTGATATAGATTTTTCACCTAAACTTTCATAAATCTCTATTAAAATAAAAAAAAAAATAAAAATTCTAAAATCGTAGGCTTTATGTTGAAAAGGCTTGATATTTTTATTTCAACTAATAGCCAGTACTTTAAACTATTTAATAAATTAAATATGAAATACAAATATTAATTTATCTATATTATATTTTATTAATACTTCCTTAAGACTGAAATAAATTAGCAAGACCTTGCAAAATTATTAAAAAGAGCTCAGTCTTTGAAATCTCTCTAAAATAAAATGACTTGCTAACATTTTATTTCTCTCTCCCTCTCTCTATTTACTGTTCTGTTATTGTCGTCATTTTTAATGTTAGTGTTATTTTGGTTGTTGTTGTTTTATTCTTCTATATATAAAGTTCTCTTGCAACAACAATCTATAGAAGAAGCAAACAAAAAAAAAAAAAAAACTAGGAATATTTAAATATTTGTTTGGTTTTTTTTGTATTTTATATATCTTTTGTTGTTGTCGTGGTTGCTTTTATTTTATAATATTGGACATTGTTGTAGTTTATTGCCGGTTTTTATAAATGTGAGTTACTGTGTGTATGAGTTTGCTCTCATGTCTGTATTGAGAATGTTTGTATGAACTACCTTGACTTCTAAAACAAGGCATTTTAGCTGAAAAAGAAAAAAAAAAATAAAAATCACAAAAAATTGTACTGAACTCATCTAAAAGCGTCAGAGTCAGTCAGTCAGTTTGTTCTTGGAACTTTGTGTAGGTTCTGTGTTGTTGTAGTAATTTAGCTTGTTAAGCTTTTAGAAACAACAAAATATTAGGTATGAGTAGAGTATCATATGTTTGAATATTTTATGCTAAAATACAACATAAGAGTGATGAAAATACATAAATTTTGTTTGGCCCCTTGAGAATCTTTTGGAACTTGTTTTCTTCGGTAGAAAAAAAAAAAACTGAAACAGAAACATGACAGTACAACATTGACATGCAAATTTTATGTAATTTAGAAATAAAATTTAAGATATTTTTTGGAAATATAAATGATTTTGTTTACATAAATGCGGTATTTGCTAAGTATAAAAGCATAAATTGAAAATTAAATATTTAAACTTTGTTAAACATTTTAAGATTTTGTTTGAAAACTCAAAAGAAATTTTGTCTTTACAGAAAACTTAGTTTTTTATAATTATTCGAATAAAAAAAAACGAGTTTAAAAATTATTCGATTAAGAAAACACAAAAACTAATTAAAGAAGCTAAAATTTATTTCATTACCAAAAATTCAAATTTCCTTAATTTTTCAAAATTATTCGAATAAAAAACCGGGTTTTAAAATTATTCGAATAAAAAAATACATATTTTGTAAATTAAAGAATCTTAGTAATGATTTAACATTTTAAAATAAAGATTTGCATAATTATTCGAATAAAACCCGGATTTTAAAAATACTATTCGAATATAAAAACATAATTTTTTACAATAAAAAAAACTAATATTTTATTTCATTACTAAAAATTCCGATTTTCAGCGTAAAAAATTAAAATTTTCATAATTATTCGAATAAAAAAACCGGTTTTAAAAAATTATTCGAATAAAAAAACATATATTTTAAAATTACTCGTAAAGAAGCAAATATTTTATTTCATTACTAAAAAAAATCGATTTTCCGCCTAAAAACCTAGTTTTTTATAATTATTCGAATAAAAATACGGGTTTTAAAATTATTCGAAAAAATAAAAAAGAGCTTAACTAAGAAAGTAAAAATTATATTTCATTACTTAAAATTCCGATTTCAGCCTAAAAATCTTAGTTTATTATTCGAATAAAAATCCGGGTTTGAAAATTATTCGAATAAAAAACTACAAATTTTTAAATTATACAAGCCAATATTTTACTTTGTTACTAAAACTACCGATTTTTAGCCTAACAAACATAAATTTTCATAATTATTCGAATAAAAAAAATGTTTCAAGATTATAAGTTTTTTTCGAACATTTTATTCGAATAAAAATCCCGGTTTTTAAAATTATTCGAATAAAAAACATTTTTTTAAATTATACAAGCCAATATTTTACTTTGTTACTAAAACTACCGATTTTTAGCCTAGCAAACATAAATTTTTGTAATTATTCGAATTATCCGAAGAAAACCAGGTTTTAAGATTATCCGAATAAAAATAACATACATTTTAAAATTACTCGTTAAGCAGCAAACATTTGATTTCATTACTAAATAGTCCGATTTTTAGCTTAAAACCTTAGTTTTTTATAATTATTCGAATAAAAATTCGGGTTTTAAAATTATTCGAATAAAAAAAAAAAAATTTATTAAAAAAATAAAAATTATAACCATTATTCGAATAAAAAAAAATTATTCGAATATAAAAACATACTTTTTTTTAATTATGAAAGCAAATATTTTACTAAAAATTCCGATTTTCAGATTGAAAAATTAAAATTATCATAATTATTCAAATAAAAAAACCGGGTTTTAAGATTATTCGAATAAAAAATTTTAAATTTAAATTTTAAATAAAAATTCCGATTTTCAGCCTAAAAATTTTAAATTTTCATAATTATTCGAATGAAAAAACCGGGTTTCGGGTTTTAAAATTATTCGAACGAGAATAAAGCTGTTTGAATTAAAGAATATTATTTCATTAATACTTGCATTACATTACTTTTACTTTCATTGTTAGTCTTATATAAAACTTAGGTTTTTAAAATTATTCGAATAAAGAAAACATTTAACATGTTTAATTTAAAAGCTAATTTTAATTTCATTACTAAAAAAATTCCATATATTTTTACTAAAATTACGATTTTCAGCCTTAAAAACAAATTATTCGAATAAAAAAACCGGGAAAACTATTCGCCAAGAAAAATTTTATTGAAAAACTAAAATTATATTTCATTACTAAACTTTGCGTTTACAGCCTAAAATCTCAATTTTTCATAATTATTCGAATAAAAAACCGGGTTTAAAAATTATTCGATTAAAAAAACACATTTTTTATTGAATATATTAAAATCATTACTAAAAATTCGTATATTTAGTGTAAAACAAAGCTGTACATAATTATTCGAATAAAAATTCGGGTTTTAAAATTATTCGAATAAAAAAATGCATATTAGCTTAAAATAAAGGAGCTTAAATTTTATATTTTTACTAAAAATTACGATTTTCGGCCTTAAAACCCAAAATTTGTTGGAATTATTCGAATAAAAAAATTGGATTTTTTAATTATTTGCCAAGAAACATTTTATTGAAAAGCAAAAATTATATTTTATTACTAAAATTTACGATTTACAGCCTAAAAAACTTAATTTCATAATTATTCGAATAAAAAACCGGTTTAAAAATTATTCGATTAAAAAAAATGTTTGTTATTAAAACTATTAATATTATTACTAAAAATTCGTATTTTTATTCTAAAAAATTAAGCTGTACATAATTATTCGAATAAAAATTCGGGTTTTAAAATTATTCGAATAAAAAAACATATTTACTTAAATTAAAGAAGCTTAGCTTTAATTTTTTTTACTAAAAATTACGATTTTCAGCCTAAAAATGCTAAATTTTTTAAAATTATTCGAACTAAAAAACCGGGTTTTAAAATTATTCGCCAAAAAATTTAATTGAAAAGCTAAAATAATATTTTGTTATTAAAAATTGCGATTTACAGTCTAAAAAACTTAATTTTTCATAATTATTCGAATAAAAAAACCGGGTTTCAAAATTATTCGATTAAAATAATAAATATTTTTAATTAAAAACGCTAAAACTATATTTCATTACTAAAAATTCGTATTTTTAGTCTCAAAAACTAAGCTGTACATAATTATTCGAATAAAAATTCGGGTTTTAAAATTATTCGAATAAAAAAAACATACATGCTTAAATTAAAAAAACCTAAATTTAATATTTTTACTAAAAATTACGATTTTCAGCCTAAAAACCCTATATTTTTTTTAATTATTCGAATAAAAAACCCCGGTTTTAAAATAATTCGTCAAAAAAAAAAATTTGATTGAAAAGCTAAAATTTGCGATTTACAGCTTAAAAAACATAATTCTACATAATTATTCGAATAAAAATCCGAGTTTAAAAATTATTCGAATAAAAAAAAAACATTTTTTATTGAAAATATTAAAATCACTACTAAAAATTCGTATTAATCTAAAAAACTAAGCTGTACATAATTATTCTAATAATAATTCCGATTTTCAGCGTAAAAAACATAAATATTTTAGGATTATTCGAATAAAAAAACCGGGTTTTAAAATTATTCGCCAAATCAAATTTAATTGAAAAGCTAAAATTATATTTCATTACTTAAATTTGAGATTTACAGCCTAAAAACTTAATTTTTCATAAATGTTCGAATAAAAAACCGGGTTTAAAAATTATTCGATTAAAAAAAAATTTTTTATTAAAACTATTAAAATTATTACTAAAAATTCGTATATTAAGTCTAGAAAACTAAGCTGTACATAAGTATTCGAATAAAAATTCGGGTTTTAAAATTATTCGAATAAAAAAGACATATATGCTTAAATTGAAGAAACTTAAATTAAATATTTTTACTAAAATTCCGATTTTCAGCCTAAAAATCATAAATTTTTTAAAATAATTCGAATAAAAAAACCGGGTTTTCAAATTATTCGGCAAAAAAAAATTCTTTGAAAAGTTAAAATTTTTATTTTATTACTAAGATTTGCGATTTACAGCCTAAAAAAATAATTTTTTTATAATTATTCGAATAAAAAACCGGATTTAAATTTATTTTATTAAAAAAAAAACATTTTTTTATTAAAACTATTAAAATTATTACTAAAAATTCGTATTTTTATTCTAAAAAAACTAAGATGTACATAATTATTCGAATAAAAAACCGGGTTTAAAAATTATTCGATTAAAAAAAACATTTTTTTTATTAAAAATATTAAAATTATTACTAAAAATTTTTATTTTTAGTCTAAACTAAGGTGTACAGAATTATTCGAATAAAAAATCCGGGTTTTAAAGTTAATCGAACAAAAATAATTTTTTTTGCTTAAATTTAATTTTTTACTAAAAATTTAACTTTTTTAAATTATTCGAATAAAAAAACCGGCTTTAAAAATTATTTGCCAAAAAAATTTGATTAATTTTATGTAGGTATCTTGATTTTTAAATTTAATTATCGAACAACTTTGTATTGTAATCTTTCATTCTTTATTTTCTCTTTCCAGGTATGTACCCACTTTATATGATCTACAAAAAAATATAATTAAAACACCATGAAGTTCTAAAATGTACCTATGGTAAAATGTAAGTTTACTACCAAAAATCCTAAAGAAAACTCTTCATTTATGTAGAGAAATCTGTCTAAAATGACTAGAAGTAGAAAAAAACGAATTAAAATGAAATCCTAATTTCACCCAACATTTCAACTAATCAATTTCATTTCTTTTTCACTCGCGTATAAATGCTGCTACTTCTTTTAAATTTTTGAGATCATGACAACAAACTAAATAAATGTAAACTCTTCCCTATTAGGTCAGGGCATTAAAAGAAGAAGAAAATTAACAGCACACAGCACACTATAGCAACAACATTTAAGAAAAAAAAATAGAGAAATAAAGTGATTGCAAAACTCCCCATATCATCATCATAACATAAATAAACAAACCCAAATCAAACAAAACCAAACCAAAACGCTAAACTTTCCTTATAAAAACAAAAACAAAGAAATTGAAGACAACAGCAACAACACACAAACAGACATACAATACTTGCAACAACACTAATAATAATAAATAGCAACAACAGCAAAAATAAATAAAAGAAAACAAAGGTTATGTCATACCTTTTCAAAGTGAAAGAAACAGCAACAACAACAATAACATCATAAACAAACTAAACAAAATGAAAACAAAAGAGAGAGTCTGCATGAGTAAAACACAAACGCCACTACAACTACCCAACTACAAACCCCTCGAACCCCCTCACAAAATAAAGAAATATCAACAAACCAACCAACATTTGAAAAAAGAGAGAGTTGCAGTTTTACAATTTTAACGCTTTTTTAGAGAGTTTAGTTAGTTTCTTTTTCATTTCATTTTATTTTATATTGAAGTGAAGTCAACTTCATAACAAAGTGAAAATCTATGGTTTAAACGCACGCTCACCTTAAGTTTTTTCAGCCATGATTTTTTTATATTTTTTTTCAACAACGTCCCACATGCAAGCCCCCACAATAAACTAAATTGTTTAAGCAAAAATAAAATGAAACTTTTGGTTGCATGTTACCAGTTATAGTGTCTTCTTTTGAAGAAATGCACTCACTCACTTATGTACTCTGTTTAAATATGACAATTTCGCCAAAAAATAAACAGAAGAATTATGAACTTAAGATATGCATAAATTAATGATAAAAAAAAGAAGAATAATATTTATAGTCATTCAAAGCTGAATATTTATGAGAAATATCAGCCTGCCAACAACAAATTTGTAAGAAAAGGTGGCCAAGTTTCTTAAATATAATAAAATATCAAAAAAGTTAACCTGCGAACATTTTTCTGAAGGAAAAGTTGCCCTGTGACAAGTTTTTTAGAGGAAAAGTTGCCCCGAGACAAGTTTTTTAGAGGAAAAGTTGCCCTGCGTTAAGTTTAATAGAGGAAAAGTTGCCCTGCGACAAGTTTTTTTAAAGAAAAAGTTGCCCTGCTACAGTTTTCTAGAGGAAAAGATGTCCTGCGACCAGTTTTTTAGAGCAAAAGTTGCCCCGAGACAAGTTTTCTATAGGAAAAGTTGACCTGCTAGAGTTTTCTAGAGGAAAAGTTGTCCTGCGACAAGTTTTTTAGAGGAAAAGTTGCCCTGCGAAAATGTTTCTACAGGAAAAGTTGTCTGCGACAAGTTTTTTAGAGGAAAAGTTGCCCCGAGACAAGTTTTTTAGAGGAAAAGTTGCCCTGCGTTAAGTTTAATAGAGGAAAAGTTGCCCTGCGACAAGTTTTTTTAAAGAAAAAGTTGCCCTGCTACAGTTTTCTAGAGGAAAAGATGTCCTGCGACCAGTTTTTTAGAGCAAAAGTTGCCCCGAGACAAGTTTTCTATAGGAAAAGTTGACCTGCTAGAGTTTTCTAGAGGAAAAGTTGTCCTGCGACAAGTTTTTTAGAGGAAAAGTTGCCCTGCAGCAATGTTTCTAGAGGAAAAGTTACCCTGCGACAAGTTTTTTAAAGAAAAAGTTGCCCTGTGACAAATTTTTTAAAGAAAAAGTTGCCCCGAGACAAGTTTTTTAAAGGAAAAGTTGCCCTTTGGCAATGTTTCTAGAAGAAAAGTTGCCCTGCTAGAGTTTTCTAGAGGAAAAGTTGTCCTGCGACAAGTTTTTTAAAGGAAAAGTTGCCCTGCGGCAATGTTTCTAGAGGAAAAGTTGCCCTGCGACAAGTTTTTTAGAGAAAAAGTTGCCTGCGACAAGTTTTTTCGAGGAAAAGTTACCCTGCGACAAGTTTTTTAAAGGAAAAGTTGCACTGCGACAAGTTTTTTAAAGGAAAAGTTGCTCTGCGACAAGTTTTTTAGAGGAAAAGTTGCCCTGCGACAAGTTTTTTAGAGGAAAAGTTGCCCTGCGGCAATGTTTCTAGAGGAAAAGTTGATCTGCGACAAGTTTTTTTGAGGAAAAGTTGCCCTGCGACAAGTTTTTTAGAGGAAAAGTTGCCCTGCGACAAGTTTTTTAAAGGAAAAGTTGCCCTGCGACAAGTTTTCTAGAGGAAAAGTTGCCCTGCGACAAGTATTTTAGAGGAAAAGTTGTCTGCCACAATTTTTTTTAGAGGAAAAGTTGCCCTGCGATAAGTTTCCTAGTGGAAAAGTTGCCCTGCGAGAATTTTTTTCTATAAGAAACGTTGTTTTGCCACAAAATTGAAAAAAGTTGAACAGACAACTTTTCAAAAAGTCGATCTGACTAAATTTCTACAGGAAAAGTTGCCCTGAAAAAGACAATATCTATCGAAAATATTGCTTTAAAAGAGGCAATATTTCTATCGAAAAATTGTCCAGAAAGAGAAAACATTTTTTTCTATAAGAAAAGTTGTTTTGAAACTACATTAAAAAAAGTTGAACAGACAACTTTTCAAAAAGTCGATCTGACTGAATTTTAACAGGAAAAGTTTCCCTGAAAAAGACAACATATCTATCGAAAATATTGCCTTGAAAGAGACAATATTTCTATCAAAAAATTGTCCTGAAAAGTAAAACATTTCTATAGAAAAAGTTGTCCAGTAACAGGCAACTTTTCTAACGAAAAAGTTGCCCTCAAACAGACTACTTTTCTACAGAAAGTTTCCACGAAACAGAAAATTTTTCTAAATAAATAATTGCCCTGAATATCTCTTTTATTGCTTTGAAATTGAAATTTTTTTTTTATAGAAAAAGTTGTTCTGAAATAGAAAACTTTTCTTTGTAAAAAGTGGCCCGACATATTTTTCTATAGAAAATTTTGCTCTTTCTTACACAATCGAATGGTCACTTTAAAACTCTTTATAAAACCAGCAACAAAATCACAGTTTAAAACAGTAACAATGTCGTATTTACCAATTCAATGCAAGACGCCACCAGAAACATAAATTGTGATGAAATGAAAACGAAAGTGAAATGGTTTTTTTTTTAAGTTTATTATAAACAAATAAAATGAAATTTGTGCCGTTTTTTTTTTGTGTGTATTTCTTTTAAAATGTTGCAATACATAAACAAATACAAACAAACCATTTTAAAAGGCCTAATTGCAGAGAGAGAGACAGACAATCAGCTACACAAAGAAACAAACACACTTTACAGCAACGGCAACAACATTAACATAAATAAAAATAATTTTGTTACATACAATAAAATATTTCAATACAAAATTGTTGTATTTTATTTTTTATTTTCGGTAGAGTGAGAGTTGAAACCATCACTCAATTTTATTTATATATTTTTTTTAATTTTTTTGTGAAAAGAAAAGGCGATTGTTATTATAACCTCAATAATTTCTAACAGCAACAAAAATGTAAATATGAAAATCAAACGGAGCATAACCATATTCATATCAAACACACACACTTTCATACATGTACTCTTTCATACTAACATACAAACAATTACTGTTAATATTACACTCTTACTTATTAACCACTCTTCTTCTCATAACAACGATTAAAGACGATGATGATGATGGTGGTGGTGATGACGATGACGATGCTTGTTATGTTGGTGATGATGAACCGAGCATCAAAGATATTTGTTGTTATTTATCACATGCATGGTTATAGTGAGTGAGTTTGTGTGATTGAGTTCAGAGCAGGGATGCAAAATAAAGGAGTTAAATAACCTAACTTTTTACGTGTAAAAGGTAACCACTGACAGTGGGTATTAAAAGAAATAAATAAACTCCTACTGATGGGATTGTTACAAAATTATATAGTTTAAAGAACTGTGTATATACAGAGTTTACAGACTTGATAAATCTCACAAATATGATGCGATTTTTATATAGCTATTCCAAAAACTCTTTAAAACCACAATTCCTTTCATTCATATTACAAATTATTTCCTCATATTACACAGATTGCATTTGGCGCCCCACAAATATGGCAAACATATTGTAGCTTTACACTGCAACGTCTGCAGCAATAAAGTAAATGTATAAATGATACATAGTTTAAACTAAAATATGAATGTACATACATAATAGCTAAAAATCAAAATTATTTTGATTTTTTATTTCAGATAATTTTCAACATCATTATGATGTTTTACATTGCTGCTGTTGGTTTTTTGTATTTAGTTTTTCTTTTTTTTTGTTTCTTAGCTTGTTGTTAATATTGCCACAATCCTCCATATTTCAGTTGCAAAACTAGATACTAGACATAAAGACTCTACTTACACTACGGCTACGAATAGCAGAAACTGTGAGTAAGTATTCGAATGTTGCATACTCGTTTTTGTTGTGTGGCTTAAAATACAGATTTTGCCTTTATTCATTGTTAATTTTTGAGATTTTTTAACTACGATTACTTTCACAATAACTGAAAATATTATTGATATTAATTTCATACGATTTAACCACAAATTTAGGAAATTAGGAAATTGTTTAAAGGAAATTGTTTAGGAAATTGTTTAAAAGTTGGGAAGAGGTTTTTTAGAAAATCTTCCCAGAAACACCTACATTTTGAATAGAAACTGAGATAAACTCTCTGTGAAACTTTTCTCTAGAAAAAGTTGCTGTGAAACACACAACTTTTCTATAGAAAAAGTTGCTGTGAAACACACAACTTTTCTATAGAAAAAGTTGCTGTGAAACACACAACTTTTCTATAGAAAAAGTTGCTGTGAAACACACAACTTTTCTATAGAAAAAGTTGCTGTGAAACACACAACTTTTCTATAGAAAAAGTTGCTGTGAAACACACAACTTTTCTATAGAAAAAATTGCTATAAAACAGACAACGTTTTTAAAAATTCCTTTAAACATATTCTTTGGGAAAACATTATTCTTTTTTTTACCTCAATTCTAAACCAAATCAAACACTTTGTTAATTAAAGATTCTATGAAATAATCACACATCTTGTAAATTGTTTAAACAAACATATTCTTCTTCTCAATAATAGCAATGCGACCAAACATTTTTCTCTTTAGAAAGTACCAACAATCTTGAGAAGAAAAAAAAAAAGAAACACAAACATTTATACAGCGGCCTATAAAGTGAAATGTTACAAAAACAAATTCCAAATAAAAAAAAGATACCCAACAAGCCCCAAAAAAAAAAAAAAATAGTTTACGAAAAACTTTCATTCAAATGAGTTTGATGTGTGTTGGAAGTAGATTTTCGTTGCTTGTGAAATATAAAAAATAAAAAAAAAATCTTTTGTTTTTCAGATTGTGAATTTAATAGACGCAGATACAAAGATACCAGATACATTATAAAGATCTTTTCATATTTACATATGTACATATGGAGTGTGTAATAGAGAGTGAGGACAAGAAAACATACAACTTCAAATGAAATTGTAAGAAATGCGATCACATAGCAACAACAAAGTTGTTAAGAAATGCCTGTGAGGGGTATTTTCAGTTGCTGCCACAAACTGATTTAAATTTTTGTTGTAAAACTGTGATGTTGTTGCAGAGATAAAAGTGATTTGAAATGTTGTTTATGATGTTTAACGCGTAATTTCTACAAAAAAGTTGTCTGACTCCAGAGCAACTTTTTCTAAAGAAAAGCTGTCTGACTCCAGAGCAACTTTTTCTAAAGAAAAGTTGTCTAAGTCCGGAGCAACTTTTCTATAGAAAAGTTGTCTGTGTCCAGAGCAACTTTTTCTAAAGAAAAGTTGTCTGACTCCAGAGCAACTTTTCTATAGAAAAGTTGTCTGACTCCAGAGCAACTTTTCTATAGAAAAGTTGTCTGACTCCAGAGCAACTTTTCTATAGAAAAGTTGTCTGACTCCAGAGCAACTTTTCTATAGAAAAGTTGTCTGTGTCCAGAGCAACTTTTCTATAGAAAAGTTGTCTGTGTCCAGAGCAACTTTTTCTATAGAAAAGTTGTCTGTGTCCAGAGCAACTTTTTCTATAGAAAAGTTGTCTGTGTCCAGAGCAACTTTTCTATAGAAAAGTTGTCTGTTTCACAGCAACTTTTTCTATAGAAAAGTTGTCTGTTTCACAGCAACTTTTTCTATAGAAAAGTTGTCTGTTTCACAGCAACTTTTTCTATAGAAAAGTTGTCTGTGTCCAGAGCAACTTTTCTATAGAAAAGTGGTCTGACTCCAGAGCAACTTTTCTATAGAAAAGTAGTCTGACTCCAGAGCAACTTTTCTATAGAAAAGTGGTCTGACTCCAGAGCATTTTTTCTATAGAAAAGTTGTCTGACTCCAGAGCATCTTTTCTATAGAAAAGTTGTCTGACTCCAGAGCATCTTTTCTATAGAAAAGTTGTCTGACTCCAGAGCATCTTTTCTATAGAAAAGTTGTCTGTGTCCAGAGCAACTTTTTCTATAGAAAAGTTGTCTGTGTCCAGAGCAACTTTTTCTATAGAAAAGTTGTCTGTGTCCAGAGCAACTTTTTCTATAGAAAAGTTGTCTGTGTCCAGAGCAACTTTTTCTATAGAAAAGTTGTCTGTGTCCAGAGCAACTTTTTCTATAGAAAAGTTGTCTGTGTCCAGAGCAACTTTTTCTATAGAAAAGTTGTCTGTGTCCAGAGCATGTTTTTCTATAGAAAAGTTGTCTTTGTCCATAGCAACTTTTCTATAGAAAAGTTGTCTGTGTCCAGAGCAACTTTTTTATAGAAAAGTGGTCTGAAATTATTTACAATATTTAATGTAGGCCAACCTAAAGTTCACCTAAAGTTACAGCCAGTCATTTATTAATTAAATTTTTAAAAGTTTAAACCTAAAATGTATTGTTTTCTTATATGAAGGCTTCTACAAAACGCCCCTTCATCCATCCATCTACTTGTGTGTTAAAAGTTCATAGAAAATTATAACAAATTAAAGGTTAAATAGCAGCCACAACTTTTGTTAAATAATAAAGTGAAAATATTAGTTTCTCCCTTCATATTTTAGTTAACACGATCGCTGAGATCATATTTTAAGCCTTTTCTTTTGCTTTACGTATTTGAGAAATTGTTTGTCAAACATTTTTGCTTTTGGGTGGGTTGTTTCTTCATCTTGCTATTGTTACAACTCCATCCAAGCGATATCATCATTATTACAATCATTGATTAAGTTGAGTGATGTATTTATTAATTATAAACTATCTTTAAAGTGAAATGTCGTGTATTGAGGCTGGATGGTTTGTGTCTTAAGGGAAAATAAAACACAAAAGTTATTTTACACTAAAACTGTATGAATAATGAAGTGTCTTGGAACTCTCGAGTTTTTAGGCAAAAAAAAAAAAAAAAAATAGTGAAAGGTTTATGTTTAATTTATGATCAATTGATAAGAAATCGATAAAGAGACAAATTTATTTAAATTTACACTTAAAAAATCAGAAATTATTTCAACACTATATGAAATAATTAAAAGTCTATTAAAACTGGGTCAATTTTCTGCATTTCCTGAGATTCTGTTTCAGAGATGCCAGTTTTCCCCTTGTTTTTACTAAGAGTGGCCATATTTTATGTGAAAGTTGCCATATTAAAATGCTGCCAGACATCAATGCTGCCAGTCATGTGCTAATTTTGATTGTATTTGCCATTTTTTTTATATTTTTATTTAAATAATGTTGTAACCATAAATATATTTGGAAATTGTAATAACTGGAAACATTGTTTAGCAAATTACAATATTTTGTTAGGCAAAAAAAAACAAACTGGCCTAAAATAAAGTCAAAATTATTGTCTATACAGCTTAAAATTGGAGTTGAAAAAGCGAAAAGAAAAAAAAAAGTTAAATATATATTTATTATGTAATTTAACATACATCGTTGTTGTCATTATAAGCTTGTCGTAGTAGTTTGGGTCCACAAAAAACTAAAAATATGTTTTTTTTTTTTTGTATTTTTTAAATAATCAACAGAAACCGTTTGTCAAGAGGCGGCTACGGTGCGGAAGTAGTGGTAAGGGGTCGCTGTTTAAAATAATAAAAATAAAAAAATATATTTAAAATAAAATAAAACACACACACACAACTCAGAAATGAAACGAAATAAACACAGTTAAATGCCGAAAAAAGGGGGCACGACAACTGGCTGACTGTCGTTGTGGCCGATGGTTGGCTGCTTGATTTCATTTTGCTCGATTATACTGTTTCTTTTTGTTATTGCTGTTGTGGTGGTTGCTCCAAAACATGATAAGTGAGTAAGCTTTTGCATGCTTGTGCTGTAACAGCGACTGTGACTGCTGCTGCAAATTACAACTAGCTCAGCGCACCGCTCCATTCATTCAAACATACATATTGCTAAAGTTTGGAGCTGCTACGTCATTTTTTTAAGCTGATTTTTTTATGTTTCTTTTTTTTTTTTTTTTTTTGTAGTATTTTTTTGCATAAACATAAAAACTAAAAATACATTTAGTTTCTTTTTTATTTTATTATTTTTTTGGGGTTTTGGAACATTAAAAAAAAAATAAAACAAAAATATAAATTTATGTAATAGCCAGCAACTGCTGCAGCACAATGGGGATAGTTTCTGAAAATTTTTCAAAAGAAAAGATGACCTGAATCTGACAACTTTTTTATAGCATTTTTCTATAGAAAAAGTTGCTTTGAATCAGACAACTTTTCTTCTACAAAAATTTGCTTTGAATCAGACATCTTTCTTCTAGAAAAAGTTGCTTTGAATCAGACAACTTTTCTTCTAGAAATAGTTGCTTTGAATCAGACAACTTTTCTCTAGAAAAAGTTGCTCTGGACTCAGACAACTTTTCTCTACAAAAAGTTGCTCTGGACTTAGACAACTTTTCTCTAGAAAAAGTTGCTCTGGACTACTTTTCTATAGAAAAGTTGCTCTGGACTCAGACAACTTTTCTGTAGAAAAGTTGCTCTGGCCTCAGACAACTTTTCTATAGAAAAAGTTGCTTTGAATCAGACAACTTTTCTTCTAGAAAAACTTGCTCTGGACTCAGACAACTTTTCTCTAGAAAAAGTTGCTCTGGACTCAGACAACTTTTCTCTAGAAAAAGTTGCTCTGGACTCAGACAACTTTTCTCTAGAAAAAGTTGCTCTGGACTCAGACAACTTTTCTACAGAAAAGTTTCTCTGGACTCAGACTACTTTTCTGTTGCTGTGATTAAGGAATTTTTCAAAAAACTCTTGGAAAGGTTTCTCAAAATATTTAGTTTTTTTAATATAAAAAGCTGCCCCATTGTGCTATTATCTTTATTGTGATTGTCTTTTGTCGCCTGTTTGTCCCCAGTGCTGCTGGCTTGCTACATGCATGATGTCCATGCAGCTGGTTTAAACACAGCCCATTGTCTTGCGACCCAATACAACAAAACTGATAATTCAAACAAGTAGTCGAATTACGACGACCAGCAGATAGTCATAGTAGTAGACCACTAAGTAGTAGTAGTAGTACCATTAAAATAAATAATAAAAAAATGATTGTAAAATTTTAAAATTTCATATACGAGTAACGTTTCTTTAGTTTCGAATGGTAATTTTTGGCAAAACGAACTAAAAGCTGAAAAAATAATAATAAAAATGAGATCAACTTTCTTTTGTAAATATAATTTTTTTTTTGTTTTCAAACAGTGACTTAAACCAAAAACAAAAATTATCAAAAAAAAAAAAAGTAACGAAGAAACATAATTTTGTTGTTACGTTTTTAATTTATGATGATTTTTGTTGCTGTTGTCGGTTTGTGGGGATAATTTTTTCTTTTTTTGTATTTTTAACATCTGTACTAAACGTATTCATCGTATTTTAATGGTTTATGAACTTCTTGTTCATCATCTGCTGGGGTTTCTTAAACCATCTTCTTCTACTTCATTCGATTCATTGTGAAAAAGAAACAGTTTTATTTTATTTTTTTTTTATCTTTTTGTGAAGGTCTACATGTTTTCATGTATTTTTTTGGAAGGTTTTTTTTTTTTTTTTGTTTTTGCTCTCGTATTTCGAACATGGGTGATGATCATAAACCAGAAGAAGAGTCAGCGCCGTTACACACAGAAATTCAAAAAATTGTGAATAATAAACAAAAACAAAAAAACTATGCCGGAAAAAAGCTGCTAAATTATTGCTTCATTGAGTTAAAAATGAATTTTAATGTTGCTGTTGTCTGGCCCCTAAAAGTACTTACGTACGTACGTACAGTGGGTACGTATGTACCTACTTATTTGTATCTGTATCTCATCGCTACAATTCGTATTGTAGATCATTGTCTGACTGTGGCTGCTTAAAGAACAGTACAAGAGTTTGTAAGTGTAATATTGCTTAAATGGACTATAATGTTTAATGTTAAATACTGATGTTGTTGCTGTAGCTGTTATTGCTGTTGAGGTTGATGATGATGACGACGCCCTAATTTCGCTAAATTACCACACAAAATAAATCAATTAGGAGCAAATATTATTAACGAACCCAAAGAAAGAAGAAAAAAAAAATGTGAAATAAATATAAGTTAACACATGCTCTTCATTTGTGTACGTTTGTACTTGTGCTCATTATCAGACAATAATAAAATTTTTTTTAATGAAATACTAAAATTTTAAATTAACTGCATCACTATTTCAGCTAACTCATAAGGGGAAAGAAAGCCCACTGTTCATTAAAGAAAAGTAGTCTGAGTTCAGAGCAACTTTGCCACTTTTCTATAAAAAAAATGGTCTGACTCCAGAGCAACTTTTCTATAGAAAACTTGTCTGAGTCCAGAGCAACTTTTCTATAGAAAAGTTGTCTGTGTCCAGAGCAACTTTTCTATAGAAAAGTAGTCTGAGCCCAGATCAACTTTTCTATAGAAAAATAGTCTGAGTTCAGAGCAAAAAATAGTCAGAAAAACTTTTAATAGAGAAAATTTGTCAAACAAATGCTTTTGATAGATAAGCTGTCAAAAGTTTGTTAAAATAACTTTTTTTTTATAGAAAAGTTGTCGGAACAACTTTTTCTTCCGAGCCCAGAGCAACTTTTCTATAGAAAAGTAGTCTGAGCCCAGAGCAACTTTTCTATAGAAAAGTAGTCTGAGCCCAGAGCAACTTTTCTATAGAAAAGTAGTCTGAGCCCAGAGCAACTTTTCTATAGAAAAGTAGTCTGAGCCCAGAGCAACTTTTCTATAGAAAAGTAGTCTGAGCCCAGAGCAACTTTTCTATAGAAAAGTAGTCTGAGCCCAGAGCAACTTTTCTATAGAAAAGTAGTCTGAGCCCAGAGCAACTTTTCTATAGAAAAGTAGTCTGAGCCCAGAGCAACTTTTCTATAGAAAAGTAGTCTGAGCCCAGAGCAACTTTTCTATAGAAAAGTAGTCTGAGCCCAGAGCAACTTTTCTATAGAAAAGTAGTCTGAGCCCAGAGCAACTTTTCTATAGAAAAGTAGTCTGAGCCCAGAGCAACTTTTCTATAGAAAAGTAGTCTGAGCCCAGAGCAACTTTTCTATAGAAAAGTAGTCTGAGCCCAGAGCAACTTTTCTATAGAAAAGTAGTCTGAGCCCAGAGCAACTTTTCTATAGAAAAGTAGTCTGAGTCCAGAGCAACTTTTCTATAGAAAAGTAGTCTGAGTCCAGAGCAACTTTTCTATAGAAAAGTAGTCTGAGTCCAGAGCAACTTTTCTATAGAAAAGTAGTCTGAGCCCAGAGCAACTTTTCTATAGAAAAGTAGTCTGAGCCCAGAGCAACTTTTCTATAGAAAAGTAGTCTGAGCCCAGAGCAACTTTTCTATAGAAAAGTAGTCTGAGCCCAGAGCAACTTTTCTATAGAAAAGTAGTCTGAGCCCAGAGCAACTTTTCTATAGAAAAGTAGTCTGAGCCCAGAGCAACTTTTCTATAGAAAAGTAGTCTGAGCCCAGAGCAACTTTTCTATAGAAAAGTAGTCTGAGCCCAGAGCAACTTTTCTATAGAAAAGTAGTCTGAGCCCAGAGCAACTTTTCTATAGAAAAGTAGTCTGAGCCCAGAGCAACTTTTCTATAGAAAAGTAGTCTGAGCCCAGAGCAACTTTTCTATAGAAAAGTAGTCTGAGCCCAGAGCAACTTTTCTATAGAAAAGTAGTCTGAGCCCAGAGCAACTTTTCTATAGAAAAGTAGTCTGAGCCCAGAGCAACTTTTCTATAGAAAAGTAGTCTGAGCCCAGAGCAACTTTTCTATAGAAAAGTAGTCTGAGCCCAGAGCAACTTTTCTATAGAAAAGTAGTCTGAGCCCAGAGCAACTTTTCTATAGAAAAGTAGTCTGAGTCCAGAGCAACTTTTCTATAGAAAAGTAGTCTGAGCCCAGAGCAACTTTTCTATAGAAAAGTAGTCTGAGCCCAGAGCAACTTTTCTATAGAAAAGTAGTCTGAGCCCAGAGCAACTTTTCTATAGAAAAGTAGTCTGAGCCCAGAGCAACTTTTCTATAGAAAAGTAGTCTGAGCCCAGAGCAACTTTTCTATAGAAAAGTAGTCTGAGCCCAGAGCAACTTTTCTATAGAAAAGTAGTCTGAGCCCAGAGCAACTTTTCTATAGAAAAGTAGTCTGAGCCCAGAGCAACTTTTCTATAGAAAAGTAGTCTGAGCCCAGAGCAACTTTTCTATAGAAAAGTAGTCTGAGCCCAGAGCAACTTTTCTATAGAAAAGTAGTCTGAGCCCAGAGCAACTTTTCTATAGAAAAGTAGTCTGAGCCCAGAGCAACTTTTCTATAGAAAAGTAGTCTGAGCCCAGAGCAACTTTTCTATAGAAAAGTAGTCTGAGCCCAGAGCAACTTTTCTATAGAAAAGTAGTCTGAGCCCAGAGCAACTTTTCTATAGAAAAGTAGTCTGAGCCCAGAGCAACTTTTCTATAGAAAAGTAGTCTGAGCCCAGAGCAACTTTTCTATAGAAAAGTAGTCTGAGCCCAGAGCAACTTTTCTATAGAAAAGTAGTCTGAGCCCAGAGCAACTTTTCTATAGAAAAGTAGTCTGAGCCCAGAGCAACTTTTCTATAGAAAAGTAGTCTGAGTCCAGAGCAACTTTTCTATAGAAAAGTAGTCTGAGCCCAGAGCAACTTTTCTATAGAAAAGTAGTCTGAGCCCAGAGCAACTTTTCTATAGAAAAGTAGTCTGAGCCCAGAGCAACTTTTCTATAGAAAAGTAGTCTGAGCCCAGAGCAACTTTTCTATAGAAAAGTAGTCTGAGCCCAGAGCAACTTTTCTATAGAAAAGTAGTCTGAGCCCAGAGCAACTTTTCTATAGAAAAGTAGTCTGAGCCCAGAGCAACTTTTCTATAGAAAAGTAGTCTGAGTCCAGAGCAACTTTTCTATAAAAAAGTAGTCTGAGTCCAGAGCAACTTTTCTATAGAAAAGTAGTCTGAGTCCAGAGCAACTTTTCTATAGAAAAAAAGTTTTAAAGAAAATGTAAACAAAAGTTGTCCTTTTTCTATACAAAAGTTAGCAGAACAATTATTTCTAGAACAAAGTTGGCGAAGCAACTTTTCTATAGAAAAGTAGTCTGAGTCCAGAGCAACTTTTCTATAGAAAAAAAGTTTTAAAGAAAATGTAAACAAAAGTTGTCCTTTTTCTATACAAAAGTTAGCAGAACAATTATTTCTAGAACAAAGTTGGCGAAGCAACTTTTTCTTAAGAAAAGTTGTCCGAACAAGTTTTTTTTGAGCAAAAGTTGTTGGCATGATTTTTTTTTTAAAGAAAAGTTGTAAGAAAGGCTTTTCTTAAGAAAAAAGTTGTCAAAAAAATTGTTTCTATAGAAAAGTCACCGAAACAACTTTTTCAGATGCAGTGTAACTTTTTCTTCTATAATTTTTATTCTTAACATAATTTACACAAATAATTTTCTTTGTTAATAACACAACTATCAAAGATGCTGGAAGCATGAAAAGTCTCCTTAATTTTATTTCTAAATTATTGTTTACATAAAAATATGTCATAAAAATTTAACGCCTTAAATAAAATATTAGAGTATGTATTTGAAAAAACCAACCAAAATATATTAAAACAATAAATGTTTATGTTTTTATCTTAATTGTCACTTGTAAATGTTTCAAATTTCATCATAAAATTAAACTAAACAGAAATTCTTTGAAAAATCTAATAAACTAAGAAAATATACAAACTGTTCATTTATATTCGTTTAGATGTGACATCTTACAAGACATCATCGTTAGTATTGTTTTTATTATTTTAACAAAACGTTTGTCTACGAACTTCCACTTAAAATAATCTCTAAAATATGATGGTAATCTTGGGTAAAAGAAGAACCTTTTAATAGTTTTATGTTTTGTTGTTATCCTAAATGAAATTCTTGTAAGTGGAAATGTTGGAAATAAAGAAAAACCACAAATTGAATGTGTACTTGTTGTCTATTTCTAGTAAACAGCATATTTAAACTGAATTTTGTGGGATTTAATAAAGATATCAGACAACGGCTGACAAATACCCTTTAAACGAGCAAGTCTTTGTGTTAAAGTGTTTTTCCATGCAATGGCATCATTGGCAGCTCAATGTAAACAAACGGTTTTTGATGTGGCTACTCTTCAATTAATATCAGCTGTCATTTGTTGTTCAAGCCGCCATATTGTAAGTAACAAAAAAAAAAAAAACTCGCTAGTTTGTGTTAATTTAACTAAAAATCAATTATTTCTTGCGGAGAGTAAAACTAATATTACTTGCTTTTTAACATGTAGCGTTAGCATCAAAAGGAAATTAATCGCTTACAAATCTATTTGTATGTTTCAACAAATCGTGTGTGTGTGTCGACATGCACATGCTGCAGTAATTTGGCCACCAACGCGGCAAAGTTGCCTGCAACTTAAAATTGTAATTGTTTTAAAGGTGTTTGAACGTTCATTCATTCGTGCCACACAATATGCAAACACACTCATTGACACAGACAGACAAATAGACGGACAAATAGCCAGCCATCCAGCCAGTCAGTCAGTTAGTTAGACTTCTATGATGGTGGCATTCTATTCTGAGCATTCTTTTCAATTTTAAGTGTGTTTAAATAATAAAGAGAAGAAAAAAAATATGTTAAATTAAACTCCTTTAATTCCTGTGTGGATATTGTTGTTGTTGTTATGGCCTTTTTTAATTGTACGTGCTGTCATTTGTATAAGAATTATGGAATGTGTGTGTTCTTTCGATCGCTCGTTCTTTGGAATCTTCGTAAACACCTCACGTTGTGTGTGGTGTCCACTAAATGACAGATATTCATCATTTCTTCTTCTAACATTATTATTCATTTGTTATGTTTATACCTCTTTAGCTTTTATTACCTGCTTTTAAAATTTATGATGTTTCCCAGCGATTAATAATGGGTTTTTTTTCATCATAATTTTAAAACATGCAAGGGGGAAAATCTTTTCATAATGATCGGTGTAAGCGTAAGAGCCCTAGAATTTTTTATAAACATGGAAGCAGTAAATTTTGTAAAAACTATTTTTCTTTTAAACAAAGTTGTCAGTGCAACTTTTTCTAAAAAAAGTTGTCAGTGCAACTTTTTCCACAGAGAAGTTTTTTAAGCTAAATTGTTAGAGCAAAGCTGTTAGAGCATCTTTTTCCACAGGAAAGATGTCAGAGCAACTTTTCTATAGAAAAGATGTCAGAGCAACTTTTCTATAGAAAAGTTGTCTCAACAAGTTTTCTATAGAAAAGTTGTCCCAAAAAAGTTTTCTATAGAAAAGTTGTCCCAAAAAAGTTTTCTATAGAAAAGTTGTCCCAAAAAAGTTTTCTATAGAAAAGTTGTCCCAAAAAAGTTTTCTATAGAAAAGTTGTCCCAAAAAAGTTTTCTATAGAAAAGTTGTCCCAAAAAAGTTTTCTATAGAAAAGTTGCCCCAAAAAAGTTTTCTATAGAAAAGTTGTCCCAAAAAAGTTTTCTATAGAAAAGTTGTCCCAAAAAAGTTTTCTATAGAAAAGTTGTCCCAAAAAAGTTTTCTATAGAAAAGTTGTCGCAATAAGTTTTCTATAGAAAAGTTGTCTCAACAAGTTTTCTATAGAAAAGTTGTCTCAACAAGTTTTCTATAGAAAAGTTGTCTCAACAAGTTTTCTATAGAAAAGTTGTCTCAACAAGTTTTCTATAGAAAAGTTGTCTCAACAAGTTTTCTATAGAAAAGTTGTCTCAACAAGTTTTCTATAGAAAAGTTGTCTCAACAAGTTTTCTATAGAAAAGTTGTCTCAACAAGTTTTCTATAGAAAAGTTGTCTCAACAAGTTTTCTATAGAAAAGTTGTCTCAACAAGTTTTCTATAGAAAAGTTGTCTCAACAAGTTTTCTATAGAAAAGTTGTCTCAACAAGTTTTCTATAGAAAAGTTGTCTCAACAAGTTTTCTATAGAAAAGTTGTCTCAACAAGTTTTCTATAGAAAAGTTGTCTCAACAAGTTTTCTATAGAAAAGTTGTCTCAACAAGTTTTCTATAGAAAAGTTGTCTCAACAAGTTTTCTATAGAAAAGTTGTCTCAACAAGTTTTCTATAGAAAACACGAGATGCCTTAAGACAGATTTAAGCGTAAACATGTCCCCTTTGTTTTTAAGTTGACCTTGTGACCTCTCTGCTACATTTATTTGCTTGCATTTCTGATACAGGCAATTTATTTTAATTGAATTAACTTTTCTGTTTCTGTAAATTGTCAACACTAGTATTTCAACTTGCAGCATTAAACATTTAACCCAGTGGCATAAAAATCCTTGGAATTAGCAAAGTGTACGAGAATAATTTGCAAACCTTGCAACACAAAAGCAACCTTCACATCTTCAATCTCTCTGCTCACTCTGTCTCTGCCTGTATCTCTGAATCACTCAGTGTAAAATTGTGATTTATTTAGACTACTGATGGTAACAATACAAAGCAAGGACACTAAAACAATTTACATTATTTTATCTTAGCCACAAAGAAATTATGATTTTACGGTGTCTTTTGTTAAGCGCTTTAGGACTTAGAAATCTTGTTGCAAATAATAATTTGGGAAATAGTATAATTGAATTGAAAGAAAAGACAGTTTAAGGTAGTAAGCTAGAAACTAGGTGGTCCTTTAGGAAAATAAACAACTCCTGTTGTGTTTATTTTGACACGCATTGGATAGAAAATGGAGAGAAACTATAGAGAAGTTCTTGCCACCTACAAACAAAACCTTCAACAAAATCCTTTTTCAGAGTTTTCATAATAAAACAGGAAACTGTTTATAAAAACAAAGACTTAAAGGTTTTGTAAATAAAAAAACAACAACCAAAATCAAAGGTAAATAAATGACAGGTACAAGGTGAGCCATCGCACCACACACGTTTCAATACACAATGAAAAAAATTCTATGTGTTTTCTATAGTTTTAAGAAACCCTATACAAAGAATACCATCAAAGTATTCTTGGGAACAAAATTTAAAATTTTCAGTTGAGGTTTGATTTTTTGATGGACAGCTGAACAAAAAAATCTCAAAATTAATTATTAAAAAAAATTGTTCTTTTTATTATTATTATTATTCTTACATTCTTCTCTTTGTTCTTTGTTTAAATAAAAGGTTTATAGTTTTATTTTTTATTTTTTATTTTTGAAAAAATGGCAATAAAAGTTAAACTAACGTTGCTTTTATAATAATAAACCGAAAAATCAATAAAAAAAAAGATCATTTACGCTGATGAGGGTCTCTGCTTAATTTTTGTTTTATACAAAATATATTATTGAATATTAAAACAATAAAAGGCCAAGAAATTAAACATAAAATAAGCAAATAAATATCAATCTCTTTTAGGTTTGTTTTGTTTTTTTTTTTTCGTCAGGGATCACCCAGTCAGTTAAATAGTAGTTTATAAAGAAATTGGGTGGGTGAATTTGTAAGTTTTAAAAACTGTGACAAAAATTCATTATTACATATTATATTTAAAAAATATTTTTTTTTTTTTTTGCAAAAATAAAATTGTACTTTTTTAAAGGCCTCGTTATAAAATTCTTTTTTAAAAAGTACTTTTTTGAATGAGTACTTTTTAAAAGGGTTCTTTTTTGAAAGAGCACACTTTTAAAAGTGAACTTTTTAATGATACTTTTTCAAAGGAGTACGTTTTTAACAAGGTGCTTTATTAAAAAGGTACTTTCTTAAAAAGCTACTTTCTTAAAAAGGTACTTTCTTAAAAATGTATGTTCTTAAAAAGGTAATTTCTTAAAAAGTAGCTTTTTTAAAAATGTACTATCTTAAGAAGGAGCTGTTTTAAAAAGGTGCTTTATTAAAAATTAGTTTTTTTAAAAAGGTTTTAAAAGGGAGCTTTTTTAAGGGTACTTTCTTAAAAGGGTACTTTCTTAAAAAGGTACTTTCTTAAAAGGGTACCTTCTTAAAAGGATACTTTCTTAGAAAGGTACTTTCTTAAAAGGTACTTTCTTAAAAGGGTACTTTCTTAAAAAGGTAATTTCTTAAAAAGGTACTTTCTTAAAAGGGTACTTTCTTAATGGATACTTTCTTAAAAAGGTACTTTCTTAAAAGGGTACCTTCTTAAAAGGATACTTTCTTAGAAAGGTACTTTCTTAAAAATGTACTTTCTTAAAAGGTACTTTCTTAAAAAGGTACTTTCTTAAAAAGGTACTTTCTTAAAAATTTGCGTTTTTAAAAAGGTACTTTTTTAAGAAATTACTTTCCTCAAAAGGTACTTCTTAAAAAGGTACTTTCTTAAATGGAGCGTTTTTAAAAAGGTACTTTCTTAAATGGAGCTTTTTAAAAAGGTACTTTTTTTAAAAGGTACTTTTTTAAAAAGGTACTTTTTTTAAAAAGGTACTTTTTTTAAAAAGGTACTTTTTTTTAAAAATGGAACTTTTGTTTAAAAAGGTACTTTTTTTAAAAGGGTACTTTTCTAAAAATGTACTTTCTTAAAAGGGTACTTTTTTAAAAAGGTACTTTCGCAACTTTTCTATATAAAAACGTTCTTAGAACATTTCTCTAACAAATTGTTCCTCTGAATTTTTTGTTTAATAACTTTTCTTTTAAAAAAGTCTAATACGGTATTTTTTCAAATTTTTAGCTTTTATGTTGAATAATTTGTAAAATATAAATTTACTCAAAGTATTGGCCATTGTTAGCTATGACATTTTACCATCTTTCTGGCCACCTATGGATTTCGAGCCAAAAGAACTGATCATTTTTTGAGGCCAAGAAGAAATCAAGACAATTACGGATACTCTGTTCCAAAGTGAAGCGTATCCCAGAGAGAGCGTTCTGCATTAATCGAAACAAATAGTAGTCGGACGGGGCACGGTCTGGACAACGAAGGGGGTGAGGCAATACTTCCCAACCACTTCATTCTAAATATTTTTAAACAAATATTGCAACATGATGGAATATTACGGTTTCATGTCTGCACGCATATTCTGGGCGTATTTCGGCCAATGGTCGCTTCACGAACCAATCAGTTGAGTTCGATTCCCTGTGTAGGTCTGGTCTGATTTCAGTAGCTCGTAATAGATAGGACCCTTTTCCTCCCACCACATACACAGCTTTACCTTAGCGCCATGGATATATGGCTTTAGTGTCGATTCGGCTGGTTGGCTGGGCTTAACGTACGATCTCTTACGCTTCGGGTTATGATAATGGATTTATTTTTCATCGCCAATAATGATTCGTTGCAAAAATGATTTTCTTTTATAGCATTCAAGCAGCATTTCAGACAAACAAACTCCTCTTTCAAGGTCTCTCGGCTTCAATTCGTATGGTATCCAACTTTCCTGCTTTTGGATGAATTTAAAAACATTTTGAAATTGCTTTCTATTAAAAGAAAGTTGCTCTGATAACTTTTTTATAAAAAAAAGATTCGATTGAAAACTTTCTATTAAAAAAGTTCCTCTGAAGACGTTTCCACTAAAATAATGTTTGCTGACATATATTATATTGTTACGAATGTGCAATAGCGATTTGACTGCCTGCAACATTCATCATGTTTATAAACACGTCCATCAGTAGAAGCTTCTACTTATCAACAATGTTGATAGCATGCGGTTATTAGCATTGTTTGTAAGTATGCCAACACTAAATGTTTAAGCTGCTCACATTAACATCGAAACCTCTAGAATTCGAATGTACTAGTATGTCCGTTAAGAGCATTGTAGAAGATTCCCGATAGATGGCGCGTGTATAAATTGTGGCAGAGTTGGCAGTCGTGAGTGGAGTTGATCATAGGCGCTGTTAGAGTTAACATCAACTGTATTGTACATTTAAGTTTGTACATTATAAAGTGTGTGTGCATTTCTGCGAATTGTTAAACGCGTATAAAGACACTGAGTGACTATTTGAACTGTTGTTGTTGTACATTTTAAATAAATAAAGAGTTGTTACAATTTTAAACTACCAAACAGCTTTTATTTGCAGTCAAAAGTATCCGGTTTATTTAAAGGAAATAAACCCCGTTTTTAAAAGGTAAAAACGTAACAATATCTTTCTATTAAAAGAAAGTTGCTCTGATAACTTTTTTATAAAAAAAATTTGACTGAAAATTTTCTATTATAAAAGTTCCTCTGAAGACGTTTCCATTAAAATAATGTTTGCTGACATTTATTCCATTCTATAGAAAACGTTCATATAACAAGTTTCCTATATAAAAAGTTTCTATGATAACTTTTCTATTTAAATAAAGTTGCTTTATCAAATTTTCTATTATAAGAAAGTTGCTCTGACAACTTTTCTATGAAAAGTTACTTTGATAATTTTTCTATTAAAATAACGTTGCTTTGACAGCTTTTCTATAAAAAAGTTGCTCTGACAACTTTTCTATGAAAAAACTTACTTTTATAACTATTCTATTAAAATAAAGTTGCTTTGATAACTTTTATATAAAAAAGTTCCTCTGAAATCTTTTCCATTTAAATGTTTTCTGACATCTATTCTATTCTATAATATAACAATTTTCGTATAAAAAAAAGGTCCTCTGTTAACTTTTCTATTTAAATAAAGTTGCTTTAACAACTTTTCTATTAAATGAAAGTTGCTCTGGCAACTTTTCTATTAAAAGAAAGTTGCTCTGACAACTTTTTTATAAAAAAAGTTCCTCTGAACTTTCATATAACAGTTTTCATAAAAAAAAGTTGCTCTGACAACTTTTATATAAAAAGTTTCCTCTGAAAACTTTTCCATTGAAATAATGTTTGCTGACATTTATTCTATAGAAAATGTTCATATAACAAGTTTCCTATAAAAAAAGTTTCTCTGAAAAATTTTCTATTAAATTAAACTTGCTTTGACAACTTTTCTATTAAAAGAAAGTTGCTCTGTCAACTTTTATTTAAAAAATTTCCTCTGAAAACTTTTCCATTAAAATAATGTTTTCTGACATCTATTCTTTTCTATAGAAAACGTGTATATAACAATTTTCCTATTAAAAAGGTTCATCTGAACATTTTTTTATTAAAAAGTTGCTTTGACAACTTTTCTATTAAAAGAAAGTTGCTCTGATAACCTTTTTTTATAAAAAAAGTTCCTCTGAAAAAATTTCCATAAAACGTTTATTATATACTATAGAAAACGTTCATAAAACAGATCTCCTATAAAAAAGATACTCTGATAACTTTTCTGTTAAAATAAAGTTGCTTGGACGACTTTTCTATTAAAAGAAAGTTGCTCTGAAAACTTTTCTATAAAAAAAGTTCCTCTGAACTTTCATAGAACAGTTTTCCTGTAAAAAAGTTGCTCTGACAACCTTTCTGTAAAATAAAGTTGCTGTGACAACTTTTATATAAAAAAATTTCCTCTGAAAACTTTTCCATTAAACAATGTTTTCTGACATTTATTATATTCTATAGAAAACGTGTATATAACAATTTTCCTATTAAAAAGGTTCCTCTGAACATTTTTTTTTATTAAAATGTTGCTTTGACAACTTTTCTATTAAAAGAAAGTTACTCTGAACTTTCATATAACAGTATTCTTCCTGTAAAAAAAGTTGCTCTGGCAACTTCTCTGTTAAAATAAAGTTGCTCTGACAACTTTTCTGTTAAAATAAAGTTGCTCTGACAACTTTTATATAAAAACATTTCCTACGAAACTTTTCCATTAAAATAAGGTTTTCTGACATCTATTCTATTCTATAGAATACTTTCATGTAACAATTTTCCTATTAAAAAGGTTCCTCTGAACATTTTTTTTTTTTTATTAAAAAGTCGCTCTTACAACTTTTATATAAAAAAATTTCCTCTGATAACTTTTCCATTAAAACAATGTTTTCTGACATCTTTTCTATTCTATAGAAAACGTTCATATAACAATTTTCCTATTAAAAAGTTTCCTCTGAAAATTTTTTTTATTAAAAAGTTGCTTTGACAACTTTTCTATAAATGAAAATGTTGCTCTGACGTCTTTTCTCTAAGAAAAGTTTCTTTAACAACTTTTTTATATAAGATATTTTCTATGTAGTAAAAAATAGTTCCTCTGTATAATTGATTTAATAACTTTTATAAGAAAATATTTCTCTGACTTTTTTGCTATTGTAAACAATTTAAGCAGAAATATCCTTTAATTTCCTAAAATTTAGTTTTCTTAATTATCAATTTGGCCACCTTTAGTTACAATAAAAAAAATTTATCAACATGCCAGCCAAATAAAGGGAAAACTTATTGTATTGCTTTTTGGCTAATTCTAGCCATATATAACAATAACAACAACAACAACGAAAACAGCAAATGTGAAATGATGGTGATCATGATCATCATCAGCAGCAGCAGCAACAATATCACCCATGATCAAATACGTACAAAAAAGAGAGTGAAAAAAAGAAAGAATTAAAATTAAAAAATTTTATAAAAATAATACACTGAAGAAGTTTGTATCAACAACTTGTGTGGTCGTCGTCTAAGAGTAGAGTAGTAAATGCCGCCAACAAAACCGAAATGAAATGAAACCAAACCAAAGCAAAGCAAACAACCAACCAATCATGCCATTCCAGCCAACAACTGACAACAACACCACCACCACACAAATATTCTATAGAACATGAACCACAACGTCAAGTCAAAGGAACAAAAAAAATAAAAAAATGAAGAAGACACTCAAATATGGAGGAAATTATCAGAAGAAAAAAAAACACAGAAAAACTCTAAGAATTAAAGTTTTAAACAAGCAAATAAACAAATACAGCCAGTCAAGTTAGTCAGTCAGTCATTCATTCAGTTAACCCAACGCACGCATATTCCAAACCATCCACAACAGTGTACACAGAAATGGATGGATGGATGGTTGGTTTTCCCAAAGAACAAACGAACTACATACTCTTAGATACAGATACAATACACTACACTATTCGCAGGAATTCTAAAGGGGAAGTTAACCCAACACAATTCAAAGAAAACTTTACTACCCAGCTAAAATATGAACAGATTTCAAAAAACTATAAACTAAATAACTTATTTAACATAATTTTCATTTATTTAAAAAATTTATTAAAATTACAATTCTATTATTTGTCATACTTCCCCTTATTTCCCCCTCTCATTATTGCATTACTCTTACACTAAATCCCCTTAAAAAAAAAAAAAGAAACCCTGTAGGGGGAAACCTAAGCAAATATTGAAAGAAGCGAATAAAAAAAGAAAAAAAGTAAAACAACAAACATTAAGTAAGTGGCCTTAAAAGATTTATAGATACAACAACAACAAGACAAAATAATAAAAAAAACCACACTCTCTTTTGGCTTTAAAACTCTACAACAACAACAACAAAAAAGAACCAAAAGGATTTATACTCATATATATATTTATGCTGTGTGTTTTTTGTTATTTTTCTTTGTAAAAAAAAAACCAACTTTATTTTTGTTATAAAAACAAACATTAGTGTCATCGCTGTCAACTCTAAAACATGGAATAATAAACAACACCCAATGAACGGGGAGAAGCAAACAACAAGAACTCTGTTCATGTTGATAAACGAGTACATATTCAGTTGGCAAGCGCAACCCAGCGAGATTTTTAGTTGATAAATCAAAAATTTTTTTTATGAAAATATTTTTAGGTTTGGTAACACTGGAAATAGAGCGACAAACGACGATGGAGACTATAAATAGGGCGACAATTGACGCTTTACAACTAACATTTTATTGGGTTTATATTAGGACTAAAGATAGAGTGACGAATAATAATTCATTATAACCCAGGATTGAGGCTATTAATAGAGCGGTAATTGACGCTTTGTTAAACTACAAATAGAATACTATAATAAGAGCGACGATTGAGGCTTTATTAAACTATAATCCGCAGTAAAAAGAGCAAACGGGCTTTCAGATAGTCAGTATGGATTTAGAAAATCCAGGTCAACAATAGATGCAATAAATTGAGTAGAGAATATGGCGAAAACGGCTATAGAAGGTAAAGGTTCGAATAGAAAGTATTGTGCAATCATTTATTTGGACATCAAAAACGCCTTTAAGACTGCAGGCTGGAAAGAAATCATGCTCTCTCTCTCTCTGAAAGCTAGAAGTCCCTACCTACATCGTGGATTATTTTACAAATATAACCATATAGTACGATACCGACATTGAAATGCAGCTGTATAGAATTTCAGCAGAAGTCCCCCAAGGATCACTGTTAGGGCCTCTCCTCTGGAACGAAATGTACAATGAAAATTGGCAATTAGCTTCAAAATTCATAACTAGAGCGAAGCTGGTATTAAGGAAAGAAGGAGGAATATTGTAAGGAACAAAGGGTGGTTGTAAATGCAGGAGTGGCTTAGATGGTAACCATCCCCGCTACGTATAGATAGATAGATAGATAGATAGATAGATAGATAGATAGATAGATAGATAGATAGATAGATAGATAGATACTATAAATAGAGCCTCGATTGGCGCTATTAGAACTATAAATACAAGGTGGCGCAAATGTAATCCTCCTATCAGAAAATGCTATAAATTTTGCGATTGGCCGCTAATGTCAGTTCTATTTTGACATTTGTGTAGTAAACACATGCGAAATACACGTTAATAAACAATGTTACGCTACACTGCTCCAGAACGCGGAATATTGCTGACTATTTATTTGACCAATAATCGGTCGGTGACTTTGGCACAATGTGAATTTCATCGCAGATTTCCTGGCCGTCCAACGCCTACTGGTGAAACACTGCGACTTTTAGCAGCTCGCCTCGAAGAGACTGGCACAACACGAGATGCTGCCAGGCGTGGCGGACCCCGGAGTAGCCGTTCTGCAGAGAATATTGCTGCTGTAGCCGAGGATGTCATGGAAGCGCCGTCGACATCGACCAGACGACGTGCCACGCAAATGGGTATCAGTCGACGGTCTTTACAGCGAATTTTGGTACAAGATTTGAAGATGTTTCCGTACAACGATGCATCAGCTGTTAGCTGCTGACCGCCAATCGCGTCTAACATACGCTCAAGCCATCCTTAATCACCACCAAGAGGATGATGATTTTTCATCAAAAATAATCATGAATAAGCAAAATTTACGCTTCTGGGGCACTGAAAATCCACGTGTAACCCACGAAGAGCCATTACACCCGCTCAAAGTCACTATATGGTGTGCTGTTTTCCTTGGAGGAGTCATCGGACCTTTTTTCTTCGAAGACGTCGCGGGCCAAACGGTTACTGTGAATGGTGAGCGCTACAGAGCAATGATAAACGAGTTTTTGCCGCAACTTGATGAATTGGGATTGGAAAACATGTGGTTCCAACAGGACGGTGCAACGGCACACACTGCACGTGCCACAACCGATATGCTGAAGGATGCATTTCCCGGGCGCCTAATCTCCCGTTTTGGCGATTTGCACTGGCCAGCAAGATCGCCTGATTTGACCGCTCCAGACTTCTTTTTGTGGGGCTTTTTGAAGTCGCGGGTTTATGTCAACAAGCCTCAGACTCTTGCAGCTTTTAAAGACAATATCCGTCAAGAATGTGAGGACCTATCGCCGAAAGTTTTGGCAAAAGTGATGGAAAATGCCATAAAAAGGACTCAAATGACAATCAACTGTGGCGCCGGCCATTTACATGACATCATATTCTCGACTTGATGTAAAAAAAAATTAAAAGACCAAATAAAAATAATCCACAAGAAGAATCAAAGTTTTTCATTTTTTTTTTTAATTACAGCCAAAAAACATCGGAAGTTTACTTTTGCGCCACCTTGTAGAACCATGATTGAGGCTAAAATAGAGAGACTGATGACGCTTTATTAGGCTATAAGCAAAGAAATGATTGATGCTTTATTAAAACAACAATAGAGCTCGACATAGGCTATAGGACTATAAATAGATCCACGATTTATGCTTTAATTATGACTAAATAGAGCCAGGAATAAATAGGGCCCAAATTGTCACTTTATTCCGACTATAAACAGAGCCACAATAGAGACTACAAATAGAGCGACAATTGACACTATTAGATTATGAATAGAGCGACAATTGGCGCTTTACTAGGACTATTAACAGATCCGCGATACAGACTATAAATAGAGCGACAATTTATTACACTATTGACACGACTGATTCTTTTATTAGAACTAAATAGAGCAAGGATTAGATTATGACTAAAGCGACATTTGACGCTTTAATAGGACTATTAATTGATCCGCGATAGAGATTATAAATAGAGTGACAATTTTAGAGCGATGGTATAGCCACAATTGACGCTTTATTGTGACTATAATAGAGCGACAATTGACATTTTTTATCACGACTATAAATTGAGCTACGATTGCGACTATAAATAGAGCGAAAATTTAGGTTTTATTGGAACTAAAATAGAGCGACAATTGATATAGTATAAATAGAGACGCGATTTACGCTTTATGGGGACTATTAAGTGAGCGACAATTGACGCTTTATCGAGACAATAAATAAAGCCACGATTGAGACTATAAATTTGTATTAAGACTAAAAATAGAGCGACCATTGAGGATTTAGTAGCATCCAGAATTGACGCTTTATTGGGACTGTAATACAGGCTTGATTGACTTTTTATTGGCACTAAAATAGAGCGACAATTGACGCTTTATTACGACTATAAATATAGAATATTTGCATTACGAAACTTGCTGGGTTATTTATCATAAACATTTTATTACCATATTTTTTTACTTAATATTTTTTTCCCCCGATTGAAAATTTATACACTTGAAGTGCAACAATGATTTATTGATAATTTTGGTGTAATTGTAAAAAATGGTTAAAGAGTTTCCTATAAAATGTAAAGTAATATGGCAATTTATGCAGTTAAACCTATAAAAAAGAAAAACTTTTTGACATAAATTCAATTGCTATAAAGCCCATAAATTCGCCTTCATTTTTGAACAAAAAAGAAAACAAATTTCCATAACTCATGTAAGTAGTTGAGGAATTTCTTTTGGTTTTAAAATGCTTAATATAATTTTGCAATTAAAAACACATTTAAATTATTATTTTCTATTAAAAAAAAGCTCTCAACATATCAAAGGCTTTGTTCTCAAAGCTGCTTTGCTTTTGTAAGATGTATGAAACTGAATTAAAAATTAAGAAACTTAGGTGTAAAGAAAACAAGTGTGTTCTATATAAGATGAAATATATGAATGATAAATGTATTAAAATGAACTTGTCTTAACACGCTCTCACGCCTTTAAGCTAAATCAGATATTTCGGTTTCGTTTGTTTCATATTTTAGTTGCTTTCTTTGTATAGAGAAGTTTTTTGTTAAACAAAGAAAATTAACAATATGATTTAATAATAGCTAAAATGTACACAGATATTACATGCATTTTTGAAATGCTTTTAAAAACAATAGGGAGTTATGTATGCAAATAATAGGTATTACAAATCGTTGCAAAAAATGAATTTTCTGTAATTTGTATAGAGAATATATTAATTTACAATTCTTATTTCAGAATATGTTTGATCCTTTATTAGGACTATAGGTAGAGCGACAATTGACGCTTCCTTAGGATTTAAAATATAGCGATAATTAACACTTTATTAAACTATAAGTAGACCCAAGATTAAAGCTATAAATAAAGCGACAATTGACGCTTTATTAAAACTATTAATATACCCACGATTAAAACTATAAATAAAGCGACAATTGAATCTTTATTAGAACTATAAATAGAGCGACAATTGACGCTTTATTGAAACCATAAATAGACCCACGATTGAGACTTTAAATAAACATACGATTGACGCTATCAGGAATGTAAATAGAGCTACGAGGAAGGCTATAAAAAACAGCCATAATTGACGCTTTATTGGGTCTAATAGAGCGACAATTGACGCTTTATTAGATCTATAAATAGAGCCACGATTGAAACTATAAATGAACCTACGATTGATGCTTTATCAGGAATATAAAGAGTGGCACGAGGGAGACTAAAAACAAAGCCATGATTGACGCTTTATTGGGTCTAATTAGAGCAATAAGTGACGCTTTATGGAGCCACGATAGAGGCAAAAAAATAGAGCGACAATTGACGCTATATTACAACTATAAATAGACCCACGATTAATACTATAAATAAAGCTATCAGGAATGTAAATAGAGCCATGAGGAAGGCTATAAAAAGAGCCATTATTGACGCTTTATTGGGTCTAATTAGAGCGACAATTGACGGTTTATTAGGACTATAAATTGAGCGACGATTAATACTTTAAATAGATCGACGATTGCAGCTTTAAATGGATTGACGCTTTATTATACTTTAAACAGAGCTACGATTGATACTTTATTGGAATTGAAACAATTATTAGAGCGACAATAGACGCTTTATCAGTAATGTAAATAGAGCCACGAGGGAGGCTATAAACAGAGCCATGATTAACATTTTATTGTGACTAATTAGAGTGACATTTGACGCTTTATTGGGACTATAAACAGAGCCACGATTGAGACTTTAAATAAACCTACGATTGAAGCTTCATCAGGAATGTAAAAAGTGCCGCGAGGGAGACTAAAAACAAAGCCATATATATAAATGGAGCCACAATTGAGACAATAAATAGAGCGACAATTGTCGCTTTATTTTAACTATAAATAGAGCCATGATTAGTGCTTTATCTGGACTGTAATTAGAGTCACGGGGGAGACTATAAAAAGAGTCATGATTGACGCTTTATTGGGTGTAATTAGAGCGACAGTTGACGCTTTATTAGGATTATAAATGCAGCCACAATTGAAACAATAAATAGAGCGACAATTGACGCTTTGTTTTAACTATAAATAGAGCCATGATTGATGCCTTATCTGGACTGTAAATAGAGTCACGGGAAGAGCCATGATTGACGCTTTATTAGGTGTAATTAGAGCGACAATTTACGCTTTATTAGGACTATAATTAGAGCCACAATTGAAACAATAAATAGAGCGACAATTGTCGCTTTATTTTAACTATAAATAGGGCCATGATTGATGCTTTATCTGGACTGTAATTAGAGTCACGGGGGAGATATAAAAAGTGTCATGATTGACGCTTTATTTGGTGTAATTATAGCGACAATTGACGCTTTATTAGGACTATAAATACAGCCACAATTGGGACAATAAGTAGAGCGGCGATTAACGATTTATTTGAACTATAAATAGAGCCATGATTGATGCTTTATCTGGACTGTAAATAGAGTCACGGGAGAGACAGTAAAAAGAGCCACGATTGACGCTTTATTGGGTGCAATTAGAGCGACAATTGACGCTTTATTAGGACTATAAATACATCCATAATTGAGACAATAAATAGAGCGACAATTGACGCTTTGTTTTAACTATAAATAGAGCCATGATTGATGCCTTATCTGGACTGTAAATAGATTCACGGGAAGAGCCATGATCAACACTTTATTGGTTCTAATTAGAGCGACAATTGACGCTTTATTAGGACTATAATTGAGACAATAAATAGAGCCACAATTGTCGCTTTATTTGAACTATAAATAGGGCCATGATTGATGCTTTATCTGGACTGTAATTAGAGTCAGGGGGAGCCTATAAAAAGAGTCATGATTGACGCTTTATTGGGTGTAATTAGAGCGACAGTTGACGCTTTATTAGGATTATAAATGCAGCCACAATTGAAACAATAAATAGAGCGACAATTGACGTTTTATTTTAACTGTATATAGAGCCATGATTGATGCCTTATCTGGACAGTAAATAGAGTCACGGGAAAAGCCTTGATCAACACTTTATTGGTTCTAATTAGAGCGACAATTGACGCTTTATTAGGACTATAATTGAGACAATAAATAGAGCCACAATTGTCGCTTTATTTGAACTATAAATAGGGCCATGATTGATGCTTTATCTGGACTGTAATTAGAGTCAGGGGGAGCCTATAAAAACAGCCATGACTGACACTTTATTGGGTATAATTAAAGCGACAATTGACGCTTTATTAGGATTATAAATACAGTCATAATTGAGACAATAAATAGAGCGACAATTGTCGCTTTGTTTTAACTATAAATAGATAAATAGTTTTAACTATAAATTATAACTACAGCCATAATTGAGACAATAAATAGAGCGACAATTGACGCTTTGTTTAACTATAAATAGAGCCATGAGTGATGCCCTATCTGGACTGCAAATAGTGTCACGGGAGAGACTGTAAAAAGAGCCACGATTGACGCTTTTTTGGGTGCAATTAGAGCGACAATTGACGCTTTATTAGGACTATAAATACAGCCATAATTGAGACAATAAATAGAGCCATGATTGATGCCTTATCTGGACTGTAAATAGATTCACGGGAAGAGCCATGATCAACACTTTATTGTTGTAATTAAAGTCACGGGGGAGCCTATAAAAAGAGCCATGATTGACGCTTTATTGGGTGTAATTAGATTAACGCTTTGTTAAATTAACGCTTTGTTAGGACTATAAATAAATGTATGATTGAGGCTATAAATAGAGCAATAGATTGACGCTTTATTGGGATTATAAATACAGCCACAATTGAGACAATAAATAGAGCGACAATTGACGCTATGTTTTAACTACAAATTGAGCCATAATTGATGCCCTATCTGGACTGTAAATAGAGGCACGGGAATATAGTTAGGATTAACGCTTTATTAGTTATATGTTAACAAGAAAATCTAAATTGTAATACCTTTTTAAATCATGTTTAAACATTTCTACATAATTGTTTTAATATTTAGTTAATTTTTTGTTTTTTTTTACACAATTTGTTTAGTTTCCATGAAGGTGTTCATGTTCATGCTTACTGTCGGCATGTCTGTTGCTGCTGGTGTATTTCTTAGCCAAGTATCTAGTTGGCTTTTAATTGCTTGAGCGTTTTGTGAGTGGTGGGAGTGTGAGGTACGGAGACTTATAAATCACCACCCCCTTTTTGTGTTTAACAAAGTTTTAAGTTTTTTGTATAAAGTTTGTTTTTTTTTTCTAAACTATGTGCAAATTGTAAACAATACAATTGTATTTACTTTAGTTTAGATTTCAATTATATTATTAAACAAAACTTAACATTCTATTGGCTCATATTTTAAAGCAATTTTTTTTTTTTTTTGTCAAATTCTAATAATGTCAAGTCAATCTTGTTTGAAAATAATTTTCAATAAAAGTTTAGTTGTTAAATGAAAAAAATGCTAATAATGTTTATAATTAAAGCTAGATTTTTCTATTAGTATCACAAAAATTAACAGTTAGAATTTGTGGATGCAAATTTGTACAAAAGTAAGCTTTATTTTCAATCAGACTACTGATTGAAGCCCTCTATATGTGTGTGTAAATCACTCTCATGTCCAAAATGCCGCACCGAAATTAATGTGATACATACAGAAATGTTTAGCATGACACTAAGCTGTTTGGTATTGAAAATCAGCAAAATCGGTTAAGTAGAAAAAAAGTTATAGATCTGAATATGATGCAACCTTGAAAAACATTATTACACTTTATTGTAAACACTTTATAATGTTTCTTATTGTGCACAGAGGTTATACAAATCCCGAAAGCCATTAAACGATTTTTTTTTCTTTAACAAGACTATTAATTATATGTCATAAATGCTAAAATCTATTTATTATTTCCTTGTTTTCTAATTATTCTACAACATTTTCCTTGTAAAATGTCTAAATAGTTTTAGGACTTTAGTTGAAAATGTAACGAGAATGGAGAGAAAAAACCTCACATTTTATGAACTTGTGAATTTTAGCACTTCACTTAACAAAATGACACATTGAAACAAAGTGCTAAAATAACATTAAACAACGGCCGATTTTGAAAACACATTAACTATAAATGTAAGGGACTTCTGTTATACCCTACACCATGCCGTTTAATATGTCGCAAGTATTCTTCTGCGACCTTGTTTTGGATCCTTGTAGCTATTGAAGTTAATTTAGTAATGTTCATACGCCTTTATGTTAGTGGAAATCATGTTGGCGAAAACCTTAGTTATATTAAGGAACCCTGACCAGGATCAACATGTCAGCTATATTTTCGAGAAATTTGTTATTAAAAATGAACAAAATCGGTCAATAAATGGCTGAGGTATGAGCAGAAAACCACGACTACCTCGAGTTTTGAAATATTTTAGGATATATCTCGGATATTAAGTTTGGTTAATAAACAATCTGTATATCAAATGAAAGGTATTTTAAAGGCCTCTCCAAACTAAATTATTTTCATTATTTTTACCAAAATATTTTTTTCTTCTAAATGTTTCATTTAAATTCTACTAAGGAGAAGGGTTTATAAGATTCGGCTCTGCCGAATATAGCACTTTTACTTGTTTTAACACTATTTGTTTTAGATATAGAAGCTTAACAGATTTTGTTAAATGGTATGAAGAAACGACAGTGGGACAGAAAGACATTATTATAATTTTGTAATTGACTGGAAATTGAAGATAAACTTTATTGTTTGAGCGACGATTCATGATTTATTAGACTAAAAATAGAGCTACGATTAACGATTTATTATGAACAATAAATATAGCAATGATTGGAACTATAAGCAGTGCGACAATTGACGCTTTATAAATACTATAAATTGAGCCACGAATGATGCTATAAATAAACGATTAACGCTTTATTAGGATAGATCAATGATGCTTTGTTGGGACTATAAATATAGCTGCGATTGACGCTTTCTATGACCATAAATAGAGCAATGATTGAGACTAAAAACAGTGCAGCGAGTGACCCTTTATTATGACCATAAATACAGCCACGATTGAGACTATAAATAGAGCGACAATTGAAGCTTTGTTAGGAAGCCATGATTGATACTATAAATAGAGCGTCGATTTTGTTTTATTAGGATAGAGCCTCGATTAGGACTCTAAATTTAAGTCACGATTGGCGCCTTATTGAGACTATAAATAGAGCGACAATTGACGCTTTATAAGACTAAATATAGAGCTACAATTGACGCTTTATTATCACTATAAATTGATCTATGATTGAGACTATAAATAGACCGGCAATTGACGCTTTATTAGAACCATAATTACAGCCACGATTGAGACTATAAATAGAAAGACAATTGAAGCTTTGTTAAGATATAGCCATGATTGATACTATAAATAGAGCGACGATTTTGTTTTGCTAAGATAGAGCCACGATTAAGATTTTAAATAGGGCGAATATAGGTATAAATAGGGCGAAAATTGACGCTTTATTAAACTAAATATATAGCTACAATTGACGCTTTATTATGATTGTAAATGAAGCAATGATTGAAACTATAAACATTGCGAAAATTGACGACATGTTAGGACTATAAATAGATCGGCGAATAGATTTGCCGGGTTAATATTGAAATAAGTAATTTTGGATATTTTTGAAATAAAATTTTGAGTTTTTGTTAATTTCGAAATTTTCGAACATGATTTTGAATTTTCGAAATTAGGGGAATTTTTATTTTTAATACTTTTGACATTAAATTTAGATTATTTGGCTCAATTTGATTATTTTTTTTTAATTTCGAAATTTACAAACTTAAAATCGAATTTTCAAAACAGTTTTTTTTAGCTACTTTTTACATCAAATTTATACTTAGCTAAGTGGATTATTTCCTAGCAAAAATTATAAATTTTTTTTATTTCGAAATTTTTGAACTTGATTTCGAATTTTTGAAAATGTTTGTTTTTTAGTTAATTGCCGTAAAAATTGTAAAGAGAAGTATTTATTAATAATTTTTTTTAGTAAAATTAGCATTTTGGAAGATTTTGAAATTTTCGAACATGAGTTCGAATTTTCGAAATTTGTTCTATAAAAATTAGGTTTTCTATTTAAAAATTTTCCATAGGCTCGAATTTTCGAAATTGTTTTTGCTACTTTGTAGAGATATTGAAATTTTCGATCATAAATTCGAATTTTCAAAATTAGGAAAATTTTTATTTTTTATGACGAACATAAGTTCGAATTTTCGAAATTGTTTTTTTAGCTACTTTTTTGATAGAATGTATATTTTTATTTAAAAACAAAGCTAATTGGATTATTTTTATATAAAATTTTTTTTTTTTTTAATTTGGAAATTTTAAAAATTCGAACTCAACTTCGACTTTGAATTTTTAAAATTTGATTTTTTTTTACGTAAATTGCCTTAAAAGTTGTACAGAATAGTATTCATTAATAATTTTTCACTAGAAATAGCATTTTGGGAGATATTGAATTTTTCGAACACGAACTGGAATTTTCGAAATTTGGGGAATTTTTATTTTTAATTACTTTTGACATCAAATTTAGATTATTAGAGAAAATTTTACTATTTTCTATTAAAAATTGAAATTTTTTTAATTTCGAAATTTTCGAACAAAAGCTCGAATTTTCGAAATAGTTTTTTTGATACTTTTTAGAAATTTTGAAATTTTCGAACATAAATTCGAATTTTCGAAATTATGAAAATTTTAAGTTATTTTTATATCAAAAATATATTTTTTTTTTAATTTCAAAATTTTCGAACTTGAGTTCGAATTTTTAAAATTTCTAATAATTCAAGATTTTTTTTAGGTAAATTTTCCTTAAAGTTGAGCAGAGTAGTATTTATTAATCATTTTATATTTTTGGAGATTTTAAAATTTTCGAACACGAATTGAAATTTTCGAAATTAATGGTATTTTTATTTTTAATTACTTTTGACATAAAATTTAGGTTATTTGGGCCAATTTGATTATTTTCTTTACATAAAATTTATATATATTTTTTTTTTTAAACTAAGCTAATTGGATTATTTTTCTATCAAAAATTAAATTTTTTCATTTCATTTTTCAATTTTCGAAATTGTTTTTTTGAGCTATTTTTTATAATTGGATTATTTTTCTATTAAAAATTAAAATTTTTTTCATTTCGAAATTTTCGAACATAAGTTCGAATTTTCGAAATTGTTTTTTTTTAACTACTTTTTACATCAAATTTATATATTTTGTTTCAAACTAATTTTTATATCAAAAATAACTTTTTTTAATTTCGAAATTTTCAGTTTTTTTTTTGATTTTTTCGAATTTTTAAAATTTGAAATAATTCAAGTTTTTTTTATGTAAATTTCCTTAAATATTGCGCAGACTAGTATTTATTAATCATTTTTCATTAAAAATTTTATTTTTGAAGATTTTTACATCAAATTTAGGTTATTTAGGCCAATTTGACTATTTACTATTAAAAATTAAATTTTTTTAATTTTGAAATTTTCGAACATAAGTTCGAATTTTCGAAATTGTTTTTTTTTTTAGCTATACATAAAATTTATATTTTTATTTAAAAACAAAGCTAATTTGATTATTTTTATATCAAAAATTAATTTTTTTTAATTTCGAAATTTTCAAAGTTGAGTTCGAATTTTTAAAAGTTTTAAAAATTTGAGTTTTATAAGTAAGTTGCCTTCAAAATTTTACAGAGTAGTATTTATTAATAATTTTTCAGTAAAAATTTATTAATAATTTTTCAGTAAAAATTGCATTTGGGGGATTTTGTAATTTTCGAACATGATTTTGAATTTTCGAAATTAGGGGAATTTTTATTTTTAATTACTTTTGACATCAAATTTAGGTTATTTTGATTATTTTCTATTAAAAATGAGGTTTTTTAACTTTCGAAATTTTCGAACATGATTTTGAATTTTCGAAATTAGGGGAATTTTTATTTTGAATTACTTTTGACATCAAATTTAGGTTATTTTGATTATTTTCTATTAAAAATTAGGTTTTTTGTAATTTCGAAATTTTCGATCTTAAGTTCGAATTTCGAAATTAGGGGAATTTTTATTTTTAGTTACATTTAACATTAAATTTAGGTTATTTGAGCCAAAAAAATTAAATTTTTTAATTTAAAAATTATAATTTTTTTTCATTTCAAATTTTCGAACTTCGAACAAATTATTGGAAATTTTTTTAGCAAATTGCGAAATTTTCGAATGTAAGAAATTTTAAAATTTTATTTTCTTGTAGTTATTGGCTTGGTCCCACTGTTTTCTTCATATTATTTGCTTATTTTTGTCTATGGACTTTGACAATGTGAGTGTTTGTTGCTTGTGTGCGGCTGTGTGTGGTCTTGTCATCATGTGAGATATTTTTAGCATATGTTTTAAATTATTCAACATTTGCAAGTACAAGCACAAGCAGAATTATGCATTTCAAATCAATTCAACATACAAACAACTGTTTTTAACACTTAAAAAAAGGTGTGAAATTCAAGACCACCCAAAATAATCTCTCGGACACACACACACGCAGTAGAGATTAAAAGGATTTGGATAATACATAGATAGCTCGTTAAATATTACGGAAGTATCATTGAACCAGACTTAAGCCACAAAAGCTGTAATAACAAAATTAGCTCTAAAACAAATTACAATTTTACAACTTTTTGTGTGTAATATAATATAGATCAGTGGTCGGCAATCATAGCCAGCAGGGGCAGAACTTTTAAACGACTATTCAGAAGTAAATACTGTGCATATATAAGCGTAACTTGTTAAAATTTTAAATATTACCAAACATTTCCTAATATGACTTATGTTCTCTTCTTAACGACCACTGGTATAAATGTGAGATGTTAAAAGAGAGATAGAGATGAAGATTACATTAATCTTGTAACCGTTTATCCAAACCATTCAAAAACCCTATTAACAAGTAGGCGTAGATTAAACTACGAAAAAATAAGAAAATTTAATTTAAAGACGCCCTATAAAACTGAAACCGAAAAACCATTAACAATTTTAACCATATGTTGTAATAAATGTTATGTTAAGGTTAGTTAAATTCAAATAAAATTTTTAATAAAAAAAAAACTAGAAAATAAATTGAATATAAAATCATACATACAACACGGCATTTAGCTGTGTCAGTTGAACTAACTAGACTCTGTCGTTTCTGTTTTCCTGCTTGTTCGAAAGAGCCTCTGGTGGTGGTCATCTTCATCATATGGGTGTTCATGTTCATATATTTTGAGTTTTTAGTTTTTTTTTTTTTTTGTTTGTCATGCTGTGTCAATTTTATACGGCCAACAAATTATATGAGCCATAACAGACAAAAATTTGTGTACTTAGTTTTCTTTTTTCTTTCGAGATAGTCCAAAGCAGCAACATTTCAAATGTTAGAAAAAGGCCAGGCTGCTGATGTGTCTGCGGTTGGTCTTGCTCTTTCCATTCAGTCATTAGAGTTTTGTTTTTGAGGAGCGCGCAAGGAAAAAACACACACACTAGAAGGAATTAATAGGCAGGCAGAGGCAGGCATCTTTAGAATTTTGTTTGTTAAACAACTTTAAACTTAAATTGACCACACAGTAGTTATATTAGTTATTTTAGGGTTGAAGTACTGTGTGAGGTAATTACACAATTGTCATAAAAGAGTAATAAAACATGGAATATACAAATTATTCTACAAAATTAACACTTAAAGAAACATAATTTTGAATTACAATGTTCGAATATTGGAAACTTATACAAAATTTTGATATTTTACTATAATTTGGAAATTTTGAATATTCGAAATATAATTTAATAGCATTTTTACTACTTTAAACAATATTTTACTAACCAAAAAAAAATTAATAAATTTAAGATCTTCGAAATGAATTGATTCCTAGTTATTTTGGGATTTTCGAACATAATTTCGAAAAATGTTCGAATATTCGAAAAGTCTAATTTTACAATTGATCTTAAAATTTGATTTACACAGCCATTTTAACTTTATTTCAGCAAAATTTTAAGTTTTTAGCAAATTCCAAAATTTTCGAAATTAAGTTCGAATGTTCGAAATTCGCATAAATCATTATTTTTAGCTAATTTTCACATAAAAAATATGTTTTTATGTAGAAAATTGGCAAAAACTAGGTTTTTTCAAGGTTCAAAATTTTCGAACTTAAGTTCGAATTTTCGAAGTTAATGGTTTTTTAATTTTTTAGCTAATTTTCGCATAAAAATAAACAAAATTGGTTATTTTTCAACATTATGCCTAGAAAAATATAATTTGCACCATCTTTGGAATTTTCGAACATAACTTCGAATTTTTTAAATTATTATTTTTAGCTACTTTTCACATAAAATTTAAGATTTCATGTGGAAAATTGGCAAATTTTGTGATATTATAACAAAAACTAGGTTTTTGCAAGTTTCAAAATTTTCGAACTTAATTTCGAATTTTCGAAATTAATGGATTTTTAACTTTTTAGCTAATTTTCGCATAAAAATAAACAAAATTGGTTATTTTTCAACATTACGCCGAGAAAAATATAATTTGAACCATCTTTGGAATTTTCGAACATAACTTCGAATTTTATAAATTATTATTTTTAGCTACTTTTCACTTAAAATTTAAGATATATATCATATAGAAAATGAGTAAATTTAGTAATTTTACAAGAAAAACTAGTTTTTTGTAAATTTTAAAATTTTCGAACTTGAGTTTGAATTTTCGAAATTAGTAGAAATTATTATTTTTAGCTACTTTTCGCATAAAAGCAAGTAAAGTGGGTTATTTTAGAAAATTTTGCAGAGAAAAATATAATTTGGACACCTTTGGAATTTTCGAACATAACTTCGAATTTTTTAAATTATTATTTTAGCTACTTTTTACATAAAATTTAAGATTTCATGTAGAAAATTAGTAAATTTAGTAATTTTATAGCAAAAACTAGGTTTTTGCAAATTTCAAAATTTTCGAACTTAATTTCGAATTTTCGAAATTAATCGATTTTTAACTTTTGTAGCAAATTTTCGCATAAAAACAAGTAAAGTGGGTTATTTTTTAATAATTTCCAGACAAAAATGTATAAAATTTGCAAAACTAGGATTTTGCAAATTTCAAAATTTTCGAACTTAATTTCGAATTTTCAAAATTTCGAAATTAGTAGAAATTATTGTTTTTAGTTAATTTTCACATAAAATAAAATTTTTAATTTAAAAAAATGTCTTATTTAATAATTTTACAACAAAAATTAGGTTTCGCTAATTTCGAACTAAAGTTCGAATTTTTCAAATCGTTGATAAATAATATTTTATGGGAAAATTGTTTAAAGTTTTGTTATTATAGCCAAAATGAGAGTTAAATTTATATCTATGCTCGAATATATATTAAGATCACTTGGCCCAAACTGATTTTAATTGATAATTTTACATCAAAAAGAGAGGTTTATGAAACTTTGAAATTTTTAAAATTAAGTTCGAATTTTCGATATTAGTGCAAATTCACAGTCTAGCTTCTTTCACATAATATTTTAGCTTTATTTCAAAGAATTAACAATTTCCAATAAAATATAATTTTCGGAAATTTCGAAAAATTAATTTTTCTAAAATTTCGAATTTTTCTGAAATTTCGAATTTTTCGAAAAATTAATTTTTTTATGTAATTTACCAAATTTTTCAATTTCTTTAATAAAAATTGTATTTTTTTCTTATATCAAGATGAAAATAACACTTTTCTCTAACATCGAAAATTCGAATTTTATTTCGAAAATATCAAACACTTCCAAAATACAATTTTTTAATGAAAAATTATTTAAAAATTCTTTTTTAACCATTTTTAAGGCTATTATACCTCAAAAACATAATTTGTTTAACAATTTCGGAAATTCGAAGTCGTTTTCGAAAATTTTGAAATTCGCAAAAACTTAGTTTTTAATAGAAAATAATCAAATTGGACCAATTTTTAAATAAAATTAAACATTTTATTTAAAAACGTCTAAAAATAGCAATTTTTCCGAATTTTCGAAATTTGTTAAAAATCTTATTTTTGTCGCAAAATCTTAAATTTTTTCTGAAAAAATAAAAATAAATTTTGAAATCAAAGATGTTCGAAAATTTCGAAATTCAAAAATAGGATTTTTTTTGTTGAAAATGATTAAATTGAATCTTGTTTAATGAATTCTTTAATAAAATAAACATTTTCAACAATTTCGAAAATTCGAAATTATTTTCTAAAATTTCAAAATTAACTTTAATTTTAAAGCAAAATTATATTAAAATTATAAATTTTATGGTTTACAATTTGAATTTTAGATTATTTAGCATTATTTTTTAATATTCGAATTTTTCGAACTCAAGTTCGAAGTTTGGAAATTGTTGAAAATTTGTATGTTATTAAGAAATTTATTAAACAAATTATTAAATTTAATTATTTTCAACAACAAATCACATTTTTGAATTATAAAATTTTCGAACATAATTTCGAATTTTCAAAATTTATTTTTATTTTTCATATTTATGGCAAATTTTATAAAAATTTAGTTTTGTTGAAAATATTAATGTTATTAAAAAATTTATTAAACAAATTGTTTAATTTAATTATTTTCAAGAAAAAAATACATTTTTGAATTTCGAAATTTTCAAACATAAGTTTGAATTTTCAAAATTTTTTTTTTTATAATTTATGACAAATTTTATAAAAAATTAGTTTTTACAGGCAAAATATCAGTTTAATTCAATGTTCGAATTTCGAATATCAAGATTTTAGCTTGTTTTCTTAAACAATTTCATAATAATTTTATATGAAAAATAATGTTTTGAGACTCTATGAAGGTTTGAAAATCTTTTAATTAATTTAATATTTTACTCAAAATTAAATCCTAATTATATTTCTTTCTCTCTTTTCTTTTTAGGTATGTAAACAAATCGGAATTGTATTGAAAAAGAAAATGCTTTAAATAATTGTAAGTAACCACTTATTAAATTTCTTTTATTTTTTAAAGTGTAAACCCAGTTCTTTATATTTTTCAAAATTTCCATAAATTAATTCTTTACTTAATATCATCATCTCCTTTGCTACATATTTGCCCTATCGAAACCGCACAAATGTCAGAGTTGCCGGCAGAGCCATCATGTTACAAAATGTCTGTCTCTGAAATTGAAAGAAAACAAACTAACTACAAACAACATCAGAACAATAAAAAAAAAAGAAGAATTGTGCCTATTTAATGATAATTTGACACTCTCTAGATATCATTTTTCTTGACAGCCATAAAACATTTACATGAACATGCATCGCATCAACGTCATCATTACTCTCAGGCGTTTTATTCATTGACTTTTTCAAAGCAAAAAAAAAAAGAAAACACATACTCACATAAAGTTAAAAGAAATGTAATAAAAACCGAATACAATTAATGAAAATAAAACACAGAAGAAATAATAATAAATGTGAATGTAAATGTACATTCTTTTAACCAACCATTCATTTGTTTCCCTTGAGTCATCATCGTCATCAGCACATCATAATCATTATCATAGATACAATTTTTTTTTTTTTTTGTTCTTCTATCTTTCTTTCGAAATAATAACCTTTCATGTGTGTTCTTATTACAACATGACATTTATGTTGTTTTTTTTTTTTTTTTCATTTCGTATTTAAGGTTAAACTATTGAGGCATTAGTTTTCCTCATTTTCTATGAATTTTGTGCCAATGTGGAATTCATTTGCCATTTTAATTGATTAATTTTTTTACTTAATGACTGTATGAATGGCTGGCTGACTGGCTGCTCGTTTTGGTTAGTGGCATAACAGGAAATAAAGTCAAGTCGTTTAGTTTCAAGACTAAACAAATAAAATTTGAATTTTAAATACAAATTGTAATGAGTTGAGGTAAAAGATAATAAATATGACAGTTATAATGATAACAAGTATTGATAAATCATAAATTACGCAGAGAATATTTCAATTTAAATTGAATATCGAAATTTTCAAACATGATAATAAAAATGATGTAATTTTATGGAAATTGTAGATAAAGCTTTATAATGTTTCAAATTATGTAAGATATTTTAAATAAAATTTTAATTAAATTCGAAAAATTCGAACTTAGGAAAAATGTTTTTTTATCAACATTTTTTTTTCTATTTCATTTATAATTAATTGATTTTAAAACGTTGTTTAAATTTAAAAATTTGTTTATGAATAGGGCCTTTAAAGTTTAAGCTAATTTCGAAATTTTCGAACTCAGGTTCGAATTTTCAAAATTGTCCAATATTTGTAATTTATTAACTAATTTATTTAATAAAAAAATTTATAGAAAAAATATTTTTTTATAATATCGAAATTTTCAAACATATAATCGGATTTTCGAAGTTGCTAAAAAATTTTATTTTATTGTAAGATTTATATTTATATAAAAAATTGTGCAAATTTTTTATTTTACAGAAAAAAATCTGATTTTTCAATTTCAAAATTTTCGAACATAAATTCGAATTTTTTAATTTGCTAAAAATATGTATTTTATTGTAAAATTTTAACAGATTTAAATTTTACATAAAAAATTTTTTTTTTTCAATTTCGAAATTTTCGAACTTAAGTTCGAGTTTTCGAAAATTACTAAATTCCTTTTTAATTTGTTGAAAATTTGTATTTTATGGTAAAAATTGAACTTATTTGAATTTTACATAAAAAAAATATTTTTTTTTTCAATTTCGAAATTTTCGCACTTGTGTTCGAATTTTCAAAATTGTTGAAAATTTATATTTTATGAGCAATTAATTTAAAGAAATTGTCAATTAGATTTTTTTTACAGAAAAAATAAGTTTTTATAATTTCGAAATTTTCAAACATAAAATCGAATTTTCAAAATTGCTAAAAATGTGTATTTTATTGTAAAATTTATAAAAAAAAAAATGGTGTAAATTTTTTATTTTACAGAAAAAAATCAGATTTTTTAATATCGAAATTTTTAATTTCCTAAAAACTTGTGCTTTATTGTAAAATTTGAACATATTTCAATTTTACATAAAAAAAATTATTTTTTTTTAATTTCGAAATTTTCAAACTTATGTTCGAATTTTCGAAAATTTCTAAATTGCTAAAAATTTTTATTTTATTGTAAAATGTATAAAACAAAATTTGCAAATTTTTTATTTTATAGACAAAAATAAGATTTTTCAATTTCGAAATTACTGAAAATTTGTATTTTATTGTAAAATTTGAATTTTCCAAAAAAAAAATCGTTTTTTTCAATTTCAAAATTTTCGAATTTAAGTTCGAATTTTCGAAAATTTTTAAATTGATAAAAAATTTTATTTTAAAATTTTTAAAACAAATTTGACAAATTTTCTATTTATAAATAAAAAATAAGATTTTTCAATTTCGATATTTTTGAACACAAGTTTGAATATTTTAAATTACTGAACATTTGTATTTTATTGTAAAATTTGAACAAATTTTAATTTTACATGCAAAAAAAATTATGTTTGAAAATTCGAACTTAAGTTCGAAAATTTCGAAATTGCTGTAAAAACTTCTTTATGAGGTAAATTGCCTAAAAAATTGTTAAAGAAGTTTTTATTAATAATTTTTCATTTAAAAATTGTATTTTGGTTGATTTTAAATTTTCTAACATACCACGAATTTTTTAAATTATGTACTGGAAATTTGGCCAAATTGATTATTTTATATGCAAAATTTGTTTTTTTTAATTTCGAAATTTTCTAACTAAAGTTCGAATTTGGGAGATTTTGAAATTTACGAACATAACTTTGAATTTGAAATAAAAAAAATTTATTTTTTATATAAAAAAGTCAAAATTTTCGAACTTCAGTTCGAATTTTCGAAATTGCTGAAAATTCTTCTTTTTGAGGTAAATTTCATTAAGATTGTTTTAAAAAGTTTTTATTAATAATTTTTCATTAAAAAATTGCATTTTGGGTTGATTTGACTTTTCGAACACAACTTCGAATTTTCGAAATTAATGGAAATTGTTATTTTATAGCTAGCTTAAAAATAAAATTAATGATTTTATTTAAACATTAGGACAATTTAATTATTTTATATACAAAATGTTATTTCATTTTTTAATTTCAAAATTTTCGAACTAGAGTTCGAATTTTCGAAATTTCTGAAATTTTTAGTTTTTGAGCTAAATTGCCTTAAACATTTTTTAAAAAAAGTTTTTATTCATAATTTTTAATTCAAAATAGTATTTTGTGAGACTTTTAAATTTTCGAACATAACTTCGAATTTTCGAAATTAATGTAAATTGTCATTTTTAGCTACATTTTATATAAAATTGATTGTTCCATTTAAAAATTTTTGAATTTGATTATTTCGAACTTAAGTTCGAATTTTAGAAATTGAAGAACATTTCAGTTTTTTTTGGTACAGTTACTTACATAAATATTGGGCAAAGTAGTTTCAATTAATAATTTTTCATTTAAATAACTTCGAACATAACTTCGAATTTTCGAAATTAATGGAAATGGTTATTTTTATATAAAATTTAATTTTCCATTTAAAAATTTTCGAATTTGATTATTTTGAACTTAAGTGCATATTTTCGAAATTGATGAAAATTCTAATTTTTTCAGTAAAACTATTTAAATATTGGGCAAAGTAGTTCGAATAATTAATTTTTCATTTAAATATTTTATTTTGTGTGATTCTGATATTTTCGAACTTAAGTTCGAATTTTTGATATTAGTGATAATTGTTATTTTTAGCTACTGTATGTAAAACAATTTATGTTTTCATGTAAAAATTGTGAAATTTTTTATTTTATATCAAAAATAAAGTTTCGAACATAAGTTCGAAAATTTCGAAATTGCTGAAAATTCAAGTTTTTGAAGTAAATTGTGTTAAAAATTTGGCAATGAAGTTTTTATAAATAATTTTTTATTGAAAATAGTATTTTGGAAGAATTTGAAATTTTCGAACCTAATTTCGAATTTTCGAAATGTTATTTTTAGCTACATTTTTTATATAAAATTTAATTTTCCAATAAAAATTTCGGAATTTGACTATTTCGAACTTTATTTTGTAAGATTTGGATATTTTCGAACTTAAGTTCGAATTTTCGAAATTAGTGATAATTGTTTTTTTTTTAAATAAAATTTATGTTTTTATTTAAAAATTGTGGAATTTTATTAATTTATATCAAAAATAAAGTTTTGAACTTAAGTTCGAAAATTTTGAAATTGCTGAAAACATGAGTTTTTGAAGTAAATTACCTTAAAAATTAGGAAATGAATTTATTAATATTATTAATTTCATTAAATATAGTATTATGGGAGACTTTGAAATTTTCCAACTTAAGAGCGAATTTTTGAATTAAAGGGAAATTGTTCTTTTTTTATCTACATTTCAGATAAAAATTTAATTTTTTTTTTTTTAAATTTCAAATTTACTTATTTTCTGTTAAAAATTATTTTATTTTTAATTTCGAAATTTTCGAACAAAAATTCGTATTTTCGAAATTGCTGAAAATTCAAGTTTGAGGGGCCATAAAAATTGTTTCAAAATGTTTTTATTAATCAGTTTTCATTTAAAAATTGTATTTTGGTTGATTTTAAATTTTCGAACTCAACTTCGAATTTTCGAAGTTAGTGAAAATTTTTATTTTTAACTTTTTTTTAAACAGAATTTTGAATATTACATAAAAATTTGATTATTTTTAATTATTTTATTTTTTTTATTTCGAAATTTTCAAACTTATATTCGAATTTTCGAAATTAGTGAAATTTAATATTTTATTGCGAAATTTTCGATAATTTAAGTAATTTTTATAAAAACTAATGTTTTATAGGCAAAATATGAAGTTACAATTTAATACAATATTTGAATATCAAGATTTTAGACTGTTTTTTTTTTTTAATTTAATAAAGATTTTTAGTCATTACTACAAGGAAAGTCTTGAATTCCTTGGCTAATTTTCAATGCTTTCAAAGTGAAATCCTTAAATGTAATTTAATTCCGTATGGGTAATTCCACAAAGTAGTTTATGTTTATTTCTTAAACATCCCCGTGCGATTTACCAAGCTGTGTATTAAATATGAAAACAAATCTCTAAAAAAATTCAAGTTTTACCTTTCCATCTACTTCCCTTATTTAAGCATTCAAACAAAAGCGGAAATCAAATATGTAATTAAGAAGATTCATGATTCATATGTATGTAAAATTCAATAAAAATCATTATGACACTAAATGCTAATAACACACAGACAGCTAGCTAGTTACAGATGAGAACAAATATTTCAAGATTATTCATGCACATACAAACTAGAAATACAAAACGAATAAACCCTGTGTGACATAAACTAGAACAGGGTCAATACAAGGACCTTTTTAAATAAAGAGGTCAATACAATACAAACGAATATTATTGACAAACTTTTATTTTTTTACTTTTTTTTTTCTTTTTTATTTTTTTGTATCAAGGAAATATGTATTTAATAATAATCTTGAATTATAAAAAAAGAAATAAATTTTTATATGATAATGTAATGTGTGTATGTGTTTGACTGTGTGTGAGGTATAAATGATTGACTGTGTAATAATTGATTAACCTTTACAACACCAAAACACACACACGCGTTTTATTTTTTGTATATAAAGTTACAAATATGGAAATGCCCATATTGTAACTAACAGATTAATGAGTTTTATCACTTATGAAACCAAACATTCATTCATTCACTTACACTTCACTCGCTCACTCACACTCGTACTTGTTCAGTGCTCACTCTCTTGCACACCTTAACGTGTGTTTTTTTGTGCCTGCAATTGAGAGTGTGTAAAATGTTGTTGTTGCTGTTTTAAGTAAATGTAAAAACAAATGAAAACATTATTGCAAAATGATTTTTATTGTAAAGAAACAATAACAACAAGGTAAGTGAGTGTTATCAATGTTGACAACTTAGTGATTATTCGCTTAAAGGTTTAACAAATTTATTGGAAATTATTATTTTAAAAATATCTTTATAAAATGTTGTAATTTTCGTGCATTAAAAAAAATACATAAAATCTGAAATTTAGTAGTTTTAATTAATAAAACTTCTTTTTTAAGCAATTCATTTTGCATTATTTTTTAGATTCTAAGACGATCTGGCTATGTCCGTCCTTCTGTCTGTCTGTTGAAAATACGAAAGGGCCCAAACGAAAGTAGAGTATTTTCACAAATACTCTCTGTTGATAAGATTTGTTTGGTATTGAAAATGGACAAAATGGGGCCATGATTCCACCTAGCTAGCCCCATACAAATATACTGTTTGAGCAGTCATAAATATGTTGATTATGCGGCAAACCTGATAAAATTTTTCACAAATTAGTTCTAAGTACTCTGAAATTATACTGTAAAGTATGGCAAAAATGGGGCAATATTTGGTCCTAGTCTCCCCTACATGGCTCCCCTCAGTAAATGGCTTGAACATTCATAAATATCGTCATGAAATTAAACATAAACAAGTTTTCTATGAACCTAAGTCTTTCTACTAACTTTTGTGAGGATCATAATTGATCCTACCCTCCCTATTTATTTTCACATATTGATGATGATTATACAAGATTCGGCACAGCCGAATATAACACTCTTACTTGATTTCTTTTGTAATTTTAAAAGATAAACTTCGAAAATAAAGTTCGTATTAAATAATTTTTGATTTTAATCTATTGTTTTACTCTTTTTTGTAAATGACATGTTATCTTTTATTTCGAACTTAACTTCGAATTTTCGAAAATTTCTAAATTATAACTAAGTCGCTTAATTTTGGTTTTAGTCTTTATTTTTAGTAATTTTTAGCATAATTAACAAATTTAAAAATTTTCGAACTTAAATTCGAATTTTCGGAAATTTCAAAATTATGTCTAAAATGGAAAATTTTGAATTTTATCTAATGTTTTGCTTAATTTTCGAAATTAAGTTGAAGTTTTCGAAAAAAAATTTAAGGTCAGTTTTCTTTAATTTAAAATTTTTCGAACTTAAATTCGAATTTTCAAAAATTATAACTGAAATCGCTTAATTTTGGTATTAGTCGTTATTTCTAGTAATTTTTAGCAAAATTATCAAATTTCCAACTTTTCGAACTTAAGTTCGAACTTCGAAAATTTTGAAATTATGCCTAAAGTGGAATATTTATGAATATAATTTAGTAATTTTTAACTCTAAAATAATGTTTAGCTTAATTTTCGAAAACATTTTTTCTTTAATTTCAAACTTATTTTTGCAACTTCTAAAATCGCTTAATTTTGGTTTTAGTTTTTATTTCTAGTCATTTTTAGCAAAATTATCAAGTTTTGCGTAATTTTGAAATTTTCGAACTTAAGTTCGAACTTTAGAAAATTTCGAAATTATGCCTAAAATGGAAAATTTTGTATTTTATCTATATTTTAGTAATTTTTAACTCTAAAGTAATGTTTGCTCAATTTTCGAAAAAGATTTTTTTGTTTTCTTTAATTTTGAATTTTTCGAATTTTGGAAAATTTCGAAACTATATTATAAATAAATCGCTTAATTTTGGATTTAGTCTTTATTTTTAGTAATTTTTAGCAAAATTGTCAAATTTCGAAATTTTCGAACTTAAGTTCGAACTTTCGAAAATTTTTAAATTATGCCTAAAATGGAAAATTTTCCATTTTTAATATTCATTTTTTAGTAATTTTTAACTCTAAATTAAGTTTAGCTTAATTTTCGAACCTAAGTTCCAGTTTAATTTCTTTAATTCAGAATTTTTTCGAACTTAACTTTGAATTTTTTAAACTACTTAAATCGCTTAATTTTGGTTTTAGTATTTATTTTTAGTAATTTTTAGATAAATTATCAAGTTTTGCGTAATTTTGAAATTTTCGAACTTAAGTTCGAACTTTAGAAAATTTCGAAATTATGCCTAAAATGGAAAATTTTGTATTTTATCTATTTTTTAGCAATTTTTAACTCTAAAGTAATGTTTTGCTTAATTTTCGAACTTAAGTTTGAGTTTTCGAAAAAATTTTATTCTATTTTTTTGCAAAAGGTCTTAATTTCGAATTTTTGAAAATTTCTAAATTATAACTAAAATCGTTTAATTTGGTTTTAGTCTTTATTATTAGTAATTTTTATCAAATTTCGAAATTTTCGAACTTAAGTTCGAATTTTTGAAAATTTCGAAATTATGCCTAAAATGGAAAATTTTGTATTTTATCTATATTTTAGTAATTTTTAACTCTAAAGTTTGCTTAATTTTCGAACTTAAGTTTTCGAAAAAGTTTCGAAACTATAACTAAAATCGCTTAATTCTTTATTTTTTAGTAATTTTTAGCTAAATTATAAAGTTTTATGTAATTTCAAAATTTTCGAACTTAAGTTCGAACTTTCGAAATTATGCCTAAATTGGAAAACTTTGTATTTTATCTATATTTTAATAATTTTTAACTAAAAATTAATGTTTTGCGTAATTTCAAAATTTTCGAACTTAAGTTCGAATTTTCGAAAATTATCCCAAAATCTTGATTTTAATCAATTTTTTTTTTGTAATCAAACAACTTGTTTTGCATAACTTCGAAATATTCGAACATTAATTTCGAAATTGTAGATAAAATTTAAAAATGTTGGTTTGATATTTTCGTAAATTTTACTGTTTTGTATAATTTTGAAATTTCTTTTTCTGAAAGAAAATTTATAATTTCCTAGTAAAACTAGGTGCCCTAAATAGATAATTGACAAAAACAAACAAAAAAATAAAGTTAAAAACAAAAATATTTATCATTGAAAATAAAATTAATAATATTTCATAGAACCCACCACTTTCCCAGCCTTTAGAATTACTTTTTGCAAAATTTAAATTTGTTGACATCACTGCCTCTATGAAATTGGTATTGGTAATAGAGAGAGGGATGTATGTATATTAAACCTGTACTCATTTACTCATTATCACTGCTTTGTTTTGCTTTGGGTGATTTTTCTTGTTTTGCTTATTTTATTACTCTCCCTCGCTAGCTCTCGATGTATAGAGGAATTTATGCTCTCGACCTCTGTTAGTTGATTTGTAAAGGAGAATTATTATATTATATTATATCTATTAAATATTTAGTGTGATACTCTCTCTCTGCTGGTTATTAAATGAGTTTCTCGTTCCGTTGGTTGGTGTGTGTGTGTTTGTGCATTTGCTTTTAAGAAATGATTTCGCCATAAACATTTTGTTACACATTTTAGACATGTGAATGTGATTCAGCAGCAACAACTACAAAAACCTTAAGACCAAAAAAAAATAAAAATGTGAAACGAGGAAACATTAACTAAATAACAATAATAACAACAACTACAACAACAAGCAAACAGTCAGTAGTAGCAGCAGCAGAAACAAAAATGTAAATCGAAAGCCAACCAAACCAGCTCTTTATAAATATTTAAGTATTGGGTGTGTGTGTATGTGTGTGTGAGTGTATGTGAGTATCTGTGTGTTTGCAATGAGTGTATATTAAATTGTATTGAGCTGAACATAACGTGTGTTAACTTTTTATTATCATACATTCAGTTTATTATTAACTTTCGTACTGTTAGCATCGTGCGCTTGTTGTGATCTTTATTTCATATATATTATTATTTTTTCAAATTTTTACTGAGAAAATCTATATAAATTTAACGTGAATATTTTACGTTTTTGTTTTTTCGGTTAGTGTTAATAATTTAAATAGAAAACAAATTTAATAAATTGAAAAAAAAGCATAGCTAGCTATACAAGAAAATAAAGAAATTTTATGCTTAAAATTAAAGAAATTTAAAACAAAAAGAAATTTATTATTAAATAGCTAAATAAGTGAAAATTTAAATTGTATTAAAATTGTTTAAAAAAATTTATGAAAATTACAAAAAAAAAAGTTTTATATAAAACATAAAATTTAAACCTAGAGTTTCATATATTTACAACTTTTAAATTATTTATGAAGAAATATTAACAAAAAAAAACACAAATTTTTAAAACTTAATCAAAAAAAATTAAGTACAAAATAAAGAAATAAAATTAAAAAAAAAAATCACTTTAAAAAATTGTTAAAAAATAGTGCAAAAAGAATTACTTTACTTAAAACCAAACAAAATTGTTCTAAAAAATTAAAGCTAATAGAATAAAATATTTTTGTAAAAAAAAATTGTGATGTTAAGAATTTTATAAATTTTGAAAAAAAAAAAAAATCTTTGAAATAAATAAAAAGTGTTGTGCTATTTTTTTTGTGTCTAAAATAAACCCCTGAAAACCCTAAAAAAAAAATAACAAAAAAATTCCTTTTGCAAATAAAAAAATGTTTGATCCCTTTGTGAAGATAAAGAAAAAGCAAAATATTGTCAATGATTTAGAGTCCATAGAAATAGTGGATGATTTAAATGAGAATTCTGCGGATTCGGATAATGATTGCTGCTGTTTGACACCGCCACCCACAGCAGCCACCACCCCTACATCGCCCAAATCTCCTGCAATAATACAACAAACTTCAGCCGCAGCTGCTAAGGCAGCAGTTCAAGCCATTGCTAATGAATTAGCAGCCTCCACCAGCGCCAGTAGTACAACCGCCGCCTCATCATCATTAAATTTAAATAATTGCAGTCGTTTGCAACAATTAATAGCGGCACCGCCCATCATACAAACCACGCACCATCAGCAGCAGCAACAACAACAATTGAATACCCCACCTACACCACCGCCCTCAACACCGCCAACACCTGCCTTACACAGATCCGATATATTGCAGCAACATTTACAAAACAGCTCCTCCTCCTCCTCCTCTTCTCAGAGCTCACCCAATTCTAAGGCCAGTGGCCAACAACAACAACAACCCTCGGTATTACAACAACATTTGGGTCATTTGCCCCTGACGCCAGCAGCGCCTAACACAGAAAGACAATCTTTACAAACTTTGGCCAGACATTTAACAACGCCCTCCTCTCACTATTCCTCACTTAGCCAGCAATTGTCTGCATCCTCCAGTTCTTCTACATCTGCATCTGGCTCCCTGTTGCAAGAAGTTTTCTCGACAAATAATTTACATAATGTATTAAAAAGACAAAGTTCCTCAATAAGTAACGCGAGTACAAATTCTACTTCTACTTCATCCTCGTCTACGTCTTCTTCTGCTTCTGCATCTACTTCTTCGTCGCTGTCATCGTCTGCGTCTACTGCCTCGAACTCCTCCCTTACAAATTCTACTTTAAGAAGTTTGGTTTCAAATCCCTCTTCGCTGATAACATCAAGTACAACTTTAAATAGTATTATAGCAAATCGTTTAAATTCGCCACCTGCTTTAATCACCAACTCGACGAATTCCCACACAATAGCAGGAGCATCTTCGTCGTCGTCAACATCATCCTCCTCCTCCTCCGCGTCATCATCTTTGTATCATCAGCAACATTCCGCTTTAACGAATTCAATAACACATCGTATACATCAATCGATACGCCGACATTTAAATCAACAACAAAATCAAGCCTTGGCAACAAGTCAGCAGCAACAATCTGCTACAACACAACAGCAGCAGCAACACCAACATCATCACCATCATCATCACCAACAGCAACATAGGATACAGCAGCAGCAACAACAAAACTCTCAACTACAACCGCATTATCATCATCAACATCATCACAATCACCCGCAGCCGCAGCAGCAGCAACATTCCTCCTCTTCTACGTCTTCTGCCACAAACTCTAACGGATCTTCGACTTCTTCATCATCTTCGTCGTCCTCCTCCTCAAATAATAATAATAACAATAATAGTAATTCAACAAATTCACCTTTATGTGTAGTATTATTGGTTAAATGTCCCAACTCTAAAGAATATTGTAATGCTTTGCAACAGCAAAACAATCAAAATCAATTAATAAATCCCAATCCTGCATCGGTTACACTACAACAACAACAACACCACCACCATCATCATCACCAACAACAACACCTACATTGCTGTGATAACAAAAGGTAATAAACATAAACAACAATACAAATAATTATTGAGAACAATAAAAGGATTCTCTCTCTCTCTCTCAGTCTTACAGTTACTTTAGTAATAATCAGTGTTGCCATATATTTTTTGAAGAAAACTTTTTATTTCTAAAAAAAAAACTTTTTTTTCAACAAAAAAACTTTTTTTAAGTACATACATACTAAAATTACAAAACCCAATTCGTACATAAATCAAACTGAGATAATTTATGTGAATTTAGTACTTTAAATATATTCAATTCAATCTCCCCGTTTAGTAATCGAATTTGGAGACAATCATTTTGAAATAAGCGGTTGAACTTATTGATAACATAGGTTTACAATTTTCCAAAAAACTTTTTTTTTAAAAAATAAAACTTTTTGCATCTGAAAAAACTTGCAAAAAAAGGGAAAACTGGACAAATGGTAACACTGGTAATAATGCTCTTTTTGTAAACAGAGAGTTAATCAAAAAAAAGAGTGCTCATAAAAATGTCACAGAATTAAGGGAATTTTGTGTAATAAGAAAAAGCTTTTTTAGTGTTGGGGAGTTTTCAATTAAATAGTTGATTTTAAATAGGGTACTTTTAAAGTACTATGGTACTTAATGAAGGATATTGATTGTTTTAACTGTTGCTTATCTCCAAAACTATACTGCAATTAAATAAAATAATTTTAATATAATGAAGCAGTAAATCAAATTTTTCTTTTTGAAATTTTGTGAAAATTCTGTTTTCCTTAGCTACTTGTAAATTTTGTAATGATTTCTCCGATAGTTCTGCTCTAATGTATGGTAATTTTGAATTGCTCTAAAAGAAATTAGTTATGATTTTTTTGTTGATCGTAAGTTTTATAATAATTTCTGCTCTACTTAACGCCAAATTTATTATGTCATATGAAATATTGAAATGTAAGCTAATTTCGAATTTTTAAATATATTAAAAATTCCTTGAAATTGTTGACAAAAAATTAAATTTTATTTATTTTTTTTAATTTTTTTACTTTATCGTAAATTGTTTAATAATGTCTTTATTACTAAATCTCAAATTTAGTGTTCCTTATAAAAGCTTGAAATATAAGCTAATTTCGAATTTTAAAATATATTAAAAATTCCTTGAATTTGTTGACAAAAAAATTAATTTTATTTAAATATTTTTTATTTTTTTAATTTTTACTTTATCGTAAATTGTTAAATAATTTCCTTTTTACTAAATCTCAAATTTTGTGTTCCTTTTTAAAGCTTGAAATATAAGTTAATTTCGAATTTTTAAATATTCCTTCAAATTTTAATTTTTTGCTTTATCGCAATTTGTATAATGATTTCTACTTTACTTAACGGCAAATTTAATATGTTTGATTAAATTGTGAAATGTAAACTAATTTCGTATTTTTAAATATAATAAAAATTACATAAAATTTTGTATAAAAACAATATTTTATATTAACATATTTGGGAAATTTTCTTTTTTCAAGCTTCTCGTAAATTTGTCTATGATTTTTGCTATAGTGCTACCCTAAATTTTTTGTGTTATAGGAAAGCTTAGTAATTAAACTAATTTTGAATTTTTTTAAACATTAAAAATTCTTTTATTTTAAATTTATAAATTTTTTTTTTTAAATTTCAAAAATAATACAATTTTTTTTTTTTTTGAAATGTGAAATGTAAACTAATTTCGTATTTTTAAATATAATAATAATTGCTGAAAATTTTGTATAAAAACAATATTTTATATTAACATATTTGGGAAATTTTCTTTTTTCAAGCTTATCGTAAATTTGTCCATGATTTTTGCTATAGAGCTACCCAAATTTTTGAGTGCTATAGGAAAGCTTAGTAATTTAACTAATTTTGAATTTTTTTAAATATTAAAAATTCTTTTTCTTTTTTAATTTATAAACATTTTTTAAAATATCAAAAAAAAAAATTAAATTTTGTTTTATTTTATCGTAAGTTTTTCAAGAGGTTCTACGACGTATTCCCTAAAATTTTTTATAAAATGAAATACTTTACTTAATAAACTAATTTCGGTTTTTGTTAAACTGTTCAAAATTCTTACGATATTAGACAATATTCCTTAATTTTGCATATAAAATTATTGTATATAATCGTAATTTTTTTAATGTGTGTTAAATTTTTTTTTTAAATTTTGTTTATCATCTACTAAATAATCTAATTTCGGTTTTTAAATTTTAAAAAATTCTTATTCTTATTTATCGTAAATTTTGAAATCAGTATTAGTCATTTATTTCTAAAAATTTGTATAGCTGTTAAAAGCTTACTAATTAAACTAATTTCGGTTTTTGTTAAATTTTTAAAATTCAATTTTATATATTTTATCGTAAATTTGTTAATTAGTTCTATGAAATTTGTTATGATTTTTTTTGTAACATTAACAAGTTTATACATCAAGCTAATTTCGGTTTTATTTCAATTACTATAATTCATATAATATTAGAAATATCGTAAGTAATTAAATTTAATCTATAGGATTTTTTATACAAATTTATATAACATTAGTAAGTTTCCTCCATAAACTAATTTCGGTTTTTGTTAAATTTTTAAAATTAAATTTTATAAATTTTATCGTAAATTTTTCAAGAAGTTGTGATACAGCTTTTGACTAATCCTGTTTGGCATTAAAACGTTTACGCAATAAACTAATTTCGGTTTTTGTTAAATGTGTAAAATAGAATTTTATGCATTTTATCGTAAACTTTTCAAGGAGTTTTGTAAATTATTTCAATAAATTTTGTAAGCCATTATGTAATTTATAAATTAAACTAATTTCGGTTTATGTTTAGTTTGTAAAAAAATAATTTATCTATTTAAAAATATCACCCTTAAAAGTACGAAATATATTTCTACAAATAAAAAGCTTGAACAAAACTAGTTTTCTAAATTTCCTTTCAGTTAATAAATAAATAAAATCCCACACCTCTCATCTCACTGCTTTACTCTACTCTAGTTTTGCACACTGTTACTAATATGTAGTTGTTGTTTTAGTTCAATTCTTGTTGTTGTTATTTTAGTTCTCCTAGTTGTGGCAAAAAATTATGCTCAGCCTAAAAAAACACAAAAAATAAATGTTGACACACTTTTCCTGACTCACATACATTTATGTATGTGGATGTAATATTGCTCTCTATTAAATGTTGAGGCGTCTGTTGTAGTTGTTGGTGGTTTATTTAGTTTATAATTTTCGTTGTTGTTGGTTATTTATTCCTTTGGTAGTAGCAAAGGAATATGTGAGAGAGTGTTTGTGTGGGAAAGTTTGAGACCATATGTGTGTATGTATTACACTAAATTAAATATCTACTTTTTTTAGTCCTTTTTGTTGTTGTGCTTAAAATGGCCTTTTTTTGTAGGTTGTGAGGTCAAATCTATAAGAATGACAAGAACGACAATGATTTTTTTTCTTTTTTTTTTTTTTAATCAACAAATGTTGAATGTACACATGAGAGAGTGTGTGTGCATGTATGTGACATCTACCAAATGTATGTGTGTGTATATTTAACCTCAATTTGAATTTAGATTAAACACAATATTTTTCCTACTTTCCTCTTGCTCTCACTTTATGTGGTGTAAGGAAATAGGAAGTGTTAAGGATTTTACCTAAAATTTTTGCAAAAACAAACAAAAAAATACGAAATGCGTGTAAACTAAGGGAGAGTCACATTTGTAAAGAAAACTTAAAACGCCCTTTACATTTTAATTTCATTTGGAATATTTAACCTAAATTTAACAATTGTATTTAAAATACTTATTACCAGGAGGGGGACTTTTGAACAAAAGTTACATGATACTTTACTTAAATGTTTATTTAGCAAGTAAATTAAAGTAAAATTGTAAAATTTTCAAATTCATAAGTAGCAATCCACATTTTTCAAGCTTTTAAGAAATTTTTTATAACAGAAACAGTTTACTTAACAAACGAATTTCGGTTTTTGGTTAAATTTTTAAAATATAATTTTTGTATATTTTATCGTAAATATTTCTTGATGTTGTGTTAATATGTGCGTTATGTTTTGTATGTGACTAAGAAGTTTATTCAATTAGCTAATTTTGGTTAATTATTATACAGACAATTTTTAAATTTTATCGTAAACTTTACAAGCAGATGTATGAAGTTTTTCTTAAAATTATTTATAACATTAAAAAGTTTATTTAATAATTTAATTTCGGTTTTTGTTAAATGTTTCAAATTCTTACCATATTCCTTAATTATTGTATGTAAAAAATTTATACATTTTATCGTAAATTTTTTTAGCAATTCTAGGAAATTTTTTATAAAACTTTTTATAACATTAAAAAGTTTATTCAATAAACTAATTTCGGTTTCTTTTGTTAAATTTTACAAAATTCTTATAATTGAATATAATATTGTAAAAAAGCCGAAATAAGTTTATGATAAACTTTTTGATAATTTTTTAAAAGAATTAAGTAAAATTATAAAATTTAAATCAAATTCTCACATATATTTGTCTATATAGCCTGACATTGCAACATAATTTATTATCAGTTGTTTATGCTCTGTTCAAATAGTTTGTCTTTATTTCAATGTAATTTTCAAAACTAAAAAAAAAAAAATTCTTTTTCCTGCCTTCAGTTTTATGTTTTAATTTATAAGTGAAATAACCTTTATAAACATATTTTATAAATTTATTATATTTTAGTTAAAAGCTAGCAGCTGTTGATACACATATTAACTTTAATAGTGAAATCATTAACATTTACTGTTAAAAGTGTATTTCCTTATTATTTTAAGGTTAACATTTTAGCCTTCAAACGGTTTTTAATTACTAGCTGAGTCGTCTATGACAGCCTTCAAATTGCTGTTAAATATAAAATATTAAACTATTATTAGCATAATAATGTTAAACTTAACATTTATAACGGCAAAAGGAAATGTAAATGTTAAATTAACATTTATTGAACATATTTTAGATTTTACAAATTCCAGCCTTCATTTTTGTAATAACATAGCAATTTGCTGTAAATTTACAACCTTGTTGAAAAGAAAAATAACAACCTTTGATTTGTTTTATTGAAATTATTTTGTTTTATTTATTTATTTTTTTTTTTCAATTCAATCGAAAAGCCTTCAATTTGTTAATTTTTTTTTTTTTTTTAATAGCAGAAATAATTTTCTTTGATTGGCTAATTTTAAATAAAAACATGGTGGTTTTTGTTAAGTTTTAAAATTTTTAGGATATTACAGGATATATAAGAGAATTTATTAAATTTGATAATAAATTTTTCAAGCATTTCTTTGAAATATTTGCTTTATCGTAAATTTATCTCTATTTTCTGTTACAATTATTAAGAAATTTTCATTGTCAGATGATAGCTTACTAAATAAACTAATTTCGAATTTTGTTCAAATATTTAAATTTTTACGATATTCTGGATTTTTTTTATATTTTCAATTACAGAGATTTTTGTGTTATCGTAAATTTATTTAGTATTTTTGCTATCATTTTTGAGTAACGTTTAATGTCATTTGATAGTTTATTAAATAAACTAATTTCGAATTTGGTTATTTCAAAAAAAAATTACGATATTCTTTTAAAGTTTTCATATATTTGCCAATTAATTAATTTTTTCTCTTATCGTTAATTTATTTTTGTTTTCTTGTACAATTATTTTGAAATATTTAATGTCATTTGATAGTTTGTTAAATTAAATAATTACGAATATTGTCATTTTATGAAAATTATACATGATTTTTTTGTCTTATCGTAAATTTTTTTATGATTTCTACTAAAATTAGTGAAAAAATATTAATGTCATTTGAAAGTCCACAAAATAAACAAATTTCGATTTTTGTTATTTTATTAAAAAGTTGTCTTAAATTTTCCATTTCATGCTTTTTTTGCTTTATCGTAAATTTTTTTGTTATTTCTGTTAAAATTACGGAAAAAATATTAATGTCATTTGAAAGTCCACTAAATAAACAAATTTCGAATTTTGTTAATTTATTAGATTTTCCATTTTATCCAATTTTTTGTTTTATCGTAAATTTATTTCCGATTTATGCTATAACTATTAAAACATGTTTAATGCGATATGAAAGCTTACAAAATAAACTAATTTCGGATTTTGTTATTTTATTAGATTTTTCATTTCATGAATTTTTGGCATTCTCGTAAATTTATTTCTGGTTTCTGCTATAACTATTAAGATATGTTTAATGCGATATGAAAGCTTACTAAATAAACTAATTTTGAATTTTGTTGTTTCATTAAAATTATTAATATTTATTTTTTTGCAAATATTGATGACCTTAATTTTTTATTAACTTGTTCACAATATTTGTTAATAATTTGTTATTAAATCAAAGTATTTTATCTTCATACATGTTTTACGTGCTCGTATGATTTCCTCATTTCCCATACCAATGTTAAATTTAACGTAGTAAAAATAATCTGCATATAAAATTTGTTTCCATATACAATAATTATTTACGTTATCAAGGGTTTAATAAATTTATCTTTCACTGATAACGCACGCTCAAGTACTTGACTTTTAATTGTATTTCATTTCATTTAATTTCACAAAAGAACACATCAGTACCTACAACTAATTATGATTCATCATTATTAAGCTTAAAACCTCGAAATTCTTTCTACTATTTAAAAATAAAAATAACCACATTATATTCTTCATTTTTTTTTTTTTGTTCATACTCTTGGGCAAAGAAGATATGAAAGTACTGAAAACCACAAATATAATATTCATATTGCTGATATCAGCAAAATAAGGGACAATCAGAGAAAAGCATACACAAGATTTTACTTAATAGAGTCTAGCACATGGCCATGGCAAAAATGAATTATTTTATTAAAATTATTGAAAAAGAAATATGTATGTACAATGAAATAAAATAAAGTAACCAAACTAGATTATGAGATCAAAATGTAAAACAATCATGTATGTTAAATTAAAATAATGACGTGATAAGCTTTAAATGTAATAATTTTACTTTACAAAGATGCTATTTACATTTTTATAAACTTAGCAGAAACAAAAATTTAAATAATTGTTTAAACAAATATATTAAGATTTTTATTATCGTTAATTTTGTGGGGATTTACTTGTAACCTGTAACTTTTATCGTAAATATTTCATTTGTATTTTCTAATATTTCTTTGAAACTCTTGAATGTTTAAAAAATTCCTTAAATAATGAGTAATATTTGTTAATATTTTCTTTAATTTTATCTCAATTATTCCCTACCAAAAATAAATCTATTTGTTTTGTATAACAAGTTTGAAATTTGTGCAAACGTTTACTGTTTTTCCTTATCGTAAATATTTTAAGCATGTATTAGCAGTTTTCTAAGAATTCCTCAATGCCATAAGAAAAATTGATAATTAAATTAATTTCAATTTTTGTTGACAAAATTTTAACCAAATGCTAAAATGATTTATTAATTTTTCTTTGTTTAAGAAATTCTAAAATTTGTAAACAACTTTATCGTAATTATTTTAATAATTTTTGTGATATTTTCCAACAATTTTTTGAACACATATGAGAGACTACAAGTAAAACTAATTTCGAATTTATTTTTTACATTAAAATGTTTCTTATATTTTCTATTAATAGAAATTTTTGTTTTATCGTAAATTTATTTATGGTTTCTGTTAAAATTAATAAGAAGTTTTTAATTGCATATAATAGCTTACTATATAAACTAATTTCGAATTTTGTTGTTTCATTAAAATTTTTAAGATATTTTTATTTTAAGTTGATTTTCTTAAATTTTCAATTAGTTGATTTTTTTTTTTGTTTGCGTATCGTAAATATTTTTGTGATTTCTGCTAAAATTATTTACAAACTTTTTGGGTTATACGATAGCTTACTAAATAAATTTATTTCGAATTTTGTTATTCTATTAAAATTTTTACGATATTTTTCAATATTTTGCTTAAATTTTCAAATAAATGATTTTTTGCGTTATCGTAATCTTTTTTCCGATCTTTGCAAAAATTATTGAAAAATGTTTAATATCATGAAATAGTTTATTAAATATACAAATTTCGAATTTTATTTATTCATATAAATTCTTTCAAATTTTTAATTAAATAAATGTTTGGACTTATCGTAAATTTATTTATAATTTCTGTTGTCATATGATTGCTTACGAATTTGGTGAAAATAATAAAATGTTAGCGGTATCCTTGAAAATGTTTCATTTATTTTTATCTACAAGAGATTATCGTAAATATATTTATGATTTCTGCTTTAACTATAGAGAAATGTTTAATGTCATTTGATAGTTTATTAAATAAACTAATTTCGAATTTCGTTATTCGATTACAATTTGTATGATATTCCTTAATATTTTTTATATTTGAAATTAAATGAATTTTTTGCGTTACGGTAAATTTTTTAGACTTTTAAGTCCAACAATATTGTTATTATCTTATGCTATGTAAAATATAATTTATTAAGCTAATTTCGAATTTTGTTGAATTCATTAAAATTACAGTTGTTTTTTATTTAATTAAATTTATTGTTAAAAAAAATTTATTTCACTTTCAACTTTATCGTAAATTTTTTAATAACTTATATTGTATTAATGGCAATTATGTTTCAGTGATATTAAAGCTTATAGATAAAACTAATTTCGAATTTGATTAAATGTTAAAAATTTTCCATAATTTTTCGAAATTATTTAAAAAATTAAATTTTTAAAATTTAAATATTTTTTTTTATAATTTATTAAATAAAATTTATTATATTTGTGGTAATATCTTTAAAGTAATGTCGAATTTTGATAGATTTACTAAAATTAGTATTTTAAAGATGTTTATCGTAAATTTTTTGGAATTAAAAATTTGTATATTTTTAAATATTCCTATGCTATTTAAAAGAGATTTCATTAGGCTAATTTCGAATTTTGTTAGATTTCTTAAAATCAGTTGTTTTATATTTTATTTATTGCAAAAATAATGTTATTTATAAAGAATTTAATTTTATCGTAAATATTTTAATAACTTTGGCTTTACTATAGTTAAATTGGTTTCAGTTATATTAAAGCTTATTCATTTAACTAATTTCGAATTTGTTTAAATGTTAAAAATTTTGCTTAATTTTTATAAAATATTTAAAAATTTAATTTTTTTATATTTAATGAAAAATTAAATTATTTTAATTTAAATATTTTTGTATAGTTTATTATATTGATTCTATTAAATTTATAGCAAAAAATAATTTCTTTTAAAAAAGCAAACTTTATCGTAAATATTTTGTTAACTTCTGCTGTTTTGTTTTGAAAATTTTTTCTCCCATTTTAAACTTTAAGTATTAAACTAATTTCGAATTTTGTTAAAAGTAAAAAATTTTCATTTAAATTTTATTTCTTTTGTAATGTAGAACCAAAAGTTTTTTTTTTAATTTTTTTGCTTTTAATATAACTTTTATTTGTTAAGGGTGGTTTTGTGAACAAAGCCTTTACTTTTTTTATTGTTTATTTGATAACTTTTTTTATAACTAATGATAATAATCAACTAAATAATTGACCCATTTTGTGAGTATGTTTTTTTATGCTTTATTATGTTTGTTTCCAAAAATTCTCATACCCAGAATTTTCTTTACATTTAGTTTATTTGTATGATATATGTATATATGATGTATGTGGTGTGCTGTGGTTGCTTGGTTCATATAGCAACAGATGAATGAGTTCATATACTAAATTATAACATAAATACAATTAGGAGTATGTATTTGATGACCTAAAAAAACGATTTCACAAATTACCCCTCAAAATCTAAGTGAAATGAGCTAAATTCAAATACAAGCTATTATTACAAATTGTATAGTTTACACGGAAGTATTTTTCAATAAAATTGAAAACACTAATATAAAACACAAAAAGCTTTGGCTGTCTATAAAATACAATAACGAACGCACTCATGAGATTATTATAGGAACTTGGTTGATGAATTTGCTCTTGAACACACACAATTTAAACACATTCATTCAAAAGCAGCTACAACAACAACAAAAAAGTAATTTTAGATCAAAAGGTTAATTAATTTCAAGTACTTACACATAAATATAAATCTCATGATTACTCACCAATACCACATATTTGTAAAAATTGTGTATCTGTGTAATAGGAAAAGTTTCCCTTAATATGCTTAACAAAACGTAAAAACAAAATAGCATTTATGTGATGAAATAAACGAATTTATGTTTTATTTTGACATAAAATCGACATCATCATTATCATCATTGTCGTCACAGTCGTCGCCGACGACGTCTTCATCAGCACCATCACTTATGTGTAAATGTACGAGTACGTACGTTATCCAATATTGAGGTCATTTATCAAGGAACTCTAGTAGTACGACTTCTTCTGTCTTTACTCGTACTCTTTTTATATAAAACATTTATGTCTGTTTGCCTGTCTGTATAAATATTTCATTTAAGTACGAGTATTTATTTCAATTTAATTTTTTTTATATGCAAACTGTATGTACATAAATTGCTTTTGTGGTTTATTTAATTTTACCAAGCAGTGTAATCAATGTACGCATAGTTTACCATAACACTGTTGTTGTAAATTTACTATACATTGTTAGTCCCTCCAGCCAAACAACTAAACAACCAACCAACCATGTATGTAAGTAAGTAAGTGTCTCTTTAAACACCAAGCAACAAACATTGACTCTTTATTTTATTTAAAACAAAAAAATCAAACAACCCAAAAACTTAAAATAATAAAAGAAAAAAAAAATCGAAAAACTGTTTGTATGAAGCTTTACACACGCACGTAGCGTCATCGCCACAACCGTTTGCTGTAGTTAGTCGTAGTCGTCGTAACAGAAAACACTCCACATACCGAAAAAAAAAAAATATTCATTACGACAGAAATTGTGAACTGAAATAAAAAGTAGACCATGACCTACAAAAATCCAATAACATCCAAAAATATTATTACAATAAATGGAAACACACGCACGCACAGCACAGCTCAAGCACAAGCACACACTCTCTCTATAAATAAATATTTCACTATATAACCCCAAACATACATACCCTACATACTTTGCTATACTTTACTTTACAACAATACAATACAATTGATTGTAATCAATTTTAATGTAACATACATACATACGATACATCTCTTGTTTGTTTCAAAACCATAAATCTAAAAATAAAAACTCTTTACAAACAAAAATTATATCTACGAGTATTAATTTTACCCAACATGAAACATAATTACATAATTTTGGTATTTAGTAAAAGAAAATCTACCACAACATGAAGTAATTAAATAGTTAATTAATCCTAAATATTATTTAGAACAAACTATAAAAGGCAGCAGCATATTTGAAGTCATTACTTAAATTCTAATATGTTTTTTGCTAAAAATCACATTTATCGTAAATATTTAAGACTTTTAAGTTTAAAATATTTTATATTTTCTTATGCTATCTAAAACACATTTTATTAAACTAATTTCGAATTTTAATAAATTTATGAAAATCGGAATTTTAGTATTTTTTAAAATATTTTATTTTTCATTTTCACAAAAATCAATATTTTCATTTTATCGTATATTTGTTAGTGTTTAAAGTCTTTAATGGTTTAAAATTACTTGTGCTGTCTGAAAGCTTGATTAATAAGCTAATTTCGAATTAAATTATATTTATTAAAAACAATATTTTAATACTTTTTTCAGTATTGTTTCCTTATGTTCACAAAAATCTATATTTTAAAAGACTTTTTAATTTTTCGTAAATTTTTTAGTCTTTTAAGCTCAAAATTTTTAAAATATTCTTATGCCATCTAAAAGCCACATTAATAAACTAATTTCAAATTTTAATAAATTGATACAAATCAATATTTTAGTACTTTGTTTCAGTATTGTTTCTTTATGTTCACAAAAATCAATATTTTAAAAGACTTTTAAATTTATCGTAAATTGTTTAGTCATTTAAGTTCTGAATTTTTAAAATATTCTTATGCCATCTAAAAGCCACATTAATAAACTAATTTCAAATTTTAATAAATTGATACAAATCAATATTTTAATATTCTTTTCAGTATTGTTTCCTTATGTTCACAAAAATATGCAAAACTTTTAATTTTATCGTAGACTTTTTAGATTTTAAAGTCTTAACTTTTTTACAACTTCGTATGTCATCTTAAAGCATTTTTATTAAACTAATTTCGGATTTGAATAAATTTATTAAAATCAGAATGTTAGTATTTTTTCAATATTTTTCCCAAAAAAATTTTATTTTAGAAGACTTTTCATTTTATCGTAGACTTTTTAATTTTAAAGTTTTTTATAAATTCTTATGACAACTAAATGACATTTGACTAAGCTAATTTCAAATTTAAATAATTTTGTTAAAATCAATTTTATTTATTTTAATTTTATCGTAAATTTTTTAGACTATTAAGTCTTTAATGCTCTATAAATTCTTATGCTATCTTAATGCCTCAATAGTAAACTAATTTCGAATTCAAATAAATTTATTAAAATCAGTACTTTAAAGGTTTTATTCCTTGTATTCACAAAAATGAATTTTTTTAGAAGACTTTCCATTAAAACCAAACTTTATCATAAATTTGTTAGAATTTTAACTCTTAATATTTTTTAAATATTCTTGTGCTATCTTAAAGCTACTTTATTAAACAAATTTCGTATTTACTTTTTTCATAATATTCCCTAAAATTGTTTAATTATATTTCAACTTTTGGTCTTATCGTAAATTTATTTTTGATTTTTACTTCAACTACCAAGAAATTTGTTATGTCATTTAACAGTTTACTAAATAAACTAATTTCGAATTATGGTTTTTCTATAAAATTTTTACGATATTTTTTTAAATTTCAATAAAATTAGTTTTTGTCTTATCGTAAATTTATTTTTGAGTTCTACTGCAATTTGCAAGAAATTTGTAATGTCTTAAGATAATTCATAATATTAACTAATTTCGAATTTTGTTATTGTATTAAAATGTTTACGATATTCCTGAAAATATTTCTTATAGTTTCCATTAAATTATTTCAGACTCTGCTAAAATTATTGTGAAGTGTTTAATAGCTACTAAATAAACTAATTTCGAATTATGGTTTTTCTATAAAACTGTTACTATATTTTTTTATATTTTCAATAAAATTTGTTTTTATATTATCGTAAATTTATTTTTGATTTCTACTGCAATTAGCAAGAAATTTGTAATGTCTTAAGGTAATTCATAATATTAACTAATTTTGAATTTTGTTATTGTATTAAAATGTTTACGATATTCCTGAAAATATTTCTTATAGTTTCAATTAAATTATTTTTTTTTTCAAATCCTGCTACTAAATAAACTAATTTCGAATTATTGTTTTTTCTATTAAACTCTTACGATATATTTTTTTAATTTTCAATAAAAATTTTTTTTTGTCTTATCGTAAATTTATTTTTGATTTCTACTTAAAATTAATGTAATACTTTCAATTAAATTATTTTTTAGCTTATCGTAAATTTATTTATGATTTCTGCTCCAATTATTATCAAATGTTTAATGGCATATAATAGTTTACTAAATAAACTAATTTCGAATTAAGTTTTTTTCAATAACATTTTTATTAATTTATTTTTTTATATTTTCAAAAAAAAATTTGATTTTATCTTATCGTAAATTTATTTTTAATTTCCGCTGCAATTAATAAGAAATTTGTTATGCCGTAAGATAGTTCATTAAATAAACTAATTTCGAATTTTGTTATTATATTAAAATGTTTACGATATTCTTCAAATAATATGATTCATATAAATATTTTCTAATAGTTTTTTTGTTTAATAAATTTTCTTTTAGTTTTGTTATTTGTTCTTATTTAATTTGGGTTTTTTTTATTGTGTTCTCTCTTGTATTTTATCAATCATTAAAGTTCTCTTCTGGTATTTAAATCTAAGATTCTCTGGCAAATGTGGTTAACATAAATTTAATTTGTTTGAGAACCAGGTATGGAGAAGTTGATACAATGGTAATTTGTTGATACTATTTCCGTTTAAAAAGAACTGACTAATTTAATACTCCCCACAAATCTTCAGTTTTTTAGTTTTACATCTTATTTTATTCCTGTTGGAGAACATTTTAAAACTGGTTTGAGCTTAGCATTTATTACAATTTCAATTCCTCTCTTTCTCTGTTACGGTCTCTTAAGTTGTTGGGCAATATCATTAATTCAATTTTGAAAACTTATTTAAACATTATGAAACACCTACACATTATTTATTTAAACGGTTTTTTTTACACTTTCTTTAGTTTGGGGAGAAAGGTGGTAATTTATCATGTTTAACCTTTTTATTTCTTCACTGGCTTGATTTGTTTGAAACAATTTTCAATTTACGTAATCTTATAATTATAACAAAAATGTTATAATTTCTCTCTTAAACATTAGAGGGAATATGTTTGTAAATATAACGAAAAAAAAAAAAACTTTCATTTGTTAAAAAATGATTGCAACACCAAATGGTTTTTTATTTTTTCGTTTTATTGTTATTATAAGGTAGATTTCATTTAGGTTTTTAGCGTAAGATTATGTAAATTTTTAGTTATTTACAAAAACTCTTAAAAATATAATCATATTTGTAGTAGAGTGTTAACAAAATGTGATTACTTTGAAGTTTGAATGTTTATTTAAATGATGATGATGATGTTTGAATTTTGCGGTTGGTCGCTTTAAAGGGAAATTGAGGACAAACTACATTATTGTGTTAGCTGACATGTCATTTCCGTAATAAAATTTGTTGTTATAGTTGTGTTTTTTTTAAATTAACAAACAATTTATAAAAAAAAAAACTTTCAAAAAATCAATGATCTTTGTTAATTTTTTTAAACAAAAAACAAAGAAAAAGAAAATTATTTGGAAAAAAAGTGAAATTTTTTATAACAAAATTTTCCCCTCATTTCACTATGTGAGTGTGATGATGATGATCAATTTCATTAAAACTGCAAAAAAGTAAACAACAATGATCATTTTCTTCAAACTTGCTGTTCAAACTGACTGCTAGATAGTAGATGATGATGATGATCATGATGATCAGCATACAATTTCCATGCATTTTAACTTGAATATGGTTGAATTAGTTAATGAATAAAATGAAATGACTGAATGAATGAATGAATGTATGAATAAATGAATTGTTGTTTTGTGTGTTTAAATGATTTTTCGGTGATGCACTTTTACTCTACTAAAATTGCTGCTTATATTGGCAATAATAAAATTAAATTTATATAAAAACAAATACGATCACTTTTTACTTCTCTCTCGTTGTGTTTTTTTTTTTTTTGGGAAAGTTTAAAAAGAAAGTTTGTTTTAAATAATTCCTACATTCACTTAAACTAAAAGGCTTTTGTCTTTATTTTTTAATAATGATGGATGATGGTTGCTTTGTATTTGCTTTTTATTCCAAAAAAAAAGGTGGGTGGGTGTTGAGGTACCTCAACAAAACAGCAAGAAAACGAGAAAACTTCATAATGTGTGTATTATGATTTAAACTCAAAAGGGTTAAAGGTGTTAAACCAACAGTTGTATGAGTAATGATTCACACACAACACAGAAGAAAAAAAAACATTTGAAAGTTAAACTTAAAGTCAAGTAAAAATCACTGAAGTTTACTTCCGCTTAAACTGTGGTTTGTAATTACAGCAAAAAAAAAACCCCAACATACAAAAAATCATGAATGAATAAAACAAGTAAAAGGGTGTGAATGAAGAACACACACAGAAAAAGCAAATGACAGTGAAAGGAAATCCTTTTAAAACCACAAAAAGGGATATAATTACAGTCACAAATGAAGCACAGCCGCAAACTCAAAAAAAAAAAAATATAATGACTTAAAGTGAACTTTTAAAGAATATAAGCTACAAGAATTAAATTAATATTATTGGCTATTTTTTTTTCGAACTTTTATGATTGAGTTCATTAAACTTTTTTATAAATAACTCATTTCCCACAAATATTCAAACTATTACCAACAATTGTTTTATAAATTTTGTATTATGTATTTTAAAAAACTTTATCGTAAATAATATACATATTTACAATAATTTGTATGTAATGTTTGCTATATTTTATAAAATCTTGAAATTTTATTTAATTTCAGTTTTTGTTAGATTTTCAAAAACTCTTAATTAAAAATTTATCGTAAATTTTTACAACACTTAGCATAATTTTCAAATAAATTTTGTTATATAAAATAATAGCTTTGAATTTTCTTTAATTTCAATTTTGATTAAATTTTCAAAAACTCTTAATTAAAAACTTATCGTAAATTTTAAAAATATTTACCATCATGTTTAATTAAACATTTTTATAACAATTGAAAGCTTGGAATTTTCTTTAATTTCAATTTTTGTTAAAGTTTCAAAAACTCTTAATTAAAAATTTATCGTAAATTTTTAAAATACTTAGCATAATTTGTCATTAATTTTTGTTATATAAAATAAAAGCTTTGAATTTTCTTTAATTTCAGTTTTGAGTAAATTTTCGAAAACTTATATTTACAAATTTATCGTAAATTTTAGAAATATTTAGCATCATGTTTAATTAAAAATTTTTATAACAAATGAAAGTTTGGAATTTTCGTTAATTTCAGTTTTTCTTAGCTTTTAAAAATCTCTTAATTAAAAAGTTATCGTAAAAAGTTATCAACATAATTTTTAATTAAAACTTTATGTGGCTACGTAAAGCCTAGAATTTTATTGAATTTCGGTTTTTATTAAATTTATGCTAAATTCATAAAATAGGAATTTAAAAATTTATCGTAAATCTCAAAAATATTTAGCATAATTCTAAATTAAAATTTTTTATACTAAATGAAAGCTGAGAATTTTATTTAATTTCAATTTATGTTAAATTTTCGAAAACTTAAATATAAAATTTATCGTAAATTTTTGAAATACTTAGCATTTGTTTTAATTAATATTTTTATAGCAAATGAAAGCTTGGAATTTTCTGTAATTTCAATTTATGTTAAATTTTCAAAAACTCTTAACTAAAAATTTATCGTAATTTTTTTAAGTGCTCAACATAATTTTTAATTAAAACTTTATATATCAATGTAAAGCCTAGAATTTTATTTAATTTAGGTTTTTATTAAATTTGTGCTAAATTCATAAAACAAGTATATTAAAATTTATCTTAAATCACAAAATTATTTAGCATAATTCTAAATTAAAATTTTTTATATTAAATGAAAGCTGGCAATTTTTTTTTAATTTCAATTTATGTTAAATTTTCAAAAACTTAAATATAAAATTTATCGTTAATTTTTAAAATACATTAGTTTTAATTAATATTTTTTGTAACAAATGAAAGCTTGGAATTTTCTTTAATTTCAGTTTTCGTTAGATTTTAAAAACTCTTTTTGAAAAATTTATCGTAATTTTTTAAATGGCTCAACATATTGTTTAATTAAAACTTTATATAGCTATGTAAAGCCTAGAATTTTATTTAATTTCGGGTTTTATTCAATTTATGCTAAATTCATTAAACAAGCATTTAAAAATTTATCGTAAATCACAAAAATATTTAGCTCTATTCTAAATTAAAATTTTTTATATTAAATGAAAGCTGGCAATTTTATTTAATTTCAATATATGTTAAATTTTCAAAAACTTAAATATAAAATTTATCGTAAATTTTTGAAATACTTAGCATTAGTTTTAATTAATATTTTTTATAACAAATGAAAGCTTTAAATTTTATTTAATTTCAGTTTTTATTAAATTTTTGCTAAATTCATAAAACAAATATTTGAAAATTTATCGTAAATTTTATTAATTAGTATAACATAGAAAAGTTTAATCAAAAAAAAATTATTTGTGTTTAAAAAAAATATTTAAGATTTTTGCATTCTAAACATCTCTTAAGCTGTAAAAATTTATAAACAAATTACAACTCTGTTAGATCTATTTCTTGTCTCTGACTGGCTCTTAATAAATGAGATCTTTTTAATACATACATACATACTTACTTAAGTTTATTTACATACTGCACTTTTGGCTATGTATTTTTTATTATTGTTTTTTTTTTAGTATTTAGATTTCACATGCGTTTTTTGTTGTTGTTGCTGCTGTCTTTTCATTATTGCTGGTTGTTAGGCTTTCTCGCTACTTTCTAAACAAAACAACCAATTTGAACAGCAGCAACAACAAAAACAAACCTCATTCCCTCAAAACAGTCAAAGAAAAAGCTCAATGGTGAAAAGAGAGTGTAATGTGTAAAGTAGTAGATGAATGGAATGGAATGAAGTGTAGAAAATAAACAAACACGACAGAAAACAACAACTACAACAAACCACATGAAATGTGTAACCTCACATTTATTTTTATTTTTTATTTATTTTTTTTAGTTTTTTCACTTTGTCTTCTCGTTGTATGGACAAACGACACTTAAGATTAACACAGATCGATATTAATAAAGTGAAATGTGAGTGTATGTTTTCGATATTGAAGAAAAAAAAGAAATTTCTTTTTTTTTATTTATTTCGGGGTTAATAATTAAGAAAAGTGATTAAATTAAATTGATAAAAGAGGTTGTTGGTTGATCTACAGTAAAAAAACGATGTCAATATCTTCAAAGATTTTGGTGAAGTATTTTTTTACGTTAAATTAATTGGATTTTTTTGTTGTTTAACTATATTTGAAAGCTATTTACATTGGGATATAAAACAAAATGTTTAAATCTCATTAAATGTAAATGTTTTAAAATTCTTAAAGCACTTTTTAAATAATGTTATTTATACCAATGAAAGCCATGATTTTTATTTAATTATGGTTGTTTGGTTTTTAATTGACAAATTGTGAATTTTAAAAACTAATGTCAATGTTTAAAATATTTGAAATAAAATGTTGTTACATTTTTATTTTTTAAATAAAGCTTGAATAAATTATAAAATTTCGGTTTTTATTAAATTTTATAAAATTTATTTATAAAATATAAGAGCCCAAATTTTAATAAAATTTTAGTTTTTATTTAATTTATTAAAAAATTACTTTAAAAATTTATCGTAAATTTTTAAAATTCTTATAATAGAAATTTATAATGTGTTTGTCTATTATATGACAGCCTAACCAATACTAAAATTTCGGTTTTTTTTAATTTTCAAAATTTTAAATTAGAAAAAGTTGTAAACTTTTAAAAATTTATCGTAAATATTTAAAATACTTACACATCTTATTTAATAAATTTGTGTACAAAATATGAAAGCCTGGTTATTTAATTAATTTCAATATTTATTAAATTTATTAAATTATGACTTCAAAAAATTATCGTAAATTTTTAAAATTCATATAATAAAATTTTTTAATATTTTTGTTAATTTTAGAAAAGCCTATTAAATTAAATAATTTCGGTTTTTGGTTAATTCTTTAAAAGTTTGTACTTGTAAAAGTTATAAAGTTTTTAAAAATTTTCGTAAATATTTCAAATACTTATAAATCGAATCTAATAAATGTGTTTATAAAATATGTTAGTCGCGATTTATATTTAATTTTGAATTTTATTTAATTTGTCAAATAATGACATTAAAAATGATCGTAAATTTTTAAAATTCGCATAAAAAGAAATTTTAATATTTTTTTTTTTATTTTATGAAAGCCTAATTAAATAAATAATTTCTGTTTTGGTTTAATTCTTTAAAAGTTTACATTTGGAAAAGTTATAAAGTTTTTAAAACTTATCGTAAATATTTTAAATACTTACACATCGAATCTACCAAATGTGTTTATAAAATATGTTAGTCGTGATTTATATTTAATTTTGAATTTTATTTAATTTGCCGAATTATGACTTTAAAAAATTATCGTAAATTTTTAAAATTTGTATAATAAAAATTTAAATATTTTTTTTATTTTATGAAAATCTAATATAAATAATGTCGGTTTTTGTTTAATTCTTTAAAAGTTTACGTTTGGAAAAGTTATAAAGTTTTTAAAAATTATCGTAAATATTTCAAATACTTACACATCGAATGTAACAAATGTGTTTACAAAATATGTTAGTCGTATTTTATATTTAACTTTGAATTTTATTTAATTTGCTAAATTATGACATTAAAAATTATCGTAAAATTTGTTAATTCTAAAAATTTTGATTTTTATTTAACCATGACTTTTAAAATATTTTAGATAAAATTTAGTTTTTCATGTTACTGTTAAAAAATATAATTACAATTTTTGTTAACTAAACTGTTAGAATTTATACAATTTCTAATAAGAATATTTACTTCTTCAACATGTTGCTACACTATATTTTCTTGGGATTTTCCTTTATATGTAGTCTAGCAACATTCCTTTTTTTTATTTGTCTCGCATACATTTAATACAAAACAAACTTTCTCAACTGAAAACAAATTTCTCTGCAAACATTACAATAACAATAATATTTTCCCAAAAACATTTTCTTACAACTTTTACCTTATACTTTACTCGTACTCGTACTCACTCTTACTGTACCCGTTTGTTAGTTTGTCAAACAACGATGAAAGCTTTAAATAAGAAAAAGAAAACTTCAGTGTATAGTAGTGGGTGTTTATAAACAGCAACAACAACAAAACTATACCGGAAGTAAAATAAGATTGTGTGAAGAAGAAAAAAAAAAAATAAATAAATTTTCACATGTCAAATCATGATCATTCATCCTGGCACCAAATAAACCAAACGTAACGCCAACCAAACCAACCAAGCAGCAAAAGCAATAAAAGATTATAAATAAAGCAAAAAAAGAAATAATGTTTTTATCATATTTGTTGGTAAAATCATGGCAAATGGTCTGCTAACTGCACTGCCTCTGCATTTTATGTAGTTGTGTTTAAATTTCTCTTGTTTTTATGTGTTGTATCAGGGATGGAAAATAAAATTTTTGTTGAAATAATACTTTTTTCACCACTGAAGTACTGAAATACATTTTTTATATTATTTCCATTGGAAAACTGTGTTATGCATAGAATTTTGTATTAAAAAAACTAATATTTATATAGAAAAAGCGTTATGCACAAAATGTTTTTTGGAAAAAGGCTTATACGGATATGTTTCTTTAGAAGGAACTGTTATACACAAATGTTTCCATAAAGAAAACTGTTATTTTTATTTTTTATTGAATTATAAAATTTCGGTTTTTATCAAATACAAAAAAATTTTACATTTGAAAAAGTTATAAAATTTTTTAAACTTATCGTAAATATTTAAAATAATTACACATTTAATTTAATAAATTTGTGAATAAAATATGAAAGCCTGTATATATAATTAATTTCAATTTTTATTTAATTAGATAAAACCTAAATTTTAAAATTGATCGTAAATCTTTAAAATATTTAAAATAAATTTTTTTCATATTTTTATTTTTCATATAAAAGCTTGATAAATTATAAAATTTCGGTATTTATCAAATCCTATAAAAATTTGTCATTTGGAAAAGTTATCGAATTTTTTAAGTTTATCGTAAATATTTGAAATGCTTACACATTTAATTTAATAAATTTTTTAATCAAATAATAAAGCCTGTATATTTAATTAATTTCAATTTTTATTTAATTTGATAAAAAATGAATTTTAAAATTGATCGTAAATTTTTAAAATATTTTAAATAAAGTTTTTTAATGTTTTTATTTTTCATATAAAAGCTTGATATATTATAAAATTTCGGTTTTTATTAAATCTTATAAAAACTTGTCATTTGGAAAGGTTTTAGAATTTTTTAAACTTATCGTAAATATTTAAAATACTTACACATTTAATTTAATAAATTTGTGTACAAAATATTAAAGCCAGTATATATACTTAATTTCAATTTTTATTTAATTACATAAAACGTAAATTTTAAATTTATCGTAATTTTTTTTAAATATTTCAAATAAATTTTTTTAATATTTTTATTTCTCATTAAATCCTATACCTGAACCAGTAAATTTGAATTTTACATAATAACAGAAAATTGTACATAAAATGTATCAAAAAAATTTACGAACCTGTCTACATTTCCATGCCTGATATAAACGAATAATTTTTGTAGTTGTTATTCAGCTACTTTTACTCTTGTATAAGTTTTCACGTGTGTAAGAGTTTGTTTATGTTTTGTTTTTATTGAAATTTAAATACAACAATAATAATAATAACAACAACACAATAATGTTTATGTCATTTATTTAATAGAGTATGATTTTTTGTTTGTATTCGCTGTGCTCTCTTGCAAAAAAAAAAAAAAAAAAAACCAAGAAATTTTCAATTTAATTTCCATTTTTTACAATTTCTTTGATGTGGATTTAGTTGAGTGAAAATCGCTTTTTTTATATCGTTTTTCTTTAAACATACATTTGTTTTTTGCAGTTAATGCTTTCTTTTTTCAATATTTTCCCATTTATTTTCCTCTGCTTGTATTAACAACAATATGATGAGTGAAAATTATTTAGTTTTTATATGCAGACTTTTGAATTTGTAAAAAAAAAAAATATTTTCTTTCCTTTTACTCCTGTTTGCAAACAAACAAAATTTTCACCTTTTCATGGCAAATTGAAAAATGTACAATACATGAAAAATTGTTGCTGGTTTAACACTGCATCAATGAAAGTTTATACACTTTAAAATGAATTTATTTTAACAAAAAAAAAAAAAAAAACTTTCGAATTAATTTATTATGTAACTCTAACCATAAAAGACTTTTGTTTCTTTTATAAAATTGTTATTGTTATGGATGGATGGATTGTTGGTGTTAACATTAATTTTTTTACGATTGTTGTTGTTGTTGGTGGTAGTGATCATGTTCACAATGATGATGATGACGTCTATGATGATGATTGTTTTTGTAAATGATCATCATGTTAATTATTATCCATTTTTTATTGTCATGATCACCACCAAAAGTTTGGTGATATTTTCAGATGAAAATATTTATAGTTTTCACTTTTTTTCACTCTTCATTTTGAAATTTTGCGTAATAATTGAAACTATTTTTTATTTAAGTTTTTTTTTATGTCTAAATTTTGTGAAAGTATAGACATTTATTTAAAATACTCATGTGTATACATTTGCAAAAGAAAACTCATCATTTATATAAAACAATTTGACAAATTGTTATTTTCTATAAAAAAAATTAAATGAAAATAAGTGGCAAATTGTTTAAAATCATTTTAAATAATATAAATAACATTTTTAAATAACTGCATTTAAAAAAATTACAGATTTTTTTTTAAATATCTCTTAAATTTTTTGAATTGAGTTTTTAAATAAATTTTAACATTTATCGTAAATATTAAAAATATTTATATTATAAATATAAAATATTTTTATTTACTGAGCAAAACTCTAATAAATAATATAATTTCGGTTTTTGTTAAATTTAACAAATTCTTATATTTGAACAAGTTATATAATTTTTAATAATTATCGTAAATATTTCGAACACTTACAATAATTATTAAATTAATTGTTGTATACCATATGCAAGGCTTTAATTTTAATTAATTTCGGTTTTAGTTTAATGCAATAAGTTTTAACTTTTCAAATTTATCGTAAATTTTTTAAATATTTATATAAAAAATTTATGATTGTATTGTTTATTGTGTAAAAGTGTAATAAATAATACAATTTCGGTTTTTGTTAAATACAATAAATTCTTAAATTTTAAAAAGTTACATAATGTTTAATATTTATCGTAAATATTTTAAACACTTACAGTAATTATTAAATTAAAAAGAGTATACTATATGAAAGCCTGAAACATTGTCTAATTTTGATTTTTGCTAAATTTATTTAATCATGACTTTTAAAATTTATCGTAAATTTTTAAAATATTTATGTAAAAAAATTTATGATTTTAATTGTTTATTGCAAAAGATTAATAAATAATATAATTTCGGTTTTTGTTAAATCTAAAAAATACTTTTAATAATTCTCCGAAATATTTCAAATACTTTCAGTATCATGTGAAAGCTCTGTAATTTTAGCGAAGTTCTTCAATATTTGGTGGAAATGCTCTTGCAAATGCAAAATTTTGTAGCTTTTGAAATTCAACAACAAGATACATAGAATTGCAATGTCACAACATTGTTGTGTTTTAAATTAGTTTTTGTCCAATATTTTACATTCATCACTCTCTCCCTCTCTCTCCATCAATATGGCGAAAATGAAAAACAATTCTATGTTAAGATGTTGCCATATTTTAGTTGTTTTTCAGCTGTGCAGCAATATTTCAAAGTTTATAAAGAAAAATGAGTAGTTCACAATCAAAATTTCACATGAATTTTTAAATTTCTCAAAATGTTTTTAAATTTTTCATCTATTAATACCTATTTGCTTTGGATTAAAAAACAATTTTTTAAACTTTGACTTATATCTTTTACTTTTTAGGAAATTTATCAATAATTTTGTCAAAAACATGAATTTTTACATTTCTCAAATGTTTTTTTTTAATTTGGATTAAAAAATATTTTTTTTTAAACTTTACCTTACATCAAGATTTTTAATTTTTTTTTTACTTTTATCAAATTATAAAATTTATCAATAAATTAATCTTAATATAATCTTATTATATATATTTATCTCTATAAATAGCTCTCCAGCTGCTTGTATTTTATAAAAATGTGTTTTCTTTTATAAAAACAATATTTGTCTTCCTCATTTTATTTAACTCATTGTAAATGTTTTAGAGATACGTGCCATTCTCTTCAACAATTTTATTAACAAAAGTGTGTTAACAAATTCTTTGGAAAATCTGTTGAAACTGGTCACACTTTAAAAAAGATTTTTGATTTCTGGTTGATCTTTTCTTTCTTTTATTAGCCCTTTACTTCCCTGCTCTGCTGACACTTTTGACTTTTGGTCTTTGTTTTCATTTGATAAACACCTTTCCATTTTGTCACGTCTTTTTTTTTCTGAGTTTTCTCTGGTATGTAATTGTCTGTATGTACTCGCATACGTGTGTGTGTGTGTCAGTGTAGGCGCTTTCTTTATTTTAATTGTAGAGTTTAAAGAACATCTTTAGAAGGTTATAACCCCAATGTTTTTCGTCTGCTTTTATATTGTATGTAGACATTATAATGAAATGTTCTTTTTATATATTTTGTTATTGTTCAATAAATTCGTTAAGCTTATGGCCTTTCTTTTGTTGCTGTGTATGTTGTTATTTTTTTGTAAAGGAAAATCCGTTACTATTTTTCTCATTGTTTTTTGGCGCTCTCTGAGTCATGTTAAAAATCACAGGACAAACAATCATTTTGTAAACATTGCATTAACCGGGTGATTCATTGATGAATAAATATTAAATTTGAAGAGGATTTTTAGAAATTTAACTAGTTTTAACAAAATTTTGATTAAAGGACTAAACAAATTGAAGCTAATAAAACCACTAAAGTGTTTAAAAATTATTTGTTTACTTTTTCATGAGTTTCATGATAATTTTTAATAGATTTGTTAAAACTAAATAATTATTGAAATTTTAAAATTTAATTTAATAATATATAACTTTATAACAAAAATTCGAAATTTTATTTTTAAACTTTGTGTAGCTATATTTATCTATATTTGTTAAAAATTCTATATTAATTTCATTCAATGTTATTTATAAAAAAAAAAAGTTCAATGAAATTGCCTTATTCTTTTCCTTATATATTTATGTTTCCATTTAGCAAGATTTTTTGTTTTAACCTTTGTTGTTATTTTCAAATGTGTTTGTTTAAATCAGTTTTTTTCAAAAAACCACACAATTTTTATTTCAATACCTTTATTTACCTTTTAAATTTACAACTGGTTTCGAAAAAACATTTAACAAAATCATACAGTTTGTTCACCTTGATGACAATACACATAACAACAGCAAAAAAAAAAATCGTAAAACACCTTTAGAATCTCCACCACCCTTGAGTCAATATACTCATCATCATCTGAGCAGCATTGTCAGCATTACAGTGAGCATATTTTATAATGGAATTTTATTTGTTGAAACAAAACAATCGCCTACATTTGCTCAAACGGATGTGTTAGTGTATAAAACAAAAAGGTCCTTTTTGTTTGTTTTAATGTGTGTTTGTGTGTGTGTGTGTGTAACACCTTGAAAATGTTTAGATTTTTTATATATTGTTAAAACTACCTTGATGGTCATACGACTACAACAATCTGCAATGTTTCTAGCTGCTATGACATATTTGGTTTTGAGCAGATTTTTCTATACTTTAATCTAGCGCTAAGTTTTAACAAAAGAAGTAGCAGAAATCTTCGTTACATCTGTCTTTACAAATGAGCAAGGAGTTTGAGTGATTTTCTAAGGATATAGTGGCTGCTGCAAACAAATCTTTTGATTCTATTGTTTGGGCTTTATAATCCTTGAAATGATCTTTTACCAAATTTAAAACTGTTGCTATATTTTCATTTTGCTGTAATTTAAAAACACAATTTCAATTTAGTTTAATAAAGTCCAGCAATCATTAAAGACGTGCAGCAGTAGCAGATATTTAAGAAAATTAAAAAAATAAATAATTCCTATAGGAATCACTCTGTGTTGTTTTGTTTACATTTAAAACCAAAGTGCTCTTATTAAAAACAAACCGTTATTTTTTGTTCTCTGTCTCTCTCACACGGGTTTATAAGAAAACAACAATAATTTAATAACTGTATTATGTTCATTATTTTTAACTAAAAAAGTTTTGTAAAGAAAAATTACTTTAAAGTTCATTAACTCGTTTTATGTAACGTGTGTGTCTAGTTTTAATTTGTTTAAATTGTTTTTTTGTTAAATATTTTATTTGTTTTTTATGTGTTAAATTATTATTTTTATTTTTTTGTTAAAATTTTCTTTGCATTTTGTAAAATTATATGCAATTGTATTATTTATTGTGGACATTGTCTTTGGAATATTTTATCAAACTGGATAATAATTCGTTATTGTTGAAATTATTAAATTTAATGTCTTCGCCACCGTCACCATACTCTTCGCCATCCTCCTCCTCATCCTCTTCCGAATATTCACCCAGCACATCTAGTCCAGAGTCGAACTCATCATCGTATTTAAATTTAATTAAAGTAGAATTTGATCGTAATATTATGGATTTAGTTTACCAGCCAAGGTGAGAATTAAAATTAAACAAAAATATTCCGAAGAGTTTGGAATTATATAAATGAAACAAAATTATTCTTTGTAAAGTGAAAAACTCCATCTTCTTCCATTTTTGTGTATTATTGCAAGATTTTGATGTATAATTTTGTTTTTACCAATTTTTAATAAAAATTATGATTTTTAAAACAAAATTAATCTTTAAAAAGTGAAAAATTCCATCTGCTTCTATATTTGGCAATTTTTGCAAGATTTTCATTAAATAAATTTAAAAAAATTATTGTTTTTTTATTTTTACTAATTTTTTAAAAAAAGGTAATATAGATGAATGTATTTAAGACAAAATTAAATTGCGAATTAGTGAAAAACTCCATCAGCTTCTACATTTGGGTATTTTACAAAGATTTATTATTATTTTTTATTAATTTTGTGTCTGCAACATGTTTATAAACATTTGGAATTCATAAATGTAGAAATGATTTTAATCTATCTGTTTTTTTTTAGTTGATTTTTGTTTAAAACTATGAGAATAATTACTTTTGTTTTATTTTTATTAAATTTATTTTCAAATGTTTCTTATATTAAGCATTTTAATGTTTGCAACATGTATCTATACATCATGTCACATAAATGTAGCTAAAAATTCAGTCGATCTCTGCAACATGTTTCTAAACATCATGACACATATATTTAGCTAAAATTTCAGTCCATCCCAATATTTTTTTCGATTTATTTATGTCTGCAACATGTTTCTAAACATTATGACACATAAATGTTGCTGAAATTTCAGTCCATCCCAATATTTATTCATATTTTTAGGTAAAACTGTAAGACAAATGATTTGTTTTTAAATTGTAGCCAATTTATGCGGAAATTTTATTAATTTTGTGTATTTTATTGAAGAAATTTATATGTTACTTATTGATTTTCTCTTTTCCCTTAATCTAAAGCATTTTCTTATTAAATTTGTTTATAAACCTTTCCAAATTTAATAAATTTTACTAATTTGTTCTTTATTTTAATTCTATTTATAGATTGCCGGTGAATGAATGTCAGGCAAGTCAAACTGCTAGAGTGACATCTAACCTTAACGCATCCAGTAGTACAATGGCGGTTAGTCGCGTACCTTCACCGCCTTTACCGGAAGTAAATACACCAGTTGCTGAGAACTGGTGTTACACACAGGTAGGTTTTTCTTTTGCAAATACTCTCTCAAAAAAAACTATAATGTTTCTCTTTTAACAATTGTAATATAAAACCGCTTAAGGATTAAGCATCCTTAATCCCTAATCTCAGCTCAAATTTCATTACTTTAAAAGATTTCTTTTATATTTTTAAAGATTCTTTCTTTTAAGACTTACTGCTTTAAACATTTCTTTTGCTTATCTCTGATTTTGTTTCTTTTTTTGTTTGATTACAGGTGAAAGTGGTTAAATTTAGTTATATGTGGACCATAAATAATTTTAGTTTTTGTCGTGAGGAGATGGGCGAAGTTTTAAAATCCTCCACATTCTCTGCCGGTGCTAATGACAAATTAAAATGGTAAGTTTTACATTTGAAAATTTGTCAAATATTTTTATTGATAAATGATTTTTTGTTTTGTATTTTCCAGGTGTTTACGTGTTAATCCAAAAGGTTTAGATGAAGAAAGTAAAGATTATTTATCCTTATATTTATTATTAGTTTCCTGCAATAAATCAGAAGTAAGAGCCAAATTTAAATTTTCCATATTAAATGCTAAAAGAGAAGAAACCAAAGCCATGGAATCACAGAGGTTAGTACAATTAAAACTGTTCAAAAAAATATATTAAAAGAATACAAATTAAGCTACATTTTGTTTAATATAATAAAAGCCTCGCAACATGTTGCCAAAGCATTTTAATCTTTTAAAATATAAAACAATTTTCAAATTATATGTTGTTTTATCAACAAATTTTACTCTTTAATTCCCAATTTGCTTAATAAATATTAAATGTCATATTAAGTTATATTACAATTGATTTAGCAACATGTTGCTTAAGAAATAATGTTAACAGACTTCTTTTTAAAGGCACGAACTTTAATATTTAAATGTTTACATAATTTGTAAAATTTTTTCCTTTAAAAGTAAGAAAAATTACTCCAAAATATAATAAACAACAAGATATTTGTTCACCTATAAGTTTTTTGTGGAAACAAAATGTTTCGCAACATGTTGCAAAAGCAACATAATTCAAATTTGCAAAAATCTTGTAAAAAAAACTTTTTATTAAATACGTGTCCAAAGTTCTATTCAAATTTGTTAAATATTAAACTCATTTCTATGGCAATTGATTTAGCAACATGTGGCATAATTGATTCTCAACATTTTTTACTAAATTACTATAACAAAAAAAACAACCATAATAACAAATTTCTTTTCCTTTTTTTTTCCCAAACAGAGCATACCGTTTTGTACAAGGCAAGGATTGGGGTTTCAAAAAGTTCATTAGACGAGATTTTCTATTGGATGAAGCCAACGGTCTACTGCCCGAGGACAAATTGACAATATTCTGCGAAGTTAGTGTTGTGGCCGATAGTGTTAATATTTCTGGTCAATCAAATATTGTACAATTTAAAGTGCCCGAATGTAAATTGAGCGAAGATTTGGGCAATCTCTTTGATAATGAGAAATTTAGTGATGTAACGTTAGCCGTAGGTGGCCGTGAATTCCAAGCACATAAAGCTATATTGGCAGGTAAGTTAAACTAACCTTATTAAAAATTAAACAAAACTTAATTAATAATTTTCCTTTTTCTTGTGCTTTTTATTAATTTAGCACGCAGCGATGTCTTTGCTGCCATGTTTGAGCATGAGATGGAAGAGCGTAAATTGAATCGTGTCGCCATAACGGATGTTGATCATGAAGTTTTAAAAGAAATGTTACGTTTTATTTATACTGGCAAAGCGCCAAATTTAGATAAAATGGCCGATGATCTCTTAGCAGCAGCTGATAAGGTAATTATTTTCCAGCTGGATTTTCTTGCATATTATTTTAATGAATTTACTAATATGGCATTTCCTTTTTCTTTTTTTTTTTTCTTATTTCCAGTACGCTTTGGAAAAGCTGAAAGTAATGTGTGAGGAAGCGCTGTGCGTTAATCTCTCCGTTGAAACAGCAGCTGAAACCTTAATATTAGCCGATCTCCATAGTGCGGATCAATTGAAAGCACAAACGATAGATTTTATAAATACGTAAGTATATTTAATTGTTTTAAAAGCAACACCATTATTTGAAATATTGTGGTTTTTATATTTAGAGATGTTTAGTAACATGTTTATAATGTTGTTTTATTGGCCTTCGTACATGAAATTTAAGTTATTTTAGTTGGTTTTGTAAAGAAATTGAAATTATTTTAATTACTTTGAAAATTTTAAAGTGTCTACTAGTGATAGATGTGTTTAAATAATAGGCATATTTTGTATTTATTTAAAAGCTTGTTTAAATTAAATATTGCTAAAATAAATGGAAAATTGTGTGTTAAATGTTTTTCAAGTTTAAATTATTTAAAATAATTGGCTGTGTTCATTTTGATGTTAAGACTTTTTCGTGTACCAAAACAAACATGTTGCTAAACATTTTTATGTTTTAAACATGTATCAGACATCTAATGTATTGAATTCATGTGCCCAATTCAAGATTTTTGTTTTTTCGCACAAAAATAGCTAATATCAGCAATATATCATATAACTCAACATGTTGCTAAACATGTTTGTGTTTTAAAAATGTATCAGTAATTTTATTAATTTTATTAGAGATTTTTGCTTTAGTTTTTGCCAAGAAATGTTTCAATATGTTGCTATTAGGTTTTCAACAAATGTATACACTCTTATATTAGGAATATACTTTGAATTCTTCTTTTTTAAAACTCTTGGTTAAAATTTAGACTTATGTTTCAAATGTTGGGCAACATAATGTTTTAAAGCATTTACGAACTAACTTGTTTAATAAACTTAAAATATTTTGTTTTAGTTAAATTTTTTTTTTCTCAACATGTTGCTGAAGAGTAACTTGGCACAAAATTTCAACATCTAAATTAATATTGAAGTTTAAATTTGTGTACATAAAGCTATATTTGTGTAATTTTAAATAAAACTCTAGGAGAAGAAGTTTAAAGTTTACTTAAAACTGTAGACCAACATGTTGCTAATAAGTCTCTGGTTATTCAAATACATAAAAGGCATTAAATATTCAATTTCGTTTAAAATTATCACTTTAATAGTGAGTGTTTTTTAAACTGTAAACAAAATAGCTTTAATTTGTTATTCAAAATGTTTCTCAACATGTTGCTAAATAGTCTTTAATATTAAAATCAATCAAAGATGTTTTCTTGATATCAAATTCATGATATTAAGTCCCGGTCCACACTGTGAAACATTTGCTGCAAAACATTTTTAAATTTTCTTTTGAAACTGCATTCGTGTCCTCACAGTGAAGTTTTTGCTTTTCAGCATTTGACATTTCTGTACAGAATTAATATGAACGAATAAATGTGGATGACATAGTCAACAAAAACTTCATGTACATGAAACAGAGTACCATTTTCCATTCATCTTTGCCCTTTCATCGACAAACTCAAATGTTTTGCAGCAAATGTTTCACAGTATGGATGGGGACTAATATAATAGTATAAAACATTTTATTAAATAATATGGATACATTTTATAGAATCTAATAAAAATTTTATCATTTCTAGTCATAAAAGTTTAATTTGGGATAAAAACGATATTTTTAACGTTTTGTGCTAGAAATTCTTTTAATAAACAATTCATTTAGAAATACTAAATATATATTTTAGTAGGAATAATAACATTAAGAAGCAACAGCTTTATTGACTGTTTTAATAAAATTTTTTAATGAAAATGTTTAACAACATGTGGCTAACAAGTCTTTTAATGTCAAATGCATACAATTTAAGGCTTTTTAAACTTTCTAAACAATAATATTAACAATTTGGGATAAAAAAAACATTGCTCTCCTTAAATCGAAAGTTATGGGTTTTATATTCGATTTAGCATTAAATTCTTTATCGAATAAACAACAAATTATATTGGATTTCATAAGTCAAATGTAACTTTTTTCTCGTTTTGAAAACCGATGCTGACCATGATTGGATTCTTTGACAACACCGAATAAACTGTTTATTTTGATATAAAAGTTATTCTTTATGGCATTTCAAATGCTTTTTTAAATAATATAAACCAATTTTCTAATCAAATGAAATTTTTTTAATCCTTGCTCATAAAAGTTGAAATTTTGAATAAAAATTTTTAGCTACATGTGGCCAAAATGTTTCGGTATAAAACTTTGTTGCTAAATTATTAATTATATCAATGCTTTTACTCATTGTTCATGGCAACATTCAAGAGTTATTTTTTTTTCAATTCTGGAAATAAAAGTTTTATTTTTTGTTTACAAATGTTTACCAACATGTTGCTAAGAAGACTTTTGTTATCAAATGCATACAAATTTTGATTTGAAATACATTTTGTGATGCTTTGTAAACTTTATTAAATAATTTGAACAAATTTAATACAATTAAACTGAAATTTTACAATTTCTTTAGGCAAGAGTTAAATTTGCATTAAAAATCATTAGCAACATGTTGCTAAAATGTAATTTTAAATACATTTTGTCATGTTTTGAACACTCTATTAAATAATTTGAACAAATTAAATACAATTCAGCTGAAATTTTACAATTTCTTTAGACAAGAGCTAAATTTGCATTAAAAATCTTTAGCAACATGTTGCTAAAATGTAATTTTAAATACATTTTGTCATGTTTTGAACACTCTATTAAATAATTTGAACAAATTAAATACAATTCAGCTGAAATTTTACAATTTCTTTAAGCAAAAATTAAATTTTATTTAAAAATCTTTAGCAACATGTTGCTAAAATGTAATTTTAAATACATTTTGTGAAGCTTTGAACACTTTATTAAATAATTTGAACAAATTAAATGCAATTCAGCTGAAATTTTACAATTTCTTTAAGCAAAAATTAAATTTGCATTAAAAATCTTTAGCAACATGTTGCTAAAATGTAAATGGACATTGATTTAATAGCAAAATTATTATTTAATTTTTAATGATAGTTTTCATACTTATTTCCAAGTTATAAGTAATACAACATTAAAGAGTACATTTTTTTTTTTTTTTTTTTGAAACAAATCTTTGGCAACATTTAACAAATGTTACCAAATACTAAGAATGTTTATTTTTTAAAAAGAAATCCAATGACAATTTTAATAATTTCTTTAATCCAATGCTAAATTTTGAATAAAACTGTTTAGCAACATGTTGCTAAAATGTCTTTGGTTACCAAGTTTCTTGCTAAATTATTAAATATTTAGTTTTGAATTAAAATTCTCACACTAATTTTAGAGTTTTAAATCAGAACTCAGGCAAAAGTTCAGATTTTAAATTCATGAATCAGAAGTTTTACATTTTCTTTAAAAATGTTTGGCAACATGTTGCTAAGAATCCAATTGTTACCAATTTCTATTTAGCAATAAATTGTTAAAGAAAACTTATTTTTTGAATGAAAATGTTTAGCAACATGTGACCAAAATGTCTCTGGATAACAAATTTATTGCTAAATTATTAAATATTTAATTTAAAATGGAAATTCTCACTCCATTTTCAAAGTTTTAAATAAAACAATTTTAATTTGCGCTTTTTTAACATCTGTAGTTAGAAGTTTTTATATTTTGAATAAAAATGTTTGGCAACATGTTGCTAATAAGTCACTTGATTTATATTTTATGAAAAAATATAAAATATTAGCTTAGTCTAGAAATTCTATCAAACTTTTTTTAATATTTAAAAAAAAAAATAGTTTTTTTTTATTGAAACATGTTGCTAAACATTTCTTGTAATATATATTTTTTTTTTTTAATCTAAAAATTTCTTTATTTTTTTTTTTATAATTTTAGTCATGCCACCGATGTTATGGAAACTCAAGGTTGGCAAAACATGATCACAACACATTCACATTTAATTGCTGAGGCATTTCGAGCGCTTGCAACACAACAAATCCCACCGATCGGACCACCCAGGAAACGTGTAAAAATGAGCTGAAATTTTAGTAGTAGCAACTCAAAAAACAACAGCAACAGCAACAACAAATACATAGATAATCATCATTATAATAATAAAAACAACAACAACAACAATAATTATTATTATTATTATTATAAAAACAAAACAAACAACAACTATTCTTACTACTACAACTATTATTATTATAATTATTATTACAATTATTACTATTATTACAATAATAACTACTATAAAAACAAAAACAAATACAATACAAACACAAATAATAGTAATAATAACAATAACTACTACAACCACAACAACAACAACAACAATTTGAACCAGATAAACCTAATTAATGATTTAATAATAACCCTAAAAACCTTTAATTTTATTTTGAAATTGTCTAAAATCTTTAAATATTTTTATGTTCATTTCTTTACCCCTTTAAAGGACAACAACAAACAATACCATATTGATAAAAACAATAGCAAATATATAATGGCCAACTTAAGCAACATTTTTATTGTTATTTTAAAACAAATTCCTTTAAAATCTCTTAAGGACTTAAAATTTTGTGTAAAATGTTTAAAAAATTCTTAAACATTTTTATTAATTTAAGTTGTTTTTTTGCTTAATATGAAGAAAAAAAATGTTGCTTAAGCTTTAGATTTCCAAATAATACTGGACTTAATTTTGATTCCTTTGCTGCTTCTATTTCTTAAGCAAACAAACAAAATAAATAAAGAAAGAAGATGTTTTGCTTATTTTCAACCACTTATTTTCTATAATTTTAAGAATCTTTTATTGTTTATTATTTTATAACTTAAGTTTTAATTTTTATTATAATTTCTTTCTTAATTTAATTTTTATGATTTTTTTTTTTTTGTTTTTTTGATTTTTGAGTTTGTATAAAATTTAATATTATTAATGATAATTTTTTTTTATTAATTAATTTAATTATCTATTGGTTTAACCAACATATCTTTAATTAATAATATTTTAGAATTTTATTTACCACACACAACCCGCCAATTAAGCGTAAAATCAAAATATTACTTTCACTCTTTCAAAACTAAACAAAAATTTTATTAATTTTTTTTCTTCTTTAAAACTAGAAATTTCAAAAATGTGTTTTTGTATTAGCTAATTACTAATAACTTTTCCAAGAACGTCTTAAATATTTTGTTAATTTATCAATAAGTTTTAATTTTAAACACAATTTTATTCATTCAGTTCTTTTTTTTTTTTCTTCTTACACTTTAAAATAAATCTCTAGCTTGATGTGTTTTCTTTTTAATTAAACTTAAATTAAAGTAAACTTTTTAATTTTCTTTCCTGCTATTATACTTTTTAATAATTATAATTCTAATTCTGTTTTTTTTTTATTGTTTAATTAATAAGTATTTTTTTTGTATAATTGTCTTTAAAATTTTAAGTAAATTTATCTACATGAAATGCAAATTTATTATAGAAACAACAGCAACAAACAAAACAAATTGATTTTAAACATTACAAGAATATAAAAAGAAACACAGATTTTGTGCAAGTAAAACCTAAAAAAAAAAAAATTCTAAGTGTTTTTATTTTTCTCTTATTTTATTTTGATAAAAGCGGAACGAACCATTTAGAGATATTAGGCGATTTATGCCCGTAACTTCAACAACTGGATATCTACGGTGTGAGGTACCCAGCAGATAAATTTACCTAAAAGATAACTTCACATTAATTTCAAATCAATATCTACGGGTAAAAATTACTAAATATTTTTACTCCATAAGTAACTAAGCACTGATCTTGTTGAAATTACGGGCATTAACAACCAATGTTGAACTGTTTGACTTTCCCATTAAATCGTCGTCACAAAATAGGGGTGTTATAAAGTTCCTAAAAAAAAGGCAATGAATTTAAAATGTATTTAGATAATTATTCGCTTGTAGAAGGATGTAGTAGTAAAGTCTAATCAAATCCATGTTTTTTCTTTACAACAAATTATTGTGACTTTATTTTTGGTACATTTAATTTTTTTAACTTACAAATGCCTAATTCTTAAACTATATTTCAACAGCATTCAAATAATACCAATTTTACTTAAATCGGTTTAAAAATATCGGAGTTATAACAGTTTTAAGCTGTAATGGAAAATTACAAAACTTGGCAGCACTGTTTAAGTGTGTTAACAGCGCCATCTATTGTTTCACATGATTGAAAATTGTCACTTATTGTGAATTTTTAAACAAATTTCACAAAAAACCCTATAATTCCACTATTACTGATCCGATTTCAATGAAATTTGTGTTGTTCTATAGAAAAAGAAATTGTCCATTTAATTTTCGCTTGTATAACAAGCTTTATTGTTTATATATGAAATTAATTAGCGACAAACATTAACATCTGCCAGTGAAGTTTGTAATGACAAAAAAATCGAAACAAATGAAAACTTATTTGTATTAAGGTACTTCGAACATTGGGATTTATATATAATCCAAGTATTTCTTAAAAAAAATTATTTTAAAACTTATAATGAAGCACTTTATTTCTGGTATATTTAATATTTTCAACTAGTAATACCTAAATTCTTAAAATAGATTTCAATAGCTTTCAAATGTTATCAATTTTACTTAAATCGGTTAAAAAATGTGGGAAATATAGCAGATTTTAGCTGTTATGGAAAATTACAAAACTTGGCAGCACTGTTTAAGTGTACAAACAGCGCCATCTATTGTATCACATGATTAAAAATCGCAAGTTATTTATAATTTTGAACAAATTTCAGAAAAACTACAATAACTTATTACTTATTACTGAGCCGATTTCAATGAATTTTATGTTGTTCTATAGAGAAATGAATTCTCTACCAAATGTTTACTGGTATTCCAAGAAGGCTTATTTATTTTTCAAATTATTTTGCAGCAAACCTTACATGCTTACAGTTATGTTTGAAAAAATGGAAAAAATCAGAACTCATGATGCAATAACACACAAGATAGGAGTGTTTCAATATTTACTTCTTCAAAGCCAGCTTCAAATAATTTGTATAAGATTTTCAAAACTATTTCCTAAAAATTTTTTCTAAATTTCATTAAAGTAGCTTTATTAATTTTAAACAAATATCCGTATTTAATGTATTTATTTACTTGGATACAAAAGTTTCCAAAAACTTTTAAAATTTAGCTTAAAAAAGTCCGGTAAATAAAATGTTTATCGAATTCTTAGAACTAAACTCTAAAAAGGGCTGTAAAATTCTTTAAAATCTGTTTTGAATTTCTTGAAATATATAGTGGTCAAATTCCATATTCCCATATAAAAAATATATATATGGCAACCCTCTTAAAATAATTTGTATACGATTTTTAAAACTGCTTGCTATAAAACGACACAAATTACATAAAAATCGCGTTATTACTTTTTAAAATATTAATGTAAAAACAATATGTGTATTAAAATTAATTCTCAAATTCTAACCCCAAAAACGTAATTAATTCATATGTTAATCCTGTTAAATAAATATTTATCACATTTTTAAAAATGTTTTCCAAGAAAAAACATAAATTTTATAAAAATTGTTCTACAATTTTCCAAAATAATCAGCTTTAAACACAATTTTAATTTAATAACAAAATATTTAACTACCTCCAGAATTCCTCCAAAAAAAACTTCTAAAATTTATATGGCAACCCTGGCAAATATAAATCTCAACAGCTTCTTAAAACTTCCTTCTATTAGATGCTACTTAAATCATTAACATCTGTTTAGTATTTCCTTACATATTTATTATTAAACTCAATCTATATTTAAGAAAATTTGTTTTTCTTAGTTGTTTCCCTAAAAATTTCCATTATTAATTAAAATCAGGTCTTAAAAGAGACTTCCTTTTGATAGCTTATATTTCACTCTCTTAATTCCTATAAATTTCAAGTTAATCTGATCATAAGTTTCCGAGTTATGGCACTTTTTTCAAAAATTTCTTTAATACACAAAAATTTTGCATAAAATAAAACATGTCAACCAATAGAGGGCGCTGTTGCGACATGTTAACAGTGCTGCCAAGTTTGGGTAATTTTGCGTAAATTATATAGATACATAAAATCGCTTATAACTCGTAAACTACTAATACAAAATTAACAAATGATGTGTCGTTGAAAAGGTCTTGGAGAGTAGATTTCGTTTAATGACACTTTTAATACAAATTTATATTTGTTTAGGTGGAAAATAAAGAAAAACTTTGAGGTGGATTTTTTATGTATAAGTCAATATTGAGAATTCTGGAGTCAAGGAGGGTTTTCCACAGATATTGTTTTAAAACTGGGGATAGATTTTAGGCGGATACATTATAATTTAATCTTACAGAAGGGGGTTAATAGTTAAATGGGATATTCTTTGATATTCTGTCACAAATAAAGTACTTTATGATAGTTAATGGAAATAATTTGTTAACATTTTAATAACATTGTTTAAATACTGTTTTGCTGCAGAAAATTTTACTCTAATACAAATCATTTAGTACATTTAATCTCTAAAAAGTTCTGCTTTGGTTAGACTTTAAAACCCTCTCAAAATCTTCACTTTACAAGCTTGTCAGGTATGTGATGGAAATCAATTTTGAACATGAATCATTTTGAAATCGACAAAGTTTGTAATTATTTTCGTTTTGTGTGTTGTTATCATAAACTTTCAAATCGATCGCTTTAAAACCGATCGATTTATATCACATACCTGTATGTAAATATTTATGTACATATAAGAATTATCACAGTCCACTCTTATGGCGCGCCATGGCTTTTTTCTTTTTTGACACAACATGTTGCCAAAATATTTTGTACCATTTATTAAAGGTTATCCATATCCTCGTAATGTGTTACATTTTAACAAAAAGGACAAAAATCATTGCCAATTATGCAATTTTCTTTTATGTAGTTTCTAAATATTATAAAACTATACTTTTTGCTTCCATTTTAATACTTTTAATCAAAAAATACAAGAACTTTTAATTAACACAAACAAACTTCAAAAACTGTAAAAATAACAGCCGTTTAAAAAGTGCTGCCAACCCTTTGATCTAATTGAGCGTGAAACATGTAGCATATTTTCAGGATTTTAATGCAACATTAAAAAGAACACGTTATACGCTAACTAAACTACATTTTTTCAGAAAAGAACACAAAAAGGCAGAAAAGAAAACTCCATAAGTGTTTCAAGATTAAAAAATAAAATCTTACACACAAATTTAAAAGCTAAATCAATTCATATACAAACAAATATAACTACTTTAACAAATATAAAGTAAAACACAGGTTTCCGAACACAAATTAAAATAGTTTAGCTTATTTCTAAAACTAGATTTCAAGAGCTTTCAAATGTTACCAATTTTACCTAAATCGGTTCAGTTTTAGCTAAGTTATAGAAGAATTTAGGTAAAATGGAAAATTACCAAACTTGGCAGCACTGTTTAAGTGTAACAACAGCGCCATCTAGTGTTTCACATGATTGAAAATCGTATTTTTTTTATTATTTTAAGCAAATTTCGGAAAAATCACTATAACTCCGCTATTACTGAACCGTTTTTAATGAATTTTATGTTGTTCGATAGGAAAGGAAATTGTCTAACAAAAAAATGTTTGTTTATTTTAAATAAAGGTTTATGTTAGAAGTTACTAAATGGCAAACATTACAATTTTGTTAAAGATGTTTTAAAACCTTTGTAATGTGAAAAATTTAAACAAATCAAGCACAGATTTATATTGTGGATGTTTGCGATTGCTTTTAAATATTAATATTTGTTATAAATGTTTGTTTCAAGTGATTTTTTTTACATAAAACTATATATTTTCAGCTTGTTTTGTTGTTGCTAGATTTTCCGTTTCTTTACTCTATATAAACTAAAAATTTCAAAAAATAAAAATGTTCAACAAAACCAATAGTAGTTATATTATACAATAAGTCTAGATAAATGTCTTAGAGATGAAACAAATTCATACAATAAATAAATAATTAACTTTTGAGTAACAATAACACAAGATAATGACCACTTTTTTAATTAACAAAGAAGAACAAATAAAATATAAAAGAAATAACTAAGTTTGTGTTAAAATACAATAAAATTAAAAAAAATAAACAATACAAATGTAAGTAAAACAACAGACCACCATTAAACTTAAAAACATAAAACAAAATACATACATAATTAAACTAATTCATTAATTTGTTTAGGTTTCTTACACAAATATTTTCTTTAAAACATTTTATTTTAAATCATATTTTTTACATTTATTTAGTTTTCTTTATAATTTAATTTTATATGAAACCAAACTTAGTGACAAATATGTATTGAAAACCCTTTAAAATAATGTAAAAAAAATATCGAAAATCACCAAGAACAAATTGCAAAATGGCGATGATAAGTATAGAAAATCTCGTTAAATTTAATTAAATGAAAAACGAAATGCATTATTAAGCGTAGTACTATAAAAACTAAAACAAAAAATCCGACAAAAACAATTTAATACTTAAGCACACTTTAAAAATATTTAAAAAATAATAAATAAATAAAAGAAAACAACAACTACAAAACATAATTTAAAAATAAAAAATTATAAATTCTGATAATTTGAATTGGTTTTTATTTTGAAAAAGCAACAGAATTAAAAAAACAAAACTTACAGTTAATATAATAACTTTTATATGACAACCCTGGTTAAATAAATAATTGAAGTTTTCTTAAATATTGACAATAATATCACTGAAAGGATTCCCAAATTTTGAAAAGATAATTTGAACTTTAATTTTATTCATAAATTTAGCTCTTTAACTTTTAAAAGTTATATAACAATCCTGGTGAAATATATGTTGGTAGGATTCCTTAAGTTTTCTCTTTACAATAAATGCAGTCTCAAGAAAATCCATTCACTAATTATAGAGTTATAGACTATTGAATACAACTTGAATTTACATAAAGAAATTTCTGGGTTCCTCACAAATCTTGCTTATATGGCAGCCCTGTTAAAATTTAACAAAAATAAATTCCTTATACTATTGTTTAACAAATATAACTTACTTTTAACAAATCTCCTAAAGTCACCTTTATAACTTATTAAACACATATGGCAACCCTGGTAAAATACATTTGTATTACATGCCTTTTATATCCTAAATTATACTAACAAATATTTTGTTGCAAACGGTTAAGTAATTCCCTAGTTATGAATCAAAACTCCAAATTTAAATGTAACCAAAGAAAAAACGATTTTTTAAACATTTATCTTAACAACTTCAATTGGCTAAAAAATTAGTTTTTCCTGTAAAGTTAAAATGTTTAGTGAATACTTCTGATAAACTGTAATTTTTTCTATATATCAATATAAATTTTAACAAAATCGGTTTTATATTTTTGGAGTTATTGCTACTTTTCTAAATTTGTTTTGAAAAAGATAATTTTGCATCTAAAAAAAACATGTCGGTTAATAGATGGCGCTAATGTTACATACTAACAGTGCTGCCCAGTTTGTGGATTTTGGTATGAAAAGTATACAAAATTAATAAGGAAAATAACTGAGAATAACTGCTTCAATTTTAGCAAATGACGTAGCATTGTAAAGGTCTTGAACAGAGACCGAATAATCAAAATACCCACATGGTTATTTATATTATGTGATAAAATAAAATCACTCAAAATAACGGCTAAGTAATTCCTATTACTATGAAGTATAATAAAAAAAACTTGGCAGCACTGGTTAAGTATATGAACAGCGCCATCTATTGTTTCACATGATTGAAACCGTAAGTTTTTTACATTTCATACAAAGTTTAGAAAAATTACTATATCTGCGCAAATACTGAACCGATTTCAATCAAATTTGATTAAGTGTTTAGAATAAAGGATGGTTAACAGGATAGACCCTTTTTTTACACAAATTCTAGTTGTATATACATACTATATATATGGCATTAAACTTGCAAATCGTGGTAATCGATTTTAAATTAATTTTCTTTGAATTAATTTCTTAGTTTAAACCACAATTTCTTCTCAACAATTCTATAGGATTTTATTACAAAAAAAAGTATCAAAAATCTAAACATATACTTTTAGAATTAATAAATAACTTTAAATCTTAACTAAAAGCAAAAGTAAATTTGTTATTAGTTATTATTTTTTCTCATGCTCATCCAAAAACTGCTGCAACAGACCAGCATCTATGGGTATGGTTAGCTGTTCGGAACCATCTACACTTCTTTTCGATTTCACCAATTTATGATCTAAAAATTCGGTTAATTGTGCCCTCAAAGCCAAATCCGAACTGACTAAAAAGGCTTCTCGACAGCTCCAATATAGATCTTTGAAAGGCATGCCTATACAAATTGAAATTAATAAGAAAAATTTTTATAAAAATGTTTCTAAATACTAATTCTTACCTTGATAATTAGCATTTCCTTTATTTTTCAACTGATGTTTAACGATTATCATGTATATGCCTCTAGTATTTGTGGTCAATGACAAGAACACACTGCGCATAGACGATAAAGCCAACTCGCCAGAATTTTGTACCAATAGGGAATTTTCGAATGCAGTTTCATCTGAATATGGCAGCATAGTGGTGCAATCCCACCAGGAGAAATTAAAGTTGCTAAGTTTTGTGTGATCCCATACTGAAAATGAAACAAGAAAAATAAAATATATAATTCATTTACATTTGTGTGTTTTATTTCAACAACTTTTAAACCTTAAACGTCGTCAAAAATGAGTTGGTAATTTTAAGCTGGATTAAAAGATTTAATTTTTTGCTTTCTAAAGCTGAATTCACCCATCACATTCTTTTTATATGTAGTTTGACAGAATTCCGCTTAAATCACTGTTAGATCTAGTGAATATATTATTTCCATTTGATTGACATAGTAACTACGAGAATCTTTAATTTAATGTAATCTAATGATAAATAATAAAAACATGCAATTTTCAGAACTGAATAATTGACAAATTTAAATAGCACAATTTTGTACATTGAAACAGGGGCCTAATTTTGCATTCGTATATAAGTGAATACTAATTCGATCGTGAGATTTTTTTTATTTTTGTCATTCGCTTATTCGACTTAGATTTTATTTAGAAACAAATTACCTATACTTACTTAAAGGTGTATTAATATGATCCACCGATGCCAGCATATGAATATTAGGTACTTTGGCCAAACGTGCCAATATCGACTGAGCCTTTGAATTCCTCAGCATAGAACCATCCAAATTGTGCACAATTAAATACAAATGTGTCTGAGGAATTAAAGCAAATTCCTCTTCGATCATATCCACAGCCTCATGTGGATTGCCCGGACTAATACCAGCATCTAAAATATCATTTGTAATACTATCAAGAATATCTTTCACCGTTAAACTGGGAAAGAAACCATTGATTACCAGGACAGGTTGTTGTGGCAGCACGCTGCGATGAAATGACTGTAAAAGCTGGCGTTTGGAGCCTAACCCATACAGTAGTATATTATAGCCCTCATTTAAAATATAAAGCCATTTGGGAAAGTAAGATTTGTATTCTTCCATTATGGCATTTATGGACGATTCATGTTCTGTAGACAATGTCATTTCCGATAATAAAGAAAACAGGCGATCTGCGGGTAAACGTGGATTTTTCAAACGATCAAGCGTATGATCGGATGTGAGAATTTTAGTGCTGGAGTGTGATTGAAAGTAGCTTTCACATTCGGGTATATAATCAGCATTTTTCTTAACTCGGGATGATTGCCGTAGACGAGCCGCTGAGGGTGTTTTGGGTAGTATGGGAACTACTATGGGTTTACGTCCCTTAAAGGGTGTTTTAGGCTCATCATCTGCTTCGTTGTCGCTTGCGGAAGAGTCATTGTCACTCGAGGAACTTTCACTGCCCGAGGGCGCAAAATCACTTTCATCGGCCGAAAAATCTGAACCAGAATCAACTTCCACTAATTTGGCGATTTCTAAAAAAATTATTAAATGTTAGTTAATTTAAGAATTTCAGCAATCGTACAAAGAAAAACTTACGATTTTTAACTTTATTACGCACTCGAGATGGAGTTTTTGGTTCCAATGCTTTTTTGGCTCTTTTACCATCCGGTGTTTTACCCAACCTGCCGGGAGTCTTGGGAGTTTTTGGTGTTGCCGGTGCTTTAGGTGTATTTAAGGCCGCCAAAGCCATGCCTCCCTTCTTTTTAGGTGTATTAAAACCAAACATTGCCTTACCAGCCAACTCTACTTCGTCTTCCAACAATTGTAAATCACCAGCTTTGGGTTTTGCCACTGTATCCACTACAAAATCTACATCTGTATCTTCCTCCTCCTGCTCATCATCCGTTACCTCATTTCTCTTTGCAGCATTTCTTTTGCGATTACTACCACGACCTCCTCCTGAGTCTAATACAAAATCTGCATTATATCTTTTATTCGGGCTTAACGTACGGCCCGACCTCCTACGACCCAGGGAGGTATCCAACGAATTTTCTTCACCAGGATCTTCAACTATTACCTCAACGGGTTCATCTGTTGCTGAACTTTCTGTGGCTGTATCATGGTGCATTAAATTTTCCACGGCTTTAAGGCTTTTTGATTTAGGAGTTCTAACTTTGGATCTATCGTGTTTTTTGGGTGTTTTATAATCCGGTTCCCGATTATTAGTTTTAGTAGGTGTAGTTGACATTGTTTTTAGGTGTTTTAATATTGTTCACTTAGTTTTCTATTTAATTTTGAACTGCTTTCAGCAGATTTTGTTTGTTGTTTGGAAATCTAGCAGATGTTTTTTTTTGCATTTTTTGACATCAGCTTTGCGCCATTTGTAAACAAAACCAGGGATGTTTTAAAACAGGGTGCATACAAAATACATTTAAATTGATTTGATTTACACAGGATGATTCAAAAAGAGATAAAGTTAAACGTTACATTTTAAATTCAAAATATTTAAAGAAAAAGGGATAACTAAAAAATAAATATAAAATTAAACACGATTACTGGAATGACTATTTTATTTTTAAATATTATTGTCATGCATTATTTGTATTTTACTATTACATATGTACTTAAAAAATACTTAATTTGTTTCGGTTTAAACTTTAAAGTGTAAATTACTAAAAAATTATCATAATTCAGCAATTATAGTCTTCCCGGTTTTATAGGTAATATTAAAATTTTTCTCAAAACAAAATTAGGCCAAATTTAAATTTGTTTCTTCTTTTTTATACATTTGCAACATTTTTAAAAATATTTCCTTAATCAAATATGTACAAATTACATATTTCACACACGAGTTTATTATCAAAATTATTTTAAATTTGAACTCTTCAAATATATTTTTTTTCATTTTCACATTTAAAATTTAAGTTCATTCAACCAATTTTATTTAAAACTCGATAAAAATTTAATTTTTTTTTCTGAACAAGTACCTATGTATGTACAGTGGTGGCCATGAGGTTAGCACACTTCATATTTGCTGTTTTCTAAAGTAAATTATTTCATTTCATTGCAATTATAAACTAAAGTTTTTGGTAATTAGTGTTGTTTATGGTGTGATCAATAAGTCCCGTTACTTTTTTTTTGCATTCCATCGCTATTCTCTTTTAAATTTGGATTTTAGTGCAGTAATATGTAAAATAAGCTGGACACAATTTTAGCACATATAAGTATAATTAAATTTTTTAAAAGTTTTTTGAGGGTATAAATATTAATTGGTAAGTTTAGGTATTATTTAATCAATGAGGAAGACAAACTGACTTAATAAACATTATTTAGATATGGCTAAAAAAAAAGTGGTGTACAGAGGAACAACGAAAGATTATTCAACAAATGAACTCGAGAGGAACAAGTATAAGTGAGATTGCTTATACTTTGGAATGCTCCAGGAAGATGGTTTATAATGCATTAAGACATATTCAGAAATATAAAACATCTAAAAATGTTACACAGGCTCCTCGGCCCAGAAAAACTTCACGTAAAGAGGACTCTTTAATATACAGAGCCTCTGTCGAAGATCCTTTTAAGAGCTCCACCGTAATCCAGAGAGAAATTTCAGGAAAATATGGTATCAACGTGTCCAGCAGAACGATAAGAAGGAGACTTAATGAAAAAAATTTACGTGGATGCATTTCTCAGCATAAGCCACATGTTTCAAAAAAGAACATACAAGCTCGGTTGTCCTTTGCTCGTGAGCATTTGGAAAAGCCGTTAATTTTTTTGAAAAATGTCCTTTGGAGTGATGAATCTAAATTTTGTAGATTCGGATCGGATGGTAAGAGGTATGTATGGCGTCCTCCGAACATGCAACATAATCCAAAGTACACCAGTAAAACAATAAAACACTTGGGGGTAATGTGATGGTGTGGGCAGCATTTTCTGGGTATGGTGTTGGTCCTATAAAAAAGATTGATACTCGTATGGACCAGTATGTATACCAGAATATACTTCTAAATACAATGATACCTTATGCAGAGGACAACATGCCACTTAGGTGGCGATTTATGCAAGATAATGATCCAAAACACACCTCACGCTTAGTGAGGTGTTGCTTGGAATCGAACAATATCGACATGTTAAAATGGCCAGCCCAATCTCCGGATCTCAATCCTATTGAGAACCTTTGGAATGATGTGGAGCAGCATGTAATGAGAGAAAAGCCTAAAAATTTGGCCGATTTATGGAAAGAAGTAGCAAAAGCTTGGAATGATATTTCAGTGGATCGCTGTATGGGCCTTGTAGAAAGTATGCCAAGGAGACTAGCAGCTGTGATCAAAAATAAAGGGTATCCAACTAAGTACTAAGTTTTTAGTGAAATAAGTTTTTTTGTTTTGTTACTTTTTTAATATGAATAAAATTTTTTATTTTGTGCTAAAATACTGTCCAGTGTTTTTTTGAGGTTATTCTATTCTGGATAGAAAAACGCAAAATATATATAAAGGAATAATGCTGGACATGATGGGACGTGATCTTAGAAGGACAAGTAACACGCATGCAAAAGATATCATAAAAAAATTAAGAAATATAGGAAATATTTGCGTTTAAAAATAGCAAGTAGCTAGTGTGCTAACCTCATGGCCACCACTGTATGTACGTTATTTGTTTCAACAATTCAATATAATTTGTTACAATAATACTTAACAATCAAGAAACCCAGCAGGATAATTTAACCACACAATTCACAAAGTCATACATACACGTTCATGTTGGGAAAGATAAAAGAAGCAACTATGTATTTAGAACATGACAGTAGAAGGAATTAACTTTTATCTTTCACATGTTGCCCACCACCCGCTTCTTTCATCCTTCTCACAATCTGTACAGGAAAACTACAATTATCCCCATAAGAAAACTGACACACACACACACGTATAAATTACAAAACACAGTGGGACTTCTATAAAATGATAAACAATGCACTTAATTTTAATAACAAAATGAAGGAATAGTACAAGAAATATAGCAACAAATAAAAAAAAAACATCGCAGAGACAGACAAGAGCAGTCAGTGTGCGAATAAAAATAAAAACAAACACAAGTCAGCAAAAAACGAAAACAAGTTTTGTAATTTGTTGTTGTAAGAAAAGCTAAACACAATGAGAACAGGGCAGCCAGATTGTTTTGTTAAAAACCGGCAATTTTTTATTACAAATTATAATTCTGTTTTATTAATAGTAAAAAATCGGTAAAAATCTTTTGAAATCTAAAAAAACTATATTGAGATACGAAATGGAAGGACTCAAGAACTTTAATTAATTAAACTACCATCCTATAGAAAAACAGTGGGAGCTACAAAATTGACTAATCGAAGTGTGAAGAAAGTTTAGATCTTGTATATCGTTACCAGGGTTGGTCTCATTCGCTAAAATATTTTACGGAAAAACTGTAGGAGGCATTGACATAATTGTTTCCCCTATTATAATCTCAATAAATCCCAATGTGATGTTAAAAAAAATCTGAAATTAGTTTAACAAAATTTTTAAATTAAAGATAGAGATTTGAAACTGCCGGTAAAAAAATTATATTTTTTCGGCCATACCTGCGAAAAGACAAAAACTCATACACAAGTAAATACAGATATATCTTAAGTAAAAATTAGTTTTTATTTTAATATTTCTTAAAATACGTTAATTTTTTCCTACATTTATTGTTCAAGTGGCCTGAAGTTACGAAAAATTTGAATTTTTTCCCCCTTGTAAATGCACCACCAAATTTCAGCATGGATGCGGGGGGCAGTCAAAATTCGATATTTCTTAATTTCAATTTATTCAAATTTCTCAATTTCAATATGTATTTTCTGAATATTAAATTGGATTTGTCATCTTTAATTTGTATTTTTTCGTTCATATTAAGCTTATTATTAGTTTATTTATACTTTTTTTAACCCCCTGTCTATACTTGACAAATATTTATCATAACAATTAATGACGTTTGTTGTCAAGACAAAGTTGTCTGAGCAAAAGCACTAACAATTTTGTCATAACGAAGCAATAATACTAATAAACGAAGACTATACCTGAAAACTTTTTATCTTGACAACCATTTATTATGATAAAAATTTATCAGGTATATACAGGGAGTAAAGTAGATTCAATTTCCTTTCTGTGAATATAAAATATGTCAAATAAACAAATACAAACTTAAAATCTTTCAGTAAACCACAATATCGCCAAAATGCCCACAAATATGGCAACTGTAAGCTAAAGGTAGAATTTTTCATCATTGCTGTTGTGTGACGATGGTTGTTGATTCGTTTCGAATTTGTTTTGTTTTGTTTTGGTTTTTTTTTTTTTTTTTTGTTAAGAAACTTGTGGTGGTTTAGACGATTTGCACTATAAGTTAACAGTGGACGTTAAAACCAATAACAGTTAACCACAGGCAAGCGTTGGTAGTGGTTGTTCAAGCTGTTGACCAAAAACAACAGCAACAGGAAAATTAAAAAAAAAAACGTTAATTTAAAAACAAAGTGGAAATAAAGGTGATTGTTAAAAAAAACTTAATAAAAAATAAATTAAACACAAAACAATTTGCTACCAGTGACTTATAAGTAAACATAATTTTATAAATCAATTATTTAACAAAACAAATTAAAAAAACTATATTTATTGCGAAATTTTTTCAAAAATCTTAATATTGTTTTATAACAATTATTTGTACGTTTCACTTTTCAGTCGTATGTAATTAAAACCACAATTACAAAATTAAAAATATTTTTATGAAAAAAAAAAAAAAGAAAATAACAAAATTTATATTATTTTACAAATTATTATTTGTTCAAGTTAACTAAACTTTATAAAGAATCAATGAAGCGTTGTCTGACCACTTTTAATAAATATAAATTGTTTATGTGTTGTTTTGTTTTTTTTAATAAATAAAAAAAAAAAATTTAATTGAAAACATTACTTGGGTTTTAAATTCTTGATACTAAATTTTATTCATTATTCACGCAACGTATTCCGTGTTTTTTCTTTTTACGTTTAAATTGTTTTATTTAAACGTTTTTTGTAAGAAATAAATTAATACAACAACATTTATATTTACAAAAAAAAAAATAAAAAAAAATATTATATGAGTGAATTAAAGTGACAGTTTTGCATAATAATTAGTTGCCAATTGATTTCGATTTAAAATGTATTAAACAACCAAAAACAGCTAAAACAAAAACTATACAACCTCAACCTTCATTATTTTTATTAAATTGCTATTTTTGTCAGTGTACTTTTTTGTTTGCTTGTTTTTATGTCTCCAAAACTAATTGTAACGGTTTTGTTTCATTGAAATTTTAATATTCTTATTGAACTTTAGAAAATTTGTTTGTATAGTAACAAGTTTTGTAAAGTCAGGAAATGTTTTAATCTCAAAATATTTCCACAAGGATGATTGAGTGTTTTACTTAGATAAATCGTATTTAGTATCATTGTTTGTAATTTCCTATAGAGTTTAGTAATCTATTTGAAATCTTTGCAAAAGTGAAATCATTAAATTTAATTGTATTAAATAAAACATAAAATTACAGAAACAGTTTTGTGTTTGAATACAAATTCATGTCCCAAATTCAAATATTTTTTACTAGGGAGCAGCTAAAATATTAGTTTGCAAATTTTGACCACAACTCCTGCAGAAAACAGTTTGTGTTTGAATACAAATTCATGCCCCAAATTCAAATATTTTATACTAGGGAGCAGCAAAAAAGCATGTTGGCAAATTTTGACCGCTACTGATATTGTCTATGATTCGTTATTAATATAGTTGTCGAATAGGATTCCTAATCCGGAACATTTTGCCGAGAATTCCCAAGAATATTTTTTTTAGAAATTCCCGGGAAATTTAGGGAATTTCTTTATAACTTATCTTCTTCAAGTTACAGTATTATTACTGCTTAGAACAGAACAGATGCAGTGGGATTTGTTGAGAATTGTATAAGGGTTCTACAAGTCGATTGTTCAAACAAGTCGAAATCGACTTTTTATCCCAAAAAGTCGAAAAGTCTATTTACTAAAAAAACTCGAATTGTCGATAAAAGTCGAAAAATTATTATATAAAATGAGTTTTTCTCATTAATAAATCTAGAATTTTTTACATTGGATTAAAAGTCAAATTTTCGAAAAGTGGACTTTTAGAAATCGAAGATAGTATAAAAGTCGACTATCAAAAATGTTAAAAAGTCGAATTTTCGACAAGTGGGCTTTTTAAAAATAGAAGGGTAGAAAAATCGACTCTTTGTTTCAACTATAGAACTATAAATCAAATAGAAAATCTGTTGAAACTGAATAATTGCAAATTAAATAACTGAATTTTTGTCACTCCAACTAAAATGTTTCAGCCACAAAGGAAAAAATCGATTATTTAGACTAAATTAATTGATAAGCAATAAATTCCGTTATCACAACCAAAACTAATTTGTTTCTATAACAATAATAGAAAAAATGTTTATTCAAACCAGTAGATAGACTTAATACAAATTAAAATTTTAAGTTCCAATGGTGACATATATATCTGTGAGACCGAATTTTTTAAAAAATTTTCTGAATTTTAATATTCAAGTAAAAGAGCTTAAATATCTTAGCACAGATTATTACAGATATGCAACAAATGACAGTTGTCAAAAAAGTTTTCAATGGTTGTGGTTTGCAGAGCGAGAGAAAAATACAATTTTCAATATTTGTCCCTGTTTTCAAACCACAACCATTTTGACATATTTGTTATGCGTATTTTTCTATTTCCATATTTCTGAAACCAGCAGATTCATATCTGTATAATTTGTGTATCTTAGTTTTATTGTCAAAGAGCATACATTTTAAAAACAAGTGAAATATTAGTCTGTGAAACCGGCGTCACTATTTATCAAAGTCAAATTTGCGTCACCATTGGCGGGTTAAATATGCTTAACATTAAAACAGAGCTTCGAATTAATTAAAAAAAAAAAAAACGTTCGCAATTCATACATAAAAACATATTCTTTAGCTTTATTTATAGGTTTTCATTTTAATAAAATTCATTTATTATTGAATCAATTCATAATGATATTAATTCATTCAACCTTTGAATAATTAAATTTTTGCTAATTTAAATCTCATCCAAAATGAATTTATGTATTTGTTCTTCATTCATGTACAATTTTATAATATTTATGAACCAAGTTCTTCATCTGAATGAAAAACAGTTTTTGAAAAAAAGTCATGTTAGATTAATAATATTTATTAAAAAATTCATTCCAATTATGAATTTCATTTTTATGTGTTGTTTTGTTTTTAATCATTTACAAATGAATTGAAGAAAAAACCTGAACAATTGAATCAAATTCAATACATTTTTGAAGTTATTTTGCAATGGATTTTAATTACTGAAAATTTAAACTTTTCAAACAGTGAATTCAATATGGAATAAATTCGTAATGAATTCTTTGATGAAATGTTTACGACAAAATTTAATACGATTTTGAAAATTTAATAAGAACTTAATTCTTTCGAAAATTTACAAATTAAAATGTTAAGTTAATAAAGGAAATATTATGATGTTGAACATTAAAACTTCGAAGGATATTCAGAATTAAAGGAAATAATGACAATAATACGGGTTTAAATATGTTTTTATTCATTCTGATTTAAAAAACTTAGTCAGACCACTTATATTCTTTTAGAATTTTATCGATTTATTGGATAAATTTAACTAGTTTTTGACTTAATTTAATATTAAAAAATCTTGATCATGAAAATCCCGAAGAAATTCCGGAACATTAGGAACTCTATTCTCGAACCTGAAGGCTTTGTTGCCTCATATTGAGCGACAGATAAGATGAAAATTTTTCAAATCGTTAAACGGTAATAAAATTTTTGAAAGCTCTGGTTAGGTGGAAAGTAGTTTATGTATTTGTTTATTATTATTTGAAATATTTATGCAGTGACATTTAAAAGGCGTGAAACAAATGCATTACAAATCGGTTAAACAACAAGTGAAAGAGAAATTAAGTGTAAATTTTATATACACGTTTTTTTTTTGCGGTACACTTTTAAGTATGTTATTGTTCACCATTATGAAACATATATGGTTTAAAAGGTTATTTTCTCTAGATATGCAAAATATAAGAAATTGTTTAAAAATTCTTTCTATAAAAGTGGTAAGAAGCGTTTTAAAAGTGGATAAATTTCGGCCACCCGGCGATCCTAGTAATAATTAATTCATTTGCTAATGTTTTGTTTAGTTATTAATAATTTATTAAAAAATCTTATAAAACAGATTCGTTGTGACAAACAAATTTCTAGCATCTGAAGTCATTTCATAAAGATGAACAACTAAATATTAGTCATTCCTTCTAAAAAATTTGGAGCCACAACTAGAAAATTCTGTAATAAAGACTAAATCATTCGATTAGCAACAAATTTGTTTGTCACAACGAATCTGTGTTCTCTGAGTAGTAAGAATTTGACAAACAATTTTTAAAATAAACAAATTGTTAGAATAAGCACGTTTTACACTAAAGTTAAAACCATAGAATGTTAGAAATATAAATACACATAGACCGGAAACTCTCCTGCCAAAGACCTAACTCAATTGTCAAAAAACTTAGTGGTGAGTAAGTATTAGTAAAAAAAATCTATGTGAAAAAAAAACATCACTTGTATGTATGATGATATTGAGTAAGTAACATTCGGAGAAAATTTCCCGATTAGAAACACTAATACAGATTCGAAACGGTTGGAAAATTTGGCTTATTTTGATAACTGTATTTTAGCGTTAATGGGAATTACGTTTATTTTGGTAACGGTATTGTAATGATAAGGTAATAGTGGTCTGTCTGACTTAAGCTGACAATACTCAATTACTTATTGAAATCAAACCTTAACGGTATTCGTGCTAAAAAGGTATTTTAGGGATAATGGTAGCATAGCGGTAACGGTAGCCAACCTTTTTAACTTCTATTGATGACAATAAACTCAATTATGTAAAACGAAAATTTTAATTTTCAATAATTTAAAAATATTTAGATAATAACGGTAACGGTTTTTAAAGTTAACGGTATTTTCTATTGTTTCGGTAACGATATGTACAGTTATTTCGATAACGATATTTAAGAGGTAACGGTAGGGTATTTTCAATAGCTTAGCGCTAACGGTAGCCAACCTTGCTTTATATTAAATATTCCGTTCACATACATGCAATGTAGTGGATCTGTCAATGTTGTTCTTACTTTATGTGAATTTAAACAAAACCTGCAACTTTGAACAACTTGAAAGAAAATCAAAGAAAATAATCAGCCTGTTCACATGAGGCTTAAAATAAAATTTATATAAATTTAAAATCCATATCCCAATCCAAGTTGTGTGTAAAAGGAAATCTATTAATGTAGCTTCTCTTAATGATTTCTCGAAAACGACTTTTTATTCTTTGCGCCAAACCAGTAATCAAATGGCGATTAAAGTATTTTTTGTAAAGTCTTGCTTCTTGCAATAGTTTCTGCTCCGCTTGGTGTTCTTCAAATCATGACTACAATGAAAATATAACTAAAAACTTAGTTCATGCCATATTCTGCACAATTTAACACCCAAGAGTATTTGGACAATTTACCATAACTTGTTTTTTTCAAACTCCTTATAAGACATCTTGATGTTTATTGACCATCGTCATGGCCATAGACAAAAAAAAGTAACTACGAGTATGTAAATGCAATGTGTTGCATATTTAAAATACAGTAAGAGACAAAAATGTACAAAAAAAAAAAAAACGAAGGAAATTATTTTAAAAATAATATTTCAATACAACATTTCTTCGAATCTAAGATAGTGTTCTTATAGAAAATTACTCAGGATCTAAGAAAGTTTTTATATAAAAAATTTCTCATTATTTAAGATAGTTTTCCTATAGAAAACATCTCGGACTCTGAGACAGTTTTCCTATAGAAAACTTCTCAGTATCTGAGATAGTTTTCCTATAGAAAACTTCTCAGTGTCTGAGATAGTTTTCCTATAGAAAACTTCTCAGTATCTGAGATAGTTTTCCTATAGAAAACTTCTCAGTATCTGAGATAGTTTTCCTATAGAAAACTTCTCAGTATCTGAGATAGTTTTCCTATAGAAAACTTCTCAGTATCTGAGATAGTTTTCCTATAGAAAACTTCTCAGTATCTGAGATAGTTTTCCTATAGAAAACTTCTCAGTATCTGAGATAGTTTTCCTATAGAAAACTTCTCAGTATCTGAGATAGTTTTCCTATAGAAAACTTCTCAGTGTCTGAGAAAGTTTTCCTATAGAAAACTTCTCAGTATCTGAGATAGTTTTCCTATAGAAAACTTCTCAGTATCTGAGATAGTTTTCCTATAGAAAACTTCTCAGTATCTGAGACAGTTTTCCTATAGAAAAACTTCTCAGTGCCTAAATTATTATTTTTCTAAAATCATTCTCAAATGTTCTTCAACTCTTTGTATATATGGGTATTGGACATCACTTTCAAAAACAATTCTAGCTTTTGATATATTGTATTTTATATTTGATTAGATACTTTCAATTGACACTGTATATTGGTTATTATAAAACCAGTTTGTTGTAAAAGAAGGATTCTTAATACAGAATTTTTAAGGTCAATGTTTGGCAAAAATGCAAAGCACGACATGATCATATACATAAATGTCTATGATAACCAATATATTTATTATTTTATGGTTAAAGTACCAACACACTGCAAAGAGGTTTCTTTTATTTATTTTCAATATCAATCGAGAACTATAAAATTTTTGTTCAGAAATATTAGTCTACAAATTATCAAAAATATAAATTTATATTTCAAACTCGATCAGTGGCTGGTTTGAGCAATTTCTTTATTAGGCCATATTTTTGGTATTTGGGAAATAGTTTCTAACTTTAAAAACATATATGAGCATTCACTCTGATTTAAATGAACTTTGTTTGACCCCTAATAACAATCACTTATTTAACCCTTTAAATATTGAAAACTCTTCGAGATTTAATATTTTTGAATATTTGAATACATAGAGACGAGACACTCCGTATTGTCTAACAAACATACAACAAATCATATATTTAATACAACAACAAAATACATTGACTAACATGTATTTTGTTGTTGCAAGAGTTAAGTTTTTGACAACAGACTAGGTTTTTGACAATTACGTCTCGTCTCTATGTTACCCTATGATTTGAACAATATCACAGTTTTGTGTAATCAAATTGTATTTAGAAAGTAGGCTAAATACTCAATTCAATAATTGAAACTAATTTAATTCTAATATTCCATAATTTCAATGAGATTGTCAGTCAATAACATGCAAATCTCATTAAAATTTGGAAAGCGTCCCACGGCAATTTGTCAAGACTATTTATTACTAGCCCTGAATAATAATTTAAATAAACTCATTTAAATTAATATATTTTTCTTTTTTCATATTTATCTAATTAATACCTAACAAAAAAAATCAATAAATGTAGGTACATAATTCCTGGCTTATGTCAATCAATAACAAATAAAATTGAAAGTAGTAAATCTTTATAAATAAAACCAAGTACATATTAAAACAAGTAAGAAAGTATCATATAATACCCTACAATAAGTAAATGCGCTATATAAATTAAACATATACATACTATGACCGATAAAGTCCAATTTCGGGAGGTCATTTGTATGGGAACTAGGTGAAATAATGGACCGATTACAGCCAGTTTCAATAGGCTTATAAGTACCCGAAAAAATTATAAGTACCAAGCCAGACGGACATCGTTTAATCTCCTCAGAAAGTGATTCTGAGTCGATCGTTATATTTTAAGGTGAGTGTTAGACTAATATTTTTGGGCGTTACAAACATCTTCACAAATCCAATATACCCTCTCCACTATGGTGGTGTAGGGTATAAACACAACAGCTTTAAAAATAAATTAATATAAATATTCATCAGCTTTAAAAATAAATAAATATAATTTTTTTTTATTTTTATCTAAATAACATTTCAAAAAGGTGTCAATATTATTTTTTATTTAGTGTAAACAAACTTTATTTATGGCCAATTTAAATTTTGTATACTCCAAAAAAGTTTCACTTTGAATTTCTATTTAACATTCAATAATCGCTGGGCATTTATTTACTTGTTTTAGTTTTTTTCCCCCTAAACCTGCTAACATCAAATTACAAGTGTTAAATTATTCATGACGTAGAGTGAACGCGGTTTTATTCAATAATAAATAATTTCTTGTTAATTGTGTTTTAAAAGAAACCCAGTTTTTTTTTTATATATTGTTTGTTAATTAATAAATTAAAACTGAGTAGAACAAATACGAGTATATGTGTATATGAAAATAATTGAGGGAACTTTGAAACCATAGATACATACTCATGGATCAGAAACTCTCCTGCCAAAGATCTAACTTAGTTATCAAAAATCTAAGTGCTGAGAATTTATTAGTAAAAAATCTAAGTGAAAACAAAAACAATACTCGTATGTGTGATTATTTAGGGAAATTTTTTGTTTGATTTTATTTATAGTTACCGCTCTATGTTTATTTCTCTATGATTCAAACCTAGGGTAACATAAAGACTAGACGGAATTGTCAAAAACCTATCTCTTGCAACAACAAAATACATGTTAGTCAATGCATTTTGTTGTTGTATCAGACATATAATTAGTTGTTTTCTTGTTTGACAATACGCAGTGTCTCGTCTCTATGTATAATTCTCTATGGTTCAAACTTTTAAGTAAAACACTTTGCTATATATAATATATTTTCCTACATTCGGATTCAAGTGTCGTAATGATGACAATTGTAAGTCCCCTTTTTTAATCTTATTTGTGATTTTTTGAAACAACTTTTTAAACTTAATTTGCTTTAGTTTATTAATGTGTCGCAACCTGTTTATAAGTACTACATAGAAATTATAAAAAATTTGCAATATTAAAACAATTAAAAACATTGATACCAATGTAAAGTATAAATATGGGTATTAATAATGGAATATAATGTCGGGCAGATGTCCACCTCTAGCACTTCAGCAGACGTCCGCTCTTTTCAGAACATTTTGAACTACATTTAACAAGAACATATTGCTTAGCGCCGAATTTAACCTTTCAGAGCATCAGTTTTTTTGTGGTTTGTTCACGTAAACCCGGTATTTCAACTCATCGAAGAATGAAAGGTTTGCTCATAGAGAAGCATAGAGCGGAAACTAGAAAAAAACTCAAACAAAAAAATTACTCAAAATTATAACACATACGAGTGTTGTTTTTGTTTTCACATAGTTTTATCTACTAATACATTCTCATCACTTAGGTTTCTGACAACTGAGTTAGGTCTTTGACAGGAGAGTTTCCGATCTATGCCTATTATCTGTGGGTTTGCTACCGATTTGACAGTTAAAATGTAACAGTAACGTTATTTGTATTATTTCGGCAACGGTATTTTAGCGGTAACGGCAATTATACATATTTCGGTAACGTTTGCTTACCGGTAACTCTAGCTAACCTTGCGGTGTTAAATCACAAGAACGAAGCGACGAATTCACATCCAACGCGACCGGGAAATTTCTTAGGCAACAACTGAATTCTTTGCCTGGACGTGTGGCTCGTGTCGGCAAAGGATATACAAATTCACCTCATCACTAATGATGATTTGGTTGAAAATGCATTGATTTCGTTCAGTTTTTAGATAAAAACTCACGTTCCATGCGCTCCATAGTTACAATTTTCGAAGTTTGTACTAAATAAATTTCAAAGGATGACAGCACAATTCTTGACATTTCAATGGGGTTACTTCATAACCTCAAATTTGCCAAACCTTTATTATAACCCATTTTTGATTATAAAAACAACAGTTGGAAGTTTCACATGCCTCCTAAACCTAACCCACCGTCTTGACAAGACATTTAATTGTTTACGCAACAAATAATTTCTTGCCCGCACATGAATTTGTCTCGTGTGGACAACTCTTTTCGATGTTATGTTCTTTGTTCACACAAAAATACCTTCATTTTAAAAAACATTGTAAAAAAACATATGAACATAAACATCGACACGTCTTCCCCACACCTAAGACATGAACAAATTTGTGTCCGTCATTCTGCCGACGTTTTGGCCATGTGTGTACTAAACTAAATGGAATGGTTAAAGATCAAATTTAATTCTATTACAATAATTGATTCTTTTAAACCTATGACTAATCAAACATACATATGTATTATGTCATGATACTTAAACATAGATAAATATATATAGATCGGAAACTCTGCTGTCAAATACCTAACGAGTGAGAATGTATTTGTAAAAACAAAAACAACACTCGTAGGTGCGATTATTTTAAGTAATTTTTTTGTGCGAACAGAGAATTCAGTTTTCAAATAATTTATTTTCATGCGAAATTTTTAAAATTGTTCTCCGTTTGTGATTCTGAATCAAGACCATGGACCACTTGTATACTTTGATTTTACCATAAATTTTCTCTGAGTGTTAAACCTAACAGTTATTGTTATTATTTATGTTAATGACATTTCACAAATTTCTTTTTAATTTTACTTTTTTCCTCATTACACTCTACTTAAAAGTTATTGGTATCATTAGTTATTTGAAATGTTTATTACAAATGAAAACAATAGCTAAAGTATATTTGATTAACCCCCATTAACACGAAGTCTGGTTATATGTTAACTTATAGTTATACTGTCGGTTAAAATGTAAATCGCAGAATATCAAAATAAAATGTTTGATTACAGTAAAAGTTTCAGTCTGAATTTATAGAAAAGAGTCTCTGTTGATTCGGAAACTTTATGCTTAAAACCCTGTCTATACTTGACCAATATTTATCATAACTATTAATGATGTTTGTTGTCAAGACAAAGTTGTCTGTGCAAAAGCACTAAAAATTTTGTCATAACGAAGCAATAATACTAATACTTGAAGACTATAATTTTTAATCTTGACAACCATTTTGACGTTTATCATGATACAAATTTATCAGGTATAGACAGGGTGCAATGGAAATGGGATAAATGATAAAATATTTAAATATGTTTTCCATTGTGTAATCATTTCAACATAATATTTAATAATACAAATTAATTAAATTAGATGTAACAATGAAAGCAAAAGAAACAGCTGAAAAAGGGCAGACCACAGACTAAAACCTTTAAATCAGAATAGTATTAAAAACTGGACTCTTTATCTAATTAACAATAACTTTTAAGTTTAATAATTACTTAAACAGGGTATTCATTAAACTTTTTAGAACAAAACCAATAATAAATTAACAAGTCCAAATTCAAACTATATTGATTTATAACAATAGGTAATTCTTAAGTCGACCTCTACTAATAAATTTCCATACTTTACTTTTTTTACCCCTTTGTTATATTATTGAAAATGAAAAAAAAAATCAATTATTAGTAATTAAATTATTTCTTTCTCAATGCTATTATTTTTTTAGTTTTTCTTTACCATCCACCATGAAGCAACTACTCACCTACTTGCTCCTGCTAGTCTTGGGCTTAAGCTGGTTTTCCTGCTGCTGCGATGCCGCCATTATCGACAATAGCTATAGATATTATCGTCTACCCACCTCCATACAGCCGGATCGTTATAAATTAAAAGTTATCACACACTTGGAAAATCCTGCTAACCTAACCTTCGATGGCCAGGTTTCCATACGTTTCAAGGTGCTACAGGATACCACCAATATTACGTTGCACTCTCAGAATTTAACTGTGGATGAGTCGCGTATAAAATTAAAGAGTTACGATGATGATCAGAAAATGGATTGTTTGTTGACGGTAACCCAGGTGCCGGAACAGGATTATTTTATTATACAACTGTGCCAGACCTTGCGTAAGGACCAAACGTATAAATTGAAATTGTACTTTACTGGTGTGTTGAATGAGAAACTGCATGGTTATTATCGTAGTTCGTATGTGGTTAAGGAGACCAATGAGACTAGGTTTGTAAGGAATTGGAGAAGTTTTTGGAAATAGTTTTCTTAAATTTTGTATTATTTATAATTGCAGATGGCTTTCGGTTACTCAATTTGAGCCGGCTCATGCACGTGCCGCTTTCCCTTGTTTAGATGAACCCGAATACAAGGCCAAGTTTGTTATATGGATGGGTCATCATAAATCGTTGACGGCTTTAAGTAATATGCCTTTGGAAAAGCAGGCGCCATTGTAAGTAAATAATAAAAAGGTGTCTATAGGTTTCCTCAATAAAATTTCTGAGATTCTGAGATTTTTTTTTATAGAAAATTTTACAGATTCTGAGACACTTTTTCTATAGAAAATTTCCGTGAATCTGTCACTTTTTCAAGTAATTTTCTATAGAAAATTTCTCAGAATCTGAGACAATTTTTCTATAGAAAATTGCTCAGATTCTGAGACAATTTTTCTATAGAAAATTGCTCAGATTCTGAGACAATTTTTCTATAGAAAATTGCTCAGATTCTGAGACAATTTTTCTATAGAAAATTGCTCAGATTCTGAGACAATTTTTCTATAGAAAATTGCTCAGATTCTGAGACAATTTTTCTATAGAAAATTGCTCAGATTCTGAGACAATTTTTCTATAGAAAATTGCTCAGATTCTGAGACAATTTTTCTATAGAAAATTGCTCAGATTCTGAGACAATTTTTCTATAGAAAATTGCTCAGATTCTGAGACAATTTTTCTATAGAAAATTGCTCAGATTCTGAGACAATTTTTCTATAGAAAATTGCTCAGATTCTGAGACAATTTTTCTATAGAAAATTGCTCAGATTCTGAGACAATTTTTCTATAGAAAATTGCTCAGATTCTGAGACAATTTTTCTATAGAAAATTGCTCAGATTCTGAGACAATTTTTCTATAGAAAATTGCTCAGATTCTGAGACAATTTTTCTATAGAAAATTGCTCAGATTCTGAGACAATTTTTCTATAGAAAATTTCTCAGATTCTGAGACAATTTTTCTATAGAAAATTTCTCAGATTCTGAGACAATTTTTCTACAGAAAATTTCTCAGATTCTGAGACAATTTTTCTACAGAAAATTTTTCAGATTCTGAGACAATTTTTCTACAGAAAATTTCTCAGATTCTGAGACAATTTTTCTATAGAAAATTTCTCTAAATCTGTAGAAAATTTCTCAGATTCTGAGACAAGTTTTCTATAGAAAATTTCTCAGATTCTGAGACATGTTTTCTATAGAAAATTTCTCAGATTCTGAGACAAGTTTTCTATACAAAATTTCTCAGATTTTGAGCCAGTTTTCTTATAGCAAATTTCTCAGATTCTGAAACAAGTTTTCTATAGAAAATTTCTCAGATTCTGAGACAAGTTTTCTATAGAAAATTTCTCAGATTCTGAGACAATTTTTCTATAGAAAATTTCTCAGATTCTGAGACAATTTTTCTACAGAAAATTTCTCAGATTCTGAGACAATTTTTCTATAGAAAATTTCTCAGATTCTGAGACAATTTTTCTATAGAAAATTTCTCAGATTCTGAGACAATTTTTCTATAGAAAATTTCTCAGATTCTGAGACAATTTTTCTATAGAAAATTTCTCAGATTCTGAGACAATTTTTCTATAGAAAATTTCTCAGATTCTGAGACAATTTTTCTATAGAAAATTTCTCAGATTCTGAGACAATTTTTCTATAGAAAATTTCTCAGATTCTGAGACAATTTTTCTATAGAAAATTTCTCAGATTCTGAGACAATTTTTCTATAGAAAATTTCTCAGAAAATTTTTCTATAGAAAATTTCTCAGATTCTGAGGCAACTTTTCTATAGAAAATTTCTTACCATTTCTCTGTTCTGAGTTTCTGGGACTTACAATATATATTTTTTCTCCAGAACTGGCCTCAACGATTTCGTCTGGAGTATCTTTGAAGAATCTGTACCCATGTCCACCTATCTAGTAGCCTACACTGTCAACGATTTTGCCTACAAACAGTCCGAACCAAATGCGGAATCAAATAATAATATTATATTCCGTACATGGGCTAGACCGGAAGCCATCGATCAGTGCAACTATGCCAGTGAAGTGGGTCCGAAAGTTTTGAAATACTACGAAGATATATTCGGTATACCATTCCCGCTCAAGAAGGTAGATGAAATTGCCATACCCGATTTTAGTGCAGGCGCTATGGAAAATTGGGGTTTGGTTACATACCGTGAGACGGCTCTACTCTTTGCACCCAATGTTTCTTCGAACTCCAATAAACTGCGTATTGCTCAGGTGATTGCACATGAATTGGCCCATCAATGGTTTGGTAATTTGGTAACCATGAAATGGTGGTCCGATTTGTGGTTGAATGAAGGTTTTGCCACTTATGTGGCCAGCTTGGGAGTACAGCATTTAAGCCCCGAATGGGAGTCCTACAATGAGGAATCGTTGGAGAATACTTTGGCTATATTCCGCAGAGATGCTCAATTATCCAGCCATCCCATATCGCAACCCATATTGAACACCAGTCAAATTGGTGAAAGATTTGATTCGATTTCCTATAAAAAGGGTTCGGCTGTTTTAAGAATGTTGCATTCCATATTGGAAAAGGATGCTTTCTTCGAGGGTGTTAGCGATTATCTCAAGAAACATAAGTACGCTAATGCTGAACAAGATGATTTGTGGGCGGCCTTTACCGAAAAAGCTCATCGTTACAATCGTATACATCAAGAGTACGATATGAAAACCATAATGGATTCCTGGACTTTACAAACCGGCTATCCTTTGGTTAAAGTAACACGTGATTATGTAACTGGCTCGGTAGAAATTTCTCAGCATAGATTTTTGGAGAACAAAACTCTAACCGAACAGCAAACTGATAAGGAGCAATGTTGGTGGGTGCCTCTTAGTTATACCACGGGATCTAAGATAAACTTTAAAACTACCACACCACAAAATTGGTTGGAATGTGATGAAGCGGGCAAAAGTAAAAACTTAAGACTAGACAATTTGGCCAACAAGAATGAATGGGTTCTGTTCAACATCCAGCTGTCGGGTGTTTATCGTGTGATGTACGATATCGAGAATTGGAGTTTATTAAACGAGACTCTGAATAGTAAAGATTTCAATGGTATTCATGTTATGAATCGTGCTCAATTGATTGATGATGTTATCTGGTTGGCCTGGAGTGGTTATCATGATTATGATATTACCTTTGATGTTTTGGAATATTTGATACAAGAGCGTGAGTACTTGCCCTGGAGATCAGCCTTGGAGGGTCTTAGCAGTGTGAATAGATTGTTGAAACCATTCGAATCCAATTATGAAATGTTTAAGGTTAGTTTTTAGCTTATTATATTTTAAGGAATTTTTCATTTCTTTTCCATTTTTCTCACAGCGTTACATGCGTTATATTATTAAGCCCACTTACTACTATTTGGGCGGTGTTAACAATACTAAATTTGAGGATTCCTCTTCATTTACCAAAGTCTTGCATAAGTCTCTAATTGCCGGCTGGGCTTGTCGTTTGGAAATGGAGGATTGTGTACAAAACTCCATTAAATACTTTAAACAATGGAAATCTTCCAGTAATCCCAATACCGAAAATAATATACCCGTTGATCTTAGACCTACTGTATATTGTACAGCCATACGTCATGGCGATCAGGATGATTGGCAATTCTTGTGGCAACGCTATAAGGAATCAAATGTGGCTACGGAAAAACGTACCATTATCTTCTCTTTGGCCTGTTCTCGCAATCAAAAAACTTTAGAAAACTATGTGGACATGACTTATGACAAGGCTGGCCATATACGCAAACAGGATGCTACTTATGCCTTCAGTTCCATAGCACGTAACGAAGTTGGTTTCCCCATAGCCAAGCAATATTTTATGGAAAATATTGATAAACTAAATGATTAGTAAGTGATATAAAAAATTCTTTCCAAAATGTGTTTCCTTAAATATTACATTTCTTTATAAAATCTCTAGTTATGGTCAATATTCCAATGATTTGGGTCATTTGCTATCACCCTTGGCTAGCCAAATCATTAGCTCCGAAGATCTCAGCAAACTTTCCTCTCTCATCGAATCGAAAAAAGATTTCTTCAAGAAGTCCGAAAAGAGCGTACAGAGCGCCTTTGAAACTATCAATTTCAATCTCCAATGGATTGATCACAATGTACGCGATACCAAATCTCGTCTACAATCGCGTCTTACTTTTATGGATTTCATCAAACCCGAAGAGGCTTAAAGGAGTAAATTGTATGTGTGATGTTGCTTAGAGATATGGTGATGTTCCATGTTTAGAATTTTATTAGTTTATTAATAAAAACAAAAGAAAATACATTGTAGGATTTAAATAATAACAACATCAGCCCAGTAATTATAAATACTAATTCTAAGAATTACTTAAACAATATTTTTTTTATGATTTTATTGCAAATATTTTTTGTATGATCAGCCCATATTTAGAAGTGATGTATTTTTGTCATTGTCATTATTTTTATTTTTTTTTATTTCGATAATATATTTGTTTTAACAATAAATGTATATTTATATGTATGTATAAGTTTTATTAAAAAAAAGAAGGTGGTGTTTTATTTTTAATAAAGAGGACTGATTGTAAAGGGTTCGGATTTCAGAAAAGGTTTCAAGTTTTCCAAGTAAAAGAAAGGGAACTGAAACAGAACTCCTCCCGTGATAAGCCACGGAAATAACAAAAATGAACTTGTTCAATTTTGGTTTCGAGGCACAAAATTAGAACAAGTAAGAGATATATACACTTCATCGAAGTATACATTTATGAAAAAGAATGAACACTGTTTTTGTTGAACAAATTTTGATGTAAATAAAATTTTTGGTCGAAAATAAATTCGGGTTAAAAACTATTTTTCCCGATTTTGACCCATTTTCGGTCCAAATTTCAACGTCGTTGGGAATGTCTTTGAAATGTCTATCATAAAACATCTATATTGACTATGTTAATGACTTTTAAATCCAGATATACATACATCCGTCCGCTCATATACATATCATATTTAGCCAAAAAATCTCTACTTAAAAAAAAAACGAGTTGAAAAGGTAACGATATAAAGGAATGGCAAACCTATATATACCTACCCTTACCACTCATGGTGTTGGGTATAATAATTGGTAATATTTTACAATATTTTTTTTTAAATTTAATGATCAATTTTAACTTTTTGACACAATTGTGATATGTCCCTTTTTCACAGGACTAGTGCGATTAAAAAAATAAACTTACATTTTGGGATTATGTGAAAACATCCAGTTACATCAGCTCACTTGGGTGTCTCTTAAATCAAATCAGGACCTTGACATATACGTGTGTAATTCGGTGCCCAACCAAGACTAAACGAATCCATCCTATAAATATTCACCCTCGATAGATATCAGAATCCGTAGCCGACCCCGTTATAGTCCTATCAAAGACGATGATCTGTGGTTGTCGTATACGGGACATGTAAGCTTCGATAACGAGCAAGTAGTCATATTAGACCATCTGGTCTTAGCAGATCCATAAAGTTCAATCCGTACTAGTAAATTTCAGCATGAAAGTGGTACACCATCCTAATATCCGATCTAGCCGTATTGCAGAGCTAGCTAGTATTGCTAGCATTAGGTAGTTCCTCCGCAATATCATTAACAGGTACATCAACTCCAAGTTAAAATGTCTAGTTAAGAGATACTCGACCAATCAGGATGTCTGGATGTAGACATCAGATATAGATTTAATTGCAGGTTTACTGCAGCTACAAATGCGATTAATCTCACTGAATATCCAGTAGTACCCCTACCAGTGTACCGCGTGTCCATTGATTCTGCAGACTGTAGCAGACCCCCTTCCGAAATCGGTGAATGTTAAAGGCTCTATATACCTCAGTCACCGAATTGGAACCATCTGTATATATACATGCATATATGGCCATACTTGCCTTTGACGGCCTCGCTTGGAAACTCAAGTTCCAGTATTGAAATATAGAATGATTCCCAGATATTTTCCACTATCATTGCTCCAACCGCTACTTAGTGAGGTTTGTAGGCAGCTGTTTTCCGAAACAGCCACTGCAAAATCACCAACATCCGCAACAGTTTTACACATCATAAAATCAAGTTCCACAAGCAAGATTCCATGTGATTGGCGAAAACACCAATCTTAACTGATTCGACCTTTATGTATGCATGATGAGAAGCAGAAAGTCAGGCAGGATTTATCGTCGATCACAAATGTATGTATATTACTCTTTCCATGGATTTTAAGAGTAAAGTCTTGTATGAGAAGTCTTCAGATTTCGTTTGATGTAGCCATCTGCGAGTTGTGTTGCTCTGAATACTGCACATAACTCTCTATGTTTTCCTAATACATTCAACAGCACCATCTTGAGATTTGGAGGACACCTGTGATGACAACCCTAGAAGAACCTGCTGTCTCTACTTGACAGAATTTTCCGTCACCGGCACAATATACTCTTTCCATGGTTTTCAAGAGTAAAGTCTTGTGTGAGAGGTCTTCAGATTTCGTTTGATGCAGGCATCTGCGAGCTGCATTGCTCTGGATACTGCACATACCTCTATATGTTTTCCTCATACATCCAATTGTATCATGTTGAGATTTGGAGGACACCTCTGATGACAACCCTAGAAGAACCTGCCGTGTCAACTTGACAGAATTTTCCGTCACCGATACAATATAGTAATAGAAAACAAACAAAAGAAAGTGCCAAAATGGTTGTGTTTGGAAAGAGGGACAATATATATCACACTCGTTGCATATTGAAAATTGTATTTTTTCTTTCGCTCTGCAAAGTGGTTGTAGAACGTCAAAATAACTATACGGTTCGATATTACTTTTTTGAGAACTGTCATTTGTTTTATATCTGTAATAATCAGTGTATATAGTTTTCCTCAAAGAATAATAAGAAGTGAAACGCTGTCAAAAAAAACCTAAGTCGGTTGTCATAAAAAACCTAACTCTATGAATGTATTGGTAACATTTTGTTTATATGTATTGGTGTTCAAACCACTTCCACCACACTCCTCAAACACACACAGTTGTAAAAAAGCGACCTTAAAAATTATAACAAAATTTTATTACAATTAAATTTTAAAATTCAAACAACTCTCTAATTATTTAATGCATATTTGACCTGGAAAGATTTTACAAATAGATTTTTCTGCTTTTTCTTCCATAATTTTTGCAAAAATTTAATTTATTTGAATTTCTTATTAATTTTCAATACCAAATTTTACAAATGTGTTTTTTCAGTTTTAATTTCAACCTCCAAAAATTAAAAGTCAAAAAAATTAAAAAAAAATATTTTTCGTTTGTGCAAAGTATACATGTTTCGGTTATTTTAATTGTTAATATGTGTGGAAAAAAATAAAATAAAATTATGTGAATGTGAAATAGTGTGTTAGAATTGCAATTTTGAAGTCAAATCTCTCTCTCAAGTGTGTTGAATTCACATACTACTTGTATGTGAGAAGAGAGAGAAGTTGTTGTTGTAGAAAAATTGAGAGGCTTCCCTTCTTGTTATTCTTTGGTTTTCCTCGTGTAGATGGTGTAACAAGATTATTTTCTTGAAGCCTGTGACGATTATTAAGGCTGCGCTTTACCTGCATTATTTATTTGTCCATATAGTACCACTCTACGAAGGTGATTAATCAAAGATCGAGGGAGGTACTCCTTATTTAACTCTGCACTTGTATATAAACTTCTCTAGAATCGGCTAAAATCACAATGAATATACCATCAAGTATACTATATTAGGTTATAGTTTGGAAAACTCCTGTGATGACTGCTATATCAACTTTTTATAATGTTTTGAAACCAGAAGAATATTCGTCTCCTCGTGTAGATGATGTTCCAAGATGATTTACTTTAATCCTCTGACGGTCCTTAAGGCTGCGTTTGTCCAGCTTTAAATATTTGTCCACCGCATATCACTAAACAAAGGTGATTTACCACATACCAAGAGAGGGATTCCTTATTTAACTCTACGGGGTTTTCAGCATTTGTATTTAAACTCTACGAACGATTGGCGGGCACTTAAATAATTCACGATCCATATCTACAATCGGAAATATTGAAATTATTTTTCCACTGGATACACTGAATGAATGAATCATAATTTAACTGTAAGGGGTTTTCAGAATTTGTCTATAAACTCTACGAACTCAAATAATTCACGATTCATCTCTACAATCATCAGGTACTCGCCATATATATATCGTCATGACCAAAAGTCTTGTGTTGTTTGGTTGCAACTTTAACTCTGGGTGGTAAGATGTATTGTGTCCGAATCCGGAAAGTTGTGAAATTTGCAAACAACACATCGCTTTCTTGTGTCTCTCAGGTCACTCAATAAAAAGTCTCCCAAAAAACATGCAATGTCATCCTTTAACGCCGGATTAAAAAAAAAACCAAAAGCCATAGCCTAAGACTATGTTTTGGCTTAAAGAAATCGTTTTTATAAAATCTTTAGTTAGGAGAAGAAGTTCCATGACCTACAATAATACAAACAATTATGTAACTTTTAAGTTCTTAACTTGTTGCACTTCTTATTTAAATCAGCAACGATCTAATGTTGTTACAACTTATTAGAACCTTTTTGCAAATTGATGAAATTAATAAAAAATATTTTCTATCACGTTTCTTAAGTAAACAATTACCAACTGAAAACTGTTGTTAATTTTCCAAAGCACGTGTCGGTTTCAAGCGTGACTGTTGTTAAGAAAAATCGTTCCAGTGTTTGCTTAACCCTTAAATGGGTATTGTATGTTTCGAGGCAAAAAGTGATATCGTTTTACATAACTAAATAACATTTGGTTTTAATAATACATGTTTTAACTTGGAAATTTTAATAAAAACAAGTAAGAGTGTTATATTCGCTTATGCAGAATCTGATTTAGGGGTTATATGGACCGATCCGCACAAAAGTTGGTAAAAAGATTTATGGTCAAATAAAACTTGCACGCTTAATTTTTTAAATTTACACAACAATTTAAATAGTCACTATTATTTAGTACACACACTTTAAAACACACTTTATAATTTACAAAAATACACTGGCTATACGGTTGATGTTAAGTCTAAAAGCCATCACAGTGCCATCTTCCAGTAGTTTCATGAATTATCTAACGGACCAATAGTTTTGGTGTATGACGCTTTATTTATTTATTTAAATTGTTGTGTAAATTTAAATAAATAAATCACTATTATTTAAAACACTTTATAATTTCCAAGAATACACTGACAATACAGTTGATGTTAAGTCTAAAAGCCATCACAGTGCCATCTTCTAGTAGTTTCATGAATTACCTAACGGACCAATAGTTTTGGTGTATGACGCTTTATTTACACAACAATTTAAATAATCACTATTATTTAAAACACTTTATAATTTACAAGAATATACTGGCTATACAGTTGATGTTAAGTCTAAAAGCCATCAGAGTCTAGTAGTTTCATGAATTATCTAACGGACCAATAGTTTTGGTGTATGATTTAAAAATGCGAAATTTTTTACAATTTTTATCTTTTATTTTGAAACATTTGTATTTATTCAAAGTATTGGCCATTGTTAGCTATAACCTTTTTCCCATCTTTCTGGCAACATATGGATTCCGAGCCAAAAGAACTGCTCATCTTTTGAGACCAAGATCGAATCAAGCTAATATCGGATACTCTGTTCCAAAGTGAAGTGTATCCCAGAGACTTACCAATAATAATATTAATTTAAAGTGGAAAATTATTAAAATAGTAATTATGATGCAGAGAGAGTTCTGCATCAATCGAAACAAATAATACTCGGAGGATGCAGGGTCTGGACTATAAAGCAGGTGAGGCAAAACTTACCATCCACATCACATACGATCTCTTTCGCTTCGGGTTATCGTAATGAATCCATTTTTCATCGCAAGTAATGATTCGGTGCAAAAATGATTTTCTTTTATAGCATTCAAGCATTATTTCGGTCTCTCGTCTTCAATTCGTATGGATTGGGTTCCATTCCCTGCTTTTGGATGAATCCTGCTGCTTGTAAACGTTTTGAGATTTCTAATTGAATAGCTTCCAATGAGTAATGCCTCCAATTCTTGGTCTTTAATCATTTTTTGACTTGTTTGAGCGATCTTTGCCTTCCGTGTCAAAATCACCACTTCTGAAACCGTTGGAAAGGATTCGCCATAATCTTTGGTGAGCAATCGGCAATGAGCATCATTTTTTATTACAAGGAGCACTTTTATACAAGAAATTAAAGAAGAAAAGTACAATATTCGACATTTTCGAAGCAAAAAAAAAAAACTTTGCTGCTTACACTACAATGTTCAATAACAAAGTGAGAATAAATGACAGATATGTACCCTTCAAAATGACATATAAGTGATTAAAAACAAAAAATATATAAAATCAAAAAGATCCCTTGAACCATAGACAATAACTAGATAGGTAACTGAGAGCCAAAAACCTAAGTCTGTTGTCAAAAACCTAATGCATGAGAATGTATTGCATGTATTTTGTTATTGTGTCACCCGTATGTGTGAAAAGAGAGTAATTTTTTCCTCTCTCCTTCCGTTCTATGCGTTTATTCTATGCCTTGAACATAACAGGCTTAATACATATTATATTTTTTTTTTAAATATTAATCTCAACCTAATTATTATTTACTATTGTAATATTTGAATAATAACAAAAAAGAACCTTTGAGCATTAGAGGGTTAACAATTAGGTTTTAACATACTACATACCTGTTCACACTGCTTAAATATTTAGTTTGACTGGCTTGTTGATTTTAGTGATAAAATAGTAATTATGTTAATGGAACTTGCGAATATTAAAGATGTGACTTAACGTTGAAATTTATTAACTAAAATTTAAGAATAAAAAAACCATCTTTCTTAATAATTTACTTTCTTTTTCTTTGAATATGTATGTATATATATATATTTCAGTTTTATTATTATTTTATTTATTTCCATTTTATAATTAAAGTTTTATGTGTGACTTTTAATAAGTAATTGTTTTATTTTATTTGTTGTTATTGTTTTTATTATGTATAAGGTGTACTTAATAATTTGTTTTTATAGGTATATATTTCTTTTTTGTAATTTAATATTCACTTTATTTTTATTTATCGATAATACAAAATGTAATCGATAAATTAACACTTAATACCTTTTTCCTTAGTTTTTCTTACTTTTTTTGTCGGTTGTTAAATTTATTTATGCATGATAATTAATAATAATAATAATAATATTTATGTATACTTTTTGTTGTTGTTTTGTTTTATAATGTATAATACAATATTTATAGGTAATAATTAGAAAAAAAATATATACTTTTTGACAAAAATAAATTATTAATTAATAAAAATAGCTATTAAATTGTAATAAAAAAAAGCCTTTTAGAAAAGGGTAGTAATATGGCCTCATTTCATTATTATTCAAGTTTTGAGTTTGGAAAAAAGCATGTTTGGCATCATTGCTTTACGTCAAATCTTTTGTAATGCAAATGGTGGCCTGTGGTGAAGCCACTACAACTTTTTGCAAATACCTCAATTTTATTGTTTTTAGACAAGCAAGCTGCAAATCACTGAATCGTTAATGCATAAATTTGCAAATGCACTAAAATAATTAAAGTTCCTTTTAATTTACTCAGGCTCATTTTACCAAATAATATTAAAAAAGTGTGGCATATTTTAAGGATTATTTATTAATAGTGCGAATCACTTGAATAAGGAGTAAACCCCGTTCAATGTACCAAACAGCAGTTCATGAGATTTAACCATAATGTTAGATACTTTCATAAGCAGTTTGGTATTGAGAATCTGTAAAATTGGTCCAGTGGAGAAAAAGATCTGAATCAAAATTTGAGACAACCTCTAAAAAAAGCTGATGTTTCTGTTATTTTTAAAAAATATGTCATAAAAATACAATGAAATTTATTTAAATAGCTCACTTATTCCGTACGGGTATAAAACCTAGTGAAATTGATAAAAATCGTTCCAAAATTTATACAAATGTCTTACCGGAATAAGGCTCTATATACAGATTATTACTGATATGCGACAAAAGACAGTTGGCTAGCCTGGATCTAAAGTGACCTATGATACAAAATACACATTTTGAGATAACAAACGAAATGCATTTGTAGTTTGAAAAAGCAATCAATTCTAAAGTGGTAGTTTAACGATAACCATATTTAGGTGAATAATAACACATAGATCACATTTGCCTGGATTGATTTATCGTATTTTTGTTCGAAAATGCTCATAGAGGGATTTAGCCAAAAATGTTACTTAGACCACTTTAGTTCGAACCGTATGTTTATTTTGACGTTCCGATATCCACAAAACGTGTACCATTTTTTGACTCAATATTGACGACGATGTCGACGACGCCAAATAGAATAAGGCTGAATACAATTTTCAATAGGCAACAAATTAGTGGAGGGTCTCCTGCTGATACGACGGACTCTCCGCTTATACAGACGGCTCTTAAGAGAGGATCGACTTGGAGGTGTTGTCTACATCCAGGAATTTGAGATAAAAATAGCGGAAAACTGGCACAGATATATTATAGAGTAGGTTTATACGTATATATACTAATAGTCAAGATGCAATATAGTCTCTTGTAGGTGTATACACTCCATCGAGTGTGGTCAAGCCAAGTCATAGCCACTCCAGTTTAACTAAAACCTCTCTAAACTCCTTTTAGGACTCCCAGTAGACGGACGACTATACAATTACGGCGAAGAGCCACAATGTTGATGAATTATACGGTCTGGTTATCTCCAGCAAAGTTGAGAAAACTGTTGTTAATTGTGCTATGGTAGATCTTATGTACCTGGGTAGTTGTATCTAACTATTCGAGATCGTAGAATGGTATACATTCCGGGGAGTTACTGCATAACTTAATCCGAAAACGGAAATGTTCGAAATTGTGTACTAAACACATTGTAATTCGAAACGATTTCCTTGCGAATCGAATAGGTAGTAACCCCCAGGACTGTGTTCCATGTCCATGTAGATATAAATGCTTCGGAGACCACCGTTTGATGCAACATTTTATGAGTACTTGCAATAAACAATCGGTCGACATCTGATGGGATTTTGTTGCGAAAGCACATCCAGATCTGTCGAGGAAGGCAGATAGCATGTGAACCGAAACTGGCTAGTCAACAACACATTATGTTATATGACTGACAGTATGCTTTATACATATATTTCGAAAGTGTTTACCCATCTGGTCTCCTCATGAATATGGTCTTCATTCGTCATCTTGACAAATCCGGTTGCGATTCGGAGAGTAATTGGTTGGCGCTAAGGAATTAAGTCCATACTGAGACTGCATAATTGAAAAGAGAGCAATCAATTGCCTTATACAATTGAGCGCTCTATTGAGAGGTGCCAGCAAGAGCTTTAAGGACTTTGTTCCTATTTCTGACCTTTCGGTTGATGTAATTTTGAGTGATGAGAAGTGAAGGAGGCTGTCGAAGATTAACCCTTCGATTTTCACATCTCTGTCGACCTTCCTTAGTACAAGAGGTGAAAAGGGACACCGAGGATTTTGGAGTTACCTTAAATTAAGTTCCTGGAAAAAGTCCTTTCGCACTTATATTGTAATGTTAATACCTGATGAGAAAATGGTACCGTCGTCTGCATACGACACCATAGAGACTTCTGGAGGTGGATGAAGAAAGCTTTGCCAGATATAAGTTGAAGAGTGTGGGTAAAAGTACTCCTCCTTGTGGCACTTCCATTTTTTCTTGTAATATTTTGACTTCTGACCTCTGCACTCAACAAACGAATGTTTGACATCGGAATGCTGTGGATAGATCCAGAGCAGCAACAATAGTGCGTTAACACGGCTCTTGCTGATTGATGCCGTTGGCGATCAGGGAGGTTATCGGATTGAGTGCTGTTGTTGTGCTATGCGCCGAAGCCATATTTGTGATATTTTGACTTCTGGCCTCTGAACTCAACAAACGAGTGTTTGACATCGTTGGGTAGAGTGGAGTTCGTAATGTGATTTGTCAGCGTGGAGCGATCAACCATTTGACATGGTTGATCGCTCCACGAGACTTCTTTCAGGAGGAGGATGCAGAAAGAGTATGGGTGAAAGTACTCCTCCTTGTGGCACTTCCATTTTTATCTTGTGATATTTTGACTTCTGGCCTCTGAAGTCAACAAACGAATGTTTGACATCGAAATCCTTTGGATAGCTGCTGAGCAGCAACAATGGTACATTGACACGGCCGTTGCTGATTGAGGCCGTTAGCGATCTGAGAGGTGATCTGATGCCATGAAGTGTGGCAAGTGAGAAATGCTATTTCGGGAATGGTAGTAGTAGGAATTCTACTAATGATAACAAGGAAACGGGGCAGTACAATTCTCCTTGATTAGCGGGTTTGTCCGGTTTAAAAAGGGGATAATCCGGATAACTTTCCAGATAACTGGAATCACCAATTGCTGAATCGGGAGTTCCAGTTACTTCAGGTCTAAAGTATCTAATTTCTCCAACATTAACATGGATATACCACCCGGACCTAGTACTTTAAATGGTTTTGCCTTGAATAAGGAGTTGGGCAGATAATCACTAGTGAGAATCTTAGTTATCCGTGCTATAGCTCATTTATGCGTGGCGGGGTGTTGAATAAATAACCATGGCGTCTTAATCGATGGCATCCAAATTCCGAGAAATATTTTACCCGAGGCATGTCAGGAAGGACCTTCGAGTACACGAGGTCAACATAAAGAGGTATTTGCAGCATTCATTTATACTGCCGCTATGAACGACATTCGTATGCTGCTATGAACGACATTCATATCAATACCGCGCTGGCGGTATGCCACACAAATTTCGTGGCGGAAATCATGAGCAGTTCTGGCACAACTGAGGTCGGGAACAACAGGCTTTATGCTAACTGGAGCCGCATAGAACGTAACTTTCCAAATTTATGCTCAGCTTGTGGTCATATTCAACTGCCCATCCAAACCTAGTTAACTTTGTTCCTATGGATTTATGGACCAGCACACTAATTTGGTCTCGACCTCAATGCAGAACCTTTGTCTGCTTTTACATAGGGCAAGTTTTCTTGCCGCAAGTCTGAGTTTATAGGAGTGAGAGGCAAGAAGAAAGAAGAGGGGTACACACTTGTACTGGCAAGTCTTCTCAATTCTCTTTTGTTTTCTCATTTTCACTATGGCGTCTATTAGGTTTTGACATACAAAATTGAACACAGACTTGCTGTGTGTAAACAGACGTGCAAGTTTAAAAGAGAATCGAAGAGACTTGTTTCAAGTAAACTTGATGTGTGTAAAAGCAGACTTTGGATTAGAAAATTTTATAGTCTTAACAACTTTCGTATAAAACATGGCTGCTTATTACCAGGTCTTTCTTTCTTGATCTATATGATTGATTTATTCCGTCAAATTTTAGACCAAATTGAAAAATGTTTAATGTTGATTTATTCAATAAAATTGTATACCAATTTCAAAGATTTCCACGTGATTTGCGAAATATGAAATTTTACAAATCTATCTTTCTCACAAGGTAGAGCCAAAAATTATATTAAATAATGCAACTCTGCAATATATGATATTCTCACTATATTTAATAGCCATAAACTAATCAAAATAATACATACTAAAAACTAATATTTTTAAAATACTTTGTATTTTTTAAGCAAAATTTTGAAAATTATATAAATGTTTTTAAAATATTTTATTTGAATTTAATAATAGTTTAATTTATTTGTTTGTTTTTGCAATAATTTCTGTTGAGTTTATTAAGTTATTTTTTAAACAAATTTTAACAACTTTTGTTTTGTTATTAATTTAATTATTATTAACTTTTGTTTGTTATTGTTATTAAAGCTTTGTTAGCAAATGGTTTTATAAGCTTGGTTTTTTTTTAATTAATTTTACTTTTTGTGTTAATTTAAAAAAATATACATTTACAAATATGTAAAAAAAAACAAAGAAAAATTAAATAAATGACACATTTTTTGTATTTTATTAAAGATTTTTAATTTTATTAAAAATCTATTTTCAATTGGTTTATTATTGAGATGAGTTCGGATTGAGTTGTGTAAGAATTTAATGAATTTATTTGAATAATGTTTTAATGTTTGTAATAAATTTGTTTGTTTTATTTGATGTATACATATATTGAATACTTTTAGGCATTTATTATTTTAGAGTTCATTGCATATTTCAGGGGTTTGTTGGTTGTCTTTTTCTATTTATAATAATAATAATATTTCAAATTTTATGTTTATGTTGGTTTAATTTATTAAAATTTCTTTGTTATTAATAAATTCGTTATTAAATTTGTTTATTATAATTATAGTAATATTTATATTTCTTATGTTGTTTTTTTTTTTTTTTTTTTTTTTTTTTTTTGCTAAAGGAAGGATGTTTTTTTGTTTAGGAATCTTTGACTCTTTTTATTATTCAAATGTTTTTGTCGAATTTCATTTCATGGTTTACAAAAACAGACTAGGTTTTTATTTATTAAGTTTATATAATTCTTTTTTAAATATTTTTGTTGTTTTTTTAATTTCATAGAATTTGTATATTTATGCATAATTTGAGATCTGATTATGGTTTATATATTTGTTTTATTTACAAGTTAATATTTATATAACAAAAATTGTTTATGCTTAAATGCCTAATACTGTTCCTTCTATTTTATTTATTTATATGTGTAAATATTAAAAATTTTAAGAATTTAATAAAAAAAAAAGGTAAAAAATTTAAATAAAGTTTTAAAAATTTTTTTTAAATTTTTTCAAATTTATATTTGAAAAATGTTACAGAAAAGATTTTCAGACTGGAGGAATACATTAGTTGTCCAAGATCTCTTGTACACTTTATCTTGGATAACTGAAGATTGCTGAGGACTGAAGATTGCATTGAGATCAGTGACAATACAATGGAAACTTTTTTAAAAACTATATTGCGTAATTTCAGTTTTCAAAACCATGACTTCTCACTAGGTTTTCTATTTAAATTTCTGCGTTTTAAGCATACAAGTTTAAAAAAATACATTTATAGAAAAACAATGGAAACTTTTACAAGAAAGAGGACTAAAGCAAAATGAATATGTATGAAAATGGTGTAAAAAGCTTCATGTTTTATAGATATTTCAATATTTATTTCGCACAATTCTTAACTACATAGTTAGTAAAAATGGCTACAGCCAAGTTTAGGGAAAATTTTAAAATCAAAATAATTAATTTTAATGCAGGATTGAAACAAACCACTATCTGTTTGTATGGAAAATTAGCTTAAAAACATTGTTTAAATTTAATTTTTTTTTGTAAATATGGGTGTATGAATTTCGTCCCACATAAATATAAAGAAAATATTATTCGTTTTATTGGTTTGATATCCATCAAAGTGGGCGGATTACATACGCCAATATTTGGGATTATTTAATTTCAGATATCCGGAGGACGATGGGGTACAAAGTTCGAACAAGCCGTACATTCAGGGGCAGGTGGTGGGTTCAACACTGGCTGCGGAAGTCAACAGCAGACTATGCCTACAGCTGAATATCAACAACAGAGAGAAGTCAACACAGTGTGTCAGCAGTGGAGTTAGGAGCAGTGATCAGCAGAGGGGAGCCAACAGAGCGCGTCAGGAGCGCCTCAAAAGTGAGTAAACACCACAAATTATTTGATTTTTTTAAGATAATGTAAATCCAAAAATCTATCCATTCATGATCTTAACAAAAAATTTAAAAAATTCACTGGTGTTTACTCACTTCTGAGGCTCTCTGTATGTGCTCTTTGAGGTGCAGAAAGAAGTCAATTGGCACTTTATACATCCCAGGTAATCTAGTGTGAAGACAGTTGTTTCTTAAGTGTCTCTAAGTAATCTACAGTGTAGTCACTTTAAACGTTTATTTTGTACACACATTTAAGCAAGTATGTAGTCAAATGTATCACTTATAGACAGTAATCGTCACTAATGTCTGACCATTTGGCTGACTCCAATATATATATTTTGGGTCATTTGTTACGTATTTGTCATTTGTAGTGCATGTAATAAACTCGGAAAAATTATGGTCAAGAATAGATTTTAGAATTACACACTAGAAGATTATAAGAGTAGTAACTCCGATAGTTCACGGCAAATTGTTCTCAATTCAATTAACATTGAGGCTCAATTATTAAAGTTAAGATACTAATATAAAATAAACTGTGAAATTGAAAACAGAAAAGTCTATTTACATTTTATGTAAAGGACCCTGGACAGACAGAGCATTACCACAGCTTCAAACCTGGAGTAATGTTTAAAAATATTTACTGAGTTAAAAATTACATAAATTTTTAGTTATTTAGGAAATGTTTAAAATATATGTAATGTATTTATATTTTTCCAAAAGGTAACATCTTACAAAATATGATAAAAGATAAAAATAGCCTTCCGAAGTAGACCTATTTTTTATGTCAAATTCAACTTTAGTCCAAATTTTCTCTATCTGTTTTTTTTCAGATAGTCCAAATTTTCTTTATCTGTTTTGTATGCCCCAATATGTTCTTAAATATTTTGCAAAAGGAATTTGTAGCCCCGTTATTTGAACCATCAATAGAGCAAAAACTCTAAAAAATTGTTGGTATTTTTGAAAAGTTTAATGGGATTTGTGGGATTCTCAATAACAAATGTAAATTTTTTTCACTTTTACATTTTGAACATTTTGTTATTTCTATATAACTGTAAAATTTCATTAAAAAAGATAAACATAAACATGAATATCTCGTAAACTATAAGAGATATCTTCTAGTAGAATCCATATATATATACACAAAACTTTCAAATAGGATCGAGAACAAAAAGTTGACATCATTTTTAATTATTCATATACCCGAGGTATCCCACTTTTGGGCCTTGAAGTTCCACCCCCTTGGTGTTTAAAGAAAAAATTCAAAACTTAAACTTCAGCTACACCTCCGTTTAGAATTTACTTCCACTTGTTTTTAGTTCCCCCACTTGGCAACGCAATGATCTCATTAGTTTATCTAACATTTCGACATGAAATCGGTTACTGTGACGAATAAAAAAAAATTTTTCTTTTTATAACAAATTGTTCTGATAACAAAAAAATAAAAGATTCTGTTAAAAAAAAAAAAAAATTAACTTCAAATTAAAATAAAACCCAAAAAAACTAATTTGTATGTTCGTTAATTTAGTAATATTTCAGCACTGCAGCATAATACAAGTTGAACATTCAAAAAAAGCCCTACTTGATATCACTGCTTTACGACAAACATCTTTTAATGTAACCCTAGGTCTCCACGTAGCAATTTTTATTGCTAAGCTCAAGCAAAAACGTCTGCAGAACAACACCACAGCGATTGCTGATAGCTTTAGGTGGAGAAAACGTTCGTAACTATAAGTAGTATGAAAAACTAAGATGTATTTTGCTTATATTTTGTGTTAAAGGAGTTTTTCCACTAATTTCTTTGTTTTTTTACCGAATCATAGAAAGAAGAAATTTTACATTCATGACAACTGAACTGACAGCTTATTGCTTAGCAATAATTGCTAAAGCAATCAGTAGATCAATCATTGCGCAATAGATTGTTACATATGGCAATAGCGGTCTACACATCGCAAATTTTATGGACGCAATCAAATTTTACAAATGCGGCAATAAATATTGCTACGTGGAGATTTAGGGTATGTAAAGGGCCAGTGATGCCCCACATAATAGCATTTATTTCTATAAGCTTTGAAATTACTTAATTTACGAACGTTGTCTAACTTAAATAAAAATAAAATAAACGAAAATTTATTTAAAATTGTTTTTTTTTTTAATTTTATTATTAACTTTTTAACTTTTAACTCATCATAGGTAACTTAAATAATTAAAGCCAAATGTTTTTTTTTTTTTTTTTTTTTGTGAAATTAAAAAAAGAAAAAGGAAAAACAAATTAAAACTAAAAGAGAGCTAAGCTTATTATAAACAACTATAAATGGATTAATCATTAAAAATACTTAATAAACAATTGATAAATTGATGTAATAATAATAATAATAAAAAAATACCTAAGGAAAATAAACAAAGTTGCAAAAATATATTTAAAAAAAAATAAAGGAAAAAATATAACACAAATAAAAACAAAGTTAAAAGCCATCTCCAATCTTCTTTTTACGCTAAGATATGCTTGACTAATTTCAAACTAATTTTAAAATAAAAATGTTGATAACTGTCAAATCATTGCGTTAAAAAAAATTAACAGATTTTAAGAAAATGGCTTTGAATGTGTTAAATATTATTAAATGTAGTTATTATAATAATGGTTTTATATAGTTATTATTAGTTAATTAATTAATATTTACTCAATTTTATGGTTTACAACATGTATACTTTTGTTTTTTTTTTTGTTTATGTTTCATTAATTAGTTTATATAGTTTAGTACATAACAAGGTATGCAGCAAATCAGTCCAATAGAGTGTTATTTATATATATAAATGTATTTATAGATAGTTTAGTAGATAGTTAGATAATATAGATAGATAAATATAGATAGATAGTTAAGATAATATATGTAATGAAAATGTGTTAAAATGTAACTAATAATACTATTTTATAATAAAAAAAAAGACCCAAGGTAAAATAGCCGTTTAAATAAAACATCTTTGAAGGCTCCTAATTTTGTAAAATTTCTTTAAATATCCCCCCTCTAATTTATAGCAATTATCAGTTTCCATATTAGTCAATTTACATTTTATGTACTAATTTTTTAAAAAACATTCCCAATAAACACTAAAGCCACAGAGAAATACACATAGAGCGGAAACAAGAAAAAAAAACTCATACAAAAAAGTTATTTAAAATCATCACACATACGACTGTTGTTTCTGTTTTCACATTTTTTTTTTTTTTTGCTAATACAATCTCACCACTTGGTTTTTGACAACTGAGTTAGGTGTTTGACAAGCGAGTTTCCGATCTATGTGTATTTATCTATGACAAGCACTTGAACATTTTGTTGAAATTTGATTTGAATGCAAATATAATTATATTTTAAGCTACGTCACCACTTAGGTTATCAAAAACCTATATGAAAACAAAAACAGTTGATTATTTTGAGTAATTTTTCTAGTTTCTGCTCTCTGTATATTTCTCTATGGATGCAATACTCCACTCTGCAGCAAATTATATTTCATTCTCTTTTGTATTTATTTAATTTAAAATTTTGTTATATTTTTTAAAACATAATTATATTTGCATTCAAGTGAATTTTTATCAAAATTTTCAAATGCTTCAATATTTAGCTATTTATTGAGGGTATTCATTTCAAAATAATGGAAAATTACACTCTGATTTTTTTCACTTGGTTATAGCTTCTTAAAAATACAACTTTTTGTGGAATTTTTTTTCTTGTGTTTATTGTGTAAAAGTGTAAAAAAATCAGAGTGAAATTTTCCATTTTTTTTAAATGAATACCCTCATTGTTTAATTGGTAATTTTTAAATGCAAATATTTGACAAATTTCAGAGTTTACAATTAAACCTTATAGAAAATTTAGGAAATTTAATTCTTATTTAAAGGAAAAATTTAATAATTTAAAAGTTAGATAAATAAAATTGCTGGGAACTTAAGGGAATTTCCCCAACTAATGCCCGTAACTTCTACAAATAGATATCAACGGCGTAAAATACTTAGCAGATAAATTTACCTAAAAGGTAACTTGACATTCATTTCAAATCAATACCTAGGAGTAAAAATTATCGATTTTGTTAATCCATAAGTAACTAAGCACTGATAGATATCTATTTGTTGAAATTACGGGCATAAGTGTACAGTTTCTTCCCAAATAAAGTGCACAGTTTTTCTTTATTTGCAACTATTTAAGTGTTTTAAAAAGGCAAAAGTACCTTGGGTTTAATTATATTTATTAAAAAGTAATATTTTAGACCTATTCTGACTACAACTGAGGGTCATATGTTGCCCATTTACAATTGCCATTTTTTTTTTTATAAATTGTTAAAATGTTTCTCTATTTGTATTATAAAATCATTTAATTCATAAGTTTTGAAATCTATGTTTTAGAAACTTTAACTTTATTCCATTACTAGTCAGATTTGCAAGTTTCACGGGAAAGCTTTATTGTACACTGAACATTTAATTTATCTTTATACTGCCTGTTAAAATAATTTTTGTATGAAAGCTGTCAGTATAACTTTCTGAAAATGGTGATAATTCATACAATCATAGAGAAATGCACATAGAGCGGAAACTAGAAAAACACTAAAACAAAAAAGTTACTCAAAACAGTCACATAGTTTTTATTACTAATACATTCTCACCACGTAGGTTTTTGACAACTGAGTTAGGTCTTTGACAGGAGAGTTACCGATCTATGTATATTTATCTATGCTTACAATGTTTAACTAAAACCTGTAAACCTGACTAGTTTTGGAACAGAGCAAATATGTTTTTTTTTAATTTTCAATTTATATTTCACAACTTTCCATTCAAATTTCTTTTTTAATTTAATTAATACAATTTAAAAGTTAGGTTAAAAAAAAACATTTGCAAATAGGTTGGAAATCTTCACTGTAAAGGTTTATAGTTTAAACTTGATTTAAACCAGCGAATTTAAAACTTTACTATACATTTGTAGCTTAAAACTGTTAAAAGTAAAACTAAATGCACATATAAATCGGAGTTAAACTATCAATGCAAAAACTTCCTTATACTTTAAAAAATTAAAGGAAAACAATCAGTGTTTTAAAGAAAATGTTAAAAATATAGCTCCTTAATTTGATTACCAGCTATTTTGTTTCTGTATTTAAAAATGCAATAAAATAAATTAAATAAAAAAAAGTATTTGTCTCCATTTTCACAATTTCTAGTTATTTTTTAAGCTAAAGTAATACTGACAGTTTTCATAAAAAAAAAATTTAACAGACAGTAACAGATAAAAAGACTTGTGAAAATGGGGATTAGCCTCAAAAATTAAACATAACCTGCAGTTAGTTAGCTTTATTAAAAAGGTACTTTTATTATAAATATACTTTTATTAAAAAGGTACTTTTATTAAAAAGGTACTTTTATTAAAAATGTACTTTTATAAAAATGGTATTTTTATTAAAAATTAACTTTTATTAAAAAGGTACTTTTATTAAAAAGGTACTTTTATTAAAAAGGTACTTTTATAAAAAAGGTATTTTTATTAAAAATTAACTTTTATTAAAAATGAACTTTTATTAAAAAGGTACTTTTATTAAAAAGGTACTTTTATTAAAGAGGTACATTTATTAAAAAGGTACTTTTATTAAAAAGGTACTTTTATTAAAAAGGTACTTTTATTAAAAAGGTACTTTTATTAAAAAGGTACTTTTTTAAAAAAGATACTTTTTAAAAAAGGTACTTTTATTAAAAAGGTACTTTTTTTTAAAAATGAACTTTTATTAAAAAGATACATGTCAACGATGATTATTACATCGAATGAGCAAAATTATAAAATAAATTTCAACAAATTCAGTAGAACAATGGTTGTCAATAATATTGAAAAATATCACAGCTGTAAATTTTCTCAAATCCGTGCTGACTTTTGCACCTGGGTCCTTACAAAATTATATAATTTTAGAACAGAACTGAAATGTAGCACCGAAATGGGCTACAGAACAAAATGCTGATTCTGTTTTGCTGACATTTGAAAAAATGTAGATTAAAATTCAGGGCATGTCAGCAGGTTTTTATAAAGACGCATATACGATATTAGGATTAGTCCTGCTGACATTTGACAAATAAAGCACTTTAAAAAAGCGATGAGAACTATATTTCTATGCAATGGTAACTAAAAAATCTGTGAAATTTAAAAAAAAATATGTATAATTTAAGTAGTAAACTCTAAAAAATTTAGTTTCTGATATAAAAAAACAAATGTTTTTTTAAAAAAGGAAATTTCAAATACCAACTAGAATAGGTCTAAAATATTAAATTTAAAGGCATGAAATTAATGTATACTGATAAGAAAGTCAATAAAGAAAATATAAAGAGTTAAAGAGAGTGTGAGAATGTTAGTATTTATGTAACAACATGAAAGTGTATGTGATAAATTGAAAATAGCAATAGAAATTTTAAATACAAAATATGTCTGCTAAATCTTAAATATTGTTGTTGTTTTCTTGGAAATATATTATCATTTTAATGTTTATTTGTTGTTTATTTAATTGTGTTGTATGTTTTAATTTTGAATTAAATATTTTGTTTATATGTTTTGTTTTAAATAAAGTTTAACTTAAATTACCTGTTCTTTACAATTGCATTTAGTCAGGCTTTTATTATTACTAGTATTATTATTATTAATCATAATATTATTACTACCACTACTATTGTAAATGTTGTTGTTGTTATTATTATTATTAATATTATTACTATTATAACTTGTATTATTGCTCTTATGCTTACTTTTAGTTGTTGCTGTCACTGTCACTGTTGCTGTTGTTGTTGAATCTCACATACGCATACCGGAACTGTGTGCACTATGGCCACTACTCTGTAGACTTTCATTGGACCAGGAGGTCTGTGGCGATGATGTGACCGGACCCGGTGACGACGAAGACGCCGTAGCCGATTTCGGTGGTGTGGATTGTAGATTGTAACGGGCATAGAAGAGTAAATACGGTGTTATGGTGATTTTACGCGCCGGTGATAATAATTCTTCAAATTCTCTTTGTGTCATGGCTTTGATTTTGTCATCATCGCACATATACCAGATGGGTTCACTGCAATTGTTTTGCGTGGTGGCATACGAAGCTTTGGTTGAACCTCTGCCCGTGCTGCCGTAACCCGAGGTATTTGCCGATGTTGTGTAGGGTGTATGATGTATGTTGTTGTTGTAATTAGCTGGGGTATTGTAACCGGAACCATTGGAATATTGGGAAGATTCTTCACTAAAATCACTAGTACTATTGTTGGCTGACTGGTATTGCAATTGCTGTTGTGCTGTGAGGCGCATGGCACAACAATTAATACTTTGACAAGTGATCGGACACTGGGGTGTTGCTGCGCCCCCACCAACACCAACTCCAACGCCCGTATTATTCATAGACAATTTCCCTATGCCATTCGTTATGGCTTTGCTGCTGCTGCTATTCAGACCATTCAATTGTTTCACATTTTTACTCATATCTCCCGAACTAGAGGCCTTACTGCGTCCAAATTTCATCTTCATTTTCATAAAACCGGTACTGGACGAACCCAAACCCGAAGAGCCGCCTGAGGACTGTGAACTATTGCCGGCACCTACACTTGTACCATTACCCGCCGCCCCTAGATTGCGCTCTTGACTAGCTCTTCTTCGTTGCTCTTTGGGACAATTGATGTACTCATTGGCCCAGTCCAGCGAACAGGTGTAGGCAATGTAATGACCCACCGACATGGTAGCGCCCACATGCGTTATAACACTGTACAGCTTGTAAATGTGCAGCTTGTTGGCGTCACTTAATTCACAGCATTTGGAACAGAAACATTGCAGGGTAAATGACGTTGGAATGTAACTGTTAATCTTTTCCATGCCGCCGCTAAACCGGCTCAGTTGTATGATCAATAGACGTGGCAAGACCTCATAAGATATTGATCGTATGGCCTCAGTGTAGCCACAACATTGTTCACAGCGATATTTGTTCTCATTGCGAAAATACTCGCGAGTAATGCAGGAGTTCTAAGTGTGTGATAAAGAGGAAGGGAAAATAAATCAAACGTAAGAATTTGGGAAGCACTTTTGTTAAAAAAATATTTTTACAGTTTATCACTACTGACATCTGTGGAATTTCTCAAAAAAAATTTTCACTTTTCACAACTGCACAATTTTCAAACTGTTGACACTTCTTTATGAACTCAAAAGTAAAATATCTCCGGCTTGTCATTTATTTATCTTTAACACCTGATTTATAAAATGTACCCAAATATTTCTCCCCAATCTAACTACAACTAACTCACCTGTATAAATGAACTTGGTCTATCCATAAATTCGTTGCTTTCGTAACCCGCTTGGGGCACAGGTACAGCAATATCAATCATGGTTTCCTTTTGTTCCGTTATCGTTTCACAGCTCAAACACTTTGTGGTCGATACCGTAATGCCCTCGAAATCCTCATTGAAAAAATCCAAACCCAATTCTCGAATTTTACCCTCCAAACGTTGTTTGTCCTTTAGTATTAGGGCCACAGCTGTAGGGGCATCCGTTTCATCAGACGCACCCGCCGCCACATGCGCCAAAGAATTTGAGGGTGAGGTTAGCGAACCGCCACCTGCCGCCACAGCTGCTGCTGCTGCCGCGGCAGTGGCGGGAGACGTCGATGTTGTGTTGAGATCATTTGTATTTAAATAGAACAGACTGTTAGCCGTGGATGTGGTCTGGGTGTTGCCAGCCATAAGGGCATCTTTGAGTGGCGATTGAAGGCGGGAGTTTTTGGAATTTTTGCTTTCATCTTTTCGCTTGGATTTGCGTGAGAAGAATGAGGAAGTTTTTGAACTTGCTGAGGCTAAACTATTACTATTATTACTATTACTAGTGCCGCCAATGCCAACAGCACTGCCACTACCAGACGAATGGTTTTTCATTAAATCACGTTCAATTTCATCAGGGTTGGAAATGTATCTGAAAGCAAACCAAACAAAAAAAAACACACGCAAACTAAAATAAACTCGTTTAATAAACTCATTTAAATATCAGCTTACCCATTCAATATCACATCTGGACACTCAGCTATGGCTTTAATTAATGTTTGACTTGTTTCTCTTATACTATTCAATAGACACATTAGAAACTCATGCGCATCTTGTTGTTGATTACCCTCAAATATGCTGCTCACATCTTGTATAGCATGCAATAGAGTATCGGCATGATGGGGCTCCGTGGATTCATTGATCTCATTGCGATGCAAACTCTGATAGAGCTCATGCAGTTTTTCCGTCAACAACTGATGACTACTTTTCTGGGTAACTTGTGTTAGAGCTGTGGAATTGGTGGCCACTGCATTGGCGGGGCCAGCTACTGTGCCACTGTTATACTGTTCCATGGAGGCTAAATCCTTGCTGCTCCAACTGCGTGCATTTTCCATGTGCACTGCACTTATGCCGCGACCTAAGGAAGACGATTTTGCTCGCGCTCTCGCAATATTCTGTTGCAGAGCATTCAAATCCGCCAGCAAATGATGAAGATTGTGCAGAAACTGTGGCGCAAAACGGAGAGTGTAGACCACCGAATTCAAATAGCAAGTGTTGCCAATATTACACAATGTTCCCATGGTGGGCGCATGATTGATGGCACTGCCATTACCCACCAATGATGGATTAGAATTGCCCGCAATACCTGAACCACTGGTTCCCGACAGATAATATTGATTTGCCATTTCCTGTGTATCACTGGTGTCATTCAAAACCATGGCACCACCGGCTCCACCGCTGCTGGCACTCGAACGACTCGAAGTCATATAGCCATTGCCCACAACACTGGCACGACCATCAGTGGCCGTTTGAAATGGACGCTCATATAGCGACATTATACGCGCTCTTTTCTTCGAATTCGTATTTGTTGTTTCGATTGGCAATGGTTTAAGAAAGCCTCCGCCGCCACCCGCTTGTTTTTGTTCTTTTTTATTGTTATCTAGAGCAGCGTTTGTTGTTGGTTGTACGCCTGCAACCACTGTGTAAGTTTTATCAGCAGCTGCTGGTTGTGTTGGAGGATTGGCTGCTATACGTTTGGATCGTGGTTGGTGCAATGTCGCAAGACCCAACAGTACAGCTGTTGTGTTATTACGTTTACGTTTGTTATTGGGTTTCTTAATTTCTTCGCTCAAGGTCTCGATTAGATTTAAAGTTGCGTCATCAAGGACTGGAGCAACTACAGGGAAGATAATAAATAAGTTAATAAAAATACCTTGGGTTTTTATCTATAGTATGGTAAAGGTAATTTTCATAGAATTCGCATGACATTCATAAGGAGTGATTTGACGTTTAGCGGTTCAATTGACACTTACGTAAGAATTAGTTCTGAGTAATTTAAATTTGTGTTACTACTACTTTTTAAAAATATTTTTGTTTAAAATTTCTTTCTTTACTAAAATGATAAGGATATTTGAATGAAGTCGTGTAATCTGTTTGGAAATCGAGAATGTAGTCACTTATAATTTAATTTGTATTTCATTTAGCTAGACTAGTTATTACATTGTTAACTAGTTATAAGTAGAAGAGACTTTTAACTTTACTCGTATTTCAGAGACATGACATTTTACTATCCCTTGGTAATTGAGAAAATAGTCAGTGTTTTTAGGGAAACAAAGTTTGAATAAAAATGGGTTTTTTTAACTTTTAGAGTCCCACCGAACCCGTTTTTTTTTGACCAAAATATCATTATCCATCCAAATCCAAAACAAACCGAAACTTTTTAAATGTTTTTAATAACTTAATTATTCTATTTTTATATCTTGAACTAAATAGTGTTTTCTGAGAGAATTGTTTTTACTAAATTCTTAGATGTTATACAAAAAATATAAGTTTTTGGATTTTATTTATTTAATATATTATTCAAAACAAGTTTCTTCCTTAAAAATTCCATAATCTATATAATTTTTTTATATTTGACATGATTGTGTCATAGAGGACATTATTAAGTTGCTTATATTTGAATTGTTTGCTCTTATCTTTTCGTGCGAATAAGTTTTGAGAAGAAACAATATATGTAATTTCGAAAAATGTATAATATTTCACAAAAAAATCGCATATATGTATCTTTAAAAAATAATCGATAATTTCTTACACTGGGTCTACAACTGACATAAAATGCTTAAAATCAACACTAACATGATGTTAGTGTTAGGTATAGTTCCATCATGTTAATGTTTTTCTCATGTTTTAACACGGGTGTTAAACTATGTGTTTTAACAACTCTTTTATAACATCATGTTTTAACAGCATTTCATGTCTGTTGTAGACCCGGTGTTAAAAATCTCTTACACCCCGTCTACAACTGGCATGTTAGTGTTAGGTATAGACTCATCATGATAGCATTTTTCTCATGTTTTAACAGGGTTGTTAAACCATGTGTTTTAACAACTCTTTTATAACATGAAATGAAGTTTAAGCTTGACAGCAGTCATTTTGTGGGTTCTTTCATTTACAACACTACAACAATACACTAAAATCACAAAGAAATAAAACACACATAGGATTTTTTAGAATTTCCTTCGCTGACAATCAAAAAATAATGATATATCTTAACATTAACATGAGTACTATACTCCACCATTAACATATTAAAAATTTAACATGATGTCTTAAAATCATGTTTTAACAGCATTTCATGCCAGTTGTAGACGGGATGTTATGACACAAATCAATAATTTCATATAAAATCGCTGATATCCCAACAAATCACTTATATCACAAAAAATCCCCAATTTCAAAAAAAAAAAAGAAAATAAAAAATAATTTCACTATAATTCGCTGATATCACAAGAATTCGCTAAAATCACAAACAATCGCTAATTTCAAAATATTCGCTTATATCATAACTAATCGATAGTTTCACAAAAAATTCTGTAATTTCACAAATATTGCTAATATTGTTAGAAAACGCTAATATGACAAAATAAAAATATACGACAAAAATCGCTAAAATCACAAGAAATCGCAAATTTCTCTAAAAATCGTTAATTTCATAAAAAAAATCGCTTATTCACAAAAAAATGGATAGACACAAAACAAAATCCATAATTTCACAAATAATCAATTATATCATAAAAAAATAGGTAATTTAACAACAGAAACAATGTTGGCTCCTCTTACCCCAAAAATACACTTTCAGCCTAACTACCGTTAGCGAAACAACTGCAATTACCGTTACCGCTAAAATACAGTTAAAGATATATTCGTAAATACATAAAAATTAGATAATTCCACTAAAAATTGCTAAATCACACGAAAAAGCTAATGTGGCAAATGTGATATTCTACAAACTAGATAAAATTATAAGAAATCGTTAATTTACTAAAAATTGCTAATATCACAAAAAAATCGATTAAATTTTACAAAAATCACTAATTTTATTCATAATATTTTTTTCAATTTTTCGCTTACATCATAAAAACTCGTTAATTTCACAAAATCAAAAAAATTATATTTTATTCATAATATTTTTTTCAATTTTTCGCTTACATCATAAAAACTCGTTAATTTCACAAAATCAAAAAAATTATATTATAAAAAATGGCAAAATTCACAAACAAATCGTATTAATATCACAAGAAAATGCTATATGTCAAAAATCGGTAATTTATATCCCAAAAGATCGCTGATATCATATTGTTACGTTTTCAACTTTTGAAACGTTGGTTTATTTCCTATAAACCGGATATTTTTGATTGCAAATAATCTTTATTTATTTTAAATGTATAACAGTTCAAATTATCACTCAGTTTATTTATACACCCCAGCTGTTTGAAAAATGCCAATTGGAAACCTTACACTAGCTATATTACTACTTGCACAAGAAACTAGTTCGCTGTGGCTGCTTAAGTGGTAGTTAAATGGTTATCATTTGCACTACATTTCGCCAGCGTATTCAGTAACAAACAATAGTCGGATATTCGCCTTAAGTTTTTGAAAATAAATTCAAGTAAAATAAAGTCCTCTAAAATATACCACTTCGATTGCCCCATTCGACTGAGAGTAGACTCACATGTAATTCTTAATAACAAATTGAGAGCAGTACAAGTGATTAGCGCATTTGACTATAAAACGAGGGGTTATGTGTACAACACCGATCTCTGAAAAATTAATTTTTAATTTTTTTTCTCAATGCTAGAGTATTCGTACTATTGAATTTAATAGTGAAGTGTTATGCACACTATGCCAATCGGTCACCTGCAATGACATCCCCGTGTTAAATTTACCAGTCAATAACGTTGGGAGTGGGTTGAAAATTCACTAGTAGTAGTTCTCAGTGGCTAACTTCGACGTCGCTTAGTGCAATGAACTTCAGGGACGTTTTTCAACACACTTCTTAATGTACAAATATACACTGGCAATGCAGTTGATGTCTTTACTTAACGATGCTTCAAATCAGACTCACTCTTGTGATGTTCTCACGGCCAATTTATATACACTGCGTTAACATCTAGAAAGCTCTATTTCTACAATGATCTTAAAACTAGAATATTCGAATTCTAGACCTTTCGATGTTAGTCATTAATCATTTAGTGTTGCCACACTTACAAACAATGCTCAACTCAAAGCTTCAATGTTGTATGTTCTACAGCAATATTAATAATATCCACAGATTTGTTAAAGTTTGAAAAGCACTGCTGTTTAGAGGCATTATACAACTTTAACCCAGTTATATTTAAATTCAAGTACAATTTCGTAACAATATGAAACTCCCAATTTAAAAAAAAAAAAATTGCTGAAATTTTACAAAAATCGCAAATTTCATTAAAAAAATATATTTTTACTAAAAATCGCTAAAATCACAATATTTTGCAAATATCACAACATATCGCTAATTTTCCTAAGCATGGCTTTCAAGTAATCACAAAAATCGCTAATTTCAATAATAATCGCTCAAATGACAAGAAATCACATTTTACAAAATCTTGCTAATTTCACAAATAAACGGTTATATATTATACGCAAATTTAATTTATGGTAAATTCATTAAAATTCGCAAATCACTCAAAAAAACGCGTGTATGTCAAAAATCATAAAAAATGTTTGATATCCAAAAAAATCGCTAAAACAAGAAATCAACAATTTCGCAAATAACCGTTAACAAAAACCTCTAATATACCAAAAATGGATAATTTCACTAATAATTACAAGAAATCATTAATATTTTAATTTTAATAATTAATTTTACGAAAATTTCTTGGAGAAAAAATATTTACCAAAAATCGGAGTTGTATTTTCTGTCGTTTTCAAAACTGATTCGGACAATGATTGGATTCTATGACAACCCCGATTCGGTGTGAAATCTAATTTTTCACAAAAATTGTTTGTATAAAATGTATAAATAAAATAGTTAGTAAGTAGTAATCTCAGTCAAGTCCGAGCAGTCAAGTCCCTCCACATTTTGAGTAAAGAAATTAACAAAAATAAATATTGGTGAAAATTATTGTAAAAGTAGTAAGTAGTATTGCAACGTAGTAATTGTTTGATGATGATTTTTTACTTGAAAATATTCTGGCTGGTGCATATTAAATACCTCAGTTTTTTAAGTCGAGATTTTTTGGCTAAATATACAGTAGTGGTCAAAACATTTGCAACTGAGATCGCATTTTAACTTTTCATTGACCAATTTTCTCCAAATCACATTTCGATACAAGCATTTATTTTTTTCATGTCATCATACATTGTTTTTGTTAAAAATATAAAAAAAAAACAAATTCCGTTAAAGTAAAACAACAAAAAATTAATTTTAAAAGATGTATTCAAAATGCAGCTGTTCAAAACATTTGCAACTCTTATTACTCTTAACTATGCTATTAACACTAACAAATGCTGGAAAATAACGGTAATCGCATTTGTTTTATTAATTCGTGATTTCGATCTTTGCATTTTATTAAAAAACTCATCATAATTATTTTACTATAAGAGTTTTAATAAGATATTGGAAGCATTAACATCGTAAGAATTACTTTTGTGTAAAAATGGCAGGAAATAAATACAATTCCGATTTCAAGGTCGAATTTTTAAATGAAGTGGATTTTCTCAAAAAGACATTTCCTTAAAATATTCCGTTCTAAAATCAACAATTTGTCGCATTGTTAATAGTGGTAACATCAATACAACTCACAAAGGAGGAAGACCCCGTATTACTACTGTAAGAGAAGACAGAAAAATTAAGAATTTTTTCACGAAATATCGTAAAGCAGTTTCTAGAGAAGTTAAAACCGAACTTTCCATATATGCCTGTCTTTCCACAATTCAATAAAAAGCCTGAGAATATGGTCTTAAAAGTTTTAGATGCACTAAAAACCCGTTGTGTCGGAAAAAATAGAAAATCTCGGCTTGAATTTGCCCGCAACCATTTAAATTGGACTCAACTGCATTGGAAAAACATACTATGGTCTGATGAGTCCAAATTCAATTCCGGGGTTCAGATGGAAGAACCTACATTCAACGACCAGGAGGCGAAAAGTTTAATCCCAGATACACAACCGCCACAGTGAAATACGGAGGTGGAAACATTATGGTGTGGGGGTGTTTTTAGGGAAATGGGATTGGCCCAGTTCTCCGGATTACTAATACAATGACGGCCACAATATATAGAGACCTTCTAAGATCAGTTATGCTTCCATATGGAGAATGGGAAATGACACTTTCATGAACATTCCAGCACGATAACGACCCTAAACATACGGCAGGTGTTGTAAAAGTATGGTTGGAGGAAAATAATATTAGTGTCATGTCGTGGCCACCACAATCTCCCGATCTCAACCCGATTGAGAACATGTGGATGATTGCAAAACGGAATATTGGTAATAAAGTATTCCGAAATCGTGATGAACTTTTTGCAGAGTTGGAAAAGCAGTGGAATGAAATTCCCGAAGATTATATTAAAAAGCTATTAGCCTCATTGCCTAAAAAATGTTCCGAGGTAATAATAAATAACGGCTATGCTACAAAATACTGAATAATGAAATCGATTTTTGGATTTGTATATTTTCTTTAAGAGTTGCAAATGTTTTGAACACTTGTATTTAGACTAATTTTGTTAAACTTTATTTTTTTATTGTTGTAAATTTATGAAATTTTTTTTTGGTTTTTGTAAAATAATATGCAATAACTGAATTTTATAAAAAGCAAATAAAAAAACTTATGCTGAAAGTTTTTGTTAAAAAAATAAAGAATTAGGCAAAATGTGATTTCAGTTGCAAATGTTTTGAACACCACTGTACGTGCGGACCATTTATGGAAATAAACGAAAATCTGGGCTTACAAAAAAAAAAAAAAAAAAAACACGAGTTAGGGCCTCTCTATATTAAGGTAACGATATATAAATTAGACAAACATTTATAAATTTAAGGAAAAATCACCAAAAATGTTTAAGTAAAAATAATTGCAAAAGAAATTTAAAATAAATTAATTTTGCATTTCACTAGTTGCTTAGGCAAGATCACCAGGAAAATTTTTTCCAAAGGATTATCTATTCTTTTCCAAATTATTATAAAACTTTCTATAATATACATTAGATTTTACTATCTTACCTTTCTTTATATAATATTTTCCAGCCTGAGGAGACCTACTAATAACGTCTTTACCCTCACAGAAACTTTCAGTGTCTTTTTCAGTAGTGGACTCTAATGGTGCTGATACAGCTGAGCCAGTTGCCTTTTGTCCTTTTTCTAATGTTTTATCTGATTGTTCCTGTTGTTGTAAAACTTTTCTTCGAGTTCTTAATGTCGCCAAGCGGGCTTTAACCTCTTGACTTTGATTTGATGATGTTTCTGATTGTGTTAATACTTTTGTTGCTGCTTTTTGTTTAGTATTATTATTATTGTTGTTGTTATTACGTTTAGATGTTGCTGTTGTAATATTATTATTATTGTTGTTGTTTTGTGACTTGTTGTGTTGTTTTAAAGTGTCAACTGCAGTATGACAACATGTAGAAATATTATTATTATTATTATTGTTCTTGCTGCAATTGCAAATGGAATGTAGTTTCTTTTTCTTGCTATTTAAATCGTTTTCTGCTCCTGGTTGCTGCTGTTTCTGTTGTTGCTGCTGCTGCTGTTGTTCTTTATCTTTATCATCATGTTGAAAAGTTTCTGATGTTTCAATAACAATGGGATATAAAGATGATACCGAGGAATTGGGTGAGGGCAATGAAGATGTTGGTGCTGGTGACGAAGGCGCTGTTTCTGTTAAGGATTTTGTTACAGTTTCTGTTTCTAACAATGATGTTAATGTTAATTCTGCTAATGTTTTTGTTTCACTTTGTTTAAGATTACAATTGGTTTTACAAATATTTAAATTGTTGTCGTTTGTTGAAATATTTTCAATATTTAAATTTTGATGGTCTTTTAAAGCAGACTCATTAACCTCTTCTAAATTAAATATTGGCTGTGGTGGATCTTGTGAATTTTTAGATTCTTTTCTGTCTGGGGAATTCTTTCTAGTTGTGTTAACTTTTTCAGGTGTTGAAGATATTATTGTTGCTGTTGTTGTTGAGTTTGTGGTGATATTTGCATCACAATTATCTTCTTGATTATTATTAAATCTAGTAAAAGTTACGTTAACAATAGCTTTCTTAGCTTCAGTATTTTTACGTTTCTTTTTCTGTTTTGTATCTTTTATAGTAGTATTGTTGTTTCTACTTCTGTTGTTGCTGCTGCTGTTATTATTTTTGTTGCTATTCACCTTTTTCTTTTTATTGTTTATATTTATATTTGTTAACTTGATTAAAACTGGAAGACGTTTTGCATTTTTATTCGTTTTCTTTGCAGCATTTCTGGGCATTTTTTGCAAACCTAAAAAATTTAATTAAAAAATATAAATACTGATTAATTAGATGACATTAGAAAGAGAGAGTTCATATAATGTATAAATAAATATTAAATAAAGAGTATTCGAGATTTTAGAAGAGCAGAAATCAATAAATTTTAGATTCCGTACAAATATACGGTTTTGTCCTCTACGGGTCTTTCAAAAAGGACTTCCCAACTTTGACAGTTGATAGCGGACATATTGTTGAAGCTACATCTATTAAATTGCATGTAATTAATTCCTGATATAGCGTTCAAGAACACGTGAAAATTATAAAATTGTTTTATCAATATGAGTGTTCCGTTCGGGAAAAGTTCCGCGCGCTTCGCCCATTTAAAATCACTTTTCGCGATGAGGCCCTTTTCTGGATAAATGGGTACGTCAACAAACAAAATTGTCGAATTTGGGACGATACCAATCCACATGAGATCCAAGAGCATCCAATGCATCTGGAAAATTTCACCGTTTAATGTGGATGTGGTTTCAACAGCTACATGTGGTTCGATTTTTATAGCAATCCAACCAGGACTATACCCGATATATTGATGAATCAATCATGTTTTTAAGTTATTTGGGGGCTTGGGAAAGTTGATTTCAACAGACAGACGGAATATATATAGACCCTTACACTAATGGTGAAGGCTATAATTAAAGTGTTCACCAATCAAGATACCAAGACATTTTATTTAATAACTGTGTCATGACTCATGAGCAACAATCTTCATATCATCAGTTCAATAACAAGACTCCATTATTTCTTTCTGGAATTGACACTATATCTATTCTATAACTAACTCAAGACATCCATAAATTGCGAATTCACATATTGAAGCACCTGAAGAACATCCGCGTAAACAAACGTCCACCTAACGGACAGAAGACCATTTCTTATGTCAAGAAGTTCATGCAAGTATAACATGAATAGTAATGAACTAGTCTCATGAGGGATACACAACTGGCTACTACTGTATAAAATTATGGGAGAATTAACAACAAATTGCAGTATTTATTCTGATAAAACAACAACATGGGTACTAGAATTATAACCAAACAGAAATCTCGATTGATTTAAATGTACCATTCAATTCCTAATAATGCATCGCAACTCTCTCTTAGAATCAGCAGGACAGTTATCGGACGCAAATTTTGTCCTTACAGGAACTACCCTAACACTGTTCTTATAGACCGACTGTGTTCAAAAAATAATCTTCAAAAGTATTAACGATAATGTTATCATGAGCGAATGTAAATCTTTTATAGTCACCATCAATATGTGGGTATTTTAGGGCTAGGGTTAGGGTCAATTATGGACGGATCCTCACAAAAGTTTGTAGAAAGATTTAGGTTCATATAAAACTTGTTCAATTTCATCACGATACTAATTATTATAAGACAATTATGAATGCTCAAGTCATTTTTTGAGGGGAACTTGTTTGGGGACTAGGGACAAATGTTGCCCGATTTTCACTATACTTTACACTATACTCAAACAGTATTCCGGGGGGGCATTTGCATGGAAGCTAGTTGAAAACAAACCTTATCAACAGAGAGTATTTGTGGAAAATTTCGGCCTGCTTGCTTCTTTTCTATCGTATTTTCAACAGGCAGACAGAGAAGCGGTAATAGCTAGATTTTCTTAGAATTGTATGAAGAGCTTGTGGGTCTGCAACAAATATTTCGATGTGTTGCAAACAGAATGACAAAATCGATCAGGGTTATTCCTGTTCTCACTTTCACCATTCTCCGTATTTTTGGAAGCATAATTACAACAATATTTATATTAAAGTTTCTAAAATTATATAATTAAGGTTAAACAAATCACGTGCAACATATTATTGTAATTATGCTTCCAAAAATACGGTGAATGGTGAAAGTGAGAACAAGAATAGCCACGAATATTTTTTTTGATGGAGGGTATAAAAATGTTCTGAGGGCTGTCGCAAACTTTTGGCGGAAATTGACAAACGATGATGTCGATACGATAACGAAATTATTAATCTTTTAAATTCCTTTTTTGTAAAATTGCCAGACATTTATTAAATGTTCTTAATTGTTAAGCAAAATTCAATCTATTATTAACAATTATATAATTCATTATGTGTGTGAAGTTAAATTCGAATTTAACTAGCACAGACAAAAACCAAATTTTTTAACATTGATGATGTTACAGTCAACATAGCACTGTTAAGTACTTAACAGTCATCATAAATAAATTATAGTACATAAAATATGTCTGAAATATGTATCTGAAATAAGTTCAGAACTCCAAAAAATAAAAAAAATTATAAAAAAATAAATTTCTGACCTGAAATAATAATAAGATATCAGAAGTAATATTGGAATTTAAATAAATTTGAGTTTTTTGAAAACAAATGCTGGAGAGGATTAGTGACCATTTTGGGAATTGGGTGAATGGTTCGCATACTACACTATATAGAAATGTTGGTCGAAGAGGTACTTGTTGGAACTGTAATAGTGGGATAGCTGAAATAATCTTGGGATTTGAGAAAATTTGAGTTTTTTGAAAAAAAAGCTCGAGAGGATATGTGACCATTTTGGAAACTGGGTGAATGGTTCGCATACTACACTATATGGAAATGTTGGTCCAAGGAGCACTTACTAGAACTGTTATAGTGGGATATCTGAAATAATCTTGGGATTTGAGAAAATTTGAGTTTTTTGAAAAAAAAGCTCGAGAGGATATGTGACCATTTTGGAAACTGGGTGAATGGTTCGCATACTACACTATATGGAAATGTTGGTCCAAGGAGCACTTACTAGAACTGTTATAGTGGGATATCTGAAATAATCTTGGGATTTGAGAAAATTTAATTTGAAAAATTGTATTTTTTTGAAAAATTTTCTGGAGGGGATTTGTGACCATTTTGGGAATTGGGTGAATGGTTCGCATATTACACTATATAGATATGGTGGTCCAAGAGATACTTGTTGGAACTGTAGTAGTGGGATATCTGAAATAATCTTGGGATTTGAGAAATTTCGATTTGAAAAATGTAATATTGCTGGAGAGGATTAGTGACCATTTTGGGAATTGGGTGAATGGTTCGCATACTACACTATATAGAAATGTTGGTCGAAGAGGTACTTGTTGGAACTGTAATAGTGGGATATCTGAAATAATCTTGGGATTTGAGAAAATTTGAGTTTTATGAAAAAAAAAGCTCGAGAGGATATGTGACCATTTTGGAAACTGGGTGAATGGTTCGCATACAACACTATATGGAAATGTTGGTCCAAGGAGCACTTACTAGAACTGTTATAGTGGGATATCTGAAATAATCTTGGGATTTGAGAAAATTTAATTTGAAAAATTGTATTTTTTTGAAAAATTTTCTGGAGGGGATTTGTGACCATCTTGGGAATTGGGTGAATGGTTCGCATATTACACTATATAGATATGGTGGTCCAAGAGATACTTGTTGGAACTGTTATAGTGGGATATCTGAAATAATCTTGGGATTTGAGAAATTTCGATTTGAAAAATGTAATATTGCTGGAGAGGATTAGTGACCATTTTGGGAATTGGGTGAATGGTTCGCATACTACACTATATAGAAATGTTGGTCGAAGAGGTACTTGTTGGAACTGTAATAGTGGGATAGCTGAAATAATCTTGGGATTTGAGAAAATTTGAGTTTTTTGAAAAAAAAGCTCGAGAGGATATGTGACCATTTTGGAAACTGGGTGAATGGTTCGCATACTACACTATATGGAAATGTTGGTCCAAGGAGCACTTACTAGAACTGTTATAGTGGGATATCTGAAATAATCTTGGGATTTGAGAAAATTTAATTTGAAAAATTGTATTTTTTTGAAAAATTTTCTGGAGGGGATTTGTGACCATTTTGGGAATTGGGTGAATGGTTCGCATATTACACTATATAGATATGGTGGTCCAAGAGATACTTGTTGGAACTGTAGTAGTGGGATATCTGAAATAATCTTGGGATTTGAGAAATTTCGATTTGAAAAATGTAATATTGCTGGAGAGGATTAGTGACCATTTTGGGAATTGGGTGAATGGTTCGCATACTACACTATATAGAAATGTTGGTCGAAGAGGTACTTGTTGGAACTGTAATAGTGGGATATCTGAAATAATCTTGGGATTTGAGAAAATTTGAGTTTTATGAAAAAAAAAGCTCGAGAGGATATGTGACCATTTTGGAAACTGGGTGAATGGTTCGCATACAACACTATATGGAAATGTTGGTCCAAGGAGCACTTACTAGAACTGTTATAGTGGGATATCTGAAATAATCTTGGGATTTGAGAAAATTTAATTTGAAAAATTGTATTTTTTTGAAAAATTTTCTGGAGGGGATTTGTGACCATCTTGGGAATTGGGTGAATGGTTCGCATATTACACTATATAGATATGGTGGTCCAAGAGATACTTGTTGGAACTGTTATAGTGGGATATCTGAAATAATCTTGGGATTTGAGAAATTTCGATTTGAAAAATGTAATATTGCTGGAGAGGATTAGTGACCATTTTGGGAATTGGGTGAATGGTTCGCATACTACACTATATAGAAATGTTGGTCGAAGAGGTACTTGTTGGAACTGTAATAGTGGGATAGCTGAAATAATCTTGGGATTTGAGAAAATTTGAGTTTTTTGAAAAAAAAGCTCGAGAGGATATGTGACCATTTTGGAAACTGGGTGAATGGTTCGCATACTACACTATATGGAAATGTTGGTCCAAGGAGCACTTACTAGAACTGTTATAGTGGGATATCTGAAATAATCTTGGGATTTGAGAAAATTTAATTTGAAAAATTGTATTTTTTTGAAAAATTTTCTGGAGGGGATTTGTGACCATTTTGGGAATTGGGTGAATGGTTCGCATATTACACTATATAGATATGGTGGTCCAAGAGATACTTGTTGGAACTGTAGTAGTGGGATATCTGAAATAATCTTGGGATTTGAGAAATTTCGATTTGAAAAATGTAATATTGCTGGAGAGGATTAGTGACCATTTTGGGAATTGGGTGAATGGTTCGCATACTACACTATATAGAAATGTTGGTCCAAGGAGCACTTACTAGAACTGTTATAGTGGGATATCTGAAATAATCTTGGGATTTGAGAAAATTTGAGTTTTTTTAAAAAAAAGCTCGAGAGGATATGTGACCATTTTGGAAACTGGGTGAATGGTTCGCATACTACACTATATGGAAATGTTGGTCCAAGGAGCACTTACTAGAACTGTTATAGTGGGATATCTGAAATAATCTTGGGATTTGAGAAAATTTAATTTGAAAAATTGTATTTTTTTGAAAAATTTTCTGGAGGGGATTTGTGACCATCTTGGGAATTGGGTGAATGGTTCGCATATTACACTATATAGATATGGTGGTCCAAGAGATACTTGTTGGAACTGTAGTAGTGGGATATCTGAAATAATCTTGGGATTTGAGAAAATTTGAGTTTTTTGAAAAAAAAGCTCGAGAGGATATGTGACCATTTTGGAAACTGGGTGAATGGTTCGCATACTACACTATATGGAAATGTTGGTCCAAGGAGCACTTACTAGAACTGTTATAGTGGGATATCTGAAATAATCTTGGGATTTGAGAAAATTTAATTTGAAAAATTGTATTTTTTTGAAAAATTTTCTGGAGGGGATTTGTGACCATTTTGGGAATTGGGTGAATGGTTCGCATATTACACTATATAGATATGGTGGTCCAAGAGATACTTGTTGGAACTGTAGTAGTGGGATATCTGAAATAATCTTGGGATTTGAGAAATTTCGATTTGAAAAATGTAATATTGCTGGAGAGGATTAGTGACCATTTTGGGAATTGGGTGAATGGTTCGCATACTACACTATATAGAAATGTTGGTCGAAGAGGTACTTGTTGGAACTGTAATAGTGGGATATCTGAAATAATCTTGGGATTTGAGAAAATTTGAGTTTTATGAAAAAAAAGCTCGAGAGGATATGTGACCATTTTGGAAACTGGGTGAATGGTTCGCATACTACACTATATGGAAATGTTGGTCCAAGAAGCACTTACTAGAACTGTTATAGTGGGATATCTGAAATAATCTTGGGATTTGAGAAAATTTAATTTGAAAAATTGTATTTTTTTGAAAAATTTTCTGGAGGGGATTTGTGACCATTTTGGGAATTGGGTGAATGGTTCGCATATTACACTATATAGATATGGTGGTCCAAGAGATACTTGTTGGAACTGTAGTAGTGGGATATCTGAAATAATCTTGGGATTTGAGAAATTTCGATTTGAAAAATGTAATATTGCTGGAGAGGATTAGTCACCATTTTGGGAATTGGGTGAATGGTTCGCATACTACACTATATAGAAATGTTGGTCGAAGAGGTACTTGTTGGAACTGTAATAGTGGGATATCTGAAATAATCTTGGGATTTGAGAAAATTTGAGTTTTATGAAAAAAAAAGCTCGAGAGGATATGTGACCATTTTGGAAACTGGGTGAATGGTTCGCATACTACACTATATGGAAATGTTGGTCCAAGGAGCACTTACTAGAACTGTTATAGTGGGATATCTGAAATAATCTTGGGATTTGAGAAAATTTAATTTGAAAAATTGTATTTTTTTGAAAAATTTTCTGGAGGGGATTTGTGACCATCTTGGGAATTGGGTGAATGGTTCGCATATTACACTATATAGATATGGTGGTCCAAGAGATACTTGTTGGAACTGTTATAGTGGGATATCTGAAATAATCTTGGGATTTGAGAAATTTCGATTTGAAAAATGTAATATTGCTGGAGAGGATTAGTGACCATTTTGGGAATTGGGTGAATGGTTCGCATACTACACTATATAGAAATGTTGGTCGAAGAGGTACTTGTTGGAACTGTAATAGTGGGATAGCTGAAATAATCTTGGGATTTGAGAAAATTTGAGTTTTTTGAAAAAAAAGCTCGAGAGGATATGTGACCATTTTGGAAACTGGGTGAATGGTTCGCATACTACACTATATGGAAATGTTGGTCCAAGGAGCACTTACTAGAACTGTTATAGTGGGATATCTGAAATAATCTTGGGATTTGAGAAAATTTAATTTGAAAAATTGTATTTTTTTGAAAAATTTTCTGGAGGGGATTTGTGACCATCTTGGGAATTGGGTGAATGGTTCGCATATTACACTATATAGATATGGTGGTCCAAGAGATACTTGTTGGAACTGTAGTAGTGGGATATCTGAAATAATCTTGGGATTTGAGAAATTTCGATTTGAAAAATGTAATATTGCTGGAGAGGATTAGTGACCATTTTGGGAATTGGGTGAATGGTTCGCATACTACACTATATAGAAATGTTGGTCGAAGAGGTACTTGTTGGAACTGTAATAGTGGGATATCTGAAATAATCTTGGGATTTGAGAAAATTTGAGTTTTATGAAAAAAAAAGCTCGAGAGGATATGTGACCATTTTGGAAACTGGGTGAATGGTTCGCATACTACACTATATGGAAATGTTGGTCCAAGGAGCACTTACTAGAACTGTTATAGTGGGATATCTGAAATAATCTTGGGATTTGAGAAAATTTAATTTGAAAAATTGTATTTTTTTGAAAAATTTTCTGGAGGGGATTTGTGACCATCTTGGGAATTGGGTGAATGGTTCGCATATTACACTATATAGATATGGTGGTCCAAGAGATACTTGTTGGAACTGTTATAGTGGGATATCTGAAATAATCTTGGGATTTGAGAAATTTCGATTTGAAAAATGTAATATTGCTGGAGAGGATTAGTGACCATTTTGGGAATTGGGTGAATGGTTCGCATACTACACTATATAGAAATGTTGGTCGAAGAGGTACTTGTTGGAACTGTAATAGTGGGATAGCTGAAATAATCTTAGGATTTGAGAAAATTTAATTTGAAAAATTGTATTTTTTTGAAAAATTTTCTGGAGGGGATTTGTGACCATCTTGGGAATTGGGTGAATGGTTCGCATATTACACTATATAGATATGGTGGTCCAAGAGATACTTGTTGGAACTGTTATAGTGGGATATCTGAAATAATCTTGGGATTTGAGAAATTTCGATTTGAAAAATGTAATATTGCTGGAGAGGATTAGTGACCATTTTGGAAATTGGGTGAATGGTTCGCATACTACACTATATAGAAATGTTGGTCGAAGAGGTACTTGTTGGAACTGTAATAGTGGGATATCTGAAATAATCTTGGGATTTGAGAAATTTCGATTTGAAAAATGTAATATTGCTGGAGAGGATTTGTGACCATTTTTGGAATTGGGTTATTTCAGATATCCCACTATAACAGTTCTAGTAAGTGCTCCTTGGACCAACATTTTCATATAGTGTAGTATGCGAACCATTCACCCAATTCCCAAAATGGTCACTAATCCTCTCCAGCAATATTACATTTTTCAAATCGAAATTTCTCAAATCCCAAGATTATTTCAGATATCCCACTACTACAGTTCCAACAAGTATCTCTTGGACCACCATATCTATATAGTGTAATATGCGAACCATTCACCCAATTCCCAAAATGGTCACAAATCCCCTCCAGAAAATTTTTCAAAAAAATACGATTTTTCAAATTAAATTTTCTCAAATCCCAAGATTATTTCAGATATTCCACTATAATAGTTCTAGTAAGTGCTCCTTGGACCAACATTTCCATATAGTGTAGTATGCGAACCATTCATCCAGTTTCCAAAATGGTCACATATCCTCTCGAGCTTTTTTTTCAAAAAACTCAAATTTTCTCAAATCCCAAGATTATTTCAGCTATCCCACTATTACAGTTCCAACAAGTACCTCTTCGACCAACATTTCTATATAGTGTAGTATGCGAACCATTCACCCAATTTCCAAAATGGTCACTAATCCTCTCCAGCAATATTACATTTTTCAAATCGAAATTTCTCAAATCCCAAGATTATTTCAGATATCCCACTATAACAGTTCCAACAAGTATCTCTTGGACCACCATATCTATATAGTGTAATATGCGAACCATTCACCCAATTCCCAAGATGGTCACAAATCCCCTCCAGAAAATTTTTCAAAAAAATACAATTTTTCAAATTAAATTTTCTCAAATCCCAAGATTATTTCAGATATCCCACTATAACAGTTCTAGTAAGTGCTCCTTGGACCAACATTTCCATATAGTGTAGTATGCGAACCATTCACCCAGTTTCCAAAATGGTCACATATCCTCTCGAGCTTTTTTTTTCATAAAACTCAAATTTTCTCAAATCCCAAGATTATTTCAGATATCCCACTATTACAGTTCCAACAAGTACCTCTTCGACCAACATTTCTATATAGTGTAGTATGCGAACCATTCACCCAATTCCCAAAATGGTCACTAATCCTCTCCAGCAATATTACATTTTTCAAATCGAAATTTCTCAAATCCCAAGATTATTTCAGATATCCCACTACTACAGTTCCAACAAGTATCTCTTGGACCACCATATCTATATAGTGTAATATGCGAACCATTCACCCAATTCCCAAGATGGTCACAAATCCCCTCCAGAAAATTTTTCAAAAAAATACAATTTTTCAAATTAAATTTTCTCAAATCCCAAGATTATTTCAGATATCCCACTATAACAGTTCTAGTAAGTGCTCCTTGGACCAACATTTCCATATAGTGTAGTATGCGAACCATTCACCCAGTTTCCAAAATGGTCACATATCCTCTCGAGCTTTTTTTTAAAAAAACTCAAATTTTCTCAAATCCCAAGATTATTTCAGATATCCCACTATAACAGTTCTAGTAAGTGCTCCTTGGACCAACATTTCTATATAGTGTAGTATGCGAACCATTCACCCAATTCCCAAAATGGTCACTAATCCTCTCCAGCAATATTACATTTTTCAAATCGAAATTTCTCAAATCCCAAGATTATTTCAGATATCCCACTACTACAGTTCCAACAAGTATCTCTTGGACCACCATATCTATATAGTGTAATATGCGAACCATTCACCCAATTCCCAAAATGGTCACAAATCCCCTCCAGAAAATTTTTCAAAAAAATACAATTTTTCAAATTAAATTTTCTCAAATCCCAAGATTATTTCAGATATCCCACTATAACAGTTCTAGTAAGTGCTCCTTGGACCAACATTTCCATATAGTGTAGTATGCGAACCATTCACCCAGTTTCCAAAATGGTCACATATCCTCTCGAGCTTTTTTTTCAAAAAACTCAAATTTTCTCAAATCCCAAGATTATTTCAGCTATCCCACTATTACAGTTCCAACAAGTACCTCTTCGACCAACATTTCTATATAGTGTAGTATGCGAACCATTCACCCAATTCCCAAAATGGTCACTAATCCTCTCCAGCATTTGTTTTCAAAAAACTCAAATTTATTTAAATTCCAATATTACTTCTGATATCTTATTATTATTTCAGGTCAGAAATTTATTTTTTTATAATTTTTTTTATTTTTTGGAGTTCTGAACTTATTTCAGATACATATTTCAGACATATTTTATGTACTATAATTTATTTATGATGACTGTTAAGTACTTAACAGTGCTATGTTGACTGTAACATCATCAATGTTAAAAAATTTGGTTTTTGTCTGTGCTAGTTAAATTCGAATTTAACTTCACACACATTAATTCATTTATAATTATGAATCATTATTTTATTTACTGATCTTATCAACAACAAATTAGCCAGGGTCATGGTTTTATTATAAAGTTAAATACTTTTAAAACGTTCATTATAAAATAATAATAATCATATATAGAGAGTGTTAGCAATTAAAAACATTTTTAAATAGAAAAAAAACAACATGTGGTGTTTAAAAAGTTGCAAGAATTTTACTACAAACAAAATGTTATTTTTTCGATCAATAAATATAAAATAATCGACTACACGAATACATTTATTTTTTAGCTAATATCATTGTTCATTTAATTTAAATGCTGAAGAATAAAATCCCAAACGAACAATTAAAAATTAATTTCTACATTTATTTTTTAATATTGCGTGTAAGAGTTTAAAATGCGGAATTTTTTTTTAAATTTTTAACTTTTATTTTATTCAAAGTATTGGCCATGACTTTTTCCAATCTTTCTGGCAACATATGAATCCTAGCCAAAAGAACTGATCACCTTTTAAGGCCAAGAACGAATCAAACCAATTTCGGATACTCTGTTCTAAGTTGAAGCGTATCCCAGAGAGAGCGTTCGGTATCGATCGAAACTAATGTTAGTCAAACGCGGAACTTTATGAACTATAAAGCGGGTGAGGCAAAACTTCCCAACCACTTCAGTCTAAATACTTTTTAACAGGTATTGCAACATGTGGCCGAGAGTTGTCATGATGGAATATTACGGTCATGTCTGGCGCATATTCCGGTTGGCCGTGTTTCACGTTCAATCTCTTACGCTTCAGGTTATCATAATGGATACAATTCTCATCGCAGATAATGATTGGAATCAAAAATTATTTTCTTTTATAGCGTGTAAACATCATATCGGACATGCAAACTCGTCTTTCAAGGTCTCTCGGCTTTAATTCGTATGGTACCCAATTTCCCAGCTTTTCGTTTAAATAATCGAGGAAAGTTTAAAAATGAATCGATCAATCGAATAATATAAATATGATATGAACCTTTATTCGATCAAAATTAAATTCGACGTTTTCCGACACATTAGAAAATCCCAGCTGACAGCCAAAGTCCTGCTTTACATAAATCTAGCAATTAACAGTAAAACAATGTTATTCCAACTCATAATACATATAAGTATTTGTTTGAAAATATCTTATATTAAATTTTTATAAAATTAGTTTGTCTTAAATTTAAGTTTTTTTTGCCAACTTCTCTGAAAATATAACCACACCAACAAAACAAGGTACATCAAAATTTCACCACAAAAATTCTGTTAAATAAATCAATTAAATATAATGCTGGCTTGCTATGCGATAACAGTAAATTCTATAATGCTGTCACAAAATAAAAAGCCCTACAAAATCTTATCAGTTAAAAATAATTCTTAATATTATCAAAAATATATTGATTATTTGCGATTTACAAACTAATAACAATTATAATAATAAACACTGAAAAAATAAAAACAAACAACACTACTAATAGTACTCATAATAGTACAACTAGTAGTAGTTGAAAATAGTAGTAATGCTGGCATGAAGGTCATGTTGCATGAATACCTAATGTTAAGGTAGGCTTAACGAGAAAATTTAATATTGTTGTACACTCACTCACTCACTCATCACAACTTAATAAACAAACAAACAAACAATATAGGTACTTAACAAAAAAGGGGAAGATAAATTGTAAATAAAAACCAACAACAACAATATTAAATTGTTATTAAAAATGAATGAATGACACATTGCAAGCAAAATATCACACAACATACACACATACTCCCATCTAAAACATCATCTCTACAATTAGACAATTAAAATACAACAACAAATAATGGGGAGATTTTTTAAGCACACACACACACACAACACAAAATATGAAAAGAGCAACAAAAATAACAGTTATCTAAGGTTAGGTAACGTTACAATGTTAAACAAAAAAAAATGGCAATATCAACAATTCAAGACTGTAAAAAATGTTAAGGCATCACAGCAGAGAGGCAGGAGTGTGAGTAAGAGAGAGAGTGGTGATGCCAGACAAGGGAATTGATGATAATATACGTTCTATGAATCTTGTGATGAAATTGGAAGCCTCATACGTCAACGTTCAATAAACGCAGCTTTATACAATTTATTTTAATCAAATTAAAAATTATAGCATAAAAGTGTAGTGGCTGTGTGATAGAAATCGTAAATTAAATGTTTGCATTCATTTTAATTAAAATTAAGACAAATTAGCTGATAAACTTTATAATATTTTTGATTAATTTGTTCAATTCCGTAGTGGAGAAATTAGGAAGAATTCAAAAGATTTCCGGCAGAACAGAACCTTGATTATTGGTTTTCAGAACTCAACATTTTTATTAGAAAATTAGATAGGAATTGTTAAAATATTATTGAAGCTTTCTTTTTTCAAATCTTAGAATATATTTTTGTCTTCTCGATTAATTAAAAAGATATTTGGCTTAATAGCTGAATTTTAAACTAATTAAAGTTTTGTCTACACAAATATATTGATTAACTACATAACTACATAATTTCATGAATGTGACTGAATGGTTTGGATAAGGATTAAGGGTTCGTAATCGGGAAAAACTTTTTCGAGAATATTTTTTTTAGAAATTTCTGGGAATTTTTTTGTATTAGTTTTCTTCATTAAATCACAATATTTTTGTGCACATATAAAACTGATTCTTTGCATTTATTACCAATCGAGTGTTACGATTGTATGCAAAGATTTTTTCGATTTTAGCAACAGAAATTCAGAAGAATTTTCTTATTCTTATTTTTGTCAGCCACAACAGAAATCATTTTTTTAGCAATAAAATCGGATGTCACAATCAAAATTTCTCAGTGTTAAAACACGAAAATTAACTTTTATTGTAGATCGATTTAATAAAAATTTAAATTTTAGAATTAGTAAGATGCTTAATATTAAAACTTCAGAGGAAATTCATGTTTAAAGATAATTTGATTTACAAAAAATCTCTTTCGAAACGAATTAGGAATTTCGAACTATTATTTTTTCTTGATTTTGGGTTAATTTAGTACTAAAACATTTGCAGGAATAAACAGTTTTTATTATTTCCCGGAAAAGGAAAGAGTCCGGGAGTTTGCGAACCCTATAACGGTCTTAATACCGCTGAAGTTTGTAATGGCTCTATACTACTTGAAATTATAGTATAAATTTGACACAGAATGTATTTTTTACACTTAGGCATCTGTTTACATCTATCAGTCATGATTTATATATTAGCTCAGCTAAATCCGAACAGAAAATGGGAATACATGTATATAAATATGAATATTATTTTCAAAATAAATGAAATAAAATTAAAAATTAAAATTAAATTGTTAGTTAAAAAATACTTGAGTCGAACGGGCCAGATTACTTTTTACAAAGTTTGCATTCGTTCGGCGATGCTTCATTGTTGCGGAGTTGGAGATTTTGGAACGAAGATGTTTAAGACTGTATGTAAACGCGAACTATGATAGTTTTGTAAAGAGTTATTCATACTCTGTTATGTATAAGAAGGCTGGAGTTCCATCACTTTCTTCATATGCTCTAATTTTGCTTGATAGGTTCGTGAATCGTCTGTGTCTCCAATTTGGGTCTTTCATGAGAACGTTGAAGTATCACTATCTATGAGTGAATATCATTTATCGGAGTTCAACACTCATTAAATTTTAGATTCTTCTTTGAGCAATATAATTTTAATGTTTATCGTTTGATGTAAAACCTCATTCAAATCGAAATTGAATATTATAAAAATAATACATAAATTTCACTAAATAATACCAAAATTTCTTTACAAATAAAACGAAAATCCAAAAAGGTTATATTTCAATATTTTTTACTAAAGATATCAACAATCTTTAAATTATTTTTCAAGCTAGGCTCTTTTTAGGAATTTTCCAACAAGTCTCATCTGGCAACATTAACATCGTCAAACAGTGATGATGATGATGAGAAAGATGGTATGAGTGAGAGAGAAAGAGAGAGAAAATCAAAGGGGGGAATAGTTGAAAATTAAACGAGAGAAACAATAACTAAATAATTTATCTTTGTTTATATGTCATTTACAAATCTTGTAAATGTATTTAAATTAATGCAAATTTATTATTTTTTTGTAATTGAAATAAACTTACATATTTTGCTGGAATACCAAACATTTGTGGCTTGAAATTAAAAAATGTGTATTTCCTTTTCTGCCAGACGACGATATTAAACATCCAAAAACGTCAACGTCTATTTTTCCAGCTCAACAAATTAATTGGCCAATAAAAAAAAACTATATGCAGTTTTAATTAACATTTATAAAATTTTTCTTGCAACGACAATTATACATTGTAACTTTTTTTTAGATTTTTAACACCTTTTTTTTCTTGATTTCATCAATTTTTTCATATTTTTTCACATTTAACATTGGTATACAATTTTAGTTCAAGCACTTTCTTAATTTTTCAACAAATTTTCTTTAAGATCTCTTAAATGCTAGTTTTCTTTTAAATAAAAATTTTCTTTTAAATTGACTGTAAAAAAAATTTTCACTTTGATTTATATTTTTTCTTTTCTTTTGGCTTTTTTATTAGTTTTTCTCGTTTTCTTGCTTTTTTTCCACGCAAGTCGCAAAAAAAAATTCCTTTTGTAAAAGTTTTCTTTGGAATTTTCCGAATATTTGCGGAGATTTCTAGATAATTTTTGGTTGTATTTGTTCTTTAGTTATTACAGTAGGGTTTAAAACACAATTTATTAAATAAATTTTGATTTTATGTGGAGAAATTAATGAAAAATTGCACGGCCGGTTCTAGCACGGCTGATATTCCATTTTTTCGAGTACTCGTTATGTAAAAAATATATGAAACTCGTTACTTAAGTTTGTCAAACAACAAACGAGTAGACGAATGACAGGTGTAATGACAACTGGCAAAGAAGTAATGGTAGAAGATAGAAGAGTTGCCAGATGCGTGAGTAAATTAACCTTTAACATTTTTAAGAAATATATTGAATAGAAAGCCAATTTTAAATGATTAATTTAGAATGTATACAAACTCTGTAAAATTAAATTAGATGAAGTTAAGTAATATCAATACGAAGGTTAAAAAATTTTAATTTTGTATGTTAGACATTTTAAATAAATTTTCGGTTCGGTTGGAAAATATCGTGCCGCTTGTTCTCTTCATACTGAACTATAAAATATGTAAAACATTTTTAATTCAAATAAATGTTTGACTTTTTCTTTATGTCATCTATTTTTATTTTTAAAATCTGATCGCCTTATCTATTAAAACAAGCATATCCTTGATAAGTTTAGATCTGAATTATTTACAACGTATTGTAAAATATTGCCTTATTTTAATTGAATCTTCGGAATACGTCATCCCTTCATTGTTGGTTTGTGCCACTGTATATTTTATGTGTATTAAAATCCATCGTTTTCGATATCTCGTGTATGCTATTGTTTTATATGTGAGCCGATTTCTATATTCAATACCACTTCTTTGATTTCCATGAAAATAGATTTTTGATAGCAAAATATTAAGTTTTTTTTTTTAAATTTTATTGAATTTTTTTAAAAAAAATATATATTTCTGAAAGCCTTTAACTTTTTGAATAATTATTGTTGAATTCAATTATTTTGTACAATTTCCACTTACAAAAAATATATTCTTATTAATTTGGACATGTTGTTCGAATTATAAATCATATACAAATTAATAATTGTATTTTATTTATATTACATGTGTACCTATTGATTTGTTAAGTCCATTAAATAATATGGAATTGTCCAATGTACCAAAATAAACCAAATTTAAAATGTATATCTTGAAATGTAATGAATATTTCTGCTATCATGGAAAATTGTCTAATGAATTACAATTTTAAATTTTAATAAAGCGTCCTTAATATATAATTTAAATTAAAATGTTTATTTTCAAATATTAGTTGAAAATAATGAAAAAATAACTGTTAATTATTAAAAATTTCTCGCTTTACAAAAATCGTTAAATTTATCAAAGAAAAAAATCGCCAACTATTGACACTAAAAATCGTAAAAATGACAACAAAAATCGTACAATCTGGCAACAGTAGTTGTCACACACTCACACGGTGTCTAAAATTTGCGGCTGTCAAACTTCTTTCTCTCCGGCAAAATCAACGATGGCGACAGGAGTAAGTAAAATTTTTAGCTAAATTAATTTGCAAAAATCTAAAACATCGCAAAATTTTTATTGGCAAAACTATGAAAAATACAAGCAAATGTTAATTGTGCAACCGTAACTAATGTTGTTTTTGTAATATCTTTTCCACTTTAGACTATTTACACATACCCAGAAAATTTCCGTGCCTACAAGGCATTGATTGCTGCCCAATATTCGGGTGCTCAAGTAAAAGTAGCTGATAACTTTGTTTTCGGCGAGACAAACAAATCGGCTGAATTCTTGAAGAAGTTCCCCAGTGGCAAGGTAAGTGTGTGAAATATTGTAAACGTCATCATGCAACGGCTATTATTAATTCATTCGTGTTCATTCACAACATTTACGAGTTAAAACGCCGCATAATAACGTCATCATATAGGAATTGAGGTTAGGTTGAAAATGATTAATTTCTCTTTTTATTTTGTTTGCTTTTCATAGGTGCCTGCTTTCGAATCGAATGGCAAATACCTTAGCGAATCCAACGCCATCGCTTTCTTCTTGGCCAGTGAACAATTGCGTGGTGGCAAATGCCCCTTCGCCCAAGCTCAGGTCCAACAATGGTTGTCTTTTGCCGACAACGAAGTCGTCCCTGCTTCCTGTGCCTTGGTCTTCCCCTTGTTGGGCATCATGCCCCAACAAAAGGGCAGCACTGCCAAACAAGATGTAGAAGTTGTGTTGGAGCTGTTGAACAAGAAATTCTTGGAATCCACCTTCTTGGTTGGTGAACGCATCACTTTGGCTGATATTGTTGTATTCTGCAGTTTGTTGCACGTTTACCAATACGTCTTGGATGAGGCCACACGCAAACCCTACACCAATGTCAACCGTTGGTTCAACACCATGCTCCACCAAAAGCAAGTGCAAGCTGTTGTAAAGAACTACACCGTCTGCGAAAAGGCTTTGGTATTCGATCCCAAGAAGTACGCTGAATTCCAGGCCAAGACTGGTGGCAAGACTCAACAAAAGCCCAAGGAAGAGAAGAAACAGGAAAAGAAACCTGCTGCTAAGAAGGAAGAACCTAAAGAAGAGCTCGATGCCGCCGATTTGGCTCTCGCTGCCGAACCCAAGTCGAAGGATCCCTTCGATGCCATGCCCAAGGGTACCTTCAACTTTGATGATTTCAAGCGTGTCTACTCCAACGAAGATGAGAAGGTCTCCATTCCCTACTTCTGGGAAAAGTTCGACCCCGAACACTACTCCATCTGGTTCGGTGAATACAAATACAACGAGGAACTCACCAAGTCTTTCATGTCTTGCAATCTCATCTCCGGCATGTTCCAACGTATCGACAAGATGCGCAAGCAATCCTTTGCCTCCGTCTGCTTGTTCGGTGATGATAACAATTCCTCCATCTCCGGTGTTTGGGTATGGCGCGGTCAAGGTCTTGCCTTCGACTTGTGTCCCGACTGGCAAATCGATTACGAAGTCTATGACTGGAAGAAATTGGATGCCAAATCCGAAGAAACCAAGAAATTGGTTGAACAATACTTCTCCTGGACCGGCACCGACAAACAAGGCCGCAAATTCAACCAAGGCAAAATCTTCAAATAAACTAAAAACACCAGCCACAGTAAAAAAAAAACCAACATCAATTGCTATGGCCGCTTTAGCAGCATAAGATCAGTCGAGCCGTAATTTTTGCTACTAAATAAACTACAAACAAAAACCACTATTATTTACGTTAAATTTTTTTAAGTGCAGTGAAGGCGTAGTTATGTCTTGTGTCCAATTTATTTGATTTTTATTTTTAAATCTTAGTAGTAGTGTGTTAAACAACTTGGCCATATAACGATGGAACATCAAACGGCTTGTTTGTCTGATTGTATTTTGCATTGTACTATTTTAATTCTCGCCTATTTTTTTTTATATATGTAATTAAAAGAAACATGTTTTTGTAATACATTTTCCACAAAACAAAACTCAACACAACTCTTTCTTTTTTCTTTTATTCTTTTTATTTATTCTAACTAGAGTTTTTAAGTTTTTCAATGGAAATAAAAGAACTGGCATCTAAACAAAACTGCAAAAATTGCATTTCATAATTGAATTTTTCTTCTGCGTAACGGCTGAATTAGAACAGCTGTTTAGATGTAAACAAAAGGGAGAAAAAAATATGTATTCAGCTAGAATTGCTGAATGCATGCACACACATGTAGGAATTATTAAATGCGTGTGTGCATCCATGCATATACACTGAGAAAAATGAAATGTGTTCACACAAATTACGAAATTGTCAATATTGAATAGGAAGTTAAAATTTTTTTAAAGGAATTTTTAATAGAGGTACTAAATGGTTGCAATTTTGTTTTTTATTTTTGCACCACTTTAAAACGAGTAAAATATATGGATTCGATTTACAAAGGCTCAAAAGAATTATTTCTTGAATTCAATTTTCAAAATCAAATTAAATGTACAGCCCAATTACGAAATAAATTCCCTGGGATTTTTTTCCCCTTTTCTTATTTTTAACATTGAATTTGAATAGGGGAAAATTGAAAAAAGGCCAGGGAATTGTTTTTCATAATTGGGCTGATATTCTCTTAACAATTCCATTAAAGCATTTAGCACGAATTAATTCGTGGTATTAATTCCTTAGTAATGCAAACGTATCGACTTCATTCCTTTAAAAATGAATTGCTTGTTCGTACGGCAAAGCAAATGAATGCGAAGCCGGTTTTCGACATACGCCGAAGTTTCGGTATTCAGAATAAAATTTCAACACCCTTTTTTATACTCTTCACCATGAGTGGCAAGGGTATATATAAGTTTGTCATTACGTTTGTAATTTCTATATTTTTCATTGGCGAAACCACAAATATATATGTATATTCTGGATCGTTATAGATACCGAAGTCGATATAGCCATGTCCGTCTGTATGTTGAAATCAACTTTCCGTAGCCCCTAAATAACTTACAAACATAATTGATACATCAATTTATTGGGGATTCTTCCGGCTCGGTCGCTATATAAAATGGAGAAAATCGGCTCACAAATGGCTGAGATATAAAAACCGGGACAACCTCGAGGTTTGGCCTATTTTTGATCTATATCTGGATTACTAAGTCATTAATATAGACAATATGGATATCTAATGATAAATATTTCAAAGTCCATTGCAACGATATATATAAGGCTATAGTAATTTGGACATACAAGGGGTCAAAATCGGGAAAAATATTTTTAACCCAAATTTTTTTTTTTACCAAAAAATTGTTTTGTATAAATTTTTTCCATTAAAAAATTAAAAAAAAATTGGGAAAAAATTTAAAAAAAAAACAATTTTGAAAAAAAAAAAAATTTAAATTAAATTTTTGAAAGTATAATTTGGTACAGCCGAATATAGCTCTCTTAGTAGATATTTTGAAATTCCCTATACTGAAGTATTGACAATAGAATTTTACAATTTTAAAAACTTAGAATTGATATATCTCCCCAATTCGATTCGAAAGGAATTGTTTCGAATTAAAGTGTATTTAGGATACAATTTCGAACATTTTCGTTTTCGGATTGAGTTACGCAGTAACCGCCTTGATAAATTCTCAATATTGAATAAAAATTCTACATTTTAAATTGAATTCTTACTATTGAAATATTTTTTAATAGAAATTCTGAATATTTAATAAAAATTAAAAATTTAATAAAAATTTAAAAAAAACTGACATATTGAGAAAAGAAATTCTAAGTTGCTATTTAAATACTGGAAAATCGACCAACAAATGGCTGAGATATTAACAAAAAAACTTATAAAGACCTTTCCCACATTAACGCCATAGAAATTCGGACCGACTATGTCGGGAAAAGTATTTTTTAACCCAATTTTATTTTTTACCATATTTTTTTTAAATACTTAAATTCTTAAATTTTTAAAACATCAAAATTTTAAACAAAATTGTTCAATTTTTTTTTTTTTTTTTTTTGAAATTCACAAATAATAACAAAAACTTCATACTAAATAAAAATTCTAAATGTTTAATAAAAATTAGTGGAAATTCAAAATTGTTTTTTTTTTTAAATTTCAACAAAAATTAAAAAATAATGATTTTAAGTAAAAATTTTGAAAATAAATTCTTAATTTTAAAAAAAAAAATTCTCAATTTAAATTTTCTTTTTAAAAAAATACTTAGTTAGCCCAAAAAGTTTTTTTTTTTTTTTGTGTTATTGAAAGTATCGAAGTAGTTTTGTTATGTTATTGAAAAGAGCTGAATATTAATATTCATTTATTCACTCTGTCTGTTGTCAGAAACCTAACTCTTGCAACAACAAAATACATGTTAGTCAATATATTTTGTTGTTGTATCACACATATTATTTGTTGTAGTTTTCTTTGACAAATCGGAGTGTCTTGTCTCTATGTATAAAATCTCTAAGCCTAAAATCATAACAATTAAAACCATTTTGAAATTTTTGTTTGTTTCATAAATTTTTTTATTTTGTTCACAGTGTATGTTCATTCTAATTGCGTAATTAAACTATTGTCTTAAGCACAACAAAACAAGGGGTTTTATTTTAGGAAAATCTGCCACAATTTAATTATTAAATTCTTAGAGAAAATATATGTTTTAAACAAATAACTATTAGACACACCTGGTGAGAAAGCGCTTTAAAAGACGAATATCGGGGGAAATATCATAAAAGCAATAATGTTAATAATAACCGGTTGGAACCAAATAATAAATAAAAACAAAAACTTCCAAATTAATCGTACAAATATCAATTATATATTTAAGAGTTTCTCTTGAGCACTACAGGACCAACATTGTCGCCAGTTTGTTTATTGTGTTCACCATGACTGCCATCACAATAGGGCCACTGTTATAAGAATTTTAAATAGAATTTGGTTTAAATTTATAAAGTTTTAAATGAATACAACCAAAAAGAAAACTTACATTCTTTGTCTTCCAGCAACGGCAGAATGCTGCCTTTTCGGCAATATTTTCAATATCAATCATATCAACAACTTTAGCTTCATGTTTGCGTACCGATTGATTGCAAATGCCGGCTTTAGAGCAGCCACCTGCACGAGCAGCTGGACAATAGGCCAAATAAATGGTATAACCAATACCGGCAGCAACGGCAGTGGGTGGTATTAGGGATAACCAATCTTTGACTGAAATTAAATTGGAAAGTTATAAAAAATTTAGGAAATTTATTTTTGTATTAATAAAATATAAGTATTTGTTTGTTATCAATAAACACAAGAACTACTGCTTCAATTTGAACAACTATTTAAAGCTATAAATTTCGTACATAAAAAGATAAAATCTGCTAATGTATTTATGTTTAAGAAAATTCCAGTAATCGTCGGCGACAACAAAATAATTTTTGTTCTAATCGGGCTACTTTTTAAATAAAATAAAAAAAAAAACCTAACAAATATTACAAAATAAACCTGTTGTCCACTGTAACTTTAATATGAGTAATCAAATTATTCAAAAAAAAAACATCTAAAATTTAACACAAACTTATTTTAATTTAATGATTAAAAAAACTGGTTCAATATTCTTTACAAATGAAAAGATAAGAACAGGTCAAGGTCGACCTTTTAATAAACTACATCATATACATTAAAAAACAAATAATTAAATAGTTTTTTTATTGCAAAATCTAAACAAAATTGTAGCCAATCTATTACATTAACAGATTATTTTTAATTATTTTAAAATAAATTACAAATACCGGTGAAAACTTTCGATAGTGAAAGCACTCTCGCACTCACACAATAACAACAACACATTTACAAAACAATCATGTCACCCTACAAAAACAACAAAACACGAGTAATTTTTATAAAAAGAAATAAACATGATAAAATAGAGACAAAAAATAAAAACGGACAAAACGAACAACACAAAAAACCATCCATTCCAAAAGTGCTTAAACGAAGAAAAAAAAACTCTTGTTGCATAATCTTTTTCTTAAAACAATAATACTTTTAGAATACACAAACAATAAAAACAATTCATAATTAGCTGACGAGAAAAAAAACCTAATTAAATAAAAATAAATCAAAAAAATACTCATTATATAGATAACGAACGAACGCACTATAAACTAAATTTTCTAACAGAAATCTTATCTAAAACACAAAATTTTTGCCTTAAATACTCTATGACCTTATTATTTTAATGCTAATATATATGTTCTCATTATTGCACTGCAGTTTTGCCAAACTTTTTCAATTATCATTTACACTGCACATCTGTGCACACAAAAAAATTAAACAATTATTTTTTTTTATATTATAGCATGATCTACTTACATGACAATTTAAACCAGCCCGAAAATGTATCGGGTACGGGCAAACTGGACAAATAATTTGGCAGGGTTTCCTTTACAAGTCCCGAAATGCTATTCATTTTCTTAATTTCGTTAGTCTTTAAAAGGGAAATTAATGTTTTATTTCAATTTATATTTAAAATATCAAATAAGATTTATTTTAACAACCACTTACTAAATAATACCGCAAGAAACTGAAGTCGTTTTACAATTCCCTTTTGTTATTGACATTCGTTAAAGTTGGTAATAATTAAATTGTAGCGATATGGCAGTTTATACTTAAAGTGAGGTGGCCAGATTGTTGTAAATGAGTAACAGGGTTGATTAATGAGCCCTTTCCTATTAAACATCCCTACAACAAATACAACTATACAAACCAACAGGCATTTTGTGTTTGTTAAAATCCCCAATTGTCAAAAGATAATGAAAAAAGAATTCAAAAATAACAAAAACTCGTGCTAGAATACACATAAATAAATGGAGATGATTGTTAACATTTTTCTGTCAACACTGTTCTCCTGTTCGAACAGAGTTGTATTTTGTATTTGTTTTTAACAATTTCCACGACTGGAACGGAAGCGAAAAAAACCTGCTTGTCAAGCTGCCATGTAAACGTCCAATACGCCTTGAAAAAAACAACAGGGAAGTAAATGAAAACAAACCGGAAACAGCTGATTATAACTATGTTGTTGATTTTGTAGACAACAAATTTATTTGTGCTGAATATGACACTGTATATTTGTTATTGTAAAAGTTTGTTGGATTATAACAAACCGCAGTGGTGATAAAAATTCTGAATATTTGTTTTTGAAAAAGTTTTTGGTTTGAACGTTTTTAACAAACTTCAAAATAAACTAAAAAATTATCAAACAATCAAATAATTTTTAAATTCATTTACAAAAATTATGCCAAGATATACGTAGCACATCGTTAAATGAGAAAGTAAAATGGAGTCTAGGGCTATGCAAATATTGATCTAGCAAAAAATTTGCCAAATTTATATAAGACAATGGGCATTACGTGAAACAGAAACGGTATATGGACTGTCGTAGGAATCGAATGCCATATTAACTTCATTTTGAAAAACTTTTAATTAGGGGCTAGGTCCAATTTAAAATGTTTTATTTATAAAAAAATTTCCAAAATAATATAAGGCAATAAGCATCTGAAAATATAGTATAAATTTAACTAAGCGCAAGGGTAGAATGGCATTTACAAAGTTTCTTAGTTAATATAACTAAAATATTAGATAATTTCATACATACACATTTGCACCAAACAAATTTTCAATTGACAATAAAATAAACAAAAAACTTCGAAGAAGATACCAAACATCAAATTACTAATTCCAATAGTTATATTAACATAGTTTTTAGGTAAAGTGTATTTTTTGAATTACCTAATGGCATAGATAATAAAACTTAGTATTTCATTTTGCCTAATAAGATATAATTTTTTCATGCGTTTGCATATTAAAAATATAATTTAAAAATCTTGTATTCTTCACGGCGAACATGTGAGCTGCTCAAATTAGCCGTACACTTTTATTCGTTCCATAAAATGCAACTCTGTGTATTAAGGCATTACTAAGTGCTTTGTTATAACGAATACTGGTTATTCGTTAATTAACCGTGAGCGTATGATGGCGTTTCGAAAAAAGTGTTTATTTAATGTGCGGTCGGTCGGTTGATTTTTAAAGTAGATCAAAAAATCCCCAATAATATGTAAAATAAATAATAAAACTATTTAAAAAATTAACAAATTTTAAATAAAATACCAAGTGAAACATAAATAATAAAATAGAATTGATTGATTTTTGTGATCCAAAAAAATAAGTAACAAGAAAAGTTGCATCAACAGCAGAAAAGAAAAAAAAGAACGGGTGGCGACGTCGTCGGTAAAACCAAAAAAAAAAAAGAAATTAAACTGGAATTTTTTCCTCAAATATTAAAAAATTAATTTAAAGTTAGTTTTAAGCGAATTATTAAATAATTTCCATAGTTTTAACATATAAGCAATCTAAATTGAAATAAATGAAATTAATTTAAGTGTTGTGTAGAAAAAAACAAGTGCATTTTGCAAAAAAAGTGGTGACGCTGGAAGAAAAAAAACACACACACCTTTTAAAGCAGCAGAGCCGTATATTTATTTTTTTTGTTTCTTTTTGTACAACAACAAAGACAAAGCAGAGTAAAGAGAGTGAGAGCAGAGAGTTTGGCAGAAGAGAATTTTGTGTGTGTTTTTTTTAAAGCGAAAACAATAACAACAACTTTGACTCCTTTTTTTGGTGTTCCTTTTCTTTCGGAAAAAGAAAACTATTGAAACAACAAAAACAATATGAGTTTTTTGTAGTAAAGAAAAGAAAGAGTTTTTTGTTTTTTTTGTAAAATAAATAAAAGAAAAACCTTGCTTTTTCTTATTGTATTGTTGTTGCTTTAACTTTGTTATTATTGTTTTTAGTTTCTTATTGTTCGTGGATTTGTTATTATTTGCTGGTTGTTGTTGCTGTCGTGTGTATGAGTGAGTGTGTGTGTGCGGCTTCCATTCATATTGTTGGCGTAAACGTTGTAGTCGGCGTTAATTTTTTTTACGGAAGATAACTTGTATGAAAATACACAATTTACTTAAAGCTAAATACAACAACAACAGCGTCAATGCCGACGAAACGCGGAGTAGCGGCATCGTCATTGTGACGACGATGATTTAACAACAACAACAACAACTAAAAGAACAACGAAGTCTTAACTTTTTATATGTACGACCAAGCCCAAAAACCAAAAAATCCAGTCAAGCATTTCAGATGCAGCTAAGCATAAATTAAAAAGAAATAAAATAAAATAAAAAAATTATAGAAATAACGTCTTAAAAAATAAAATAAAATTATGAATTTAAAAGAAGAAAAAAGTGTTTAAGAAAAAAGAAAATTTAGAAATTGAAAAAAATTATAAGAGATTTAAAGCTTCCAAAAAAATCTACGAAAAAAAAAAACGAATTTTATTATTAATCACAATCTCATACTCTTTTCTCCAACTTCCTTGAAATTTCCTCTATCACACAGTACAATTACATACTTAAAAAAAAGTTAACAATTTATGCAAAAATTAAACATTTTGTAAATAAATATAACTAAATGTCGTCGATATCACTTTTATTAAAAACAGTTTGTGAAAATTAACAAAAAATAATCTTTAAAATAAAAAAAATTACTTGTAAAAAAAAAAGTTATTCGCCTAAAAATGTCAACCGAAGAGTTGAAAGTGGTTTTACGTCGCAGTAGCGAATATTCCGGTTTTGGTTTTTCTCTGTTGGGCACTACGGGTCCCCCACATGTTATCTATGATATTGTAGAAAATTCACCGGCTGCTGATTGTGGTGTGGTAAGTTTTTAAATCATTTTTTATAGGTACATATACTTATGTACATACTTTTTCTGTCATATAATCAGTGTTGCCAGTTTAGCCTTTTTGAGGCTAAATTTAGCCTTTTTATTTACTCTTTAGCCTCGAAATTTTGGTTTTAGCTTCGTGGCTTTTTTCTAGCCTTTTTTTAATTTGATAATAGCCTTTTTTTAAATAAAAAAGGCTAGAAAAAACCACGAAGCTAAAACCAAAATTTCGAGGATAAGGAGAAAATAAAAAGGCTAAATTTATATTTGTGAGACATTTTCATTTTAATTCATTACTGATTTTCATTTAGCTTTTCGATATACTCAAGAATTGGGCAGTATTAAAAGAACAAATAACAATTGCCAATACCAAGTGTTTCAAAATGAAATATAGTATTTTATATCTGAAAGCTATAAATGTCTAGCAAATTCGCTTTCAAGACAAAATTGTTATTACACATTATATTCATCGTTATATAATGGACAAGAGCCCCACAAACTCTTGAAGGCTTGTGATACTCGATGGCTGTCATTTGAAATAGCCGTTAAACGTATTGTGAATCTGTGCTTCTAGTTAAAACCAGCAATGCTTCAAAGCCAAACATTTAAGTGATTACTATACTGATTACAATTTGGTGTATTATTTTTTTTAAACCAGTAAGCAATTCAGCGGATCCAACAAAGCTGTTTTCTGATTTAAAATTTCTTCTCCATAGTTTGTGTTTTCAAATTGTAATACAATGCAAAGAATTTGATACATTATCGTCCCCAATTGAAAATTGTTTAATGTTTTCGCCACATTTTTCATGCAAGTTTGAAGAATGAGAGATAAAATAAAGAACGGTTTAATTAGTGACAATTCTGAAAAAAATAAAACGGCAAATTAAACTAATTGAGCAGTTGCGACAAAGATTTTCAAATGAAAACTCTTAGCTAAATCGATTTTTTATCCGTTAATAATACACTTAAAATAGTACTCGTAAAACCAAAAAAATATATTATGTATGTGAAAAATAGTAAATGCTTACTACTTAAATTAAAAAAAAAAACAAAATTTAAGATTTGTCTGTATAAAAATATATATGGGGCATTTAGTGTCAAGTGAACCATCTTTTGAAATCGATGTCTTCCGATAGTTAGTTCTATTAGATAGTAATTCAGACACAATTTTTCAACAAGATCGGTCGAAAACTTTCTGAGTTAAAGGGGATCAGAATTTGACATTTTGGCCAAGCAGGTGTTTTTTCTCATCCATGTAACTTATTACCTATTGTTCTTAGTAAAATGTGTCCCAAATAGTTTACATAGCTATTTCTTCAATCTTTCGGAAAAAAACATTTCTTTTGACTTTTTTTTTGCAAAATCTAAAACTGTTGACATTTTTTTCAAAAAAAAAATTTTTGCTCAAGAGAAAGCTATATAGGTCCATTCCTTTAAGAGGTTTTTGATCGCTTAGTGGGATTCGAGTGGAATATCTGTCAAAATAAATATTTTGTAACTCAAGACATACAATTTTTAAATTTTTTTTTCTTTGCTTAAAAGAAAGCTTATTTCCATTGCTTTAAGAGGTTTTTGGTTGCTTTTGTATATTTATTATTTATTATTAATGATTAATGTTATTTTTTGTTTGCTGCTGAAGTGTACCTTTATAATTTTATTTATTTTTATGAATTTTATAAACATATTTTCAAATTTTTTATTTAAAAATAAATATAAAATTAAATTCTTAATTTATAATATTTTAGCTTTTTTTTACTTTTTTTAAAGCAGTTTGGCTTTTTCTGGCCTTTTTTTGAAGTCAATATAGCTTCTTTTTTTGCCAGCTCCTGGCAACACTGCATATAATAATAAATAATTAGCTAATACTACCAGTTAATTACTTAATACATTGCAGATTATATTTAGTGTTGTGTTTTTTATTTTTATATCATTAAGTCATGTCTTTTTTTAAAAGATTGTGGTTAATGGAAATATTTTTTTTTTTTATAATTACTATTTGTTAAGAATACGTTTTATTTCGCTTTCACTTTATGATTAATAGTCCCTATCGTAAATAATTAAGTGGCTATTAACATAATATTTGATTTCAATTTAAGCTAAAATTACTATCTTTATTACGGTCATATTTTGATTAAAATTACCACTTTTTTCGATTTATCTAAAATTGGAAAATGGCTGCACCAATTTGGCTCTATTTTAAATGTTCGTAGTAATCTAATTTAAGTTTTTACTGAAAGAAAAATGGAAGCAAAATTTTGTCCATCGCACTGTTCTTGGAAATGTTGCATGTTGGATTTTCTTTGATTTGTCTTTTCAATGGCAAATTGAGTACTGAATGTCAGTTCGACCGCCTTCCAATAACGTAGCTGCAATTCCTGATGAAGTAAGTGCAATGCTCGCCAAAATCAACGCGATCAAAAAAGTTTTTCCAGTTCCACCGAGAGCGTCCATAAAAAAATTCCTTCAGTTCCATCTTTCACAACTTTCTTAAGGGTACGCATATTTTTGTTATTGATTCAAGAGTGCAACGTTTGTTCGAACTGATTCCCTCAAGGCACATCAATCATATAGTTTTTCACGTCGCAACGGATTAACATCAAATACTCATTGTAAATTTCCTCGCTTAGTTCAAATTTGGATTTGAAGTTCTAATACGCATCTGATGGAAAATATCATCACACATGGCATCTTTGTATTTGCTCCACATATCAGTCGGTTTGGATGGAAAGCATGTTGAGAAAATTATCGTATATGACGAATGCGCAGCATATCTGAGGGTGTATTCCCAGTGAATTTCATTCTCTAACAATTGCAAGCGTGTCACACCATTCACCATTTATAGTTCGCTAATCTTGGAATTATGTTGAGCCACGAACGATCACTAATAGCAAACGTAAATAGAAACACTCATCGTTTCTTGGATGGACTGACCTAATGCATCGGTGGAAAATAAATTGGGGAAAATTGGAACTGGATTTCCTTGTTTCCGTCGTTGAAATTTCTTTGACGATTGATTCAAAGTAGCAGCGTTCGGGCAAATTCATCATTCCGGCATTCTATCTTGCGCATTTCGTCTACATTCAGGAATTCGAAACTAGGTTATCTTTTAGAATTTCAAATTAATGTAGCATTTTCCAGGCTGAAATATCAGCCATAAAAAGGGCGGCTAACTGGCTCAGTTATAACAAGATATCATGTAGGGATATTCGTATATATACTGACAGTCAGGCCGCAATAAAATCTCTAACAGGTGTATATACAACATCTAATTTGGTCCAGGAATGCCGGGCATCCTTAAACAGGATGGCGAGACATTCAACCGTCGTACTCAAGTGGGTACGTGGACACGGAGTTACTATAGGCAACTGTGTTGCTGATGAATTGGCGAAAAAGGGCGCCATGCTGCCTGACGGACACATAGACTTCCTATGTGGGATTCCGTTATCGAAATGCAAGCTTTACATTAGTAACTTCAACTATGAGCTTGCTCAGGCAAGATGGGGTTGTGAACCCACATGTACTATTACCAGAATGTTATGGCCCCGACTGAATCGCGGTCGAACAACATATCTTCTTGGATTGACAAGCTCACAATTGAGTGGTGTGGTGGCGGTCATTACCGGTCACTGCACTTTTGGCAACCACGCGAAGAGACTTGGCTTGCCCTACAACGACTTTTGCAGAAGTTGTCAAAACGAGGAGGAGGACGAGACAATTTTTCATCTTCTTTGTCACTGTCCGGCATTGGAAAATCTATGCTTAAGGTTTCTGGGACATCGTTCCCTAACTAGTCTCTCTGAGCTCTCGAATTTGAGGCTTGAGTGCATTAATGCCTTTGTAAGGAACAGTAATTGGCTAACCAGGCCAAATATGGGGATCTCAATGGAGTGACCAAATAATAATCTACTCTCCTTTCTGTTTCTCTCTCGTATCTCTTCTCTCACTCTTCAGTCTTAACCAAATCTTGACTGTCCCCTTCTCTCTTTTCGTATCTACTCTGTCCTCTTTTTGCCTCTATACTTTCAGGTCTGGACACACGTGAGCTGCACTTCTTCACTTCGCGGCTGCCTGGAAACCTAACCTATCATTCCGTTGTAGATGGCGGTCGATCAACTCGTTGTAATACATTCTTCTCAATAATGTACGCTCTTTGACCATTTTCCAGATATACGGCTAAATGAACAACAGTTGGATGTATGTCTTTCACGAATGGCAATTGAAAAAAAGCGCCAAATACCTTCGTTACTGTTAACATAGCGGCCCATTTGAAATTGAGTGACTTCATCATTGCAGTTCGCCACACTAACTCAGCCGTGTCACAGTTTTTGGATATATTTTGCAGATGAATTTGACAAGTTTGCGTGCTCAATTTTTCTTTCTGTAAAATAAATACTGCGAACATTAAAAAAAAAATTACCCAAATCGGTCCAGTCGTTCTGCGATTTTATATATATCGAAAAAAAATTTCGCGTGGTAAATTTGTTCTCTAAGAACATTTGAGAAACAAATTAGCCAAATCGGTGCAGCCATTTTCTGATTTTAGATAAATCGAAAAAAGTGGGCGTGGTAAATTTTTCTTTCACTAAAAACTTAAATTTGATCTCTAAGAACATTTGAGAAACAAATTAGCCAAATCGGTGCAGCCGTTTTCCGATTTTAAATAAATCGTAAAAAGTGGGCGTGGTCAAATTTTCTTTCCGTAAAAACCTAAGTTGGACTAAGAGGAACATTTGAAAAAAAATTGGCAGTCCAGCCGTTCCCAACTGATGCAAAAAATACAAAAAACTCCCAATTTCACAAAAATACAAATGTTAATTGTAAATCAGGGTTCACAAGTAGCCGTTCAAAGATTTCCGTCTTCAAATCAAATGGGTCTATTTGATTGTTGCTTTTGTGTTACCTGAAAAAGAAGAAAATAAACAAGAGAATAAAGCGAAGAATAAAATATTTGGGAGGGCGATAAGTTAAGTAAGAATAGAGTTTAAAAAAGAAATTATATTTAAAAGTTAGAGGAGAGAAGAATTCGAAGAGCGCAGACCATAATGTGACAGATTCGGGGCCACTATGAGGTGTAATTTGCATGTCAGGGAAAGGTGTGGACTATAATCCAATCACTTCATTCTAAATAGTTTTTAATAGGTAATGCGTAATGTGGGCGAGCGTTGTCATGATGGAATATTACGGTTTCATGTCTGGAAGCATATTCTGGGCGTTGGCCAATGCTCGCTTCAAAGGAATCAGTTGCGTTCGGTACAGGTTCCCTGTGATGGTCTGGCCAGATTTCAACAGCTCATAATAGGTACACTCATAATATTATGTAGGTAAATTCAACAGAAAATTCATTAATAATAACTAAAAATTTATTCAAAAAACGGACCGCTTACATTTCATTTAAATCAAAATAAATTTTCATTTATTTTTAAATGTTAATTTTTTAAACAACAAGTTTCGTAAAAATAACTGATTTTTCTTTAGTTTTAATTTACAAAAAACAAACTACAAAATATTAGAAACTACTGATTTATCAGTTATTTTTTACTGACAAATTTTACCTACGAAAACTTTAATAATTACTGTTTTATCTCTTATTTTAACTGTAATAAAATAACCTCCCAAAATAGTTAAACTAACTGTTTTTTTACATTTATTTGTTAAAGTTTTTTTATTTAATTATTTGATTCTTGAAGAATTGTGTAACTAACAATAACATTGTGCAATAATGATATCTATGTATACAATATGTTCTATGTATCTATGTTGTATATGGAATCATTTTATAAAATCAATTTTATTCTGCAATTGTTTTCCATTAAATGGTTTTGTGGTATCTATAGCTCTTCACATGTATTATGTAGATCAAACGAGCATCCTTCTAATCTGAAAATAGAAGTGGTTTTAATATTTTTAAACATTATTTTTATCTTAATATGCATATTACTATGGTTTAGCTCAGTCCATTTCTCCATGGCTTAGTTCCAAAAGTTTTTGTGAAAAACTGTTTTATCCTGGATGAGAGTTTAAAAATGAATAGAAACCTGTAAGTAGAAATAGAAGGAGGACAAAATATCTGACCGATATTGTAATTGCAGAAATTTCTTATCTTTTTTCTACAGCAAAATCTTGGACGCTAATTTTTTTTAGCATTGGGGAACACTTAATAAAGTCACAAAAAACATAGCACAGGAAAATATCACACCTGAAAATACCACCTTATTTAACAACATCTACAATATTTAGTATAATTTGCAACAAACTTACATGGTTTTTGTGAAATCTTTTAACAATAGCAAATTAATTTGTTTTTTTGGAAACATAAACAAAAATATTTTATTTTATTTGACAATTAAAAATTTTCAATATTTTTTGATTAATTTTATGTACATAATATTTGAAAAAAAAAAAATAACTGAAAATATTAACTGTACAGAAAAACAGTTTTTTATTGTAGTTTGTTTTTTGAATTACATACGTAAAAAGTTAAAAACTAAATTTCTTTGTAAAATAACTAAATTTTGACTCATTTTTTACTTAACGGAAAACTTTTCTAACAAATTCAAATTCAGCTGCTCTCAATCATTTTGAAATTGAGCTGCTTGAGTAGCTCCCAATGATTTATATTTTATTATATATTCTCCAAGAGATATTTAAAAGCATCAGGAAAAACTGTCAAAAAACAATATTCTGTTCAAGATGAACATTCACATTCATACTCTTACTTGATCTTACTAATACATTCGCACTACTTAGGTTTTTACAACTGGGTTAGGTCTTTGACAGCTGAGTTTCCGCTCTGTGAGTATTTTTCTATGATCTAAAGTTCTTATTAATACTTTTTTTTTATCTAAATTAAGGTTAATTCAAAAGAACTTATACGAAATTAGCAATTGAACTACTTTTATTTGCAAATTAAATGCTCAATTTGATACATAAATAAGAAAAATTACATTAATATTTGTATGTGTAACGAGCAAGTATATAAAACATAAAAGAAAAAACCGTAAAAGAAATAATACGCAAAGGTTTATTTTTATAGTAAACATGTATTAGGTTCAGGCAATTATTGAAAGAAGACGTCTGAAGATGACTAAAAATGAATTAAAAGTGGGTCAAATAAGTGGTTATTATTTTTAATAATAACCCAAGTAAAACATTACTTGATTGAATAATGACTTATTTTGCTTGACATAAACAAAAACTAGGCTGTCTAGTAAATACTTGACAGCACGTACAATACTAGCTTTTATTGATAATTTAAACATTAAAAATATTAGCATAATTACACAGTACATACTTTTATTTGCTAGCTTTAATTTAATCAGGTTAATAATAAGTATATTGTTAAATAAAAAACAAAACTAAATGATATGATATGATGAGAGGAGAGGAGATGTTAAATATGTATGTAGTTAAATGGGTACTTAAATTCTTTATGGCACAAATACTGGCAAAACTGTACAAGCAGCAGGATATATTTTTGCAACACCTAGGGCGTTAAAATATCACAACAAAAACAAAAAACTTCAACATGTGTCACAAACACTTAACAAATGTCAATGACAGTTGAAATGACATCAGCTGATAAAAGAGAAATACATACAAACTGACATACCTACAGCAAAATATAATAAAAAACAATTTATGTTATTTACAAGAAGAAGCAACAGCAGGGAGACAGAAATATTAAAATAAATAACAAAAAGTCTGCTTTAAACCTATTTAAAAACACAAAAACTAATTATAATCTGAAAAAAAAAAAACACACACAAAATTGCAACAAAACAAAAATTAAAATGCAAAATGAAAAAGCAAAAATGTTATAAGTCATTTCATATAAACCTGAAAGCAGAATTTTATGGTTTAGTGAAGAAGACAAACAAACAAAATAAATAAAAAAAATAGAGAGATAAACAAACTTCAAAAACAAAACAAAGTTGCCAGTTTGCTGTAAATATTTTAATCGAAATAAAATACACGTTTCTATACAGATACAAATAATGTATATTTTCTTATAACGACTGACTGATAATGATTAAGACAATGCAACAACAACAACAACAAAAAAGGAAACTCATTACGCATGTGCAACAACATTGCATTAAGCATTGTTCAACGTGCCACCATTAACTGCTGGCTGGCTGGCTGGCCACTGTTCAATAGCCAGACATGTTTTTAGTCACGCTTATTATTATTATTTTTTTTCCACTTTTTCTTCGTTATCATTGAAACTTGAAAAACTTGACAGTTTTTTGTTGTTGTTGTTGTTACTGCTGTATATTTGTACAAAATAGACAATAAAAAAAATTTAATAAAAGAAAAACTATAATAATAAATGACGGTAGCAAATAAAAGTGTATTATGATGATCATATTTTCATATAATTTATGGAAATTATCAAGTTTTTTTTTTGTATTTCTATTGTATGTATTGCTAAGAAATAAAAACTAGTAGAGGTATTCAATTTAAAAACAATTAACGAGTGTTGTATTCGGCTGTAATGCATCTTATATACCCACCATTAATATATTTTTGTATATTTTTTATACAAATATTTAGATTTTGCCTATTTTATATTCCGGGAAGATTTTGATATGGGTGCTAAGACTCATTTTTACAATTTTCAAACCAAGTTGTTCATTTAAAATATTTTAAAAGAAATGAAAAAAAAAAATAGTTCAAAATATCGAATTTTTTAGAGGCTGTCTGTCTCATGGGTGTGAAGAAAAATTTAAAATTATTTAGCATCGACATAAACCACATTTTTTATCACAGGCCATTTTACAGTTAACGGCGCACATGATGTTTCTAAAGCCAATAAATAGAAAGCATTTTCAAAGAGCTCCCAACACATCCGGTAGGAAAGCAGTCCGGTTAGCTGAGTACTCGGACTATTTGGTACAAAAAGTTAAAGCCAATGCAGGTTAAAAACATACAAGACTCAAAAAGTTCCTGACAGGAATTCTGCTACAAATTTAGAGGCCAAAGACAGACCACGGAAAATGAAGTAAAATTTTATAAAACAAAAAAAAAAAAAACTACTGCAAATGGCAAAAGCAGAAAATTTTCCCAAAAATTTCTTGGAAGCCAAACATTTGTTACAAAGGTTTCCATAAATAGCAACATTTACATCAATGAATGTTTACAAAAGAGGATGCTTCCATTCATAATACTTCTTAATGTGACCACTTATTTTTGGCCTGATTTGGCATCTTCTCACTGTAGTAAGCAAGGTCTTGAGTGGTACAAGAACAATAATTTGGTATTTGTACCAATTTTGGTAAATCCTCCAAACTGGAGCTAAGGCCAGTGGAAGATATTGGGCTCTTGTTAAAAGAGAACTGAAGAGCACAAGAATGGTGTCCAAAAGTGTGGTAGATTTAAAACGGAGATGGACAACCTATTCGAAAAAAGTAACAGAAAGAACTAAAAAAACCTTAATGGATGGGTTTCCGGAAAAATTGCTTAAATTCATCACTATTGATTAGAACTATAAAAATAATATTTTTTGTAAGTTATAATAATTTCAAACCTTTCCAACCCTTTGATAAAATGGAGGGTGAAAAATGTAGCATATTTTCCGGGTTTTAGGGCAACTTTATTTGAAAAGAACTAGTTATATGTTTACCAAACTAAATTTATCTCAGAAAAGATCACAAAGATGGGTAAAAGGTAGAATAAATTCATAATTTATGTCAGAAAAGAAAAACATTAAATTGAATTTTTTTTTTTTTAATTTTGAATTTTTTTAGTTTTTTTTTTTAATTGGATTTTATTGGCGAGGTTTTTATTGAAATTTACGATTTTTGATTACAACTTTTTGTGGAATTGATTAATTGAAAATATCTGTTGTTTTTTTCTGAGCATTTATTTAGAGTATGCGATTTCTGGTTCTAGCAATTTTTGCTAAAATAAACGTTTTCTTGTGAAGTAAAGTTAAGATTTCTGTAAAATTTTGTTTTTTTGGAACTAGCTTATTTTTTCAAATTAGTGATTTTTTGTTAATTTGACAAGACATTGTTTTTCATACAAGCAATTTTTTTTTTTTTGTTTTCAAAAATCATAATTTTTTTTAAGAATCGAACATTTTTTTGAGAAATTCTGTGTAATTAGTCTTGTTTTGTTAAATTATAGATTTTATTGTGGAAAATAGGTGATTTTTTGTAAAATTTTCGATTTCTTGTCAATTGGCGATTTTTTGAAATTAGCGTTTTTTTTTTTTTTTGTAAAATTTAGTTTTTTGGTAATAGTTTTTGTTAAAGAAATTCTCGAATTCCTTTTTGATTTTTTTGTTTTGTGAATTTAGATTATTTTTAAATTTATTTGATTTCAGTGATTTTTTTGAAATTGTCGATTTTTTGTGTTGTTAGCGATTTTTGATGAATGAACGGTTTATAGTGTTTTTTGAGATTTTTCGTCAAATAATATTTTTAAAAAAGTTAATATTTTTGTAAAATTTTGTTTTTTTGTTCGTACTGCTTCAATTGTTGTTACAAATTAGAGATTTTTTCTAAAATTGTCTATTATTTTTACTAACGTTTTTATGTAAAATTTTTTATTTAAATTGTAATTTTTTAAGCGAATGAAATTAATACAATGATTTCAATGTGGAAAATTAGCGATTTTTTGTGAAATTTTCAATGTCTTGCCTAGCGATTTTTTTTTTTTGGAAATTTTATGTAAAATTAACTTTTTTTTAAAGAAATTCTTGAATTCGTTTTGGTATTTGAGTTTTCTTTTCTGAAATCAAATTTTTTTTTTTTTTTTTTGATTTATTTCATTGTGGAAAATTCGCGATTTTTGGTTAAATTTTCCATTTCTTGTCATACAACCTAGATTTTTGAAATTATTGTTTTGTGATTTAGCGTTGATAGTTAATCTGAAATTAGAATGATTTTTTAACAATTTCTTTAATAATTGGTGATTTTTTATGATAAATTTTTTGATGAAGTTAAAGTTTTTCTTTGACAATTGTAAAATTTTTAAATTATTTTCGAATTATTATATTTTTTCGAATTTTTTGATTTCTCTAAAATTGCGTGTTTTTTTGTACTAGCTATTTTTGGTAGGGAACTAGAGACTTTTGTTGTGAAATTTTAAATTTTTAATTAAGGATTTATTTTAAACTTGTATATTAGATATTAGAAATTTCAGATTGCTTGCTAAAATATTTTTTTTCTTCGAAATAGCCAAGTTTTACTTAATATCTTGTGGCTCTCCTAAACCTAACTTAAAAGTTAAATATTTTTTTTTTATATTTATTTATAACGATTAATTTAGTGAAAGGACTTATTTTTCACCAAATGCATATAAATATGCAATATGTCATTTACTCGATGTCAAAATTGAGTCCAACTGTATTAAAAGTCAGTTTTTTTTATTATTGAGCCGCCAGACAACATAATTGTGTATCAAATAGTTACCTTTTTGATACGGCATCTCTAGAAAAAACCATAGGAAGAGAGAGAGAGCAAAGTTGACAGAGTTAACGTTTCAATGACACAGTTGTTATTAGACATTTCTTTAAATACAATTTTGCATAATTTAATAAAAACTCAAAAGATTTTCTTTCCATTTTATACACATACAATCTATTTAAAAGGCCATACAGTCTTAATTTAGTATAAACATAAAACAAAAGAAACCCATTTGAAATCTAACAAAAAAAATCAATAAAATTCTATAGACGTATAGACGTTTAGAAGATTGGAATTGAAATATACACACGTATTTAATGAACTGAAGTTTTTATGGTCATTTTGACTAAAGTGAACAAAGAATATTTGGTACATTTTCTGTGTAGTATGTATGTTTAATGGCAACATTATAATACGGAAGTTTAAACAAATTATATTCGTAGCACTGTATGTATAAATATTTACAAGGGACGTTTTAATGTACTTAGTTTATATTTTTGTATATTGTTTATTAAAACTTGAACACAAGAGAGAGAGAAAAAAAAACTAATTTTCCATAAAACGTTGAATTCTTTAGTAAATTACAAGAAATGCCGTTAAAAAAGGAAATGCATTTTGAACAAAATAAAACGTGTACAGCATGAAATATTCAAATTACTTGAAAGAATTATGGAAAAAAAAAAATTATACAAAAACATCATTAACAATAATCTACCAAGCTGCATTTTATTTACTTGACAAATAAAGAATATAATTTACATAATTTCATTTGGTTTTTAAATGAAATTAAAAGAAAAATTACAAAAAAAAAAAAAAATCTGAAATAAGAAATAAATGACAATAATGTTTATTTAAAAACCAGACATGAAGGTAAATAAAAAATAAAAAGAAAATATATAAACTTGTGGAAATGGTAGGGTGTTCTTAAAGTTCAATATTTTTGTTTAAGAATTTAGAATCTTTTTGGAGTTTTATTTTTTTAAATAAAATTTAAGATTTTTTGTGAAATTTTTGCAAAATTTTTAGTTTTTTTTTTTTAATAATAAAAAAAATATCGTTTTTGTGTGAAATTTCATTTTTTATAAGATTTTTATTTATAAATTACTATTTTTCTTGAAAATTATAGCTAGCAAATCTCTTTCTCTTAAAATTACCGTTACACACTCTCTTTCTTATTATAACGGTTAAATTGTTTCCCTCTTCTTGTTGCCACCTTTTCCAATGTGTTAACAATGTTAGGTGTTGGAAAACACTTGTATAAACTTGATTAATTTTTCTGTTCACACTATAAAATATTAAATATCATTTAAAATAAGAATGACAGCTGATTTTTTTATGTCAGCTGGCAGTTTTTACTTGTATATTTAAAAAAAAAAAAAACTTTCTGCTTTCTTTTTTATTTAATATTTTTTATTTTATTTAGTGACAAAGCTACCTTTTTTATACATAATTAAGGTAATGTTTATATGTTTATTTCCATAAAAAATTCTTTCACTTTTAATAAAATGAGAAGGGGTCCAACTAAAACGTAGAAACGGAACTAAAATGACAATTTAAATTGTTAAGTTTAACAGCCTTGAAAATTCTATTAAAATATACCTAGTTAAATACAAATTTAACTTATTCCAAAAATTTACTACATGTATGAACTAAAACAAACAAATACATATACATATGTACTCTCTCGCTTCACCCAGCATTTTAATGAAAACATGACACCAGAAATTTATTTATATGTCGTTTTGCCAAAATAAATAAATAAAAATGAGTACATCAGTTGTTTTTTTCTTCACCCACCCCTTTAAAAAATTTCAATATTTTTCAAATTTTTATTTAACACACAACATCTGACATTTATTCATGCTAAAAGAATTTCCGAGTGATATTTCGTTAAATTTATTAAATTGAACATAATGTTTTTGCCTTAAATAGGCAAAATAAATTTAACAAATATAAAAAAGAAACAACTGAAAGACTACCAAACCACTAGCCAGTAATTATTATACAAAAATTAAGAGAAATAAGTAAAAAAAAATAACAAATGTTGAGTGTTTTTGCTATAAAAAAATTTTTTTTTTTTTGCTGTCGTCTTTTTGTTCTCCCTTTTTCTTTATGTTATTAATGAAATGAGCTTTTTAGAAATTTTCAAAAAATGAAATCATCTTGATTTGTTAAGTACCTATAAACAAAATTATGTTATTATTTCTTTTCCACTTAACATTAAATAAAAAATTAACATTTCAAGCCAATAAATAAACATTTAATTAAAGATTTGTGTTAGAAATTTATAAATCTATAAGTAATATTTAATAATTCAAACTAAAAACCTAAAAATAGTGGTTATTCATAACAAACATAACTAAAATTTGCTTAATATTTAATTAAAATTACAATAATACATACTTTATCTTGATAAATAGATGTTTTCATTAATCCTAATAAATTTAATACATTTTTACTTAAAATTCACTAATTAAGTACTTTTTACAGCAACTCTGGTAAAAAAAATGGCAGGATTAATAAGTAAACAAAAAAACAACAACAACACACCACATAGCTTAACATAGACAAATGACCGTAGAAACATCCTCATACACATTGACACACATGTGTAATTATCGTACATGAATGAATAAGTGAGTGAATGTATGATTGTTTATGTGCGTTTTTTCTTTTAATGAGAGTGAGGTGACGTTGTTTTTATGTTCAACTCCCTCAACACCCCCTCTCAGTAATCTAAACTAAACAAACATGGCAGATAGACATTCCCTTTTTTTGTGTTACTGTTGTTGTTTTTGTTTTTTTTCGTCATTTTGCTAAAAAAGTCATGAGTCAAAAGTGCAAAAAAATTTTCTTCAATTCACTTTAATTGAATTATAAAAAAGTTGTACACACACAAAAAAAAAATAAGAGAAAAATAGAAGACTTATAAAAAAAGTAAAAACAACACAAGAAAACATTACAAAATTTACTATATTACTGTTGGAAAAAAATAGGAAAAGTTTTGTTTTTTGTTTTACACACAGAGCAAAAATATATGGGCAAAGAAAAGTCGTTGACTTTGGCCAGAGATTACGATTATCGAGAGTAAGTTTTAGAAGAAGTTAGTAAAAGAATTGATTCAATTTTTATAAAAGAAAATTAAAAACTTTATTTAAAGGTTTATTTATTACGAAAGTGAAAATTTAGTTAGAATTGAGTTTTTTTTTTTTTTTGAGTGTAATAGGACTGAGTTGCCTGATGGCAAGTAATATGAGCAAAGCTGCTAGAGTTAAGGGTTTATCGGCCCAGTCCTTGTTAATTAATTTTTCCTTCAAACTTATTTTTGTGTTGTACTTTTTGTATATCACGTACAAGATTACTGAAAATATCTAAGAAAAAATTTACATTTGAGTAACAAAAATATTATTTAATCTTTAAACAAATAAAAAATTAATTATAATTGACATTTTTGTAGAAAACTGTCAAATCCGATCAATGTTTTCCTCATTTACGTTCATTTATAAAAAAGACTAATAAGAATATCAGATTTATAGGATTTAGTTATAAATAGCCACATTTAATCACAAAAATAACAAACTACACTGAAATTTTGAGTACGGTAAGGATTTTTTGTTCCAATTTTAAGTTTAATTTAAAGATTTGTCTCCTTAATATTCCACTTTAAATTCTCATTATTATTAAAAATATTGCCTAACTATCCTGTAATAAAACAAATTAACTTTTTTCATTTTTTCCCCAACAAATTAATGTTAAAAAATTCACAAATTTGTCCCAATTCCTCAACACACAATAAAAAAAACTTTTCATTCCGCCACTCAAACGTTGATGATGATGTTCTATGTTCAAAAAAAAAAAAAAAAAAGTACAAAAAAATAGCAAAGAAATGTAAAAGTTATTGTTCCTACTATATAAACACAATAAAAAATACACTTCAAAAAATAAAAGTACAGTAAAGAAAAAATAAAATGTTGCTATAAAAGTCCTTATATACAGGTCAGCACTCGCAATTTTTCTTCTTCGTTTTAATATTTTTTGTTTGTTATTTAAAAAATGTATTAATACAACCAACAAAATTGGAACATAAACCATCCTTTATGGTTGTATGAGCTCAACAAGAACAACAAAAACAAATTGTTTATATTCTTTAGGTTTTGTTGCCATTCCTACAAAAATGCAGGTGGTTGAACTTATACGGTAAACTACGACAACGTAGAAGAAATTGTTATCAACAAAAAAAAATAGGAAACACCTTAAAATAAAAATTCAACATTTTAGCTTTATGAACATTGATTTTTGTTTTTGTACTTCTTTCTATAGTTTTAGACGTTTTGTTTTTATTTTATTTAGAAAAATAAAAACGCAATGTTTATTTTTTTTTTTTAATTAAGGTTACTGTATTGGTTTCTTTGTTCTTTGGAAACTTACAATTTCCTTGGCCACAGCTGTCAATGAGGGCTAGACTATTTGTAACTAAACACACGTACATTGCTTTGTAGTAGGGGTAAATTGTCTAGCAAAATTGCAAAAGCAAAATGTAGTAGCTTTTTTACAATACCGCAAGATTGCAATTGCCATATCATGAAGTTTTTTTTATTTAACTCCAAAGCCTTTAGCGATATTGACATGTTGTAAATTGCATTGCCATCCTTCACTTTGTTAATAAGGAGAAAATTGAGTTGCCAGACATTTTTAACACACAAAAATCATGCAACTCCAAAAAATTACTCTCTCTTTGTCAAGATGGCGAAAATAGAGTTGCCAGACGATTTTGACACACAATAACCATACGACTGAAAAAATTACTCTCTTTTACTCAAGATGGCGGAAATAGTGTTACCAGACGCAAAATATTCATATGACGCAAGAGAAATCATTATATTTACATAAAAATTAATAAAAAGTTACATTTTACTTAAAAATATTAGGAATTGCATAAATAATAAAGAACATAGATAGTGTAGCAATCAGAAAAAAATAAAATTTGTTCATATTTTCACTAAAAAAATAAATACGTTTTTATTTACTGCCGCATATAAACGGATTAATCACTATTCTTTTAACTTTCTTTCAAGTAGGTCTAAGTTATAGGTTTGTTAAATGAACCTAAATGAGAAACAATATCGACAGATCAACAATGAATGAATACAAAGTTATTGGACTTATTTTGTGGCTCATCTGAACTTGATGATCGTACAATTTTCTTTCAAGTGTAGGGCGAAGTTTGATGTTAACTTTAACAGCGCCTATGATAAACTCACTGACTACTGCAACCGCAGTCACTATTTATATACACTGTCATCTTCATCTGAGTAGCCTATATTGTTCTTAACGCTCAAAACTCCTATGTTCGAATTCTAGAGCTTTCGATGTTAATGTTAGCAGCATAAACATCTAGTGTTGCCATACTTACAAACAATGCCAATAACCGCATGCTATCAACATTGTTGATAAGTAGAAGCTTCTACTGATGGACGTGTTCATAAACATGATGAATGTTGCAGGCAGTCATTACAGACCGTTAAATTCAAATCGCTATAGCAAATTCGTAACAATATTTTGAATGATTATTATGTGTCACCTTTATAAGGGATGATTCCTATTTTGAGTAAAAATTTTGATTTAATCATAAATCATAAATTTAGAGCATGTAGGTGGTTTCAAAGGTTATAACCATGGCTATATAACATTATAATTATGTTAATTAATAAACATTTAATGAAAATCGAAAGGAACGTATTTTTTATGAACACCAGCCGTTTTCAATTAATATAATAGTAAATTTATATACATATATGGAGTTAGATCAGATTTTCAATAAAATGTTAACTACTATGATGTAAGTTCGAACTATTAGTTAGTTAAAGATATTTTTTTAAAGTTGTATGGAAATTATTATAGATATTTATGAATACTAACCTTTATTCCATTTTAAAATAACTTCTTAAATGTTTTATGGAAAACAACTCATTATTTTCAAGAAAAAATCAATAAAAACATGCTTACAAAATTATTGATACCTAGGATACAAATATCCTTCTGGCAACTCTAAGCGAATTAAAATGTAAACAATGGAATCAACATGAGAGAAAGGAAGAAAATAAACAGAGAACAACTCATTGTAATTAAGATGTTGCCATATTTACTTAAGTTGTTTTTAGTGATAAGCAGACATGGCTGCAGAGTTGCCAAAGAAAGCGAAACACAAAATTGCAATTTATCAGCATTTGCAAACCGAAATACAGATAATAAGGAATACCTCTAGTATTTTTTCATACACATACAATGTTGGTATCTCTTTCATAACTAATTAGACGAATTAAAAATAAAATTACTTATTTTAGGGTAAATACTGTATAAGTCTTAACTAAATGTTACACGTACAAGTACTTTAAAGCACAAACGAAATAGAATACATGTAGTTTTATGAACTCAATGAATGTACAAACTTGTACTATAGTACAAATGACGTTTTCATAAACAAGGTAATATCATTTTTATTTTTATTATTTTTTTTTTTAATTTTTTATTATTCTTGTTTCTTGTGTGTGTTTCAAAATAGTGTTGTGTATTTTAAAGTAGGTGGTGTGCAATTTACACATGTACGAGAGTACATACATACATATTTCTAAAGAAGGAAGTTGAATCAAATTACAAAAATAAAATAAAACGAACAAACAAATTTAAATTGAATCGATAATACACACACCGTATTATTATGATGTGTATGCCGATGGGGTTTTGAGTTACTGCTTGAATTGTACTATTATAGTATTCGATCGTATATGTGTGTTCGTTTTGTTTAGTTGTTTGTTTGTTTATTTGTAAGATTGTAACAGTTTGAAGAGAATATAGAAATGTTGTACACAACAATATCGTTAAGTAAGATAGATTATAATAGATAAAAATTATAATTATTTTATTATTCTTTCAAACCCACTGTTTTTCTTTATAATTAACGTTCTTTTTACAAACTATCTAAATTAATAGAACATTATGTTTCAATTGACACCTCTTTTTTCAAATAAATTATGATAATTTTATCAAGCTCTTTTTTACATAGTTTGTTTTTTAATTTAACAGCAAAGCAACTCTTTTTAAGTGGTTATCTATTTTTGGTAATCTTTCATGGTTTTTTTTTTTCTATATTGTTGATTTCATTTTCGTTTATCTCCTGTATTACTTTTAAGACTTTCGCTAATAAATTTTGTTTATCTTTTAACACACGTTTTCATACTTATCTGTTGGTATATACTAATGTTGTTGTATTTTTTTTTTTTTGTGGATATTATTTATATTTATTAGTATTATTAAAACTTAGTACATATCATGTTGTTTGTTACTTTATATTGCGTGTAGATGAGTCATTATCATAGAGTTATTGAGGCATAAACATACACACACACATAAACTGTATACAAATTTTTGATTTAACACTAACAACAAGTGTGTGTTTACATTTTAATATGCCTACCATGCTGTGAGGTGGGGGAGATTTTGTATACATACACACAAACACAAATAAACATGTGGGAGAAACAAACATTCGTTGCTTTCACGACAAATTCGTAAACAAATGAATGAATGATTTATTGCGTAGGGTCAGTTATGTTTGTTAAAAAAAAGTACTTTTTTATCACACATGCCTACTTTTTTACACAAGCACTAGAAGAAGAAGAAAATGTAATTGAAAATCAAATGAATATTGATCTGTAATGTAATGAAAAGAAATAATAAATGTTTGTTAATATTATTAACACATTTTGTTTTCTTTTTGTTTCTTTTCTTCAGCTTCTTATTGATGTTTCATGTATTAGGCTTAAGTTTCACAAACAGAATTCAAAAAGGTTATTCAAGTTTATTGTGAAGAGAAGGTTACGCAATTAATCGTTAAACATTTGCGAATGACAATAAGTATTTTGTATAAATAAATAAAATACACCAACATAAGAATTTAAACACATGAGTTTAATACTTAAATAGGAATAAGTATGAATATGCTACGACCATTAATGAATGATAATAGACCTAGAGTATAATAAATGTCATTGAATGGTTTAATGCTCTAGACCTAGATCCTATAATTGTACTTTCATAAAGGTAATGCTTGACATAGGAGTTCGATTGCGACCGTGATGAGTGACAGACGCATTACGGAGATCAGAATTGAGACCTGGTGTAATACTAAATTAAGTTACAACATACCAATATACTTTTTGTTTATGAAAGTAAAATTACTTTTTCTTAAAATTATTTATTTTGTTAAAAGTGACAAAAAAAAACCATACAGTTAATTAAAAATCAACAACTTAATGATTGAGCAAAATGCTCAAATCTCTGAAAAAAATAAAAATGTAAATCTTTACAACAATAATTGCACTACTGAAATCAGCAGAAAAAGAAAAAGCATTGCCATGGAATCGACTATACCAAAACATCATAAAAACAACTACTATGCAGTGCTAGACACTGATAATGATACACAATGTGATCAAGATTTATTAAAAAAATTTGAGAAACATGTTAAAGAGAACAATGAAAAAACTCAAAATCTAAATTCAGCTACTGCAGCAGTGGATAAAGTACAAAGAGCTAATAATAACATATCTACATCAAAAGAATTTAAAACAGTGGTTAACGTTAACAATAATAACAATACAAAAATACCCCCAATAAACATTATCGATATAGAAACAAATGAATTAATTATATTTATCAAAATGCATTAAAAATAAAAGAATTCAAAATTAAAGAATTTAAAAACAAAAAATCATTATTTATGAATAATTTAGATGACTTTATGAGAGTTAAAGCTTATCTAGAAAAAACTAAAACTAAATTTTTTACGTTTACACCAAAAGGTATAAAAACTAAAACACTTTTATTAAAAGGCCTTGAGTCCAATATAACAACAACTGAAATTCTAAATGAATTATCAAAACTTCAAACCGACGATTTACAATTTATAAAAGTAAGTAAATTTACAACCAAAAAGTCTACTGAAAAGGGATATAATTTACCAATATTTCTTGTGCAAGTTACACCAACTAGTAACATAAATAAATTAAAAAGTATAAAGTATATTCTTCATCGCTGCATAAAATGGGAACAAGTAAGACGTCCAGAAATACCTCAATGTCGTAACTGTCAAGGTTTTTTTCATAGCGCTGCTAATTGCTACCTACAATACAAATGTGTGAAGTGTAATACAGATCACGAAAAAGGAAAATGTCCTATGAGTGAGGTCCCAGCTTCGGAAAGAGAAAAATTATTCTGCGTCGTTTGTAACAAATATGGTCACCCTGCTTCTTATAAAGGGTGTGAGAAGTATAAAGAACTTCAACAAAAACTTAGAGACAGAAAAAAAGTATTGTCAGAAAATAGAATAAATAACATTAACACATTTACAAACACCAATACTAGTTTTGCTAATGTAGCAAGAAGAAATATTGAAAATAATGATAATAATTTGATTAATACATCTAATAACTCCTTTTTAGTAGAATTAAAGAATATGATGATAAATTTAAGTAATCAAATGGCTAATTTGCAAAAACAATTACATTTACAAACATCTCCAATAGATACTATTTTTTCCATGGTAGGTGTGTAAACATGGCTAATGGTCACAATAATATAATATCAAAAAATCTCAATATTATTCACATAAATGTTAATTCATTAATATCTATAAGTAGAAGGTACGAACTTCAACAATTTGTTAACAAATATAATCCTGATATTGTTCTTCTGAACGAAACTAAACTTAATCCTAGACACAAAATCCAATTTGACAATTATAATATGATAAGAAAAGATAGGCCTGAAGCAAAACAAGGAGGAGGTACCGCAATATTAATAAAAAATAATTTGAAATACTACTATTATTCAATTAATACAACGAATTCATTTAAATTTCTAGAAACTTGTATAATTCGGATACCATTGATAAATAATCAAACATTAATTATAATTTCGGCTTATTATCCATCTGGTAATAACGATTCATTCTTAAAAACAGAAATACATAAACTTTTTGAGTCCTTAGACTTACAAAATTTAAATAATTTATATTTACTTGCCGGCGATTTAAACTGTAGACACTCAGATTGGGGTAATCCTTCCGATAATCATAAGGGTAATATACTTAAAGAATGGTTGAATGATAATGATATTAATTTTAGATGCAAACTTTATGCTTCGAGTCTCCCTTCCTTCCCTAGATCGAAATCTTATTTAGATATATGTATTGCAGATTGCAGATTGAACATTATTACAGAGAATAATACTCTCAACTGTCTTAAAACTGTAGACTATGACAGTGATCATAGTGCTATTCAAATTTGCTGTGCAATGAATAACGATAGACAGGAGTTTTCTTTTATCGAAGAGATACCAATATCTAGATATAATTTTAAGGCAACAAACTGGAAGAGATTTAAAAACATGATTGTACGTGAATTAAGAAATGAATTGAAAATTCCTAATGACAGAAATCTTAGAAATGGCGAAATTGATTTTCATATAAACAGACTTAATAATTTAATTATAAGTACTATAGAGAACGTCACACCTAAATTTAAAAACATGGATTCAATTTCTAAAAGAAGTAATACAATTATAAAAAAATTACATATAGAAAAAAGTAAAATCCTCACTCTAATAAAGAGACATAACAGATTAGAGCATACACTCCCCGAATACACACTTAATTTTCTGAAAGTTAAGTTAAGGATGATTAGAAAACTAATAGATGAAAATTTTAAAATGGTTTACAACAGAAGTATTCAAGAAAAATTATATAACTTAGATCCCAAAGCATCGCAACATATGTTTAGTGAAATAAAGAAAAACTTTAAGAAAATTGAACCTTTAAATCTTCAGAATTTGAAAATACCAGGCAATTGGGGACATTTACTGACTGATGCAGGAATACCAATAGGAAACTTGGAAAGAGATAACTCCAATAACTTTATTGTGCGCGATCAGGAACAAATGTTAGACACGATAGGATATTTTTTGCAGTATGTACACTCGGAAAAGACTATTGATTTTAACAATAAACTACAGGTGCGAGTTAACGATTTCTTTAATAATTTCTTACAATTGAAAAACTCATATGAGAATAATGAAACTACTTTGATAGATTTTAGTCCTGAAAAGATTTCTGACAATATGGATGTAACTCAGACTGGGGACTATTTTATAACAAGGGATAGTATTTTGTATATTTTTAGTAATTTGAAAGCAAAATTATCTTCAGGTTTAGATAAAATTCCGAATATAGTATTGAAGAATATACCTGAGATTATGATTTTCGAATATTGCAATCTGTTTAATAACATGTTAAATAATTCATACTTTCCTGTAAAATGGAAAGAAGCAAAAGTAATTGTTTTACCCAAGAAGGATAGAGATTCGAGTAACCCAAAAAATATCCGTGCTATTAGTTTACTTCCTAACATCAGCAAGATTTTTGAAATATGTATTAACAATAATATAAACAAATTTTGTCAAAATAGAAAACTAATAAGCGATAAACAATTCGGATTTAAATATAAACATTCAACCACAAATGCAATACACATGCTTACATCCAATATAAACTGGAATTGGAATAGGAAGCTTTGTACAGGCGTGTGCCTAATAGACATGGAAAAGGCTTTTGATAGAGTTTGGATTCGAGGCTTAATTTTTAAATTGAAAGAGTATCAATTACCAATCTATCACATTATTCTTATCTATAATATGATAAGCAATAAAACGTTTAGAGTATGCCATCAAAGACACGAAGGCAAAAAAGTGTTCAGTATCACAAACGGTTTACAACAGGGTACTGTGAACTCTCCTACTCTTTTTAATCTATTTATTTTAGATCTGCTAAGCAGAATAGATAATATTATATCTTTTGCTGATGATATCGTAATATATCACGCTGATAGCACTATTGAAAAAATAAATCACAATTTACAGAAATCTTTTGACACTGTCGAAAAGTTTACGACTGATTGGAGTATGAAAATTAACACACAAAAGTGTGAGACAATTCTGTTTAGACCACCGGTAAATAAATGCAATTATAACATAAAGAAAAATTGGAAGTTGTTTGGGATAAAATCTAATTTAAATAACACAATTATACCAAATAAGGAAGTTGTCAAATATTTGGGAGTACATTTAGACAAATTCTTGTATTTTAACAACCACGTTAATGAAGCATTAAATAAAGCAAGAAAAGCTTTATTTATGTATAAATCTCTATTTTATTCGAGATATATAAAACCAAGAGTTAAAATAATTTTATACCAGGCATTAATTAGACCAATAATAACTTATGCATGTCCAATATGGTTTAACATATCGCCATCTTACATGGAAAAAATACGAGTGTTCGAAAGAAAATGTTTAAGAGCTTGCACGTCATTATTTAGATCACCAAAAAGTAATTTTAAGAAATATGTTTCAAATAAAAAATTGTATAATATCGCAAATGTAATTAGAATTGATAATTTTATTATACATTTAATAAGAAACAATATTTTAAGATGCACATCATGCATAGAAAATAACCTAATATTGGCACCATACTATACAAATGAAGAATACATAATTAATACCTTGCAAACAGGGTTTGTTCCACCGGAGGCCTTTTTATTCCTCGATAAAGCTAAATTAATACAAAATGAAAATTACACCCCAGTCTTTTACCATAACTTTAGACGGGCCAATATCAAAGCAATTAATTGCTCTCCAACATCAAATAATATTTTGAGGTATAATACTAGTTTATCGAATAGGGAACTCTGCATTTCGCAAAGATCAAAAACCAAAAAATTTTGGTGGCTAAATTAATTTTTGAACATATATGCTTCTTACACATTTTACCCTTTTGACCTTTTAATTACCTCTTAAACATATCTAAGTAATGTTTTTTTAACTTTTCATTACAAAATAAAAAATTAATCAAGTATTCTTCAATTGAAGTATATCAAATATGAATTTTGTAATTAAAAATCATTTGTATCTCTAATAATACTCGAGAGCTCTATCAAGGGACTTTGTATAATTATAAGTAATATTGTTAACTAGTGTTTATTATAGTTTAAGTTTTCAAAATTTGTGAATAAATAAACGAAAAAAAAAAAAAAAAAAAAAATGCTTGACATATTATTTTTTTAATTTTCTAGAATCATATTTTTTTTTTTTTATAAAAAATAAAAAAGAATTACTTTTTTATACATACTATAAAGATATTGTCTAAATTTCAACACATTTTAATGGCACAACTGTGAACTATTCAAAACTAAAAATAAACTACAATATGTAGGTTCAACTATGGTTAAGACATTTAAAAAATGTTGTACTCCTAAATAGTTATAATACTTAAAAAAAATAGCCACCATGTGTTGGCCGTTTTGCTGGATTTTCCAAATAAAAAAAATGTATTTCTATGGCATGGTTAACCCAGTTAAGAGTTGTCTTGACACAGCTCAAGGTGGTATGCACAATTTGTACATGGGCTAAAAATGGCTATTTATTTAAATATACAATAACCAGCTGAATTTCATACAAAATACTCATTGTGTACTTAAATATATTACAGTTTTTTTTTCTTTAATTAGGAGCGAACTTAATCAACAAGGTTTGATAATTAAACATTTGTAGCTGGGTTAAAATAGTACTTGCTTAGGAGTTGTAAGAAAGACAAAACAAGTGGAACTAAACTAGAACTAGACTAGAACTAGAACTAGACTAGAACTAGACTAGAACTAGACTAGAACTAGACTAGAACTAGACTAGAACTAGACTAGAACTAGACTAGACTAGAACTAGACTAGAACTAGACTAGAACTAGACTAGAACTAGACTAGAACTAGACTAGAACTAGACTTGAACTAGACTAGAACTAGACTAGAACTAGACTAGAACTAGACTAGAACTAGACTAGAACTAGACTAGAACTAGACTAGAACTAGACTAGAACTAGGCTAGAACTAGGCTAGAACTAGACTAGAACTAGACTAGAACTAGACTAGAACTAGGCTAGAACTAGGCTAGAACTAGGCTAGAAGTAGACTAGAACTAGACTAGAACTAGGCTAGAACTAGACTAGAACTAGACTAGGCTAGAACTAGACTAGAACTAGGCTAGAACTAGACTAGAACTAGGCTAGAACTAGACTAGGCTAGAACTAGACTAGAACTAGGCTAGAACTAGACTAGAACTAGACTAGAACTAGACTAGAAGTAGACTAGAAGTAGACTAGAACTAGACTAGAACTAGACTAGAACTAGACTAGAACTAGACTAGAACTAGACTAGACTAGAACTAGACTAGAACTAGACTAGAACTAAACTAGAACTAAACTAGAACTAAACTAGAACTAGACTAGAACTAATCTAGAACTAGACTGGAACTAGACTAGAACTAAACTAGAACTAGAATTGAAGTTATTAAATTGTATATTATTCAGTAAGTTAAAGTCATTACTAAGTTTTTGCTGTATACTAAACATTTTCTCAAAAGGGCACCATATAATCATGTGTGTAAATTCTCTGCCTAAGAGAATGTTTATTACAAAAATTACACCAATTAATGTCTGCACTCTTAAACTGCTATAAAAAGTATAAATGCATGTTTGAGTGTATGACTATTTGCGCCTACACTATGACTGGGTCATAGAGTAATAGAGCAGCAGACTATTAAAGAAAAATTTCATTAATATTAAATTTTATAAAATTCATTTATTTCTAACGACATTTTTATAATGTGTGTTTTTATTACAAGAATTCTTTCTTGGCATTTGAACGTCATAGCACACAACACTCGCACATGCACTCAAATCAACTCATTTAAACATTTTTATATAAACTTCAATTAATATTAAATTAACATTAGTAAACTTCCACCTACACACGAGCTCATAAAAAATGGCTATGTCGTCGTCGTCGTCGCCGTCATTACAAACTGAGTAGTAAGAACGAGAGTGTGCAAGTAAATGGTTGCATACACGCAAATAATCACTCTAATGACAATTATCACATTTGTTAAAATCGACGTGTTTAAACATGTTACTTACATACAAACATACATAATAAACACACTTTTATGCATATATACTATATATGTAAGCCTGTGTATGTTTGTTAATTTTACTGTTATTTACTCGTATTGCAACACTTTCATATAATTTTATCCATTTATGCAGTTCCAATTACCATGTTGTTTTTCTTTCATTTTGTTTTTCTTTACTTTTTTTTTTGTATTTGTTTTAATTGCTGCACTCATTTTTGCTGTAACAGCGACGCAGCGGTGTGTTATTATTTTCATTGCTTTTATTTACACTTTGCATTTGTTCTTTTATTTTACTTATTGTTTAGACATTTTCTATGCTCATTTTTATTATTATTATTATTATTTGTTGTATTACTCTAATCTACAATTATTTTGTTTGCTTCTTTTGTTTTTTGCTAAATGTGTAAAAAGAAACAACAACAACAAAAAAATGGTGGAAAATAATATGCAACAAAAACATTTTTCTGCTTGGCCCTCATGTCGTATACTCATTTTTTTCTTTCCTAATTCTTTTCATTTATTTAGTTTTTGTTGTGTTTCATTTTCTATTGTTTCATTGTGATTTTTGTTTAAATAGCAAAATACACACAGTGATTTTCCTCTCTCACACTCAGTTTGTCACCACACCGAGTGGAAAATGATTTGCAATGATGACGGTGGTGTACGAGCCGAGGGGCTCGGATTGTATTTTGTTTTATTAACCATGAGGTTCGTTTGCAATTTATATATTTTTTCATTTGCGATCCCTTAAAGTATATTTGTATGTTCTGGATCGTTTTAGATGGCGAAGTCGATAGATCCATGTCTGTCTGTTGAAATCAACTTTTCGAAGACCCCAAATAAATAACTTACATAAATGATTTATACATCAATATGTCCGCTATAGACCTGGTTCAATTCTTCAAATTGTTTTTACCAAACAAATGTTTTTCATCCAAAATTTTTTATTTTTGTAAAAAACATTTTTTTCAATCTTTATCTTAAAATGTACTTTGGTGAAGGGTATACATGATAACTTGTGTTTTAACATTTATATTTGAAATTATTGGATAGTTAATTATTGTCATAATTAACTATATCATACTTTTTTGCAAAAGCCAACCGCTTTTTTTCGATTTTGTTCGCTTAAATAAGGTTTTTTAAGTTTTGTTCTTGGCGCTAGGCCGCTGGATTTTAAACATCTTCGAACGGTTTTGGAACTTATGTTGAATATTTGTGTGACCTCAACAGCTGTATTAGCCTCACCAGACACAATCAATCGATGAGCTTCTCCAGCATCGGCAAGCGAAAGTTTTTTTGGACGACCATATTTATTTCCCGTGGAGCTTAAACTATTTTGATTCTTTATTTTATTCACTAACCCTATTGATATATTATATTTTTTTAGCGATTTCGCGATATGGGACACCTTCCATTATGTCTTTTGCCACATTTTGTTTTAATAGGGGAGTCTTAGCTTTTCCCATTATAAAAGACTAAATAAATTATTTAAAAGAGTAGTATTTTAAATAATGTCCTTTACTTATGTTATTAAAAAAATTTAGTTTTTTTTGTTTTTATATTTTTTAAAAATTGAGAAAAAGTTCTGAGGGTCAAAAATGTTCACACACGTGGATATAGTTGTTTAATTTCTTTTTAGTAAAAAAGTAACGGTACTACAAAAAAATGTTGCCATACAATAAACAACATTGTGCCAGACTACATAACACAAAATGGGTTGCCAGACCTAAGTCTGTAAAAAAAAATTTTCTAGATATATCTTTAATCATACTTTTTGTGATCAATTTTGTCCCTAACTGTATAGTAATTTGGACCTACAATGGGTCAAAATCGGGAAAAATATTTTTTAACCCGAATTTTTTTTTACCAAAAAAATTTTTTTTAATAAATTTTTTTCACTAGTAAATTTAAAAAATAAAAAAAAAAATTTTTCAAAAAAATTATTATACATACATATATTAAATTTTGAAAAACAAAAAAAAAAAAATAAAAATAAATATTTAAAATTTTTATTTTAAAGTATAATATAGCTCTTTTACTTGTTTAATAATGTAATTTTTTTGTGCAAGTGGCAACTCTGACATTTGGCAGCTGTCACATATGTTTAGTACGATTATTAAAAATGGAGCGATTTACCGAAGAACAACCCGTTATAATTGTGTAAACTTATTACAAAAATTTGGAAATTTGAAATGCTGAGAAGAATTTTCAGTCGAAAAATTGCACTTAATGTGTGAATACCATGAGAAGAGTGGTCACAAAATTTGAAGAAACTGGGCCGGTTATGGACAGTCTCTTGAAAATATTGCTGCGATTTTTGACAAATATTGTGTCCAAAATTCAGCTTACTCAGGAGCTCAAATCAGCAGACCATGGAAAGGGCCGGCTATTCGTTTAATGGTCCATCACCCATTGAAGTGAAGTCAATGCCAATTTAAAAAAAAAAGTAATCTTCTCCGATGAAGCCCATTTCCATCTGAATGGCTTCGTGAATTTGGGGCTCAGAAAATCCTCATGAAATTCATGAGAAACAAATGCACCCACAATGAGCAATTGTCTGTTGCGGATTTTAGTCAGGCAGAATGATTGGCCCTTACTTTTTTGAAGATGAGGCCGAAATTGCAGTGACTGTGAACGGCATTCGTTACAGGAACAATATAATGGAGTTCTAGTGGCCTTAACTGGACGGCATGGATCAGGATGACATGTGGTTTCAACAAGACGGCGCCATCTATCCACCACCGCGCATGCAACAATTGATTTATGGCAGTAAAGATTTCCAGAACAAATTATCTCAAGAAATTCTGATGTCAACTGGTCACGAAGATCATGCGATTTAACGCTGTGCGATTTTTTTTCTTTGTGGTTTTGTGAAATCTCGGGTTTATTCGAATAAACCAGAAACTAATCCGAGATCCAACGCGTCATTGGTGAGATACAGCCACATCTCTGTGAAAAAGTCATGGAAACTTTAATGAAAATAGTAGTGGCCTGTCATCAGAGCCGTGGTGGCCATTTGACGGATATTTTATGTTTTCTTTACAATCCAATAAAAAAACACAACTTTTTTTAAAAAATGGAAAAGTGCATTCTTACTGAGACACCCTTTATAATCCATATAATTGAAGTTATAATAAAATGGGGGAGGATTTTGTAAAACAAATTATGTATTTTCCGTAATTGTTCGCGAAAAAGAGCTATTTGGTAAAATAGTAACGAAGGATATGGCACAGAGACCTGCGCCGAACGGCTGTAAGCCGAGCCGCCGATAAATTTTAAAAGCCGCCGCCGGAATTTCACTTTTTAAATTTTTCATTTTTTACAATTTGAGTAATTATTCTCAGCGTTGTCAACTATTTTTAACCAAAACGCGTCGTCCATACTGTCAAAACGCGCTAAAAAGCGCTAAAAATTACATTTACATACAAAATCACTAAAAATTATATTAAATTCAACTATTTGGTGTTTTAATTCTACAACAAATAGTAGATTTTACATTAAAATATTATTTTTAAGTTAAATATTTCAGTTATATTTTTGATATTTTAATTTTAGTTTAGGGTAGCTAAAAGAAATTTTGAAAATTCCCTGAAAATTACTGATTGAATAAAATACGCGTTAAGATTTGCCCAAAAGCAACATTTTATGAAATCACAGAAATGTTGACTGTGCAACATTTCTGATGATTTGAAATAATTTTGGAAGTGATATTACATAGTATTCATAACATGAATCTTTCATTTTAAGTTCATATTTTATATAATCTAAATAAACAAATAAATAAGCATTTCTAAATTTTATTTTTAAATAACTCATCACATTATCGTCTTTTGCTTTAAAATATGGAAAGCTAAAAGAAATTTTGAAAATTCCCTGAAAATTACTGATTGAATAAAATACGCGTTAAGATTTTTTGGACGTAGGGAAACATTCAGATTTGCCCAAAAGCAACATTTTATGAAATCACAGAAATGTTGACTGTGCAACATTTCTGATGATTTGAAGTAATTTTGGAAGTGATATTACATAGTATTCATAACATGAATCTTTCATTTTAAGTTCATATTTTATATAAACTAAATAAATAAATAAGCATTTCTAAATTTTATTTTTAAATAACTCATCACATTATCGTCTTTTGCTTTAAAATATGGAAAGCATAACAAATAAATAACAAATGAAAGTTTAACAAACGGAATTTTATTTAATGAAATTTTATGCAGAGTTCTTTCATCCAAAATGATTCCGTCTTTCTTTATTGTTTCACTCGCATAATTTTAAAGATGATTTTCCATTTTTTCAAATCAAAAACGAAATAAGGAAAAAACGCGCTGATTTAGCGCCTTTTTCAAAAAAAGCGCTAAGTGGAAAAAATGCGACTTTTGGGTTATCAAAAAGCGCTAAATTGGCAACACTGATTATTCTCTTGTCGGCTAACAGCCGGCTTATAGCCGCCGCCGACATTTTTTGGAGTCAGCCGCCCTGAAATTTAGTCGGCTCAGGTCTCTGATATGGCAACATCTTAACCTATAACTGTTTTTCTCAGTTTATTTTCTTTCATTTGCATTATTTTATTTCGCCATATTGAAAGAGAGAGACATGGAGTGCTGCATACGCAATACACATTCCATACAAGCTAAACCATTTTGATTATTTCAAAGACGCAGTGGTGTAACAATTGCAATTTTGAATATTTTGTTGTTAGATTGCGAAAAAAAACTAACAAATTTTGCATTTGCAATTTTGTAAGACCATTTATTTACTGATCTACGCCCTTAAGTTTGCTTGCACTTATTCGATTGTGTGATATTTTCAAAAGGTTGGCCATCTCAATTCTCGAGCTATTCATTTATTATGTAGAATAAAGAGATTGATTAGAACAGAAATTTGCTATCAATTATTTTACAGTACATTTTTAAAATTATCTATAACCCTTTCCTAGTTTTTTTTTTTCTTTTTTTTTTTTCAAAATCTATTTTTATTAGTTTTGTTGTTTATGTTATTATTGTAGTTGTTGCAAGCAAATACTTGCTACAAGTTCATATCAACATATTTTGAAATCTATTGACAATAGTTTATACTGGTTCATTGTTAGAAAAGTAGCATTACAATAACATTTTGCGGTTTCGCCGTTGACGAGCACTTGATTATTATTGTACAACTAAACGTAGTACGTTTTGGCGTCTTGTTCCCGGTCGTGGTCATTTGTATATGATTTTAAATTGTCATTATTATTTTTTTTTATTAAATGATAAATGATTTTAAGAGAAATTCGTTTTTTTTTATAATGTTTTGTTGTTGCTGTTTGTTTTTTCAACCAATTTAAAAATAAATTATTTATGAATGTGTAGAAGAAAAAAAACACGAAAATTAAATTGAAAAAAAAAAAAAAAATTTCAGCATTTAATGTAGAAAACATTTGTTGTAGAAAAAAAAATAAATTAATGAAATATTAAAGATGAACACAATTCATCTGTATATATTAATAGTGTTAAATGATCATAGACATGAATTAATGTTTTTTCAATGAAATTTATTTTTAAAAATAAAACAAATTTAAACAAACGTTGGCTGTTGTGTTGTGTTGTTGTATTTAATCATAAAAGCGAAACCACGTAATTAAAGCTTTATGTAAATATTTACTTTGTTTTAATATGGCAAAAATATAAAAATACAAACACCGACAACAACAGCAATGCTAAATTATTAAATAAATATTATTTTCTTTGCAGTATCTACGTGTTTATAAATATTTCTTGTTCAATTGTTTTTATACAATCCAAAAAAAAACAAAAAAAAAAATGCTCAAATAAAAGCTATTTACAGATAAAAATACATAATAGAAAAAAATCTATAAAATATGATTATCTAAAACAAGAAATTTGAAAAGTAATAGTACTTGTAAATATGTAAATAGGTATGTATTAGGATTATCAGTTATTCGAGTTTAATTTTAATCGAATAAAAGTTAAACATAGTTTTAATTATTCGATTAATTTTTAAAAATTTCAAATCGAATAATTTCCTATACATGTTGGTTGTATGACTTAAAAATACGGTATTTGATTTTTAATAACTTATGTTATTTTGAAGGGTACATATCCATCATTTATTCTCACTTAGTTATTGAATATTATAGTGTAAACCATAGACATAGAGCGGAAACTCTCCTGTCGGAGACCTAACTCAGTTGACAGAAACCTAAGTGGTGAGAATGTATTAGTAGAAACAACCATGTGAAAACAAAAACAAGTAAGAGAGATATATATTATATACCCTTCACCAAACTATACTTCAGAATAAAAATTTTTAGGTAATTTTAGGTAATGAAAATTTTTTTTCCAGTTGTTTTTTTTTCATTTTTTGGAAAAAAAATATTTTTCGAATTTTTTTTTTTAAAGTTTTTATGTAAAATTTTTTTTTTTTTTTAAATTTAAAAATTTTTTTTTTTATATTTAATTTTTTTTTTAATATTTAGCGAAAAAAACTTTTGGTGAAAAAAAAATCTGGTTAAAAAATTTTCCCGATTTTGACCCATTGTAGGTCCAACTTACTATGGTCTTATATACGTTGTTGCAAAGGTCTTTGAAATATCTATCATTAGATATCCATATTGTCTATATTAATGACTTAGTAATCCAGATATAGGTAAAAAAATAGGTAACAAATCGAGGTTGTCCTGGTTTTTTCCTTATATCTCAGCCATTTGTGTACCGATTTTGCTGATTTTAAATAGCAAACTTCTCGAAAGCATGTCTGACAGAATTATTGAAGATTTGGATCCCGAAGATATCTGGGGTCTTCAGAAAATTGATTTCAACAGACAGACAGACGGACATGGCTTAATCGACTCCGCTATATATAAGGATCCAGAATATATATACTTTATAGGGTCGGAAAATTATATTGTGGAAATTACAAACGGAATGACAAATTTATATATACCCTTCTCACGAAGGTGAAGGGTATAATAATTCTCGTAAGTGGGATTATTTTGAGTAAATTATTTGTTTGAGTTGTTTTCAAGTTTCCGCTCTGCTTCTCTATGGTGTAAACAACAGAGGTTTTTTTTTTTTTTTTGCTTCGAAAATGTCTAATTTTATGCCAACGTCATATGCTGGAAATTATGCTTTACTTCTTTAATTTGAAAAAAAAGGTGTCGCTGAATCACTCCGATTGCTCAACGAAGATTATGGTAAATGTGTTTCATAGGTTTCAACGGATCAGATCGCCCAGGCCAGCCAAACATGTTTGAAGAGCAAGAATTGGAGGCATTAGTTCATGAAGATTATTGTGAAACACAACAAGAGCTTGCAAAAATATTTGGAGCTACTCAAACAGCAAATTCGTAACGTGTTTGTAAGCAGCAGTATTAATTAAAAGCAGGGCAATTGAGTACCATACGAATTGAAGCTGAGAGTCCTTGAAAGACGATGTTGTATGTCTGAAATGCTGCTTGAACGCTAGAAAAGAAAATAATTTTTGCATCAAATCATTACTTGCGATGAAAAAAGGATCCATTATGATAACACGAAGCGTAAGAGATCTTATGTGAAGCCTGGCCAACCAGCCGTATCGACACTAAAGCCAAATATTCATGACGCTAGGTAACGCTCTGTATTTCGTGCAACCAAAAGTGTACCATCTATTATGAGCTGCTGAAATCTGGTCATACCAATACAGGGAAACTGTACCGAACGTAAGTGATTTGTTAGAAGCCAGCATTGGCCGAAAAATGCCCAGAATATGCGCCCAGACATGAAACCGTAATAATCCATCATGCTAAGCCACATTTTACAATAACTGCTAAAAACTATTTAGAATGAAGTGCTTGGTAAGCTATGCCTCACCCGCTTTATAGTTCAGATCTTATCCCGTCCGACTACTATTTGTTTTGATCGATGCAAAACGCTCTCTCTCTGAGATAACCTGCTCTTCCGAACAGATTATCCGAAATTGGCTTGATTCGTTCTTGTCCTTAGAAGATGAGCAGGTCATTTATATTGTAACGTTTTTACCTTTTAAAAATGGTGGCTTATTTCCTTTAGATCAACCGGATACTTTTGATTGCAAATAAAAAACAGTTTTAGTAGTTTAAAATTTGTAACAACTCTTTATTTATTTATTTAAAATGTACAAAAACAACAACAGTTCAAATAGTCGCTCAGTGTCTATTTAAACGTTTATCAATTCGTAGAAATGCACACACACTTTATAATGTACAAACTTAAATGTACAAGACAGTTGATGTTAACTCTAACAGCGCCTACGAAAAACTCTCTCACGTCTGCAACCTCTGCCACTATTTATACACACGCCATCTTTCGTGAATCTTCTATAATGTTCTTAACGATCAAAACTCGTATGTTCGAATTCTAGAGCTTTCGATGTCAATGTTAGCAGCTTAAACATTTAGTGTTGCCATACTTACAAACAATGCTAATAACCGGATGCTATCAACATTGTTGATAAGTAGAAGCTTCTACTGATGAACGTGTTTATAAACATGAGGACTGCTGCAGACAGTCGTTACGACCGTTAAATTCAAATCGCTATTGCAATAATTTTCCCGATTTTGAACCATTTTGAACCATATGTTTCAAAATAAAAGCTAAAATTTTAGAAAAAATCTCACATTTTAAGTCATGCTCCCAATAACAAACTAATGTAAACAAACTTTGACAGATAAAAGTCAAATAGTTTTTATTCGAATGACAACCCTATGTACATATGTATTTAGTACTTGTCAAAAAACTTACTACTTTAGTTACCAACTTATAAATATAACAAATCATTGTTTGTGTTTAGAAAAAAGAAAAAAAACTATAATAAAATCAAAACCACAATATTTTTTTGTTTGTAATTTTTTTTGGCATAAATTCCATTCATGTAGCCATTTATATTACACATTTATACATACGTACATCTCACTTACTCACTCTCTCCTTCTATATCTTTCTCCATGTAATCATCAATAATCTATACTCGTAACGGTAGTTTTAAGCATACTGCATAAACATTGATTCATACATGTACATACTACATGTATGTATATATGTATGTACATTTGTATGTCTGTCTGTTTGTTTATTGTTATTCTCTATTGAGCCGAGAAAATTTTATACAGCAACTACCCCTTCCTTCATCATCCATTTTGTAAAGTCAGAGTGTTGTAATAACATTGTTGTTACTATTACACACACTCATTCACTCACTCATTTACTCACAACATATCAATCTGCTGTGTGTTATGTTATCTGATGGAAAATGACAGTGTACACAGGGTGTCACAATTGAAATGGTTAAGATTTATTTATGTCTAAGCTTTTTCGTCCTTTTTATACCCTACACCACCATAGTGGGGAGGGTATATTGGATTTGTGCAGATGTTTGTAACGCCCAAAAATATTAGTCTAACACCCACCTTAAAGTATACCGATCGACTCAGAATCACTTTCTGAGTCATTTAAACGATGTCCGTCCGTCCGTCCGTCTGGCTGGCTGGTTGTCCATGTAAACCTTGTGCGCAGAGTACAGGTCGCAATCTTGAAGATATTTCGATTAAATTTGGTACATATCATTTTTTCTGCTCAAGGACCAAGCCTATTGAAACTGGCTGAAATCGGTTCATTATTTCACCTAGCCCCCATACAAATGTCCTCCCGAAATTGGACTTTATCGGTCATAAATGTTTAATTTATATAGGTATCTACACAAGTTTTTCTCCAAATAAGTTTTATATATACGGAATTCATGTCACCAAATTTTGTTATGATCGGTCCATAATTAGTCATAGCTCCCATATAAGGCCTATTTCCGATAATCACTTTAACGATCATAAATCTCCTAAAAATGTTGGTATACACATAAAATGCAACACAAATAACTTTCATATAGACATTAATCACACTACCTAATTTCATGGTGATCGGTCCATAATTGGTCATAGCTCCCATATAAGGCCTATTTCCGATAATCACTTTATCGATCATAAATCTCCTAAAAATGTTGGTATACACATAAAGTGCAACATAAATAACTTTCATATAGACATTAATCACACCACTTAATTTCATGGTGATCGGTCCATAATTGGTCATAGCTCCCATATAAGGCCCACTTCCGAAAATCGTTCACGAATATAAATTATTGAAATTTTGAAAGAAAAAAGTTTTTGCTCATTTACTTAGTGTAGGGTATTATGGAACAAAATTGTTGTTTAAAGAAAAATTTTAAATCAAAATTTACAATTTGTTTCTTACAAATTTGTATCTACTTCTTATATTCTAATTTTCCTTTGTTACATTGTTTTCTAAGGAAACAAATGTAGATTTGTTTAATGCCAGTTTAGTTCATAGATTCGAAAGGGTAAAAAGGTTGGGAAACAATAACTTAGCGGCAACGGATTATTTTTAGCTTATTTCAGTAACGCTATTTTAATGATAACGATAATTTCGGTTTGACTTAATATAATATTAGCTGCTTTAATATTTTGAGAGCTAGACAATACACCCTGTTTTTGCTTTTTTTCTAAATTTTTTTTTTAATTTTTTTTGTTTGCAATATTCTTGTTTCCTCATCTTCATTCAAATGCATATCAATGTGGATTAATTTTTTTTTTTTTAAAGCATTTATGTTCAAAATCTTTTTTTTTTTTTGTTATTTTTGTTTGGTGTCAAAATGTTTAGTTTATATATAACATACCTACCTCTCTTCTATATATAGAAACTTAGTCTTACAATAAATCTATATAGATGATGTATCACTACAGCTATTCAAATAACGTCTATATTGTCTTTTCAAATACTATAAACTATTATAATTTTTTTTATTTTAAGTTTCTCTAAAGTATATATTTTTTTTTTTGCTATTTTTTATATTCTATTAAAGAACCAAACAAAAACACACACATACACAAAATCATCTAAAATAAAATACGGAAAAAAATCAATAAAATATCACGCATAACAAGAAATCGTCTTACTTATATATATATATTATACTATATACATATGTACTATATAATATAGTGTATAGAGTAGATGAAATCTAGCACATTTTTTCATTTACCCCACCTATTTACTTATTTACTACAAGGTGGTTACTCTTACCATAATAACAATAATAATGGTGCAAATGCACATTTGCTGTAAAGAATGCCAGAATGCATTTGGATTTTGCGTTTTCGTAATATCATTTCCGGTTGATTTTATTTTTTGGTGTGGTGTGATAACAAAGTTTAGGATTTAATAGGATTTTGTGGTGTGTGGAGTAAAGGAATTTTAGTTCATGGGTTTTTATAAGATTTAGAGCTAAAGATAGAAAGAAAAAGGATTGTTGCTATTGATGTATTAAAGTTTTTATACCCTTCACCATGAGTGGCAAGTTTGTAATTTCTACATTTTTCATTTGCGACCCCACAAAGTATATATATTCTGGATCGTTATAGAAAGCGAAGTCGATATAGCCATGTCCGTCTGTATGTTGAAATAACTTACAAACATAATTGATACATCAATATATCGGGAATTCTTCCGCCTCGGCGCTATTTAAAATCGAGAAAATCGGCCTACAAATGGCCGAGACAACCTCGATTTTTGGCATATTTTTGATCTATATCTGGATTACTAAGTCATTAATATAGACAATATGGATATCTAATGATAGATATTTCAAAGTCCATTGCAACGATTTATATAAGGCTATACTAATTTGGACCAACAATGGGTCAAAATCGGGAAAATTATTTTTTAACCAGAATATTTTTTTTTACCACAAACCAATTTTTTTTTATAATTTTTTCAAATAATAAATTTTAAAAAAAAATTGGAAAAAATTTAAAAAAAATTTGAAAAATTTTGAAAAAAAAAAATTAAAAAAAAAATTAAAACAATTTAAAAAAAAAAAAAATTTTAAATTTTGAAAAAAAAAAAAAATTAAATTTTGAAAAACAATTTGAAATTTTTTTTTTTTTAAATTTTGAAAAACAATTTTGAAAAAAAAAAAATTAATTTAATTTTGTTTATTTAAAAATATTTAAATTTTTTATTTTAAAGTATAATTTGGTGAATGGTATATAAGATTCGGCACAGTTTTCATTTGTTTTATACTTTCAAATATTAGCAATAAAGCTATAGATAAATATACATAGAACGAAAACTCTCCTGTCAAAGACCTAGGTTAGATTACGTGGGTTGCTCGCAAGTTAGCGAGTTCACTCGTAGGCCTTGTGGCCCATTGTGATACCCTTAGAATTACCATTCCCTTATATACATAAAGGGAGAATGGTTCTTGTGATCCCCGTGAGAACCAACCGGTACTTTTAATAAATCAGATCATATATACTAGTGTCACATCTCTGAGACAGTCCAGATCATGGAAAAGAGCTCTATCAAGATGTAGTAGTCTATGCTCTTGTAAGGCTGGGCAGTCACATAGAAGGTGTTCTACCGATTCTTCCTCCTCCTCATCCAAACAACTTCTACAATAGCTATAACGTGGATAACCCATACGTTCTGACCAATCATACAGTGCCCAGTATTATACCCCTAAGAAGCCTGATCGAATTCCTACTAAGAGACAAAAGAGTCTTAGTCCTATTCTCTGTCAGAGTGGGCCAGAGCAATCTGGATATTCTACAAGTGATGATATTTGACCACTTAAGTTCCGTCTCACTCAAAGCCCATTCATTTATCAATTCATAGACCTAACTCAGTTGTCAAAAACATAAGTGGTGAGAATGTGTTAATAAAAAAAGCTATGACCAGCAGTTAAGCAATTAGTCAGTAGTATCCGTTATAGTAATTGTCACTAATGCCTGATCACTTGGCTGCCTCCATTTTAATATTTTGGGTCATTTGACACGTATGTGCTCTTTGTAGTGCAGAGCGAAAACAATTGGTTACTTTATACATACCATGTAATCTAGCTTGAAGACAATTGTTACTTAAGCGTCTCTAAGTAATCTAGAGTGCAGTCACTTTAAAGGTTTATTTTGTACAGCACTTTTTTGTGAGTAATTCGTACAAACTAGTTTTATACAAACTGTGTAAATATAATTCTCATACAGTTTGTTTTCGTTTTGCTTAAGTAAACTGACATCTCATGTAACCTAGAGTGAAGACAATTGGCACTTTAGTGTCTCTAAGTAATCTAGTGTGTAGTCGCTTTAAGCGTTTATTTTGTACTGCACTTTAGAAAGTAGTTATTTTGGAGGAGGGTTTGTTTGTGTCATTTTAACTGTCTTTAAGGTCAATTAGCTCCCGTACATGCTAAAATAATTAGTTATATATCTGATCAAGTAACCAGTTAGGTAGCTAGTAAGGTAACTCACTCTATGTAACCGGTATGTGGATCCAATACATTGACTACTTAGAACCATCTATCACACAGTTTCATTGTAATCAAAAAGGGTCATTTACATACACGTGTTAAAATATGTAGCCACTAACTTCTTACGTAACTAATTGTCACCCTAAATTATTGGTAAAATCACTAGTTCGGGACAGTCTCCTAGAACGGCTGGGTGTGGAAACAAACACAACAACGTATGTGCGATTATTTTGCGTAATTTTTTTAGTTTACGCTCTATGTTCTATTTGTCTGTGAATAAAACCTTAAATATTAAACTTTATAATAAATTAATTAAAAAAAATTTTAAAATTTTTTAATTAAACTTTTTAAACCAAATATTAATACATGCTGCTACTATGCATATTTTCAGAAAAAAGGAAATCTTTCACAAAAAATGTTGCAGCAACATGTTGCCTTAAGAAATGTAGCTACTGCATAGAAATGTAGCAGCATCAAGTTGCTCAACAACTTGATGCTGCTACATTTCTATGCATAGTTTCAGAAAAAAGGAAATCTTTCACAAAAAATGTTGCAGCAACATGTTGCCTCAATAAATATAATGGAACTTGATACTGCTACATGCAACATTTTTGCGTTAAATGTGATATTTGTATGTAAATTCAGCAACATTTTGTCTAATTATATTGTTACGCAACATGTTGCTGCAACATTAAAAAAACAACAATTTTCATATTAAACCAAAAAATTAAGAAAAAATAAGAGATTCACAACATTTTTTATTTGTAGCAACATATTGGTTAATTTTCTTAGGCAACATGTTGCTGCAACATTTCTAGAAAAATACAGAAATCTATGTAAAATGTATAATTTCCATGAGAAAACGTTTGGTTTTAAGGTGGTCACAAAATCAAGCACAGTTTTGGCGACCTGTTGCGTTGTAGTTGTTAGCAACATGTTGCCGCAACATTTTTTAAATACAAAATTTTTGTAAATATACAATTTTTTTGATGTCTTTTCATAAGATAACAATATTGTTAAAGTGTGACTCCAGATATTGCAATATTTAAAAGATTAAATGGTTTTTGAAAAGACAGAAATATCAAAGAAATTAGGATTTTTTCTGAGAAAAAAAAGTGTTTTTCTCAGCAACAAGTTGTTGTAGCATTTTGAAGAAACATTTTAAAATCAAGCAATTGTTGATTTAATATTTCAACTTTTTAGGCTAATGCAATAGACACCTATATTTAATATTTCCTTAAGTTTCCTTTTTAAACATTTTAATTGATATTTTTGTTAAATTGTGATTTCTTCCAGGTCGAAGCTGGCGATGTGATTTTAAAAGTAAATGGAACCGACGTACATCGATACACAACGAAAGAGGTCTTAAAATGTTTGCGTTTATCAGAGGATTTAGTAACATTGGAACTGAAAAGAGGTAAAATTTCAACAAATATAACAATTAATAAGCCAAATATAAACCTGCTAATCATTTGAAGCAGTTCTATGACACAGTGCAATATTATTTAATCTGTTCAATAGTTTCGGAAATATTTAGAAAGTTTTTACAAAATAGTTACGCCACAGCAAAAAACTAAACAATTACATATTTTCATTTTTAAAAATGTATTATTTTTTAATTTCCAGATCCAATGTTGAAAGCACGCATTAAAGAACAATTAGCAAATACAAAAAGTCCCCATTATATAGATATAGAAACAACAAATAATTACGATTATCATCATTCAACAACAAGAACATCATCACCTCATCATCATCAACAACATCACGAAGCTGCCAATAAATTACACTACGATACGACGCACAATTATACGACGATACAACAGCAACAACAACAATCACCAACATCTAGTTCACCCGCCGCCACACGTTACAAATCAACGACAACTGCAACATCAGCAGCAACAAACTTGCCACAACGTCAACAATCAAGCAATACGACCAATCACAGTCGTAGCTCTTCAGCCTCATCGGCCAAAATACAATTGGTTGAGGGTTTGGGCGGTGGAGGAGGAGGAGGAGGTGGAGGGGGCAGTGGTGCCGGTACAGGAACTTCAACAACAGCCACCTCACCAACGAGTCGTCCCTCACGTATACCTCAGGCTCTGAAGTGTCCCTCACAAAAATCTCAACAATCACCACAGCATAAACGACCCAGACCCTCACAAATACCCACAAAAGCCTCACTGGCAGCGGCGGCTGCGGCAGCAGCAGCTGCCACTTCCACCATAACTACGACAGCAACAACAACAAATGGTACAAGTTTTATGGTGGGTTCCAATAACTTGCAACATTCATTTTCGTACAGCGGCAATACAACGAGACAGGCAGGAAAATCTTCTTCCTCCTCGTATGCGGCGGAAGAGAGAGAACCGGAGCCCAACTCAGCACCGCCACAACCAACAAAGGCACCACGTTTTGAGGCCTACATGATGACTGGTGATTTGATATTGAATCTATCAAGGACACCACAAAACAGCAATCTTCTGCCAGTGCAAGCTAAAAAAGTTGACTCGCTGCGAGACTCTCCCAACAGAGCCGCCGTGGCACGAGCTAATGGTGCCCTGGCACCCAAAGCTTCTGGTGAATCATCGCCCACTTCGTCATCATCCCAAGAGTCTCCCACTCATAGTACAGATTCGGCGGAATTACAAAATAAGGCTAAAGCACGTTTACGTAAACATCAACAAGCGCAGGCGCAACAGGACAGGGAACAGGAGCAGCAGCAGCAGCAACAACAATATCAACGTGATAGTATTAATAATAGTTATAACAACCGCAAGGATTCTCTCACCAATGACACTCTCCTACTGTGTGAAGAATTGGAGAAGGATGACGAAGATGTCGGCGATGACGACGACGATGGTGATGTGCACCGCAATCGGCCACATCATCACCATCATCCACACCAAAAGACTAAACACCAGCACTATATGCAGAAGCACAAGCAACACTGCTATCAGCAGCAAACACGCCAGCCGCAGCAACAAAACAAATCCTATGAATACTATCAGAATGAGGACGAAGAGCCAGACGAAGAGTACGATCGCTATGCCGGCGAAGAGGAGGAGGAAAACGAAGAGGATCAAACCAATTATGATATAACCAATTTGGAAACGTACAATAGTGGCGGCGGTGGTGTTGGTGGAGTGGGCAGTATGGGTATCAGTGGTCAGGCCGATGATGAGGCTAGCGATCGCCAGTGCTTAATGCAATACGGTGATGAGGACGATGATGAGCAGGCCGAAGATGAGGAATATTCCAATTCCGTAGCCTCAGCCTCGGCCAAACAGCGACTAAAAGCTTTAAAGAAACAAAAGGCTGCCCTAAGATACAAACAGCAGCGCAACTCCCAGGACAATGTCGATTGTCCCCGCAATCAACGCAGTTCAGCTTCTTCGACCTCCTCAACAACGGTGGGCAATACAGGGGCGGCTAATACATCACAAGATGAGACCTCATTTTCAGTGCCCACTTCACCCATTTCCCTCTCAACACCGCTCATCGACAAAGAGACCGCCAATTCGGTGCCCACCAGTCCAGAACCCTCGAATTTGGCGGGCGGCAGTGGGGTGGGCGGACCGGACAGCTCGGCCGTGGTGCGTCGTCATAATGGCCAGATGGTGCGCAAATGTGATTCGGCTGGTTTTCGCACCAGCAAATCGGAGGATCATTTACAGCAGATACAGCGAGAAGGTATGGGTGCTGTTATACCAATTGATATTGATGAGGATGTAAATAGTTCTTTGAATACACTATTAGATACCAGACAAGATTCGGAAGATTCTCAGGTAAGTTGGGTTTATAATTATGTTTTTCTTTATTAAAATATAAAGTATTAGTTTATAGAGTTTTAGAAATATACTAAAGGTCTTTTTTGTAAAAGAATTTTACTCATGAGACCTTTAGTATTTTAACTTTTTTTTTAATAATTTCTAACTGACAAATTGTAGGCTAAGTTCCATACAAAAAAATAATTATGTTTAAGCTGATTTTATTCCTTTTCAAATTTAGCTTAGTTTAAAAATTTATTCCTTTTCCACTTTTTATCCCCCTTTTAAAACCCGCTTTTTTAGTAACAATTTAAAGTAGTTAATTGTTGTGTTGTTTGTGTTTAATAATCTCTCCTTGACACCTAGAAAATCCCTTTAGTTGAACTTGTTTTTTTTTCTAAAGAGAATTTCGATATGCTTTTTACATAAGATATCCTTTATATGATTTTGTTTTTATAGAAGCATTTATAAGGACTTTTAATTTTTTCCTAAAAACATGCTATTTACAAAAAAATTTCACTTAAAAGGTGATTTTTATAAAAAAGTACTTTTTAAACTTTGTTTAAAATGTACTTTTTATTAAATATACATTATTTAAAATGTCCTTTCTTTAAAATGTCCTTTTCTTTAAAAGGTACTTTCTTTAAAAGGTACTCTCTTTAAAAGGTACTTTCTTTAAAAGGTACTCTCTTTAAAAGATACTTTCTTTAAAAGGTACTTTCTTTAAAAGGTACTTTCTTTAAAAGGTACTTTCTTTAAAAGGTACTTTCTTTAAAAGGTACTTTCATTAAAAGGTACTTTCTTTAAAAGATACTTGCTTTAAATCGTACTCTCTTTAAAAGGTACTTTCTTTAAAAGGTACTTTCTGTAAAAGGTACTTTCTTTAAAAGGTACTTTCATTAAAAGGTACTTTCTTTAAAAGATACTTGCTTTAAATCGTACTTTCTTTAAAAGGTACTTTCTTTAAAAGGTACTTTCTTTTAAAAGTACTTTCTTTAAAGGTACTTTCTTCAAAATGTACTTTCTTTAAAAGGTACTTTCTTTAAAAAGTACTTTCTTTAAAAGGTACTTTCTTTAAAACGTACTTTCTTTAAAATGTACTTTCTGAAAAAGGTACTTTCTTAAAAGAGTACTTTCTTAAAAAGGTACTTTCTTAAAAACGTACTTTCTTAAAAAGGTACTCTCTTTAAAAGGTACTTTCTTTAAAAGGTACTTGCTTTAAAAGGTACTTTCTTTAAATGGTACTTTCTTTAAAAGGTACTTTCTTTAAAAGGTACTTTCTTTAAAAGGTACTTTCTTTAAAAGGTACTTTCTTTAAAAGGTACTTTCTTTAAAAGGTACTTTCTTTAAAAGGTACTTTCTTTAAAAGGTACTTTCTTTAAAATGTACTTTCTTTATAAGGTACTTTCTTTATAAGGTACTTTCTTTAAAACGTACTTTCTGAAAAAGGTACTTTCTTAAAAGGGTACTTTCTTAAAAAGGTACTTTCTTAAAAAGGTGCTTTCTTAAAAGGGTACTTTCTTAAAAACGTACTTTCTTAAAAAGGTACTCCCTTTAAAAGGTACTTTCTTTAAAAGGTACTTTCTTTAAAAGGTACTTTCTTTAAAAGGTACTTTCATTAAAAGGTACTTTCTTTAAAAGATACTTGCTTTAAATCGTACTCTCTTTAAAAGGTACTTTCTTTAAAAGGTACTTTCTGTAAAAGGTACTTTCTTTAAAAGGTACTTTCATTAAAAGGTACTTTCTTTAAAAGATACTTGCTTTAAATCGTACTTTCTTTAAAAGGTACTTTCTTTAAAAGGTACTTTCTTTTAAAAGTACTTTCTTTAAAGGTATTTTCTTCAAAATGTACTTTCTTTAAAAGGTACTTTCTTTAAAAAGTACTTTCTTTAAAAGGTACTTTCTTTAAAACGTACTTTCTTTAAAATGTACTTTCTGAAAAAGGTACTTTCTTAAAAGAGTACTTTCTTAAAAAGGTACATTCTTAAAAAGGTGCTTTCTTAAAAAGGTACTTTCTTAAAAACGTACTTTCTTAAAAAGGTACTCTCTTTAAAAGGTACTTTCTTTAAAAGGTACTTGCTTTAAAAGGTACTTTCTTTAAATGGTACTTTCTTTAAAAGGTACTTTCTTTAAAAGGTACTTTCTTTAAAAGGTACTTTCTTTAAAAGGTACTTTCTTTAAAAGGTACTTTCTTTAAAAGGTACTTTCTTTAAAAGGTACTTTCTTTAAAAAGTACTTTCTTTAAAATGTACTTTCTTTATAAGGTACTTTCTTTATAAGGTACTTTCTTTAAAACGTACTTTCTGAAAAAGGTACTTTCTTAAAAGGGTACTTTCTTAAAAAGGTACTTTCTTAAAAAGGTGCTTTCTTAAAAGGGTACTTTCTTAAAAACGTACTTTCTTAAAAAGGTACTCCCTTTAAAAGGTACTTTCTTTAAAAGGTACTTTCTTTAAAAGGTACTTTCTTTAAAAGGTACTTTCATTAAAAGGTACTTTCTTTAAAAGATACTTGCTTTAAATCGTACTTTCTTTAAAAGGTACTTTCTTTAAAAGGTACTTTCTTTTAAAAGTACTTTCTTTAAAGGTACTTTCTTCAAAATGTACTTTCTTTAAAAGGTACTTTCTTTAAAAAGTACTTTCTTTAAAAGGTACTTTCTTTAAAACGTACTTTCTTTAAAATGTACTTTCTGAAAAAGGTACTTTCTTAAAAGAGTACTTTCTTAAAAAGGTACATTCTTAAAAAGGTGCTTTCTTAAAAAGGTACTTTCTTAAAAACGTACTTTCTTAAAAAGGTACTCTTTTTAAAAGGTACTTTCTTTAAAAGGTACTTGCTTTAAAAGGTACTTTCTTTAAATGGTACTTTCTTTAAAAGGTACTTTCTTTAAAAGGTACTTTCTTTAAAAGGTACTTTCTTTAAAAGGTACTTTCTTTAAAAGGTACTTTCTTTAAAAGGTACTTTCTTTAAAAGGTACATTCTTTAAAAGGTACTTTCTTTAAAAGGTGCTTTCTTAAAAAGGTACTTTCTTAAAAACGTACTTTCTTAAAAAGGTACTCTCTTTAAAAGGTACTTTCTTTAAAAGGTACTTGCTTTAAAAGGTACTTTCTTTAAATGGTACTTTCTTTAAAAGGTACTCTCTTTAAAAGGTACTTTCTTTAAAAGGTACTTTCTTTAAAAGGTACTTTCTTTAAAAGGTACTTTCTTTGAAAGGTACTTTCTTTAAAAGGTACTTTCTTTAAAAGGTACATTCTTTAAAAGGTACTTTCTTTAAAAAGTACTTTCTTTAAAAGGTACTTTTTTAAAAGGTACTTTCTTTAAAAGGAACTTTCTTTAAAAGGTACTTTCTTTAAAAGGTACTTTCTTTAAAAGGTACTTTCTTTAAAAGGTACTTTCTTTAAAAGGTACTTTCTTTAAAAGGTACATTCTTTAAAAGGTACTTTCTTTAAAAGGTACTTTCTTTAAAAGGTACTTTTTTAAAAGGTACTTTCTTTAAAAGGTACTTTCTTTAAAAGTTACTTTCTATAAAAGAAACTTTCTTTAAAAGGTACTTTTTTCGTCCCTTTTTCCAAATTTTTAAATTTCGCTTTAAATTTGATATTAAAAAAAAAACTTTTCAAAAAATTCAAAATTAAGTTTTTTGGTTTTTTTAAGTAAATTCTCCCAAATGCATATCGAAATTTCTAAGCCGTAGTGTGATTGTTTTTTATTTTATGTTTGAATTTCAGTTTAATTTCAATATTAATCAAATCTACTACTAATTCTAAACTACACTATACTCTTCAAATGCAAATATTTTTTACAAAAGCTCTATTTCTATTCTCTTTCTTTCTTTGTTGTTTTCTTTCATACCGTGTTTCTTGTCTATTTTCTATATATTCATCTTGATTTCTTTTTTTTTGTTTAATTTACTCCTTAAACAATCTTTAATATATTTTCGGTTGATTTATTATTATTCAATAACATAAATTTGTTTTAATTTAATTGTTTTTTATGTTTTTTTTATATAAAACAAAAATTATAATATGTCTCTTTCTCTCTATCTATGTGTGTTTATTTACTAATTACTCAATTTTATTCAATTGTTTTGAAAATGTGTTTATGTGTGTGTGTGTATTATGTTTTGCCTAAAAAATCAAAAAAAAAAAAAAAACAAAAAAAAAACAAAAAACATTTTATTTTAGCAATCTTCTTCATCTACTAAAACTTGTATACAATTAACAATTAATAATAATAAAAATAACAATAATACGATTACTGCAACAACAACAACAATACTAACAACGACCTCGGCTACAAGCACAACCACAACAACATCACCCACAACAATACTATGTGCTTCGCCGGAAGCTCGTAGTCAACGCGATATATTCAATAAACGTCGTCGTAAAGTGAGAATTATTATAACACCAACAACAACTCCCCAATCTCCTACAACTACTACAACTATTACTGTAAAGAAAATTGTAGCAACAACTAGTACAGAAGAAGAAGAAGAAGACGAAGCTGCAGCAACAACACCCAATATATCATGTGCAACAACATTATCTTGTATAACAACTACCCAACAACAAGAACAACAACAAACACATACTAAAACTTCTGCTAGTCTAACCATACAAAAGGTTGTTGTCACATTTTCTTCTTCTTATTTTTCTTAACAAAACGTCATACAAAAAGGAAAAAAATATAATAATTTTTCTCTATTTTAGAGTAGAGATCTACTGCTACTTATTTGTACTACATACATACTTAAATTACTTGCGTTTACTTTTTTTTCTTTATTAATTAATAAGTTTATTGTATTTATCTTTATTGCTTTTTGTTGCTATTTAAACATGTCTTCAGAATGCTATTTTTTCTTCTTCTTGTTGAAATACAATAATAGTAACCACTAAGAGGTCATCATCATTAACATCTTCACAATCAGACAATGGTCATTATTTAGTTGATGCAGACAGACTGACACATTCATAGACAATTTATTGGACATTTAGCAAGCAAATGAATGACCGCACTAAGTTTAAATGCGAAATAACAGAAGAAGAAGATCAATATCTTGATTACTAAAGGGGGGAGGGGTTTTACATTATCAACACTATTTGACGGAAGAAAACTGAAACATTTGAAGGGAAAAGCTTGGGAAATCAAGTTTCGTTATCAAAAAATCTTATTTATATTGTGGAATATCAATAAGGATCCAATAATTCGACCTGTTGTAATAAACGGCAAACTTATTGCACATTAATGAATATAAAATTATGTTTTCTATGATGCATTTTTGAAAATGTTCAACTACATGTTATTGATATGACTTGGAATAATAATTTCAATGGATAGGTTTACTTACATCTTTTTTTTTATAAAACACGCAATTTATTTAAATAATTTTAGATTTATTTAAGAATTTTCGGAAATACAAAGTAGGATGAAGTTTTTAGTTAGACGTTACTTCGGCATCCATTAATTTTAGATGTATAACAGGTAGCATAGGCATATTGTATATCACTGGATAGGAAATTGTATGTTCTTAGCAAAAATCTATAAATCTGTATATATATAATACAAAAAATGTTTCTACCTATGTCCGTTAACCTTTTACCTCCAAACTGGTATCATTGGAAAGGAAATTTTCTGAGGATGGTTTTAGACACCTAAAATACTACATTAGGTCCAGTCGGTCTATTCGTAAAGCCGATATTCTAATTTTCACATACAAACATTTTTCCCAAATTTGAACTTTTGAAAATTTGTATGTCTTGAAATTTTGTATGTAAGTACCTCTCACGATGTGTAGATCCACTAAGAAGGGATTTCTGGAAATTGTAATTTTAAGGGGGTAAAAATGGTATATCTACATCTCCGGAACTAAAAATTTTTTGTTTTTTGGTTTTGGGCGGAAGGGCGTGGCAACATCTATATATATCAAAAACGTCTGGACCGATTTTGATGAAATTTTCAGGGAATCTTCAGAATAGACCATCGGTTAACACTGTAAAGTCAGCAAATGCGTCTCAGTGCATATTCATCGAGTGCTGCAGAGATACCTCAACAGCATATCGAAAGACTAGAAAGAAGCCAATCGCTCCCGAATGGCTCGATCAAGAGAAAGAATCGATTTAAAGTTGCCGGCATTTTATTACAATAAGTATGATGACTACAGGAATAACAAGGGCGTACTGATTGGCGCAATTGCTTACATTGCAGCGTTTTGAAGTTCCCTACGGAATCCCCGGGAATGTGCTGTTCGAACGGTAAAGTTATTCAGCCACCAGTTATTGAGCCGCCTGAGCTGCTTCTAAGTTACATTTCCGGCGCCAATCCTATTTCCAAGCACTTCGACGTCGGCTTTATGCCAACCTTTAAAGTTCAAGGCCAAATGTATCACAGAATTGGATCATTGCTCCCGCTTCCCAATGATGATGCGATGTTCTTTTAAATTTATTTCACTGGAAATTAAGCTACAGAAGCCGAACGCTATCAACGAACATGCGTGTGCATTTGCAGCCTTCTGCCGAAACATTCTCAAAACAATTGTTGGACATCGGAAATGGAAAAATTCCAATTGACCCCACCACAAATGAGATTTCGTTCCCGAACTTTTGACAAATGCAAATGAATATTCAAGCCGTTGTCGACAAGGTATTCCCAAGTCTTACAACTAACTACAAAAATTCGGGTTGGCTGTGGGAGATGCAATTATGACACCAACAAATTATACTGCTAACTAGCTCAATAAGCAAATACAATTGAAACTGTCTGGCAAAACAATAAAATACAAATCGATTGACATCGTAATGAACGACGAACATTAACATTGAAGGTTGGATCACCGACTTTGACAATATATTGAAAACGAGATCGAGATGCAATATAAAACGTTTCAGCTAGTTAGTTATAAAATTAAAGAAAAATCTTTCCAATTCGTTGTCACTTCTGTTTACATTTGAAATGATAAATGTGTATATTAATAGATAGGAAATTACTTCCTTGCACAAACAAGCAATTTATTAAAATAATTAAATAGTTTTAGATCTTATTTCTGATATACCAATGTGAGATAATTTTTTTTAGCTTAATGTTACTTTTGCGACCTTTAATTTCAGATAAATAAAAGTTAAATTTGAAGAATAGGATCGTAGATCACTCGATAAATATTGAATATTTAACATACTTCGTGATATCAACTCACGATACGCTGGGTTTCCAAATCTATTAAAATAAATCGCGATCCAAATATCACTATATATATATTGAACGTGTAGTAGTGCCCTAAGCCTACATATGTCACTAATATGTATCATAACAATTAATGACGTTTGTTGTCAAGACGTTTGTTATCTGAGCTGTAGCTTTAACAATTTTGTCATAACGATTTTGTCATCCTGATGAAACACTTTGAAGATTTATAATGACAAAAATGTATCAAGTAAAGACATAAGAAATTTATAATTTATTTAAAAAATTGATCCCACCTACAATTTTTCTGACCATTTTTCTTCTACTCCTTAACAAAAAAAAAAAAATAGCATTCTATGAAATCGATAAATACAAAAAATTATAAACATCCATCATTGAATTAACTCTGCTGCTTTTATCATCAAATATTGCATGCATTTCTTTTATTTATTTGAAACTCAAAATGGCATGCGGTTCTTAAATGCACGCTTATAATTTATTAAATATTTTTGTTTTTTGTTGCCTTAAAATTTTTTGATTTTCTCTTTCATTTTTTTCTAACACAAATACACTGGCACCTGTAACACAACAATACTACACCATACTTATTTAATATATTATATTTATGTATAAATAAATATAAAGGAAAATTTTATATTTTTTTATAGAGAAACTAGGTTTGTTTCTTTTTAGAGCTAGTTTTACTAGTTTTAAATACAATTGGGATTTTATTTTTAAATAAAATAATAACTTATCCTTATTACTGGTTAATTATACAAACATTGGAGATAAACTTTAAGCAGATATGGAGAAAATCGGACTTTTACTAAAATGCTTTTGCATTAACTTTTCTCTAAAATATATATAGAAAGTTTTAGCAAAAATCTCTTAGTGCTAGTTAACACACGTCAAATTTACTTGCGCAAGTCTTGAGTTTGTAGATGAGACAGGATAGTTAGCAATCTCTTCTATAAACTCAAGACTTGCTCAAGTAAACTTGACCTGTGTGAACCAGCACTTAGCGGTAGAGAGTTATTATTCAATATAGTCAATTTTATTTAAAAAACTTTTCAATAATTGGTTTGTTTTTTGAAATTTGTATAAAATTGATATTAATAACTTGTAGATTGTTTTTTAAATACATTTAGTTCCCAATTTCCTGGACTTTTTCCATGCCCGGGAAATATTAAAACAATCTGTTCATTCCCGAGAATTTTTTAATACTAAATTAAGCCACAAATGTGGAAAAGTGTCTGCTCCAGACAGTTTTCTTATAGAAAAGTGTCTGCTAAAGACAGTTTTCTTATAGAAAAGTGTCTGCTCCAGACAGTTTTCTTATAGAAAAGTGTCTGCTCCAGACAGTTTTCTTATAGAAAAGTGTCTGCTCCAGACAGTTTTCTTATAGAAAAGTGTCTGCTCCAGACAGTTTTCTTATAGAAAAGTGTCTGCTCCAGACAGTTTTCTTATAGAAAAGTGTCTGCTCCAGACAGTTTTCTTATAGAAAAGTGTCTGCTCCAGACAGTTTTCTTATAGAAAAGTGTCTGCTCCAGACAGTTTTCTTATAGAAAAGTGTCTGCTCCAGACAGTTTTCTTATAGAAAAGTGTCTGCTCCAGACAGTTTTCTTATAGAAAAGTGTCTGCTCCAGACAGTTTTCTTATAGAAAAGTGTCTGCTCCAGACAGTTTTCTTATAGAAAAGTGTCTTTGTAAATAAAGTTGTTATACTTTTATATATAAAAACTATTTATAATTCTTTATAAATAAATGGTTTAAATTAAAAATTTAAATGGTTTTACCCCCTAATTACAAATTTCTTGACACTTTCTTAAAAGCAAAGTATTTTTTAAAGAAAATTTTTAATTATTTATAAAACTAGAGATATTTTGCAAAGAGAAGCATTGTAATAAGAAAATGATTTAATGAATTGTTTAAAATATAGTTTTAAATTAAAAAATTGTAAATTATTTTTAAGGGCTTCTACTTATTTTTGATATTTGAACAAATAAAACAATAGAACATATTAGTTTTAAAGCTAACAACAATCATAAAAAAAAGCTTTTAATAAATATTCTATTTTTTCACATACTAATAACGTTTTCTTAAATTTGTCTTCTTAACCAAAGGCTTCGGATCGTGATCGTATTGTGTGGACCTATAATGCTCCCCTGCAACCGCATCAATTGGCAGCTTTACAGCAACAACAGCAGCAGCAGCAACAGCAGCAACAGCAGCAACAACAACAACAGTATTCTACTAACTATGGTTCAAATAATTCTCATAATCATTCACACTCCAGTTCGATAAGTTCATCACCACATCATTCAGCCGGTAGTCCTGCCTCGCCAACGTCGGTATCGAGTTCTGTCATGTCGTCATCGGGTTCAAAGGGAGCCTTAGGTATTGGTGGTAATTTTACAAATAATAATGGTCATAACTATCAGCAACAACAACAACAGCAACAATATCAGCAATATAATGTCGTTGTTACTAACGGTAGTATAAATAATTCTTGTGGTACTAATAGTATAACAACCAACATGGGTTTATTGCACTGTCCTAATGGCGGTGGCGCTGGTGGTGGTGGTAATAATAGTAGTGGTGGTAATAATAGTTGTACTAACACAAATAACACATTAGGTGGTTGTGGTGGCGGTGCTGGAGGCGGCGGAGGAGATCAAAGTGTCTCCGAAGCTATATCCAATATTTCTAGTCCTGACTATCAGGACGATGATAACTTACTCAGTTCTCGCGATCTTTTAGGCGGTATGATACTTAGCGATCCCAGCGATTCGGATTCAACAATATTGGTTTCTGATGCTGCTGTGCAGCGTCAACAGCAACAACAACAACAAAGACATCACCAACAACAGCAACAAAAGTCATCCGAACACAAAGTTGTTATACAAGTGCGTGGTGCCGACAACGCCGCCAATTCCCATAATTCTCATAATAACAATGGTTCCTCAATGAGATCTCTGGGTTCTGAACATAAAAATTCCGAAGATGAACTTGCCACACTCGCCGAAGATGCTGCTGCTCCCATGCATCAACAATCTACATCACCAAATAGTAATTCCGGCACTTTGGGCGATGGTCGTGAATCATCGCCGCCCGTGTCCGATGATGGCAGCGATGTAGAGTCACTGCATTCGTATCATTATTCTCCTAAGGCTGTGGATATGCCATCGGCAATACGACTGGCTAAAAGACTGTATACTCTTGATGGTTTCAAGAAAAGTGATGTGTCACGTCATTTAAGTAAAAAGTAAGTGGGATACATACAACAATTGTAAAAATTGTATTTAAAATTAACTCTAATTTTCCAGCAATGACTTCAATCGTGCCGTGGCTGATGAATATTTGAAATATTTCAGTTTCGAAACCAAAACTTTAGATCAATCATTAAGGGAATTTCTGCAACAATTCTCGCTATCGGGTGAAACTCAAGAACGAGAACGTGTTTTAGTGCATTTTTCCAAACGTTATTTAGACTGTAATCCGGGAACATTCAATTCTCAGGGTAGGATATCTTGGCATACTTAATGCTGTTTATATAAACATTTTTATTTCTTAATCTTTCACCCCCTCAGATGCTGTTCATACTTTAACCTGTGCTATTATGTTGTTAAACACCGATTTACATGGTCAGAATATTGGAAGGAAAATGACGTGTAATGAATTTATAGAAAATTTGGCTGAACTAAATGATGGCGAAAACTTTCCCAAAGATGTACTCAAGTATTTATACCAAGCCATCAAATCGCAACCTTTGGAATGGGCACTGTTAGTTGTTTTTTAATCTTTTTTCAATATAAATTTATTATTTATTGTTTATAATTTATATGTTTGTTTATTTTTAGTGATGAAGATCCTTCAGATTTACAGAAACTTCAAGGTGATAATAAAAATCTTCAGCAGAACTCGGGCCAATTGGGTCAAAATCCATTTTTGGATATACCCGAGGCGGCCAATGCTGTGGAATATAAAAAAGGCTATGTTATGCGCAAATGTTGTTACGATGTTAATTATAAGAAAAGTATGATGAAAACTATCTTATGGTTTTTAAAATGTTTAATTTACATTTATATTTTCCAGCTCCTTTTGGCAAACGTTCTTGGAAAATGTTTTATTGTACTCTTAGAGATTTAGTGTTATATTTACATAAGGATGAGCATGGTTTTCGTAAAAGTCAAGTAAGTTTTTTTTTTTTTTTATAAAAAAAGTTTGAAAAACAAAAATAAAATGTTCATTTCTTTTTTTTTTTACAGATGTCCGACAATGTACACAATGCCATACGAATACATCATGCCTTGGCCACAAAGGCCACCGACTATACCAAAAAACAACATGTATTTCGTTTACAGACAGCCGATCAGGCTGAATATCTATTCCAAACTAGTGATTCGAAGGAATTACAGTCATGGGTAGAAACTATAAATTTTGTATGTGCCGCCTACTCAGCGCCTCCTTTGGAAGGAGGAGTGGGTAGTCAAAAGAGATTCCAAAGACCCCTACTACCCAGTTCGCATACCAAATTGTTATTGGTAAGTAATGGAAAAACAAATTTGTATTTAAAAAAGGTCGAATGATTCTTCTGCCGTTGAAGTTTATGTCCAGAATATGTCTAGTTTATGTCAGAATCTTTGCCAAAGTCTATGTAGGAGTCTGCCTCAATGTATATGTCACAGTCTGTGTCAGAGTCTATATTAGAGTCTCCCTCAATGTATATGTCAAAGTCATTATCAGATTCTGTGTCAGATTTTATGTTAGAGTGTTTGTCAGAGTCTATGTCAAAGCCTATGCCGGAGACTATACCAGAGTCTATGTCAGAGCTTATGTCAGAGCCTATGTCCGAGTCTTTGTCAGAGCCTATGTTAAAATCTATGTCAGATTCTGTCTGAGTCTACATCAGAATCTATATCAGATTTTATGCCAGAATTTTTGTTAGAAGCTTTGTCAGAGTCTAAAATCATAGTCTACGTCAAAGTCTTTGTCGGAGATTAAGACGTGTATATGTCAGATTCTACGTCAGAGCATATGTAGGAGTCTATATCAGAGATTCAACAAGAAGAAGTCTAATTCAGAGTGTAAGTCATAGTCTAAGTGAGAGTCTATATCAGAGGCTATATTATAGTCTATTTCAGAGTCTTTGTCAGAGTTTATGTTAAAGCCTTTATCAGAGTCTATGTCATAATCTATGTCAGAGTCTATGTCAGTGTTTATGTTAGAGTAAAGACTCTAAGAGTCAGAGTCTATGTTAGAGTCTAAAATCATACCCTACGTCGGAGATTAAGACAGTGTCTATGTCAGAGTCTATGTCAGAGATTCAACAAGAAGGAGTCTAAGTCAGAATGTAAGTCATAGTCTAAGTGAGAGTCTATATCAGAGGTTATATCATAGTCTTTTTCAGAGTCTATATCAGTCAAAGGTTCGAAAGAATTAATTCTTAATTCTATTTTCTAAATCAAAATAAATTAGTTCTCTTAACTATTTCGTTAATGAATTCATTCATAGGCCTAATTCCTTTGAGAATTCTATCTTTACAAAAATTGAATCATTCACAGGTAGAATTAATTCTGTTATGAATTAATTCAACGATGAATGAATTCTATTTAAATAAAAGCCTTTGAATGAAAATGAAGAATTAGATGATGGGAATGGATTTATAGAATTAATTCAATTCCAAATTAAGGTTTTAGTGAATTAAGCTCAAATTCAATTTATTAATTCAGTGTCTTTATCAGAGTCTAAGACAGAGTCTATGTCTGAGTCTTTGTCGCAGTCTGTATCAGAGTCTAAGTCAGAGTTTAAATCATTGTCAACGTCAGAGACTTTGTCGGAGTCTATATCAGAGTTTTTGTCAGAGTCTATGTAAGAATTAATGACAGAGTTTAACCCGCAAACTTTAAAAAGCTTAAAAAAAGTTGTCGAATAATTTTGTTTAGGGTAATTATGACCCAATAAACTCAGAACAGCCATCAGAAACTAATTTGCAAATTAAGTTTAGGAATCAGGTGGAAAAAGGTGAAGAGTGCCTCAGGGCATTGATGCTGGTTTAGGTGTAAAAAACAATAAGATGTAAATAATGATATGATTTTATTGAAAAACTAATGAAAAATATACAAAAAGTAAGAAAATATGTTTTACTTTCTACAATGATACTGATAACAACAATTTTTGGCATTTGAGAAGCATAAACGAAGATCGCATTTTGAGCAAACACACTGTGATTCCGAGTTTTTGCATAGTTTGCACCATCTTTTTTGCCTAACCAGATTGGAAAGTGGTTGATATTTTCATAACGGACGTCATTAACTGGATGTTTTGTTTTATAGCCAATTTTTGAAATTCGTGGCTGTGGATCTTCTTGTGGAGTACCAACTGATCATGAGTCAAGGGGGATAATTTTATCCGTCTGCGGTCTCTATCTGGCATTCCTATCATTTTTTTTATATAACAAAAAATATAACAAAAATAGTAAAAAACTATACAACACGCCGATAAATTTAGCCGCAACCAGCAACAGTGCCCTGAGGCACCCCTTAGTTTTTGCGTGCTCAACACACTTTTTATTAATTGTTTAAAATTTACAAATTCATAGACTGAAATAAGAATATTTCACCTTTAAAGAAATATTACGTTTTTTAAAGATAGTAAAACTTTGATTTAAAAAAAATATCACACACAAAATTTCACGTGCTAAAATTATGACATCATTCACAAAACAGCTGGCCTTCGAGGGAAATGTCAACAATTCTGTAACTAAAGTCACCGTTAAATTTAAAAGAAAAATTATAATTACTTTTTGAGATAATTGGTGTTTTGTAATGCATGCCTTAGAAGTTAAGTTAGAGAGTCAGAGTTTAAGTCAGAGTCAAAGTCCATGTCAGAGTCTTTGTCAGAGTTTGTAGCAGAGTCTATGTCAGAGTTCTTTTTCCGATACGCTGGAGGTGTGAAATTTTCATAAATGAATTCAACACGTATTGAAAAATATGCACGATTCACAGATGCCTACGTACTAAACCACATCCCCATTCTTCGGACTCTCATCCCCGCGGAACTGTTATTCGATATTACTTCGTTTGGAGGTATTATCGTTGTATTACTTAATCCCACTAATTCAGAGCAGCCTATTTGTTGCCGCTTTTCCTTCAAGGACATTTGAAAACGTCGTTTCATCTTCATTTATACCTTCCATACATCTAGGTGAACTAACATGACCAAATCTGTATCGGTAACACCTATGTCAGAGTCCGTGTTACTATATCAGAGCCTATATTATATTTAATGTCGCAAATTGTGTTTAAATGTTTATGTTTATTTCCCTTTTTATATTTGCAGAAAGAACAATTGGAGTCACATGAACAGCAATTAAATAAATTGGAGAATACAATATTAGAACATAAAAAGGGCCCTATACCCTCTAAAGGTTTAGCTTTACAAAACTACAAAGAAAAGGAACTATTTTTACAATATGAGGTAAGTATTTAAAGAACTAAACCGTTAAAAACAAAACCTAATGCTTTTAAGTAAATCATTTGTATAACCTATATTTGTTTCTTAATTTTATTTTAGGTACGTCGCTACAAGGCGTATGTGTCAATTTTAACAGCTAAACTCTTAGCTGATCAACAACAATACGAATTGCAGCAGTGTAATCAATTGAACGAAGAAGATACTGATAAATTCTTTAAAACTCAGGTTGTCGCCACACAACCAATGCCAACGTCTTCAGCATCACCAAATAGTATTAATGCTAACGAGCAGCAACTGCAACTGCAGCAGCAGCAACTTCAACAATCATCACAATCTCAACCTCAATCGCAACAGCAGCAGCAGCAACAACAAGCAGCATCTGGAAACAGGTACAGTAGTAATAATCGAGCAACCATTTATCGCTCAGATCGTAATGATCAACAACAAGATCTTGGCTGACGCGTAATGGGAGTTTTCTCAGCTTGTGTGGTCTAAATGTTGTGCTAATTATTATGACTTTCTTTTTGTTTTAAATTCCTTTTATTTTTTGTTGTTATTTTTCTATGGGTTTTTATTATTGTTTTATGTTTGGTTTTCCCCAATCATTTCGATATCAAGCCGGTTGTTTTGAAAACAAAAATAAATCAAACGAAATTCAGTACCTTCGTTTTAACGTCCATTGTCTTTTTAAACATTTATATCATAACAAATATATATCATAAAAATGGGTTGTTCATTGCCAATGTGTGATTAATTTTTTTTTTTTTTTTTGTTGGTTAAAAGGTTTCATTGTAGCCTAATACAAACATTTTAATCAAGCAACTAAGTTTTAAATATTTTAATTTAGTTTATAGTGTTTGGAATATCCGGTAGTCATTGTTACATAGATTTGAGACAAATGTTTTAATAATTCTACTGAAATTAGGATTTTATGTGAAGTAAGAAATAAGTAGGATTGTTGTAGCAGGATAGAGCAGAGTTGTGTTGTAAAGTTATAAAACTTTCAAGTTTTTGTAAAAATATTTGTTTGAATTTATTTTTTTTTTCTTTTACATTTCAAGTCAAAAGAAAATTTATTTAGATTTGTTTAGTTTTGAAGTTAATAACAATTTTTTTTAATTTTTTTTATGATGGGAGAATTAGGCAGGCTTAGGAAGTATTTTCCAAAATTGTCACAAACATAATTTTGAGTTATTTTTTTTTTTTTAATTATTTTTCAATTTCATTTTTATTTTTGTGAAATATTTTTAGTTTTAAACAGCCTGTACATTAAAATATGCCAATTAATTTTAAAAATTTACAATTTAATTGTAATCATATTTAAAGTTAAACATGTGAATTTGTATACCGTATTTTTTTCTATTTCTATCCTTGTATACAATATTTTTGTTTCATTGCCAAACTTTTATTTAAGTTTTGGTTGCAATCATTATATCTTTTATAGGGCAAATATAATTTTTTCGTAAATATTTTTTTTTTTAAATTTTTAAAATAAATTAAAAAAAAAATCGATTTTAAAAAATAAATTTTTATAAAAGTACATTTCTAAAAATGAAATATTTTAAAAGAAGGTACGTCTTCTAAAAATAAATTGTTAATATATTTTCAACAAAGTACATTTTTAAAAAATAAATATGAGACATTTCATTAACATTTTTACAAAAAGTAAAAAAATGCATAATACATACATATTTATATATTTAAATGGATTTAAAAAAGTCAAAAATTTGATACTTTTTTTACTTTGATATTAACCCTCTAACCCGCAAGAGTGCCTCAAAGCATGCATTACAAAACACCAATTATCTCAAAAGGTAATTATATATTTTTTTAAATTTAACGGTGACTTTAGTTACCGATTTGTTAACATTTCCCTCGAAGGTCGAAATGCATTCTGACTTTTAGTTTTTGTTCTGTCAGTTGTTTTGTGAGTGATGTCATAATTTTAGCACGTGAAATTTTGTGTGTGATTTTTTTAAAATCAAATTTTGACTAACTTTTAGACGCCCGATATATTCTTCTTTCATTCTATGAATTTGTAAATGTTAAACAATTAACAAAAAGTGTGTTGAGAACGCAAAAAACTAAGGGGAACCTCAGGGCGGTTTGCGGCTAAATTTATCGGCGTGTTATATTGTATAGTTTGTTACTTTTTTGTTAAATTGTTTGTTATATAAAAAAAAATTAAATGAATCCGCCTAAACTCATGATCAGTTGGTACTCCACAAGAAGATTCAGAGCCAGGAAGTTCAAAATGACGTCCGTTATGACAGTATCGACCACTTTCCAATCTGGTTAGGCAAAAAAGTAATGTAGCAAAAGTGGTGTAATTTGAATATACCTCTAATTTTTGTTTTGCACTGATAGCCTCATATGTTGATGTATGAATCATGTAAGTTATTTGGAGGCTATATAAAGTTGATTTCAACATACAGACGGGATCCCAAATGAAAAATTTAGAAATATCAAACGGAATGACAAACTTATATATACAGTAGCGAGCACAAAAAATGCAACGTTGAGTAAAATTATCTTTAAGTGCGGTAATTTTAAAATAATGGTGGCCAGTTCAAAATATTTCTTTGGTTTATTAATCCCTACAGTTATAGATACCTATTATCAATAACATTATGTAAATATTTTTAATTAATGATATATTTTTTTGTCATTTATTAAAAAGAGTGCAAATTTCATGGGAGCAATAAAAATGCAACAGCATAAATTTCAATGTGTTTATTTAAATTAAATAGTATTTCTTACAAAAAAAATCTTAAAATTATTATTTAGTGGCGTAGCCCTTATTTTTTATGACCTCTTGCAACCTAGAATGCATAGAGTGGACTAAAGCTATTAATGTGTTAATGGATATTTTTCTCCCATTCACTTTTCAAAATTTCTTCTAATTGCCTCTTATTTGACGGATGCTTCCTCTTAACTTCCCGATCTAATAGCTCCCATAGATTTTCTATGGGGTTTAGATCGGGAGACTGTGATGGCCAGTCCAAAACATTGACATCATTGTCGCTTAAAAAGTTTCGAGCTAAGCGACTTGAGTGCTTTGGATCGTTATCCTGTTGGAATATGCTACTAGGAGGCATTTTTTCCCGCAGATGAGGAAGCATGTGTTCTCCAAGGATTTCACAATACTTCTTGGCGTCCATTTTTCCTTCGATTTGAGTTAAGGGACCTACCCCATCACGGGAAAACGCACCTGTAAATACGTGACGTAAAATCAATAATTTTTTTTTAAACATATCGTTCCCTACCCCACATCATTATTGATCCACCGCCATGTTTTACGGTTGGAAGTTGATATCTAGGAGAATATATCTGTCCAGGCGGTCTTCGAACAAAATTTATCCCATCGGAGCCAAACAAATTAAATTTGCTTTCATCGCTCCACAAGACTTTAGCCCATTGTTCATTTGACCAATCCTTGTAACGTTTTGCAAATTCCAGGCGCTTCTTTTTATTGATTGCACTGATGAGAGGTTTCTTTGCGGGTCGTCTCGCATGCAAATTAGCCTCTTTCAACCTACGGCGAACAGTGTGAACGCCTATAGAGACTCCCATTTGCTCATTTGCGAAGTTAGCAACGTCCACTGCGGTCTTTCGTGGATCTTTTTTACCCAGTGCAATCATCTCGCGGTCTTGGCGAGAGGTAGTTTTTCGAGGATTATCACTACCTGGTTTCCTTTCCACACTATTTCTAAAGGAAAATCGAGATTTAATCCGACATACGGTGGATTGATTTACACCAAAGAGGTGTCCAACTTCACGCATGGATTTTCCTTCCTCTAAGGCTTTAATGATTGCAGTTTTGCTGTCAGATGACAGCTGCTTCTATTACAAAACACATGTTGTATAACATATTTAAGAAATTTTCAATTATAATTAAATAATTAACTTACTTTAACTATTTTTTTATTATGTTGCATTTTTTTTGCTCGCTAATAATTTGCACTTTTTTCACTAATTCAAAAATATTTAACTTTTTAAAGCAGAATTTGGAGCAAACTGTGGTTACTTTGAAAACTTTTAATTGAAAGAATAAACAGCAAAAGAAAATAGATAAATTAGTTACCGTTATTTTGAAACAGATGTCATTAAAGATCATATGGCCCAGTGTTGCATTTTTTGTGCTCGCTACTGTATGTACATACATTTACCACTCATGATGATGGGTATAATACATTTTTGTGCCATTCGAAAGTATACATTTTTTAAAAATACCTTTCGATAATGTAAATATTCAGCGGAATCATGAATAAAACTCCCGCGGATTTTTATATTCATGATTGGGCTGATTTAAAAAAATATGTACCTTTAGAAAATATACATTTTGAAAAAATAATCTTTTTACAAAATAAATTTTTAAAAAAGTTTATTTTCTAAAAAAAAAATTTATAAAAACTCACCTTTTTAAATAATAAATTTTGAAAAAATTTTCTAAAATAATTTTTTAAAAAAGTACCTTTTTCAAAATATAAGTACCTTTTTAAAAAATATTTTTTATAGAAAGTACCTTTTCTAAAAATAAATTTTGAAAAAGTATCTATTTTAAGAATACATTCTTAATAAAGTACTTCTTTTAGAAAATTTGAAAAAAGCATTGTTTACAAAATAAAATTCAAATAAAATTTTTTTTAAAGTTTCTTTCCTAAAAAAAATTATAAAAAAGTAGTTTAAAAAAATAAATTTTGTAAAATGTAAAATTAATTTTGAATAAATTTATTTTTAAAACAGTACATTTTCTAAAATAATTTTTTAAAAAAGTACACTTTAAAAAATATATTTTATAAATGAATATTTTTTAAAAAAGTACCTTTTCGAAAAATTAGTTTTTAAAAAAGTAGTTTTTCTAAAAATTTGTTTTTTTTTAAAGTACCTTTTCTACAAATAAGTTTTTAAAAAAGTACCTTTTCTAAAAATTTATTTTTTAAAAAGTACCTTTTCTAAAAGTTTGATTTTTAAAAAGTACCTTTTCTAAAAATTTGTTTTTAAAATAGACCCTTTTCTTAAAATTTGTTTTTAAAAAAGTACCTTTTCAAAAAACTAGTTTTTAAAAAGTACCTTTTCTAAAAATAAATTTTGAAAAAAGTAGCTATTTTAAGAATACATTTTTAAAAAAGTACCTTTTTAAAAATTAAATTTTTAGTAATTTTGCGTTCCTTCTGCTTTATTTTATTTAATATTGGCTTGCAAGAAAACTAATAAGACATATTCCAAAATTGTATCACACTTTTATGCATTTAGAAAATATTTTAATTTTTATTTATATCCTTTAGATATTTGATTAATTTATTTATTTTTAAATTGCAGCCCCCCATTTTAAACAGTTAAATTCTTTAAAAAAAAAAGAAAACAAAAAATTAATATAGAAATATATTTTAAAAAAAAAATACAAAAACCACATAATACTAAGAAAACTCTATATTATGATATTTATAACAAACAAAATAAGTATATACATAACTAAATAATAATTTACCAATAATAATAATAATAGAAAACATTTGATAGAAACTTATTAAAGTAATTAAATAACAAACAAACAAAGTACACACCTATAAACATTTTTATTTTAGAAGAGACCTAGAAACAAAAAACTCGAATAACGAGCTTTCTAATAGTCTCATTTTTTAACATTTTAGCAAGGTTTTAAAACAAAACTACTTTAAATACAAAAAACGAAAACACAAAAACCTTTTCATTATCATTTTTTTAAATAGCTTTAGGTGGTTGTTTTTCTTATATAGTAAAAAAAAAAAAAAAATAAAAACAACATAAAGTTAAAAATAAAACAAATAAAATTTTCATAAAATGTAGTTATTTACAAATAAAAACAACAAAGTTAAACACTTGAGTAGAGTAGTATTCCATAGAAAACTATTTAAATAGTTAGTCATTCACAATAATAATTGAGAAAATTTGAGAACTAATAAAAATCACCTTAATTTTTTTTAAATGGGAATCATTACAAAACTCTATATTTTCAAAATAGTAAATTAATGTATTTGGTATAAGTTACACATTTTGTATTGAATATTTATTATTTTTTGCTATTTATGTATGTATTTAGAAATTTAGTTAATTTTTTTTTTAAACTGAAAACTATAACAATATTTTTTTGGTTAAATTAAGCCAAGCAATAGTGTTTTATTTAGGTGTACATAAATTTGTTTGATTTGTTTTAAAGCGCTTTAAAGTATTTTGCCATAATGTTATATAAAATTTTTAATATTTTAAAATTTTTGTTATTAAATATCGTATTAGTATTGTTAAATAGAAGGCTGATTTTTGCACATCTATTATTTTTAATAAACTACTATTACGAACCATTTGTCCAATTGCAAATACAAAAATTCGTCATCATTTTAGCAAAGGCAACATTCTTAGGGTGACATTTTTATAAAAAATACAAAAAATTCGTCATCATTTTAGCAAAGGCAACATTCTTAGGGTAACATTTTTATAAAAAACTAGATCGCTCGGTGGTCGATATTCGACCACTCAAGGCAATATTGGATACTGTGCTCGGCATCGACCATAACAAATAGTAGTCGGACGGGGCGTGGTCAGGACTATAATGCGGGTATTGCAACATGTGGCCGAGCGTTTTTCGGTCAATGCTCGCTTCAAACGAATCAGTTGCGTTCGGTACAGGTTTCCTTAGAGCTAGTTTCTGGGATAAAGATAATCTACATTCTTCGTTTAAACCTAGATTAACTGAGCATCATTGGCGAGTTAAACTTAAGTATAAAATGCTAAAGCTTTGTTAACATCAATATAATTTTAAATATACATTTTATATACTTTTTCTTTTACTAAGTTAAAAATTACAAAAAAAGTTATGTACGCTGTTGCTTTTTCTTATAAAATTTTAAGTATTACCATATTTATATGAATAATTTTTATACCCTCCACCACCACAAGTGGTGAAAGAGGGTATAAATACGTTTGTCATTCCGTGTGTAACATTGAGAAATATTCATCTGAGACCCAACAGAGTATATATATTATTGATCCTTATGAAATTCTAAGTCGATTGAGCAATGTCCGTCTGTCTGTCCGTCTGTCTGTCCGTCTGTCCGTCTGTCTGTCTGTGTAAAACACTCTCACGTCCAAAATACATAAGTGAAATTAATGAAATGTATACCAAAATGTTTATAATTTTTCTAAGCAGTTTGGTATTGAAAATCAGCAAAATCGAATTGGTAGAACCAGGGTTATGTATCAAAATGTGAGACAACCTCCAAAAATTTTTATAATTTTCACATGATTTTTGTGACTTTTGGTAAATTCATTGCAGAGAACACCATGAAATTTTGCACTCATTATTTATATGATAAAAGGACAAATTCTGTTGAAAATGGAAAGAATCGGTCCATAATTTCTCGTAGCCCCCATACAAATTTCTTCCCGAAATATGGTGCTATAGTCTATAAATGCCTACAGAATTGCAGTATTCATACAAAATTCAGCAAAAATATGTTTCGTGCTAAGAGAAATCACAAGACTGAATTTTTCGTGGATCGGCCCATATTTGATCATAGCCCCCATATAAAGTTCACTTCCGAAAATCACTTAAACATGCATAAATACCTTATAAATATCGCTATTGAGTTGAAATTCGACACAAATAATCTCCATATATACAAAAGTCGCTGTACCGAATTCTATGAAGATCGGTTCATATTTGTTTATAGCTCTCATATAAGGACCTCATCCGAACAACACATTAACCTGCATAAATATCTGAAAAATATCAATATCAAACCAAAATTTTACACAGATCCGTAATTTATATATGGAAGTCATACTGCAGGATTTTGTGAATATCGGTCCATATTTGACCGTAGCTCCAATATAAGGTCCATTTCCGAAAATCTGTTAAGTACTCACAAATCTCTTATAAATATCTTAATAATGCTAGAATTCGACATACATAAAACTCATATACATAGCAACAACTATACCAAATTTTATGAAGTTTGTCCCATAATTGGTCATAGCTGCCATATAAGGACCACTTCCGAAAAACACATTAACCTGTATAAATATCTAAAACATATCGATATCAAGATAAAATTATACACAGATGAGTAATTTGTATCTAGTAATCATACTACTGTAGTTTGTGAATATCGGTCCATTCTTACAAATATAGTCATCAAGTTGAAATACGAATCCAAAAATTACAACATATGTAAAAATTTATTGTACGAAATTTTATGATGATCGGCCAATAACTGGTCATAGCCTCCATATAAGTACCACTTCTGGAAAACACATTAACCTACACAAATATCCAAAAAAACTATTTGTACTGAAACAAAATTGTACACCGATCAGTAATTTGTATTCAAAAATCATATTACAAGATTTTTTAAATATCGGTCCATAATTCGATATAGTTGTCACATAAGGTCCACACTTGTTAATAGCGTTGTTTAAATTAAGTTTTATTAATTTTTTTATTTATAAATTTTACAAAAATAGCCCTCAAATACTTTGAAATCACGTTACAGTATTATATGGCGATAGTCCCATAATAGGACAGCTCCAATATCTTGAACCAAAATTTGAATCCAAAAATCATACTACTGAATTTTATGAATATCGGTCCCTAATTGGCAACAGCCCTCATATAAGTTCCACTTTCGGTAATAACTATAATACCCATAAAACTCTTGTAAAGATAAAATTCAATTAAAATACATAGAAATCACGTTAAACTATTTTATGGCGATTGACTCATAATAGGTCATAGTTTCCATATTAGTTCCACAACCCAAAAATACATTAACGCATATAAACATTGATATCGATCAAAAATTCAAGAGAAATTAGTTACAAGTAGACAGAAATCATACTGCTGGAATTTTTGACTATGGGTTCATAATTATATATAAGACACATATCCGGAAAATTCATTAATCGCGAATATATATTAAGATTTTGTGATATAACTCATTTCCATATGCAAAATTTTGAATTTTTCTAAATATTTTTGTATGCCCTTTTTTTTATATTATTTTTCTTCACTTGTGGTGAATATTGTTGATCCAATCGGATAATGATAACGAAAATGTCATACGTTATAATATGAATAAATGACAAACTCTCTTCAAAATGGTAAGAATCTGCAGTTAAAGTATATTCTGTTTAAACTAGTCTTTCTTACAATTGTTATATTATTTTAATCCTCATAATAACAAATATTGAATATGGATATGAAAGTGTTTATGCCAATGTAACTTCTACATCTCTCATCATATTTAGGTGGAGGGTATTTAAGATTCGGCACGGCCGAATATAGTACTCTTACTTGTTTTTTTTTTTTTTTTTTTTGATTTGTGGTTTGACTGAAAAGTATGGCAATGCTAACAAAATTAATGCATTAGTGAGAAACACAAGCACTGGTTAAATCCCGGCTAAATATGTTTCAGGTTTAATATAACAGCGTGTTAAGCTACGTTTAACTTACAAGTAAGAGTCGTATATTAAGGTTAAATTGAAATCTTGCGGATGGAATGAATTTTTTGTAAGAATACGTGATAAATTATGAATCTGTTCGTAAATAATAATGGGCGACATCACTGCCAACCATTTGCATTAAAAATCATTTGATATAACCCCATGTCTAAACTTGATCAATATTTATAATTAATGGCGTTTGTTCTCAAGACAAAGTTGTCCGAGATGAAGCCCTTAATATTATCATAAAGCCCCGACTTGACTAGCCATCAATTTATTCATTTTGTGTTCGCGCATGAATTTGTCTTGCTTGGACACCTTTAGTCAATGTTATGTTCCTGTCCACACGAGACAAACTCATGAGTGGACAAGAAATTGTTCGCTAATGCAACAACACTAATGAATGGAGAATAAACATACCTGATAATTATTTCTTTTGACATAGGTTTTGAAGTTTATCATGACACAAATATATCAAGTATAGATCTAGGGTAAAGCGCTGTTGACAAATATGTATGCTTTTTCGTACGCTTAAAGTTTATTGTGATACAGTCCATATTACTGAATTTAAGAATGTATTCTATTAGAGATTTATCGAATTCAAATAGTTTATTTTACTGTATTCGTTATAGTATTCAGTTTTAAAATATCCAAATATTATGTTATGTGTAAGCAAAGATTATTTTACCATTAATAATTGTTAATACATGTTTAATCTACACAACTAATATTTAACGTTTAATAATGCAATTAAGACTTTGTCCTTTATACGTTAATTATTTGTTTTCTATAAACTGTTTTCAATGTCAAGTCCTATGTGTTGTGTTGTTCAGCTGATTTTGTATTTTACGCTTGTTTTCATTTGTTTTTCTGTGGCTTTAATGTTTTTTTTGTGTTAGAAACTATTATGTATTATTGAATATTTCCCGTATGCCATTCCATTATATTGTTGAATTTACGAAAATATGTATGTGTACAATTCTGTTTGCAAAATTGATTCAAAATTATTATGTTTTTTCTCTTATATTTTCCTTCGTTTAACTTTGCAGATGGTATGGCTGTGGTAGTTTTGCCTGGTGGTCGTGTTTATTTTCCTAAATTAAATTTATTTTTAATTTTATAAAATACAAAAATTATAATAATTACAAAAACAAACAAAATAATCTATTCATATTTTAAACCTCACTTAAATATTATTTTTATTTCTAAAATTAGAAAAAAGAAATAAATGGTTGAAAAAGTTTAAGGTAAATGCAAGAAAATTTAAAAAAAAAACTGCACTTTTACATGTTTATATTATCAACAAAAAAATCATGAATTAAAAGTTATACTCACTCACAAGGACATTTTACACAGTTTTCACTTTTAGTTTTCATTGTTTTTCATTAAAAAAATTTAAATTTTAGTTTCCATACTTTAAAAGTTCAATAATAGATTTTTAGCAACAACACTGGCACAATTTTTTTAGTATATTTACAGCAATTTTAAATAGAATTTTGGGATTTATTTTATTATTTTGTTTTTAATTTGATTAGTAAAAGCATAAGCTAAAATTGAGTATCCAAAAAGACCAAAAAATAAAGGCAGTTCTCAATAGAAAAGTGTCTTGTTAAGACAGTTTTCTTAATAGAAAAGTGTCTTGTTAAGACACTTAAGTTTTCTTAATAGAAAAGTGTCTTGTTAAGACACTTAAGTTTTCTTAATAGAAAAGTGTCTTGTTAAGACACTTAAGTTTTCTTAATAGAAAAGTGTCTTGTTAAGACAGTTTTCTTTTATAAGAAAAGTGTCTTGTTAAGACAGTTTTCTTAATAGAAAAGTGTCTTGTTAAGACACTTAAGTTTTCTTAATAGAAAAGTGTCTTGTTAAGACACTTAAGTTTTCTTAATAGAAAAGTGTCTTGTTAAGACAGTTTTCTTTTATAAGAAAAGTGTCTTGTTAAGACAGTTTTCTTAATAGAAAAGTGTCTTGTTAAGACACTTAAGTTTTCTTAATAAAAAGTGTCTTGTTAAGACACTTAAGTTTTCTTAATAGAAAAGTGTCTTGTTAAGACAGTTTTCTTTTATAAGAAAAGTGTCTTGTTAAGACAGTTTTCTTAATAGAAAAGTGCCTTGTTAAGACACTTAAGTTTTCTTAATAGAAAAGTGTCTTGTTAAGACACCTAAGTTTTCTTAATAGAAAAGTGTCTTGTTAAGACAGTTTTCTTTTATAAGAAAAGTGTCTTGTTAAGACAGTTTTCTTTTATAAGAAAAGTGTCTTGTTAAGACAGTTTTCTTTTATAAGAAAAGTGTCTTGTTAAGACAGTTTTCTTTTATAAGAAAAGTGTCTTGTTAAGACAGTTTTCTTTTATAAGAAAAGTGTCTTGTTAAGACAGTTTTCTTTTATAAGAAAAGTGTCTTGTTAAGACAGTTTTCTTTTATAAGAAAAGTGTCTTGTTAAGACAGTTTTCTTTTATAAGAAAAGTGTCTTGTTAAGACAGTTTTCTTTTATAAGAAAAGTGTCTTGTTAAGACAGTTTTCTTTTATAAGAAAAGTGTCTTGTTAAGACAGTTTTCTTTTATAAGAAAAGTGTCTTGTTAAGACAGTTTTCTTTTATAAGAAAAGTGTCTTGTTAAGACAGTTTTCTTTTATAAGAAAAGTGTCTTGTTAAGACAGTTTTCTTTTATAAGAAAAGTGTCTTGTTAAGACAGTTTTCTTTTATAAGAAAAGTGTCTTGTTAAGACAGTTTTCTTTTATAAGAAAAGTGTCTTGTTAAGACAGTTTTCTTTTATAAGAAAAGTGTCTTGTTAAGACAGTTTTCTTTTATAAGAAAAGTGTCTTGTTAAGACAGTTTTCTTTTATAAGAAAAGTGTCTTGTTAAGACAGTTTTCTTTTATAAGAAAAGTGTCTTGTTAAGACAGTTTTCTTTTATAAGAAAAGTGTCTTGTTAAGACAGTTTTCTTTTATAAGAAAAGTGTCTTGTTAAGACAGTTTTCTTTTATAAGAAAAGTGTCTTGTTAAGACAGTTTTCTTTTATAAGAAAAGTGTCTTGTTAAGACAGTTTTCTTTTATAAGAAAAGTGTCTTGTTAAGACAGTTTTCTTTTATAAGAAAAGTGTCTTGTTAAGACAGTTTTCTTTTATAAGAAAAGTGTCTTGTTAAGACAGTTTTCTTTTATAAGAAAAGTGTCTTGTTAAGACAGTTTTCTTTTATAAGAAAAGTGTCTTGTTAAGACAGTTTTCTTTTATAAGAAAAGTGTCTTGTTAAGACAGTTTTCTTTTATAAGAAAAGTGTCTTGTTAAGACAGTTTTCTTTTATAAGAAAAGTGTCTTGTTAAGACAGTTTTCTTTTATAAGAAAAGTGTCTTGTTAAGACAGTTTTCTTTTATAAGAAAAGTGTCTTGTTAAGACAGTTTTCTTTTATAAGAAAAGTGTCTTGTTAAGACAGTTTTCTTTTATAAGAAAAGTGTCTTGTTAAGACAGTTTTCTTTTATAAGAAAAGTGTCTTGTTAAGACAGTTTTCTTTTATAAGAAAAGTGTCTTGTTAAGACAGTTTTCTTTTATAAGAAAAGTGTCTTGTTAAGACAGTTTTCTTTTATAAGAAAAGTGTCTTGTCAAGACAGTTTTCTTAATAGAAAAGTGTGTCTTGTTAAGACAGTTTTCTTAATAGAAAAGTGTCTGGTTAAGACAGTTTTATTAATAGAGAAGTGTCTAGTTAAGACAGTTTTCTTAATAGAAAAGTGTGTCTTGTTAAGACAGTTTTCTTAATAGAAAAGTGTGTCTTGTTAAGACAGTTTTCTTAATAGAAAAGTGTCTTGTTAAGACAGTTTTCTTAATAGAAAAGTGTCTTGTTAAGACAGTTTCTTAATAGAAAAGTGTGTCTTGTTAAGACAGTTTTCTTAATAGAAAAGTGTCTTGTTAAGACACTTAAGTTTTCTTAATAGAAAAGTGTCTTGTTAAGACACTTAAGTTTTCTTAATAGAAAAGTGTCTTGTTAAGACAGTTTTCTTAATAGAAAAGTGTCTTGTTAAGACAGTTTTCTTAATAGAAAAGTGTCTTGTTAAGACAGTTTTCTTAATAGAAAAGTGTCTTGTTAAGACAATTTTCTTTTATAAGAAAAGTGTCTTGTTAAGACAGTTTTCTTAATAGAAAAGTGTCTTGTTAAGACACTTAAGTTTTCTTAATAGAAAAGTGTCTTGTTAAGACACTTAAGTTTTCTTAATAGAAAAGTGTCTTGTTAAGACACTTAAGTTTTCTTAATAGAAAAGTGTCTTGTTAAGACACTTAAGTTTTCTTAATAGAAAAGTGTCTTGTTAAGACACTTAAGTTTTCTTAATAGAAAAGTGTCTTGTTAAGACAGTTTTCTTAATAGAAAGTGTCTTGTTAAGACAGTTTTCTTAATAGAAAAGTGTCTTGTTAAGACACTTAAGTTTTCTTAATAGAAAAGTGTCTTGTTAAGACACTTAAGTTTTCTTAATAGAAAAGTGTCTTGTTAAGACACTTAAGTTTTCTTAATAGAAAAGTGTCTTGTTAAGACACTTAAGTTTTCTTAATAGAAAAGTGTCTTGTTAAGACAGTTTTCTTTTATAAGAAAAGTGTCTTGTTAAGACAGTTTTCTTAATAGAAAAGTGTCTTGTTAAGACACTTAAGTTTTCTTAATAGAAAAGTGTCTTGTTAAGACACTTAAGTTTTCTTAATAGAAAAGTGTCTTGTTAAGACACTTAAGTTTTCTTAATAGAAAAGTGTCTTGTTAAGACAGTTTTCTTTTATAAGAAAAGTGTCTTGTTAAGACAGTTTTCTTTTATAAGAAAAGTGTCTTGTTAAGACAGTTTTCTTTTATAAGAAAAGTGTCTTGTTAAGACAGTTTTCTTTTATAAGAAAAGTGTCTTGTTAAGACAGTTTTCTTTTATAAGAAAAGTGTCTTGTTAAGACAGTTTTCTTTTATAAGAAAAGTGTCTTGTTAAGACAGTTTTCTTTTATAAGAAAAGTGTCTTGTTAAGACAGTTTTCTTTTATAAGAAAAGTGTCTTGTTAAGACAGTTTTCTTTTATAAGAAAAGTGTCTTGTTAAGACAGTTTTCTTTTATAAGAAAAGTGTCTTGTTAAGACAGTTTTCTTTTATAAGAAAAGTGTCTTGTTAAGACAGTTTTCTTTTATAAGAAAAGTGTCTTGTTAAGACAGTTTTCTTTTATAAGAAAAGTGTCTTGTTAAGACAGTTTTCTTTTATAAGAAAAGTGTCTTGTTAAGACAGTTTTCTTTTATAAGAAAAGTGTCTTGTTAAGACAGTTTTCTTTTATAAGAAAAGTGTCTTGTCAAGACAGTTTTCTTAATAGAAAAGTGTGTCTTGTTAAGACAGTTTTCTTAATAGAAAAGTGTCTGGTTAAGACAGTTTTATTAATAGAGAAGTGTCTAGTTAAGACAGTTTTCTTAATAGAAAAGTGTGTCTTGTTAAGACAGTTTTCTTAATAGAAAAGTGTGTCTTGTTAAGACAGTTTTCTTTTATAAGAAAAGTGTCTTGTTAAGACAGTTTTCTTAATAGAAAAGTGTCTTGTTAAGACAGTTTTCTTAATAGAAAAGTGTCTTGTTAAGACAGTTTTCTTAATAGAAAAGTGTCTTGTTAAGACAGTTTCTTAATAGAAAAGTGTGTCTTGTTAAGACAGTTTTCTTAATAGAAAAGTGTCTGATTAAGACAGTTTTCTTAATAGAAAAGTGTCTTGTTAAGACAGTTTTCTTAATAGAAAAGTGTGTCTTGTTAAGACAGTTTTCTTAATAGAAAAGTGTGTCTTGGTAAGACAGTTTTCTTAATAGAAAAGTGTGTCTTGTTAAGACAGTTTTCTTAATAGAAAAGTGTGTCTTGTTAAGACAGTTTTCTTAATAGAAAAGTGTCTTGTTAAGACACTTAAGTTTTCTTAATAGAAAAGTGTCTTGTTAAGACACTTAAGTTTTCTTAATAGAAAAGTGTCTTGTTAAGACAGTTTTCTAATAGAGAAGTGTCCAAAAAGTTAATTTTTATTTAAAATGTTTTATTAAAACGTTCTAAATGTTACCTTTAAAAAGATTTAGAATTACCAGAGCTAAGTTTTACAATTATTGCCAGTTATCTAGCTAGGTCTAGTATGCTAACTTTTGACCCACAATACTGACATGTGGTTACGTTTATAAATGCAGTAAAATTTTAAAATTATTGGCATTAGTGGCATCACTGCCCACCATTTGCCTTAAAAAAACGTTTGACGTTTAGCAGTGATGCCAATATCAAATTTTGCAAAATTACTGCATTTCCTAACGTACACTGTTTCTAAATAGTTTTATTAAATATTTCAATTAAAAATAAAAAAATTTTGTTTAATTTGGCCATTATATTTTAATTTAATAAGTTTCATTTTTTTCCATTTTCTTTATTTTACAGGAAAAAAGAGAAAAAGAAGTAAGGCTTTTGTTTGAAAGCATATTTAATTTTTGGTTGTTTTCATTCAATATCATATCAACAACATTAAATCATTATTTATTTAACAAAAGAACACAAAGAAACGAACGAAACAATAATTGGTAAGTTTTTTTTTTTTTATATAAACTATACTCTCTATATAGATTTACATAACCTAGAGGAAAGAAAATCATAAGCAGGTACTAAATACAAACAGATTTATGTATTTAACGAAATTGCAATAATTTTGAAATGAATTTATTTAATCTATTTAAGTTACTATACTGTGTTTTTATATAACAGCTTTTGCTTTTAAATTTATTAAATTTACTTTATTTATGCGCTTAAACAAATCTGTATGGAATAATATGTTTAACAAAAAAGAAAAAATAGAAAGTCTTCAAAATTTCAAGAAAATCAACCAGAATTAAATTAGATTTTATTTTTTTATAAAAAAGCAAAATAATTCGTGATATACCCCCCCCTTAACTTCTATTTTGTGTGTAAAAATTTAGTTTTTTTTTTTTTATAAAAAAAAAAAAGAAAAAATTCTCGTAAAAACGAATGTAAGTGTTAATTTAACTTAAAAATTAAACTCATTTAATTGTTATACAGAAAAGAAAGAAAAAAAAACAAATAATTAGGCTTTATAAATTTATTATATATAACAAACAAACATTAACCTTAAAATAATAAATATATTTATATATAAATATAATAAAACATTTAAAAAATAAGTTAACAAACAAAGAAACAAAAAAAAAATCTTTTTAATGATAAACTAAAGAAAAAAAGAAAGAAAATAAATTATAATAAAGTTTATATAGTATATATACTTAAACATTACCTAAACTATCATTTTAAATGATAAAAAATTAAAAAAAAAACATTTGCAAACAAAAAATATTAATACACTTGTATTTTAATTGTTTTATATACATTCATTCATTCATACTTACATACATGAACACAACTTTATAACATAAAATATATTTTAATTTAATTTACTTTACTTTTTGTTTTGTTGTTTCAAATAAAATAAATGTTTAAAAGAAAATTAACCAAACCTGAAGCCAGCCGTATTGCGTAGCAATAGCAAAATTCCAGATTTTTAACTCAAATATTTTTACAAATGGGCTTGGTTGGTTGACATTTTAAGTTTTTTATTGCAAAATGTTCATGTTACAGGGTAATATTTTCTAAAATGTTGCCCTCTTAACATTATTCATATGTGTGTTTGAAATATAACAAAAATCATGTGATGTGTTCGTATTGAAATATTGTAATTGTTTGTGAAATTTTGAAAATCAAATTCAGAAAATGGATAAATAAACTCTGGAAATCTTCAATAATCATGGTAAATTTCAATTAAATTTGATTAAGTACGATAAAAATAGCGATAATATATAATAAACCAATATACCGGGTGCACAATTTTGAAGTTAGAAAGTAAATTGACTTAAAATCACTTTATTTTTTACAAATTCAGTTTTATTTGATACCAATATAAAGTAGAAATATGAAAATTAATAATGGAATATGAAGTCGGCAGACGTCCGCTCTTTTCACAAAATTTTGAAACACATTTTGCAAAAACGCCAAGGCAGCACCGAATTACAGCATCAGTTGTTAGTGGTTTATTCACGTAAACAAAATGGCCCCAGAGCAAATAGTCCAGCGGCGTTAAATCACAAGAAGAACGAGGCGGCCAATTGTCAATGGAAATTTCTCATGCAACAACGCCGCTTGCTGAAACAAAAGATCACTGATGTCAACTTTTGTTTCTTTATATATTTAAATAAGATTTTGTTTTTCATAAAAACCCAATTTCACCATCAATTGTTTGTAGCTTCTTTACGCAAACCTGGTCTTTCAAATGGCCCCAGAGAAAATAGTCCAGCGGCGTTAAATCACAAGAAGAACGAGGCGGCCAATTGTCATTGGAAATTTCTCATGCAACAACGCCGCTTGCTGAAACAAAAGATCACTGATGTCAACTTTTGTTTCTTTATATATTTAAATAAGATTTTGTTTTTCATAAAAACCCAATTTCACCATCAATTGTTTGTAGCTTCTTTACGTAAACCTGGTCTTTCAAATGGCCCCAGAGAAAATAGTCCAGCGGCGTTAAAACACAAAAAGAACGAGGCGGCCAATTGTCATTGGAACTTTCTCATGCTACAACTGAATAGTTTAGCCGGCTGGGTGGCTAGTGTCTTTAGTGAAACTAAAGATCACTGATGTCAACATTAGTTTGTTTACATAATTAAATAAGATTTTGTTGTTCAAAAACGTTACATGCATCTAAAGCGTTTCATGGTTAAAATTTCGAAGGATGACCTCAAATTTCTCCAAACTTTTATTTTGAAATATTTATGATTTTAAACATTTAATAGTCAAACACACTAGATTGGTGATGAAAACTTCTTTTTCTTGGCCTAATTTTCACATTATAAAGGAGTCACAAGAAGTAAATTTGAATTAATAATTTTCATCTCTAATGGAGTGTATGATGTGCAACATTTGCCTCTTTGTTGGACGCATCGTTGTCAAACATATAAATTAAAGCAATGATGCCAACTTAGGGATCCTAATTTCCCCTTCTTTTTTCTTTCTGGGAAATATGTTCAAAAAAATAAGTTCATTCCCGGGAATTTTTTAGTGCTAAATCAAAACAAAACCCGAATAAGCAGATTGCATAGACTTTGGTCTGGAGCAACCTTGTATATTTGAATCACGGATATGAGTGTTGTTTTTGTTTTCACATAGTTTTATTTACTAATCACATTCTCTTACTAGAAAAGTTAATTTTTTTGGTATTTGTTATACAGGGAAAATAGTTTTGATAGTGATAACCGAATTTATTGATAATCAAATGATTCGAAAATCAAAATAATCATTTGTATTTTTTGAAAATCTAATAAAAATTTTTATTAGACAGTAAAATTGTATTATGATACTTGAGTTTTTGACAAATATTAATGCTCAGTATTGTCATACCTTAAATACCTTTAATGAAATTTATATAAAGAAATTTATAAAAACAAAAGAAATTTCAATTCCAATTAGAAAACTGAAAGTTTCGAAAAAAAGTTTGTTTTACTTTTTCCGAAGAAGCAAAATACCATAGAATAAATGCATAGAACGGAAGGAGAGAGAAATATCAATGAAAAAAATTACTCTCTTTTCACACATATGAGTGATACAATAACAAAATACATGCAATACATTCTCATGAATTAGGTTTTTGGCTCTCAGTAGCTACCTATCTAGTTGTCATCTATGCAAAATACGGAATTAATTCCACTATCTATCGGAATGCAATTCAGTGGCAGGGAGGCTAATTACAAAAATGTAGCTTTTTACAATAGAAACTAAAAGCTACTTTTTTCTAAAAAAAAAATTCGTAAAATAATGAAAAAAGTACTTTTTCAAAATTTAAGTTAAAAAAAGTACTTTTTTCTAAAATGACTTTATTATTTTTATTATGGAAAAATACTAAAGAAATTTTATAAAATTTAGTTTTTTCCAACTTTAAAGCGTGAATTAAAAAAAAAAGTACTTTTTTTAAAACATATTTTTATTGAAAATTCAGCTATATATCAATTTATAACATCAATTATAATTATATATTCTTCAATAACAATTTATGATATTTTGCAAAATTTCCAATAAAAATGCGTTTTTTTTAAGTCCCAAAAAATACTTCTTTTTAAAAAAAGTACTTTTTTTAAAAAACACATCTATAGTCAAAATTTAGCTATATATCAATTTATGTATCAGTTATAGTATTTTTCAATATCAATTTATGATATTAAGCCAAATTTCCATTAAAAATACATTTTTTAAGTACCAAAAAATACTTTTTTTTAAAAAGTACTTTTTTCTAAAATTCAGGATTTTCAAGATTTTGACAATAATTAGGGATAAATTTGTAGTTTTCATTTTTTCCAATTTTGAATGTAAGAAAAAAACTACTTATGGTACTTTTTAAAAAAAAAAAAAATTCTATATCAATAAATTTTCATAAAAATATGCTTTTTAAAAAAGTACCAAAAAGTACTTTTTTCTAAAATTCACAATTTTCAAGAATTTTAGAAAATTGTACCTTTTGGTACTTTTTTAAAAAGCATATTATTGAAAATTTAGCTGAATATCAATTTATGATATCAATTACGATATTTATTAACATCAGTTTATGATATTTTGCTAAATTTTCAATAAAAATATGTTATTTAAAAAAGTACCAAAAAGTACTTTTTTCTAAAACTCGATTTTCAAGATTATGATAATAATTGAGGTTAAACTTGTTGTTTTTTTTTTTTTTTTTTTTTTGAATTTTAGAAAATTGTACTTTTGGTACTTTTTTTAAAAGAACCATAATATTTATTAATATCAATTTAATAAAATTTTTAATAAAAGTATGTTGTTTAAAAAAGTACCTTTTTCTAAAATTCATGATTTTCATGATGTATTTAGAGTTTTCGCTAATATTTAAAGAAAAAAATGTAAAATGCTGATTTTTTTTTTAATAAAAATAGTTTTAATGGACATTTTTCTACAATTATTCCTTAAATAGATGATAAATAAATGTAGACCAGTGTTTGGCATTGAGAGAACATTGATTATAATAACATGTTCTGCACTATTTGTCTCTGTTGTAATCTGATTAGTTATTGATTGTGATTTTTTATGAACTTCGTTGACATTTGTATTGCTTACAGCTAAATAACCGATCATGTGTGTCCTGTGTTAGCTATGAGAGCAAGCCACTGATTTAGAACAATGAATTCTTAGTGCGCAAAATTTATTTTAGTTCCATGATAACTTTCTAAATGTGATCATATCGAATTTAATTTGTTATTTTACAAATAATTTAATCGTTTCATATTTGGCAATTTTTAACAGCAACGAAAATTATCTGTCACATTACATCATTTGTATTTGAGGTAAAGCAGTGATGCCAAATAGGACTTTTTGAAGGGCAAACTTTATAATTCTGCAGCTATGCAATATTACTACATTTAAGAAAGCATTCAAAACCAATATACAGCCTTATCGTGTAAGGCGTTGTTTGGCGTTTTAAGCCATCAAAAGTTTCGTAATAGATTAAAGAAACAGTTCGCATTTTATCTGTAATCCTTACACAATCACCCCTATCGTGAAAAACATGTGAAATTTATGTTCCCATGAAATATCCATTTCCCTCGAAGGGGAAATTGCTATCGTGCAATTCTCATGAACTTTTCATTCACAATAGTTGATTTTGTTCGTAACAGCTGTCTATTGTTTACAAAATTCTATCTAAAAATTTCACAACATGGGGAATTTTTTCACGTGAACAAAATTCATGAACGAAATATGGGAAAAGGGAACATATTTCATGTGAAATATTGACTCACGATAGGGGTGAATAAGGCTGATTATTATTCACTGAAATCTTTAAAAAATATTCAAATTTCAATTTATTAATGTCCATTTTTTGCTGTGAAATGTTTAAACTGGTATTTTTGTTTGGTTATGTTTATTAAACATTTATTTTTGTTTGTTTATTTTTATAAATATTTAATAAAATACATACATATACATATATTTGTGTTCTAGAGACTCTTTATTATTTTTTGTTTTGTATAAACTGAATTTATTATTATTTATTTTTTATGCTGTATAATGTATTATTTTATAAACTTTTTTAAATAATTATTAATAAAAATACATAAACATACACACACTCACTCACTCACATTAATTTAATAATCTTATAATATTAAAAAAAATATAAATTTAAAGCAAATAAGAAATTATAAATATGATTTACTTCATTAAAAACCAACCTGTATTTCTTAAGGCTTAACAATAAAAAATAAAGAAAACCTTAAACAAAAACATTTTTAATAAACATTTTATGCTTAAAAATAACAAATAAATACACAATTCATGTATGATTTTAAATATTAAAAACAAAACAAAACAAAACAAAAAAAAAAACATATGTATTAAAAATATTATAAAGTGAATAAAAAAAAACTAGTTATGCAAGAAAAAGAAAATAATAATTTATTAGAAATGTATTCAAAATACAAAACACACACTTATGACAAAATAATAAAAAATAAAAAAATAATAAAGAACAATTATATAATAATAATAAATAAGCATTTAGAAGAAAATCTTAAAAATGTTGGGTCAAACTATGCCAGGGAAGAAGCATTTTTCTTTAGTTGTGGTTTAATAAATCATTATTAAGATTTTCACCCTTAAACAGATATAAATAAAGTATTTCACATTTCTCATTACAAAATAATAAACGAAAATAAACTTAGTCTTTACAATAAACAACAAATAAGAATAATCTATTAAAATTATTAACAAAAGAAAGATTGAAAAAATAAATTAATAATAAAACTGTTATATTATCGACAAAACAATAACATTAAACAAAAAACAAAAAAAAAAAAAAAAAAAAAAAAAAAAAACATGTGAAAAAAATAGTTAAACAAAATAAATAAAATACTTCCAAAATAAATAAACATTTAAACAGTGTTTTTCTTTTTTTTTATTATATCTTTATTACATTATTCTTTTCTATTAAGAAAACTGTCTTAACAAGACACTTTTCTATTAAGAAAACTGTCTTAACAAGACACTTTTCTATTAAGAAAACTGTCTTAACAAGACACTTTTCTATTAAGAAAATTGTCTTAACAAGACACTTTTCTATTAAGAAAACTGTCTTAACAAGACACTTTTCTATTAAGAAAACTGTCTTAACAAGACACTTTTCTATTAAAAAAACTCTCTTAACAAGACACTTTTCTATTAAGAAAACTGTCTTAACAAGACACTTTTTCTTTTAAGAAAACTGTCTTAACAAGACACTTTTCTATTAAGAAAACTGTCTTAACAAGACACTTTTCTATTAAGAAAACTGTCTTAACAAGACAATTTTACAACAAACCACATCAGTGTACGGTGAAATTGTGAGACTATATTTTATATTGGTTGGTGTTGTAACGTTTGTTGGACTGGTTGGTATTACTAGTGGTGACAATAATTGTGTAGTTAAAAGGCTTTTGAGTTGTTGCTGTCGTTGATGTGTGATTTACTACAATTGATTTCTCATTCACCTGATTATGAAATTAATAATCGATTTCAATCAATGTTGTTGTTGTTGTTATGTTTCGATTCATAATTCCATTAAAATAATCATAGCTACATAATCCGAGAACCGACTGATAAGCCCATTGACCCCAACTTTGAAAGTTCAATTTTGAAAATATTGATTTTATGATTACGAAAAAATATGCATTTCTATTTCAGTTTTATTTTTACCATTCGAAGAGTATGTTTGCAAACGCCTAAGTAAAATGAATATTCGATATTATTATTTGTTCATTGGATTCGCAATTTTTGTAAGTACATCCACGGGAGTTTTTTTTTTTTTTTTTAATTTTTCCTATTCAAATTCAGTATTAAAAATGGGAAAAGGGAAAAAAACTCCCGAGGAATTTTTATTCATGATGGAGCTTAATAAGATTGTTCGAGGTGATCAATTCTCAAACTCGTTGTCCTTAATGTTTAGGAATTGGGAATAAAGCGGTGTAGAAGTCATTATCCAATTGTGCCGATTGCACCATATCCCTGTCCGACTAGTCAAACAGGCTGCTGTGGTAATCAACAGCAGATTATTCCTTGCTCTGGGCCACCAACAAATCAAGTTAGTTGTCAACAATGTCAATCATCAACTACTTGCGTCTGCCCTACAATACAGAGGATTCCAATTCAAAACTGTTCCTGTTGTTGTTCAACAACTCAGTGTTCTAGTTCAACAACTCAATGTTGTGGCTCAACAACTCAATGTTGTGGTACAACAACTCAATGTTGTGGTTCAACAAATCAATGTTGTGGTACAACAACTCAATGTTGTGGTTCAACAACCCAATGTTGTGGTTCCACAACCCAATGTTGTGGTACAACAACCCAATGTTGTGGCACAACAACCCAATGTTGTGGTTCAACAACTCAATGTTGCTGTGAAAAAGATCCTACTAAAGTAACAACGCTAGCACCACCACTAGCATCAACAACACCACCCACAACCACGACTTCACCCATCGTATGTCCTCCTGGAACTATACTCATTGGACTAGTGTGCACTATTATATATTGTCCCCCTAGAACTCGAATGATAAATGGTCATTGTGTTGTTATTGAATGTCCGAATGGTACTGTTTGGATGGGGCATAGTTGTGGCGTACCGGAACCCACTGTACAGAATATAACAATTTACAATACCATTATAACACAATTTAATCAAACAAAACCGGACATTATAATAAATTATACGAACAACATTGTCGTTAATGCATCGGTGAGTTTAAACGATGAGAGCAACCGGGAAATTCCGACGATAGAAAAACCAGTGACATGTTGTACAATCATGACGCCACGCATATGTGAGGATCATAATAATCGTTGGCAATGTTATAATCGCCGCTCTCGTAGATGTGGCACATTTTGTATTGCACCCAAAGTTTATCTCAGACCACCTCGGATACTGGTCCGACGCAAATACATTGTAATGCCACCTATTCGATACGACTGCGAATCGTACGGACATTGTGGTCCACACATAGGTACTTTAAACTGTTTAACAGTAATTTTTACATTCAAACATTTTCTCTTTCTTTATCGTTTTAAGGTGGCTACGATTGTTCGGGCTGTGCAATTTTCCATATGGAACGTTGTTCACAATACTGCTACAATTATTCATGTTCATCTAGAAGGTGTGCTTTTTATGATCAGGTGGATTACTGTGCTCTTCAACCAGGTTCATATGGATGTCAGGAAGAAGATGGTTGTTTTGAGGGTTGGTGTGGTACCATGTAAATATCAAAATATTTATGAATGTTTGTAATGTAATTTTTATTCGAAATAAAAATACATAGTCTGCTTTTACACAGGGCAAGTTTTCTTGCCGCAAGTCTGAGTTTATAGGAGAGAGAGGCAAGAAGAAAGAAGAGGGGTACACACTTGCTTGTACTGGCAAGTATCTTCAATTCTCTTTTGTTTTCTCATTTTCAGTATGGCGGCTATTAGGTTTTGACATACAAAATTGAACACAGACTTGCTGTGTGTAAACAGACGAGCAAGTTTAAAAGAGAATCGAAGAGACTTGCTTCGAGTAAACTTGCCCTGTGTAAAAGCAGACTTGTACTGGCAATTATCTTCAATTCTCTTTTGTTTTCTCATTTTCAGTATGGCGTCTATTAGGTTTTGACATACAAAATTGAACACAGACTTGCTGTGTGTAAACAGACGAGCAAGTTTAAAGGAGAATCGAAGAGACTTGCTACAAGTAAACTTGCCCTGTGTAAAAGCAGACATAGTCTGCAGACATAGTCTACTTTTACACAGGGCAAGTTTACTTGTAGCAAGTCTCTTCGATTCTCCTTTAAACTTGCTCGTCTGTTTACACACAGCAAGTCTGTGTTCAATTTTGTATGTCAAAACCTAATAGACGCCATACTGAAAATGAGAAAACAAAAGAGAATTGAAGATACTTGCCAGTACAAGCCAAGGAAAATTCATTTATTAGATTCGCCTTGAGTACAAGCAAGTGTGTTCCCCTCTTCTTTCTTCTTGCCTCTCTCTCCTATAAACTCAGACTTGCGGCAAGAAAACTTGCCCTGTGTAAAAGCAGACATACTGCCCTTTGTCAAAATATATAAAACAATATACAAATACAATCTAAAATAAAAATACATCCTCAGAATTATTAACAACTAAATTTAAATTTCAGTATTATGATATTAAACAAATTAATAAAAGGTAAAAAACGTTAAAAAATCATACGACGGTGCGTCCAAAATTGGTCGTTCAAATGTTAATGCCATGTATAAATTAAAATTGTTTATTTTTTTGTTTTATTTTTTAAAATTTCAAGTTCTATCGGATTAAAAAAAACACACTTTAATAAGATTCTCTATTGTTGTCATTGGCATAGATGATCATTAGAGTGGTTCGGTCCCCATAAAAAAATAAATAAATTGAGCCAATCACTTACTAGAATTAAACATTAGTTGAAGACAATTCCAGAGATTTTAAAATTTGATCTGCCATGCCCCAAAATACCGCTTTACAAGAGCTACATTTCTACCTTTAGTACACTAAAAATGTGAATAGTATTTACAAACGGAATGACAGACAATCTTATATACAGTGTTGGAAAAATAATAGAAACTAGAGCTTTTTTCAAAGTTTAGTTTTGTTAGAAAAAAATGTACATGCAGTTTTGTTTATCATAAGAAAAAACAATCATTCCTCTTTTCATTTATATTTTAATACATTATATGACTAACAATGTAAAGAGTCAATATTTTTACTGGAAAAAATAATAGAAACGCGTAAAGGATTAAATTTTTAGAGGCACATATTTTTATTTTTGGTTAAAAAATTATTTTATTTTATTATTTTGTTGCTCTACCTTTGTATTTTACAACATCATTGCATCTGCGACTCATGGAATCAAAAACATTTTTTTTGCAAACTTCCTTGACAATGGAAAACCACTCTTCCTGGAATTTTTCCCACAATTCGTTCATATTTTTCGGTCTGAAACCCTCCAGCTTCCTCTTGAGCACTCCCCAAAGGTGTTCTATTGGGTTAAGGTCCGGTGACTGCGAAGGTCATTCCATTAGAGGTACTTTGTTGACAGCAATCCAGTCCTTTGCCAATTTTTTTATTTATTTTATTTTTATTTTTCATTTTATTCATTGTAATATATAAAGCCATTTAGGCCAATTTAAATATACATATATTACAAAGCTGTATTCCTGAATTAATAATACATTATAATACATTATAGATATACTATACAATAATATAATAAAATCCATACTAAATTTATCAACATACTTTCTATATTATCAAATCGATGGTTCCCAAACCAAAAAATATATACAAAAATAGAAAACATTGAAATTGATTCGATCCCAGCAGTGATATACAAATTTTTATATGTTTCATTTAAATACAAAACAAATACAAAATAAATATATGTCTAGGAAAACAAACTTAAGTATAGAGTTATTCATAGGAAAATAAAACTATTCACCAAGGGCATTGATCAGTTTAAGACGAAAGGCATTATTAGAATGAGAGAAAACTCTCAATTCCAAAGGTAAATAGTTCCAAACTCGAGCTATTCTCACTATAAATGATCGCTCATATAATGCAACATAAATTCTAGGAATTAGAATCTGTGGGTTCCTGGAAGAATGAGTAAATGAAAATCTAGAACAAAGTGATATTGGCAATCTAGTCTTCATAGTTCTGTAAAAGAAAAGTAAACTGCGATATTGTAAATAATTTTGAAAAGAACAGCCAAGGAAACGTTTGAAATATTGTGAGATATGGTCCCTTAAACGTACGTTAAAAACAAATCTTATAATCATATTAAAAACTTTATTTAGTTTTGACAAAATATTAGAATATGTTCCTGATATAACCTCAAGACCATATAATACAACAGACATTAGAAGGGAATGAGCTAGTCGACTTCTAATTTGAAAAGGTAGGTAAATACCAGAAGAATACATTCTACGTAGAATACCTGAAATTTTACAGCATAAATGATCAATATGATTTCCAAAATTCAAACATTTATCAATATAAATTCCCAGACATTTTAATTTGTCAACAAAAGCAATAGGAAATCCATTCATTGATACACTAAGATTCTCATCAACACTCTCAGTAACTCCAAATACAACAGCCTTAGTTTTTGCTAAATTAATAGACAGTGAGTTTCTAGATGTCCAGCAGAAAAAGCGATCAAGAGTAGAATTTATGTCAAAAGAAAGTATGTTTAAATCTTTTTTACTACCATTAAAAAGAAGCATTACATCATCTGCATATAAAAATGATCTAGAAATGCTAGAATCAATGTGAATGGGTAAGTCGTTTATGTATAAAATGAAAAGAAGTGGACCCAAAACTGACCCTTGAGGTACACCAGAATAAAGACGAAGCATATTAGAATAGTTGCCATTAACATCAACAAATTGAAGTCGATTTGAAAGATAAGAAAATATCAGCTTACAAGCAGTGGAAGAAAAGTGAAAGAATTCTCTTAATTTAAATATCATTGTGGAAAAATTAATCGAGTTAAAAGCTTTAGTTAAATCAAGGGATACAAGTGAAGCTACTTTTCCATCATTCAAATGCTTCCTTATTTCATCCGTCATATTAAGTAAGAGAGATGTTGTGTTATGACAACGTCTAAAAGCATACTGAGATGGTGAAATAAGCTCACGAACTGATGACATTATCTGATTTTTCAGTATATGCTCAACAGCTTTAGATAAAGCTGGAAGAATTGAAATTGGTCGTAAATCATCTAATATATGAACAGATTTAGATTTTGGAATAGGAACAACACGAGCTGTCTTCCAAGCTGTCGGGAATGTAGATGTAGTTAAAATTGTGTTCACATGATAAATAATAATATTTGATATATAAGGATATATTGTTTTTAAGAAACGAATAGGAATAGTATCAATACCAACAGCTTTGGACTTAATTTTGCACAAAGCATCAAACAACTCATCTTCATTAACGCAAGCAAACGAAAATGATGCATTAGTATCACTATACAGACTAAAGTTCACATCATTATCATTTTGAACAGATCCGTCAACATTCACAAAATATTCATTAATATCATCAACATCAAAATTACCATGCCATCTATTATCTCCAGTTATGCCACAATTTTTAAAAACTCTCCATATGCCAGATGTATCAAGGCCAGAAAATAATTTGTTGTAAAATGCTCTTTTTTCCTTACGAATCACGCTTTTAGCTTTGTTTCGATATCTGCAATATATATTCCAAGTAAGAGGAGATCGATGTAAACGGAAAGCTGAATAAGCTAGGTCCCTGAAAGAGGTTGCTTGTAAAATAACTCTTGATTTAAGCCATTCATTATTATTGGCTTTAATTCTTTTTCGAACAATAGGTACAAATGTGTAAAGATGATTCATAAAAGTATTAATTGTATTGCCCTGGAAATCCACATCATTTGTTGTAAAAAAGGAATCAAAGTCAAATTCAGAAATCGAAAATAAGAGACCATCCCAATCAATACGATTAAATTCTTTATATTCAAATTCTTGAATTCAACATACTTGCGAGAGAATTTAACACATCAGAATTCTTGAAATTTTAACATCGATTTCCCGACTAAATATAGACCGAACCGCTTTTTTACACTTCAACACAACTTTTGTATTTTTTTTTTAATACTTGCAGGACACTTTTATTTCCGAAATACTTTTATTTTGCTCAAATGAACAAATTTATTTTTTTATTTATTTTTGACACTAAAATTTATCTGTGGTAGAATTTTATTTATAGAACAGAGTTTACATTTTTGGTATTGAAAATAGAAGAAAATTTAAATAAATTAAATTTTAAAAATTTTTATAGAACTCTGTGTGTCTGGTGAAAATTAAAAAGGCACCAATACAACCTCAAAACTATGTACTAATACATTCTCACGACTTAGGTTTTTGACAACAGACTTAGGTTTTCTCCCTCTCAGTAGCGCTTCTATGGATATATTATTCTATGTCACCAACAATAATTATATTAGAATATCTTAAAAGTATTTCATAATGTGAGCTCTCAAATTCAGCAATATCCCCATGAGGCAAGTAAACGACGCCAAACAGAGTTTTAACATCATTAAAAATGATTTCAATAAAAACCGATTCACACCCATTAAGGGAAATTTTCGATACCACTTTATATTTCAAACCAACAGATATGTAGATACAAACACCTCCTCCCCTACCTATTAAGCGATCATTCCTCACTAAATCATATCCTGACATATGAACTGTTGCATTAGAAACACAAGGTTTCAACCACGTCTCAGATAAACCAATAAGATCAAAATTACTCCCAAAAATATTAACAAGTTCATTAAATTTAACAGAATTATATGAAGGGTTTATGCTCTGGCAGTTAATGTGCGCCACTTTAAGTTGATTTGAATATATACGTAAGTTGCTTTTAAAATAAGAATCACTGCTAACAACGGGATCAATACTAAAATCATTAAAAGACATCAAATATCATAATTATGGTAGGGAACCAATGATAATAAGAAGAGAATGTAAATATTATTTGTATAGAAAAAATATTACAAAATAAATTTATAAAAAAAGAAAAAAATAGTATTCTATGAAACATTTTTGAAAATACAAATTTAACAAAATAACTCAATATAAAATATATACCCAGCTGTCATAAGCATAAGGTTGAGATCATATTATATAAGTAAAGAAAATTTAATAATATAAGCAAGACTTAATAATTAAATATCAAAAAATGAATACAAAAGTAAATCCAAAAATATCATTAAATCTTACTTGATTATAAAAAATTATAAGAATTAGTTCTTAGCTCCTGTAGCGTTGCTCAGTAACTCAGCACATTTAACAGCATCATAAAGAACTTCTTTGCCATCATTTAGAGTTAGTTTAGCCTTAAGTTCATCTCGGTTTAATATTAAATATTTCAGAATAATTTTTTGATGCAATAGTTTTCGACAGAGTACATTTAGGTTCGAAGCACAAGGAGAGTAGTGATCATTTAAATAAACGCGATTCACTAAATCTCCACCAATAATGTTCTTAACTTGAAGCGATCTACTTTTGAAATACTGCTGCATTAGACGATCACGTAATCCAACATTACCAAATTTAACCAAAATAAGTTTTTTCTGATTCATATAACAAACATTATTCAAATTAAATTCCGAGATATCAATATCATAGTAAGAACATAAGGAGATCACAACAGACGGTAAGTCATTTAAACCAGATGGTAGCCCACTTATTACTACGTCAGCTCGATTAAATCTTCGGTGTAAAATATGATTTTCTAATTCAAAATCAGTAAACTTGGCAGATGTTGACGAATCAATATTGTTAATTAGTTTGCTGCAGGTTACAATGTCAGTTTTCAACTCATTCATGCTTGATGATACTTCCTTCTTGAAATCACTAAGAACTTGAGCCATAGTATCTTTGAAGGCAGAAAAATCCTCTTTACTGGTCTTAACGAAGTCATCAAAACTAGTTTTTAAAGATTTCAAATCCTCACGAATTGACTTGTCATCGTCACAATTTTTAGCGCAGACACAGCATGTGAAACTAAACGCGTTAGGTCTCTCCTTAAAAAGTGCTAAGTGCTTATCAGTAACATCGGCACAGGTTGTGTGAAGCCACGATTTACAGCCCTTGCATTGAATGCTCGCTTGGGTTTTAGCAATAGTATCTTGGCACACACCACATTTATAAGTTTTAGCAGGAGGCATATTGGCATGCGTTTATTGGTAAAACAGAAAAACAGCAGCAATAAAGATATACCACCAAAAACTCCAACAGCAGCAGCAATTATATGTCGAGAAAATATTATTTTCCAACAACAGCAACAACAAACAGCAATATTTAAGACTCAAGCAGCAGCAATATAATTTTGATATTTTTCCATCAAATTACAATAACAGCAACAAGTATAACTGTTATACCCAAAGCCTCCTACAACAGCAGCAATTAAATGTTGGTATTTAGTGTAATAATATTAAATAAAATTACTTTTTTCACTAAACTATGAAAAATATAATTGAAAATTAGTGCAAAAGTGCAAAAAGTTAATTTTTAGTTCAAGTTAAGTTTATTTTTTAACTATTACTGACAGCTGAGTTGCGCGCACGTTTTATTCAGGCATAGCGTTGCCAAAATTTTGAGGAGTGCTTCGGATCACTGTCCTGCTGAAACTCTCATATCTCTTCCTAAGCAAATGAAAGCATTATGCTTTGCAATATATTTACGACCGTAAACACGGTGGTGGATCCATCATGATATGGAGGAGTTTCTCTTCTTCTGGTGTCGGTCCAATATATTAGATAAAGAACATGTGCCTCTAAAAATGTAATCCTTTTACGCGTTTCTATTATTTTTTCCAACACTGTATACCCTTACAACTCATAGTAAAGGGTAAACAAATTATACTATGAAACGTATATAAGATTCGCCTCAGTAGAATGTCGAACTTGTTTCTCTTTACAAAATGTATAATTAATGTGTATTACTTACGTCTGAAAATTCATATAGAATCATCCATATCAGAGGAATTTGAAAAAAAAACTTGAGATAAGAATACAATTCTTTGTTGTATAGCGGCAGCTTGGCTTTTAAATCATCCATATCAGATGACTTTGAAAAAATCTGAGATAAGAATACAATCCTTTTTTGTATAACATTTTGTGCAACGTTAAAGGTTTTATTACATCTTCTATAACATGTTTATTGTAAATAAGTTAGCTCTCTAGTTGTGTATGTTTCTTAAATATATTTCCTTAATTACATAAATTTCTTACTTCTCAAGCAAATGTGAACGATGTATCCGTTTCCATTAGCATTTCTTCCAAACGTAAGCCAATACGTTTCCGTTTAACATCTATCTGTACTATGGACACCGTGACACGATCACCAATATTTAATTTCATTCTACCCATATTACTGGTATGTATTAGACCATCACATTCTACTCCTATATCCACGAATGCTCCGAAATGTGTGATATTGGTAATGGCGCCCGTTAGAACATCACATTGTGATAGTTCGGTGATTTTGGTTAAACCCTGCTTGAACAGTGGCCGTTTATCGAAATCGCTGCGATAATCTTTGAAGAGTTCCCGTTGTAGGGCTTGAAAGACCACATCCAACTGGAAGAAATTATGGAAAGAGAAAAAAGAATTCGGTTTAGAATTTTGTGATTTGAGAATTTTCTTTTTAGATTTCTTTGGTGAAGTTCAAATGTAAAAATGAACAATATGAATATAAAATATGCATTGATAAACTTATACTTACCTCCTTTTATATAACTTTTACATTCGTTTTAGAAAGTTTTCTACACAAATTTATACTTACTCGTTCTTTGGGTGTTTTAAAGTCTTTAGCTAAATCATCCATATTACATAAATTCTTATAATTTCCGATCCTTTGTATGAAGTCTGAGGAACCAATGTTCTTAATGTCCAGTTTGCACTTGGAAATGATTCTAAAAGAAAATAGTTAATTTTATATAAAAAAGGAAAAAAATTATGAAAAAGTAATTTTTCACACACTAGTCGAATGAAAAGCGTTTTCGACAGCACAATCTTTGTATACCGTTGATCGAAGTGTGGTGAATTTAAACCATATTGTGTAATATTTCAAATAATAATAATACTGGTATTCTAAGACCTACTTTTTAGCCACTGCATAACTCTCCGGATGTACCCAGGTACAATCTAATAAATTCTCTATAGTGCCACCCAAACTGCGAGGATCTATGCGTATAAAGCCAGCACATTGTACAAACGTCTTTTCCCCAATAGATTTAACTTGCAACAAATCTTTGCGCGTACGAAAAGAACCATTTTCCAAACGATATTGTATGATTTTTTCTGCCTTTTTCTCCGTTAAGCCGGCGATATGTCTAAGGTAAGAATAAAAAAACAAATTTTAATATATTTTATTCATAATAAATCAAAAGAAATAAAAAATTAAACTTACTTGAGCACAGTTATGCTGGCCGTATTTATATCTACACCCACATAACTCACACATTCCGAAACCACCTCATTTAAAGATTCGCTCAACTGCTTTTCATTTATATCATGCTGATACATACCCACACCAATGTGACGAGGCTCAATTTTGACATATTCACTTAAAGGATCATTTAGACGTCTTGCTATAGACACCGCACTTATTTCATTCATATCCATATGGGGAAATTCTTTTCTAGCTACCTCACTGCATGAGTATATGGAGGCACCCTGTTCGGACACTATACTGTAGCGAATGCAAGCCGAATCTAAAATTCCCAATTCAAAAAGTTTTGAAAGCCAAAATTCAGTTTCCCGGCAGGCGGTGCCATTGCCTAAGGCTATAATGTTAATTCTAATGGTTGTAGAAAAGTAAAGTTTTACACAATTTATTATTAAAAATGCTGAAATTATTTGATAAAACATTTTAATAAACAAATTGTTGGTAAACAAAAAATGTTTTATGTGAAAAGCATTTGAAAATCTGTTGCTATTTGTAAAACTTACTTGTGTCTCAATAATATTTTAGCCAACTCTTCACCCCACTTCTCCGGATCAGTATTACGTTTATGAGGATACATTACCCCAGTTTCCAAAACATCGGCTGTTTCTGAAATGGCAGCATATTTGCAGCCATTGGTAAAACCCGGATCTATACCCAAAATACGTTCTCCCTTCAAGGGAGACATTAACAATAATTGCTTCAGATTTTTGGCAAAAACGTCTATTGAGGCCTTTTTGGCAGATTCATTTAGATCTGATCGTATTTGACGGGTCATCAAGGGTTGCACTGGAAATAAACACATTAAGATAAAAACATGTAAGAATGCTATATTCGGCTGTGCCGAATCTTATATTCCCTTCACCAAAGGACACTTTAAGAAAAATATTTAATTTCGTGAAAAATTGTTGGTGATAAATGGATGAAAAAAAAACAAATTTTGGTGGAAAATATTTCAAATTCAAGGTAGTTGTCGTTTTTTGCATATATTTCAGACATTAGATTTTAAATAGCAACCGAATATTGATGTATCAATCATGTTTGAAGGTTATTGAGGGCTTCGAAAAGTTGATTCCAACGGAAAGACATCACCACTCATGTTAAAGTTTATTAAAATCTGGTTTGTTTGGTATAAACTGAATACTTACATTTCTTGGTATAACATTCCTCGAAAGCTTTGTTAAATACTTCAAATCTTAAAGGATACTTTTCACCCTCTTCCATAAATATGTTGCGTACATAGCGCTCAATATCCTTGCGTACATAGTCGGCTATAATAATTTTCACCGAAAGAAATTTCAATTTTTCCGCACGATTTATGGCCAAAATTTGATGAGGTTTCATGTAGCGCACATCATTTTGATAATCATAATAGGTTTCATATTTAGAGGCATCATTTTTATTACCATGACCGTGTCCATGCGAGGAAGTCGAGGGTTTTGATGTATCCTTGTCTTTGCCGGTGGGGTTTTTAACTTTGGAAGTTTTTAAAACTATGCGATGTACTTTTTGTCTAAATCATTAAAAAATTATAAGATTGTTTTGTATACAAAGAAATGAATATTAAACTTAAACTATGTACATATATCATTAAATAAATGTGTTTATTTTATTGAGAAAAGGCTAATATTTTATGTTAACTTACAATCGCCTTAATTCCTCCAATACTCCAGTATGTTTACTTATATTGTGTGATATAATATTGCAAATTCCTGTGATAACTTTTTCTTCAGTATCCATATCGGGATTTTTGCGATCCACCAAATTTCGTGTGGAAACTTGTGGCAGTTCTCCGTAGAGTAAACGATCAGCATATTGTTCTAAGCCTAAAGCTTTAGCTCTTTCAGCTAAAGAGCCTTTGCTGGCAGGTTTGTAGGGAGCATACTGGCATTATGAAATAGTAAGAAGTAAAATGTTTTTATTTTTCCATAAATAAGTATATCTCTTTATAACTTACCAAAAACTCCAATTCCTCGGTAGTTTTGGCACATAACATTTCCGTACGTATCTCCTCATCGATCACATTTTCCTTTTCCAGTTGTATCACGATCGTCTCAGCCTTTTTACGCAAATTAACAATTTCCGTATAACTGTTCTTAATGTCACGCAACTTTTCCGGCTCAATGTGATCCACCAAATCTCGACGGTAACGACAAATAAAAGGAATAGTATTCTCATTTTCAAACAACTGTACAATATTACGGGCAGCTCTGGGCTCAATGTTAGCCGTTTCTGCCAACAGTTCGTCAATGGTCCAAACTTTGCGGCGTGCTAAAATGAACAATGTCATTGGTTTGTAACAAAAATTAATTACTCACACCCAAAACATACCCCAAAAACTATTTCTGCCTTGCACCCTGGCTCGTGGTTGTTCATCATACATGCTTTCATTGTCTAAACCACTAATATCATGAGTTTCTGGCTGCAAATACTGATCATCTGTTACCTCTCTTACAGGAGAATCGATTATTTCTAGAGCGTCATCATCATTAGTTTCCACAACATTTAGTAGTGTCTTTTCTTCAGTTTTTATTGCTTCTTCGGATCTCTTTTCTGCCCTAGGCTTATGTGGCTTGGGTTGTTTTTTCTCTTTGGAAACAGTTGTCTTTTCCTTGCCTGCTTTAGATTTTTTTGGAGTTACCTTAACAGTACGTTGTCTTTTTGCTGGAGAAGCTTCCTCATCACTATCTGACAATTCTATGTTTAAACCGCTAGTATTTTGTGTTTCCGGCTGCAAACACTGACCATCTGCTGCGTCTCTTACAGGGGAATCGATTATTTCTGGAACGTCATCATTAGTTTCCACAACATTCAGTGGTGCCTTTTCTTCAGTTTTTATTGCTTCTTCGGATCTCTTTTCTGCCCTAGGTTTACGTGGCTTGGGATCCTTTTTTTCTTTGGAAACTGTTGCCTTTTCCTTGACTGCTTTAGGTTTTTTTACAGTTTCCTTAACAGTACGTTGTCTTTTTTCTGGTAAAGGTCCCTCATCACTATCTGATAATTCTATGTTTAAACCGCTAGAATTTTGAGTTTCCGGCTGCAAACACTGACCATCTGTTGCGTATCTTACAGGGGAATCGATCATATCCGGAAAGTCATCATTAACATTTGTTTCCACAACATTTGGTGGTGTATTTTCATCATTCCTGGACGCTTCTTTGGATTTTTTGTCTGCCCTAGGCTTACGTGGCTTAGGTTCCTTTTTCTCCTTAGAGACAGTTGCCTTTTCCTTACGCACTCTAGGTTCTTTTGCAGCTACCTTAATGGTACGTTGTCTTTTTTCTGGTGAAGCTTCCTCAATTTCATCACTATCTGATAAGTCTATAATAGCCACTTTAGTAGCAGCTCGTCTTTTTGGTCTGGTTGATAAGGACATGGTGGTTGGTATGGCAATGAGAAATATTTGAAAAAACACAATCGATTACCGGCTATGTTTCTAAAATTGAGCGCAAAAATAAACGAAAACAAAACAAACGAAATGACAGCAGAGAATTATATTCGGTAACCTCAATTAAATATTTGATCACATATGTTTTTGGTGTAAACGTCAAATATTGTTCAAGCTAATGTCAAACTTCATATATAAAAAATAAATGAATTCGCCTGATTTCTTCGTGCTGCTACCTTATATAAATTCGCCTACGAAATTATGTTTTAACAGAGATGTATTTTGTAACAAGTACTAAATGGTACTTTATTTTAAAAATAATACACACATTTTTCTAAATTCTAAAACATGTTAAGATTTATTGGCTAAAATTAATTTAGATTATTAAATTTATAATAGTTCTTATATTTTATTGTGTATATACTGAAAAATGCATTATTAAAGCCGAAATATAATTTCTTATAAATCGATTAATTGAAATTTTGTAAGAAATATGTTTTGTGTACTTTAATAGCTGGAAGTAGAAATTTTAGCAGGGATTATCAAATTCTAATCTTGGACAGCTGTAAATTTTGTTATTGTAAAGTAAAAATGCAATGCATATACAATGATGCAAGACCATTTGCACAAGATTGTGAACTCCGCTAATATATGTGTTATATCAAGGAGAATTTTGAAATTAATGTATAAAATCATGGTACAATCAGTTGCCATGGTAAAAAATTAAAAAGTTTTTATCTTTTTTGTGTATATATTAAATTATTAGAATTAGTACCTTTTCATCTCTACTACAGGATGTTTCATTTATATTAAAAAACCCTTTAACCGTTTCGTTAAAAATGTAAACAAAGAACAGATGTGTTTTATTATGATATCTAAACACAGCTTCTTGTATATAATTATGAACTTAACCAAAATTTTATAGAAATAAATCATTTAAAGTAGTTTATTAAGCTATATTTATTATAACTATGACTTTTATAAAAACAATTTTATTGCCCATACGTAGCAAATGCTTAATAAACCAAAGACGCTACTTTAGCAGCAAGGACATACGTAATATAGGCATATTGGCCCACATAGATGCCGGTAAGATTTCTTGTATAATCAAGAACTCCATTTAAATTTAAAATTTTTTAATAATATTTCAGGAAAAACTACAACTACCGAACGTATGCTGTTTTATTCGGGCAAAACTAGATCATTGGGTGAGGTTCACAGAGGTAACACAGTGACAGATTGCCTGTCACAGGAAAGGGAACGTGGTATAACAATATGCAGTTCAGCGGTAACATTTCCTTGGAATGATAAAAAGTATAATTTGGATAAAGATTAACAAAAAATGATTTTTTCTATTTGATTGTTTTTTTATTCTTTAATTTGCAGAATTAATTTACTAGACACCCCTGGTCATATAGATTTCACCATGGAAGTAGAACAATCTCTTTACGCGGTGGACGGTGTTGTTGTTGTACTGGATGGCACTGCTGGCGTAGAGGCTCAAACTGTTACCGTTTGGTCTCAAGCTGAAAAACATCGTTTACCCAAAATAAGTTTTGTCAATAAAATGGATCGTCCTGATGCTGATTTCGACAAATGTATACACGATTTAGCTACGAAACTAGATGCCAAACCGATATGTATACAATATCCTCATAAAGATGAAAGGGGGAATTTATGTGAGTATTAATAAGTATTGACAGTTTTAGATCCAGTTTAAGTATTTCAAAGGAACAAATATTTATATTTTTTCGCTTTCGATTTTACGCGCCAAAATATGTAATGCATGTAATAGTGTGAACGCGGTTTTTTTTGTTTACATGTATGAAACTTTGCACAACAGTGAATTTTAACTTTCTTTCAAAGTCAAATCTTATTTCTGTTTATAATCTGTATATTTTTAATTTACCAACTTCCAGCTGTATATGACATTATACGCTTAGAACACATTATCTGGAATCCTCAAAGTCTAGGACGTGTTTACAAATCTGAAGCCATAACAGATGAAAACCTTTTATTAGAACTGCAGGACAAACGTAATAACCTTATAGATGAACTATCCGGTGTTGATGATAATTTAGCCGATGTAGTGATTAGTAGTGAGGGCTTCGATAAGGTTACCAATGAAATGATTTATGCAGCTTTAAGACAAGCGACATGTCAACAAAAAATTGTACCTGTTCTATTGGGCTCAGCCTATAAAAACGTGGGCATTCAAAAGCTAATGGATGCAGTTATAGATTATTTGCCACATCCCCAGGAACGTAATCAGTTATATGATTGTTTTGAGTAAGTTTTGGATATACATTCTTGCAGCTTTTTTATACTCTTCACCATCTTAAAGTATAATTTGGTGAGGATATATATGATTCGACACAGCCGACTATATATATATCTTGTTATTAATTAATTCAATTCTTCAGAAAGGATTTTGTGGGCAAAGTATTCAAAATAGTTCATGACAAACAAAGAGGTCCTTTGACTTTGGTACGCGTTTTAAGAGGAGCTATGACGAAAAGTATGCGTTTAACCTCTACCAGAGCTCAGTCGGAGACAGTGGGTAAAATCTATGAACCCTTAGCTGATGAATATAGAGAAATTTCCACGGTAGAGGCGGGAGATGTAGCCATATGTTCGGGTTTAAAGGTAGGTAACAGAAGCTTATAAATATTTATACATTTAATGAAATTTTAATATGTTTAGCACACTGTAACCGGAGATTTGCTGGTAACTAGTGCCACTTCTTTAAAAAATGCCCAAAAACGTTTGCAAAAGCAACTGGGCAAGCAAGAATCAGCTGAAACAATAACCACTGAAGACATTGAGACTGATTTAATAAACGAAATATTTTCCTTAGAACCTCAAATACCCGATGCGGTATATTTCTGTTCCATTGAACCGCCCAGTGTATCCTATCAAAATGCCATGGAACTGGCTTTAAAACAGCTACAAAGAGAAGACCCCAGTTTAAGAGTTTCCTATGATTCGGTGACTGGGCAAACCGTTTTAGGCGGTATGGGTGAATTGCACATGGATATTATAAAATCGCGCATTTTAACTGAATATAAAATCGAGGTAGACTTGGGTCCTTTGCAGATTGCCTATAAAGAAACTATTGAAGAGCCTGCTGTTAAAACATTTAGTATTGAGAAAGAAATTGCCGGCTCTAAGCAAAGTGTTGCTATTACCTTGGAGTTGGTGAAAAATAGTAAAGAACTGTTTAGTCTACACAAAACCTCGGAAACTACAAATAATTTACAGGCTTTGAGACCGCGCACTTTGCAGGTGATACGCAAAGGTTGCATTTCGGCCTTAGAAAGGGGTCCCAAAGTTGGTGGTCAGGTGGTGGAAACGCAAATACGTTTGCATAATGTGACTATTGGTCGAGGCACAGCAGATTCATTTTTAATGGCAGCCGCTGCACAATGTGTGCAAAAAGTAAGTTTTTTTTTAAATATTTAAAGAAAATTATTTTTAAAATATTTTCTACTAGAATTTTTAACAAAAAAAAAAAAAAAATTCAGCATCAAATAGTATTCATGTATTTTTTTGGGCTAATCATTTTTTTTGCATATTAGATTCTTTCAGAAAATGAAACCCGCCTTTTGGAGCCCATAATGGCCTTGCAAATTGTTGTACCCAGTGAACGAACTTCAAACATATTATCAGATTTATCACGACGAAGAGCTGTTATCAATGACGTTCTACCAAAAGGCGATAAAAACAAATTAATCTTAGTTAATGCTCCCCTAGCTGAATTATCCAATTATTCTAGTATTTTAAGAACCATAAGTTCTGGCACAGCCAGTATGACTATGCAGCCATGTGGATTTTCACAAATGCAAAGCAATGATGAAGATCAAGCCATTAGAAGGGCACAAGGATTTGAATAACTAATTTTTAATAAAAAAATATGAAAAACTACATTAAAATACAACTCTTTTTTCCACCTTGTTTTTCGAATTTAAATTTAAGCAACATTTTCTGAAATTATCCAAAAAAACAAAAAAAAAAAATTATTCTCTCATATTTTTTAATTTCTTTTGACAAAACTTGATTTTATTTAAAGAAAAAATATTTTCGTTACTATTAAAATATTGTGCGTATTTTAAAGACTAATAACATTAAAATTTTAAGTTCTTTGAAGGATAAAGATAAACGAAACAGTTTTATTTTATATTTAACAATCATGGCATTTTCCACACAAAGGAACGAAAGTGCTGAGTTGGGCTGTAGGAGAGCTTGTGTCAAGCTCAAGAGTTATGAATCCACCACTGACTATCGTTCATGGGCAAGTGATGAGATAAAGCAGTCGAAATTTCTTAGCGATTTGGTTACATGTCAAAATCCGGTGAGTGTGGTTTTAGAAACGAGCAGTGAGGCAACATAATATACTATGTATATGAGAGCCCAGGTCTTTATATCTTAAAATTTTTTTATTTTCCCTGTTTAGGCTATTACAGGTTACGGTGACTCAGATGTTCATGTGGGTAGAGCTGAGGATAATTATAATGTTAATGCTGCGTATACTGGCAAGACGAGAGTTGACCAAAATCGTTATCAGGGTGATGTTGCAGCTGCTGGTATTCGCAATGTAAGTATTTTCGAATATTTAAATGAAAAAATACAAAACACAAACATTTTGTAATAAAATAAAAAAATAAAATATCAGTTTCCTACCAGCGATTGAAAATCAAGATCCCAGTTAAATTTTTTCGAAATGGTTCATAATTTTTATAGTGGAAAAAATATTCATTATTTTTTTTTTAATTTTGTGCATAATTTTTGTGGATCATTATAGATAGCTGGGTCGATATATCCATGTTTGTTTGTCTGTTGAAATCAACATTCCAAATATCTTACATACTTGACTGACACATCAATATATTAGGAGAAATCGGCCCAAATATGCCTGAGATATAAGCAATTGACCTATTTTATATATATCTCATTATTTTTTTTATATACACTAATACCCTGGTTTACGTAGCTTCGTTCAACGTCGTTTCGAAGTTGCGTCTTTTCAAAATTTCTGTGATTTTGAAGTTGTGTCGTTTTTGTTTCAGTTTTCGTTGCATGGCTTCAAAGTTTCGTCGATTTGCAGTGTTTTTGTGTCAGTTTGCGTCGCATGGCTTTGAAGTTGCGTCGTAAGCTTCGATTAGCGTTGTTAATATATTTTTTTATTGAAAAATCTATTTTTATACCCTTCACCTTCGTGAGATAGACATATAATAATATAGATAGATATTTCAAAGTCCACTGGAACAATGTATATAAGGCTATAGTAAGTTGGACCTACAATGGGTCAAAATCGGGAAAAATATTTTTTAACCCGAATTTTTTTTCACAAAAAACTTTTTTTTGTCATAAATTTTTTTCACTAAAAAAAATTGAAAAAACTTTTAAAAAACAATTTCATTTTTTTTTCATTTCATTTATTCATTTATTTCTGTAATATTAAGCCTAAATGGCCAAAATAACAATATTACATAGTAATAACACCTGAGGTGAAACAATAATAAACTAATTACAAAATATTAGTTAAATATAAATTAATATATATTTTTAATATATACAGTTAAAGATTCGTGGCTCCCCAGCCGTAATAACATATAGATTGGAAAATTAAAATAAACCTAAATAGGTCCCATCAGTGGCAAACTGTAAGTGTATTTAAAATAGCAAGTAAATCATCAATGAGTAGCACTAGATAAAAATTCCAAAATTTTTAAACGTTTTAAATTTTTAAAAATTCCAAAAATTTTAAATTTCAAAAAAAAAAAATTTTAAAATTGTTTAAAAAAATTTGTTTTTTAATTTTATTTCAAAGTATAATTTGGTGAAGGGTATATAAGATTTGGCACAGCCGAATATAGCTATTTATGGATTAACATAAACAATATGGATGTATATTGATAGATATTTCAATGATCTTTCCAAAATCGGACAGACAATTTTTTAACTCGATTTTTTTTACAAAATTTTGTTAATTTCACCAAAAATAATTCTCACATTAAATTTGTTTTTCACCAAAGAAAAAAATAAAATAGTTTCACACAAAAATTTTTCGATCAAAAATTTTTTTTCTACAGAAAATGTTTTCAATCTTTATTTTACTTTGGTGTAGGGTATATAAGATTATCGCTATCTTACTTGTTTTGATGAATATGTGGATTGCTAAACCATTAACATAGACTAATGATAGACATTTCCAACGACTTTTATAACGCCATAGAAATCCGGACAGACAATGGGTAAAAATGGGGAAAAATATTTTTTAATCCGAATTTTTGTTTCTGATATTTTTTTCACCAAACAATATTTTTCATAAAAAAATAGTTTTTCACCAAAAATTTTTTTCCTTCCCACTTTTTTTCCAATAAAAATTTTTTTTAACAAAAAATTTTTTTCCACTAAAAATTTTTATTCAAAATATGTTGTGATAAGATTCAGCACAGAATATGTATAGCACTCTTACTTTTTTTGTATGGACCAAACTTATATTTTTTGTCTAGTAAGTTGAAAACTATGAATCATTTCACAGTCATCGATCATCACTCACTGAGTACAGACGTGCTGTTGATTATATTGTGACTTGTTTGTGTAGAATAACGGTTTACTGTTATTTTTGATTTTGCTTTGAACTTTACTTCATACATTTTTTTTTGTAAATAAAGTTTTATTTTTGTGATCCGTATCAAGTTCAATTAATTACATATAGTACATAGAGGACAATTTCAAAATGGCCCCCGGGCCTCCAAATATTTCATCGAATAGGTTTGCCATTCTTGGCGACTTTTTTGATCAACCTCAGCTACCTACGCCCAAACCAACCACAACACTTAGTGATCCTAAATACCTTGTAATATCATCGAAGGATAATCAATTGGGAAAATTAAGCCCTTTCATTATACACAGAGGATTAAACGCAATTTCAACACTAATAGACTCCATTAGTCAACTTAGAGATGGTAATCTTTTGATTTTGGTCCGTAACCAAGTCATTGCGAACAAATTCTTGAAGGCAAAAACACTACTGAATTTATGTGAGATCAACGTCCAACTTCATGAAACTTTGAACTTTGTTAAAGGAGTAGTATTTGCTCCTTGTTTAAAGGACGTACCAGATGACGAAATTGTTACTGAGCTGAAATCTCAGGGAGTAGTTTCGGTATATAAATTCACCACCAAGAATGAAGATGGTTCCATCCAATGTAATGGTAATATGGTTCTAACATTTAATTTGTATAATTTACCGAAGGTCATCGATGTAGCTTGGTATAAGGTTAAAGTTAAAACTTATTTTCCTAACCCAATGCGTTGTCGCAACTGCCAACTTCTGGGACATACCAAGAATAAATGTTCTAATCAAGCCTCTTGTGACAAATGTAACCTCCCACCTCATGATCCATCTGACTGCACTCGTCTTCAATGTGCCAATTGTCGCGATGAGCACCCATCTTCGGATAAAAACTGCCCTCGTTTCATTCAACAAAAGGAAATCATTAAGATTAAAACATTGGAAAAATGCTCCTTTGGCGCCGCTAAGAGACTCATATAGTTCTTCAAATGAAATAGACACATGTGCATCAACTTCATCATTGAAATTTAGAAAATCTAAGACAACAGACAATAATAAATTTACAAAACCTTCCAAATCATCGAAATCTACAAATAATTCTACCTCAAAACAACAAACAAAATCTACAGAATCTACTAAAGCAAATACAGAAACTCAAAATGTTGACATTGATAATGAGAATTTTTGTGATCTATCTTCCCCCATTGGAAAGATAACTCAAGATCTTATCAATAAAGATCAATACTTTTTACCATCATCCGAAAGGATGGATAATTCTGATGGCTAATTTACGTGCATTCATCATGGCATCGTGCTCTACAACATCTAACCTAAGTAAATTAAATTTTACTTTTTTGTTATGACGTCATCATGGCTGATTTTCGTATATTGCAGTGGAACATGAAAGGTTTCATTAACAATATAAATGAATTGCAGCTTTTAATTAAGGAGCACAACCCATCACTCATATCCATTCAGGAAACACATTGTTCATATAATTTTAACCCTATTCCACCTAAAGGCTATTCTGCCTATTTCTTCAATTCACCCAGTAACATCTCATCTAAACAAGGCGTTGGAATAATGATAAAGAACAATATACCTCATAGAATTGTTCATGTAAACTCAACACTGCAGTCGCTGATAATTGAAATACAACTCGACATAACGTTTACTATAATTTCAATATATATACCACCATGTCAACCATTCTCCAAGCAGGAACTCACTGATTTATTTGACTCTATTACAACACCTAAGTTAGTTATTGGCGACTTTAATGCCTGGAATGTAGCTTGGGGCTCTTTAAGCAATAACCATAGGGGAAACACGTTGGAAAATGCAATGATTTCTTCCGATTTATACATTTTGAATGATGGTCGACCTACCCACTTTTCTACTCATGGAACGTTTACACATATAGATGTTTCCTTATGCTCTCAAAGTTTATTATCTTCAACATCATGGAACATATTGGACGAGATGTATAACAGTGATCATTTCCCCATTGTTATAAAAGTTCGTTTTAAGAATGATAACAGAAGATTTAATTTTAATCGTAAATTTCTTATGAAGTTAGCTGATTGGACAAAATACTCTAACATGGTTGATTCTGAGCTTGAAAAGAGACCCCAATCTATGAATATCAATAGAGAAGCTTCGTCGATTACAAAGGCAATTAGAACGGCAGCTAACATATCAATTCCACAATCATCTCTGAAGAAGAAAACGAATGTTCCATGGTGGAATAAGGAACTTTCTAAATTGCGTGAGGCGAAAATAATTTCATGGCAGAATTTTAAAAAATCTCCCACTACTTCCAATTTGATATTGTACAGAAAGAACAACGCAATATTTCGTAAGGAAATGAGAATACGGAAGAAAAGTAGCTATGAGAATTTTACGAAGAGCATCAATCGAGATTCATCAGTTGGCGAAATTTGGAGCAAGATTAATAGACTATCGAACAATAATGTGAATAAACAAATAATAGCTATTAAATCAGATGACCGCATCATTACTGAAGCTTATGATATAGCTGATTCCTTTGCTAATGTATGGTCAAATTACTCATCTAATAGCAATTTTTCTGAGGAATACAATCGTCTGAAGGTTGACTCTATTGGCATCGTGCCCAACGAAACGTTGAATTTTAACACAAGACAAATAGAGAATGATATAAGCCTTTCTGAACTTTTTTATTGCTTAAATAAGGTTAGTGGTTTAACGCCTGGTTACGACAGGATATCATATGATATGATTAAACAGACAAGTCTTAACACAAAACAGAGATTACTTTCACTTTATAATGATATACTGAATAGAAATATAATTCCCTTCGAGTGGAAAACGGCTACAGTAGTGCCTATTCCTAAGGCCAACGTCAACTCTCTTGATATTAAGGCACACCGTCCTATTTCCTTACTCTCTTGCCTTAGCAAAGTACTGGAGAAAATTATTGCTAATCGTTTGTCATGGTTTACCGAAAAAGAATGTCTTATTGCGAGGAATCAAGTGGCATTTAAATCTGGTAGAGGTTGTACAGATGCACTCCTACACATAGATTTGTTTATTACAAAAGCCCTTTCATCACACAACCACGTTTCTATCCTCTCAATTGATTTTGAGAAGGCTTTTGATAGGGTTGGTGCTCATGTTATTTTGGATGTGTTGAACAAATGGAAAGTTGGTTCCAAGATTTTTAATTATGTTAAATCATATCTGACAAATCGAAAATTTCGAGTTAGAGTGAATAATACATATTCTACATCCTATGATTTACACAATGGAATTCCGCAAGGTTCACCTTTGTCTGTTATCCTGTTTTCTATCGCATTCAATGAGATCAGTATAATAATTGATAAACACAAGTATATAGATCACTGCATTTATGCCGATGATTTGTATATATTCTGTAAGAAGAATAGTAATGCTGAATGTAACGATTTACTACAGAATGTATTGGACGAAATCTACAATTGGTCATCGAAATCTGGTGCTAAAATTTCTACTGCAAAAACCAAGAAACTACATGTTTGTAGGAAGAGAACTTGCGATATAAATCAACATAACTTGTCCATTGGAGGTTATACAGTTAACAATGTGGATCAATTGAAAATATTAGGTGTTATATTTGCGAGAAATTATTCATGGAGAGATCATTTCTTATCTCTTAAGAAATCGATAGTCAAGAGAGCTAACATAATTGGTTTTCTTTCCAGCAAGAAAAGTTGGATCCATATTAACACCTTAACATACCTCACCAGAACTTTGATTCTGAGTAAAATTGATTACGCTCTATTTTTGACTGGGAATACTGCAAAGACAAATATAAATATAATAAAGAGTATTTATCATCAAGCTATCAGATCTAGTGTGTATGCTTTCCGGACTACTCCAATTAGAAATTTATTAGCTGAATCTGGTTTACCATCAATTGAGGAACGTATATATGAGGCTAAATTGAAATTATTACCAAAAATTATATTTCCAAACAACTCTGTAATTGATGTTGACGTTCAAAGACAATTTATTGCAAAAAGATTATATCGTATACCATCAGCAATAGGTGAATCTATTCGCCTTGCAAATTCTTTAAACATATATATATCCAGAAAACCTATTAAATGTGAATATCCTCCTTGGTTTTTTGATAATAAATTGTGTGATATTTCCTTGTCCGAATTTAATAAGCAAGATTACTCAGACGATATTTTTATCCAACACTATCTGGAAAAGGAAGTAGCTTTAAGTGAAGATGGTTGGAATTTTTATTTCACTGATGGTTCTAGGGCGGATAATGGAACTTCGTCTTATGCAATTGTTGATAAAAACGGTACTGTCCTTCTTATGAAGATTCTTCCCGAATACGCCTCTATATTTACTGCGGAAGCAGCTGCTATAATTAATGCCATACAGGATGGACGGAAAACTGTAATTTGCACAGATAGCTTGTCAGTCGTTAACGCAGTACGTAGCCCCCTATCACGCAATTGGAACACTGTTAATCACATCCGTGATCTTCTAATATCTAATCCTGACTATCTGAAGATATTATGGGTACCAGGTCATAAGAACATTTTAGGCAATACTAATGCTGACAAAGCCGCCAAATTTGCTAACAGTGCCCCAATTCTAATGGAACATCAAACTGAAAAGGCGGATATAAAAAGACTTATTAAAAATGTTGTATGGAAAGGAAAACTGTCTGAATGGGCTGATTATTACCATCCTCATTATAAAGAGTTGAATTTAAAGTGCAACCAACCGAAATATCCTACGAAAACTCCCAAGCAACACATCAGGATTTTTTCACGCTTACGCTTAGGCCATACGTATGCAACACACAACTTTCTTTTAAACCGAGAATCATCTTCAGTCTGTCCAAAATGTGGTTTGGATCTCTCTGTCAATCACATTCTATTACACTGCAGTTATTTTCAGGGCATCAGAAAGGACATCTTTGGATCTTCCAACCCCAGGGAGTTACTGAAAACGCCGATGTTTGACAACATATTGAAGATAAATGAATTTATAGCCAGAACTGGATTTATTATTTAACTTTATTATGTTCCGAATTAATTTAATGAATTATTTTTTTTTTTTATTTCTAATTAGATTTATTGTATTTTAAATTATAGTTTGCTTTTCCATTTTTTACCCTTTCCGAACACGCTGGTTCTCTTCGCGGACTCAGAAGCACAGACATGCATATAATGCACGTTTTTTGTTGCTGTGTTTGCGCTTGAATTTGCGGGTTTGCTAGGATGAAAAATGCTTAGTTGAGGGATACCTTTTTTATTTTATGATGAACATTTTTTATTATAGCGAGTAATTTTAGTTTTATGAAATGGATACACATATATACTTAAGTTAGTTTTTTTTTATGATAATCAATTTGTTGACTACCTTAGGAGCCGATAGTCTTAGTAGCTAGTGCTCTATAATATGTATTAGATTTATAATTTAAAATTATAATCTAATAAAGAATAATAATAATAATAATAATAATAATAATAATAATAATAATAATAATAATAATAATAATAATAATAATAATAATAATAATAATAATAATAATAATAATAATAATAATAATAATAATAATAATAATAATAATAATAATAATAATAATAATAATAATAATAATAATAATGAATCATTTCAGCAGTATTGGAGAAAAATATAGGATGTTTTTTCATTGCTGCATATAAATTCATTTTTTGAAGCAAAAATTTTTAAATATTTTTGAACAAATTTAACTAAGAAATTGATTCTGAATAGATAGTTGGGAACTGAAATCAAATTATATTGGAACTGGCATTTTTAATCTCTGCTAGGCAACAGAGGATCTAATTAAACATTTCTTTTTAATAACATCATATGTACCGTTTGAGTTGTATTCCTACAAAAATTTGTCCTTTACGAAATTTAAAAAAAAATAATAATTAAATCTTCTAACAAAACAATTTTCTCACTTCTAGAACATAACACCCCAACTAGGAGTTTTAACTGGTGGCGATAGTCTCCTTGAATGTGCCAATATCCATTTGGCAGAGTACCAAAAAGTTTTAAAAATAAAAACAACTCTCGAGAAACAATTAGAAGTCTCTAATGAACGGCTGAAAACAGCCAAAGAAGAGAATGAAAAAATACGAGAAATTCTAGCCAGTAAACTAGATACGAATACGGTCAAAGATTTCTACAATAAAATACAAAAACTTACCACAGCCGGCAAACTAAGTAATAATGAAGAAAATGAAATGTTACAAATCTATAAGAAAATGGAAAATATGACTAAAGCGTATGAAGTACTACAAGCTGAAAATAACTATCTGAAGCGTTTAATTGAAAAGCTGGCCGGACGAGTTACCTTGGAAAATATAACAACACAACCCGAGAAATCTAATGATGTGGCTTATTTACATAAGGAAATAAATACATTGCGCAAGGAGTGCATAATGCTAAGACAAATGGAAGATGAGTATCAAAGATTAAAACAACAACAACAACAAATGAATAAATTGCCCAGCATTTCCGAGCAGGATGCGGAGAATATTAAGGCCATTATAAAAGAACGCAATAGTTTAAGGGAGAAGTGTAAATCGTTTAAAGCTTTAGAAAAACAAGTACAGCAGCTGGAACAGCAAGCTGTAGAGGCTCAAAAAAAGGCTGGAGATCTAAGCAGTAGTTTAAGTAATCAATCGCAATATATAGATAAAATGCAAGGAGAAATGCAAAATATGCAAAAATACTATGAAGATCAAAATCAAAATGCCTGTTTTAAAGAGGAGTGTTTAAAGGTAAAATATAGTTTAAAAAAAAAAAAAAATTAAGAAATATGACCTTCTAATGTTTATAACTTTTAGGCCCAACTTGAAGATTTAAAGGATGAGCTTATTAAGGCTAAATGTCAAGCCCAAAAAGCTGACATGTTGGTCATGGAAGTGTCCAGTCTGCGTAATGAAGTACTTAAACGAGATTTAGCTTTGAACGACTATGATTGTCAGTATAAACAGTTAATGGTAAGTGGTAATTCGTTTATACTGAAGGACATTAATTTTATTTATTTCCTTTTGTCTGACTACTTTTCTAAATGCCAAGTAGTATAAGGCTAAAGCATTTAAAAACAGTGGCTATCGTCTGCAAGCTTTAACTGATTTAGATCTTGATAATTGTGCTACGAGTATGCTAAGGGCCTAAATGGTTTGAGAAAAACATGTTATAGTTTCGTAAATAATTAAATTTTGTTATGTTTTTGTTGAAAACGTTGGTGGTTTTTTGTATTTAAAATTTGAAAACGTGTAAATCTAAATTAAATGTTAATAAAATTATGTGCTGTTTTTAAAAAATTTATGATTTTCAAATAGTTTAATTAATTTCAACGTCTGTCGCTTAAAATGCAAATTGTTCAATTTACTTTACCTCATAACCTGGGGTTTACTAAGTAATTCGATTCTAAAGGAAACACTGGAGTTACAATGTATTAAACATGCAAATACGGATATGTTTGAAAATGTTAAGAAGTCAATTTAATAGTTAAAACTATTTCAAATATATTCTTTAGAACTAGACTAGACCTTATTATTTATTAATCTAATTTAGATGAAATAAACTAATCATAATATTAATTTTCCGCTTAAACTTTTCAATAAAGGACGTGGTAAATGAATTACAATCTGTCAAGCTACAATGTCTGCACGATAATCAAACACAAACTAGTAAAAATCAAACAGATGAATTGGCATTTTTCACCTGTGCCACTCTGGACGAAATTATGAAAGAATTAAAGAAGAAAGGTTGTCTCAAAGATGAATTCATGGTTGCCTATGGCCTAGAGCCAGCACCGCATGACAATAATGTCGAATACGACAAGCAATGTTGTCGGGAAATGCGACGTCTTCAACAGCAATTGGATGAGATGGAAAAGGAAAGGCAAAATGCAGCAGATTGTGAAGCTCTCTGTGCCGATGCTCTCAAACGTTTAAAGGAATTGGAAACTGAAAAAAACAAACTTTTACAGGAAAATCTTTTATTAAATGGAAAGCTCAAAGATGGTGAAGACAAAATGGCCAACATGTTAAATAAAATAGAGCATTTAGATAAAGAAATCAATCGAAATGGCCAAGAGGCCAATAGAATTGGAAAAGACTTAGAAGGAACTATAGGTTTGGTTAAGGACATCAGTGATGTACAACTAAAAAATCAACAGTTGACTAATGCTGTTAGTGCTATCAATTCTCGCGATGATCAAAAGATAATTGATGATTTGCGCCGTCAGTTGGAAGAAGAATTGGCCAAGCTTAAGAAATGCCAACAAGATAATGCCAGACTACAGGAAGAAGCCAAAGAACGCGAAATGGATTTGAAAGAACTTAAAGATCTCAATAATAAATTAGAGGCCGATAGGAAAAAACTCAAGGCAGAAAATAATAAACTGCTAAATGGTAAAGCCCATATAAAGAATAGTCTTAATCAACCAGAGGGCAAGAGCAAAAAAGGTAATAATAATGCAAGGGAAACAGATGAAGAAACTGAAGACTCTGAACCTGACAAAGAATTTGCAATAAAACGTGATAAAGATAAATATAAAACGGGCAACTATGAAGATAGTGACAAAAGAGATAAATCTAAGATTGTTTCTGACAAATACGAAGATAAAACTGGCGATAATGTAGATAGCGAGGAAAAAACAGACAAATCTAAGATACCTTTAAACAAAAATCAAGATACTTACGAAAATACAGACAAATCTAAGACTGGTTCAAAATATCAAGACAAATCAGGCAAATATAAAGATAGTGACGAAAAATCAGACAGATCTAAAAATCAAGCTGATATGGGAATTAAAGATAACTCTAAACAGCCTTTAAAAGATACATTACAAAATAAAAGTAAAACAGACAATCGTGAAAAGAATACACACTTTAAAGATAGTAACGAAAATAAGAAACAACTTACAGACGATATTAGTACACCAACTTCTATCATGAAAGCTGCAGCTTTAGGCGAATATACAACACCAATTCTTAAGCAAACTGCTGGAGCTTCTTTGCGTAAAGACGCTGCTAATAAACAGCTAAGCCGCGATCAACATAAAGCTGCAGCTTTGGATGATTTTGTTAACAAGAAGTCCGATACTTTAAAATCTAATCTTCAACAAGGACGCTGCTTCGAAAAGGAATTCCGCAATATATTGGAAGAGTTTATACATGAATGTGGTTATTGTTTTTGTCGTTTGTTCAACACCAAATCAAAACTGTATGCCATTTGCCATAAACTCTATCACAGCGGCATCAATACACTATCCTTTCGTGAGTTGGCCTATTTACATAAGAAAATTTATGCCCAAGCTGAGCAATTGCTACCAGGATGTTTGCTGGACATGATATTGTCGGAGCATAAAGAACAGGTTGAAAATAAGTTGAGTACATCGATGGTAATGCCACGTTTAATTGGTGGCACAGAAGTCGATTTTAAAATGTCCGATACGAATGTAACAGATATGGATCAGAAATGCTGTTGCTGCAAGAATGAATTATGTTGCAATAATTCGGATGAAATGCTTAAGGATAAAGGTGAGCAATTTAAGAAAGCTTTGTTTATTAATTTTGTTCAATTATTTCTACATCATTTTCAATTTAATTGTATTCTTAATAGTAAACAAACTTGAAAAGGACATTGAAATCGCTCGTGATTATCTGGAGACTTTGAAAAATATTCCTTTAGAAACAAGTCTACCATCTGATAATGGCGATTCTACCGATACAAACAAGTAAGATTTGAAAAATGTTAATGAAAATACAATTGTACAATTATTTCTATTACAGTTCAACATATAGAGCCTCTTCAACCGTTATGATCCAACAAAAATCACGCCATTCAAAACATTTAAAAAACCTTAAAGCTCGCCTAATGAAACATCCAGCTATATAAGATTTATTATTAAGTTTATTTTTTAATGCAGGCTTAGAGTTTTTATCTACGCTACATATATATTTTTATTGTATATATTTTATGCACGTAAAGAAAATGTAATTCTGTCGGGAACAAATTTAATTTATAGAATATATTTTGTTGTAAATATGTTCAATTTATAATTTTAGTTAAATATCTAATTAAAATTTTAAAGCTGATTGTATTTATTATAAAATATATTTTATGAAAAAAAATGTTTCTCGTTAGAAAATATTTTGTATGTACGATATTCGAATATAATTTTTTAATAAAACTGTAAAAATGAATAACTAAAGTTATTATCCTTTTTCCTTAAACTTATTTGATTATAATCAAAGATTCGAGTGAACTGATTCTTAATTAAATTTTCAAAAATAATTTTTTTTGTTAAACATTCCATTAGAGAATTAATTACGCCTTAATTCATATGCTTAAATTATTAGTACTTTAAAATTCATTCCCTTGAGAATTTATTCTTAATAGAATTAATTCCCTAATGAATCATTCAAGTTTTCAAATCCATTACAAAATAGCTTAAAAATCTTTTCGAATTATTATAGTGTTTCCAATTCAAATCTATTACCAGTCTATTGGTCAGATAATATTTTTCAATTCATTTTGTAAGTCAATGAATAATAATAAATAACAATAATTGAACCATACAAATGTAGAAGCAACAATTTCTATTCAAATAAGATAAAGAATTCGAACATACTAGTTTATCCGTTAAGAGCATTGTAGAAGATTCCCGAAAGATGGCGTGTGTATAAATAGTGGCAGAGGTTGCAGTCGTAAGGGAGTTGATCATTGGCGCTGTTGGAGCTAACATCAACTGTCGTGTACATTTGAGTTTGTACATTATAAAGTGTGTGGATTTCTGCTAATTGATAAACGTGTATAAAGACACTGAGTGACTATTTGAACTCTTGTTGTTGTACATTTTAAATAAATATTTAAAATTTATTTGCAATCAAAAGTATCCGGTTTATTTAATGGAAATAAACCAACGTTTTAAAAAGGTTAAAACGTAACAATATTAATTTCAACTGCTATAAATAAATTACCATCTGGCAATTCCATATCACATTTAATAACACAGAGTTGCATTTTCCAAATACCTACTAAACACATCTCGTAAAGGCAAATGAAAACTGCCAAAAAATTTCCCTTCACATGATGGGATATTTTCCAACTACCAATCATATGATAGCAAAAAAGTTAAAAGTCAGAAATTTTTTGTACAAGACCAACGTAACTTGAAGTGGGCGCACACATCTACAAACTTCTGCAAGTGAATATCGACAATTTTTAGTACAACTAAGCTTAAAAAACTGAATTTAATGGAAATTTATAACATTTAACTATAAATAACAGTGCAATTAAACTAATTCATTTCAATCATTTTACAGGAAACGTGTGAACGCGGCTTTATTAAATAAAAAAAATTATCTTTGATTTGTGTGTAGAAGTTAAGAAAAAAACAGCAAAATGGCTTTAAGCGATGCTGATGTACAGAAACAGGTAAGATAAAAAAACAGCAAATAAAACGCAATTACATATATGCCAAAGGAATATTACTTGTAATAAACGAAAGGAGTTTCTTGAAAAAATTAAGTTGTAAAAGTAATAAAATTCATTGATGAAAAATAGCTACAAGATGGCGTATTAAGTAGTAATGCCCAAGTCATGGGATATGTCATGTGAATGTATGTGTCTAGTTTTTCTTATTTGTTTTGTTAATATTTTATTGTTACAAGCTTAAACAAACCAATTATTTCAGTTAAATAAATTTCTCATTTCAGTTTTAAATTCTTATTAGAATTCTTTGCAGAGGAAAACAAAATTCCTTTGCATTTAGATATTTTCTGCAATTGTTAGAAAGAAAAATATATCCAAAGAAAAAAAAAAAAAGAGTAGCAGTCATGTGACTTGGTTTTGTTGAAGGTTGCTCTCATTAGTAAGAGCAAGATAGTTATAGAGCATTTGTGTTTGATGTTGCTCTTAACAGTTATTTGTCTCTTTCTGTAGTGTTATCACCAATGTGTATGCATTTATTGTGTGTATTTTAAAAAGAAAATAATTTAAAGATGGAAATATTTTCTTTAGGGGGTGGTGGGTGGTAGTTTGGGCAATACATGATGTTTGTCAATCTCATAAAATGCTTAAAGGGAATAATTTAACTATGTCTACAATAATTTCTCTCTTCTTTTATGTTATGTGTAGGGCATTTTAATTGAAATTATATAATTTAATCATAGTATGTTGATATTAAAAATAATAACAGTTAAAAGGGGCTTTAAAAGCAAAGGAAATTAAAAAACCAACAAGGGAATTGGAATTTAGAACATTCCCTTTTCAGAGTTTGGGGGTTTAAAACTCCTTAATTTTGGTTATAATATATAGTAGTAACTTAATATTGCCGGCCATTAAACATTGCTGACTTTAGATTTACTGCCAGTTTTATAACAATATTTGGTTTGTTATACAGAAACCGAAATTAATAATTGATAAAACTTCTATCACAAATACCTATATTAAATTAAATGAAACCAACTTCAATTCTTCAAAATGCTATTGATGCAAGCTCCAACAAATTTATTTATTACAAGTAAATTAATTTTCACAATAATTATGTATTATAACTTTCTAAACACAAGTATTTCATTTTTCACTGTCCCCCAGATCAAACATATGATGGCTTTCATCGAACAAGAGGCCAATGAAAAGGCTGAAGAAATCGATGCTAAAGCCGAAGAAGAATTCAACATTGAGAAGGGACGTTTGGTACAACAACAACGTCTCAAGATCATGGAATACTACGAAAAGAAAGAGAAACAAGTTGAATTACAAAAGAAAATTCAATCATCAAACATGCTTAACCAAGCTCGTTTGAAGGTAAGATTATTTGAAAGAAATTTTACACATTTTATTTGTTTAACTCGTTTTTTTTTTTGTATCTCTTTAAAAAAAGGTCCTTAAAATTCGTGAAGATCATGTTGGCAGTGTATTGGATGATGCCCGTCGCCGTTTGGGAGAGGTAACCAAAAATCCAAGTGAATACAGAGTTGTTTTGCAAAAATTGATTTTGCAAGCCTTGTACCAGACCATGGAACCCACAGTTATCTTACGCTGCCGTCAAGTTGATGTTGGTCTTGTCAATGAAGCTTTGCCCGTCGCCCTTGACATGTACAAGCAAGAACTTAATCAAGATGTTGTTGTTAATATTGATACTGAAAACTATTTGCCTGCCGATGCATGTGGTGGTGTTGAATTGATTGCTTTGAATGGACGTGTTAAGGTAAGTTGTGTTTTTATTTTTAAAAGCTAATAATTTAATTTCCTAATCAGAAAACTTCGGGAATTTCTTAGAATTACAGTATTATTTACGCACAGTTAAAAAGATTTTTGCCGGGACTGATCAGATTTTTTTAATATATCCCGGGAATGGATAAAGTAAGGGAAATTAGGAACCCTACAATGTACAAAACGGAAATTATTACTATTCGTTTTCAATATCTATTGCATACCTATTTGAGTGTTATTCGTGCAAATTTTATAGATGAGTTGTTCGTTCTTTTTTTAAACATACCCAGCGTATGGTTTTAACAAATCTTAAGTATTTTTTACTTTCTTTTTGACAAAAGTTGGCTCAATTTTATTCTGTTATTAGTTTAATATATTTTTCCTTTATTAAAAAACTACAAATCAATTAAAATTAGACAAAAATTGAGAAATACATGGCATAAATGTTTCCGACTTTATATCGTATCAATGTAAAAATCCATATACCACAATGAAAAAACCAATAAATCAGTATTGGCTCTGGTTCGATTGCTATTTAAAATCAGGAATATCTCGATTTGTTTATCTATTTTTTAATATCCTGGATCGTTATAGATCAACAGATAGACCTCCGTCTATCTGTTGAATTCAGCTTTCCGAAGACCCCAAATAACACATCTCAAGTATTATGTACTAGTAATATTGTTATTTTGGCCTATTAGGCTTGATATTACATAAATGAATAAATAAATAAACATGATTGATACATGAATATATCCGCTATAGTCCTGATTTGGTTGCTATTTAAAATCGGTCCGAACAAATTAAAAAAAAATTTTTTGAAATCAGCAAAAATATTTTTGTAACCTGTTTTTTTTTTAGCTAAAAAAGAATATTTGTTTTAAATTTTTTGAATGAAAAATTTTTGTTAAATTTTTGTCAATCTTTATCTTAAATTATATTTTGGTGAAAGGTTTGTTTTTGCCTATACTTATATGGATTACTAAGTAATGTTCATAGACAATATGTACAACAAATTAAAGGCTTTTCCAGCGATGTATGGTCCAATTTCGGGAAGACTTTGAATTTATTTCTCGAACAATTTAAAAAAATTGTTAATGCAATGTGTCACATCCAAATATACAAAATCTCTGTGTTTTTAGAATAAAAAGAGGTTTTAAGCTGTATTTATTAATGCCACAAAAAGTCCGTTTTTTGAATTTTTATCTTAAACGTTTTTAGCACATTTTTTATGTTATCTAATCTTTTTCCCAACTAATTTATAATTTCTAGGTTCCCAACACTTTGGAATCCCGCTTGGAATTGATTTCACAGCAATTGGTGCCCGAAATACGTAACGCCCTCTTCGGTCGTAACGTCAATCGTAAATTTGCCGATTAAGTATCTTAATTTTTCTTTTCTTCTACTTGTGTGCATAAATTTATTTAGCTTACAAATAATCATTATAATAATAATAATTACAAAAGAAAATGCAAACAAATTATTAATAACAACAGCAACAAAAATAACAACCAACCAAATGCAAAAAACAAACAATTAACGAAATAATCACCTCCTCTATACAACCAAATACAAACAAAAAACAACCGCGACTAACATACTCTAATCCCCCAAACTTAATCAATAACAACTTAACATTTCTTATAACAGTTTGCGTTGATATTTATTGAGAGCATGTTCTGAAATAATCCACATAAAAAAAGAAGAAGCTAATTTTGTTTGGTTTAATAATGTTTATTTTAGATATTTTGTGAATGTTTGAAATAGATAATTTTAAAATCATCTTAAAAAAAGGAAAACACTATTAACCTTAAAACAATGTTAAAGTTTTGTTTTTGAAGCCAGAAAGAAAATAGTTTAAAAAACATTAAAAAAAATAAATTAAAGGAAAAAACAAGTTATACATATTTAAACATATTTACTTATACTACAAACAAAAACAAAAAAAAAAAAAAAAACTACTAACTAAACTACCTACTATGTTATAACATATAAAACAAAAATTAATCATTAATTAATCTACATTTAAACATTCCTGTACAAAAAAACGAAAAAAATTAAAGACAAAAACCCTTTAACAAATATGTAAAATGTTAAATATAACAAAGTATTGTATTGTAAAGTTGTACTTTTTTCAACTACTCTTTTTTTTTTTTGCCCTAAATTTTGTTAAATATTTTTAAGTTTTGTCATTCATTCATTCCTACCTTCTAAATTCCTTTAAAACCTCAAAAGCTGTGTTATTTTTTGAGATAATTTTTAAAGCTTTATTTACAAAAAGAAAAAAAAAAACTGCCAAAAAATAGCTAAAAACCATCAAACAACTAAATTTTTTTATAATATTTTTCTCCATAGGTTTCTTGTGTTATAACTTTGGGATTCAGCATCCTTTATATTTTATTTAAAGAAATTGTTAAACAAAATTTCTCTATTTAAAATGTAGAGTTTCTCAAAGTAAACACAAAAAATCTATATATTTCATTCTCTTTGAAAAGACCCGATAAATGTGTGTGTGTGGGTTAAAACTTCTTTTATTTCTCTCTTCTCTTGAAAATGCTTTAAACAAAAACTCCCTTTATTTATGGCCTAAAATCTCTTTGTCATCATAAACTCACTAAATTTCTTTTGATTTTTGTTAAAAACAGTTTTTTTTTTTAAATAAATTTACTTAAAATTATCTAAATGTTTAATAGTAAAAAATTTAAAAAAATCCCGTTGGAAATTAAAATTCGTCTAAAACATCTGAGAAAATAATTATATTTTAGAAACAACCAGGCTTTTTAATAACACAGCTTTTTTATTTTTCCTTTATTTTTTCCTTGTATTTTTTATTTTTTTTTATTTTTCCTCTAATGAAAAAAGTGCTTCTTTAATGTTTTCCTTTTTTCTATCGAAATACTATAATAAAAATTTTGTTAAATTTTTTTGCCCGTTAATTTGTTTATTATTATTTTATTTAATTAAATGTTGCTGCTGTTTTTTGTTAAAACTGAATTAATAAAAATCATTATTATAAATACTGTATAATTTGTATTATTTTAATCCCTCCTTTTTAATGATTTATTTTTTGTTTTGTTCTCTTGTTTATTAAGTATTAATAAAATTTATCCACAAACAAATATACTTTCTTGCTTTTGCCGTTATTTTAAAAAGTAATTAAATTAAAACAAATATAAAACAATAATTATACATAAATAAATAAATAAACATAAATTAAAAAAAAAGAAAAAAAATCAAACCAACAAAAATGTCTAACCCCGGCTTTGAATTTGAATGAATACCTACCTTGCAGCTTCTATATATTTTCATCAATAATTCTTAATATTAATACAATATAAATTTCTTTTTTCCCTCAGCGTAGGCATTATTGAATTCTTCTCTAGGCTTCTGCATTTCGAACATGATTACCTTTTGCTCTTTAAGTGTAAATGTATACATGGTTCTTCTGCCTTAAATGTCTCCCCCAGAATTGGCTTTGTCACAAAAAGTTTTGAGACTCACGTTAACCTGGACAATATGTTGAAAAACAATTTTTTATGTATTTTGTTTGTTTTTTTGTTTAAAAACTTAGTTCTATGTATGTGTGTATTGTTTTTAAATAAAATAAAAATAATTATTTATGTATTAAGTTGGTGTTTAGTTGATTGATATAAATTTAATATAAGTTAGCGTAGACCTAAACCGGATTTCCACCAGTTGTAAGATATACACAGCTGTTGAGATATGTACCTTCATAAATGGTGTGTTTTTAATATTTCACCTTTATGTTACAGGGTAACATTAATAAAATGTTCTCCTACCCCTCTTAATAAATAAGTTTATGATTCCATTAGAATAATTGTCATTGATGAAAAAATATGATTCAACATCCCCGACATGATATTCCACACGGTCACTTTTTAGGGACACATTGATGTACATACGGATTGGTTGCTGATGAATTAGACCGAATCCGAATAAAGTTTTCGTGTTTAAAGAAATTCATATATTTTGGAGTTCTGTAAATCGAGTTAAAGTGATTTAATAGTTTTACTTTCGAATAATCTAACCTGGGGGCTAATTCTCGCAGTTGTATACGAGCGATTTTGCATTAAAAAGTCTGTTGGAGGGTAGATTTATGTATTATGTACAAGTATTGAAGACTTAGAACCTGAGGATTAACATTTAAAACAAAACGTTTACCATTTATTTGTAATACAATGCCTAAAAAGGCCAAAATAATTATATTGCATAGCAAATAGTTATTTATTTAAACCAAAATTCCTAAAATTGTGAAAATATGTTCGTTTTATATGGACCAGCTAACTGTACGAACTATAAAATTTTATCAGATAGTTCCGTCACATCAAAATAACCAAAATAAATTTAATTTTTCAAGATTTTTTCAAGTACTACGTATCTAAATATGTACTTGACATTCGGACAATAAATTAATCTTTGGTGATATGATATATATGATTGTAATTCCGTTTATAATTTCTACATTTTTGATTTGCGACCCTACAAAGTATATATATTCTGGATCGTTATAGATAGCGAAGTCAATATAGCAATGTCCGTCTATCCGTCTGTATGTTGAAATCAACTTTCCGTAGCCCCCAAATAACTTACATACATACATAATTCATACATTAATATGTCGGGAATTCTTCCGGCTCTGTCAAATCGAGAAAATCGGCTCACTAATGGCTGAGATATAAGGAAAAAACCGATACAACCTCTATTTTTGGCTTATATCTCGATTACTAAGTCATAAATATAGACAATATGGATATCTAATGATAGATATTTCAAAGTACATTGCAACGATGTATACAAGGCTATAGTAAGTTGGATTTAAAATGGGTCAAAATCGGGAAAAATATTTGTTAACTCGATTTTTTTTTCACAAACAAAATTTTTTGGTCATAAATTTTTTTCACTAATAAATAAAATTTTTTTTTTTTTAAATTAAAGAAAAATTTGGAAAAAACTTTTTTAAATTTTGAAAAAAAAATTTTTTTTTATTTATTTTAAAGTATAATTTGGTGAATGGTATATAAGATTCGGCACAGACGAATATAGCTCTCTTACCTATCTTACATATTTTTATACATTTTGTATGATCGAGGTGACGAAATTTGAGGAGCTACCAACCAATATAATCACAATTTAACAAGAAACATCACTTACTGTGTGAAATTGCATTAAGATATCACTAAACATTTATGAGCTACCGAATTATTTCCAAAATAAAATGTATGTTTCTAAACCACTGTGCATTAATAGACACTCACTTTCATTAATAAAAAAAATAAATTTGTTTAAAACAAAAATCACAAAAAATATAAAACTTTCTATACATAACTTTGATAACTTCTCCAATAACAAAATTATGTACTTTCACTTCCAAATTAGTAAAACTGATGTTTATTTACAATTTAAATTACGTTAAATAACATAAAATGTTCATTATGGCAATGTGCAATACTTTAAAATTAAACCAAACCAAAATTGATCCTTTAAATTGCAAATTTGTTTAGGGACTCTAATTTTTTAACTACTTTGTTTAAAAAATAGTAACCCAGAAAAAAGGTATTAGTTCCCCTAGTAGTTCTAGAACGAGTACATATTTCGTTTCGAAAAAAAAAAACACTTTCAAATTACAATGTATTTATTAAACATACAAACTAGAAACAAACTAAAAAAAAATCTTTGTTTTTTACATAGATTTTTTACTTATATATTCTCACCACTTAGGTTTTTGACAAAATCAAAATAGATTTTTAAACAATCTATAAAAAAGTATATAAACAAGTAAGAGAGCTATATTGGTCCGTGCCGAATCTTATATACCCTTCACCAAATTGTACTTTAAAATAAAAATTTTAAATATTTTTAGGTAAACAAAATTAATTTTTTTTTTCAAAATTTAAAAAATAATATTTTTTTCTAATTTGTTTTTTTCCCAATATTTTTTTTTAATTTACAAGTGAAGAAAATGTATGACATTATAAGACAATTATGAATGTTTAAGTCATTTGTATTAAGAAAATCATATTTGTAATCACAACACTTTTCATTTTCTCGCGATAGGAGTGATTAAGTTTTTTGTCTCTCCTGTAAAATTTTAAAAAGTGATGACAGGTCGTTTTGCGTTTTAGGTAACGATATGCATATCTAATACGTTTTTAAGACCAAACGATGTGGGAGACAGATACTTGTAGGTATTTGTTTGTTATAAATATGTATGTACGTAAATAGTCTGCTGATATATTTCTATTCTGCCAGATTAGAAAAAAAATTAAATGAGCGATTTTATTACTTAGTAACAAATACATATTACAATTGCGTTTATGTGAATTTCAGTTCAGAATGATAAGACTATTTCTAAATGCGTCACTGCACTGTCTGACCTGACAATTCTGCAATTTTGAGATTATTGACCGAATACGGTTAATCGGCCGGGCATTATTGAGTAATATGGGAGTCCAAGGATTGTTAACTAGTTCGAATTTTCGGAAATATATAACGGAATTGATCCCTTTTTTTAAAAACACGAAGCGGAAAAAATACCTAGTAAATGTATAAGAACCGAACCTAATATTCGGCCTAATTTGAAACAAACCGAAACTTTTCAAATGTACTGTTAATTAAAATTAGTTATTTTAATTTTAGAGCATGTTTCACCTATTTTTAGGTGCCCTAAAACATCTTCTTTACTTTATTTATACCCCATTAATCTTGTATTTTAATTTTGAATTGAAAAGTTCTTTTGAGGTTACAGATTTTACATATAGCTTAGACGTTTTGCAATAAAAAATTAGTTTTTGTGTTCTATTAATAATGTTCAAAACTTGTTTCTACTTGTGTACACAACATAGAACATAGGCCAGAGGGGTTACTGCCTAATTCGAAAGAAAATCTTTTCGAATTACAATGTAACCGACCAGGAAAGCCGGTCATCTTAAATAGGATGGCGAAACATTTCAGTCGTACTCATTTGGACAACTGTGTTGCTGATGATTTGGCAAGAGAAGGCGCCATGATGCCTGACGGAGACATATACTTCCTATGCGGGATTTCGTTATCTAAATGCAAGCAGCAAATAACTTTTACTATGAGCTCGCTCATATAAGATGTGGGTGTGAACCCACCTGTATAATTACCAGAATGATATGACACCGACTAAACCGAGGCCGGACAACATATCTTCATGGCCTGACACGCTCACAATTAAGTAATGTAGTGGCGGTAATAACCGGTCACTGCATATTCGGCAACCATACGAGGAGACTTGGCCTGTCCTATAACAGATTCTGTAGAAGCTGTTAGAATGAAGAGGTGTATGAGAACATTTTTCATCTTCTTTGCAATTGCCGGGCATTAGGAGATCTACGCAGTATTTCTAGTTTCCTTCGTGGACGTACTATAAGGGTAGTAATATATGGAGTTTGCTCCGAGAACTTCATATTAAGCTCTGGAGTCCTCCAGAGCTCTGTTCTCTCTCCTTCCATTTTTTTAATTTTCATTAATGAATATGGGTGGCTCGTTAAATCGTGACCTTATAACAATATCCAGATGGGGTGAATTGAACCGGCTTAATTTCAACGCACTCAATACTCAGTGCTGCATGTTGACACACAAACGTCTTGAGATTTCATCACAAGCAATTCTTCGTATGGGTAACGCAACTGTTGGAGTTTCAGATAACCTTATGATTCTAGGTACGAGAATACAGTGTGACGTCCGTTGGAATTGTCATATATTCGATGTTGCGAAGGAAATTGTTAGGTGCTTGGGTTTCTTGAGACGGAGTCGGACATATTTCTCCCCTTCCGACCTTCTTCGGCTAGCTTCATTCGTCCGAAAATGGAATATAATTCCCACATATAGGCCGGAGTTGCAAGGTCAAGTCTAGAGCTGATGGACCGGGTTCAAAGAAGGGCGGTTGATCTTATAGGTGATGAAACTGTTATCCGGTTTATCGATACTTTGGAACATCGTCGGAATGTGGGCAGCTTATCCTTATTTTACAGATATTATCACGGGTTTTTGTTCAGCAGACTTAAGTAATATCATACCTAATACACGCACACGACTATCACGCAGATCGCACCAATTTGATTGCTATACACTTGAGTATCCACCGCACGACACATAGGGAAATTCTTTTTTTGGTCGACCTATACGTATGTGGAATTTACTACCTGCGAACGCATTCCCGACGGAATAAAATATTTATCAATTCAAATCAAACGTCTACAAACGAATCTCCCTCTTTCCTTATTCCTATAACTTTAAAGGTCAATTAGTCGTGCCTTACCATATCGCCATAGCCGTAACCATAGCCATATCATAAGCATTTTAATATTATGGCGTTATGGCATGTCACCAATAATCAAATACATTATTGTCCATAACTTTGGTTCTAACAGCTGTTTTATATGGTTACGGTTATGGCACGTCTAATTAAACCATTATTTCCTAACATCAACACAATGCACTGCATATATAGGGGTATGCCGAGTGTTGGTTACGAAGAAAATATAAAAAACAAAGTGACCTACTGTATGGACCCAAGTGAGCTGTTCTCTTTCCTGCTTATACTAGACTAGTTATTTCCCTTATTAAAGTATCGGTTTCGGTATTGACGATTCGGTCGGACTCTAAAATTTTTTCATAATCAATAAACATTTGTTTAACTCAGTGCCTCATGGACATTCATTGATACCCCCGCTATAATTTAAAATGACCGCTAAATAAATCAACAATTATTTTTATGTTTTCTTGTTGAATGTTTATTTTTTTGTTAAATTATCTTAAATAAACTAATAAATTGAGGATATTAAATAATCTAGGTCAAAATCAACTCAGAAAAAATAAATAAACATAAAAAGTGGTAATTTGTATAATTTTTTTTGTTTTGTTTATAACTTTTCTTTTGTTCTATGTTTATATTTATCTTAAATGATTTTACACAATAAATTCTTTAAAATTTCAGCAAATTTTTATGTATTACACAATATTTATTTATTATTTTGTTTTTTTACTAAGAGGCTTTAAAAAATGTCTTCAGAAAGTTTGAGAGGGAGGGGAAGAAATTGAGAAAAAAAAGTTGATTTATTCATAATTTTGAGAACAAAACTTTCTTTTTTTTTGGAAATATTAAAATAAATAAATCTGATTTCGTGGACTCACATTCTAGTAATTTTTGTATATAAGAGTTGTTTGTTTTGTTGTTTATTTTTTATTTATTTATTTTTTTTTTTTATTTTATTTTTCTTGTTTTTGTTTTGTAAATATACATGTATATAATTTATGTTCAAATAATCATCATTCTTAAACAAATACATATAATGAATGAGAGTGAATTAATGATGAATGCATAATACATTTTGTTTAGAGTGTGACTTTTAACTTTTACTTTTCTGTTGTTGTTTTATTATAATATTTAATATTGCAATAAAATATGTTGTTGTTGTAATGTTTTATATTTATGTCAATTTTATTTACTGCCGTCAAAATTTTGTATTAAATTTAAGTTTCATTTAGTTGTTGTTTTTTTTTGTTCTTTTGTTTCATACAATAATATATGGTTATTGCTTGTTTTGTTTGTCATTAACTTTTTTAACTTGGTGACAAAGACTGCTTGCTGGTAATTTTTTTGAATTATTTTTTTCTTTAATTTCATATAAAATTGAGAGATTATTTATTATAGTTGTTGTTGTCTGTTGATATTAGCTGGTGGTTGTGGTGGTAGAGGTTTAATCTTAAAGATGCTTACAAAATTGGAGAGATGAATTTGAATATTTTTTTATTAATCTTTTGTTTAATCTATGTTCATGCTTGCAAAGATATCGCTGGCAATGTTTGGAACTTTCTCAGCCATATCTTGTTATTCTCCATTCTTTTGTTCATCCTCAGATTCAGATTCTAAAATGAAAAGAAATTAAAGTTTGTTTTAATATAAATTTCAAAGTATATATAAAAATATATTTGGTTAGATAGAGTTTTAGTTGAAAAAATTTGTTTGGCAATTATTGGCCAAATATATGTTTCTTTTTGGAGCTTAATAGACACCCAACTACCCATAATGAATGTGTCTCCATTAAATTTTACTTTTAATAAACATGTTTAAAGAAATAATGAGAAATTTATTTCACCTGATGCGTGTATCAAGGTATTTTTTATAAATAGTACAACAATTTGTCGTTATTATCAATTTGTAGCTTACACTGTACTAAGAACCTTTATTTTTTAAATGCCTCAGGCAATAATGCCTATATATTAATTATGTTACTTTCTTTGGAAAAGGGATAGATTGGAGATGGAAAGGTGGTGAAAAGAGGAGAAAAGCTTTTGTTTCACAACTCTGTAATTGCGCGTTATGTTTGTTATTAGTACAGGTACCGCGCCTCTGGTGTTAAGTAGGCTACATTATAGCCATTTATTTTACTTCGGTGCCGTTTCAATGCTATACCGCCGAAAGAAGGCGCTGTGATAAATACTTGTTAAAAGTAAACTAATAATTATCATAAACTGATGTTGTTGATTGGAAGCGGCTAACGGCTAATGTCGTCAAATAAGTAATTTGTTTACAATCAACACATTCGTTCTCAAGACAGTTGCTATTATCTTATCTTATTTTAAAAAGACAAATTTTACTTTAATTTGTTAAAAGAAATTTAACAAAATATTTACAAATTACAGAACAAAACACACTTTCATATTCAATAAGAAGAATTTTTGTTAAAGATCTCATTGGCCTATAGAATCTATGTTTAATTTAGCAGACAATTAGGCAAGCAAAAATCTATATTTTAATCTGGCAAACTTGTACAATAAAAAATGTTAGGATTTATTTTTAACAAATTCATTCTCAAAGTTTGCCCTTTCTTTTAATTTATATTTAACTGAAATTCTTTGTTATAATGTACCAGCGATTATTGGCCAAAAATATCTATGTTTAAGATAAATGGACACCCAATCACCGGCCTAGCACTGTTATTCTGGCAACATGGTAACCTGAATAATGTTGTGGTTACAATCAACAAATTCGTTCTCAAGACAGTGGCCATTATCTTTTCTTTTTGTTTTTCAAACAAAGAAGATAAATTATTATTATTACAAAATTCTTTACACATTACACAAGAATAAAATAAGTTATAAATAAGATTTGTTATAGATTTCATTGGCATATAGAATCTATATTTAATTTAGCAGACAATTAGGCAAGCAAAAATCTATTTATTAATCTGGCAAACTTGTACAATCAAAATGTTGGGATTCATTTTCAACAAATTAATTCTCAAAGTTTGCCCTTTTGATTTTTATATAATAAATCTTTAACTGAAATTCTTTTGAATAATGTATGTACCAGCAATTATTGGCCAAAAATATCTATGTTAATAAGATAAATGGACACCCAATCGCCGGCCTAGCATTGTTATTCTGGCAACAATGTTAACCTGAAAAATATTGTGGATTTATTCAACCAAATTTCGTTCTCAATCAGTTGCTAAAAAAAATATAATACACAAAACTTGTTAAAAAGTTAAGAGAATTTTTTTTGTGACATTGATTATTGGCCTAGTATAACTATGATTAAAGTAGCTAGGACACCCAACCAATGCACATTTAATCTAGCACACTTGTACAAAGACAATGATAATTTATATAAATCAAAGTCAATCTCAAAAAGTATGCAAACACAATAATTTACCATAGAAAATAAAATATATAACTAGTTTTAGAGTTCAATTAAGTAATCTAAATCTGTTATTATATTGTTTTTAATTTGTCATAGATTTCATTGGCCTATAGAATCTATATTTAATTTAGCAGACAATTAGGCAAGCAAAAATCTATATTTTAATCTGGCAAACTTGTACAATCAAAATGTTAGGATTTATTTTTAACAAATTCATTCTCAAAGTTTGCCCTTCCTTTTAATTTATATTTAATTGAAATTCTTTGTTATAATGTACCAGCGATTATTGGCCAAAAATATCTATGTGTTAAAGATAAATGGACACCCAATCACCGGCCGAGCATTGTTTATCTGGCAACATGGTAACCTGAATAATGCTGTGGTTTTAATCAACATATTCGTTCTCAAGACAGTTGCCTTTAATTTCTGGTTTGGGACTTAAAGTTTTTAAACAATTTAAACAAAAAAATAAAGTATTTTTGTAAAAAAAATAAATGTTCAGACAATTTTACTGAATAATTTAAATTTAAGTTTTTTTTTTTCAAAAATTATTTTAAATACTGGTGATGAGTAATTCAAAATAAATTTTTTAATTTGTCCCAATAAGAAATTTTACTGGAATTCAAGTTGAAAGCAAGTGTAATTCAAGCCTTGAATTATAGGCAAGCAATTAAATTATAGTTGTATTACACTTTATATCCACATTATACTCCTGTAATAGGGGTGTCACACGGTGTGTATTGCATGTGTTTTGTGACATGTATTGGGACATTTTTTTGCGACATGTACCTACCGTGTGATCCATATGAAACATTGTATATGTAAAATACATGTGGATGCCTTATGACATTTTGGCAATTAGAGCATGTTCTAGTTTAGTGTGTTTAACAGTGTGTATTTTGAAATACAACACAAAAGGTCTGTTCATTTACTTTCTCAGTAAATACTTGCATCAAAATATACAACATTACTCTCTTAAATTCTCAAAAATAGTAAAAAGTAAATGAACGCTTTTCCAGTAACAAAAAATTTATACACACAATTTTCATATTTTTTCCTTTTAAAATGTATAAATATTCACATTTTCTTCAATTTTATTTTTTTCACCACAAAAATAAAATTGTAAATAAATAAACAATAACACAAAACATATGAAATATAAGCTGCTAACTATTACGAGTTCTTATATACTCTTCACCAAAATACTTTAGAATAAAGATAAAAAACAAGTTTTGCATGAAAATAATTTTAAACTAAAAATTTAATGCAAATTTTACCCCGGAGGCAGAAAAAAATATAAAATTAAATGAAATATACAGAAAACATTGAGTCTTTCCAAATTTAGTCCCAATAAAAAACCAAATTTTATACAAAGTAAATGTATCATACAAAGAAATCTAGAAATTTCGAAAAGAGTTTACAATTTGTTTGCAAATTGAAAAAAACTAGACAAGTAAATGTATGATTTTAATTTAGCAGCCTTTCGACACTAGTTAAGCCTTGGAATTTAACAGCAAAATTAGTTCTAATAAGGTGCATATAAAGAGGCCAATATTAATATTAAAAATTATATTTAGTTTATCTCTCGTATTCACAACCTTATGACCAACATGTTTTAATAACAATTTCTATATAAAATTGTATAATTTGAAGTTTTGTTATAATTTTGTCAGTCATAAAGTTGAGAATTTCTATCTAAATAAATATTTTGTTTATACATAATCAAGTTGAATCAAATTTTTTTCTATATTTTTTCTCTTCTTTTCAGTTTTTTTTTTTTTTGTTTTTTTGTGGGGGATTTCCTATTTCACCCCCTCTTGATCCGCGCCTGTCCTAAATAAATTATAAAATGAGTTTTTAATAAATGTTCATTTGTTTAATCCAATAATTCCCCGTCTTTGTATAAAAATAAATATACATTTCTTTTAACATACATTCCAATTTCTGATCATTACACAAGTAAACTGTTACAAAAACTAAATAGTATATTTCTCATAAGCTATGATTGTGTTCTACATTGTCATTTGCTGATAATCCAATCCACCCATTGAATTGAATTTTTATTGAGACTTTTATTTTTAACAACAATCGTAAGGTTAACACCCATATATAAGTTTAAAGACATGCTTACCTTCTTCGGCATTTTGTAGCCATTCAACAAATTTCTTCATTTGTTCAAGGAAATGCATTTTACCCTTGCTAGAATGGGCATCTTTGTACCAACGCATGATAACCACTTCCGATAGAATTTCAGCTAAAAAGAAAATAGTAAAAACAAACAAAAAATTTATAAAAATGTTAAATATATACATGTTTTTCGGGGTTGTCATAGTTTGCAATCGTTGTCGGAATCTGTTTGTTCTCGTGGAATCGAAAGTTATCGGTTTTCTATTCGATCTAGAATTAAATTTTTTATTGATTAAACAAAAAATTACATTGGATTTCATTAGTCAAATGTACTTTTTTTTGTCGTTTTCAAAACCGATTCCGACAATGATTGGATCTATGACAACCCCCATTTAATTGAACAGCAAACTAAAAATTTCTATGCAAATCTCTTGAAAAACCTTTAGTGTTTTTCAAACTAATTTTATAAATCATACATCATCTATACTTACTTTTGTAAAACAATAATATGATCTTCTGGAACGCTTTCATAAAGTTCATATTCTCATAACAGAATTCTTGAACTTTCAAGATCAATGATAATTCTGCACGATCGGTACCGGTAAAGGCCTGGAATAGAGGGCAATAGTTTTTCAAATGGCGCACAGCTTGATCGGTCACCAATTCCTCTTTCTTGTTCCATTCGCCGAGCGACATAATGGTCGACCATATAATAACGATAATTTCGTTTTCCGGAATGTTGGATTTAGCGGCAAATTCTTTAATGTCTGCATTGATTTCTGAGTGTGGTTTCTCATCGTTAATATCATCAATAAGGGTTTGTTGCAATTCACGTTTCGCCTCTTGACTGGCTTGGGCTTTATGCAATTTAATAATTTCATTGAGTTCCTTGTCAAGGAAAACTTGTTTAAAATTCTCTTCAGTACGTTTGTTTGGTGGGAAAAAGTCCATAAGTCTGTAAAAAAGTGAATATAAAAATGGGTTAAAATAGTGTAAAGGGTAAGAAATTTATAAAAACTGATTTATTTTCTTATTAAAATATTAAATTATTATGAATGGAATGAGAAAAGTACTTTTTTTTTAGTACTTTCCAATAAACGCAAAAAGTCGGATTCTTTTAAAATCGTACCAAACAAAAATGTACTTTTTACAGTTCCTTTCACATCAAAAGCAAAAGGTTCTTTCAAAAATTGTTGAAAAAAATCCCGCTTTTTCAAAATGTTGTCAAACGAAAAAATATTTTTATTTTTTTTAAATTGTGAAAACTTTTCGAAATAAAAGGAAAAAATACTTTTTGTGGATTATTTTGAAATTCATTTTTAAAAAATGTATGGAAGAAAGTACTTTTCGAAATGGATGAAAAAATTTACTTTTTGTGAAATTTTCGAAATTCTTAAATTCTTAAAAAGTGCTTTTAGAACTTTTTTAAATAGATGGAAAAAATTACTTTATGAAAAATTTTCGAAATGGAAGAATAAGGTACTTTTTGAGGACTATTTTTCAAAATCAACATTTGAGTTTTTGAAATTTTCCAAAAATATTAAAGGCCTTATTCATAATCAATTTTTAAATTTATTACAGGTTTATAAAACAAATTTTGAATAGAATTTCTGTTTTATAAACCTTTTACAAAAATAAAAATTGATTATGAATAAGGCGGTAGTAAAAAAATAAAATTTACAATATTTAAAGATTTTCAAATAATTTACTTTGTCAGATTTCAAATTGTTACACAAACATTCGCTATGAAACATTTGCTAATTAAAACCAAAACCTATTTAATCTAGGACAGTTAATTAAAGAAATTGGTTTGATTACATTAAATGTTTACACCAAATTTCTTCCTGAAACTTTCCGTAATGTATAATAAAAAAAAACTAAAAATATATTAATAAAAGATAAAAAAAAACAAATGTTCAACTTACTTGCTTTCTAAACCACCCTTCTTAAGTGTTTGTATTAGGGAAGCAATACCCTTCTCCTGTTTAAAGGTGACAAATAGTTCAACCAAAAAATCAAGAGCAATACCATCCTTTATTAAATGTTCATTATTGAGTACCAATAAAACAGTGGGTGGCACAGAACCATTAACTGCAAAAAATAAGTAAATAAATAAAAATACAATATTAATTTATTAATAAATATTTATTTTGTTATTGTTATCGGGATTATTATTATTATTAATGTGTAGTTGTGTGCCAGTCTTAATATGTTTCATAATAGTAAAATGTAATTGAGCTTGTGTCTTTTGCCTCTAGTAATATAAGGTAAAAGTCAGTACGCCAAAATGTAGTTTAATATGCCACTCATATATTAACTCTTATCTGATGGAAAACAAAGATAAAAATCAAATTTGGTTAAAGTGGCGTGGTTGTACCGAAATTTTATATGTTTAACATTTATTAAAAAAATAAACCAGTAATAAATAAACTTGTTAAAGTGTGTGCGATCTTTCGAAAAATGTAAATTTAACATTTTTTTTTATAGAATTGAACAGTAATTCCCTGGCAGGGAATAAAATGAATAATTATTTTCGAACTATACAACCCGGGGGGCAATTATATCTTAATTGGAATTAAAATATATTTTGGAAATAAGTCCTATAATTCATATATTTTCAAAATAATTTGTTTATAATCGTTTTTGCATTAGCCCCAGGGGGACTAATGAATTATTATTTTCAAATATTTACCAGGGGACAATAGTTTTGTAATTACTGCCAGTTCACCGAAAGAAAAGTAAACAAATCCGCTATGTTTTAACAAATTATAGAATTTTGTAAGAAGTTAAACAAAAACACAAACATCTAGAAGCAAACATTTGCAAATTAAATTCAAAATCTTAACAATTTAATATGGGAGAGTTAATTAAAGAAATTGACTTAGGAAATCAATGACAAATTTCTTCCTGAAACCTTCCGGAAACAACTTTTTTTTTTGGTAATTTTACTAACAAAAAAGTCTATAAAATCTAACAAAAATATTTGTTTATTAGCTGATTAAGTAAGTTTTGTGTCAAAATTTATATCTAAAACTAAATAAAATAAAGTTTTTTATAATTCGAATACATACCTAACCATAGCGCTGTCATACGCGCAAGTTTAATGCGTTCGCTTGGAGTAAAACCTTTAATGAAGACTAATACTTTCTTCATTTCCTCCTCGAACATCTTCTCCAAGTACTTATATCGACGCATGAGCTTGATGAATACCTAATTAAAAAAACAGAAATAAACAAACAACATAACAATAATTAATAAAAACCTTTATAACTTATAAAGAATAAATAACTTAAATTTTTATTGTAATGTTTCATAGAAAGAAATCTAATAATTTCATGGTGTAAGGAAAAAACCAGACAAGTAAATATATGATTTTAATTTAGCAACCATTCGACACTAGTTAAGCTTTGGAAAATATACAGCAAAATTAGTTCTAATTAGGTGCATATGGAACAACAAAAAAAATACAATTTAATTGATTTTTGCTCTCATAACAATAAATTCAATATCATGAGAAATTCTATTTTACTCTACATTGCAAACTGTTTCATGTTTGTGTAGTAAAAAAGTAATAATTTCTAATTTTCTCCATCATGACATCTACAACTTGTCTCCCATAGCAAGACAAACAGGTTTGTGCTGCTATCAGAGACAAGTTAATAAACAATAAATAAAAATGTATATTTTTATATTGACTTAGAACATAATACATAAATAACACTTGAATTCGAAAGCAACAAGGTTATTTAAATGACATTATGAATAATGTTTTTAACTATTACTTTAAAGGAAAGGAAATTAAAACAAAACAAACAAACAAATTACCTGCTCATGGTTACGCATTGCTTCCATATCTTCGGGGGCTTCGAATATACAAAAATTTGTGCGTGGCTTCTCGCCATCCTGAGAGATTGAACCACCAGGAACTAAAAAAATAAAAAATAAAATACATTAATTAAATATTAAGATAAATTCAAAGTTAATCGTAATTATTACTAGGTTAAACAAAAAACAATGACTAAACTTTAGTTTAAACTATGAACTATTTAAACCAATGCTGATAAAGCGAAGCTTAAACCAGGTTGGTTACAAATTAAATACGAAATAGTTTAATCTATGAGAACGATTTTTCTTAATTGAATTTAAGGAATATTTTAAAAATTATAAGAAACTTACCTAAGAGACCACCAGCAATTAATATGTCAAATAGTACTTCGCCGTAACGGCGATAATCAAGTTTATTACCAGCGATATCTAAATATTTAGAGATTTTTTCTAAGTCACCTTCAGTTGTTTCGAGACCAGCAATGACCGCATCACGGAATCCCGTTGGGTCATATTTTTCTCTTTCATCTCTTTTTCTGGTCTTGATGCGCTGACCTGATAGTACTGGTCTTTCAGTTTTTTGACTCATACAATAAATTGCTAAAGAAAATGGTAAACAAAAAGAAATTGCAATAAGTGGTTGTTTAAAAATAAAATTATTAAATTATAATAAATAATATACATATTTTTAGTAGTGTAAGATTATAACTGGCCAAGTAAATCTATTAAATAATATGCTTGGACAATAGAAATAATCTTTAGTTTTTTCTGGCATTCCCATATTACTCGTTAACCTGAGGTTAAATATTAAGGTTACGAGGCAAGTGTAAAATGCCAAAGTTAATACAAATAAGCTATAGTTGTAAAAGACAAACTAATGTTTCAATAATGCTGAGTTTTACTTTTATAACTTTATGCAGACAAAGAAATTTTTAGCCTGCTCTCGTATATAACAAACTTTAAGATTTAACTTAACAATTTCTTCAGAAACTTCAAACATATATGTTATTAAACAATAACAAATAGCATGACTCATTTCTATTTTCTAATACTTCATGAAAAGATTAAAAATTGCAGCACCACGTCTTTCAATTCTTCTTTATTTCAACATTGTTTGTTTCACTTCATTGCTTTCAATCTAACCTCAATTTTAAGAAAACATATTAAAAACAAAAACAAATTTGACAAATGGCCGCGCGACACATTATAAAAAAAGGCCACTAACACAACCACAAACAATACCTTCAACTACAGCAAGAGAGGCAAAGAAACAAAACACAAAGAAACAGAAATAATAAAAAGCAATCAAAAGAAATTTAAAAAGAGCCCGTTAAACTAGAGAGAAATTCCTTTGAAAAATATTCGAGAAAGAAATAAAAACGAGGTCAATGAAATCTTTCACTTTTGCTACACAATACAAAAAAGAATATACATTTTCATAAAAATATTTCGAAATTTATAACATATAAAATAGGATTTTATGTACGTGCTTTTCTATAATTATAAACAAAATTAATTCCCAAAAAAAAGTATTAAATTACTGAATTTTCAATTCTAGGTTATGTGTTAATAGAATCTAAAATTAAGGTTTATAAAACCTCTAAAATGTTTTTTAAAACATGAAATTTGAATTTTTTACGATCTAGGGGATAAGAATAAATAAAAATCCTGGATTCGAATCGTATTTTTGTTTACAAAAACTTAATGCCGATAAACAATCACCTCGAAATAATATTAAAAACTTGTACATACATACTATATAGTAATTAAATATTAAAATAATTATTTTACTTACATAGAAACGAAAAAAGCAAGAAAAGTTGTCTCTTAAATAGGAAATGTTACAATTTCCTGAATTGATGGATATTAATTTGGCGTTTTTTGTTTAAAACAAATATTTCCTTAATTAAATAATTTATTTAACCTCGTTGTATTAGTTATATGTTAAATTTCACCCCTCCACAGCTTTCTTTTTGTTTGTATTTTATTGAAATTGTGCAAAATGACACGAATTCAAACTGTTGATTTTAATTTAAAATGCTAGCGAGCGGTAAAATTATACACACGCACACACAACCCTCACGTATATTAATAAATCGGGGTAAAAAAAAATGTTTAAGCGGGTTATATTGTTGTTCTGATTTTACTAAGTTTAAATAAAATTTTATTTTTTTATCACAATACGTTACTTAAATTAATCTTAAATAAATAAATTATAAAAAAAAATAACTATCGGAAAAATGTGGTTTTATTAACTAAAGAAAAACAAAATGCCTCAATAACTTAAACCACTTGATTTCACGAATTCCGACAACTAAATGAGAAAGCAATAATGAAATGACATGTGGTGGCCGTCAAACACACACACACTCAAAGAAAAAAAAATTAAACAGGAAATGAAGGCATAGCAACGCCATATTGACAGCGTTGCAGCAAATAGGTATCAAAAACAAAAAGAACATAAAACAATGAAAAAACGAGGAAAAAACTCATTAAACGAATTTATATGTAAAAAAATATCTAGATCTTTCTTTCGCATTATTTCGCAAATTAGTTGCTATTAATATAATAAATACCTTGCAGACACTAATTAAATTATGCCTTTTTTTTGGAATTCTGCTTATATTTTCCTATCACAAACTCTAGTTTTTTTTTCAATTGACGTTCCCTCTATTTGTATGTGGGCAGCCATTTTTTTCTTCTGCATCATTTATTAACTTATTCATAATACTTGAGTTTTTTTATATTAAATTAAGGATATTTATAATAGTTGTATTAATTTTATTATACTTACGATTAAAACAAAAAAAATTTAGCACTGCCGATAAAAATTTATAGCGAAATAACTTTTTTCTCTATGGAAGTAACACACTCTTGTGACACACAAATTGTTAAAACGGGAAATGACAATGTGAAAAGAAGAATGACAAAGACTACAGGGTTGTATTTTATTTCAATTGAATGACTGTGTTGAAAAAAAGTGTATTAAAAACGGTGTTGCCAAACAAGCTATAAAAAAATAAAGATAAAAGGTGACTTTTTCAAAATAATATTTTTAGTGGAAGTAATAAAGTTGGATAGAATTAATACTTAATTAAATTTTCAAAATCAAATTAAATATATTCTCTTAACTTTTAAATTAAAGCATTCAGCACGAACTAAGTCTTTGTCTTAATTTCTTAGTACTTCAAACGTATTTACTTCATTCATTTAAGAATTCATCAGTACCAAGGCGAATTCATATAAGGTGTACTCGTCCCTACAACAAATACAACAATACAAAAACAACATACATTTTTGTTTTTGCTTTTCATCCCATCTGTCAAAAAATACAAGTACGGCGAATTCAATATTAAACTGGAATTTAACAACAAACCAGTGTAAGTTTTATATTTATTGCTTTATTCCATGTGGAGGATGTTAAAATGTTCGATTAAGAGTTCAAACCCGTGGAGAAACAGAAGAAATTGAATATTAAACAATAGCAAAAAAGTGGACGCATCAAAAACACACAAATACAAAGAAACACATATATATGACGCGCACCAATATTAACACAAATTTTGACAGTTGAGATGAAACAGCTGACGATCAGCTGGGCTAACGAGTACACCTTATATAAATTCGCCTTGATCAGTACTTTAAACGTATTTACTTCATTCATTTAAGAATTTATCTTTAATTCACACATTAAATGAAAAAAAATATTTTAAGATTTCATTAACAAAAATTAAGCTCATATGAGTTGATTTGAATTTTGTATTATACACTGGACGCTCCGACATCATAACAAATTATCATTTACGTCCACATTTAAAAATCTTGGAGAACGATTAAACCTAATACTTATACCATGATCTTATCTTTTGAAATTACAATGTTATTTACTTTGGAAATATAATTATTTTATTGACCTGTGCAAAACCTTTTGTTATCGGAGAATTGCAATAAATACTTCGTTCAACTCTATTGATATCAGCATGTAAGCACTGACTATTCAAATTAACTTAGTTTAGCTATAACTTAACAAACGTAGTTTTCAAAAAAACGGTTAAATAGAGGTGATAAAATGCCACTAAATAAAAATGCCAATACCTTTTCCCTCAAACGGTCGACTCGCAACCTGGCGAACAACTACGTAACCTGGCGACCTGTAGTTCTGGTTAGATCACTTAAGGAACTGCACTGCTCTAACCCAACGATGAAGTATGAAAAGGTTGCAAAGACTCTACAGGCTCTTCTCCTCCCCCAGCTGACCGGTCACCTACCAGCAGCTCGTCAGCAGAAAGGATTCCGTAAAATTCACAGCACCACTAGTAAATGGTTATCTCGGAGAAATACACAACTTCTTCACTGCGCATACCTTGCAACTATGACGAAAGAGATTTTCAGCAACACTTTTCAGCAGCTGGACGAATGAGGTAAAGCTCAACCTTGGCTATGGGCTCACCTTTGAAAGCCTCTGCTTCCTCAGCTCGCACCAATGCAAAGTAGAAACAAGGTTTTTTAAGTGCAAGCTGGCGGATAAGGAAACCTTTTTCGTTCCCGACAAAACAATTGGTAGGTCAGTGGACAATAACGCTGCTTCAGAATGGTCACTTTCATTGAGTGATTCCCAGTGGATAAATATTCAAAGCCACCAAAATGCTACCTTAACGACTGCGACAGGTTTAAATGTATGCCCAGCTTGTGTCCCATCATACCTCCAACATATTCAACTCCCCATTCAAACCTATTTCACTTATTCCAACGAATTTATGGGAGTTCTTCCATGACCTCGATGCAGAACCGCCAGATTAGAATATTGTACAGTTTTAGCTGTTACATCAACATCTAATGAATTACCGTTTGTGCAAAATCTAGATGGTGTCTAAACACAATAATAATCTAATATTAAATCAGGACTCCTTAAAAATCTTAAAATTTAGTTTTTCTTTAAAATTTATTCAGAATAACTCGAATATATCACAATAGTTAAATTATTTATTTCCATATAAAATGTTAAACTATGTATTTACAACGAATCTTCATGTTTGAAAATATTTGCCATAACGGGATCATTTACCAGCTCCTTCATATTGTGGGCCACAATGAAATCCAAATGATTGAAACTTTGCTCAGGAACACGATAATCTCCCGCCAAGTGTGGCGTATTAGCGACCAAAGTATTAACATCTTTAGGATCACACAAAGCATCATTGGTACTGGAATACAAGTACGTAGGAGCCTTAATGTTGGCCAAATTATAGTCAGGAGCCTGTTCTTGGCCGTAGATCTGTTTATTTTGTTTTGGACCATAATCCTTTTGACAAAAGCGACCCTTGTTGTAGTCACTCAACTGAATATAATGAATACCCTGGTTGCTGGAGGCACCGCCGGGATGGGTCTCCACCAGAACTTGCATAGCAGTGACATTGGTGTTAGTGTAACCTTCTCCGGCAAAAAGAAGCCACAAATTTTTGCACAAGAACTTCAAAGCGGGATCAGTGCCACAAGCAGTATCCGAAATACCAGCAATTAAAGTGTTTTGAGGCAATAATTCCATATCACCTAGAACCTGATTCCAAATGCCACCCGGTGTACCCACTAAAGGACGGAAGACTTTGAAAGCATATGAGGTGCCATGTTCGAAGAAAGCACAAGGAGCCAACATATGGGCAGACTTAATTTTCGTATTGTATTCTGGACGCTCAGACATCATGACAAAGTAAACGGTAGTGCCTTGCGAATGACCAGCATAATGAATTTGCTGTTCACCCGTCTCCTCAATGATGAAATCGATCATGGTTGGAATATCAATTTTACCAATTTCATGCCAATCGAAATGCCAGAATTTCGGATTGTTTAGAGAAATTTTGGTATTTTGTCTAGAATAAATATTGCCACGAGCATTGCCCAACCAGACATCGAAACCGGCATCGGCCATGAGGTAAGCTAAAGCATAATCGGGACCGGTGGACAGCCAACAATCAGAGTTACTGAAGAGACCATGTTGCAATAGAATAACAGGACGTTTAGCATTTTGATTTTGTAATTTATGTGAATAGGGTATACGGAATAAGTTCAAAACATAACCATCCTCGGTCTCTACATGATGCGATTCAGCTGGATAACCATGAGCGCGTATACGTTCATCCTATTAAGAAATAAATAATTAATTCTAACAAAATATTACATATTTATTAAATTTCAGTTAACATACCGTAGGAATCATTTCTTTCAGCATACAGCTGGGATCCAATTTACCAGCAGAGGCAAATGCCAATAGGCCTAAGCTAATTACCACACAAAAACTCCTCATTTCAGTCGTTTTCCTATTCTTACAAGGTCTTGACCGATTTTGTTTTGTTTTCAATGCCATACCAAGTATTTATACCACTTGGTTATCTTGAAAATTATAATATTTTATATACATTTAAGGAAATAAACATTATTACTTTATTGTCCACTACAAAAACTTTATGTGAAATACGTTATCTGAAAATCACAGTAAATGGTTTGTTCTGATTTATTGATATTTGCGTGTGGTCTATAATACCAGATGGATGGATGATGAATTTATTAGTTTTAAACAAATGCTTATAGATAACATAATATCTACGCATTTTTAGGTTTTAACGGAAACATATTCGGAGCGGGTTAAGGCTTTTAAAATATTGGTCAAGAGTTTAAAAAAAATATATTTTTTTTTTTTGAATATTTTTTTTACATATGCCAAAAGTTGGAATACCAAATTTGTTACCGATAGATGAAAACAATTTTAAATTCGTCTAAAAATCTGAATTCGTTCAGAAATTTTATAAAAATACGTGAATATTACGTTATTCGATATAACGAATTTTTCGATTTGCGATCGCTGTTGTAAATAGAAACAAAAGCAAAGAATGTAAAATCAATGAAAATTTAGTCACACTTACATATTATTAGACTGACGAACCTATTTTAAAGCCTTAAATCTGTTTTTACAATTGTTTATAGTACGGACACAACAAATTTCGAATAATTATAAACGTGTCAGACTGTAACTTTTATTTATCAATATCACCTGCTCTTTATCTATTAACTTAAATCAGTGGAGCTATAAAAATCCTGATAATAAATTGATAATCACTAAAACTGAAAAAAAAAACAAAAAAAATAAAAATAAACCACTCGATGAAATTAGATTGCACATTGTCTGTTGATTATATTCCTAAACAAAAAATAATGTATTAACATATATTTAAATAAAATAGTTTAAAAATTAATCTTTATAAAAACGGAATAATCAGTTAAAATCTTATATTTTTAAATTTTAAAAAATATTTCACATTACAAAACATTTCACTAATTTAAAAATAACGGTAACTTTGAACATAAATACAACTCTATTTTCGAAATGTATATACAGCTCTGCTCTCTCACATAACAACTCTGTTTTACTTTACATCTGTTGATACACTATTGTGAATGATAATTTTTCCCAATAAATTTACAGCTGTTAAAAAGCACTTGTTTTCCTTAAAATTTTCATAAATTTCCATTATTTGTATTAAATTCTAAAATAAACATTATCAAAATGGCTTTATTGAGAAGAGCTGCGGTAAATCTTTGGAAAACAAATTTATTAAATGCTAAACCCATAACAACAACAGCGGTAAACCACATAAAGGAAAGTAAGTACAAAGTGAAGTGAACAGTTTCATAACCTAATGGCATGTTTATACAAAATATCTCTTCCATTTTTTTCATTTAGTACAACAAAAAACCGAAAAGGATAGTTTAATAATTGAGGCTATTACCAAACCTTCTCCCCGTGATGGTAATATGCTGAAGGCTGCCTGCTCGGAAAAATTCTGTCCCGAATGCACTTTGGGTTTAGAAATTAAGCATACGGATGTTTTAATTTTGTCACAGTATGTAAGATCGGATGGCTGTATGTTGCCTAAGCGTATAACCGGTTTGTGCCACAGACAACAAAAGAAAATTGGCACTTTGGTGACAATGGCTCAAAAGGCTGGTTTGATGCCCAATTTAGCACCAGAGAAGAGTAAAAAGGATCCCAAGAAACGTTATGGATGGAAGAAATTTAATAAATATTTCCTTGAAAGCACTATTAGGTACTAAAAAGTTGTTAACATTTTGCGAAATAATAAAATTATTAATCATAAACTGTAATGTAAAGTTAAATATAACTCTGTTTACATTTTGCTGTTAGATGTTTACTTTTGATTTTTACCGTTATTTGCAACATGCATAAACAGGGTATAAAAGAATAAGTAATGACAGCTTAGTTTTTTTTTTGTTGCTTTAGTAGAGAGGTTAAAATAATGGCGGTTTAAGTAAAAAAAAAAAAATGGTTTTAGTTTGTGCCACAAAGTTTTCATTGGCAATTACTTGAATTTTATTTACAAAAGTATGCAGTCGCTGGCAAATACTTGAACTTTATTTATAAAATTTTTTTGTCGCAAAATTACTTAAATTTTCTTAAAAAATTTTGCTGTCGTCGGTAATAAAAAGATTTAATTTAGTAAAAAAAATTTGGACACCGGCTATTATTTGTGAAGTGTTTAAAATTATAGAAAATTAATACCTTGGATGAAATATCGTGAAAAAACAAAAATATTGTGCAAATTTATTAATTGGTTAAAAAAAAAAAAAAACAAAATGGCTGGTACATATTAGACTTTTTCAAAGTAAGTTATTTATATTTTTAATAATATATAATTTTTACAAAGCAAACTGTAATTATTAAGCTTATTTTAAGATCTTTATTTTATTTATTTTTGAAATACAAAATAGAAGCGAAAAACATTTATTTAAATGTACAAGTTTTTTAAAAACTCATAAAATTATGTTGCTCAAAGTTTTGCGTAGTGTTTGATTGTTTTTCCAAATTGTGCATTTTCTGCATGTGTATTCGCAGCGTAGAACGTTGAGAGAACTCCTTGGAGCAATGTTTACATTTAAAGGGAGTGGGATCCTTGTGGGTTTTCATGTGCTCCTGACAGGCTGTCTGCTGGCGATAGGCCTTGCCGCATAAATCACAACGAAATGGCTGTTCTTTTGTGTGAGTCCTTTCATGATTGATCAAATGGATCTTTTGGTGAAAAGCCTTGTCACAGTACGAACACGAGAAACGTTTTTCTCCATGCTGCCGCACATGATATTGGAAACGCATTTGCGTATAGTTTTCGAATTGTTGGTTGCAAATGTGACAAGTGTAGGTTGATTTTAAATGGAAATTCTTGAAGTGTCTTTGCAAATGTAGCTGGCTGCGGAAATATTTCTTGCACTCATCACACTGCATGGTATCGGGACGATTGTGCTTGAGCTTATGTTGGGCCAACAGAAAACTTGACTTGAAAGTGCTGGTGCAGATGTCACATTCGAAGGGTTTCTCCTGGGGATGAAAACGCATATGATGCATTTTGAGCTGTTGACGATTTTGACAAGATTGGCCACATATTTTACACTTCAAATAAGAGTGCAACTTTTTCTTTTGTTTCAATTTGAAATCCTGCAAGGACTCTTCATCCGAAGAGGAAGAGTCTTCAGTTTCTACCTCCTCATCTGAGGTAGGAGTAGAGGATTCTTCATCCGAGGAGTTATTGGGAGATCTAATGGTATATTCTTTTTTCAAAGGTTCTTGAAAGGGTAATTCCGACTCTGCCTTCATTACTTCCATTGTTTCCATATCTATGGGTTCAGTTTTGATTTCCTCGAATAAGGGAGGTGGTGTGCCCATAGAGGATGAAGTATCAAGACAATTACCCAGTTCGGCAAAACGAGGACTTAGTCTCAAACGGGGACTGCTAAAAGGTGACATTAACTCTTGTGTGCAGCACTTGGGTGAAGATCTAGCTGAATCTTTGCCTAACACTGCATCGTTCTGGTTGTCTAGCTCCAATTTTACCAAGTCTGCAGTAGGTGATAGTTTGCCAACATCCAATAGATTATCAAAATCCAAGAAATAGCTTTGCAATATGCGTTGACTGTCTAGGCACTCTTCACGAAATGCTCTAACCTGTTTGAAACGCTGAAAACATTCCTCACACAACTGTTGAGGCAAACCATCAAATGGTTTGATCTGTTAAAAGACAAAGGAAACTTATGAAATTGCACTTAATATTTAAATAGCCACACCCTACTTACATTCAATTTCCATATATTTAGATCCTCAAATATATCCTTGATCTCCTCGCAGGTCTCAAACACCTTGCTTTCTTTTAGGTCACCTGCTTGCAGGGACCCATCCGCTGCACCAGCGCCCTCATTTGTTGATGTCTTAAGTTTCTCCTCAAATATTTTGTAAAACTTTACATCCTCACTAAAAAATCGACTACATGTTCGACATGTAGTGTCTAGGAATAAGTTCTTGTCGATGCATAAATCAAAGGCCATTATGGAAAAATTATTTTCCTTTCTGTAGCCTGACAAAATGACTTTTTTTGTATGCAATTATTATTATTGGTTTCTTTTTTCCATTCACTTTTTATTCACTACTACCAGATGTGTGTATTTTTTGTTTTTTCCTGAAATTTCAAGTTTGGACATCTGGTTACATTGTTACACACAGCTGTTTTTTGTTTACTACTTTTTGTTGCGGTTCTGTGGTGAAATTGTTGTTTTTAATACAGAGTTGTATAGCTGTATGAATGGGGGAATTTTAGTTGTTTTATGTTTTGGGGTGAAGAAGAAGAAAACCGTTATATTTAAATGTTGGATTGTTTGATTTGAATTGTATAAAACGTTTAAATTGTATATCTTTATAGTATATCAGGAACAGATCAGAGATGAATTTTGTTGTCGCCGGCGAGTATTTGCGTTTCCTTTAGAAAATCTTTTTGTCGCCGGCGATTACTTAAGTTTTTTTTAGAAAATTTTGTTGTCGCCGGCGATTACTAAAATTTTCTTTAGAAAATCTTGTTGTTGCCGGCGATTACTTGAATTTTCTTTAGAAAAATTTATTGTCGCATGTGATTACTTGAATTTTCTTTAGAATATTTTGTTGTCGCCGGCGATTACTTGAAATTTCTTTAGAATATTTTGTTGTCGCCCGTAATTACTTGAATTTTCTTTAGAATATTTTGTTGTCGCCCGTAATTACTTAAATTTTCTTTAGAATATTTTGTTGTCGCCCGTGATTACTTGAAATTTCTTTAGAATATTTTGTTGTCGCCCGTGATTACTTGAATTTTCTTTAGAATATTTTGATGTCGCCGGCAATTACTTCAATTTTCAATAGCAAATGTAGTTGTAGCCGGCTATTACTTGAATTTTCTTTAGAAATTTTGTTGTCGCCGGAGATTACTTCTTTAGTATATTTTGTTGTCGCCGGCGATTACTTGAATTTTCTTTAGAAAATTTTATTGTCGTCCGTAACTACTTGAATTTTCTTTAGAAAATTTTGTTGCCTAACTTGTTTATTTTTACTGTAGTTTACAAGTATGACCAACATTTAACTTTTTTTTTATTTTACTTCCTTTAAAAACAATCACTTTGTGGCGGAAATGTCATTAATTTAAATTTGATTTTCTGGGACTTGGACAATTGTTTATCCAAAAAATTATAACAACAAGCCATTAAAGTACATAAAACCAACAACTATTGCTTATTTTGGCCTGTAAAGTCGTTTCAGAAACTAAAAGAAAGAATGAACGAGACAAGAAAAACTTAAACTAAAAAGTGCTTTGCCAGCACATCATATTAAATAAAAAGTTGTGCTTATCTAACAGTTACTCTGTGATTATCCTTGAAAAGGATGTACAAAGTAGATGAATACAAACTGGAAAAAAACAAAGAACTTAAAGACACAACTAAAAGCCACAAAAGGAGTACATAAACTTTAGTTTTTTCGGTGTCGTTCTGCTGTCGCTCGTGTAATTTTGACTTGTGTCTTGAAAGAATTGAAAAAAAATTACTGAAACTAAATCAAGTTATGGTCATACAACTGAAAAGAGGATAAACACAGCTCTCTGCTGGCCAATATGATGGCAAAGACAGGAAGAACAGGCAAACAAAAAATTGCCACGAAAAAGATGGACAGTTATGAGCGAAACAACGAAATAAATTAAACCAACGGATGTTAGACTGGATAGTTAGATGAATTTTCTTGTTTTAAGTTGAAGTTATAAATACACTAAGATAAAAAAAAAATAGCTTTAAAAATCACAATCCCAATAACCCAAATATATATTTTCAATCTCGAGGATTTTAAAATGGACTTACAGACTCAACAATTTAAACTCAATACAAAATATCTGAGACTTTCCCTCTTTCTGCGAGTGTAGGCGACATCAACAATATGTAGCAGACAGAATGACTGCCAAGCAATTGCTCCACCTAGAGGTCTGCTTGCTTCATCTAACTGCAAATTATAAAGACTCATAACCACAGCCAGAAAAGGCAGGCGTCTGTGTGTAAATGAAAATTACTTACTCCTTAGAAGACAATATCTCCTTCAACTTCGTTTAGGAAACATTACACAAACACAATGTTGTGTTTGTTTTTCAGTGATGGCCTGGAAACCTTCAACGATGTAGAAAATTATATCGACATATATAAATAAAATTATTTAACTTGCTGTTGTTGCTTGCTGGTTTGTTATCCTCAGAAAATTGAAAAACTAAAATTTTCTTAAGCGACTATTTAATGATGTAGGTCATGTTGATGATGATGCTGTTTTACTTGAAAATCTCGTTGTCTTATACTCATTTGAAAAACAGATTTAAATTTCTATAGAAAAGAAAAAAAGTAGTTTTTGTGCCATATGCAGTTCGTTCTAAAGAAAATTCAAGTAATCGGTGGCGACAAAAAAATTTTCTAAAGAAACTTCATGCAAATGACGGCGACAACAAAATTTTCTAAAAAATTCATGTTGTGGCAGGCGACAACTAAATTTTCTAAAAAAAAAAATTAAAGTAATCGTCGGCGACAACAAAATTTTGTAATGAAAATTGAATAAATCGCCGGCGACAAAAACATTTCTAAAGAAAATTGAATTAATCGCGGGCGACAACAAAATTTTGTAAAGAAAATTTAAGTAATCTCTGGCGACAACAAAATTTTCTAAAGAAAATTAAAGTAATCGCCGGCGACATCAAAATTTTCTAAAGAAAATTTGAAGTAATCTCCGGCGACAACAAGATTTTCTAAAGAAAATTCAAGTAATCACGGGCGACAATAAAATTTTGTAAAGAAAATTGAATTAATCGCGGGCGACAATAAAATTTTCTAAAGAATTTCAAGTAGTCGCAGGTGATAACAAAAAATTTTCTAAAAAAAATTTAAGTAATCTCTGGCGACAACAAGACTTTCTGAAAAAAATTGAAGTAATCGCCGGCGGCAACAAGATTATCTAAAGAACATTGAAGTATTCTCTGGGGACAACAATATTTTCTAAAGAAAATTGAAGTAATCTCTGGCGACATCAAGATTTTCTAAAGAAAATTGAAGTAATCTCTGGCGACAATAAGATTTTCTAAATAAAATTTAAATAATCGTCGGCGACAACAAGATTTTCTAAAGAAAATTAAAGTAATCGCCGGCAACAAAATTTTCTAAAGAGAGTTCATGCAATCGCCGGCGACAACAAAATTTTCTAAAGAAAATTCATGCACGTTTATAAACATTTACATCAGTAGAAGTTTTAAAAGCTCTAGGTGATCATTGTGGAAATAGACCATTCGAGTTTTTTCCGCTAGATTATACATGAGACTTCTAGAAGATGGCGCTGAGTATATAAATATTAACTGCGAGTTGTGAGTGAGTCAGTAAATCGTACGCGCTGTTATAAGCTACTGGTCGCTTTTATTTGCAATTAAAAGAAACCGATTTATTTAAAGCTAAAAATTTGTATTTAAAAGTACTTTTTTTGTTTATATGAAAAATACTTTAAAAAGTAAAACTTTATTTAAAATTTTTGCTTTGAATTCAAATTTTAAGTCACTGTAATTGTTAAACAAGCTCCTTAGCATCACTGTTTCCTTTGTAGCTGCTAAATATAAAAAAAAAGTTTTTAATCTGTGTAAATTAAGGAAATTCAATTGTGATTTTTTTTTTAGCAATATACTGTCTATAGCCAGTGCTCACTTGTACCTACATATATACATCCTTCTTCTTTATTTTAGCTTTTAGTTGTTGTCTTGTTTTTTTTTGCCTTTGCTCTCTACTTTTTAAAAGAAAACTAACTTTTTATCCTTTCGCAAAGGATGTTTATCTTAACTTGTGGTTTGTGCTGTGCTGGTGAGACTGCAACCACATCAAACGCAAAAAAAAAGGACGAAAAACTAAAGAAAATAAGTTAACATGTTGATTTTTCCTATGTCCAAATAAATTATACGTAAATCAGGTTTATTGCTTCTTTGCTTGTTATTTAGCTTCAAGGATATTTTTACTTAATTTTCAACACTCTATTCTAGTGTATATTTTGTTTGTTTGTTTGTCTGCTGTGTGTTGTTTTCTTCATCATCTTCATTTTCAATCGAAACCAAATTGTCTCTTTAGTTTTAGGTTCTTAAACTCCCTACCCCTCAGCCCCATCATTAGGTGGTTATCGCCAGAACATTTTGTTAAAGTGAATGAATGATGATGATGACGCTTTTGGCTATTTAATCTGTTTAAAAGTGTTTTCTTGTTGGTTTTCGTTGGTCGGTGGGTTGGTCTTCTTTGGTCGACGAGGACACCATATTTAATTCCAGGCTCATACAAATTGTTCTTTATATGCTTGTTTTCTTGGTTTTATACATTTTCCTTGAAATATTTAGTTGTTAACATAACTTTGTGTTGTTTTTGCTGTTGGTGCTGCTGTTGTCGTAGTTATATTTTTTGCTTCTATATTTTATTATGTAGTTTTGCCACCAACCATTTGATTTCATTAGATTTTATGTACATGTTTATGGCAGAGCTGTAAAGTAATTAAGTCTTCTGTTTTTGTGTGAACCAAGAGATAAAACACTCTTTAAAGTCTTATCTATAATAAGTTTAGATTTCTGATATGAAAATCAAGGAAAACATAAAAGTGGCTACAAGTCGGTAAATAGTGGTCCAAATGGAAAAAGGACGATCATCTGTAATCACTTATATTTTCAACCAGAAATCTTTTTTTTATATGAAAATCAAGGAAAACATAAAAGTGGCTATAAGTCGGTAAATAGTGGTCCAAATGGAAAAAGGACGATCATCTGTGATCACTTATATTTTCAACCAAAAAACTATTTTTTATATGAAAATCAGGGAAAACATAAAAGTGGCTATAAGTCGGTAAATAGTGGTCCAAATGGAAAAAGGACGATCATCTGTGATCACTTATATTTTCAACCAAAAAACGATTTTTTATATGAAAATCAAGGAAAGCATAAAGGTGTCCAAATGGAAAAAGGATAATCATCTGTTATCACTTATATTTTCAACCAAAAATCGATTTATATATGAAAATCAAGGAAAACATAAAAGTGGCTACAAGTCGGTAAATAGTGGTCCAAATGGAAAAAGGACGATCATCTGTAATCACTTATATTTTCAACCAGAAATCTTTTTTTTATATGAAAATCAAGGAAAACATAAAAGTGGCTATAAGTCGGTAAATAGTGGTCCAAATGGAAAAAGGACGATCATCTGTGATCACTTATATTTTCAACCAAAAAACTATTTTTTATATGAAAATCAGGGAAAACATACAAGTGGCTATAAGTCGGTAAATAGTGGTCCAAATGGAAAAAGGACGATCATCTGTGATCACTTATATTTTCAACCAAAAATCGATTTTTTATATGAAAATCAAGGAAAACATAAAACTGCTATAAGTCGGTAAATAGTGGTCCAAATGGAAAAAGGACGATCATCAGTGATCACTTATATTTTCAACCAAAAAACGATTTTTTATACGAAAATCAAGGAAAACATAAAAGTGGCTATAAGTCGGTAAATAGTGGTCCAAATGGAAAAAGGACGATCATCTGTGATCACTTATATTTTCAACCAAAAAACGATTTTTTATATGAAAATCAAGGAAAGCATAAAGGCGTCCAAATGGAAAAAGGATAATCATCTGTTATCACTTATATTTTCAACCAAAAATCGATTTATATATGAAAATCAAGGAAAACATAAAAGTGGCTACAAGTCGGTAAATAGTGGTCCAAATGGAAAAAGGACGATCATCTGTAATCACTTATATTTTCAACCAGAAATCTTTTTTTTATATGAAAATCAAGGAAAACATAAAAGTGGCTATAAGTCGGTAAATAGTGGTCCAAATGGAAAAAGGACGATCATCTGTGATCACTTATATTTTCAACCAAAAAACTATTTTTTATATGAAAATCAGGGAAAACATACAAGTGGCTATAAGTCGGTAAATAGTGGTCCAAATGGAAAAAGGACGATCATCTGTGATCACTTATATTTTCAACCAAAAATCGATTTTTTATATGAAAATCAAGGAAAACATAAAACTGCTATAAGTCGGTAAATAGTGGTCCAAATGGAAAAAGGACGATCATCAGTGATCACTTATATTTTCAACCAAAAAACGATTTTTTATACGAAAATCAAGGAAAACATAAAAGTGGCTATAAGTCGGTAAATAGTGGTCCAAATGGAAAAAGGACGATCATCTGTGATCACTTATATTTTCAACCAAAAAACGATTTTTTATATGAAAATCAAGGAAAGCATAAAGGCGTCCAAATGGAAAAAGGATAATCATCTGTTATCACTTATATTTTCAACCAAAAATCGATTTATATATGAAAATCAAGGAAAACATAAAAGTGGCTATAAGTCGGTAAATAGTGGTCCAAATGGAAAAAGGACGATCATCTGTAATCACTTATATTTTCAACCAGAAATCTTTTTTTTATATGAAAATCAAGGAAAACATAAAAGTGGCTATAAGTCGGTAAATAGTGGTCCAAATGGAAAAAGGACGATCATCTGTGATCACTTATATTTTCAACCAAAAAACGACTTTTTATATGAAAATCAAGGAAAACATAAAAGTGGCTATAAGTCGGTAAATAGTGGTCCAAATGGAAAAAGGACGATCATCTGTGATCACTTATATTTTCAACCACAAATCGATTTTTTATATGAAAATCAAGGAAAACATAAAAGTGGCTATAAGTCGGTAAATAGTGGTCCAAATGGAAAAAGGACGATCATCAGTGATCACTTATATTTTCAACCAAAAAACGATTTTTTATACGAAAATCAAGGAAAACATAAAAGTGGCTATAAGTCGGTAAATAGTGGTCCAAATGGAAAAAAGACGATCATCTGTGATCACTTATATTTTCAACCAAAAAACGATTTTTTATATGAAAATCAAGGAAAGCATAAAGGTGTCCAAATGGAAAAAGGATAATCATCTGTGATCACTTATATTTTCAACCAAAAATCGATTTATATATGAAAATCAAGGAAAACATAAAAGTGGCTATAAGTCGGTAAATAGTGGTCCAAATGGAAAAAGGACGATCATCTGTGATCACTTATATTTTCAACCACAAATCGATTTTTTATATGAAAATCAAGGAAAACATAAAAGTGGCTATAAGTCGGTAAATAGTGGTCCAAATGGAAAAAGGACGATCATCTCTGATCACTTATATTTTCAACCAAAAAACGACTTTTTATATGAAAATCAAGGAAAGCATAAAGGTGTCCAAATGGAAAAAGGATAATCATCTGTGATCACTTATATTTTCAACCAAAAATCGATTTATATATGAAAATCAAGGAAAACATAAAAGTGGCTATAAGTCGGTAAATAGTGGTCCAAATGGAAAAAGAACGATTATCTGTAATCACTTATATTTTCAAACAAAAATCGATTTTTTATATGAAAATCAAGGAAAACATATAATTGGCTATAAGTCGGTAAATAGTGGTCCAAATGGAAAAAGGACGATCATCTGCGATCACTTATATTTTCAACCAAAAATCGATTTTTTATATGAAAATCAAGGAAAACATAAAAGTGGCTATAAGTCGGTAAATAGTGGTCCAAATGGAAAAAGGACGATCATCTGTGATCACTTATATTTTCAACCAAAAAACGACTTTTTATATGAAAATCAAGGAAAGCATAAAAGTGTCCAAATTGAAAAAGGATAATCATCTGTGATCACTTATATTTTCAACCAAAAATCGATTTATATATGAAAATCAAGCAAAACATGAAAGTGGCTATAAGTCGGTAAATAGTGGTCCAAATGGAAAAAGGACGATCATCTGTGATCACTTATATTTTCAAACAAAAATCGATTTTTTATATGAAAATCAAGGAAAGCATAAAGGTGTCCAAATGGAAAAAGGATAATCATCTGTTATCACTTATATTTTCAACCAAAAATCGATTTATATATGAAAATCAAGGAAAACATAAAAGTGGCTATAAGTCGGTAAATAGTGGTCCAAATGGAAAAAGGACGATCATCTGTAATCACTTATATTTTCAACCAGAAATCTTTTTTTTATATGAAAATCAAGGAAAACATAAAAGTGGCTATAAGTCGGTAAATAGTGGTCCAAATGGAAAAAGGACGATCATCTGTGATCACTTATATTTTCAACCAAAAAACGACTTTTTATATGAAAATCAAGGAAAACATAAAAGTGGCTATAAGTCGGTAAATAGTGGTCCAAATTGAAAAAGGATGATCATCTGTGATCACTTATATTTTCAACCAAAATCGATTTTTTATATGAAAATCAAGGAAAGCATAAAAGTGTCCAAATGGAAAAAGGAATCATCTGTGATCACTTATATTTTCAACCAAAAATCGATTTATATATGAAAATCAAGGAAAACATAAAAGTGGCTATAAGTCGGTAAATAGTGGTCCAAATGGAAAAAGGACGATCATCTGTGATCACTTATATTTTCAACCACAAATCGATTTTTTATATGAAAATCAAGGAAAACATAAAAGTGGCTATAAGTCGGTAAATAGTGGTCCAAATGGAAAAAGGACGATCATCAGTGATCACTTATATTTTCAACCAAAAAACGATTTTTTATACGAAAATCAAGGAAAACATAAAAGTGGCTATAAGTCGGTAAATAGTGGTCCAAATGGAAAAAAGACGATCATCTGTGATCACTTATATTTTCAACCAAAAAACGATTTTTTATATGAAAATCAAGGAAAGCATAAAGGTGTCCAAATGGAAAAAGGATAATCATCTGTGATCACTTATATTTTCAACCAAAAATCGATTTATATATGAAAATCAAGGAAAACATAAAAGTGGCTATAAGTCGGTAAATAGTGGTCCAAATGGAAAAAGGACGATCATCTGTGATCACTTATATTTTCAACCACAAATCGATTTTTTATATGAAAATCAAGGAAAACATAAAAGTGGCTATAAGTCGGTAAATAGTGGTCCAAATGGAAAAAGGACGATCATCTCTGATCACTTATATTTTCAACCAAAAAACGACTTTTTATATGAAAATCAAGGAAAGCATAAAGGTGTCCAAATGGAAAAAGGATAATCATCTGTGATCACTTATATTTTCAACCAAAAATCGATTTATATATGAAAATCAAGGAAAACATAAAAGAGGCTATAAGTCGGTAAATAGTGGTCCAAATGGAAAAAGAACGATTATCTGTAATCACTTATATTTTCAAACAAAAATCGATTTTTTATATGAAAATCAAGGAAAACATATAATTGGCTATAAGTCGGTAAATAGTGGTCCAAATGGAAAAAGGACGATCATCTGCGATCACTTATATTTTCAACCAAAAATCGATTTTTTATATGAAAATCAAGGAAAACATAAAAGTGGCTATAAGTCGGTAAATAGTGGTCCAAATGGAAAAAGGACGATCATCTGTGATCACTTATATTTTCAACCAAAAAACGACTTTTTATATGAAAATCAAGGAAAGCATAAAGGTGTCCAAATTGAAAAAGGATAATCATCTGTGATCACTTATATTTTCAACCAAAAATCGATTTATATATGAAAATCAAGGAAAACATAAAAGTGGCTATAAGTCGGTAAATAGTGGTCCAAATGGAAAAAGGACGATCATCTGTGATCACTTATATTTTCAACCAAAAATCGATTTATATATGAAAATCAAGGAAAACATAAAAGTGGCTATAAGTTGGTAAATAGTGGTCCAAATGGAAAAAGGACTATCATCTGTAATCACTTATATTTTCAATCAGAAATCGATTTTTTATATGAAAATCAAGGAAAACATAAAAGTGGCTATAAGTCGGTAAATAGTGGTCCAAATGGAAAAAGGACAATCATCTGTGATCACTTATATTTTCAACCAAAAATCGAATTTTTATATGAAAATCAAGGAAAACATAAAACTGCTATAAGTCGGTAAATAGGGGTCCAAATGGAAAAAGAACGATCATCTGTAATCACTTATATTTTCAACCAAAAATCGATTTTTTATATGAATATCAAGGAAAACATAAAAGTGGCTATAAGTCGGTAAATAGTGGTCCAAATGGAAAAAGAACGATTATCTGTAATCACTTATATTTTCAAACAAAAATCGATTTTTTATATGAAAATCAAGGAAAGCATAAAGGTGTCCAAATGGAAAAAGGATAATCATCTGTTATCACTTATATTTTCAACCAAAAATCGATTTATATATGAAAATCAAGGAAAACATAAAAGTGGCTATAAGTCGGTAAATAGTGGTCCAAATGGAAAAAGGACGATCATCTGTAATCACTTATATTTTCAACCAGAAATCTTTTTTTTATATGAAAATCAAGGAAAACATAAAAGTGGCTATAAGTCGGTAAATAGTGGTCCAAATGGAAAAAGGACGATCATCAGTGATCACTTATATTTTCAACCAAAAAACTATTTTTTATATGAAAATCAGGGAAAACATACAAGTGGCTATAAGTCGGTAAATAGTGGTCCAAATGGAAAAAGGACGATCATCTGTGATCACTTATATTTTCAACCAAAAAACTATTTTTTATATGAAAATCAGGGAAAACATACAAGTGGCTATAAGTCGGTAAATAGTGGTCCAAATGGAAAAAGGACGATCATCTGTGATCACTTATATTTTCAACCAAAAAACTATTTTTTATATGAAAATCAGGGAAAACATACAAGTGGCTATAAGTCGGTAAATAGTGGTCCAAATGGAAAAAGGACGATCATCTGTGATCACTTATATTTTCAACCACAAATCGATTTTTTATATGTGTTTGCGCAGCGGCAATTTATGAAAAAGAAAGGAATAAAAACAAGAGAAATAAAAACACAATAGTTTTTCTTCAATTTATAAAGTTGAGAAAAGATCTCAATTTATTTATTACCTTTAGATATGGTATGGTAGCGAGACGAAGTTATAATTATAACTAACTAAAAAAAAAAACTATTGTGTTGGTGGCCAACAATATTTAAGTACCGTTAACGGTTTTACTAGTTAGTTTTTGGTGTAGAAACTCCTTTCAAAGATGTATATAAACAGGAGTAGACCAAACTACTAACTAGTATTAAACCAACAAACCAAATAATGTAAAAAGTGAGAAATTTATTAATTTGTACTTAAACATTACCGGCCACCTTGCAATATAATGGTATGTTGCAACAATAATTTAGAAATATACTTAAAATTAAAGGTATAGTTCAGTAATATATTAAACAAAAAAGTGAGCTTTAAATTCATCTATTTTTTTTTTTATTTGTTTTCAAAAAAAAGTACATTATTAGAGCGGGCCATAAAGGACCCCGTCGATTTCAGTTTTTCATAGCAAAATAAATGGGCCAGTAAGGACCCCGTCGATCTATGAAACTGATGTATGAGTTAGGCCATGAAGGACCTCGACGTGAAAATTATAAAAAATTAAAAGGGAGATGACCCAGAAATTACCCAGCCGAAGATAGTATATTGGGCCATCGGAAGCCCCGGGTTCGAATAAATACGGTTTTTCAAAATTGTCGGATTAACCTCGGGTCCTAAAACGAGTGCAACCCTACCGGAATGATTAAAAGAAGGATCAGCGAGTTCAAATCCAGCAAAATGTTCCCTAATAGTGTCCGGAACGGTTTCCGATGGTGTCCGTATCCCTACCATTTCAGTAACTCTCGCGGAAATACAAATTTTCTGGGACCGGTCGTATAGAGACCCAATGGTAAGACGACAAAATCCATCCTTACCCATTTGAGATGTGGGTAACCCTAATTGTTTTACCAGAGAGGAACATACATAACTGATGTTGCAACACGAGTCAAGAATCGCGCGAACTGGTATGTACTTTCCAGACAAATGTAGTTCAACTTTCAACGTGGGCGAAAAGTTTATTACATGCCGTACAGGCAAATCAGAACCGGTAGAAACAGACAAAGGCGGACACAATCTACGATTTTTACGGGACCGTTTGTGGTTGCCGATATTTTGTTTGCGATCCGAGTGTAGCAGTGTGTTGTGATCACCCTGACAATTTCGGCATTTCGAGGTACTGGGGCATGCATTTCCAAGGTGTGAATGGGCTAAACATCTGGAGCAGTACCGATGTAAAACCACCATGCGAAGGCGCCGTTCAAAGCTCATGCTCAAAAATACACGACAAAAACGTAATGGGTGATACTTTCTACAAAGCCTACATTGACGCGATGGATCGTTAACCCGACCATTCATATTCGAACCCGTGTTTTCCGTAGGTGCCGCATTAGTAGCGGATACGGAACTTGCAGTGATGACTGCTGCTGGTTGGGCAGCAGGTTCCGAAGTAGTAGTAATAGTAGTAGTTGTAGTTGTCGACGATGATATTGAAGTGACAGGGGACGTGGTAGGTACTTCAATAGAGAGAGGTGACAGTGTTGCCGATGGTGCAGGCTCCGAAATCTCCATTGCCTCGTCGTAGTCGAGTAAACCGTCGTCGAACAAGTTAGCAATAGATTCCATATTTCTACGAAGCAATAGAGATTTTCAAGAATTATATCGAAAATTAGATTTAGTTGGTCAGAATGACCAGTTTAGTTATGGGTCGTTTTACAATGCCATTTGTAGTCCTTATGTCCGCGACTCTAACGTGTCCGTCGCTTCCCGGATAAACCTTCAAAACGACACCTAAACGCCAAGAAGTGGGAGGTAGTTGTTCGTGACGAATTACGACAAGATCATTAACCTGAATATCGCGGGTCGGATTTTTCCATTTATAACGTTTATGTAAGCTCACTAAATACTCTTCCTTCCATCGTTCGCAAAAATGTTGAGCAATAGCTTTCATTTTCCGAAACCGGTTAACTAAGCTTATCGGCGATTCTAATGTTGGAGGCTCCGGAGGAGCTAGCAAGGGGCAACCAATCAAAAAATGTCCAGGAGTCAGAGCAACTGGCTCCTGAGAATTATCCGTCATGGGACATAGCGGACGGGAATTCAAACACGCCTCGATTCTAGCCAGAATAGTGGAAAGCTCTTCAAATGTATATTTAAAGGCTTGAGCTTGTTTTCTAAAGTGAAGTTTAAAACTCTTCACACCAGCTTCCCAAAGGCCACCCATGTGGGGAGCGCCGGCTGGGATAAAACGCCATGAAACGCCCTGAACTCCATAAGATGAGCATATCAGAGACTGACTTTCCTTAAGAAATAATTTAAAGTCCTTTTCTAACTGACGCGAAGCACCCACAAAATTAGTGCCATTGTCGGAAAAAATCGTATTTGGACAACCTCGGCGGGAAATGAAACGCTGAAAAGCTGCCATAAAGCTTGGAGTTGACAAATCTGAGGTAGCCTCCAAATGAATTGCCTTAGTTGAAAAGCAAACAAAAATACAAACGTAGCCTTTAGTGATCTTGCAAGCTCTACCAGTAAAACTTTTTATCTCAAAGGGACCAGCAAAATCAATCCCAGTATTAGTGAAAGGTCTATTAATAACTGTCCTCTCAGGCGGAAGAGCTGCCATAATCTGGCTGCACGCTCGTTTACGGTCAATTATACACCGTTTACAACGACTTATCACTCCACGAATTTTACATTTCAAACGTGGGACCCAAAATTCCATACGAAGTATTCGCAGCATTAACTGATTTCCACCGTGAATGGAAATCAAATGCACGAATTCGATCAAAAGTAATGTAAATCTACATGAATACGGTAATATAATAGGGTGTTTTTCGGAGTAGGATAAAGTCGGCGACTTTTCCAAGCGTCCATTAAGTCTCATCACCCCATTTTCATCCAAAAAAGGGTTCAGTGTGAGAATAAAACTTTTCGAAGGTAAATGTTCTCTCTCTAGAAGACATCGGTATTCATCGTAAAAATAGCGTTTCTGAGCGACTTTAGCCAAATGTAATTTAGCTCTTCTTATCTCAGAACTACCAATATTCAAATGTCCGTACAAGTTGCGACCTGATCTGTGAGAGGGATGGCTGTTATAAAAGAATCTCAATATATACGATATTATCCGAAGAGCTTTATCCAATCGAGAATAATTCGAAAGAATATCCTCATAAATATCGTTCCCCGTTACGTCTTTAAAAAACGACGCATATGTTTTAACACGACATTCAATATCTGTGTCAAGTGAGGAAAGATTGGAAATTTTCCATTCATTCTTTTCACGACGAAGCCATTCTGGACCATACCACCAAAGAGAATTTGCCGCAAGCTCGCTAGGAGAAGTCCCACGACTACCCAAATCTGCAGGATTGTCCTCAGATCGAACATGGTACCAATTGTGATTACCTACATTCTCCTGAATTCTACAGACTCTATTTGCAACAAATGTTGTCCAAGTACTAGGTGTCTTTCTCAACCATGACAGGACTATTGTAGAGTCTGTCCAACAATAAACGTGATCTACTTGAATATAAATCTCGCGAAGTACAGTCTTCAATAATTCGGAGGCAAGTACTGCACCACACAGTTCAAGGCGGGGCAAAGAAATTGATTTTATGGGAGCTACCTTAGTTTTCGAAGTAAGCAAATTAGAATAAATCTCCCCACTAGAAGTTCTAACACGAATGTAAATTACCCCCGCATATGCCTTTTCCGAGGCATCAGAAAAAACGTGCAGTTCGACAAACGAATTGGGATTATAATGAACCCATCTGGGAATTCTAATTTTATTTACTTCAAAGTAAGTAGACACAAATTTCTTCCACTCATTCTCCGTCGCAAGTGAAAGTTTATCATCCCAGTTAATATTATCAAGCCATATCCTCTGCATGATAATCTTCGCGACTATAATGACTGGGCTTAACCAACCCACTGGGTCAAACAACTTCGCAATAGTAGACAATACTTCCCTCTTAGTATACCCCGACTTATGTGGAATAGGATTCACTCTAAAATAAAATGAGTCCAGTTGAGCGTTCCACTGTATCCCTAAAGTCTTAGAGCCACTAGCTTCAACGAATTCCAGTAATTTTGCGTCAACTAAATGGTCCAAAGGAATGCTGTCTAGAATTGTCAGTTCATTTGAGGTCCATTTTCGTAACTCAAACTTTGCAGAAGATAAAGCTGCTATCAGCTGATCCCTAGCGATCAGTGCAGTCGAAATATCGTGAGTTCCAGTCAAAACGTCGTCGACGTACATACAATCACGCAAAATATGCGCAGCGAGAGGGTATTGCTCTTCCGTATCGTCCGCCAGTTGCAAAAGCGTGCGAATTGCAAGGAACGGTGCGCAATTAACGCCAAACGTTACTGTCTGCAGCTCATAATCCCGAACTTCCTCCGTCCGATGGTTCCTAAACAAGATACGCTGGAATGATGTATGTGTAGGATCCACCCGTATTTGTCGATACATTTGCGTAATGTCACAGTTAAAAACGAACCTAAAAAGTCGCCATCTAAGAATCAGTAGTACCAAGTCCGCTTGTAAAGTAGGTCCAACATAGAGACAGTCGTTCAAACTAATTCCGTTCGATGTTTTATGTGAGGCATTGAAAACTACCCTCAATTTTGTTGTCTTACTGTCAGGCTTCATGACTGGATGATGTGGCAAATAACAAGAATGTAAAGTTGTTGAGGACACAGGTTTCATGTGGTTTAAATCTATATATTCCCTTACGACGTTGTCATAAGTTTCCTTAATTTCAGGTTTACGTTCGAGAGATGATTCATTCCTAAGATACTGTCCCATCACGCTAGGCCTAGACGTTCCCAAAGACAATGTCTCAGGGAATTCTGGTTTAAAAGGAAGGGCGACTACGTATCTCCCATCAGAACCACGACAAGTTGTGGCCTTATAATTTTCCTCACAATATTTATCAAAGGGAGATAGAATTTTCCTTTTCGGAGTCTCCTCAAGTTCCCAAAACTTAAGAAGATTTTGATTAAGGGTATCCTCCTCAGAAAAATCGACTTTAGTGGAATGAACTTTAATTGAAGACTGTTCAATTGGACCGGTTATTACCCAACCAAAAATAGTATTTTGAGCTAACAGAGAACCCAAAATATTTCTACGAATTTCTCCTAACAGAATGTCAGGATAAAGATCCGCTCCAAGTAAAATATCTACTGGACGACAATCAAATAAATTTACGTCAGCTAGCTGAATGTTGGGCAAAGTTTCCCTTATATACGATGGGATCGTAAAAGACGGCAAATTGCCCGAAATATCCCTAATAACAAGAGCCATTGTTCGTAATATTCGCGAAGAATCAAAAGAAGAACCAATTTGAATCGAGCAAATCTTCCTCGTAGTAGCTGATACAGCCTGGTTAATTCCAGAAATACGAGCATTCGTAGAATTCGTAGGAAGTTTCAAACGGGTCTGTAAACGTTCTGAGATAAAAGTTGCTTCAGAACCTGGATCAATAAGTGCCCTAGCAGGGTACGAAACACCCATGTGAAGAAGATTCACCATAGCAGTACCTAGGAGGACAGATCTATTTTCTGCAGAATGAAATACCTGTCTGTTAAAGGGCGTAGAAGAATTATTACCGTGAGGAATGTTTCCTGCCGCGGAATTGTTAGCATTAGAACCATTCGGCAGAGAAGAATTCACTGGTATGGAGTTGTTGGTTCGTGAAACCGAAGTGCTCGCACCAGAATTAATTGAATTATTATCCCTTTCCGAAGGTTCGGTTGATGACACCTCACGATGTAACATGGTATGATGGCGTTTATTGCAAATGGTACAATTATGTTGACTACCACAATTCCTTATCATATGTACTTTAGACAAACAATTAATACAGCAATTGTTCTTCTTAACAAGCGCAAATCTTTCAGAAACAGATAATTGCTTAAACCGGAGGCAAGACCGTAACATATGAACTTGTTTTTTACATAATGGGCAAAACCTATTCGAAGCAGAGGCGTTATTTTCCAAAGCGTTGGCCGATGAAGAGGTATTCGTATGATGTGACTTAACTTTATACCCGGAAGGCCTAGTTGAGTTCTCAGGACCCCTTAAGTCACGAACGCAATCTAAAGTCATGGCTCTTTCCGTAAGAAATTTGTCCAACTCCTTCCAGAGTGACATAGCCGACTTATTCTTTATGCTCTGTTCCCACAAATTAACAGTTTGAGATGGCAATCGCTGAATGCAAATAAATACTAATATCGGATCCCAGTTCTGGGTAGGAATATCATATGTTGACATAGCCGAAAGGCACCCATTTATACCCCGTTGAAGTAATTTCAACTCGGAGCTTGATTCCTTATCTAGATAAGGAAGGCCGAATAGCCTTTTGAGCTGGTCGTTGACCAATAAACGTGGATTATCGTAAGTATCGCTCAAGTTTTTCCATGCTATGTCAAATCCTTCATTAGTATGAGGACATTTTGAAACAATTTCCCGCGCTTCGCCTTTGGTCTTCTTTAGCAGATGACACAAGCGTTCAATATTACTAAGGCGTAAGTTCTTAATATAAATCGCGGTAAAGAGGTCCCTAAAAGTGGGCCACGAAACAAAATCACCTTCAAAGTCATCGATATCGCAAGGGGGCAGAAGCATATGATGACCAGTGTTGTCAATAGAATGAGAAGTATTAACGTCCGGACTCGAAGGTTTCATAGTCGCCTTCTGTTGGAGGCTAGATAGCTTCTCATTTATTGTACCTAAGCAATTAACATAAGCGTTAAACGTAGCCTCGTATTTCGATTCCGCTGCTTTAACATCAGTAGTGTCAACTAGATCCGAGCTTTCTAAATATTTAAGGCACTCTTTATAAACTGGCTTAATATCCGCCCAAATCGAAGTGATTTCCCGACCACGAATTTCTAAAGTGAAAACCGAATGAGTATCATCGCGCATTTCGACAAAGGCAGTCGCGAATTTAATCAGAGCGTCGGACTCTCTAATAAAATTATCAAGAGGTGTGGCAGACATTTCCGAATTAAACTTAATAAAAATAAAAAACTATAATCTCAAAATCTTTCTTTATTTTATGTCACGAATAAATGTCGAAAAAACTACAAAAATTTATTTAAATATTGTAAACAATTTTATTTTCTTGTAACAAAAAAAAAAAAATAATTTACGATTAAAAAAAAATCACAAACTTATTATGTCGCGACTATACCGGACAGTAGAGTGACTATTGTAACTTTACTTGAATAACAACAACAACACGCGTATATATACGTATTGTAAAAGTAAACAAAGCAACTCACGTTTGTAATGTATGTACGTATGAAGTATATAGCACAAAAGAGAATACGAAAAAATAAAGAAATTAACACTCCCGTTGTAAATAAAAATATATAAATAAATAACTTTATTTGTAGCACAACGTTTCGTTAAAATTTTAATAATCAATAAATTAAATCGCGATCAAATCGAGGAAGAATATTTTTATGAAAGAACGAAATAAATAAAATAAATTATTTTTCACAATATGTCCGTCCACAATAACAAACCCGGAGTTGACTAAAATTGTACTCTACGAAAGAATGTAATGACAAAGTGTCAAAGCAATGGACTGTATAAATATTAATGGTTGTAAAACGATCTATAACACAATTCAAATAGTATTAAAATTACTTGTTCTTTATAATTTTTCTTTCTATTAGCACAAAAACAACTTTTTTCTTTTAGTATGTTGCACTTGATATGTGTGTGTGTAAAAATTTTATTTTTCTTATGAAAAGCTCACTTTTAAATACTGAACTATACGCACCTTGTTAAATATATGATGATATTTAATATTTATATGATGAAGGTTGTTGTTGTTGTTGATAACAATATGGTTCCTGTGAGGAAGACTAATAAAAATAAGTTGAGTTATTCCAGTTTCTCAAAATTTCACAGCCAAAATCCGGCTCGAATGGACCAAATGTTTGCGCAGCGGCAATTTATGAAAAAGAAAGGAATAAAAACAAGAGAAATAAAAACACAATAGTTTTTCTTCAATTTATAAAGTTGAGAAAAGATCTCAATTTATTTATTACCTTTAGATATGGTATGGTAGCGAGACGAAGTTATAATTATAACTAACTAAAAAAAAAAACTATTGTGTTGGTGGCCAACAATATTTAAGTACCGTTAACGGTTTTACTAGTTAGTTTTTGGTGTAGAAACTCCTTTCAAAGATGTATATAAACAGGAGTAGACCAAACTACTAACTAGTATTAAACCAACAAACCAAATAATGTAAAAAGTGAGAAATTTATTAATTTGTACTTAAACAATATGAAAATCAAGGAAAGCATAAAGGTGTCCAAATGGAAAAAGGATAATCATCTGTGATCACTTATATTTTCAACCAAAAATCGATTTATATATGAAAATCAAGGAAAACATAAAAGTGGCTATAAGTCGGTAAATAGTGGTCCAAATGGAAAAAGGACGATCATCTGTGATCACTTATATTTTCAAACAAAAATCGATTTTTTATATGAAAATCAAGCAAAACATGAAAGTGGCTATAAGTCGGTAAATAGTGGTCCAAATGGAAAAAGGACGATCATCTGTGATCACTTATATTTTCAAACAAAAATCGATTTTTTATATGAAAATCAAGGAAAGCATAAAGGTGTCCAAATGGAAAAAGGATAATCATCTGTTATCACTTATATTTTCAACCAAAAATCGATTTATATATGAAAATCAAGGAAAACATAAAAGTGGCTATAAGTCGGTAAATAGTGGTCCAAATGGAAAAAGGACGATCATCAGTGATCACTTATATTTTCAACCAAAAAACTATTTTTTATATGAAAATCAGGGAAAACATACAAGTGGCTATAAGTCGGTAAATAGTGGTCCAAATGGAAAAAGGACGATCATCTGTGATCACTTATATTTTCAACCAAAAAACTATTTTTTATATGAAAATCAGGGAAAACATACAAGTGGCTATAAGTCGGTAAATAGTGGTCCAAATGGAAAAAGGACGATCATCTGTGATCACTTATATTTTCAACCAAAAAACTATTTTTTATATGAAAATCAGGGAAAACATACAAGTGGCTATAAGTCGGTAAATAGTGGTCCAAATGGAAAAAGGACGATCATCTGTGATCACTTATATTTTCAACCACAAATCGATTTTTTATATGAAAATCAAGGAAAGCATAAAGGTGTCCAAATGGAAAAAGGATAATCATCTGTGATCACTTATATTTTCAACCAAAAATCGATTTTTTATATGAAAATCAAGGAAAGCATAAAGGTGTCCAAATGGAAAAAGGATAATCATCTGTGATCACTTATATTTTCAACTACAAATCGATTTTTTATATGAAAATCAAGGAAAACATAAAAGTGGCTATAAGTCGGTAAATAGTGGTCCAAATGGAAAAAGGACGATCATCAGTGATCACTTATATTTTCAACCAAAAAACGATTTTTTGTACGAAAATCAAGGAAAACATAAAAGTGGCTATAAGTCGGTAAATAGTGGTCCAAATGGAAAAAGGACGATCATCTGTGATCACTTATATTTTCAACCAAAAAACGATTTTTTATATGAAAATCAAGGAAAGCATAAAGGTGTCCAAATGGAAAAAGGATAATCATCTGTTATCACTTATATTTTCAACCAAAAATCGATTTATATATGAAAATCAAGGAAAACATAAAAGTGGCTACAAGTCGGTAAATAGTGGTCCAAATGGAAAAAGGACGATCATCTGTAATCACTTATATTTTCAACCAGAAATCTTTTTTTTATATGAAAATCTAGGAAAACATAAAAGTGGCTATAAGTTGGTAAATAGTGGTCCAAATGGAAAAAGGACGATCATCTGTGATCACTTATATTTTCAACCAAAAAACTATTTTTTATATGAAAATCAGGGAAAACATACAAGTGGCTATAAGTCGGTAAATAGTGGTCCAAATGGAAAAAGGATGATCATCTGTGATCACTTATATTTTCAACCAAAATCGATTTTTTATATGAAAATCAAGGAAAGCATAAAAGTGTCCAAATGGAAAAAGGAATCATCTGTGATCACTTATATTTTCAACCAAAAATCGATTTATATATGAAAATCAAGGAAAACATAAAAGTGGCTATAAGTCGGTAAATAGTGGTCCAAATGGAAAAAGGACGATCATCTGTGATCACTTATATTTTCAACCACAAATCGATTTTTTATATGAAAATCAAGGAAAACATAAAAGTGGCTATAAGTCGGTAAATAGTGGTCCAAATGGAAAAAGGACGATCATCAGTGATCACTTATATTTTCAACCAAAAAACGATTTTTTATACGAAAATCAAGGAAAACATAAAAGTGGCTATAAGTCGGTAAATAGTGGTCCAAATGGAAAAAGGACGATCATCTGTAATCACTTATATTTTCAACCAGAAATCTTTTTTTTATATGAAAATCAAGGAAAACATAAAAGTGGCTATAAGTCGGTAAATAGTGGTCCAAATAGAAAAAGGACGATCATCTGTGATCACTTATATTTTCAACCAAAAAACGACTTTTTATATGAAAATCAAGGAAAACATAAAAGTGGCTATAAGTCGGTAAATAGTGGTCCAAATGGAAAAAGGATGATCATCTGTGATCACTTATATTTTCAACCAAAATCGATTTTTTATATGAAAATCAAGGAAAGCATAAAAGTGTCCAAATGGAAAAAGGAATCATCTGTGATCACTTATATTTTCAACCAAAAATCGATTTATATATGAAAATCAAGGAAAACATAAAAGTGGCTATAAGTCGGTAAATAGTGGTCCAAATGGAAAAAGGACGATCATCTGTGATCACTTATATTTTCAACCACAAATCGATTTTTTATATGAAAATCAAGGAAAACATAAAAGTGGCTATAAGTCGGTAAATAGTGGTCCAAATGGAAAAAGGACGATCATCAGTGATCACTTATATTTTCAACCAAAAAACGATTTTTTATACGAAAATCAAGGAAAACATAAAAGTGGCTATAAGTCGGTAAATAGTGGTCCAAATGGAAAAAGGACGATCATCTGTGATCACTTATATTTTCAACCAAAAAACGATTTTTTATATGAAAATCAAGGAAAGCATAAAGGCGTCCAAATGGAAAAAGGATAATCATCTGTGATCACTTATATTTTCAACCAAAAATCGATTTATATATGAAAATCAAGGAAAACATTAAAGTGGCTATAAGTCGGTAAATAGTGGTCCAAATGGAAAAAGGACGATCATCTGTAATCACTTATATTTTCAACCAGAAATCTTTTTTTTATATGAAAATCAAGGAAAACATAAAAGTGGCTATAAGTCGGTAAATAGTGGTCCAAATAGAAAAAGGACGATCATCTGTGATCACTTATATTTTCAACCAAAAAACGACTTTTTATATGAAAATCAAGGAAAACATAAAAGTGGCTATAAGTCGGTAAATAGTGGTCCAAATGGAAAAAGGATGATCATCTGTGATCACTTATATTTTCAACCAAAATCGATTTTTTATATGAAAATCAAGGAAAGCATAAAAGTGTCCAAATGGAAAAAGGAATCATCTGTGTTCACTTATATTTTCAACCACAAATCGATTTTTTATATGAAAATCAAGGAAAACATAAAAGTGGCTATAAGTCGGTAAATAGTGGTCCAAATGGAAAAAGGACGATCATCTGTGATCACTTATATTTTCAACCACAAATCGATTTTTTATATGAAAATCAAGGAAAACATAAAAGTGGCTATAAGTCGGTAAATAGTGGTCCAAATGGAAAAAGGACGATCATCTGTGATCACTTATATTTTCAACCAAAAAACGATTTTTTATACGAAAATCAAGGAAAACATAAAAGTGGCTATAAGTCGGTAAATAGTGGTCCAAATGGAAAAAAGACGATCATCTGTGATCACTTATATTTTCAACCAAAAAACGACTTTTTATATGAAAATCAAGGAAAGCATAAAGGTGTCCAAATGGAAAAAGGATAATCATCTGTGATCACTTATATTTTCAACCAAAAATCGATTTATATATGAAAATCAAGGAAAACATAAAAGTGGCTATAAGTCGGTAAATAGTGGTCCAAATGGAAAAAGAACGATTATCTGTAATCACTTATATTTTCAAACAAAAATCGATTTTTTATATGAAAATCAAGGAAAACATAAAAGTGGCTATAAGTCGGTAAATAGTGGTCCAAATGGAAAAAGGACGATCATCTGTGATCACTTATATTTTCAACCAAAAAACGACTTTTTATATGAAAATCAAGGAAAGCATAAAGGTGTCCAAATTGAAAAAGGATAATCATCTGTGATCACTTATATTTTCAACCAAAAATCGATTTATATATGAAAATCAAGGAAAACATAAAAGTGGCTATAAGTCGGTAAATAGTGGTCCAAATGGAAAAAGGGCGATCATCTGTGATCACTTATATTTTCAACCAAAAATCGATTTATATATGAAAATCAAGGAAAACATAAAAGTGGCTATAAGTTGGTAAATAGTGGTCCAAATGGAAAAAGGACTATCATCTGTAATCACTTATATTTTCAATCAGAAATCGATTTTTTATATGAAAATCAAGGAAAACATAAAAGTGGCTATAAGTCGGTAAATAGTGGTCCAAATGGAAAAAGGACAATCATCTGTGATCACTTATATTTTCAACCAAAAATCGAATTTTTATATGAAAATCAAGGAAAACATAAAACTGCTATAAGTCGGTAAATAGGGGTCCAAATGGAAAAAGAACGATCATCTGTAATCACTTATATTTTCAACCAAAAATCGATTTTTTATATGAATATCAAGGAAAACATAAAAGTGGCTATAAGTCGGTAAATAGTGGTCCAAATGGAAAAAGAACGATTATCTGTAATCACTTATATTTTCAAACAAAAATCGATTTTTTATATGAAAATCAAGGAAAGCATAAAGGTGTCCAAATGGAAAAAGGATAATCATCTGTTATCACTTATATTTTCAACCAAAAATCGACTTTTTATATGAAAATCAAGGAAAACATAAAAGTGGCTATAAGTCGGTAAATAGTGGTCCAAATGGAAAAAGGACGATCATCAGTGATCACTTATATTTTCAACCAAAAAACGATATTTTATACGAAAATCAAGGAAAACATAAAAGTGGCTATAAGTCGGTAAATAGTGGTCCAAATGGAAAAAGGACGATCATCTGTGATCACTTATATTTTCAACCAAAAATCGATTTATATATGAAAATCAAGGAAAACATAAAAGTGGCTATAAGTCGGTAAATAGTGGTCCAAATGGAAAAAGGACGATCATCTGTAATCACTTATATTTTCAACCAGAAATCTTTTTTTTATATGAAAATCAAGGAAAACATAAAAGTGGCTATAAGTCGGTAAATAGTGGTCCAAATGGAAAAAGGACGATCATCTGTGATCACTTATATTTTCAACCAAAAAACGACTTTTTATATGAAAATCAAGGAAAACATAAAAGTGGCTATAAGTCGGTAAATAGTGGTCCAAATGGAAAAAGGATGATCATCTGTGATCACTTATATTTTCAACCAAAATCGATTTTTTATATGAAAATCAAGGAAAGCATAAAAGTGTCCAAATGGAAAAAGGACGATCATCAGTGATCACTTATATTTTCAACCAAAAATCGATTTATATATGAAAATCAAGGAAAACATAAAAGTGGCTATAAGTCGGTAAATAGTGGTCCAAATGGAAAAAGGACGATCATCTGTGATCACTTATATTTTCAACCACAAATCGATTTTTTATATGAAAATCAAGGAAAACATAAAAGTGGCTATAAGTCGGTAAATAGTGGTCCAAATGGAAAAAGGACGATCATCAGTGATCACTTATATTTTCAACCAAAAAACGATTTTTTATACGAAAATCAAGGAAAACATAAAAGTGGCTATAAGTCGGTAAATAGTGGTCCAAATGGAAAAAAGACGATCATCTGTGATCACTTATATTTTCAACCAAAAAACTATTTTTTATATGAAAATCAGGGAAAGCATAAAGGTGTCCAAATGGAAAAAGGATAATCATCTGTGATCACTTATATTTTCAACCAAAAATCGATTTTTTATATGAAAATCAAGGAAAACATAAAAGTGGCTATAAGTCGGTAAATAGTGGTCCAAATGGAAAAAGGACGATCATCTGTGATCACTTATATTTTCAAACAAAAATCGATTTTTTATATGAAAATCAAGGAAAGCATAAAACTGCTATAAGTCGGTAAATAGTGGTCCAAATGGAAAAAGGACGATCATCTGTGATCACTTATATTTTCAACTAAAAATCGATTTTTTATATGAAAATCAAGGAAAGCATAAAGGTGTCCAAATGGAAAAAGGATAATCATCTGTGATCACTTATATTTTCAACCAAAAATCGATTTATATATGAAAATCAAGGAAAACATAAAAGTGGCTATAAGTCGGTAAATAGTGGTCCAAATGGAAAAAGGACGATCATCTGTGATCACTTATATTTTCAACCACAAATCGATTTTTTATATGAAAATCAAGGAAAACATAAAAGTGGCTATAAGTCGGTAAATAGTGGTCCAAATGGAAAAAGGACGATCATCTGTGATCACTTATATTTTCAACCAAAAAACGACTTTTTATATGAAAATCAAGGAAAGCATAAAGGTGTCCAAATGGAAAAAGGATAATCATCTGTGATCACTTATATTTTCAACTAAAAATCGATTTTTTATATGAAAATCAAGGAAAGCATAAAGGTGTCCAAATGGAAAAAGGATAATCATCTGTGATCACTTATATTTTCAACCAAAAATCGATTTATATATGAAAATCAAGGAAAACATAAAAGTGGCTATAAGTCGGTAAATAGTGGTCCAAATGGAAAAAGAACGATTATCTGTAATCACTTATATTTTCAAACAAAAATCGATTTTTTATATGAAAATCAAGGAAAACATATAATTGGCTATAAGTCGGTAAATAGTGGTCCAAATGGAAAAAGGACGATCATCTGCGATCACTTATATTTTCAACCAAAAATCGATTTTTTATATGAAAATCAAGGAAAACATAAAAGTGGCTATAAGTCGGTAAATAGTGGTCCAAATGGAAAAAGGACGATCATCTGTGATCACTTATATTTTCAACCAAAAAACGACTTTTTATATGAAAATCAAGGAAAGCATAAAGGTCTCCAAATTGAAAAAGGATAATCATCTGTGATCACTTATATTTTCAACCAAAAATCGATTTATATATGAAAATCAAGGAAAACATAAAAGTGGCTATAAGTCGGTAAATAGTGGTCCAAATGGAAAAAGGACGATCATCTGTGATCACTTATATTTTCAACCAAAAATCGATTTATATATGAAAATCAAGGAAAACATAAAAGTGGCTATAAGTTGGTAAATAGTGGTCCAAATGGAAAAAGGACTATCATCTGTAATCACTTATATTTTCAATCAGAAATCGATTTTTTATATGAAAATCAAGGAAAACATAAAAGTGGCTATAAGTCGGTAAATAGTGGTCCAAATGGAAAAAGGACGATCATCTGTGATCACTTATATTTTCAACCAAAAATCGAATTTTTATATGAAAATCAAGGAAAACATAAAACTGCTATAAGTCGGTAAATAGGGGTCCAAATGGAAAAAGAACGATCATCTGTAATCACTTATATTTTCAACCAAAAATCGATTTTTTATATGAATATCAAGGAAAACATAAAAGTGGCTATAAGTCGGTAAATAGTGGTCCAAATGGAAAAAGGATGATCATCTGTGATCACTTATATTTTCAACCAAAAATCGATTTTTTATATGAAAATCAAGGAAAACATAAAAGTAGCTATAAGTCGGTAAATAGTGGTCCAAATGGAAAAAGGACGATCATCTGTGATCACTTATATTTTCAAACAAAAATCGATTTTTTATATGAAAATCAAGGAAAGCATAAAGGTGTGCAAATGGAAAAAGGATAATCATCTGTGATCACTTATATTTTCAACCAAAAATCGATATATATATGAAAATCAAGGATAACTTAAAAGTGGCTATAAGTCGGTAAATAGTGGTCCAAATGGAAAAAGGACGATCATCTGTAATCACTTATATTTTCAACCAGAAATCGTTTTTTTATGTGAAAATCAAGGAAAACATAAAAGTGGCTATAAGTCGGTAAATAGTGGTCCAAATGGAAAAAGGACGATCATCTGTGATCACTTATATTTTCAACCAAAAATCGATTTTTTATATGAAAATCAAGGAAAACATAAAAGTGGCTATAAGTCGGTAAATAGTGGTCCAAATGGAAAAAGGACGATCATCTGTGATCACTTATATTTTCAACCAAAAAACGATTTATATATGAAAATCAAGGAAAACATAAAAGTCGCTATAAGTCGGTAAATAGTGGTCCAAATGGAAAAAGGACGATCATCTGTGATCACTTATATTTTCAACCAAAAAACGATTTTTGATATGAAAATCAAGGAAAGCATAAAGGTGTCCAAATGGAAAAAGGATAATCATCTGTTATCACTTATATTTCAACCAAAAATCGATTTATATATGAAAATCAAGGAAAACATAAAAGTGGCTATAAGTCGGTAAATAGTGGTCCAAATGGAAAAAGGACGATCATCTGTAATCACTTATATTTTCAACCAGAAATCTTTTTTTTATATGAAAATCAAGGAAAACATAAAAGTGGCTATAAGTCGGTAAATAGTGGTCCAAATGGAAAAAGGACGATCATCTGTGATCACTTATATTTTCAACCAAAAAACGATTTTTTATATGAAAATCAAGGAAAACATAAAAGTGGCTATAAGTCGGTAAATAGTGGTCCAAATGGAAAAAGGACGATCATCTGTGATCACTTATATTTTCAAACAAAAATCGATTTTTTATATGAAAATCAAGGAAAGCATAAAGGTGTCCAAATGGAAAAAGGATAATCATCTGTTATCACTTATATTTTTAACCAAAAATCGATTTATATATGAAAATCAAGGAAAACATAAAAGTGGCTATAAGTCGGTAAATAGTGGTCCAAATGGAAAAAGGATGATCATCTGTAATAACTTATATTTTCATCCAGAAATCGATTTTTTATATGAAAAACAAGGAAAACATAAAAGTGGCTATATGTCTGTAAATAGTGGTCCAAATGGAAAAAGGACGATCATCTGTGATCACTTATATTTTCATCCAGAAATCGATTTTTTATATGAAAATCAAGAAAAACATAAAAGTGGCTATAAGTCAGTAAATAGTGGTCCAAATGGATAAAGGACGATCATCTGTGATCACTTATATTTTCAACCGGAGATCTATTTTTTATATGAAAATCAAGGAAAACATAAAAGTGGCTATAAGTCGGTAAATATTGGTTCAAATGGAAAAAGGACGATCATCTGTGATCACTTATATTTTTTTATTTTTTATTTTTTTATTTATTTTTTTTTTTTTTTCAATAACCTAGCCTATTGGCCGTTACCGGTTACAAATTTCTATTTTCATCCAGAAATCGATTTTTTATATGAAAATCAAGGAAAACATAAAAGTGGCTATAAGTCGGTAAATAGGGGTCCAAATGGAAAAAGGACGATCATCTGTGATCACTTATATTTTCATACAAAAATCCATTTTTTATATGAAAATCAAGGAAAACATAAAAGTGGCTATAATTTGGTAAATAGTGGTCCAAATGGAAAAAGGACGATCATCTGTGATCACTTATATTTTCATCCAAAAATATATTTTGAACCAAAAATCATTTTTTTATATGGAAATGAAGAAAAACATAAAAGTGGCTATAAGTCGGTAAATAGTGGTCCAAATGGAAAAAGGACGATCATCTATGATCACAAGTTAAACATAAAGTTGTCTATAAGTCGATAAATAGTTATCCACTTGAAAAAGAAAAAATGCTGTAACTTTACGAAGGAAACTTATAAAGAAATTGCCGAAGTTTTACATTCTTTTACAACCCTGTTTCACTAGAAATTGTTGATGTCCTTGTAGAGTTGTTTTCTTTTCTTGTTGTTTTGTTTCTAGTATAAGGATTTTTGTTTTACTCCTTGAGTGCACAATTTATATTTATGAAATTATGTTTTTGTTGTTCATAAATGAAAATTCTATAAACATACATGCATAGAGATATGAATATGTTAAGTTACGCTGTCATATACGAATGCTCTGTACATATTATATTCACTCTGTTATTTTGATTAAGTTTTCTTTCATAGTTTTTCCATAAAAACACCCATTAGTTTATGGGGCGAGACGTGAACCAATCACATAAGTATTTACCTAACCAAAGAGTTTAACCACTAGTTACTTCTCTAGCGATATGGCCTGGTACTTAAACAATTGACTGTAATTAAAGTATCAATTGTCTCCTTTAGGTACCGTCATTTCTAAGGGAGAGCAAGGTGTTAACTGACCCCCCTTACATAGATAATATGGGGACAGTTAAGTGTCCCAAGTGTTTCATAGATAAATTCGGGTCAGTCATAGTCTTAAGAAAACTATTAAACACGGGTGCTTTGTCACTTGCTGAACTAGCGGGTAAATTTCTTGTTTATTGTAAAAAATGTTTTTTTTTTCTCTTTCTCCTCATTCTTTCCCCGCGGGTTTACGATGATGCCATATTAGTCCTGATTTAGCTCATCAATTTGAGACATAGCAAAATATAAATAAATCATATTAAGAACTATATAAAAACAAAATAATTTATTTACAAAATCTCTTACACGTTTCTGCACATTCAGGCATAAATAATCTTTAGTATTGAATATAACATTTAATAAACCGAAATTTATGTTTGCACCTTAATTAAACTGATTAAATATCTGAGAATATTTTGAGGTATTTACAATGACAAGTATAAACCACTTGTCATAAATGAATGAATCAATAGTATATTAAAAAAAAAAAAACTCCTAAATTGTTCACATTTCACCAGTTTAAATGATTGTGGATTACATTTAGACTATAAAGGGCAAATATATGGACTTCCTAAGATCCATAGGAAAGAATACTTAGACCAATTTGTACATCAGTTAACTCGGTACAAAAAGATACCACTGAATGATGACTCATTTCAGAGAAAATTAAAAATGATGGAATCTATGGATATCGGGACACAGATCTCAGATACATTATTTAATTATGCTGATTTAAATAGAGGAAGGAGTTCCTCCTTTCCCCCCTTCACTTATCTGTTTCTGCAGATATCGATGTATTGTACCACCTTTCGGAATGGATGTCAAACAATTAGGCAGAGTTCACTAATCTTTATTGGTATTAAAGATTAGTGAACTCTGCTAAGCATTGTGCGTGCCTGCCTGCAGTTACACCCAGAGTATTTGGAGGGAATTGAACCAGCAACCCTCAGGTTGATAGTCCAGCACACTGTTGTTAAGTGCCCCGAAAGATTACTTTGGTTAGACAAGCCTTTGTTAATACGCCAAAGATAAATTTTACCAACAAATTTCAAATATTATCAAACCTTTACGATATTAACTAATCTTTGATTGTAATAAACCTTGTTTAAGAATGATACGAATATATTTAACATCTGGAGTAAAATTTTCCTAAATTTAGACAAGGATATAACTGCCGAAAGTTTATAATAAAGTTCCTTCAAATCACAATTCCGTATTGTCAATCTCCTAGAAATTTGCGATAAATGAAGATTGAACTGCCTTTTGTATCATTTATAGCCCCGAGATTTAATCTTTGAAACAGCTGTCACTTTTTACGCTATCCGGAAACACTTGGGTCATAAATAAGAAAACCCGCAATACGTTTGATCGTTTAGTGGTCAATTACGTTTCTCTTTTGTGGAGAAATATTGTATGTTTTTATCATGGAGCCTTAATTTGGAACTACATCTATACAAGGAAACGAAGGTCGTGGAACTCAATGTCATATTGATAAAGTAGTTAAACCGGGCGTCATTTGGGGTCACTTCCGATATATATCAGTACAGAAGATTAGTAGTATTTAGGAGGACAACATGCTGAAGTTATCTCAGTATTAATTGGATCGCAGCTCGGGGATGTGAGCTTTAAACTATATTTATAGAGATTCCTTTAAATCCACAGATGGTCACCCAACATCCCAAGTGAGGACGGAGTAGAGCTACATGCATAATGCCCACTGATACCGCATAAATCCTGATTCCATCCTAGTGCACTTCGTCCAGTAAAGTTACTCTTTTGGTAGAAAATAGTTACAAACTTTCTTTCTTCACCATGAATGGCAAGGATATATATACGTTTGTCACTCCGTTTGTAATTTCTACATTTTTCATTTGTGACCCCATAAAGTATATAGTATATTCTCGATCATTATAGATAGCGGAGTCGATGTAGCTATCCGTCCCTTTGTATGTTGAAATCAATTTCCGTAGCCCCCAAATTTATAAAATATACAGTTTAATATAACTTGGAGTACATCTTTTATAAGTTTCACGATAGAAGACTGTATGTGTTAAGTGTGTCTTCAAAGCCGGTATGATTTTGCATGATAATGTGATAGCGACATACTACTACCACCTTTTCCAACTCCATATTTTGCTGTATTAAGTTTTTGATTTAAATATTTTTATACTTTGAAAATTTCTACTATGTTAATTTATTTTTGTTTTTGATTTAGTTGGGATTGACTTTGTTTATTTCTAAGTTCTCAAAATTTGAAAAAAATATTTTCATTGTAAAAAAATTTTTGTTTGAGTAAGACGGTGCCATATTTTATTTGCAAATTTAAATAATTTGTATTTGTGTGAATCAAGAGAATTTTGTTGGGGAAGTTTTATCCTCGATTTAAATGTTATTGGATTCTTGGAAATCAATTTGTATTTTACTCAATTGGTAAGGTTTTATTTGGAAAGTTGTGAAATTTTTCATTACTTGACTTTCTTTGTGTTTGGAATTTTTAGATTGCCATTGGTTTGTTATTTCATTGCCTAAATTTGTTTGCTTTTGGAGCAAATCTTCGGAAGTTTGGAAACATCATCGGCTATTGAAAACTCTCTTAAGGTGGCCATTACTCAGTACGGAGAAAACCCCGTTGATTTTTATCTTTAGCCGCCTGAAGAGCGGCTGAGTTAAATATAGTAGAAAGATAACACATCTTTTCTCATATTGAAGATTAGAGTGACCATTTGATTAAATCAGAATATAAATAATATTCGTAGAACCGTAAAATTTTGTTTTGTAACACCTGGGGTGACCAGGTGTTGGAAGAAATTTTAGGGAAAAGAAAAATTCCCAACTTTGCTTAGATTCTTTCAATATTTGGACTAAACTTTTATCGTTAATTTAATTTGTTCTAAAATTTCTAATTAAATTTTCACAACTTTTATAAATTAAATATTTGTTAAGATTTGAATTTTGCTTATTAATTACTTTTAAATTTTCATAACGTAAATTTTTTTTTATTGTCATATGGTCACTTGAATTTTATTATTTTTCAAAGTATAAACAAAAACAAATATTCAAATCCAAAAATTTCAAAAATATTAACAACTTTTACACTTGAAATATATAATTCATACACCCTACATATAGACAACACAACACACATACTTACATAACATAAAAAACACATACAGTCAATAACAAAACTTAAACTAACTTTTTTATAAAAACTAGTCTACGGTCATCTGGCGCCTCCTGACTTCGTTGGACTTTGATAATGTAAGTTGTAAACAAATTTTTTTTTTCTTTCTTACACTTATTTTAACGTATACGTAATATGAGTGTTATCATATAGCCATGTATGGCTACCTATTAGATCGGCCGTGCTCGTCGGTGGGAGGGGTTTAATAGAGTTCCCAATTTAAATATGTTATATTACGCTACGGGAGAAATTAAAATTTTAGGTAGCAAATACTAAAAGTAATCCAAAATAGAAAAAAAAAAAATATATATGTTGATGACTGACGTGTAGCTTGAGGTCCCATTTGCTACACTGATCCAGGCCCACCCTCCTTGCTGACATGAAAACCATATTAATTGTCAGCCCAAAAAAGTAAAGACAAACAAATAAAGCACCCTACCCCATATTTATAACACCTTTCGCAATAATAAATACAAGCTTAAAATTCCATGTTCAAAAACAATATATAATAAATTATTTATTTAAAATTAATTAAAAGGTATTTTGTTATATGTATAAGAAGGAATTTAAAATAGAAATTTTCATTGAAAATGGTCACCATTTAAAATTTGATTAATAAAAAAAATTTACAACAAGGTATAGCAAAATTTTAACAAAAACAATTATAGTTCAAATATTTCTTACTGTGGTGACTTTGGTTACAAAATAAACAAATAAAGTATATGTATCAAATGTAGAGTGTATTTAATTCAACGTAATATGAATATTAAAATTCTAATATATATTCATACTAATTTGAAGTATGATTATATGATAACACTCATATTACGTATACGTTAAAATAAGTGTAAGAAAGAAAAAAAAAATTTGTTTACAACTTACATTATCAAAGTCCAACGAAGTCAGGAGGCGCCAGATGACCGTAGACTAGTTTTTATAAAAAAGTTAGTTTAAGTTTTGTTATTGACTGTATGTGTTTATTATGTTATGTAAGTATGTGTGTTGTGTTGTCTATATGTAGGGTGTATGAATTATATATTTCAAGTGTAAAAGTTGTTAATATTTTTGAAATTTTTGGATTTGAATATTTGTTTTTGTTTATACTTTGAAAAATAATAAAATTCAAGTGACCATATGACAATAAAAAAAAATTTACGTTATGAAAATTTAAAAGTAATTAATAAGCAAAATTCAAATCTTAACAAATATTTAATTTATAAAAGTTGTGAAAATTTAATTAGAAATTTTAGAACAAATTAAATTAACGATAAAAGTTTAGTCCAAATATTGAAAGAATCTAAGCAAAGTTGGGAATTTTTCTTTTCCCTAAAATTTCTTCCAACACCTGGTCACCCCAGGTGTTACAAAACAAAATTTTACGGTTCTACGAATATTATTTATATTCTGATTTAATCAAATGGTCACTCTAATCTTCAATATGAGAAAAGATGTGTTATCTTTCTACTATATTTAACTCAGCCGCTCTTCAGGCGGCTAAAGATAAAAATCAACGGGGTTTTCTCCGTACTGAGTAATGGCCACCTTAAGAGAGTTTTCAATAGCCGATGATGTTTCCAAACTTCCGAAGATTTGCTCCAAAAGCAAACAAATTTAGGCAATGAAATAACAAACCAATGGCAATCTAAAAATTCCAAACACAAAGAAAGTCAAGTAATGAAAAATTTCACAACTTTCCAAATAAAACCTTACCAATTGAGTAAAATACAAATTGATTTCCAAGAATCCAATAACATTTAAATCGAGGATAAAACTTCCCCAACAAAATTCTCTTGATTCACACAAATACAAATTATTTAAATTTGCAAATAAAATATGGCACCGTCTTACTCAAACAAAAATTTTTTTACAATGAAAATATTTTTTTCAAATTTTGAGAACTTAGAAATAAACAAAGTCAATCCCAACTAAATCAAAAACAAAAATAAATTAACATAGTAGAAATTTTCAAAGTATAAAAATATTTAAATCAAAAACTTAATACAGCAAAATATGGAGTTGGAAAAGGTGGTAGTAGTATGTCGCTATCACAATAATGTGGAGCAATATCGTTAAAGGAAAAAATGATTGAGTGTCGTTTCTCCCAACTTTAAGAAGGGTGTAGACTACAAGCCAATTCTATCACATCTTTTGGATAGTTAACGCGAAATGTCGTTGAATATTATATTTCTAAATAGATTTGTTCCCTAATAACCTGAGACAATTAGAGATGGAAACAACTTAATGAAGATTCATAAAGAATATAGAATATACAGAGTTTTCCAACAAGAGGTGTTATTTTGGTATTCAAAGAAAATTGGAATTTTTTGAGATAAATGATCGGTTGTTTATTTCATAATAAAGAGGAAGGTATGCCGTTAATAATGAAAAACAACATCAGCCGAATGGCCACCACTACAGGACCATATCCTTCTCATAAAATTTTCCATAACCAAATCGCAAAGTGACTGTCCTATGTCCTCGATAGCCTCACGAATTCTAACTTTGAGGTCTTGAAGCGACGCTGGGCTGTTGGCGTAGACCTTATCTTTCACGTGGTCCCAAAGGAAGAAGTCGCAAGGTGTTAAATCAGAAGATCTCGGTGACCAATTGTGATCACCTCTGCGAGAGATAACACGGTCCGGAAACTTTTCCTGTAAAAGAGCAATGGTTTCGTTGCTTGTGTGGCACGTAGCGTCGTCTTGTTGAAAGTAAACTTTGTCCAGATCAATATCATCCAACTCCAAACATAAGATACGGTGTAAAGACGTTAGTGGAATGTCCAATTCCAAAGAACGACGAGGAATGAACAAACCTTGGTTTTCTTCAACACTTTGGGCTACAGCAGCAATATTCTCAGTTGTTCTTGAGCGACTTGCACGGGTATTATTCTTCACATCACAAACTTGTCCCAACAGCTCGAATTTTTCCATCAATTTCTGTATTGCGGTCAGAGTTCGCAAGATTTTCACCATTTTTGTAGTGAATTTTAATAATTTCAATGCGTTGTTGAAGCGTGTATCGTTCCATATTTAGTAATGGCGTAGTTTTTTCTTATCAAAAGTCAAAGAATAAAAGCTTCAAAAGTGACAGCTACTGAAATAACACCTCTTGTTGGAAAACCCTTTAGTTCCACTACATTAAATTCTAGATATTTGAGATTTTTCAAATGATGTAATGTTTTTCTATTGAGATTCAAAGTAACACCTCTTGTTAGAAAACCCTTAAGTTCCACTACATTTAATTCTAGATATTTGATACATATTTTTTAAATAAAATTATGTTTTTCGATTGAAATTAAGTAACGAAAAAATGTGGACAGATTATACGCTGATTTGATCATCGGACCTTAGTTCTTTAAAAAATGAAGCCGGAGCTCACGTTACCGCACCATGATCATAATTCTTTTGTTTGAAAATATGGATGACATTGATCCGGACGAAATTTATTGAAATCAAAATTTGACGATAACTTAATTTCGAGAAATGGATCTGTCAATTGGCCTCCACGGTCGAGCGATTTGACACCTCTCGTTTATTTTATGTTGGGTCATGTGAAGTCACTGGTTTATGCTGATAAACCAACAACAATAGAAAACCTTGGAGGCCATATTATTAGTGTTATTCGTGATATACGGCCAGCAGTGCTCGAAAAAGTGGCCCAAAATTAGACCTACAGAATGTGCTTCGTCGAGAACAGTCTACATACAATGTTAAGTTCTATTGGGCTTAAAAACTCCCCTTATTAGCTTTAAATGTTCAATGGAAATGTTTTTTGTATTGGTGCCTATTTTTTCGAAAGCTGTTCAGAAGATTGGTCTAATACAATTGGCATAAAGCAGTGGGCGGCATTCATATCCACCAGGTGATGAACATGGTCGTTTATTCACCTGTATATTGGTCTAATACTATCGTCATAGAGCACTGGTCGGTACTCATAGTCCTCTGGAGCGAACATGATCGTTTATTTAATTGTAAGCCATACGAATGTTAACGAAGTTGGTGAATAAATAGATGGTCAGATTACAACGGGCAGTCGCAAAGTAGGTCTGGGTTGATTAACAACTCGCGCGTCATTGTAATTATCTCTTAAAGCCAATCAGGCCCGTTTTCGTTTTTTTTTGCCTTCGACAATTTTGCGTCTTACTCTGGCACGTGTGTGATGTAAGGCTTCGTATAACGGTTCCTGTTCTATGTTGTTTGCACCAACCGCGTGTCTTTTAATTTATGTAAACCCTGGTGGAGACCATATAAAACTCAACATCGATACTGGTGGAGTACCATTGAAAACTCAACGTATCAACTGGAGGAGTACCATTAACACTCCTGATTTTTACAACAAGGTTTAAGCGTTTCAGCTTCCTATATGAGTATATAGGTCGACTAGGGACCAACTTGAATCGACGTAGGACAACCTGGGAATTTGAGAGTCTTGTTACTCCGCCAACCAACTTTAAATTACAAAAAAAAGATTACAACGGAGAAAGAATGTTACTACAATACATATTAAATGTTCTCTTTATGGCGACCACTGTCAGACTCACTAATTTCGTAAATATTAGTTAGCTGTTTTGCTAGTTTGTAATAAGTATTGCTGATCAATGATATCTTGTCTGAAATGGAATTGTAGTTATAATTCCTTATTGAATATATGTATATGTCTGCCTAATCATTATTCTTTGGAAAAGCTTCATTAAAAAATGCTCCATATTCAAAGCCAAATTTCTTTCTTTTACAAAATTATAGCTTAATCTATAGCAATTTTGTTAATAAAAATCGTTTCCTTGGATTTCAAACTAAAATTATAAATTCGCTTAGTAACAGGTACCAAAAAAAAAATTTCAATTAACCTTTACCCACGCCAAATTAAAAAAAAGTTGCAAAAAAATAAAATAAAATCATGTACCTTATTGACCAGTTAAAGAAGGGAAACAATTATATGAAACGAAATTGTATGTATTTATACATATAAATAAACTGTAACACATAAACTTGAATATAAAAAAAGAAAATAATACGACAATTTTTTTTTATACGATTCATCCCAGTCACGTGCTAATGAATTAAATTAAAGAATTTTCGTACTCCCTAGACATTTATCCTGGTAAAAGTTCCGTGTGTTTTTATACTCTTTTTTTTGTATATTGAATACAACCAACATTCATATCAACTAGAATAGAAATAAACGCCCCATCGATTTGTGACAAATATATGTATGTACAAATAAAAAGAAATGGAAAAAAACGAAGCATACAGCGACAGGATGGCAGTAAGGCATGCCTGGCATGATGATTGGGTGGTACTTGAATATAGCAAGCGTCATTTCCGGTTGCTGTCTTTAGTCAACTAATTGGCTTGGTGCCTGTGTTTATTTACAAGTAGTTTTTTCTCCACCGTTACACAAATCCATACATACAGACACACATACTACTCACATTCCAGCACACATTCCTAGAGAACTGTGGTGGGTATCATCGATTTCAATGGAGTATTGAACTTTTATTTTTTATTTATTTATTTATTTTATTTTCTTTTTGTTGCTGTTGTTGGTCTTTGCATGTTATTGTTTTTATACCCAACATCAAATGGAAAATAGGTTTATTGAGTCTGTCATTTCGTTTGTAACATATCGATATATTGGTCGTTGAACAAAAAAGTATATATATTCTGGGTACTTATAAAATTCTTAGATGATCTAGATATGTCTGTCTGTTTTTGACAAGTTAGGGCGTCCACGAGTATAGGGATGAAATATTCATTGTTGAAAAACAATATTTGGTATTGAAAATGGGAAAAAATCGTTCAAGTAGAACCAAAATTATGGACCAAAATGTGCGACAACCCCTATTGATGTTTTTCAAAAATGTTTTGCTTTTTTTCTTTAAATATATTGCAGATAATATCATGAAATTTTGCATACATTGATCTTTTGATTAAAAAAAACAGACACGGTCCATGATTTATCTTAGTTCCGATACAAATTACTTCCCGGAACATGTCTCTATGGTACATAAATGTCTATATAATAGCAGTATTCATACAAAATTCAGCAAACATGAGTTCTATGTAAAAAGAAAAAGGAAAAGAAACATTTGTTTGGATCGGTCCATATTTGACCATGGTCCCCATATTAGGTCCACTTCTGAAAATCATTGAAATACGCATAAATCTTTTATAAATATCATAATTAGTTTGAAGTCCCACAATAATCTCATTTTCACAAAAATCACGATTCCTAATTTTGTCAAGATCGGCACATATTTGGTCATAGCTCTCATATAAGGACCACTTTCGAACATAACATCTTATGAATATCGATATCGAATCAAAACATTTTACACATATCAGTTGTATGCAAAAATCATACTACAGGATTTTGTGACGATCAGTCCATAGTTAGCCATAGCTACATCATATCTACTTCCGATAATAACTAAAGGGTTTTCCAACCAGAGGTATTATTTTGAATCACCCGGTATTTCGGTAGCTGTCACTTTTGAAGCTTTTATTCCTTGATAATTGACAAGTAGAAACTACGCCATTACTAAAAATGGAACGATACACGCTTCAACAAAGCATTGAAATTATTAAAATTCACTACAAAAATGGTGGAAAATCTTGCAGTCACAGTTCGAAAAACTAAAGCATTTTTTGGTCGTCGTGGAGCACCTTGTCGTATCGCAATGCAGAAATTGGTGGAGAAATTCGAGCTGTTGGGACAAGTTAGTGATGTGAGGATTAAAACCAGTGCACGTCGCTCAAGAACAACTGAGAATATTGCTGCTGTAGCCCAAAGTGTTGAAGAAAACCTAGGTTTGTCCATTCCTCGTCGTTCTTTGGAATTGGGCATTCCACAAATGTCATTATTATGGTCGGAGTTGGATGATATTTTGGTAGAAAAATTCGAGCTGTTGAGACAAGTTAGTGATGTGAAGAATAAAACCCCTGCACGTCGCTCAAGAACAACTGTGAATATTGCTGGTGTAGCCCAAAGTGTTGAAGAAAACCCAGGTTTGTCCATTCCTCGTCGTTCTTTGGAATTGGGCATTCCACAAACGTCATTACAACGTATCTTATGGTCGGAGTTGGATGATATTGATCTGGACAACGTTTACTTTCAACAAGTCGTTGCTACGTGCAACACAAGCAACGAAACCATTGCTCTTTTACGGATCATGTTATCTCTCGAAGAGGTGATCACAATTGGCCACCGAGATCTTGTGATTTAACACCTTGCGACTCCTTCCTTTGGGGTCACGTGAAAGATAAGGTCTACGCCAACAGCCCAGCGTCTATTCAAGACCTCAAAGATAGAATTCGTGAGGCTATCGAAGACATAGGGCAGCACCTTTGCGATTTGGCAATGAAAATATCATGAAAATGCTAGATAACTTGTTATTTTAACATTTACGGGTGCTAATTGTCATCAAATAGTCTGTTGAAAAGACATATCATAGGCAGTATAATAACCGATTGCCTGTAAACAACCTTCATCCGACAACTCTCCAATTGATTACTTCTAGTGGGTAAAATAACTTTTAAAGGTGTTGTACAAAATAAACGTTTAAAGTGATTACACCCTAGGTTACTTAGAGACACTAAAGTGACAATTGACTTCACGCTAGATTACCTCGGATGGATAAAGTAACCAGTTGACTTCCCTCTGCTCTAAAAAGAGCACAGAAGTGTCAATTTACCCAAAACATAAAAATTGGGGTCAGCTAAGTGATCAGACATTTGTGATAATTACTCTCTAGAAGGGATACCTTGACAATTTGCTTAACTGCTCCCAGCTGATCTAGGAGACAGTCCCGAACTGGTGATTTTACCCATCATTTAGGGTTGGAACTAGTTGCTTCAATAGCTACGTGACTAGTTATTTTAACACTTGCATTTCCCTTTAGACTACAATGAGACTGTATAATAGCTGGTCCAAAGTAGTCAACGCATAGGATTCACATACTGGTTAAATAGCGTCAGTTACTTTACTAGCTACCTGAATGGTAACATGATCAGCTACATAACTAGTTATTTTAACATGTACGGTTGCTAATTGAGCTCAAATAGGTAGGTGAAAAGACATATCATAGGCAGTCCAATAAACGATAGCTTGTAAACAAACCATTCTTCGACTACTCTCCAATGGATTACTTCTGATGGGTAAAATAACTACTTTCTAAAGTGCAATACAAAATAAACGTTGAAAGTGACTACACTCTAGGTTACTTAGAGACACTAAAGTGCTAAGTATATTACATGGAATATCAGTATACTTAAGCAAAAATCAAAATTAACTGTATGAGAATTATATCAACACAATTTGTATAAAACCAGTTTGAACGAATTACTCATAAAATGTTTAAAGTGACTACACTCCAGATAACTTAGAGGCACTTAAGTGACAATTGTCTTCACGCTAGATTACCTGGGATGTATAAAGTAACCAATTGATCATTTACTCAGTGTAGGGTGTTATATGTTGTTGTTCTTTTTATTCTTGCTGTATTGTGTGTGTTTATACAAAATGATGAACGATGCCAAAAATGTTAACGTTAGCAAGTGTTTGTGTGTATTTCCTGTTGCTGCGGCAAAAACAAAAAGCAACAGCAACACAAAATTACGAGTAACGAATACAAGAATTTTGTGCAAAACAACAAAACACAAAAAAAAACTCTAAAAATCACAATAAAAAATATGAGAAAATGGAGAGAAAAAAAAGCAAGGAAATATATTGAACACTAAACTTAAACACACACTCACATCAACTCGTAAACTGTAGAGAGATACGCCACTGAATGACAGTCATTTCCGTTACTATTTTGGTTTTAGTTCCCGTTTTATCCCTTCACCATTTTAGGAAGGCAAACGATACCGTTACGTTTCTCTTTGCATCTATGGTGTTTTCCTTTCTTTCCTGTTTTTACCACACGATAAGTATTTTTTATTACCAAAACAACAGTAGCACAGCAACAACAAAAACAAAAACAATAACAATAACATCCTAGCCGTGTGACAAGTAGAAAAAAAACGAAACGACTAAAAAGTGATGGCTTTGAAAATTTCTATCTTGTTAGAGAAAAAGTAGAAAATCCTTTTTGGCACCAATTCTAGTTTGTAATACAGAATAGTGATGGTGAAAAAATGTAAGGGTGGGTACTCGTAGGTTTAAAGTGCTAAAAATGATAACACATTTTTAACACTTGACAAAGTCCGTATATCGCTCATTTGCTGCAACAACGTCATAATTCAAAATACCCAAATTTGGAGTTGATAGCACCATTGCATAGTAAATAAAAGCCTTGTGAACTAGTTTCTAAAATTACACGCAGGATCGCCATAGAAGCATTTTGTCCTAATTTTATAACCCATTGTCTATTATATTGGAGCATTCATCATGTATGTATGTAGATAAACAGCGAAATAAATTCGGCTTCTAAAATTTAAATATAATTATCAAAAAACCTTACAATAGATGAATGATTTGTTCTATTTAAGACTGCAGTTGCAGTTTTATCATAGGGACTCAAAATATCGTCACATTTCCTATGTTTCTTCCTTTCTTATCCATTGTTTCTTTTATCGATATCCCTGTAGTTTATTGTTCTTTAATGATTTGTTAATATCTTTGTTACAAATAGTGTATCCAAAATTTTGTTAATGGTCAATAACGCTATATTTATACCTGATAAATTTTTGTCATGATAAACTTCGAAATGGTCGTCAAGATAAAAAATTATCTGGTATAGTCTCCATTTATTAGTATTACTGCTACGTTACACAACGTGTCTAAGATTTAAGTGGGTACCTGCCGCATAGACTTAAACCGCACGGTGGTCTTAACACCGGATAGAGACAATGCGTCTATCACCGCCATTGAGTGACTTGCAAGGAACACTCAATTGGCAACTCGAGAGCTCGGGCTATCTAATCCCTGCCATCCATAGCTAGTTAGTCAACTGACCAGCCCCGGACAATTATCAAAGCTGCAACATCCAGTTCAATGTATGGTCTCTGACTTCAAAAGTTCCCAGCTGATAAGAGTCAAAGTGAGTGTACTTTAACACACACTTTTGACCTCTACCAAGAACCAAGTCCAACGACCAATACATTACGAATGCTACCACCTCAATACATTTCCTGAGCACAAACGCCAGTTGGTATCTACTACTTTCAATGGCTCTGTTGATTTAGCAACAGCACCTAGTAAGATACATTTGGTAGTCTGAACTTTAGCACTAGCCCAAATATCAGTCCTTTAACCAACGATCTTCTACCCGCTTTGGGTTTCAACCATAACCACAGCGCGCTCACCGAAGTGACCTCACCAACAATCCTACAGAACTGAAGTCCTGGGGCGAAAGGATCCCCACTGTACTAGATAAGACTCTAGTCAGCTGTGAAGGTAATAAATTAAATTCTTACCAGGAATGAGGTCCTTGCACCTCGGAGCCCCGGTTTCGCTACATATTTCCCCTTGAGGCATAACATCAAGGTGGGTGCTAAGTTACACAGTGGGGCCGAATCAAAATTTTTTGATAAATCTGGCTGGTCCGATCGGGATAAAATTTGACATGGGCGTAGCCAAGGAATATTCGAGCTTAAGTTATTAAAATGGACCCTACAAATGCTCCAGGGGCGGCGCTACGGTGGCTCAAATTAGGGTACCTTCGACATGTAAAATTTGCCATTTTTTTGTTTCCCATCCGATTTCAAAGATTTCCATATTTTTGGAAAGCGCTTGTCTAGGTCTTGTGTGCTTTTTATCTCTTATAATTTCCGAGTTATAGGCATTTCAAAATTGAACTTTTAAATTTTTGCCATACCTTGGTCCGCTTTTTTTAAAATATAGTGCTTACTTTTGGACTCAAATTTCTTTTGTTAGTTAGACAACTGAATTACCAATAACATACAAAAGACTTCAGGGCAATATCTATTATGGATCCAAAAATAAACAATTTTCAATTTAAAAATTAAAAAAATAGTAAATTTTTGCAGTTTTTGTACGAAAAGGTGACTTAACTCTTGGAACAAGTGACTTAACTCGCAAGGAACAAGTACTCCAGTGAATTTAAAATTAAAGTTATTGAAGACTGAAAGGCGGGCTTATCACGGCATGAATTGAGTAAAAAATATTCAATTAACAGATCATTTATTTCCCGGCTGATTCCAAAATTTGTGCATATCACCGTGGCATTCTGGAGGACGTCCGCGTAAAATCACACGATATGATGATTCCTTGATCAAAGGAGTAATGCAAAAAGATCCTACAGCTTCAGCTAGTCAAGTAAGAACAAGAGCATTAGAAGCAGGATTATTCAGCTGACGACCAGCAAAAAAAACCTTTTATATCAGCTTAGAACAAGAAAGCTAGACTGGAGTTTTCTAAAGCCCACATCGACTGGATTGTTCAAAAATGGAAGACAGTACTGTTCTCTGACGAATCCAAATACAAATTAAAAAGTTTCGAGGGTATAGGGCGTGTACGCAGACGAAAAGGCGAAATAGTGAATCCTAATTACTGCAAAGGAACAATTAAACATGGAGCGGGCAGTGAAATGGTCTGGGATTGCTTTTCTGGTCAAGGAATTGGGACAATTCATAAAATAAATTGGATTATGGATTGGTTTATGTACCGTGATATATTGAAAGATGTAATGTTGCCTTATACCAGTGAAGAGATGATACTTATTGGGAGGTTCCAACAGGATAACGATCCTAAGCACACCTCCAAAGTTTGTAAGACTTGGTAACATATCAATAAGATTGGCCTGCTCAATAACTGATCTCAATCCTTTTGAGAACTTGTGAGATTGTTAATATGAAAATAAATTGTGAAAATTGCCGAAATAAGGATCGAAAATTTTCAAGATTTACTGCAATCCGTTATTATAGCCTGGAAAGGAATATCGCAAGACATCATAAAAAACTTAATATATTCTATGCCTAAGAGATGTGCTTGTGTCATTCAAAACAAAGGATTTGCAACAAAATATAAATTAAAAAATTTGTTATATTATATCCATGAAGGGGTGCTTTAGTTTTGTCCGTTTTATTTTGTAGCTTTAAATATTTTTTGATTTAAAGTTACCTCTTATAGAAAGATTAACTTTAAAAGTATTTGTTTATCAATAGTAAATATATTAACAATTGAAAATAGTACATAATAGAAATTTAAATCGTTGTTTTTATAAAAAAAATTCATCGAGGGGGTGCTTTAGTTATTGGCCGATACTTTTAAATTCGATCAATTTCCATCACATAACTGAATATCTATATAAGAGACGTGGATAATGGAATTCACAGTACTATTACTTAGTTTAGTATAAATATCAATTTTTATTTTTCAAGTAAAGAAAAGTATTTAATCGATTTTTCAAAATTGTATAAAAAATAAATTAATAGAGCAATAAGGCCAAATACGAGAATCAGTTACTCCATTATGATCTATTTACTCGTTAATATTTCTTTTAAAGTTTCCAATCGGTAGCCAACTTTGGTACACAAATACACAACACTGTTATATTGTTGTGTTGCTTGCTGTACATTTACTGTACATAAGGGTGTTGTAGGTAGTTGTTTTGTTATTATTATTATTTTTGCCGTTCAGTAGGCGGAAAAGCATATTGATAGGGTTTGTTTGCCAATATCGTTCCGTTTTCATTCTTCAAGTTCTCGAACAAAAAGAATAGAGAAGAAAAATGGAAAACAATCTTGGTATTTGTCACCAAACAAATAGTCAATAAAAATCCAATGTCTATCATGTAAATAAAATAAACGTGTAAATATTCTAAAAGAGAGAGAGAAATACAATGTTATGTACAAGATTTACTAAAGGGTTCTGGTAAATATTGTAGTTTCATATAAAAATAGTAAAGTGTTAAATGTGATAAGGAGCTGGGGATAAGTGTCAGCATATAATGACAGCACTTAGACAGGAAAGATCTTAAAGATAGGATTTGTTGTTTATATAATTTAGCAACATAATTAAATAAGTTTTGCAATTTCAAAATTATTTTTTTTTTGTTAAATAAAGCCCAAAAATAATTTTGTTTAAAATTCCAATTTTTTAATTCCAACTAAAACTTGTAAATCTGTTTTAAATTTCTGTTTATTAAATCCGAACATTTCATTTTAAATTATTTTCCATTGCTAAAATTTAAGCAAAACAAAAAATTTCCATTCTATGCAAGCTCGTAAATCATCATTCACATTGAAATGATTCTATAACAATTATTTTGTCCTAAATTGAGAAAAAGCAAATAAATCCAAATGTTATAGAATTTAAATGGATGTGTAATAAACAAGAGTATGAACGAACCAACCCACCAATATTCCTGCAAAAAAAAAAAACCAAACCAAACGAAATGGATTGAACAAAAAATTGGAAAATTTACTAAGTAAATAGTCGGACGAAAAAATTGATTTAGGGAGAAACATTTGTACAATGTGTGTGAAAATGTAAAAACTAGACAAATTTAAATCTGGCGAATAAAACGAAATTTTAAATGCCCTGCTGTAGATTCCAAAAGAATTTTAGAATTACAAAAATTTAGCAAAAGATTTTATTCATAGAAAAAAAACTCAAACAAAAAAATAATTCAAAATAATCACACATACGAGCATTGTCTTTATTTTAACTATCACATTCTCACCACTTAGGTTTTTGACAACTGAGTTAGGTCTTTGACAGGAGAGTTTCCGATCTAATGATTTCATTTAAAGGTCTAAACCTGACTCGGTTTTGAAAAATCTTTATATTTTGTTAAGATTTACAGCTTATCTAAATAGGTTTTATAAAATTGAAATTCTTTGCCCAAGAACCTTCACCAACCGTAAGATATTTTACGAAACTGTAGCGCCCGCCATAAAATTCTCGATATGTAGAGACATACAAATCAAATATAAAACAGAAAACATTGTTGTAACAATTAAAAGTCAACACCAATATACCAAATGATGACTAAACAAGCAAAAAACGAGAAAAACTGATGAATATTTGTTTAAAATAAAAAAAAAAAAAAAAAAAGGAATTCCGACAAAACCATTTAACAACTTTTTCAGCAGCATCCACACAAACAAGAAAATTTCACAAAACAAACAAAACCAAATTAAAATCGTTTTGTTTTAGAGTTTTTGTTTTAATCATTTTTATTCGATTTCATTAACTGCTGGTCCTGATGATATTTATCCAAGGCTTCCAGCAAAGAATCTAGAAAATCAGCCAATTTTATCTTTTGCGAACAATCAAATTCCATATTAAAACAATAAGTGGCATGGGCCAAAAAGGGTAGCTTCCTCAAAGTACGGCCACTAAGACCTCTACTTCTTTTGGCCAGTTCTTTTAACAAACCCTCATGTTTATCATCCGATTTGAATGAAGTCACAGAATCTACCAAACCCACATTCATTAACTCGATAAGCATGGACTCGTAAATTTTCCGTATGGCCAGTTCATTGGGTAAACCAATATATTGCTTAATATCAGCTCTATCCAAAAACGCCAAATCTATGGTATCCGCTAAATTTGAAGTGGCCAATATCAGCACATTAGGATGCTCCTTAATACTATCCAGTTGTGTTAGCAGGGCATTTACCACACGCATGGCATCTTTGGGTTCCTGACCCGACATACAGTCCCTAGCATAGGCCAAAGATTCCACCTCATCTATGAGCACACACACCAAATTATGTTTATCTGCTATGATTTCCTTGATTTTGCCAAACAAACGCATAACCAATTTACCGCTCTCGGAAAACCATTTGGAAAATAATGAATGCGAGTTGATTTCTATGAGATGAGTGTGGCGAAATACCGGGCGACATCTTATGGCCAGCTTTTGGGCCAAAGCCTTACACAGACTGGTCTTTCCAGTGCCGGGAGGTCCATGCAATAATATTAAACGATTGCAGGATATTATATTGTGATTAACATTGTGTTGCGAAAATAGCAAGGCTGAAAGGGCAAACTTTAAAAGTTTCTCTTTAAGACCCAGGTCATAGATCAAATGCTCCCATAAACCCTCAAACGAATGAGAAGGTAAAATCCAATGATTGGAAGAAGGCACAGAGCCAGAATCATCATCTCCGCCAGCTCCAGCTTCATTGTCAAACATTTCCAATTCCATGGCACGTCGCTGAGGCCAATAGAAATGGAATATGAAAAATTCAGCATCTTCGGGGGAGGTTAACTAGAAATAAAACAAACAAATTAACATAGAAACACAATTTAATAAAAAAAAAAAACAGCAAACAAAATTATTACAATTGGATAAAGAAATTGATCAGTAAAGTGCATAAAGTACACTTTATGTTTTAATTTAAGACCCACCTCTCCTTCCTTTTTCGATTCACACTCCAGCAACACACTTTCCACACTGTGCAGCACATCATTTTCCAATTCCTCCTTTTGTAACTTAATGCTATCATTAAAAGGCAATTGTTTTTTACTTAATAAATCCTTCAAAGGTTCTTCCAATTGAGCTTGGACTTGTTCCAGTCTTCTAATTTGTTTAGCATGCCCAAAAAAAATTATTATTAGGTACTTCTTTTAAATTTAAGCTTATTTGCTTAACTTACCCCGCCAACTGTTTTAAACACACTTCTACATGTACTGCACGCTTTGAGGCCAATAATTTCATTACAATTTTGTTTGATTTTTTTAGATTTATTTAAAAATTTATGAAATTGCTAAATATTTTGCAAATTCGTGTGAATGCTTGCCAATTTTGTTTTGTTTACAAAATTCGGCCGCCATTTTTGAGAGCCATCTGTATGTCAAATTGTGAGAAAGAGATCAATGAGTGTAAGGAATTGCCAGATGGTAATTTTAGGGTGTTTATTAGTTGTTGCCAGATGGTAATTGTATACACTTTTATGGGTTTGTTTAAAAGAGTGATGCCAAACCGTTAATTTTAAATGTTTTTAATGGTTATACGTTATTATAGAGATTTTATTGAAGAATTTAAAAAATGTGTGCTAACTTAAATGGTTTTATATATTATTATTTATTACTTTCCCAATTTAATAAAAAATGTTACTGGTTTTATACAAAATAAAAGATAAGCCAAATTAATATGGCCATTTCAACTGAAAAGTCTATCGAATATAAAAAATAAAATTTTTAACAATATATTCAGCCCAATCATGAATAAAAAATCCGCGGGAGTTTTTTTCCTTTTCCCATTTTTCCTATTCAAATTCAATGTTAAAAATGGGAAAAGAGAAAAAACTCCCACGGATTTTTTATTTTTTAATATAATGTGTTTTTAGGAATCTTAGATTTTATCATGAGCAAATTGGAATGGAAACTTATTTTTTCTTGCTCTACTTTTGACATTTTCTCTTAAGTATTTATTGTTTACATATTTATATCATGACTGCACTAGTCTTACCCTATGTCTATACCTGATAAATTTTTGTCATAATAAACGTCAAAATGGTTGTCAATATAAACAATTGTCAGGTATAGTCTCCATTTATGAGTATTATTGCTTCGTTATAACAAAATTGTTAGTGCTTTCGATCAGACAAAATACATTGGTTTACCCAGTCACGAATGTCGCGTTCGATACCATGGAAATGTCCATATGTTTAATCAAAATAAATTTTGTGATTTAATTCAACTACAAGTTAAGAGTTTATTTTAAAGGGTTTTATTAACATTTTAATTAAATCAAACAGATTTTGTTTGAATCCCCATTAAATGTTTTGAAATTTATTAGCAATTAAAATGAAAAAAAATTTTTACATTTTTATATATTTTCAATTTTTTCCCATAAAAATTCCTTTCTTAAATTGAGCAGACCAAAATATGTCACCTAACCTCTTGTTAAATACATATTCTACTAAACAACATGCCAATTTTTCTAACGATTTACCCCTACAGGGTTTATAAAGGGAGAGAACGAGGAAACACTTAAATGAACTAAAACGTTATTTCTGTATTTAATATGCGAAAAAACGAATATGCTAGTTGTAGTTAGTTGAACACAAGTATTATGCTTTTATTTTCTATATTTTGTGTGTGTGTTTGCAAGACATTTGTAAGAAATTGAAAATTGAAAAATTTTCAACATTTATGCTGAGAACGTGACTAGAAATATGATGTTTTTCTTTATGCTCTAAAAACTACAAAAAAAAAAAAAAAAAAAACAACTTGTTTATATAAAAATATATGAATTTTTCGACCTCTTTGCACCCACTACTCTCTTAACATAAACTGCAAATTTTAAATGGATATGACATTTGCTCATACTTGCCACAAGAAATATAACGAAACAAAATTGTAAAATACTTTCACCCCCCCCAAAAAAAAGAAAAGTGTCAAATACAATATAGCAAATGTAATACATTAGACCGGAAGCTAAACAACCAGACATATCAGCATCATAGCCAGAAAGCACCAACGACTTTTTTTTTTACTATTTAAAAAAATAGCAAATCTTATTTTCATAAAACCATTTTTTAGCAAGTTTTTATTTTATTTTTCCAACAAGAGTGAGTAAATATTTTTTACAATAAAAACTTGAAAACCATTTTGTGAGTTTTTGGGGTTTTTTTATACCCTTCATTGCGTTGGTAATTTCTACATTTTTATTTGCGACCACATAAAGTGGTGAATGTTGAAATCAACTTTCCGTATTCCCCAAATAACTTACATATCTGATTCATACATCAATATATCCGCTTTACTCCCGGTTCTGTTGCTATTTAAAATCAAGAAACTCGGCCCACAAATGGCTGAGATATACGCAAAAAACCACGACTATTTTGCTTTTTAACTAATTTTTGATATATATATGGATTAATAACTCATTATATAGACAATATGAACAACTAATGACAGATATTTCAACTACTTTTCCAACGCCATAGTAATTGGGACATACAAAGCGGGAAATATATAATTTGGTGGAGGGTATATAATATCTTATAGAGCCGAATATAGCTCTCTTACTTGTTTTTATATGAATTTTCTTATATTATTGGAGATTTTCTACGCAGCTTTAGTTTGTTCAGTATGTTGCATTAATTTTTCAAGCATTTGAACGATTCTTTTATTGACATGTTATATGTATATAAATGTTTGTATGTACACAGTAGTTGTCCATAAACATATGGTGAAGTATGTATCAAGTCTCTAAAATAGAAAATTGTTAAAATACAATATCCATTTTGGTCTAACAAGATTCCTATACTACTTATTCGTTTTTTGTTATGTGTGTACAAAAACCAAACCCAATTTTTTTTCTAATAAGAAAACGAGAAAAATATTTTCAAATAAATAATGCCAACAATTGCCAAGTAATAAGTCAAATAATACACAAAAATTTCATTTTATAAGATGAGAAGATTTATTCCTTTTTTTTCTTGGTTAAATAAGTGATTTTTTCTGATTTGTTTTATTTTTTTAGAAGAAAATTTAATTCAAACTGGAATTGAAAGCAAAATAATGAGTAAATAAAATTGCATAATGCAATACCAATGACCACAATATGCAATATAAAGAATTTTCCAAGGATAAAATTAACAAAATTTCAATTTAAACTGAAAAAGTATCAAATTTAATATTCATGCTTAAATTAACCTTAAATTTCGTGTCCAGCTAATTGACAACCTTGTTTTTGCTGTATGACAACCATTATTTTTGTTGTTGTATGTTTTGCTATGTGACAACCGTTATTTTTTTGTTGCATTTGCTTTGTGCTTTTCTTTGTTTACATTTTAATCACTTGTGTTTGTACTGCACACACAAACAGACACGTGTTATTTGCATTCTGGTTTAATATTTAGTGACAAGTGTTAGAAGAAAATTTATAATTTCATAAAATATGTAAATAAATCAAAATCTTGACATAAAAAAGTGTTAAATTAATAAAGTGTTACAATTAAGGTAGCTAATTTGTATAAAATAAAGTGTGAAGAAGTGCTTCTAAATAAAAAAAGTGCTTTATAGGAAAAATATTAAAGAAAATCCATTAAGCCATGTTGAAAAATATTCCTTGTTAATTAAATCTACGAAAATAAGTGTTAAAACTTATAAACATCCTTGTTTTTATTAACATGTAAGTGCTTTTTATTTACATATAAATATTTTTTTTGTTATAATTTCCTGTTAGTTTTTTTTTGTTGATTACTGAAAACTACAAATAATTTATTTAGGGTTTGTGTTCGTTTTTTTTTCAACTATTATTGTTGTTGTTATTAAATGTTTTATTAAAAACATATATTGTTATAAAGTGCTTGATTAAAAATGATGGAATTTTTAAGTTAATACTCTATAAACAGTAAATTGAACTTGATTAAACATGTTTAAGGTTTCAAATTTTAATAATTTTTAAACAACTTGATTTCAATTCAAATAAAATACTTGAACGTAAGTGACTAAAAAGTGAATTCCTATATATATTTTAATATTTTGAGGATACCTTGTTTAATTTAAATGTTAGATCCTAAAGAAACTTCAGAAGTTCAAATATTTAAGGAAATACGCTTAACTATGTTTGTGGGCCGATATTTCACGATTTAAATAGCAACTTAACCTGGACTATACCCGACATAATGATGTAGCAAACATGTTTGAATGTTATTTGGGGGCTTCGGAAAATTGATTTCAACATAGAGACAGACATGGCTATATCGACTTCGCTATCTATAAGAATCCGGAATATATATTTTCTTTAAGAGGTCGCAAATGAAAAATGTGGAGAATATAAACGGAATGACAAACTCTTTACCACTCATGGTGAAGGGTATAATTAAAAAATTAAGTTAAAACAATTTCGGTTAATACACAATTTTTACTCAGTACAGTTTTAAAAAATGTTCAGCTGTTTTTATTTTCTTTATTACGAAAAAATAAAGAACACTATAAATATTTATTTCTGCACTAAGTGTCAACATTAAATTTAACAAAACTAAATAAATTCATTCATACAATTTTATACAGTGGTTTATTGAGAAATTCCTACAAAATGATTGTTTTTTAAATGAAAATTGCAAATTTTTATTGAAAATTAAGGACCTCCTTTTTTAAAACGAAGCGTTCAGAAACGTAAAGCAATTTGTATGAAGAATACTGGGAAAAAGATTTTAAATTTGAATTTTTTCCATACTGAATTTGTTTAACGTTTGTCGTTGCGTTTTATAAAAAGAGGCCCTAAATAAATTAAATTTTATTGTTGGCGTATGACTTAAATTTTTATCTTTTATTTTAAAACATTTGTACAATATAAATTTATTCAAAGTATTGGCTATGACCTTTTCCCATCTTTCTGGCAACTTCTGGATTTTGAGCTAAAAGAACTACTCATCTTTTGAGGTCAAGAACGAATCAAGCCAATATCGGATACTCTGTTCCAAAGCGCAGCGAATCCCAGAGAGAGCATTCTGCATCAATCGAAACAAATAGTAGTAGGACGGGGCACGGGGCAAAACTTCCCAAGCACCCAATTTCCCTGCTTTTGAATGAATCCTGCTGCTCGCAAACGTTTTGAAATTGCTTCTTCTGTAGTTCCCAATGACTTAGCAAACTTCTGTAAATTTGTGAAATATTTGGATTTTATTAAGTTTTCCCCGTTTTTGTGTTAAAAAAGGCGCCATTTTTATGGCATTTTTTTCTATCAACTTACTGGGAATTGATAATTTAGCTTTTAAATTATAAATATTTGGTTTATTTACAAAAATAACTATATTTTTTAAAATTTAGCAAACTCCCATTTTAATTTCAAAAATATCCTTAACATAAAAATTTTAAATAAATGGATTTTTTGGGGGACTTTCTTGAAAACATTTGTTTATTTATTTCGAGTATTAGAAATTTTTCAAGTTTTTATGAATGTCCTCTTTTTGTTTTAAAAATCAGCAATTTTCATTTACAATATTTGAAATTTGTTTAAATTTTTGATGGGTTTGTGTTAAAAATTTGTCATTGAAATTAATGGGATTTTTGACAAATTACTGGGAATGGATAATTTATTTCTTAAATAACAAATATTTGGTTTATTATCAAAAAAAACTGTATTTCCTAAGATTTAGAAAATTCCCATTTTAATTTCTAAAATACCCTGAACATAAAATTTCGGAATAAATGGATTTTTTAAATTTTTTTTAAAACATTTAATAATTTCTATCGAGTAATAGAAATTGGCCAAGTTTTTATTAATTCCCACTTTTTGTTTTAAAATTCCCCAGTTTTATTTTACCGGGATTGTTATGGGATTGTTAGAAATCATGAATTTAATATTTTTTGTTAAGGAAATTTCTATACATTTGTGAATTATCTAGATTTTGTTAATATTTCACCAATTTTGTGTTAAAAATCCAAAGTTGCAATTAATGGGATTTTTGTAAAATTTCTGGGAATTGATAATTTATCTTTAAAATAATACATATTTGATTTATTTACACAAATAACAACATTTCTTAAAAATGTTAATTTCTAAAATACCCTAAACATAAAATTTCTAGATAAATGGATTTTTTTCGGATTTTCTTGAAGACATTCGTTTATTATTTTGGAGCATTTGAAATTAGCCAAGTTTTTAAGAGTTCTTCACATGTTTTTATTAATTTCCACTTTTTGTTTTAAAATTCCCGTTTTATTTTACCCGGATTGTTAAGGGATTGTTGAAAATCAATGAATTTAATATTTTTTGTTAAAGAAAATTCTGTAAATTTGTATAATATTTAGATTTTGTTAATATTTCACCAATTTTGTGTTAAAAATCCAAAGTTGTAATTAATGGGATTTTTGTAAAATTTCTGGGAATTGATAATTTATCTTTAAAATAATAAATATTTGATTTATTTACACAAATAACAACATTTCTTAAGATTTATAAAATTCCCAGATTAATTTCTAAAATACCCTTAACATAAAATTTCGAGATAAATTGATTTTTTTCAGATTTTCTGGAAGAGATTTGTTTATTTCTTAGGAGTATTGGAAATTAGCCAAGTTTTTAAGAATTCTTCTCAAGTTTTTATTAATTTCCACTTTTTGTTTTAAAATTCCCCAGTTTTATTTTACCCAGATTGTTAAGAGATTGTTGAAAATCAATGAATTTAATATTTTTTGTTAAAGAAAATTCTGTAAATTTGTAAAATATTTAGATTTTGTTAATATTTCACCAATTTTGAGTTAAAAATCCAAAGTTGTAATTAATGGGATTTTTGTAAAATTTCTGGGAATTGGTAATTTATCTTTAAAATAACAAATATTTGATTTATTTACAGAAATAAGAACATTTCATAAGATTTAGCAAATTCCCAGTTTAATTTATAAAATACCCTGAACATAAAATGTCGGGATAAATAGATTTTTTCGAAATTTTCTTGAAGACATTTGTTTATTATTTTGGAGCATTTGAAATTAGCCAAGTTTTTAAGAATTCTTCTCAAGTTTTTATTAATTTCCACTTTTTGTTTTGAAATTCCCCAGTTTTATTTTACCCGGATTGTTAAGAGATTGTTGAAAATCAATGAATTTAATATTTTTTGTTAAAGAAAATTCTGTGAATTTGTAAAATATTTAGATTTTGTTAATATTTCACCAATTTTGTGTTATAAATCCAAAGTTGTAATTAATGGGATTTTGGTAAAATTTCTGGGAATTGATAATTTATCTTTAAAATAATAAATATTTGATTTATTTACACAAATAACAACATTTCTTAAGATTTAGCAAATTCCCAGTTTAATTTCTAAAATATCCTTAACATAAATTTTCGGGATAAATGGATTTTTTTTAAGTATTTGTGGAAAACATTTGTTTATTTCTTAAGAGTATTTGAAATTTGCCAAGTTTTTAAGAATTCTTAATATTTGTTTTAAAATTCCCTAACTATTCTTTTTGCCGGGATTGGCGGAAATCAATAAATTTTATATTTTTGTGAATGAAAATTCATTATTGTTGTAAAACATTATTAATTTGTTAAGTTTTCCCTAATTTTATGTTACAAATCCAAAGTGGGAATTAATGGGATTTTTGTAAAATGTCTGGGAATTGATAATTTATCATTTAAATAATAAAAATTTTGTTTATTTACACAAATATCAACATTTCATAAGATTTAGCAAATTCCCATTTTTATTTCTAAAATACCCTAAACATAAAATTTCGGAATAAATGGATTTTTTAGGAATTTCTGGAAACCATTTAATTATTTTATTTAAAATATTTTGAATTTTCCAAATTTTTATGAATTCCCACATTTTGTTTTAAAATTCCCTAACAATTAATTTACCGGGATTGTTAAGATATAGCAGAAAATCAATAAAATTTTGTAAATCTTTAACAAAAATTTGTCTTTCTTGTTTTTAAAATAGTTGATTAAATATCCCTTGTACACTTAATCTCTTTCACCCACTGTATTTAACACGGTTTTTTTTTTAGAAACACTGCTGAAAAATAACAATAAAATGGCATTAAAACAATATAAAAGAATACAACCACCATAAATAAAGTGTTACACAATATTTACTTGGCGATTGCGAGTACAAACGGAATTCTCTCGTATAAACATTTTAAAAATTATCATCAACATCATTTCTGGATGGATGATGGTTTTAGAACATTATTTGTAACAATATTTTAACCATATATCACTCAAGTAGTGATGTTGGCACATTCATACATATTGTCTGTTTGTTTGTTTGTTGGTCCATATGACTTTTGTTTTTATTTTGCAGTTTTATATTTATTATTCTATGTAGTGCAACAATATACTACATACGTATGTAACAAATATTTATTTAAATTTCTATTATAGTCATAGAAATACAAGTGCGAATATGTATTTCATTATTTTATCGTTTTCATATGCAAGTACATATTTAAATATATGTATGTATGTTGTATGTATTTAGTAAATATTCATATATAAAAATTGATTGGTTTTATTTTTTTTTGTATAGTTTTCCATTATTTTAAAACTTTTCTATATTTTTTTTCCTCCTTTTTATCGATACTTTGTAGTTGCATTAATATATTGTAGAAACTTTTATAGTATGTATATTCATATATATTTTAGTTTGTTGTAAACTATTATGTTTCTAAGGCTATTTGAGTATTTGTGGCATGTATTTACTTGTACAGTAAACAAATATACCTATTATATCTGCTCTATTCTGGTAAATAGGCTTTTTTTAATATAGTTCAGGAAATTAGTCAGAACTAGATTTATTTCACTTTAAGTGTTACATTTACTCCAGAGCACCGCCATTTTTGATTTTCAGCTAAAGTTCTGACGAGAACTTTAGGCGATTAGTTCTCGCAATGTTGTCGAATATTCTCTATGAGAGTTACCAGAGTCAGTGTCTTCTTCACATAGACCTGTATCTTTAAAAAACCCATAGAAGTATGGATACTCGCAGTGAAATATTAGGATATCCAGAAACTCTTTCTTCAAAAAGTCTTTTCTCACGCCAATTGTGCGGCATCTGTTGATTGTAATTTTGAAGCAGTCACAGAAATCATATTACCCTTGGCGATCTCGAAAAAATAAAACCTAATAACAACTCCAGCATAAATGGCTTACCATGCAGTGACTTTGAGTAGCTGTAATTGATAATACGTGTTGAATTTTATTTGTTTGCATGTTTTTCCGGAACCTGCTATCCTATTCCAGATGATTTAAGGAACTCTGGAATCGATTTGTTTTTGTATATTTTTGCTTATTTTGTCCTTAAATTCATATTTTTGCATTTATTAGTTTTTACAGCATATTTGTGACATATTTTAAGATTTTTAAAGCATATTTGGCCGTTTTAGAGCATATATTACATACAGTTATAGTTTTTTTGTTTTTTTAAACCAATACAATTGCAAATTTTTCCAACAAACATTCTTTAATTCGACAATATGATCTAACTCGCATTTATGAGAGTCTTGTAAGCATGAAATCGATCACATTAGCATGACCTTATATAATATTTGTAATAACATCTTGATTAGGAATACCATTCATGGCCTTATTGCATGATGGCCGCCGATTTCTAAAAAGTGTCCCCTAATTAACACAAGACTTGAATTAAATATAAAACATGCTTTTATCTTTATATTGATATTTTTTTAAATTAAATTATAAAGTGCAAGATATCATCCTCTATCTTGTCGAAATTTTCCATTTGCACTGTGCCTAAATATAGAAGGTTGTTGATGTAGAGTTAAATATCTTACTTCAATGCACGGGTGCCTGTGGTCTTCTTGGCATAGACTTTAAAATAATCCCGTAAAAAGAAATAAAAAGAAAAAAGGGGCACTTCTTATCACCGAAACAAGAAAGTACAACCAGTACCAGTAAATGTCTCAAGCAGTAATTGAATTGTATAATGGGCGGTATAGCATGTAGACCGACTGGTCTGAACCACATATCGGCCACATCAACATCCAACCAATTTTAGTAGGTGAAAAGAACTGTGTTATCATGCCTCGATATCGATCAGAAAAAGTCAATGCTTTAGTCTCATTTACGAAGATTCATGATGCCTCCCATCCATAACCTACCGAATGGCGACATAGAATACTCTACTCTATTAAAATATTAAGTTTAGGGCCAGGCACAAACATACATTTTTATTTAGTGCGTTAGTCCAAAAGAAATCCTGCACGTAATCAAAGAATGATTATAAACAAACAAATAATTTTACTCTGATTTATTATCAAACATCTGAATTCTCAAGCTGGAGTGAATGATTTCGTTTAATATAAGATCGAGCGTAGGAAAGAGAACAAGGGCTTCAGAATGCATAGGAATTGCGTAGCCCTAATTTACAGCCACCTGTTTACACTCCCCTAAACGGTGAATACAATAACACCGACTTTCAGACAGAAATGCTGACATTTAATACCCGGAGTATCACAATATAATCATCGTTCCCAAACCATCCACAACATGTTCCACGATATGGACAATAAGTATTATATTTTAATGATCGCAATCAAATTAAGTTTCTCCAACTTGACATAATTATTGCTAACAACTATATCCTGACAAAAAACTGCAGGTTGCCTTGGCAGACATAAAATCATTGTGCAAAATTTTGTCCCCAGCCAAATGAATACAATATAAGTTGAAGCTTTTATTGAATAAAGAAAGAAATAATACCTAACACTCAGATTCTGAAATTCAGTTACGACACGTTTTAAATTTACGTTTTACTGGAGTTGTACTATTTAATTTTTCAAATGGAACTAAGTTTGGATCAAAGTTTTTCTTTCATGAGCGGGATATAACTTAAACATATTCTTCACTTCTGTGTTATAATGTTCGAGAATAGAAAGAAAGCATTATATGTCAAATTAGGACTGCACAGTGGGACAGAGTGAACATATTTTGGAAATAAATCTGCCATTTCCAACCGGATAATCTGTAGGAGTATTCGAGTTTGAGTTTTGACGACGAATCCCAAGGTCTTCTCAGTTGCAGCACTGTGGGTCTCAAAGGCACTAGACGACTATAAAGCGAATGATCCATCAATTCAGTGTTTGGAGTGCTGAAAAAGTCTCTCGTTTTAGCAAACTTGAGACCCTGCGTTGTTATGGTGGCAAATGTTTTACTTTATTTCTATAAACCCAATTTTTTTCCAACAAATGGTGGTGAGCTACTTCGAATTTATCATCATATAGCATAAAGTCAGGGTCATATGCATAGTACCTTGAATCGTCCACTATTACGATCTTAAAGATCAAGAAGATATTCTTTGAAATGTCAGTGCACTAAAAGCCAAATAATTTATTGTTTGTTGATTTGAAAACTATGCAGTGGCCAAAGCAAAGATATATTTTTGGCAGTATTTGCCTCAGTTTAACTATAAGACACATGATGATTTCGCAATATCAGTTTTTGAACAGTATTGATATTCGTCTGGCATAAAAGACGATTTACGAAATTCCTCTAGGAAAGAATAAGATTCCTGACTGAATTTGGAAAACCAGTGAAACTTGGTGATGCAAATGTTTCTAAGATTATTGTGAGTTTCCGTCATGATGGCCTAACCTGACAGAGACAATGCATCATTGTATGAACTTGCTAGGAACACACAATTGGCAACTCTTCGTACCTGACTGCATGGATCAATGTAAAAACATCTTGCTGAAGCGCTTGAGCTATCAAGTCTTTGTCATCCATAGCTTAGTCAATCAGCAAAGCATCAGGTGTGGGATACCAGTCCGTCATATGATCAGCGACCTCAAACCTCCAAGCAGATATAAGTGAAGGTGTGGTATCCTACGCATTACACATTTGACCTTGACAGAGAGCCAAACCTTAACCATTATGCCACGAACACCGTCCACTTAACTGCTTTCAATGGCTCTATAGTTTCGATAACATCACCTAGTAAGACATATTTGATTATCCGAAGTTTGCCACGAGCATAAACATCAGCCATTTAACAAAAATTCACCTTCCCGCTTTGGGTTTTAACCACAGACACTACGTCTTACCCAAGTCCTGGGATCACTAATTTATAGTAGCATCGGAAAAAACTCTGATCAACTGCGAGTTTAAAACCTCTTACCAGATTTAGGCTTCGTGCAGCCCAAGGCGTGCCTTACCGAATACAAAAACATTAAGGTATGTGAAGATCACCAAGATAACAGGCTCCGAAGAGCACTTGATGAAACAGTATGGGTTAACTAACATGATTATCATATAGAAATCAAGGTTTAATTAGACGTGCCATAACCGTAACCATATAAAACAGCTGTTCGAACCAAGCTTATGGGCAGCAATGTATTTGATTATTGGTGACATGCCATAACGCCATAGCCATAACACTAATATGCTTATGATATGGCTATGGTTACGGCTATGGCGATATGGTAAGGCACGACTAATTGAACCTTCACGTCCGAAGAGCGAGATTTTCTTTCTCAAAAGTTATGCCAAATCTGGTTCGGAGCAGCATTGCCAATTAAGTGACTTTCACGATAGATTTATCTCTTTTTAACATCCAAAAAGACCCATTATTGTCTTTTAATACTTTTAAAAAAAGATTGGCGCGTTTCACTTAAGCAGACTTTCTAATTTAACTCTTTATGAAAATTATGGCAAAGCTTTATCTTATACTACTTATTAAGGCAAAGAGCTGATGCCCAACTGATCCTTTAATGTTCTCCATATTTCCCTTCCTAGGCCAAGGCCATAATACATTGACATATCCCTTTCGAATAAATTGTAAGAATTTTTCCCTCTCGGATATTTAAACGGTTTCTACTTTTTTTGGTAAATATTTGGCATCAGTTTTTTTTTGGTGTGTTGCCAGTTAAAAAAAGTATTTTCGATTTAATTTTGATTTATAGCATGAGGCTGTTTGCATACAAATGTATATCTGACTTTTAAAGTGTTATTAAATACATGCTACTCCATATTTTTCTATATTGCCATTCACATACTCATCTAGCTAATAATATTTGTTTACGAGGGTCTTATGAGGAGTAGTGGCAGATATATTTCTATGATTATATAACAGGATTTTTTGCATGTGGCTGTCTCGGCTGGTTATTCAGTAGCGTAAGCTGTTAATCCACTGTCTCAGAATTTGTTGGCGATTTTAAGTTTTATTTCTCGTATGTGTCGAACGACTTTAATGTTCGGTATTGTCTTTGGATCATCCCCATAGTATTGATTTAAAACAGCAACCGACAAAAATCGATTATCGATCAAATCGGATGCAATTTCTGCTCCGATTCAGCCAATTGGGAATTGATAACTCTATTAATGAACTTAGTACGCAAAAGACCGACTGTTTGATAGCAAATAGCTCCCAAGTTTCCAATATTTTTAATTCGAGACCACAGAACTTCCGTATTCATGCCTTCATTGCTCTTATTACTGACTGATTGTTCCTGAATTTAGTTGCATCCACTCGGCGCTAGAAGTTACAATCTCATCGTTTTACAACGAGGATCATGAGTGTCGTACCCTACAAATCTAGTGTCACGATCTCGGCTACGTTGCTACAGTTAATTGAGAATAAATTTCCAAACTAAGTAGAACCACAATTTCTGTTTAAAATTTGAAAGAAATTTAGTTGTGCAGAATTGTATTTCCATGATCATTTAACTGATCGTGTTAATACCTTTATAGGAGCAATGATCAATTAAGCTTAGATCACCACAAATTTGGTGTGATCTCTACTTATATTAAATCTATTTATGCCAGATTTTTGAAAGCTGCATATATCAAGCTCAAGTTATATTCCGGGAAGTTATTTATTTTGGGTCCAGGAGAGAAATTAAATTAACTTTAGTTCTCAAACATAACTTTTAATTATTTCCCATATGACCCTAGTTCCTTACCACTATACAAACTTATAAAAAATTTAAAGTGGCTCATTTGTTATGCGAATATAAGTTTTGAATACACAAATTTAAAATATAAATGTTAATAATTTTTCAACACAAAAACAGCTCCTGTTTAATTCATTGTTTTTTTTTTTTTTTTGTTTGCTAAAAATAAACGTATAAAATGCATTTTAAAAATGTACGAGAAAATATTTGCAACAAAAAAACAAGTAAGAGTGTCGACATATTCGGTTGTGCCGAATCTTGTATACCCACCATCAATATGTGACAATAAAATATTTTTCTCATATAGGGGTTATATGGACCAATTCTCACAAAAGTTGTTAGAAAGATTTACGTTCATATATGTTCAATTTCATCATGATATTAATTAGTATGAATGTTCAAGCCATTTTCTGAGGGGGACCTTGTACGAGGACTAGGGACAAATGTTCACCATATTTTACAGTATAATTTTAGAGTACTTGGAACAAATTTGTGCAACATTTTCTTCAGGATTGCCGCATCATAAACATATTGTTACGTTTTTCACCTTTGGAAACGTTGGTTTATTTCCTTTAAATAAACCGGATACTTTTGCAAATAAAAAGCAGTTTTAGTAGTTTAAAATTTGTAACAACTCTTTATTTATTCAAATGTACAACAAAAACAGTCTAGTCACTCAGTTACATTCTATTTACACGTTTATCAATTCGCAGAAATACACACACACTTTATAATGTACAAGACAGTTGATGTTAACTCTAACAGCCTCTAACAACGACTGCAACCTCTGCCACTATTTATACACACGCCATCTTTCGTGAATCTTCTACAATGCTCTTAACGGACAAGCGGGCAGCACAAACGCATAATACCCCCACCCCACTATAGTGATGTAGGGTATAAAAAGGTGTGTAACACATTGTATGTTTTTAAATATTAAAATTCTTTTGCAAACATTCCGGATTTGTTTTTATTATTTTCTTGAATACATTTGTTTTTTGCTCGGTTGCCATTGTTTTTCTACTCATCAATTATGGATAAATTTGATTGAAAATAAAATTAAAACATGAGAAGAGTCATAAATAAAAAATTCAATCAAATGCTGATGATTTAGGAAGTGAAAGATTAAAAAAAATAAAAAAATAATAAGAAAATAAACAAACAAATGGGAAATGTTGAGAGAAATAATTTAAAAATTTCATTTTAAATATGAGAAATTTACCCGTAAAAATTTGATTATTTAAAACTTAATTGATACTTTTTTGTTTATATTTTCATTGTTTAATAAACTGCTAAACCCAACCCAATTTTTTAATTTACAATTTAAAATATTTTCTCATTTCCTTTATTGGCAAATATTTCTCGTCAAAAAAAAAAAAAAAAAAAAACCGTCTGCTCCATTGATTTTTAATCACATTTACCGTAAATCATCATATTTGTTTGTAAGTTTTTTTTTTTCTTCAATTTCAAATTTAATTTTTTTAACAACTGTGCCACCCCTTGTAACAAAAATATTTACATAATAAACTTTCCGAACTTTCGAAGAATGAATGAACATAAAAGAAATGTTTGTTACATTTTTCTGTTTTCAAGTGTTATTTAACATGAAATAGTTTTCAATTTAAACCATTTCTCAGGGGAAAATAAAGAAAAATTTAAAAACAAGCAGAATTTAAATACAAGCTTTAGATATTTATTTCTTCAAATTGTGATCTTTCACTATTCACCTGGACTTAAGAAAACCCCGCAAGAAAAAGTCTAACGATGACCAGTTCACAACACCTCCACGTGAGATGACCATGCCCTCAAATAGCTCGAGCAGAATGTTCAATGTGGCATAAGCTGTGAGGCGATAGGAAACGTGGTGTCCATATCATTCAATTAAGGCCAAAAGAAGTTGGTAATCATCGACCTATAGCGGTCACCATTGACGGTGAAGGCCTGGCTAATGAGCCGATGGCGCTCCAAAACAAAATCCACACCAAACATTGACTTTTTCGGGATGCAATGGACTCTCTAAGATCTCATGTTGATTGGTATCGTTCCCAGTTGGAGAATTTTTTTGTTGACGTATCAATATGTCAAGAAATGGGGCCCACCGTAAAATGGGCGAAGTGTCTGAACAAATGCCCGAACAGAACGCCCATTTTTTATCAAAAAAATTTATCATTTGCACATGTTGAACGCTATATCCATCCACGGTGCTTTGGCTGAATAAATTGAATAAATTACAGCCAATACAGATGTAGCTTCAATAATATTGCCGCTATCAACTGTCAAAGTTAGGAAGTCTCTATTGGAAGATCCTTTATATTCAGACTCATCATGTAAATCGATGAAAAGTAAAAAGAAATAATAAGAAATAATGAATTATTAAATACTATGCCACGCTGTCCGTCATTCATATATTATCATTTGATTGTTATTTTTTCACGATTTTTTGCAAGAATTAATTGTGGTTTCAAATAACTTCTACAGTAGAGTGAAAGCCAGAGCCTCAAGTAATAAAAGTGATTGATATATTCCGACTAATCATGTAAACCGTAGAAGGTAAAAAGAAATAAAAAGAAAAAAATTAAATATTCAACATACTATGCTATGTGACATATTTTTACATTTGATTGCTATTTGCTCACGATTTTCTCAAGAATTAATTGTGGTTTCAAATTAGTTCAACAATAGATTGGTTCCATTAGGACATTTCTCGTAACATGACTACATGTCATAACTAAACAACATGATGGGAGAGAAATCGTCATCATCATCTAATGTTAGATAACATTTTCAATATATACAACAAAATCGTATGCCGTTCAGACCCCATAAGTTGTCTGAAGGTTGCTTTGTAAGAAACAGATTTGTGTAGAAAATTATATAATTGTAAGGTTTCACTAATATTTCTGTCTCTTTAGAAATTGTTTTGTTTCAAGAATTATTAATTTTTTATTAGCGAGTTTAAAAAATAACACTCGTGGAATAATAATAACTAAAAAGGGGTATGAAATTGGCGAAAGAATAAAAACTGAGAAATTATTCGTTTCACAAATAAAATAATTGATATATTTTTACACGAGAGTTTAAATAAAACTGGCGAAAGAATAAAATTAACCTTATAATAAAATAATTGTTACATTTTTTTAATCGAGAGTTTAAAAATAAAACTCGAAAAAGAATAATAACTAATAGGGGGGTCACACGGTATGTATTTCATGTGTTTTGTGACATGTATTGGGACTTTTTTCCCCTATGTAAACATGTACATACCGTGTGATCCATATGAAACTTTGTGTAAAATACATGTGTTCTATTTTCGTGTGTTTAACAGTGTGTATTTTGAAATACAACACTGTGTTAGTGCAAAATAAAAAAAACACAAAACAAAAAACAGTAGAGTAATAACAAAAATAATACTTATGTATTTATTGTGATTTAAAAATGTTTTAAACAGATATGTAGTTAAAAACAACAAACATATAAACTAATAGAGGTTATGTCACATGTAATTTCATACGTGTGAACGTGGAAATTATGAATCGTATGTATAACGTGAATTTTCACATACACATGGAATTCCATATGTATCGAATAAATGTCCCAATCTATCGAATACATGTCCCAATACATATGGAATACATGACGTGTGACCTTTATATCTTTCAGACATTTTGTATAATATATTGGACATTTTGTTTTTTCCTTTTGAAATCATGTAGCGTTGACGCGAATAGACAGATTTTTACAGTTTTTTATTTTTTTTTATTTTTTATATTTATTAACAGTAATTCATTACAATTTCAAATTCAAAGCCTCAGCGCCATAATGGCATTATTGAGGCGAGTTGGCAAAAGTTAATATTTACAATATTAAAAACTAAATAAAAAATAAATAACAACTACATAAAAAAAAATAATTGTTTTATATTTAAAAAAAATAAGTATCTACAATATATTTACAAAATTAAATCAGAAGTTCATCTAATTTACCCAATAAGTATCTCTTTACTGAGTTTTTAAAAATAGAAATTCTATATATACATCTTAAACTTTGCGGTAAATTGTTAAATTCACGACTACCCATATGTTCCACTCTTTGCCTGGTTGTTTCCAATCTGCATCTAGCTACCGCTAAGTTGCTATTATTTCTAGTATTAAATGAGTGTTGGTTACTTGAAAACTGTACTGTATGGTGTCCAATATTATGCGTGCATTTGAAAACATATAAAAGAAGCTGCAACTTGTAAAGGCCATATAATGGTAAAACTGATTTAAAATGATCATAGTATAATGAAAATGTTGAGTGCAAGACTGGAAGATTAGCTACTATTTTAAGACTTTTATTCTGCAAACGTTGAAGTGATTTGAGTTCACTCGACTTTTTACAGCCGTATAAGATAGCTAAATAATTTAAATGACTTTGTATTAATGCATTATAAATCAGAAATTTTGTGTTTTTGCTAAATTTATTTTTAAATTTATATAAAAAGCCGATAGATTGAGATATTTTTGATTTTAATTGTTGAATGTGCTGACTCCAATTCAGGTTACTTTGTAGTGTGACTCCTAAATACATTATTGAATTCTGCTCTGCTATTACGTTCCCATCCACAAATACACTAAAGTCTTGACTCTGTTGATTAACAGGTCTAAATCTTAACAATTTTGTTTTGTTAGCATTTAAAATAAGTTTATTTATTCTAGCAAACTCAGATATCAAAGCTGCATCCCGTTCTATGTACACTTTCACCGCTGTTTCATGTCTATATGGATAAAACAAGCACATATCGTCGGCGTACATAAAATATTTTCCCGATAGACACAGGTTCTTCAGATCATTGAGATAAATTGTAAATAAAAGTGGCCCGAGCACGCTACCCTGTGGTACTCCATGTTCAACGGCACGAAAAGAACTTTTTTGTGAGTTAACTTGCACGAATTGTTTACGATTTGTCAAAAAGCTTCTTATCAGGGACAACTGTCTGCCACAAATACCGTAGTACCTCAGCTTTTTCAAAAGTATATTATGATCTATGAGATCAAAAGCTTTCGTAAAATCATAGAAAATACCAGCGACACCTTTATACCCCTCATCCAGGCTTTTACAAATAAAGTTCACAACATTTACTGTTGCTTCTTCGGTTCCACATCCTTTTCGAAAACCATACTGAAACTCATTAAGTAAGTTTTGACTTTGCATGTAATCAGAAATCTGAGTATGTAAAACTCTCTCAAACACGTTATCAATAATTGACAATATAGCTATGGGTCTAAACTTATTCACAACAGTGACATTCCTTTCTTTGGGGATTGGTACTACTTTGTGTACTTTTAATATATCAGGATAAGTTCCTCTAACCAGCATGCTGTTAAAAATATCAACCAAAAATGGCGTTATTTCATTATTACAATTTAATAATACCTTTGGGGAAACATTGTCATAGCCAGGACTCTTTCCAGGTTTTAAATTCAAAATAATATTATTTATTTCCTCTGAAGTAACAAAATCAAACTGAAATCTGTCAGTGTGCTGAATTAAAGTTCTTAATATGTTACACGTATCATCGGGATAATGTTCTATTTGAGACCTTAAATCTTTTACGGATTCTATAAAATATTCATTTAACACTTCCGCTTTCTCAGAATCTTCCACAATATCATCACCATTTCCATTCTTAAGCTTTATAGATTTATTCAAAGTTCTTCCAAGACTATCGTTAAGAAATTTCCAACTTTTCTTAGGATTGTGCTGAATTTCAATTAAATTATCTGCATAATAATTATTCATTGATACCCTACACGCTACTTTTATTACTCTGCTGATTGCTTTTAGTCTCTTTTGTAAATCAAAGTCGTTTGGGGTTTTTCTTCTCATCTTTAAAAGTTTTTTCTTATACAAAATCAATTTCTCCAAATTTCCACTTACCCACGGTGTAATTTCATTTTTAAGGTTTTTTTTCAAACAGGTTTTTAAGGTTTTTTATCACAGTGGAGTGCTCTATAGCTTTTCCAACACACAAGACTAAAGATGATGTATCGGTTGATGGATCACCAGTTAGACCTATTCTTGGTAAATGTTCTTGAACGTAGCTTTTAACACTGTCATAGTCACAATGCAGACGAAACTCATCTTCCTCAAGTTGGGTACGAGACTCAATTTCAATTCTCACCGATACAAAGTTATGATCCGATAACTTACATGCAACACTGTCAATAAATAAAGCACTACTCATATTACAGTAAACATGATCAATTGATGTTCCACTTTTCGGACGTGTTATTAAATTATGACAGTTTTTAAAATCGTAATTTACTAGTAAGTTCATAAGCTCCTCAGACGAATGCATATCACGGCTATCAATATTAGTGTCACCAACAAGCATACAAGGACTACGACCATGACAACGAAGAATATTTTCCATAATTGATAAAAATTTGTTAGAAACACACTTTTGTGATCTATAAAAAGAACCAAAAACCATGGATTTACCATTTAATTTAGTGTTTTCCAATGATAAAATTATCATTTCTACAAAATCATTACTAGAACACAACTCAATATTGTATTCTATATCCTTTCTAATAAAAACGGAAGTTCCACCGTAACCATCAGCTCGACAGCAATGCACTGTACTATAACCATCCATGTTGTATAATTGAACTAACTTGTTTTCAAACCATGTTTCTTGTACGGCAATAATGTTGGGTAATCGTGGCAACATATTTACTAAAGTTTTAAATCTATTAAATTTGTTAATTGATGAAATACTTCTGACATTACAGGATATTACATTAAAAAATGGATTGGAATTATTAACATAGTGTTCAAAAGTATTTAAATCAAAAAAATATTTGTTATTATTATTATTCATAAGGGAAAAAAAAAAAATTTTTAACTAAATGCTTTAATATGAATACATTACTTTAAATTATGGTGATAAATACAAATCATTTGCATCATCCTCTGCTACTGCATTTTGAGATCTTCGAATTGTAGACTTTCTTGTGGTTGCTTCCAATAATAAATCATCGACTTCTGCTTCGCATCTTATAACTCTAGACTTAGACAACTCGCTTCTCTTTACAAAAACTCTTCCATGAACTTGGTAAACGGCACGGTAACCAACTTCCTTCAACGGCTTTGCATATTTTAGTAAGTTTAACGTCTCCTTACTCAGATAGTCATTTACAAAAACATCCTTTGTGGCTTCATTTTCCATTAATTTCGGTTTTATTGACATCATTTTATCTTTTGACTGCTTAGAATTAAATTTCACAACAATCATTTGCTTCTTATTTACAGTTGACTGATTTTTATTTTTAATGAAATATGCATCATCAATGCTATCCGGCTGCAATTCAAGACCAACATCACTCGTTATTTTCAAAACTGCATCTACTGCAGATGAGCCACTTGTTGCCTCTACACCTCTTATCAAACAGTCATTTTTAACTCTAAATTCATTTAAATTTTTAACAGAATTTTTTAGAGTTTCTATTTCAGCCTTTAACAATTTATTTTCCTTTTGTACATTTTCAATTTTTTTCTTATTTTCTGCAACGCCTTTTAGTATGTCATCATACTGCTTAGACATAAACATCATAGTTTCTTTCAGTTCGGACAGCTGATCAAGTTTTTTCAATTCCTCTTTAATATCATTCAGCTCAGATTTTAAATTACCACTACCACTATTATCACAGCGATGACACACAAACTCTTCTGTTTTATGTTTCAGTAGATGCTGATATTTACGTTTGTCCAATGAAGTACAAACTACATGGTAATTATTGTCACACTTGTCGCAAACAATAAAATCTTCTTCTTCCTCTACCTCTAATTTGCATTCGTCGCAAAATACATTATTATTTTTTACACTGCGGCGACCTTTACTCATTGTATTTCATAAAATTCGAGTTCCTTTTGTGTTGATTTATTAAAACAACGTATTTTTATATTAAAATCAATGAGAAAACTATTTTATTTTTATGTTTAAAAAATAATGTTCGAGAGCACCAACAAATTTGGAGTTCAATCAACGGGGTTGCCAACTCGTTTTCAGTTAATGGCGTTATCAAAAGAGTGTTTACTAGATTATATATATATGTGATTTAAACATCTAATTTTTCATTACTTTTTGTTAAATTAAGTTATTTTCATAAGTTCGTTAGCGTTGTATAAGTGGGTATGAGACATAGTAATTAATATTCAGTGCTTTTTTAAAGTGACGATTACATTATTTTAAACTCTAAAAAAAGCGTGTAAATATTAATTCAGTATTTGCTAGGTATTTGTATATTATTATTAATTAATTATATTCATTTTTTTAAATTTATTTATGAGAAACATCCCAACAAAGAAACTTTGTCCAAAATATTTGACATCACCTGTCAGCCAGGTGTGACGATTTACCTGTAATTTGACTTCATATTCTTAATTAGCAGTCTCAAATTAGCTTACACTGAATTTTCAGTTCTCTATCTTAACTATTTCTCTATAATGTCTGAACGGGTTAAACAAGGTGGTAAATACAATTAATTCGCGAATTTAAAAAATAAAACTCGTGAAATAATTATAATTAAAAAGGGTTAAATAAAAGTCGCGAAAGCAAAAAACTGAGAAATTATTGTATTTGTTTCACAAAGTAACTTTAAAATAATAAAAGAATTATTATCTTTTTTACTCGCGAGTTTAAAAAATAAAACATAAAGAATAATAACTAAAAATAGGTGATAAATACAAATAATAAATACAATGTTATGAATTATTTATAAAAGAATTAAAGAATTATAATTTTTTTACTCACGAATTTAAAAAATAAAACTGACAAATTAACTTAAAAATTATAAAAGAATTCTTATTTTTTTTTACTCGCGAGTTTTAAAAATAAAACTATAAAGAATAATAACTAAAAAAGGTGATAAATACAATGTTACGAATTATTTATAAAAGAATTATAATTTTTTTTAACCGCAAATTTAAAAAATAAAACTCCCAACAGAATAATAACTAAAAATAGAGTACATAAGATTGTCACGAATTCACTTTAAAATAATTTAAAAAAAAAATTTTAAAATTTGGTAAATTTTAACTATTTTTGTTACGAATTGACTATAAAAGAATTATATTTTTTATACGCGAGTTTAAAAAATAAAACTCCCAAAAGAATAATAACTAAAAATGGGGATTCTTGTCATGAATTCACTTTAAAATACAATTTTTTTTTACGAATTAACTATAAAAGAATTATATTTTTTTTATTCGCGTGCTTAAAATATCGAACTCCAAAAAGAGGTAAATAAAACTCGCTAAAGCAAAAAACCTGAGACTTCAAAATAATAAAAAGAATTATTATCTTTTTTTACACGCGAATTTAAAAAATAAAACTCCCAAAAGAATAATAACTAAAAATAGGAATTCAGTTTAAAATAATTAAAGAAAAATTTTAAAATTTGGTAAATACAATTTTTGTTATGAATTAACTATAAAATAATTATATTTTTATACCCTTCACTATGAGTGGCAAGGGTATATATAAGTTTGTCATTCCGTTTGTAATTTCTAAATTTTTCACTTGCAACCCCACAATGTATATATATTCTGGATCGTTATAGGTAGCGAAGTCGATATAGCCATGTCCGTCTGCCCGTCTGTATGTTAAAATCAACTTTCCGTAGCCCCAAATGACTTACAAACATAATTGATACATCAATATATCGGGATTTAAAATCGAGAAAATCGGCCCACAAATGACTGATATATAAAAAAAAACCGGGATAACCTCGATTTTTGGCATATTTTTTATCTATATCTGGATTACTAAGTAATTAATATAGACAATATGGATATCTAATGATAGATATTTCAAAGTCCATTTCAACGATTTATATAAGGCTATAGTAAGTTGGACCTACAATGGGTCAAAATCGGGAAAAATTTTGAACCTGATTTTTTTTTTCACCAAAAGTTTTTTTCGCTAAATATTAAAAAAAAAATAAATTTAAAAAAAAAAAAAATTTAAAATTTAAAAAAAATTTTACATAAAAAATTCGAAAAATATTTTTTTTTTCCAAAAAATGAAAAAAAAACAACTAAAAAAATTTGTTTACCTAAAATTACCTAAAAATTTTTATTTTGAAGTATAGTTTGGTGAAGGGTATATAAGATTCGGCCCAGCCGAATATATCTCTCTTACTTGTTATTACACACTTTATAATGTACAAGTATACATTGGTAATACAGTTGCTGTTAGCTCTAACAGTGACTGTGATAAACTTACTAACTACTATTGCAATCGCAGCCACTATTTATACACAGTGCCATTTTCCTTCTAGTAGCTTCATTAAAGTTAACGGACAAAACTAGAATATTCAAATTCTAAAGCTTTTAGTAGCTAAGCTGAAAAAATCTATTTTTTTTTGTGGAAACAGTTTAAAATTAACCTCTTGCTAAATTATTGCTTTCTTTAAATTATTTTTCCTACATTTTTCCACTTCTTATTTCAATGTTTTTTGCCCCATTTTTTTTTTTAACAACTTTTGTTTGACTACTTATCAACAACATAAGTTTATGCACGGTTGAATGAATGTCGTCCAAACTCTACAGAGAGAAATGCAATTGATTGCAGTATAGGAAAAAAAAGAAGAAAAAACTGCAAAAATAATATTGTATTGTAGCAATACAGAAAATAATAAATAAATGAAGAAGAAAAATCAAGCGAACAAGAAAACGAAATATTGTTGAAGACTTACTATGACTAGATGGCAGCAGAAAAAATAAATAAATAGAAAGGGTTTCAATGGCCACACAGAAAAAACCCAGACCAAGACAGCCAATAATGCAGAAATAAAGAATTTGACCAATTGTTGAATTGAAAAGAAAATATATAATAGTAATTGAAACTATACAAAAAACATAACTTGAGATACGGAAAATGAAACCACTTAAAAGTATAGCCATGCAGTTTACAAAATTAGGGGGCAAGTTCTAATTTAGCAAACCATATTGATCATACATCATTATATTCATAGAAACCTATCTTGGAATTAGCAAAATTGGGATACATAACTTGAGATAAACAAAAAGAAACTAAATGGCCTTGAAGTTTAGGAGATTGGTGGGCAAGTTGTTTAGAGGAATGTTATGTAAATAAATTTAATAAACGAGAAATATATATTGATACAAACAAAATGAAATAACGAAAAATGAAACCTCAACTAAGTGATTTATATTTACTTAAAAATACGGCCTTGAACTTAAGGAGATTGAGGGGTAAGTTGTTTTGAGGAATTACATTGTTACGAAATTGCACTATCAATTTGAATTATACCGACTATAACGATTGCTTGCAATAATCATCAAGTTTATAAACATTTCCGTCAGTAGAAACTTCTACATATCAGCAATGTTGATAACACGCTGTTATTAACATTGTTTATAAGTATGACAACATTAAATGTTAAAGCAGCTAACATTAACATTAGTGCTGCTATAAGCTCTATGTGATAATTGTGGAAATAGAACATTCCTGTTTTGCCCGTTAGATAATTCATGGAATTACTAGATGATGGCACTGTGTATATAAATAGTAACAGCAAGTTGCAGAGAGTTAGTTAACATCAACTGTATTACCAGTGTGTTTTTAAAGTGTGTAATATAAGTATTAAAACAGAGTGACTATTTAAATTGTTGTGTAAATTTAAATAACTAAATACTTGTTACAAATTTTGAACTACTGATCACTTTTATTTGCAATTAAAAGAATACAGTTTATTTCATGGAAATCAACCAACGTTTTTTAAAGGTAAATGGTTTTCCAACAAGATGTGTTATTTTGAATCACCCGGTATTTCGGTAGCTGTCACTTTTGAAGCTTTTGTTCTTTGACATTAGACAAGTAGAAACTACGCCATTACTAAAAATGGAACGATACACGATTCAACAACGCATTGTAATTATTAAAATTCACTACAAAATTGGTGAAAATCTTGCAGTCACAGTTCGCAAAACTAAAGCATTTTTGGATCGTCCTGAAGCACCTTGTCGGATCGCAATACAGAAATTGGTGGAAAAATTCGAGCTGTTAGGACAAGTTAGTGATGTAAAGAATAAAATCCGTGCACGATGCCCAAATTTACTATAAAACAAGTCAGAGAGCTATATTCGGCTGTACCGAATCTAATATACCCTTCACCAAATTATGCTTTAAAATAAAAATTTTAAATATTTTTAGGTAACAAAATTATTTTTTTTTCTAAATTAAAAAAAAATTTTTTTTCAAAATTGTTTTTCAAATTTTAAAAAATAATAATTTTTTTTTTAAATTGTTTTAAAAAATTTTTTTTTTCGAAATAGTTTTTTAAATACTAAAACAAGTAAGAAAGCTATAATCGGCTGTGCCGAATCTTATATACCCTTCACCAAATTATACTTTAAAATAAAAATTTTATTTTTAGGTAACAAAATTAATTTTTTTTTCTAAATAAAAAAAAATAATTTTTTCAAAATTGTTTTTCAAATTTTAAAAAATAATTTTTTTTCAAAATTGTTTTCAAAAAAAATTTTTTTTTTTTAAATTTAAAATTTTTTTTTAATTTTGCTAGTGAAAAAAAATTTATGAAAAATAATTTTTATTGAAAAAAAAAAAAAAAAAATTCGGGTTAAAAAATATTTTTCCCGATTTTGACCCATTGTAGGTCCAAATTACTATAGCTTTTTATAGATCGTTGCAATGAACTTTGATTTATCTATCATCAGATATCCATGTTGTCTATATTAATGACTTAGTAATCAAGATATAGATAAAAAATAGGCCAAAAATCGAGGTTGGTCCGGTTTTTTCCTTATATCTCAGCCATTTGTGGGTCGATTTTCTCAATTTTAAATAGCAACCGAGCCGGAAGAATTCCCGATATATTGATGTATGAATCAAGTTTGTAAGTTATTCGGGGTCTTCAGAAAATTGATTTCAACAGACAGACAGACGGACGGATGTTGCTTAATCGACTCCGCTATCTATAATGATCCAGAATATATATACTTTATAGGGTCGGAAAATTATATTGTGGAAATTACAAATTTATATATACCCTTCTCACGAAGGTGAGGGTATACAAAATTATTACCAACGTTTTTAGCCTTTTTTTTATAAATTGGCATTAGAGAGTTAAACATTTTCTTAATCTTTATTCTTTCGCGAGTTTTATTTAACACTTTTTTAGTTGTCATGCTTTCACGGGTTAGTTTTTTTTAAATCGCGAGTAAAAAATGCATAATTCTCTAATTATTTTAAAGTTAATTCCTGAAACGAATATTTAATATTTTTATACCCTTCACCTTCGTGAGAAGGGTATATATAAATTTGTCATTCCGTTCGTAATTTCCGCAATATAATTTTCCGACCCTATAAAGTATATATATTCTGGATCATTATAGATAGCGGAGTCGATTAAGCCATGTCCGTCTGTCTGTTGAAATCAATTTTCTGAAGAGCCCAGATATCTTCAGAATCCAAATCTTCAATAATTCTGTCAGACATGCTTTCGAGAAGTTTCCTATTTAAAATCAACAAAATCCGTCCATAAATAAAGGAGATATGAGCAAAAATCCGAGACAACCTCTGAAAATTTCATCTAAAAAACACAATTTATTGCATGCTTTGACAAAAAAAAAACAACAAAAAGTACATATGTTTGGATGTGTGTTGGCTTCATTGCTTTGCGTATTTTGTTTTGGTGAAGGGTATATGTTTTTTTTAATTTTAATAGTTCGCGATTTTTATTTTTTAAGCTCTCGTATTAAGTATTCTTTTCAATATTCCCTTGGTAATGATTTAGAAACTAGCATTCTGCCTTAAGTCATTTAAAAACCCTTAAATCAATTTCATTTCTCTTTGAATCAACCTTTCCAACTAAAATTAATTGTCATTTTTCTTACGCCAGTTTTATTTTTTAAAGTCATTAAAGTTCATTTGCGAAACAAAACTTATTTAATAATCTTTTTCCAAATTTTAATTATATTCGCGAATGAATTTAAAATCAATTTTTATCCTACCTTAATTTATAGTCCCTAAACACAAGCTCATTTCTCTAACAAATTAATTACGCGAGTTTTATTTTTCAAGTCAAAATAATAACTCCGTATTTAATTCTTTATTATAATTCTTTCGCAAGTTAAACTCGCGAATAAAAAAGAATTATTCTTTTTAACATTTGAAATTATCATCAAAAAGTTATTTTTGGGAATACAAAATTAATTTTAGTAAGATTCAGTTTGTATGTGCTAAATTCCCAATTGAATTATTGATAAACTCACTGAAACTTATTGTTGGGGGATAAGCTAGTTCCTTTACGCATTCCATTGGTTGCTTAGTGCCGATCATCAGAAAACCTTTATATTATATTCCCTCGCGAATAAATTTAAAATGAGCATTGTTCCCTACCTTAATTTATAATGTGTGCAGACAATTTAATTTCTCTAATGATAAAGCCACTAAATCAGTCTTTCCCACAAAAATTTATTGTTTTTATTCTTTCGCGAATTTTATTTTTAAAACTCGCGAGTAAAAAAATAATAATTCCTTAATTCTTTTAAAGTTAAATCGTGAAATAAAACTCATTTAATAATTCTTAAATTTATATTCTTTTGTGAGTTTTAAGTGCTCTCACAAAAACGAGAATTATTCTTTTCAACATTTTATATTATATTAACTCCCGCATGAATTCAAAACGAGAATTCTTTCAGCCTTAATAAAAACCTTAAAACAATTTAAGTTCTCTACAATGAAATAAATATATGTATAAATTTAATAACCAACAACAAACAAATAAAAGTAAAATAATATCATTTCATATATTATTTTCTTTATCGTCATCATCTTAGTTAATTGATTAAGAGAAGAAAAATCCCACTTAATTGTGGGTAAATTTTGTTATTTCTACTTCTAAATAAACCAGCCCCCGACCATTAATTTTCTCAACATTTAGACAAGAATCGTTAGAATTAAATAAAGGCGGTAGTGAAAGAAAGAGAGTGATGTGTTGACATGACACTGATGATATTTAACATTTAATTACAAACAAAAAATACACAAACACAGCGAAACAATTGTAATTAAATAAAAAGTCATTTCAAACCATTAAGGAATTGTTCCAAAATGAAGGAAACATCTAAAACAAAAGAAAAAGAAGCAAAAAAAAAAACATAAACCAAAATGACCAACAAAATCATTGCCAGCAACGCCGTCATCAGTGGCAAGAAAATTAAGCCAACGACAGCAGCAAACAAACAGCATTTAATAGAAAATAATACATAAATAACATAGAAAAATAATTACGCACAAAAATACTAAACCAATTGTAACTCTTTTTTTCTTCATTCTTTTTGGTTTTATTTTCCTGTACGTTTTGTGTTCAGCTGTTACATGAGTTCACTTCCAACTGAAATGTATATACGACCAACAAACAGAGAAAAAAACAGGAAAATTATTTTAAAAATTTATTTTAAAATTACAGAGAAAAATGTACTACCATTTCCACAAGAAGGAAAAAAGAAATAAAAAGAAAAAACGCTGTCTGTCAGTCATATTTTTCCATTTGATTGCTATTTTTTTTTTTTTTTTGTTCCACAGCATTAAGCAAGAATTAATTGTGGATTGGAATTAGTTTAGCAATGGATTGGTTGATACCAGGACATACTTACATATCTTCTAATAGATGATACTACTTTGCACATGTTTAATTAAACATTTGGTTCAAAAGGTCCTACTTAATTATTTGACAAGACTTATTTGATCTAAGTTGAGTCAACATTTACTTTAAAGCTATACTTGTTAATGTCATACGATTACTGATGTTTTGTTATGGTTGGCTTCTACATTGTTCTTCAGCACTATCTGAGTTCAACGGGTTATATAGAATCTTAGTGCTGAGATTTTCATCAGCATCTAGTTAACTGCTTTCAACTTAGGTTAGATTCCATGGGCAGCCTCTCATCAAACAGCTCACTTGGGTTCATTCAAAACTGATCCCATTTTGAAATCCAAGAAGTAAATAGTAAGATATTTATACTACAGATTCTCTGATGAAGAAATGGATGCGTCTCAGACTCACCTAAACACGAGAGGAAGGGGGTTAAAAGAATACATTCCCTCAAGTTTGCCAGAGCCGGGCATTGGCAGAATAGGTGGGACACAGTCTCCTCCTCTTCTTCGTTAAACCGTTGGCACATTCTTCTAGCATGTGTTCCAATTATGCAGTCTCCTGTAATAAAAGAAACAATTAACCTTATTTGATGACGATGGACACGTAGCCAGAATGCCCCAGAACAGAGCTCAACTAAGAATTATGAATGCTACTCCATACAGAACCAGAGCAAGGGGAAAACCAAGGTCAAGATGGCTTGATGGAGTCGAAGAAGATTGCATGAAAGCCAATATAGCAGATTGGAAGAATGCTGGGCAAGACAGATTCGATTGGAAGAAGAAAGTGAACGAGGTAGCACCAAAATATGATGACGATGGAATTCTGGCATCGTATACGGGCCAGGTCGACCTCGCGATATCACAGATGGATTCATTACTTTACCTGTTCTGTGCAGACTCATATAGTTTCTGCTGTACCACCATCTTACATTTTGCAAGAGAAATACCAGAAAAGGAATCAATCGCATTATTCTAGATTGTATAGCTATCTCATTTAGGGATACCCGCCATTCCCCGGTTAACCTAGAATCACCCAGTATTTTGATAGCTGTCACTTTTGATGCTTTTATTCTTTGACAAGTAGATACTTCGCCATTACTAAAAATGGAACGATATACGCTTCACCAATGCATTGAAATTATTAAAATTCACTATAAAATGGTGAAAATCTTGCAGTCACAGTTCGCAAAACATGGTCGCTCAAGAACAACTGAGAATTTTGCTGCTGTAGCCCAAAGTGTTGAAGAAATCTCAGGTTTGTCCATTCTTCGTCGTTCTTTGGAATTGGGCATTCCACAAACGTCATTACACCATATTTTGGATGATATTAATCTGGACAACGTTTACTTTCAACAAGACGGCGCTGCGTGGCACACAAGCAACGAAACCATTGCTCTTTTACGGGAAAAGTTTCCGGACCGTGTTGTCTCGAAGAGGTGATCACAATTGGCCACCGAGATCTTGTGATTTAACACCTTGCGACTTCTTCCTTAGGGGCCACGTGAAAGATAAGGTCTACGCCAACAGCAAATATAGAACTCGTGAGGCTATCGAGGATATAGGGCAGCCACTTTGCGACTTGGTTATGGAAAATTTCATGAAAAGGATATCTAGGTATTGTTCTGGATTAAAAATTATGATGGAAACATACAATACCTTGTTAAGAAGGCTACTGTTGCAGACTATACCTGTCACAAATTTGTTGGTGCAAAATGGGGATAGAACCCTAAGCTGGCTAAGTGGATGAATCCTTCAATAATACGCTCTGTATTAAGTTTGGTGGAATACAACAGAACGGTAATGTGCTGTGGATTAACTGCTCAGAATTCAAATTTCTGCTTGCAGCAGGACCATGGGTGTGAAAGGAGAAGAACTGTGGAGTAGGATCCTGCGTCCAGCTAAATACTTTTTCCAGCATCTAGTATAGTCTAGTGTATTTTCCAGCAATCAGGGAGGCAATGAAAGTTCGTGGCACTACTGGCATATTTGTCGACTTACATTCGGCACTTAATCTTATACTTTTCAATCTTATAACATAGTCCGAAAGTGGATCAGCCATGCAGGCATCCTGACATTATCCTAGATTGGGTCACTGCCGAAAATGAGACTTCTATGGCAATGACCTGAGACGGATTCTCTTTAAATGTCACAGATGCACTATCTGTTGCAATAACGCTTGGTACATACTATTAAAAGAGAAATCTTCGAACACTATCCTCAAAAGTCTGGAAATAGATGGCGCAAAATGGATACCTGCAATATCGCAGGGAATTGTGGCTAGTATATGCTGCAAAACGCACTGTAAAACTCTTGAATAGGAATTGGAAGGTTATTTCAAGGCTAATGATAGTGTTAACTGATCAGTAATTGGTAAGCAGACAAGCAGACTTAAACTCTGTGAATATCCAGCTTTGCATCTATAAATAAATACTTTTCTGAACGAACATGTGCTGATACTTCAGATATTTGAGGTATCTGGAAACGGGCAATGTGAACTTATTTGATAACAGAATACGGCAGGTAATCATTTCACTAGCATATAGTGTGGATCTTGTTCATCGATCTATTTAGTGTTGTGGCTTTGTCAAAATGGAAAACCTAGTAAACCAACTAAATTCGCATGGATCAACATTTTAATTTACTTTTCTGCAGAGCAATTAAGTGAAATTTCCTAGCAATGACAATCTTATAGAATCTTCCTTTGAGATGTATTGGAAACTAAGGTCCTTGAACAAATACTTGAATGTTGATGGTTTGATGACAATCTTCAGTTTAAATTTGCCGGAACTTTCCAAGTGCAAGATCGTGAAACTGGAAACTCATGTTTCGTCAGATTCGATTGTGAAATTAAGGATGACATACCCGCAAATCTTATTTTATGTCAAAATTTTGCTTAATTTGTAACATAAGTCCAAGATTTAGGGTCAATATCTGTCATCTTTCTTGATTAAGATATATGCAAATAATCATTTATTTATCTACTTATTACACAACGATTCATGATCTCTGTATCTCTGTTGATCAGTTGGCATACTCATCTAAATGATTGCTCGATGTCAATAACGCTACAACAGGCTGTAAGGCTAATAGAAAGATCCACAATTCAATAGATTCCGGAAGACAAAAAAAATGTCTTGATAGTCGCTCCACTATTGTGGCAAGCTGTTACTGTATTAAGTTACTTATGGGATCGCTTGGACTAGAAGTGAATTTATGCAAAACGGAACGGGTACTGCAGCGACTACCAAACCGTTAACAGTTTCTATCTAACTGGTAAATATGTCCAGACTTTAAGCTGACATTGAAACAAATATTCACAGGATGAACAATTTTATGATTAGAATGGTTCGATTGATAAAATGAACAGGAATATATGTATTTAACTTCGACAACTATGCAGAGAGTAAGTGAAAAATACAGGGAGATTGGATCAATTTGTGATTCTAACCAAACTGGTTGTTAAAAAAAAAATACATCCATTCAAATTACTATATCGAAGCTGTGTATGAGAGTTACGTTTTTAAATTTATCGCAATATTGAAATAATGTATAATTATTTGGGACTAGAAGAGCTTTTCCAATCCATATTGTTCATTTATGTAGGGTACTTGTCTACTCATTTGAATTTACATTGTATCCTTAACATATTTTTAATTCATTTTAATTTTCCTGACGGAATGTTTGTTTGCCGTTGATTGTGCGTTTGGCTGACATTTTGGATAATTTCCATTTTAGTTTTAATTGCAAATTCTTTGGATATTTGATAACAAATATTAATAAGTATTTATGAAAAAAAAAAAAAGAAATCATAAAAAAGGGATAGTCACAGTTTGTAGTAAGTAATTGCAGAAAATATTATTTATGAAGTGGAGATAGAGGCATAATAATAATATAGGAGTTTCATAACAAGGGAGTTTCATGACTCCCCTTTTAAGTCAAATATACTTTATCCAATGATGTTGGCTTCAGTTTAGACCTTATGTATTGTTATATTTGATAGACTATTGTTTATTAACAGGGCTTTAGGAGACGTCTTTAATATTTAATCCCTAAATTTGTTTAAATTTTACTTAGAAAATATTTAGAAGAATTCTAATGTGGGTGAATATGGAAGTTCTCATGGTTTTTCTTAAATTTCTAAAGGGCCAAATCATTAGATTGTCTATAGAAATAGAATAGCAAATATATTTTCGTGTTGATTCTCATCAAACGAGTTCAAGATCAATTCGGGGGTACCGCAAGCTTCCGTATTTTCTCTTCCTCTTTCTCTAACTCTATTTATTATTTTCCTAAACGACATTCCCGTCAAACTTCCAACCCTATCTATTTTTTTGCACATGACAGCAACATTTGCCATTCATATTCATTCAATTATAGACCAAGCCTGTTCGAGATTGGAGCGAAACATTAATGTTAAAATCTTGTGAAAATCTCTGAATGGGGTTGTGCGAATAGAGTCAACTTTAATGCACGCAAGACTCAATGTTGTGTGTTACCATACTAACGCACGACAGATAATATTGCTTCATCTGTTTTTATGGGTGGTATAAATATTAAAGAATCTGAAGCTCTTGATGTTCTAGACATGAGTATTCAGTGCTATGTTCGATGGACAAAATACATTTTTCAAGGAAATACTTCACACCATCTGGTCTCCTTACTATTTACACCACTTATATCCAAACCAAAACCGCATATAACTCTCATGTATGGGCCGGTGCTTCGAAGTCTATTTTGGAGTTACTCGGGCAGTTGCTTATCGGTGAAAGTATGGTTGGTTGGTTTACGTGGTAGTTCATTGCACGCGAACAGTCAAATAAAGTCGAAAGGACCCTGTTTTTACAAGACCACACCACTCGTCAGATGTAGTGTCATTTACAACGTAATGTATATTGGAATGTCGAAGTTGTTAGATTCAACCTGTAACCGTAAGATATCTCAGTTGGTCATTAAGTTTAGACCCAGCTACCTCGAGTAAGTGTTCCATAACAACTGTTCCAAAACAACTGTTCCATAAGAAGCTCAGTTAATTTGGACTCGATGCCGTCTTTTTCTGTTGCCAGAACCATAAAAAGGTGGTCGTGGTTTTGTCGGCAACCTTTCTCCTTTTGGGCGATTTTTATACCCTTCACCTTCGTGAGAAGGGTATATATAAGTTTGTCATTCCGTTTGTAATTTCCACAATATAATTTTCCGATCCTATAAAGTATATATATTCTGGATCCTTATAGATAGCGGAGTCGATTTAAATCTTCAATAATTCTGTCAGACTTGCTTTCGAGAAGTTTCCTATTTAAAAAAATCAAAATCCGTCCATAAATAACGGAGATATGAGCAAAAATCCGAGACAACCTCTATTTTTGATCTATATCTCGATTACTAAGACATAAATATAGACAATATGGATATCTAATGATATTTCAAAGTCCATTGAAACGATGTATATAAGACTATAGTAAGTTGGACATACAATGGGTCAAAATCGGGAAAAATATTTTTTAACCCGAATTTTTTTCACAAAATACCTTTTTTTGTCATACATTTTTTTCACTAATAAATTAAGAAAAAATAATTTTTAAATATAAAATTTTTTTTAAAAAAATTTGAAAAACGATTCCGAAAATTTTTTTTTTTAAAAATTCTATTTTTTTTTTTTAAATTTTATTTTAAAGTATAATTTGGTGAAGGGTATATAAGATTTGGCACCGCCAAATATAGCTCTCTTACTTGTTCTACCTCTGCTTTGCCTTCGGCTGCTGCCTTAGATGTGCTGGGTACAGAATCTAAAAACTTTTGGTATTCATCTACCACAGCTTGGAATTTTAGAATGAACAATCTTGTTAAGAATGAATAACGCCTTGGCGTATCTAGACTTAGGGATGTCTTTCTGACTCTTCCTCCTTGTTCTTTTTTTCTTCAATTAGTCGCCAACCTTGCCATCCGAGTGAAGGGGTTTTTAGAGGGCAGTAACCTGCGCTGCCTTACAGATCGACCAAAATCTATTGACTGGAGGTTTGAAGGTCGTCTTCTGATGATGATTTTTTGTCCTACGAGTAGACACGTGAGAGGATGGATCAGCCATGCAGTGATGGCATACATGTACTACACAAAAGCAGTTACAACCCGACCGTGTCCCAGTACCGGAGGGGAGCTGCTAGCGACTAATCTTCTTGTACCACTAATTAGCCATTGAGGTTATCGGCACTGATAACAACCACATTAATCTTACAAGTAGGGGAAGGGATGAGGGGGATAAGGGGCATTAAAACGGAGTAGGAATAAGAAAGAGAATACCATTGGGTTCATTATCTCGACTCCATAAGCAAGATAAAACCACAGCCAGCACTAAAGCCACCACATGGCGACAAGATTGTTATCATGGTGGTGGAAAGTAAGGTACCCAGCTCTATTGACTCACTGGTACATCGTCGGAATATGGGTTGTGTTTCACTGTTCTATCGGTACTCAATAATTGAATGCTCTGCAGAAATTAGGGATCCTGTTCCCGGTACCTGTACACGTTCTTCGGCAACGGCTCATCAACTCGTGGTCGACTGAACAGTGGATTGCACAACACATTACAGGGAAAATTCGTTCTTTAACCAGAGAGATATGAGGAATAAGCTTCCTACGGGAGTCTTTCCTGCCACTGCAATATAGGAAAATTAAAAAAAGGACTATTTCCGTGTTACAACATTTCAGCACTATTGAAAACTTGCTGATTTTGTCCAAATAATAAAAATTTTACAAGAAGTGTTAGATATTCCAGGCGTGACAATAGTCAGTTGAGACCTGCAATTCTCGAATGTTTCCCTCTCCTCAGAAAGTTTACTTAAATTGTTCCACCAAGATTTAAGAAAACTGTTTTTAAATCAACTTTTTTTTAATTTTTCTTTTCCGTGACACAATAAACTGTGAATACCCCAAATCTTTCATTCGCTTTTCCATTTGTCTTTGTTGTGTATGTCCGCTGAACAAATGACAGTTTTTGATAGGAAGTTATTTTTGGTGTTTCTTTCTTCTCGTAATAAATTTAATTTCAAATAATAAAATTACATTGTAATAAAATTTTAATGAGTTCCTCCTTGCCAAGTACTACACACCAACAAAATTATAAAATGAAAATCCACAACAAAAGCTCATTATAATCCCCGGGATATGCTGTATTTATTTGCTTCAATAGAAGACCTAGAATTATGCTTTAGAATTTCACACAAACAAATATTGATTGACAGTTATTTGCAAATAAATTTAATACCTTAATATCAATAATAGTAATAATAAAGCATATTTTTAGGATTTCATTAAAATCTTAAACCTTGACAAATAAAGAAAAAGGACGGTTTATTGAATAAAGCTTAATCTATTTAGATTATTTAAATGAGTTTAAGACACTTCCAAGAAATTAAATTTCAAAGAATATTTGTTAAAACAAATCACGTTTGTTATTAAAATGAGAAATGAGGACTAGGAGGAAAACACACACTTACACATATACATACATGTACAACAAATCAAATCACACACATGTTTTTATACTTTTATGAGAAAAATTTTCCAAAAGCAGTGAATAAAAAAAGAAAAATATATATACCAACAAGTAAAACTTTTTAATGAGTTTAACCGCTTGAGGACAATTTTTTGACAATCACACCGCCACACACACACATTCACATTAATGTCTGTCTGAGCATAAATTTTCTGTTCAGAAAAAAACAAAATGAAATAAGATTTTAAAACCAAAAACAAATTATCTTTATGCGTGTGTGTAGGGTAGACAAAATTCTTTATTTTTTTTTTTAAACAAATTTTTCATGTGTGTTTTTGGCCTATAGTTACTTTTAATACCAGTACACTTGTTTGATAGCAACCAAGAAACAATCCTTGAACTCCTCTGATTACATACAAATAATGTCTAGGTATTAACTTGAGTATGTGTGCTGATTTAAAAGGTTTTTTTTTTGTTGAAAAACTTCTCTCTCACACCCTTCCTCTTTTAAAGTATACAGATTAGGGTGGCCTTGATGTATGAGGAAAAATAAGATGTCGTTGCCAACTAAAATGAAAATTTATTTCATTTGAATAAATTTTCTCAAAATATTTGCTCGGGGTTGAGTATTTGATGATCTGGATAAGATGCATAAAATAGTCCTTTTTGAAGATTATTATGATTTTTTGTGGGTTACTCTTCTTAAGCTCCACAAACCTTGCCCCCTTTCAAAAATTTTAATGATTTTTCTTATTGTTTCAATTTGAATTTAACGGCAACACTGTTTATAAACATTTCCATTTGTAGAAACATCTACTTATCAACAATGTTCATAACACGCTGTTATATAACTATAAGTATGGCAACATTAACAGTGAAGCAGCTTTAAAAGCTCTAGAAGATGGCGCTGTGTATATAAATATTGGCTGTATGACTTAAAAATTGGACTTACAATAGATGCCGTATTTTTTGAATGAGGTTCTTGTTTTTAATAAGTTATATGTCATTTTGAAGGGTACTTATCTCTCATTTATTCTCACTTAGATACTAAACATTATAATGTAAACAACAAAGTTTTTTTTGCTTCGAATATGTCGAATTTTGTGGCAACAAAGCGTCATATAAGGGAAGTTTTTCCTTACTTCTTTAATTTGATAAAAAGTGCCGCTGAAGCACACCGATTGCTCACCAAAGCTTATGGTGACTGTGTTCTATGGTTCTATGTACTTTCAAGGTGCGAGAGATGGTTTGTACGGTTCAGAAGTGGTGATTTTGACACGGAAGATAAATATCACTCAGGCCAGTCAAAAAAGTTTGAAGACCAAGAATTGGAGGCATGAATATCGTTGGCAAACTCAACAAGAGTTTGCAAAATCATTGGGAGCTACTCCATCAACAATTGCAAAACGTTTGCAAGCTGCAGAATTCACCCAAAAGCAGGGAAGTTGGCTATCACATGAATTGAAGCTAAGAGACCTTGAAAAACGATTTTGTATGTCTGAAATTAAGTTTGAACGCTAGAAAAGAAAATCATTTTTGCACCGAGTCATTACTTGCGATGAAAATTGGATAAACTAATAAATGGTTTTCCAACAAGCGGTGTTATTTTGAATCACCCGGTATTTCGGTAGCTGTCACTTTTGAAGCTCTTATTCTTTGACATTTGACAAGTAAAAACTACGCCATTACTAAAAATGGAACGCTACACGCTTCAGCAACGCAATGAAATTATTAAAATTCACTACAAAAATTGTGAAAATCTTGCGAACTCTGACGCAAAACTAAAGTATTTTTGGGTCGTCGTGAAGCACCTTGTCGGACCGCAATACAGAAATTGGTGGAAAAATTCGAGCTGTTGGGACAAGTTAGTGATGTGAAGAATAAAACCCGTGCACGTCGCTTAAGAACAACTGAGAATATTGCTGCTGTAGCCCAAACAGTTGAAGAAAACCCAGGTTTGTCCATTCCTCGTCGTTCTTTGGAATTGGGCATTCCACAAACGTCATTACACCGTATTTTGCATAAAGACTTGGGTCTTAAGGCTTATAAAGTTCAGTTAACACAAGAACTCAAGCCGGCCGATCATCAACAACGTCGTGTCTTTGCTCAATTACGGGAAAAGTTTCCGGACCGTGTTATCTCTCGAAGAGGTGATCACAATTGGCCACCGAGATCTTGTGATTTAACACCATGCGATTTCTTCCTTTGGGGCCACGTGAAAGATAAGGTCTACGCCAAAAGCCCAGGGTCGATTCAAGACCTCAAACATAGAATTCGTGAGGCTATCGAGGACATAGGGCAGCCACTTTGCGATTTGGTTATGTAAAATTTCATGAAAAGAATATGGTCCTGTAAGCATGGTAGTGGTGGCCATTTGGTTGATGTTGTTTTTCATTATTAACGGCATACCTTCCTCTTTATTATGAAATAAACATCCGATCATTTATCTCAAAATATGCCATTTTTCTTTGGATACCAAAATAACACCTCTTGTTGGAAACACCTATATAACACGAAGCATAAAAGAGACTTAAAAATGCGTAATTTTTTAAAATTTTTAGCTTTTATTTTGAAATATTAGTACAACATAAATTCATTTAAAGTATTAGCCATTGTTAGCTATGACCTTTCCCCTTATTTCTGGCTACATATGGAAAGAACTGCTCATCTTTTGAGGCCAAGAACGAATCAAGCCAATATCGGATATTCTGTTCCAAAGTGAAGCATATCCCAGAGAAACCGTTCTGCATCTATCTAAACAGTCGGCCGGGCATGGTCTGCATAAAACGGATGAGGCAAACTTCCCAACCACTTTTTTCTAAATAGTTTTAAACAGGTATTGCAACATCTGGCCGAGCGTCGTCATGTAGAATATTACGCTTTCATGTCTGGCCGCATAATCTGGGAATTTTTCGGTCAATGCTAGTTCCAAATGAATTTCAGTAGCTTTCGGTACAGGTTCCCTGTGATGGTTTGGTCAGATTTCAGCAGCTTATTATCAATAGGACCCTTTTGGTCCCACCAAATACAGAGCGCCATTAATATTTGACTTTGGTGTCGATTCCTCTGGTTGGCCGGGCTTCTAATACGATCTCTTATGCTTCGGGTTACGTAATGGATGCATTTGTCATCGCAAGTAATGATTCGGTTCCAAAACGGATTTCATTTTATAGCGTTCAGCATCATTTCTGACATGCAAAATCGTCTTTCAAGGTCTCTTGGCTTCAATTCGTACGGTACCCAATTTTCCTGCTTTTGGATGAATCCTGATGCTTGCAAACGTTTAAAAATTGCTGATTGAGTAGCTCCCTTCATACACAGAGAAAACAGATTCATAGTAGCAACCGAATTTGTTGCCAATCGAATGATACGGTTGTACATATACAACTTTTCGGTTCTATCAACAGAAAGTCAATTCATAAAGAAGAATTTCGGTTGCAGCAACCAAACTTTTGTTACCCCTTCTAAAATTTTGTAGCCACAACTGTAAAATTCGATGACTAAGGTAGAATCACTCGATTGGCAAGAAATTCGTTTGCTATCACGAATCTGTTTTCTATGTGTACGTTTCTTATGCGAGAAACATGAAAAAATCATAAAATACTCATACAAATATTGACGCCAGGACAAACATTTTTGAGAAACGGTATCTTATCAAGAATTAAACTTTTATTTTAGTTGGGAACATCAACAATTTTATTTGGGGGCACCTTAATACATATCATTTGATATGAATTTGTTTCCAAGCAGTTTGAGGCAATCTCATATCTTTAAAAACAAATTTGTAAACAAATGTGAGTGAAAAAAAAAGTTTCAAATAAAAAAAACTTATTCACGCCTTTTTAAAAAACACCATGTTATGATGTTGTTCTCTAGGGGTCTAAAGGATTTTTGTACTTCTACTTTTTTTTTTGGTTGCTTTAATGGGTTTCAAATTAAAAGGATTTGCTTTTTATGTTGTTTGTGTTTTGTGAAGAAAAAAACAAACAGGGTGTTTGAAATGGTATTGTGTAGAGAAATAGTGATTTTTGCAAAAAACAGCTTCTTCTGAACTTTTTTGCTGATCTATGGGAACTAGTCTCCGTCTCATCCAAACTTACTTTTTAATCATTGATACTTAAATGTTCTTAAAGCGAAGTATCTCGAACTAGCTTTGTGTTTTTCTACCCTTCACCATGAGTGGCAAGGGTATATATATATTCTGGATCGATATATATAAATAACTTACAAACATCATTGATACAATAATATATGGGCAATTCTTCCGGCTCGGTCGCTATTTAAAATCTAGAAAATCGGCCCACAAATGGCTGAGATATAAGGAAAAATCCGGGACATCCTCGATTTTTGGCCTATTTTTTATCTATATCTGGATTAATAAGTCATTAATATAGACAATATGGATATTTAATGATAGTTCAAAGTCCATTGCAACGATTTATATAAGGTTATAGTAATTTGGACCTACAATGGGTCAAAATCGGGAAAATTATTTTTTAACCCGAATATTTAGTTTTACCACAAACAAATTTTTTTTATAATTTTTTTTCATTAATAAATTTGAAAATTTTTTTTTTTTAAAAATTTGAAAATTTTTTTTTTTTAAAAATTTAAAAAAAAAAAATTTCGAAAATTTTGAAAAAAATTTAAAATTTTTTTTTTAATTTTGAAAAAAAAAAATTTATTTTATTTACCTAAAAATATTTAAAATTTTTATTTTAAAGTATAATTTGGTGAACGGTATATAAGATTCGACACAGCCGAATATAGCTCTCTTACTTGTTTAAAATAAAATACATCGTTTCGTCCAAACTTAGCTTTGAAATCATGATCCTTAAATGTCCTTAAAGCGTTGACAGTTGAAATCCCTCAAAGTAACATTCTGCTTCTCGAACAAATGTACTACGTTTTGCCTACATTTGCATAATACCTGCCTGATTCTTAACTACTTTTCGAATTTCACAAAAAATCTATGGCGAAAGATTTTTGTTGACTTTATTAACCAATGGTATCTCACATTAAAGCATATATTTTGTAAAGGTTAATAGTAGTTTTACTAATTTTTTAAGGTAAATACAATCAATCAACTCATTTTTGCAAATTTTGATAAAAAATACTCAAATTTTATAAGAAGTCATAGTGTTTCTCTGAATTAAAAAAAAAATTTGGTCAATTCACAAGGTCTCTTATCAGTCATATTGTCATAATGTCCTAATATATCACGACTCGGCGGCTCGGCTTAACCGACTCCTAGACATTCGGCGTTGGTCTCTGCTGGTTGGTTACGATAACACAATTGGTAAATTCACAAGGTCTCTTATCATGTCGTATTGTCATAATGTTCTAATATTTCATAATGGTTTTATTGCTTTTCAAGGAAAAAATTTCCTTAAGTAATACTACTTTCTATGCTGTTTATTGTGTTATCGTAACCAACCAGCAGAGACCAACGCCGAATGCCTAGAAGTCGGTTAAGCGGAGCCGCCTAGTCGTGGTACATTAGGACATTATGACAATATGACTGATAAGAGACCTTGTGAATTGACCAAATAAACATAGCATAGAAAGTAGTGTTATTTTAAGACATTTTTTGCTTGAAAAGCAATAAAAACCATTGTGAAATATTAGGACATTATGACAATATGACTGATAAGAGACCTTGTGAATTTACCAATTATTCTTTTTTACCAGATACCGAAAATAAGTGTTACTTTCTTATATATTTTTATTACTTATTAATGCTATTCAACAAATTTAAAATACCATTTCTTATTGCAACACCCTTTAGACATATAATATGTATTTTGTAAGATGAGTTTATTTTAAGGATTTAAGTTTTTAATTAAAAAAAAAAAATCTTGTTTTTGAACACAATTTCTTTTTTTTTTTTTTGTACACAAAAGAGTTAACGTTACTTGTTCGTTTAGTTATTTTTTTATGTTTTCCCATCGAAGCAAATACATAGATTGGAATATGAATATGAAATTGTTTAAAATATATACCTGCCTCCTGAATATTTTAGTGAAAACGTGTTCATGCATAATGCAGTTAAAAGTTTAATTAAGTTGAAGAACAAATAGAAAATACTATTAATACTGGTACTGGAAAATACCCTACAGTCACGTATTAACTAACTATAAAAAGAAAGCTTATTAAGTGAAATTTCAAGACGCAGTTAAGTGTTTTACAAAACATCGGTGTCCCATTGATTCTTCACCATGAGTGGTAAGGGATATAAGTTTGTCATTCGGTTTGTAATTTCTGCATTTTTCATTTGCTACCTCATATAGAATATATATTCTGGATCGTTATAGATAGCTGAATCGATATAGCCATGTCCGTTTGCCTGTTTGTATGTTGAAATCAACTTTCCGAATCCATCTAATATCTTTCATACAAGATTGTTACATCAATTTATCTTCTATAGCTACACAGAGAAAAGAGATTCGTGATAGCAACCAAATTTGTTAACAATCGAATGATTCGGTTGCACACATAGAATTTTTCGGTTCTATCAACAGAAAGTCATTTGATATGGAATAATTTCGGTTGAAGCAACCAAACTTTTTTTACCCCTTTTAATGTTTCGTAGCCACAACTGTAAAGTTCGGGCATTAAGTCAGAATCATTCGATTGGCAACAATTTCGGTTGCTGTCACGAATCTGTTTTCTCTGTGTAGGTTAAGAAACGTTGTTTTTTGTAGATAATTCGATATCACGGGAACTATTAGAGATATCGTAATGAAATTTCACCAGGTTGAAGCTGAGGTGTTTTCAAGTTGATTTACATTTACTCAGCTTCGTAGGCGAAATGGAGGTCGCTGGATGGCCCCTCAAAGTTGGTCACCTCGGGTATCACATTTTTTTAAAAAATCCCTTAAATCCCCGTATGAACTCTAAATTTATAATATAAATAGTCCCTCCGAAGGTACACAAAAAATGCTCTTACATATTGTTACGATTTTGCAAGAGCGATTTGAATTTAACGACTGCCTGCAGCATTCATCATGCTTATAAACACGTCCATCAGTAGAAGCTTCTACTTATCAACAAAGTTGATAGCATGCGGTTATTAGCATTGTTTATAAGTATGTCAACACTAAATGTTTAAACTGCTAACATTGACATCGAAAACTCTAGAACTCGAACATACTAGTTTGTCCGTTAAAAGCATTGTAGAAGATTCACGAAAGATGGCGTGTGTATAAATAGTGGCAGAGATTGCAGTAGTGAGTTGAGTCAACATCATCTGCCTTGTACATTTAAGTTTGTACATTATAAAGTGTGTGTGCATTTCTGCGAATTGATAGACGTGTATAAAGACACTGAGTGACTATTTGAACTGTTGTTGTTGTACATTTTATATAAATTAAGAGTTGTTATAATTTTAAACTATTAAAACTGCTTTCTATCTGCAATCAAAAGTATCCGGTTTATTTAAAGGAAATAAACCAACGTTATAAAAAGGTTAAAACGTATCAATATGTATGTAGGTTATCTTTTTCAGTTCAAGATATATTAAGGTTTATTTTTTTTAAATTTGCTCGATTTTTTTTCGGTTTTTAGGTATGGCGGGCCTACGGAGGGTTTTGCGATAAAATTCTAAATAATATAAAGGAAACTTGCTAACAATTATCTCGACCCTATAAAAAGTTATACGCATCCAAAGTTGGAACTTGTAAAAAGGGGCGTATTTTTTAAGTTTTTTTTTTTTTCCAAAAAAGTCCCTATATTTTATCTTTTGTAAAAAAAAATTTCTTCGGGACTGTATAGAAATTTTGCATGATCTGGAAAGAGAAGCTAATACATAAGCGTGTGAAATAAAACTTGGCTCATTTAAGGGGACTTAGAACCCACCAGACCTATCCAAACTTGGCCAATTTTGAAAAAAAAAATTTAAGTTTGAGTAAAAAATTCTAAAAACAAAAATCATCGATCCTCGCAAAAACCTCCCTATTTGTATAGTCCTATATGTTATTTAAATATGTAACGATTTTTTTTCAATCACTAGGTAAATAACGTCACAGTGGGCAATTTTCTGAAAAATTCTCAGTTTTTGGAACACATTTTCCCCGTTTTAGGAATTATGGTATTTAAAAATAAAAAATGGTAGAAATTACAATGACATTGATTTAAGAACATCTGGGTCTATATTTGTTTCAAATTTGGCTATGATATCTTTAACCGTTAAAATTTTACATTCACCGCTATCGCGAAAAAAACGCTAAATTTATTTTCCCATGAAATATTAATTTTATTTTTTTTGCTTGGACCAGTAATCAGGGGATGACTCCTACTCATGCAATGCATTGTGTTGGAACTAGGAAAATAGGTTATGGAAAGGAGGATAGAGGGAGTAGTGTTTGTGGATATTTGATTTGAATTTTCCTACATTGAAAGGGACAGGGAAGGGAAAGGGAAGCTTATTTCACATACGGACGGTATGGCTAAAAAACGAATTTTCTCTGTAGTGTTTTGTGCAATCCACTGACCAATCGACCACGAATGGATGAACTCCCGATGATCAACGCGTATTTCGTAATAAACTACGGGTTTCGGGAACGAGTTCTCTAATTTCATCAGAACACATTCCATTGTAGTATCGATAGAACAGTGAAACACAATCCACATTGCAATGATGCTCCAGAGAATCAATCGTGCTGGACACCCTACTGTTACCGATATGGACCTTCGCCCTCTCCAGTACGCGCTCAAGTAACTCCAAAATAGACTTCGAAGCACCGGCTCATACATGAGAGTTGTATTCAAAACCATATGGTGGATTTTTTCGACATTTTCGGGTGTACTGACCTCAATTGGCCGTCCAGGACGTTCATCGTCATTTGTACTTGTGCGACCACAACGAAAGTCAGTAAACCCCTTTTTTACCATTGAAGTCGATGGTGCAGAGTCCCCATAGTATTTTTACTCGAGGTTGTATGTTTTGAACAGCTCTTAAACGCAAAGTAAATGACGACACTTGCTCAAAACTTGACAGTAGTTTATTAACAGGTGGTACTTGGTGGGAACAGTGTTGCATTTCATATAACTGCGAGGGAAGTTCGAAAAGTCACGGAAATATTGATCCGCCCTCGTACCTATACAAAAAGCTTATATTTTTCATAAGGTCCACAAAGATTGCCTCTTTTGAAAATTTATACCAAGGACACAAGCTTTTTGAAAATTAAGTTTATGACCATCATGTTCGAATACATGGTGAGATATAGGTTTTTAAAGTTGACCTCCAAATTATATTTAATAAACTAGCCCATTTTTCAATGAATTTGTAAATTTTGTTATTTGAAGAATTTGTTTCAATATTAAGGATTTCTTTTTCAATATGAAGCTTCTTTTACTGAGTAGGGTATACAAATATTAAAAACAAATTCATTTGTTATTAAAAAATAACTGAAACATACTAAGTAAGACTAGTTTTTGTAACATTTCTATATTAAATAATAAGGGGTGATTCATATGAAAAGGATTTCAAAAAAATCTTAAAAATTAAATTACTTCAAATAGCTAAAATAGTAAATTAAAATAGTCCCTAAGAACAAATGAAAAGCAACTTCTTCAAATTGCATTATCTATATATTTAAAAGAGTAACGTTATTGACTCACTGGATGACTGATTCATCATCGCACAGCCCAAACGACTGAAGCTAGAATCATGAAATTGTATCTGTGAAGGGATTTTTGGAAATTCTTACGTTTAGGGGGTAAAAAATTGTAAAAACGGGTAAATTCGGTAACCTTATATCTTCAAAACTAATAAAGATACAAACAAAATTTAAAATTGCATGTTAATCCATTTAAAAAATAAGCTGACAGGTGTTTCGTACTTTTTCGAAATTCGTACTTTTTAGGGGAGAAAACGGGTAAAAACTTTATTTTGGTACTTTTTTTTGGCACCCATGTATCTTTTAAACCAATAAACATAGAAACAAATTTTAAATCGTATTCTTTACTTATAAAAAAATAAAAAATATAAGTTTGGTACTTTTTGGAAATTCTAACCCCTAAGGGATAAAAATTGTGTTTATTTTTGGTACTTTCTCATTAAATAAGTTTTTCTATACTTTGACATAGACATACAAATATTTTATTATGAACTGCAACCACGATGCAGATTTTTATTTGAATAAAATTTTACCACCCCAATGGGGATCAAAAATGTACCAAAAAGGGGATAAAATAGATTTTATTTGAAATTATTAAGCCAATATTCATAATTTTCTTAACATTGGATTTATACAAAAATTTACTAACAGGGTGTTATTTGGAACTCGAGTGAATAGGTGTATATTGGGCGGATTTTGCCCAAGTTTGGTACTTTTTTTTAAACATATTTTTTCTTGGGCACATTAACACAGATTTCAATCGATTGAGACATGTCTGTAGCATAAACAATTTTGGCAAAATGTAGTATTTTTAAATTTCAAACTTGTGGGGTCTTCAAAGAGGAAAACGGAAATTGGTACTTTTCTCCTAATGGTACTTTTTTTAATATTTTAAATTATTTCACTTATCGATATCAAAGTTAGCTGATATGTATCTGAGTGAAGTTGGGAATAGGGGATAATATTTAGGTACCAAAATGTGAGAACTGAATATATAGGTACTTTTTTATTGTTTTAATGGTACTTTTTTGAAATTTCTTTAATAATGGACCTAGAAACATGAAATTAAGTATATGTGGTCCTAAGTGAGTGAGTGAGTATTCTAGGGGGAGACTTTTTGGTACATTTTCTTTGTTAGAATGGTACTTTTGGTACTGTTTTTGGAATTTTCTCCATATTCTTAAGGTACTTTTTGAATTTTCTGTAATAATGGACATAGAAATATGAAATAAGGCAATTAAGTATATGGTTCTAAGTAACTGAAATTTGAAGGGGATACTTCATGGTACTTTTTCTTTATTCTAATGGTAATTTTCTGAGTTTTTAAATATATAGTAGAGTGAGAATTCAATATGGAGACTTTTGCTACCTTTTCATTATTCGAATGGTACTTTAAATAGGAATCAAATGGAATAGGACGATAAATATTTTGTACAAACATTATTTGCTAATCAAATAATTTGGTAAAATAAGATGTTTCATGTTACATAAATAACACATTTTATAATTTTACATTGATATACTTTTAATTTAGTATCAAAATATACGCTAACGAAGTAGCGGGTAATATGCTAGTTATATTATAAAACTCCCCATATACTAATACATTGAAATTATGACAAAAAAAAAAAAAAAAAGAATTCTTCCACATACGTGTAGACAAACAGCTTTGGCTTTTATATGGCTCATTGCTTTACAGTTAACAGATTGGTTCAATGAATACACAAATACTCTTACACAGCTATCAATATCATCACTCTCTTTCCCTCTCTGTATGTGTGTGTGTGTGAAAATATACTGGCTATTTATGTATTGGTTTCATTTTTATTCTACTCTATTTTTTTTCATTGTTTTGTAAAGGATTTTTCTATTTTTCTGTTATATATATATATTTTTTTTTAATATTTATTTTCATAAATGTCACATTGTTATTGTGCAAACAACAGTTTCTTTTCAAACGCACACATTCATACAATAAATTCTCTCTCTTCTTTGTGCATACAAAAAATTCCAAATAATGTTGCATATGTACAGGCGTTTTTTTTGTATGTATTCATACTGTTACAATAGAACTTAGTTTATCAATGAATTGTGGTGTAATAGGGTTATAAAGTTTTTAAAAAAAAAAATTCAAAACAAATTTATAGATTTTTTTGCTGGAAATTCTGACAAAAAAAAAAATTGTTAAACAAACAAGTTATTGTCATTTTTTGGAAATGTTCAAAGTTAAATTTTTATTCACGCATCAGTGAAGTTTTGTGTAAAAATAAATATTTTGGTTAAACGACTAGAATAGAGTTGGTGGGTTTCGAAAACGTAAATGAATTACATAAAGAATTTTGTAAAATTTGGGATTTCACAGCTTAAGAAAATAGCTTTACAATATAATAATTGCAGCATTTGTAAAATCCGTCTATAGTTGATATAATTTTTAGTGAAATTTTTGGGTTTAAGAGAAAATTTCCAGCAAACAATTTGGGTTATAAGATGTGAAACAATATTTTAGAAAAAACATGAGCAAAAATCTTGCGCATTTCTCGAAATAAAGAATAAAGACAAATTTAAGGTGTAGGGTGCGTATGATTGATATTAATTATGACATTTTTTAGAAAACAAGCCATAACTTTTATAATTTTCATGCAACTGTAGTGATTTTTGGTTAATATTAAAGAGTATAATTTAAAATTGTAAGCAGCAAACATAAATTTTATTAAACAAATTATAGAGGAAAATCACAACAGATTGAGCCCTCATTTATATATTAATTTAACAATCCTGTGGGCAGATCATAACTCCTTAAATGTTTTTTCCTATAATTTTCTTACCAGACAAATAGTAATAGTCTCCACCTTAAAGGTGTGTGCCCTTAGAACTTTAAAGACTTTTTAATTACACAAATTATTTTAGCAACAATTTAAGGTTATTTTTATTTCTATTTGTAATTGTTATATATAATTAAAATGGTAATTAATCATGTCATTGATTAAAAAAAAAAACATAAAATAACACAATACCACATCTTTAACTAAAACAAAAACTGTAATGATTTCTTGGCATTGTATTAAATTTCTGTTGCTATTTGCAATTAAATTCAACAGAATTAGCTAAGAATAAAAGCAAAAAAAAAATAAAAATTCAGCATGAAAATGCAAAAAACTGGCAAATGTTTAAAAAAAAAATGAAACAAAAAGAGCAAAAAAGAAAAGGAAATGGGCAAGAAAAGCCACAAATACTATATGTAACTTGAAAGCAAACAAATATAAATAAATTACCAACAACTGCAGGATATTAATCAATTAGTTGGGATTGTTAAGGATTTAAGATTTTCTTTTGTTTGCTTTTCTTTTCTTTGCTCTCTCTCTCAGAATTTGTAATAAATGATATTTTAAGTCATAAATCTGGCTAAAGAGAATTCATTACCAACAAATTCCTTGAAAAATTTAATTAATTTTTTTTTTTTTATTTTTGGAGGAAAAACTATTTCAGCATTTTTCCGTTAAAAATTTCTTTAGCTTAAAATTCTTGCTCAGAAATCTGTATTTATTTTTTCTGCACCACAACAATTTATAAAATTTATTGTAATTAATGGTTGGCATTATAATTTTCCAATATTTTGTAAAGCGTTCAAAAAGAAGAAACAGCCAACCAACCAACCAACCATCAAACTCTTAAGCCAAGAATTTCAATTAAACGCGTTTTTCTATTTTAATGTTTTTTTTTATTTTTATTTTTGTAGTTCTTTCACAATTTCTTTACCACTTGCTGCATTCTATAGAGATATTAAAGCGTATGCAGCAAGGACACCAGCAGCCCGAATCCAGCAACAAATTTAGTAGGACTTTTTTTGTATTCATTGAGAATTATATTGTGTGTTACGCTTAAATATTGGTTTTTATTTTAGGTTTTTCTCTTCCATTTTTTTTTTGTTTCACATCACTTTGCGATGTTAGATTATGCGTGTCTTGTCTGTTTAAAATAAAATGGCATCTTAAGGAATTGTAAAAATGCATTTGAAAAAGTAGATAAGCAACGAATTTTAAATAGCTTTATTTTGGATAACATGTAAGCTGACTTTTGTTTTAAATTTTTTTTTAATACTTAAAAGATTTTATTATATTTCTTAATTGCCTTTAATAAGCTTAAAGTATGCTCTTTAATATTAAATGTAAATCTGTGCAATTGCTTGAAAATTATATAAGTTATAAGTTGTTTTCTAAAAAATTTCATAATTAATATCAATCATACGCCCCCCAAGTACTAAAATACAAATTTTCTTAATTTCGTGAAATGTGCATGTTTTTTGTTGTTGTTTTTAGTTATTCTTAAAGAATTTAGAGGAAATTATTGTTTGCTCTGTTAGATTTTAAAGTATTTTCATAATTACGTAAAATTTATTGAGTTTTTTTTTTCAGATCTTAACTCTTTCAGCCATGCTATTTTGTGAATAAGTTTAAAATCAAAACAATTGCATTTTTTTACTTAAATCAAGTTTAGTTTATTATAAAAAGTAAGAAAAAATAAACCAAAACATCAAAAAAAACACCCCATTCCGAGGTTTTTTTGTGGAGTAAAGTGGTTAGTTTACTAACCACCGTTAGTAAACTATGATAAAAATTGTTGTTTCGTATAAATTTTTTTGAAATCGAATATTTTCGGTGAACAATAAATACTCTGTTCATTTTTTTATTGAAAGCGTGAATGTGTTTGTAAAAAAAACTGATTTTTACAATATTTTCAAACTAATATATTTCTCTAATCAGAGCACCCTGGCGGCAAAGTTTTGCAAAAAATCATAAACGATGACTTCAATAGATATAATTGTTTAGCAAAATGGCAATAGATGTCAATAAACTATGTTTTAAAGCCTATAGAAAATGTGGTTAGTAAAGTAACCACCCAAACGCAAAGAGTTAAAAGATAAAAATTCAATTTCTGTTTGAACCATATTAGAAGCTGATGTATCAGCTTTATTTGTATCAAAATATATTAATTTTGAAATTAGCTACTTTTCATACTTAAATTATTATTTTCATTATTTCCTGAATGCAATCAGACATTTCTTTAATATTTTATTAAACTTTTCAATTGCATCTTACAAGCTTAAAGTATACTCTTTAATAATACACTTAAATCACTGCAATTGCTAGAAAATTATATAAGTTATGGTTTGTTTTCTAAAAAATATCATAATTAATATCAATCATACGCACCCTACAACTTTAATGTTAATTTTCTGTATTTCATGAAATATCAAAGAATTTTGTTCTTGGTTTTTTCTAATTATCAAATGATTTTGTTGAAATCTTTATGGGAACTTAAAGTTTGTTTGACATTTTGAGAAAATTGTCGTAATTTCGCTAGTTTTATTTGATATTTCTTCAAATATTTTGTTAAATTGTGCTGTTAGAGCTTGAAATATATTTACAATGAATCTTAAAATTCAATTCGTCGGCATCAAGATTTTTCGGAGCCAACCAATCATGATTTTTGTTTTGGAAACACCTTTCGGATTTTGATTCGGTTAACTGGCAGAAAGCGACGCACGTTGGGTTGAATCATGTTCAAAATGGCGCTTAATGGATTTTTTTGAATTAATACTTTTTTAATAAATTTGGTACCGGGTAAAAGTAGACTACATCACTAGTAGCTAAAACCGTTATTCTAGGTTATATACTTTTTCTGCAGTGTATTGTCAAAGTGGAAACATTTTTCATATTCTTGAATAAAGTGGTAAAAATTTAAATTAAACAAAATTAGAATAATTATTTTTTGTCAAAAGCTTTTAAAATTTAATATTTTATGATGGAACCATCAACTTCAGGTATTTGAGTATATGGCTAAGAAACTTTAATTTAGATTTTGTTTGTAAAAGTATTTTTTTTTTTTTGTAATGTTCCAAATTTAGAGTATTTTTTATTTTTGATAGATAATAACTAAAAAAGTTTGTAGTTGTTTGTTTTTAAAAATTATTATAAAAAAAGTACAACATATAGGCGTTTATTTTAACAAAAAAACGTTTGCGCATATTTGCGCGCCTTTCTTTAAATTAAGATTTTATGAAAATACTCGCGCTGTTTGAAATAAAAATTGAAAGAAAATGTATTTTGTTTTTGTTTTGAATATTATTTTTGCTATTGTTGTTATCATTGTTATTGTTGTTATTATTGTTTTTTTTTTAATTATTGTTTTTTTTTTTTAATTTTTGGATTTTGGCAAAATCCAAAAATTAAAAAAAATCAAAATAGATCTTGTTGAAAAATTGTGTCTAAACTACTATCCAATGGAACTAACCTTGGTGCAAATATCCTCTCGATCGGAAAACATCGGCTTCAAAAATTTGTACCCTTGACATGAAATCCATGAATAAATTTTTTCTTTTGTGAACATTTTTTTTATAAAATTTTTTATTTATTTTATTTTTTTTTACTTTTTTTACTTAGTAAGACATAAGCATCAAAAAAAAAAAAATATTAAAAAAAAACTAACATTATTGCCTGAGTTAAGCGTCACTTTGGATGCGATTCAACCCACTGTGCGACGGGAACTTGAATGCAGCCGGTAGAAATATCAACCACGATTTTGCCGTTGCCAATTTCCCTCAAGGCATCGCAATCACATTTTTTTTTAACGTCGCAACTCTTGATTAAATGCATAGTGCATAGGACGATTGGCAGCTGTCTCTCAGATAATAACTAGTTCGACATCCTCAATTAATATCAAAGCCTCGTTGTAAATATCCTTGCTCAGTTGCAAAATTGGATTTAATGTTCTAATATGCATTTAATGCAAAATTGGATTTAATGTTCTAATATGCATTTAATGCAAAATATCATCTTTGTATTTGCTCCACAAATCAGTCGGTTTGGATAGGAAGCATGTTGATGTTCGTATTTTATGAGCATTTGATGAAAGCACAGCATGTCCGAGTGTGTATTCCCAATGAGTGTCATTCTCTAATAAGCGCAAGAGTTGACACGCTTCTCTATACGAGTCACACAATTCACCATTTATAGATCACAAATCTTGGAATGATGTTGGGCCACGAATAGCAAACGCAAATAGAAACACTCATCGTTTCTTGGATGGACTGTGTAAATGCGATCTAATGCGTCGGTGGCATATAAATGGGGAAAACCTGGAACTGGATTTCTTTGTTTCCGCTAATATTTTGGAGTATAGAAGTGTTCAGAAAATTCAATCTGTAATACATTCTCCTCCGGAAATATCTTTGAATATTTTCCAGATATATACGGCTAAATGAACAACAGTTGGGTGGCTTTCATGAATGATAAATGAAAAAAATGCGCCAAATTACTTCGTTACTGCTAACGTATGTAGCTGGCCATTTGAAATTGAGTGACTTCATCGTTGGAATTCTCAGCATTAACTCCAATCGCAGCCATGTCACTGCCTTTCGTCACATATTTGGAGATGTATTTGATGGATTTTACGGAATGGCAAGATTCGACCTTTTTTTTTTTTATTACTTCGTTACTGCTAACAGTGCTGCCCATTTGAAATTGAGTAACTTCATCGTTGGAATTCTCCGCACTAACTCCAATCACAATCATGTCACTGCCTTTCACATATTTGCAGATGTATTTTATGGATTTTACGGAATGTCAAGATTCGACGTTTATATGTGCTTTGAATGTTTTGGAGAGTAGTGGCGAATACGGAACATTTCAACATATAAAACTACTAAACTATTTAATAAATGTGGGCGTATAAGTAGGCGTGGACAATTTTTCTTTCTGTAAGCAACTTTTAGAACAGTAAAATCTTAGATTGGATTATTACGAACATTTCAAAGTCACAAAAGTGGGCATGGTCAATTTTTCTTTCCCTCAAATCCTAAATCCTCCGCCTGAGTACTCACGTTACCCTTGGAGATTTCAGCAGCCTCGATCAAGGACATAGGGCCGTCTTCCTTTCCTGAGATTTCATAAGGGGGAGGAGTGTTTTACAGTTTATATCTCTACCATAGGTGAGAAAAAGACACTGCCGCTCCTCTGGAGTCAGACGCACACCAGGCTCCCGCTCAATGTGAGTCAGACGCATCCTGGATTTTTTCACAACATTCGGACTGACAGAACCAAATTGTACTATCTAGCCGCCCTTAACATAGGGAACAGACGCTAGAAGGAACGGTTATGTTGCCTATGTAACCCAAAACCACAGTCCCGGACCGACATCAACAAATGAAGAGAGAGAGAGAGAGAGAGGGATTTGGTAGCTGCCCTAACTAAGGGAACAGACACTACCAATTTGAGGTCGCGGTCGCTAGGCGACCGAAGATGATCATTTACCCCACAGCCGCTTTCCACATAGAGGACAGACGCTGTAAGGTATGGGGGAGGGTAGTTCTTAGTTCACATCCCTAGGATGCTTAAGCATCCTAAGAGTTAAGGTGACTATCCGCAGCAGGGCCATATTTATTCAAAGTATTGACCATTGTTATCTATGACCTTTTCCAATCTATTTGGTAACATATGGATTTTGAGACTAAGAACGAATCATGTCAATATCGGATACTCTGTTACAAAGTGAAGCGTATCTCAGAGAGAGCATTCTGCTTCGATAGAAACAAATAGTAGTAGACCGGAGCAAGGTCTGGACTCTAAAGCGAGTGAGGCAAAACTTCCCATTAACTTCTTTCTAAAGAGTTTTTAACAGGTCTAGCATATTATGGGTGTTTTGCGGCCAATACTCACTTCAAACGAATCAGTTGCATTCGGTACAGGTTCCCTGTGATGGTGTGGTCAGATTTCAGCAGCATATAATAGATAGGACCCTTTTGTTCCCACAAAATACAGAGACTTACTTTAGCGCCATGGATATTTGGCTTTTGTGTCGATTCAGCTGGTTGGCCGGGCTTCACATGCTCTTTTAAAGTAATTTTGTTTAAAAAGTTTCATAGTTTTAAAGGATTTTATTTAAATTATTATAAACCTTGAGTATTGCCTTTAACTTAAGTTCTAAATGACTGCAATTGCTTAAAAATTGTATTAGTTATGGTTTAATTTCTAAAATATGCCATAATTAATATCAATCATACGCTCCCTGTTACATAAAATAATTTTTAGCTATTTTACCTAAATTTATAGAATTTTTTAGGATATTCTTTATAATTCTTACAGGATTTGTTATAAATTATTATAATTAATGTAAAAATTCGTTAATACCTTAAGTATTCTAGTTCAGTTTCTTTGTAATTTATAGAGTTGTAACAAACTTAAGTAAATTATAGAAATTTTTCATGTAATAACATTAATTAGGTTTCAATTTTGATTTGCTTTTTATAATGTAAAGTATTCGCTTTAATTCTTTCTTTGAATCATTAAAATATCTTGAAAATCTTATAAATTATGGTTGGTTTTCTAAAATATGCCATAATTAATATCAATCATACGCTCCCTGGTTACGTAAAATATTTTTTTTTTTTTTAAATTATTCGAAATTTATCATAATTTTGTTTTAAATCTTTAAGTAATTTGTTTAACATGCTAGAGTCTAAAGTGTCAGCTTGAAATATTCCTTTAGTTTCAATAATTTCACCAAAAACTACAACAATTATGAACTGTTTCTTTAAAAGTGCCATAATTAATATCAATCATACGCCCTTTCATATATTTAATAAAGTCTCCTACAATTTATTTAAACCCAATTTACCTGCTTTAAAAAGTAGTGCTTTCCTCAAAAGAACAAAAAAAGCAAAGAAGAAAAAAAGCAACAAGGGAGTAATAAAACTCCACTATAGTGTTTTATAAGAAAATTGTGTAATGAAATTTTAGTCTTGTGGTTTGACAAAAAAAAACGAAAAGAAAGTAAAAAAAAACAAAGAAATAAAACGATAGAAAAAGCAACCATCTACAGAAATTATTGCATAAGCCAAAAACACAACAATTTTTGGCTAAAGAAACAAAGTCGAGAAAGTGGCAGCAAGAAACTGCAACAAAAAACCCAGCACTTTTTTTTGCATAACCAACCCAAAAGATGAGGGAATTTAAAAAGAAGACATTTTTTTCGGCTACAGTTTTTTTCCAACATACTAACACTGTGCAACAGAAGAAAGACAATGCAAACCGGAACAAGTTTCTAAAAAAAAGTACAAACAAGAGATCATAAAACGCAATTTGGTGGAAAAATAATAAAGTAAGAATAACACAATTTTTTAAGGGAAATAAGAAATGAAAGCCGGGATAACTAAAAAGGTTAAAATCTAAAGAAAATAAACTATGTACATATATGCAAAAGACAGCAATTCAAATAGTCTCAGAAGACCAGAAACTTGCTTAAAGAATATCCAAAATTTACTATTCAAGGGTCAATTCACAAGGTCTCTTATTAGTCATATTGTCATAATGTCCTTATATATCACGACTCAGTATCTCGGCTTAACCGACTCTTAGGCAGTCGGCGTTGGTCTCTTCTGGTTTGTTACGATAACACAATAAACATAGCATAGAAAATAGTATTATTTAGGACATTTTTTGCAATAAAAACCATTGTGAAATATTAGGACATTATGACATGATAAGAGACCTTGTGAATTCACCAAGTGTATTAAAATTTTATTTGTAAACTCAAATCTTACCTTTATAAATTTATTATATCTTTCATTATGAGTGGCATTCCATTTGTAATTCCAACATTTTTCATTTGCGATTCCATAAAGTAAATATATTCTGCATCTTAATACATAGCGGAGTCAATATAGACAATATCCATCTATCAGTTTGTATGTTGAAATCAACTTTCCGAAACCATTAAATAACATACAAACATGATTGATATATCAATATATCCGCTATACTCCAACTTAGATTGCTATTTAAAATTGAGAAAATTTACTCACAAATAACTGAGATTTAAGCACTTTTGCGCGACTGCCTCGATTTCACCAAAATTTATTTATCCAATTCTTGTTATACCCTTCACCGTGAGTGGCAAGGGTATATATTTATAAGTTTATTATTCCTTTTGTAGTTTCTACATTTTGCGACCCCACAAAGTATATATATTCTGCATCATTATAGATAGCGGAGTCGATATAGCCATGTCCGTCTGTATGTTAAAATCAACTTTCCGTAGCCTCCAAATAACTTAAGGTAGGGTCACACATGACAAATATTTGACGAAAAAGACGTAACCACTAAATAAAATATATTTGTATTCTTTTGTTTATTTCCAAAACTTTTTTTACTTAGAATGATTCAAAACAAACAATTTAGTTTTATTTTATTTGATGCTGTTTGATCTTACAAAACAATTGTAAGAGTAAACACGTCAAACAAATTTGTGCTAAAAAAGTGGTTACGCTTTTTTGAGCAAATATTTGTCATGTGTGACCCTACCTTTGCAAACATAGTTGATACATCAATATATCAGGAATTCTCCCGGCTCCGTTGCTATTTAAAATCTAGAATATCGGCCCACAAATGACTAAGATATATGGATATAAAGGGTTTTCCAACAAGAGGTATTATTTTTGAAGCTTTTATTATTTGACATTTGGACAAGTAGAAACTACGCCATTACTAAAAATGGAACGCTACACGCTTCAACAACGCATTGAATTTATAAAAATTCACTACAAAAGCAGTTTTGGGTAGTCGGGAAGCATCTTGTCGGACCGCAATACAGAAATTGGTGGGAAGATTCGAGCTGTTAAGACAAGTTAGTGATATGCACGTCGCTTAAGAACAACTTAGAATATTGCTGCTTTATCCTAAAGGGTTCAAAAAAACCCAGGTCCATTCCACGTCCTATGCGCTATCGAGAAATGATTAATGATTTCTTATGGTTGGAGTTGGTTGATATTGATCTGGACAACGTTTACTTTCAACAAGACGGCGCTACGAGCCACACAAACAAGGAAACCATTGCTCTTTTTTGGGAAAAGTTTCCGGAACGTGTTATCTCTCGAAGAGGTGATCACAATTGGCCACCGAGATCTTGTGATTTAACACCTTGCGACTTCTTCCTTTGGGACCACGTAAAAGATAAGGTCTACGCCAACATCCCAGCGTCGATTCAAGACCTCAAAGATAGAATTCGTGAGGCTATCGAGGATACAGGGCAGTCACTTTGCGATTTGGTTATGGAAAATTTCATGAAAAGGATTATGGTCCTGTAAGCGTGGTCGTGCTGGACATTTGGCTGATGTTGTTTAAACATCCGATCATTTATCTCAAAAAATTAAATTTTTCTTTGAATACCAAAATAACACCTCTTGTTGGAAAACCCTGTATAATAAACCTGGACAACCTGGATTTTTGGTCTAATTTTGATCTATATCTGGATTACTAAGTCATTAATATACACAATATGGATATCTAATGATAGATATTTCAAAGTACATTGCAATCTATATAAGGCTATAGTAATTTGGACCTACAATGTCAAATCGGAAAAATATTCTTTAACCCGAATTTTTTCTACAAAAGAATTTTTTTGTATCAATTTTTTTTTTTCACTAAAAAATTTGAACAAAATAAAAAAAATTTTGAAAAAATTAAAAAAAAATTTTGAAAAAACTAAAAAAAAACTGAAAAAATTAAGAAAAAATATTTTATTTTTTTTCAAAAAATTGAAAACCATATAAGGATATATAAAAAACAGGGAAATCCTCGATGTTTGATCTATATCTGGATTACTAAGTCATTAATATAGACAATATGGATAAATTGGGCCAAAATCGGGAAAAATATTTTTTAACCCGAATTTTTTTTTACCAAAAAATGCTTTTTTGTAATCAATTTTTTTTCACTAAATAATTGGAAAAAAATAAAAAAAAAAATTTCTGAAAAAAATTAAAAAAAAATATGGAAAATTTAGAAAAACAATTAAAAAAAAAATTTTTTTTTTCAAAAGTGTGAAAACCCTGTAGGATATATAAAAAACAGGGGCAACCTCGATTTTGGATTACTAAGTCGTTAATATACACAATATGGATATTTAATGATAGATATTTCAAAGTACATTGCAACGATATATATATTTGGAATTTGGACCTACAATGGGTCAAAATCGGGAAAAATATTTCTTAACCCGAATTTTTTCTACCACACAATTTTTTTGTCATCAATTTTTTTCACTAAAAAATTGGAAAAAAAATTAAAACAATTTAAAAGAAAAATCGGGAAATAATTTTTAACCCGAATTTTTAAAAAAAAAAATTTTTTTTGTTATCAATTTTTTTCACTAAATAATTGGAAAAAAATTTTCAAAATTTTGAAAAAAATTAAAAAATATTTAAAAAAAAAATTTTTTTTTTCAAAATTTTTAAAACCATATAAGGATATATAAAAAACAGGGACAACCTCGATTTTTGGTCTTTTTGTTATCTATATCTGGATTACTAAGTCGTTATACACAATATGGATATTTAATGATAGATATTTCAAAGTACATTGCAACGATTGTATAAGGCTATAATAATTTGGACCTACAAAATAGGGAAAAATATTTTTTAACACGAATTTTTTCTACCAAAAAATTTGTTTGTCATTAATTTTTTTTTACTAAAAAATTGGAAAAAAAATTTTGAAAAAACTAAAAAAAATAATGTTTGAAAAAATTAAGAAAAAAATTATTTTTTTTCAAACATCGAGGATTTCCCTGTTTTTTAAATATCCTTATATGGTTTTATAAGGATATCCTCGATGTTTGATCTATATCTGGATTACTAAGTCATTAATATAGACAATATGGATAAATTGGGTCAAAATCGGGAAAAATATTTTTTAACCCGAATTTTTTTTTAACAAAAAATGCTTTTTTGTAATAAATTTTTTTTCACTAAATAATTGGAAAAAAATTAAAAAAAAAAATTTCTGAAAAAATTAAAAAAAAAATTTTGGAAAATTTAGAAACAATTTAAAAAAAATTTTTTTTCAAAAGTTTTAAAACCATGTAGGATATATAAAAAACAGGGACAACCTTGATTTTGGATTACTAAGTCGTTAATATACACAATATGGATATTTAATGATAGATATTTCAAAGTACATTGCAACGATATATATATTTGGAATTTGGACCTACAATGGGTGAAAATCGGGAAAAATATTTTTTAACCCGAATTTTTTTTACCACACAATTTTTTTGTCATCAATTTTTTTCACTAAAAAATTGGAAAAAAAAATTTTTTCAAAAACAATTTGAAAGAAAAATCGGGAAATAATTTTTATACCGAATTTTTTTTTTTTAAAATTTTTTTTGTTATCAATTTTTTTTCACTAAATAATTGGACAAAAAATTTTCAAAATTTTGAAAAAAATTAAAAAATTTTGAAAAAATTTTTTTAAAAAAAAAATGTTTTTTTCAAAATTTTTAAAACCATATAAGGATATATAAAAAACAGAGACAACCTCGATTTTTGGTCTATTTTTGGTCTATATCTGGATTAGTCGTTATACACAATATGGATATTTAATGATAGATATTTCAAAGTACATTGCAACGATGTGTATAAGGCTATAATAATTTGGACCTACAAAATAGGGAAAAATATTTTTTAACACGAATTTTTTCTACCAAAAAATTTGTTGTCATCAATTTTTTTACTAAAAAATTGGAAAAAAATGTTTGAAAAAAGTTTTGAAAAAAACAATTTAAAAAAAAAAAAAATAAATTTAAATATGTATTTTAAAGTATAATTTGGTGAAGGGTTAGATTCAGCACCTCCGAATATAGCTCTCTTACTTGTCTTTTATATATTATTTTTACTAATAAATTTAAAAAAATTCCCCAAAAAAAAAAAACAAATTTAAAATTTTTTTTGTTCGAAATTTTGAAAAACAATTTAAAAAAAAAACTTTTTTTGTTTTGTTTACCTAAAAATATTTTAAATATGTATTTTAAAGTATAATTTGGTGAAGTGTATATAAGACTCTGCACATACGAATATAAATCTCTTACTTGTTTTTTATATATTTCTTTTTCACTAATAAATTAAAAAAAAAAATAGTTTTTTAAATTTTGAAAACAAAAATTTCTTTTTAGTAAGAATTGTGCTGAATTCCCAATTACATATTGCTCAATTTACTGAAATTTATTATTGGGGGATAAGCTAATTCCTATGAGCATTTCACTGATTGCTTAGGCCAGATCATCAGGAAACCATTTCCCAAAAGTCTTCTTAGAAATACTTCTTGTTTTTTCCATCATATTTGGTTTTTAGCTCAAGTATACTTTTATGCAGTGTTTTTGAGTTTCGGCACTAATGCTTGATTTTTTTGTTGTTAATATTTACGTATCAACCACTACTTTCTGAACTTGCAAAATGTCCTATAAATCTATCTCATCATCACTGCAGGCTATTGATTTATACCCCCCAAAGTGATAAATAGTCAAAACTGCCCACCATATATATAGTTGCTAACAATAGTTCACTTAAACTCCAATTCAATTTTCTAACTAAATAAAAATATTGGCGCCTTAAAGCCTGCAACAGAATGAGTATTACCATTTAAATATGTGTGTGTGTTAGTGGCCATTTACCATTTTAGTTCTCATTGTGTGTGTGGGTGTAAGTGTCATTTAGGTAAATTAAATTAAAATCTATTACATTCGTTAGCAATTTATATGGTTGCGTTTAACTGTGTAAGAGTGTGTGTTTATATATCATTAGAAATTTATAGAGCTTCTTTCTATTCCCAATTTAGATACGCCTTGCCTGTTGTTCTCCCAATAAACTCCCACTAATTTCTCTAAATGCTAGAGTTTTTTTTTTATCTATTTTTATACACTTAACCATTGAAATGTGTACAAGAAATTTCATTTAATTACTATTAATTACTATTCGCTGCCTCTGTGGCACTCTCCCTTTTTCTCTCCTAGCTTTAGCCATCTTTAGTTGTGTTGGTCTGGCTGGATGGTTTTTTTTTTTTTTGTTAAAGAGCCCTTTATACCTCTAGATGGCAAAAATAACAATGTGTCAGTTTAATTGGATTAAAAATAAAAAATAGTATTTGCAACAGAGGATTTTAGGCAAATGTCCTTGCTTTGTGTTAAAGAAAAGACTTGATTCTTTTTTTATATTTATTTCCAACACTAAAACTATGTTAGCATTTTTTTTGTATTATCTTTTTGCTCTGCATTTATCTTTTTTTCATTTTCTAATTTTATTTTTGCATGTTTAAGTCATGTTTGTATTCAATTTGATTGTCAGTTTTTGGTTTTAATTATAATAATGTAAATTATTCTCTAGTTGATGGTAGAGTAAAGTTAAGAGGGGTCATCTCACAATTAGTGGAAAGAAGACGTGCTGCCCAATAGAGTTTATTTGATTAGAAGGAATTAAGGGCAATAATTTACATAAGTAGAGAGTAATGCTTTTGCTGTTATTAAATTATGACTGTTTAAAAAAGGATTAAAAGATAAATGTTTCCTCTATCATGCATATTGTTACGAAATTATTTTTGAATTCAAATATAACGGTTTTAAGGGGTAGTTTAAAGTTGCATCATGTTTCTTAATCTTTCTATTTCTGGAGACTTCTTTCTAATTGTGGTTAATGTTGTTTACCGGCCTTATCGGCCGCATAACATAACTGTGGACATTATTAACATATCTATGAAACATACAACATTGAATAAAAGCTTTGAGTTGATCATTGTGGAAATAGAGCTTTCAAGAAGCATCGATAGATGGATCTGGAAGGATCTAGGTGGTAATCCAGTGTTTATAAGTTGGCCGTGAGAACATGAACCATTCAATATAATTTGAAGCATCGTTCAGAAAATATCAATTAAATGCCTTACAGTATGCTGTATAAGTTGTGAATTACAAACGTGTGTGTGTATTAAAACACAGAGTGACTATTTAAACTGTTGTTGTGTACATTTGAATAACTAAAGAGTTGTTACAAATGTTTAACTGCAAAACTGCTTTTATTTGCTATCAAAAGTATCCAGTTTATTTAAAGGAAATAAACCACCGTTTTTAAAAGGTAAAAATGTAACAATATGATGTTTGCCAGATGAGTTAATAATTGGAAGAAATTGTTAGTCACACGGTCCCTACATGTGTATAGCCATTCGTATAATTATTAAAATTTTTCCCAAGTACACGATCTGATGTGAGAAAATATATATTTTACACCCTTTACTGAGAGTATAATATAGAAATATTATTAAAAGCTTATTAACTAGAAATATTAATTTTCTCAATAAAAACATCGATATTTTGTTAAAGTACAAAAAGTACAAATTTTCATATTTTATTGAAATATATTTTGTTTTTATTACAGATGTGTCCAAATATATTTTCCTGATAGTGCCAAACTAGTATCTTTTTGAAAATTCTGTAAGTATTAATGAAATTTATCATATTAGTTCATATTAGCAAAAGTACCGAAAAAGTACTTTTCCAAGAAACTAAACCAATTTCAATATTTCTCTATTATTTATAATTTAAATTGAACAAGATGTTATTTAAAGTACTAAAAAATACTTTTTTTCAAATTTTAAAGCAACACTAAGAAACAAGTTTAAAGAAATACTTTATTAAAAAGTACCAAAAAAGTACCTTTTTAGAAAAGGTCGGAATTTTAGTAGGTTAATGTAAAAAATACAGCAACATTAGATGTAGTAAAATTTACTTCATTTTAGCAGAAAACTAAATTTTTTGTAAAAATACCAAAATGGTACTTTTTTTGAAAATCTTAATTTTTTAGTAGATAAATATAAAAACCAATCATTAGACGTTTAATTGCAAACATTTGGAGTTAAAAAGGACTTTTGTTGTAAAAGTACCAAAATGGTACTATTTTTTAAATTCTTAAATTTCATTATATAAATATAAAAACAAAACATTAGGCATTAAATAACTAAATTTACTAAAAATTACGTAAATTTTCCAAAAAAATAAATTTTTTGTTAAAGTACCAAAATGGTACTTTTTGGAAAAATCGCATTTTCTTGTAAATAATTATAAAAATCAATATATTCGACTTTAAAACAGGAAATACAATAAATATAATGTTTGGTACTACATTTATATTTACTAATTTTCATAAATTTTCTAACAAAAACTAATTTTAGAAAAAGTATTTAGTAAAATTTACTTAATTTGAGCAAAAAACTAAATTTTTTGTAAAAGTACCAAAAGGTACGTTTTTGCAATTATGTTTTTTTTGGATATAAATATAAACCAATTCATTAGACGTTAAAAAACTAAATTTAGTTAAATTGCAGACATTTTGAGTTAAAAAGTACTTTACTGTAAAAGTACCAACATGAAAATTTAGTATCTAAATATGAAAAACAAAACATTAGGCATTACATACATATTTTTTGTAAATAAATAAAAAATTACGATAAATAAGGATATATGATTAAATTGCGGATATTTGGGGTACTTTTTTTGAAAAAGTAGCAAAATGGTACTATTTTAAAAAAGTGGAAATTCTATTTTGGAAATCTAAATTTGGTAGTAGGAATGTTGTTTTTCGACTTTTAATAAATGGAATACTACTAAATTACAGATATTTGGAGATTTTTTTTTTTTTTTTTGTAAAAGTACCAAAATGGTATTATTATAAAAATTGGGAATTCTACTATATAAACATAGAAAACAATACATTAGGCTTTAAAAAACTTTATTTAGTGAAAAGTACTTTTTTTTTTGTAAAAGTACCAAAATGGTACTATTTACAAAAATTGGGAATTCTACTATATAAACATAGAAAACAATACATAAGGCATTATAAAACTTTATTTAGTGAAAAAGTACTTTTTTGTAAAAGTACCAAAATAGTACTTTTTAGAAAAAAATTAGAATTTTGGTATATTAATACAGAACACAATATATAAGGAGTTAGAAGACAATATTTAGTAATAACAAAGTTATTTGTCGACAAAATGTAAATTTTACATACTTTTTTTGTAAATGTACCAAAACAGAATTTACTATTTAGAAAAATTAGGAATTCTACTATATCAAAACAGAGAATGATACATAAGGCAATAAAAAATTTAATTTGGTGTAAGTTTAGAAAATTGGGATCAAAAAGTACTTTTTTGTAAAAGTACCAAAATGGTACTTTTTAGAAAAATTTAAATGTTGGTATATTAATATAGAATATTAATAATAGCAAAGTTATTTGTCGAAAAAAAGTACATTTTTAATATTAAAATTGAAGTTATTTGGCCACAAAGAGAGCTTTTTGTAAAACTACCACCAATAGCACTTTATTGGATTCTTTGCATTTAAATATAGAAAAATATATAAAACACAACATCATGTCTAATGAAACGAAACTTAGTTAATGTGGTGTTATTTGGCGACAAAATGTACATTCTTGTAAAAGCAATTTTTTTAAAAATTTAAATTTTTAATATTTTAATATATAAAACAATACAAAAGTCATTAATAAATAAAATTTAATAAATTTAAAGTCATTTAGCTACAAAAAGTACCTTTTATAAAAGTACCAAAATGGTACTTTTTAAAAAAATTTGATTTCTATTATCTAAATATTAAAACTAATACATTAGACATCAAAAAACTAAATTCATAAAAATTGGTGACATTTGCCATTAAAATCTAAATTTTACTAAAAGTACCCAAATGGTACCTTTTTGAAAATTCTTATCGTTTATACTTAGTATATAGATTAACATAAAAAAGGGAAATATAGTAAAAGTTTTAATACTGAACAATTTGGCATTAAATAGAACTGCTCATAAAACTACTTAAATTTTACTTTTTTGAAAACTTTGAACTTTCTTTTGTAACGTATCATTTATATATTTACTATATAAATGATACGTTACAAAAGAAAATTTTTAAAATTTTAAGTCATTAGACAACAAAAACAACTTTTTTTGTTAAAGTACCAAAAATATCAATATTGAAAACTATATATAAGGAGTTATTGGGCAACAAAAAGGAACTTTTTTTTGTAAAAGTACCAAAAAAGTACTTTTTTAAAAAATTTTAAATTGTAGTATTTTAATATAGAAAACAATATATTAGAACTTAAGGAAAAAAAATTTAACAAAAGAAGAGCCAATGACAACAAAAAAAGTATTTTTTTGTAAATATAAAGAATATTTTAAGTTTGTTTTGGTAAAAGAAAATTTGGAGTTTTTGTAGAATAAAACAATAAAAAATCAATCAGTTTTTATAACTTAGAAGTAAATAAGTTTTCATAATTTTCATATTAAAAACTTTTAGGTTTTGGGGGTGGGGGGGTAAGAATTCCTATTTCACCCCCTCTAGATCCGCGCCTGAACTAAGACTAATATACAGTACATCCACCTTTGTTTTGCACAACTTTCTCCACTCTTCTTGGCATACTAGATATCAAATTTTGGTGTTTTCTCCCATAAATCATCTCTATTTTTAAAAACCACCTTCACTCCATAAGTTATCTACGGAGTTTAAATTAGGAGATTGGCTTGGCACAACCAATACCATCCCCAGACCATTATGTTTCCTCCATCATGTGTAATCTTTGTAATCTTTACATGGAATTCTTTACCTGTCTCATCGCTCAATAATATATTTCTCCATGTTTTTCCCACATCACATCAGGACCAAAGTAAGTGTTCTTTTGCAAATTCCAATCTCATCTTTATATTTTATTTCCTCATTAGTGGAACTTTACTGCCAATTCTTGCGTACAGTTTGGGTTGCACAAGGCGACGCTGAACTGTTTGTGGACTGACCATTTTCAGTCAGGCTGGTTTTCTTTGGTCTACCACGAGTTTCAAGTTTTTCACGCAATGACTTCCCATTATTTCTCATGATCCCAACAATTATTATACGTCTTCGGTACAATGATTGTTTGGTCCCATTTTCTTCTAAAGAGACAAACAAAAAACGAAACCAATTTATTATAAAAAAGACGACAAACAAGTCAAGTGTATCTATGAAAGCTTTATATCAGAAACCAGTTGAACGTAGTTTTTGATTTATATGGAAAAACTAAAGAAATTTTAGTAGTTTTTCAAATAAAGCCAAATTACCGAATAAAGTCAAGAACTAACTAGTTTTTCATTATTTTAAAAGGAATATTATTTGCAATATTTTAACATTTTTGTTTATAAATATAATAAAGATAAAAAAGAATATATTAAGCCTTTAAATTTAGTGAAATTTAAGTCATTTGGAGATCAAAAATACTTTTTTGGAAAAGTACCAAAATGGTACTTTTTTGAAAACTTAATATTTTTATCATTTAAATAGTACTTTTTTTAAAAACCTTACTTTTTTAGTATATAAACATAAAAACAAACAATATTTAATGATAATATAGTCATTAGACGACAAAAGGTACCTTTTTGTAAAAGTACCAAAATGGTACTTTTTTGAAAAATGTTTATTTTCTTCATTTAAATGTTACTTTTTGGAAAACCCTTATATTTTGTGGACTTTTGTTCTCATTTTTTTTTTTACTTTTTTAGTGTTTTAGCTTTAAATTTAAATAGATTTTTTCAATCTATTTGAGAATAGTTCTTATCTTAAACAAATATGTATTTAATCGTATATGTACCATTTTTATTTTAATGACACTTCATCTACATGCACGTACGTATTGTGGAGAAACAAATAGATTTACAAATATTTTTTTTGTATAAAATTTCATATTATTTGTTTATAGATATAAAAACAAATTAAAATTTAGTGAAATTTAAGTTCTTTGGAGATCAAAAATGCTTTTTTATAAAAGTACCAAATTTTGGTACTTTTTGAAAAAATTACGTTTTTTATCATTTAAATAGTACTTTTTTGAAAAACCTTACTTTTTTAGTATATAAACATAAAAACAAACAATATTTAATGAAAATATAGTCATTATGCGACAAAAGGTACCTTTTTGTAAAAGTACCAAAATAGTAATTTTTTAAAAAAAAAATTATTTTTATCTTTAATTCTAATTTATTCGACCTTTTTATTTATTTTTAATTTTTCTAATTTATTGAGCTTTAGGTCAACTTTTATATTTAACAGTTTTTATTTTATTTCCAATATTTCGCAACTTCATTGAGTAGCTACTAAATATTGGAAATAAAATCAAAATATAAAAGTTGACCTAAAGCTCAATAAATTAGAAAAATTAAAAATTATTTTTATCATTTAAATATTACTTTTTGGAAAAGCTTTACTTTTTGCGATTTTCTCTTCTAATTTTTTCACTTTTCAATTGCTTTAAACAAATTTATTCAATCAATCTATTTGAATAGTTCTTATCTTAAATTCTATAATTATAAACAAATATGTATTTAATCATATGTGTGCCATTTTAATTTTGATGACACATCATCTACATGTACGTAGAACGTAGTACGTATGTTGTGGTGGCACTAGCTTGACAATTTCGTTGATACCACATGTGTATCAACTAAAAAGACAACAACACAACAAGTTTATGCCAATTATCAATTGTATTGTCAACTGCAGGCTCCTTCCTCTTGGCGCAGTGAGTGAGAGTGCACACTAATACAAACATTTTCCAAAATTATTTTATATTTCCAACAACTGATCTCAGAAAGAAAAAAAAAAAAAAAAGGAATTGAAATGAAAAGAAAACAACAATATGTATTAATAAAATTCAAGTACATACAGGCAGTGTACTGTACTGTATTGCACTGCACTTGTACTGTATGTTTGTATTTGTTATTTAACCAAGTATCCATCAATGTCTAAATGTGGAACATGTGTATGTGTATTTGAATGTGTGGGTGTGTGTGTATGTATGATTGTATAACGGGGTTTTGTGGCATACAACAGTATGTCAATGACAGCTTGATTATAACTGAATCTATTCTCAATATTTCTCTTAATAAACCGTTACACTACAAACACACACACACACACTAGCACTCGCACATTAATACAATATATCATCTAACTGTAATAAAGACTGTAGTGTTAGTGACACTTTCTTAGAAATGAAACAAACACAATCAAACCAACACACGCCTGCATACATTAACACACTAATACATATGCAACCTCAAAGAACGTGACATGTGTGAATGTTTTGGGTGAGCATTTGTGTGTGTGTGCGTGCTTGGGATAGTGTTTACATTCAATTGTCATCGGTGTGTCTGTCAAAATAGATTGAATGATTTACGTAAATTATTTATTGTTAATTTAGACTATTGCAAATTGCAGGGAAAAGTAGTTTCTGTTTTTAAAGGAAATTTTAAATTTTAAATTCAACTGCAATTAAAACTTTCAAGTATATATGTTAAGTATTCGTGGAACATTTTAAATAAAATTTAGTTAAATGAAAGCAAAAACTGTATTTAATTTTGAAATTTACTAAAGTCAAAAAAACAAAAATCGTTTCAAAACAAAATTTATTAAAATTGATGTAATTTGGCCACAAAAAATTTTGCAAAATTGGAGACATTTGTCATCAAAAAGTACTTTTTGTAAAAGTATCAAAATGGTACTTTTTTGAAAACATTGATTTTTTAGTACGTAAATACATAAAATATTATAGTAGGCCTTAACCATTTTTTTTTTTTTAAAGTTGTACATCAAAAATTATTTTTTTGTAAAAGTACCAAAATGGTACACAGATTTTTTAGTATGTAAATACATAAAATATTATAGTAGCCCTTAACAAATTTATATTTAAAGTGGTACATCAAAAAGTACTTTTTTTGTAAAAGTACCAAAATGGTACTTTTATGAGAACATTGATTTTTTAGTACGCAATTATACAAAATATTATAGTAAGCCTTAAGAAACAATATTTTTATCAAAAGTATCACTTTGCCGTCAAAAAAGAACTTTTTTGTAAAAGTACCAAAATGGTACTTATTTGAATAATTTAGATTTTTTATTATCCAAATAAAAAAATCAATGTTAATGCATTAGAAAGCCAAATATAGTGCAAAAGAAGTTATTTGGCAAGAAAAAGTACTTTTTTTAAAAAGTACCAAAATAGTACTTTTTAAAAAAGATTGATTTTTTAGTACCACATTACGGAAATCAATACCTTAGAGCTTAACAAACAATTTTTTTTTTAGAATTGGTACTTTTTCAAAAAAGTACTTTTTGGTGGCATTTCTAAAAAATGGAACTTTTTTGAATAATTTTGATGTTTTAGTATCCAAATATAAAAATCAATGTTTAGGGTTTAGAAAACAAAATATAGCAAAAAATAAGTTATTTGGCAAAAAAAAGTACTTTTTTGTGAAAGTACTAAAATATAACTTTTTTGAGAAATTTGAATTTTTATATTTAAATATAAAAACTAATACATTCGCCTTAAGAAACAAAATTTTGTAAAAATGAAGTAATGTTCCAAAAAAGTACATTTTTGAAAAAGTATCAAAATAGTACTTTTTTAAAAATATAGATTATTAAGTATCTCAGTACAAAAAGCAATAACTTAGACCTTAACCATTAACCATTGTTTTTATTATTTTAATATAAAAAGTAATGCATTAAGTTTTAAGAAACAAAATTTAGTAAAAATTCAGTAATTTTGCAAGAAAATTTATATTTTTAAAAAGTACCAAAATAGTACTTTTTTATAAAAGATTGATTTTTAAGTATCCCAGTAAAAAAACCAATACCTTAGACCTTAGACACTGGGTAGGTATTTGAAAACAAAATATAGTGAAAAAGAAGATATCTGGCAAGAAAAAGTACTTTTTTGTAAAAGTACTAAGATATAACTTTTTTGAGAATTTGTCTTTTTAGTATTTTAATATAAAAAATAATAGATTAAGCTTTAAGAAACAAAATTTAGTAAAAATGCGTAATTTTGCGAGAAAAAGTACATTTTCGAAAAAGTACCAAAATAGTACTTATTTAAAAATATTGATTTTTAGTATCCCGATACAAAAACCAATACCTTAGACCTGAAAAAAATAAATCTTATTAAAAGTGGGTTTATTTGGGGTCCAAAAGCACTTTTTTTTGTAAAAGTACCAAAATGGTACTTTTTTGAATAATTTTAATTTTTTAGTATTGAAATAAAAAAATCAATAATTAGGCTTTAGAAAACAATATTTTTTAAAAAGTACCATAACAGTACTTTTTTTAAAATTTTGATTTTTTAGTATCTGAATTTTATCGGTCATAAAGGTTTAATTTATATACATATCTACACAAATTTCTGTACAAATAACATCATTATTATACTGATTGGTATAAGTTGCTTAAATTTATAAATATTTAAATACTTTAAATTATGTTTGTCAAATAATGTCGATTTTTGTGTTGTTGTTATTAACTTTACTAAACCAACTTTCTTTTCTTGCTTGTTTATTTTGTTAATCTTCAGACTACAAAAAAATACAACATACATACATACACGCTTTAAATATTATGCATATCAACTGCCTAAAAGTATGCTTGCTGTATATTTTCTTTTGATAATAATAAACAAAGCAAAAAAAGAAAAAAACAGAAAATTTTAACATGTAATACAATCGTAAGTAAGTTGGTATCTGTTGAATTCTTAAGAAAAACTGATATACTTAGTATTTTTCACAAACAAGCTGCCGAGTTCTGTGTTCTGTTCCCTATCTACTTGTACTTGTATTTTGTTAAGTAGGTATTTTATATGATAACTGCTTAACGGCAATAACGAGACAGTAAAAACAACATAACATACACATACACAGTGTTACGAAAAGGAATTTAATTAGAAAACAAAAAAACAAAAACAATATTTCGATGATAGAGTTTAGGAAAATCTAAAGTTTAGCCAAGTTTTTAAAGTATATGAATCTGTTTTAATTTGCTCCAAATTTTATAAAATAAGTCCTGGTTCTATTTTAAAAATTGTTATATGAAAATCAGTTTAGAAATGGCACATTTCAACTCCAGTTTAATCATTTTAAGTTTATTGTTATACCGAGATATACAATATAATTGCCAAATTCTAAATATTTAAAGAACTTCAATAAAAACGAGCAGAAAGTGATAATTTTCTCAAAATTGCTTAACAAACCTTTTAGTTCCAACAAAGCCAATAAATATTTAAACAAATTCCTTTGATAAATAAAAAAAAAACCTAAAAAAATATTTGCCACATTTCTTGAAATAAAGAAAATTAGTATTAAAGTACTAGGGTGCGTATGATTGATATTAATTATGACATTTTTAAGAAAACAACCCATAACTAATATAAGTAAAAGAGTACACACAGAAAACAGATTCATGATAGCAACCGAATTTGTTGTCAATCGAATGATTCTACCTTAGTGACCGAATTTTATAATTGTGACTACAAATATTTAGAAAGTGTAACAAAAGTTTGGTTGCTCAAACTGAAATTCTCCTTTATCAATTGACTTTCTGTTGAAAGAACCGAATAATTCTGTGGGTGCAACCGAATCATTTGATTGCCAACAAATTCGGTTGCTATCATGAATCTGTTTAAGCTCTTATATGGAAAACTGAAATTTCAATAAAAGCTTTAAAGATTTGAAAAAAATTAAAAAGAAAAGTCAGTTTAGAAATGCAGAAAATAATATTTTAAATACACAGTTACGTATGATTGCTATTAGTAATGAAATGTTTCCGAAAATTTCATAGAAAATATGTTCGGAATATTGTTTTAACTTCGTCGACTGTAAAGAGTTGATTACACTGTGTGTAATTTTTTGAGTCATGGAAAAATAACCATTACAAACACCACTACGTGAAAAAAGCCAAAAAAAAAAAAAAAACACGTGTCTTCCAGTTTTGCCCAAAGTCATGCACTTTTTTTTATGGTCCCCCAAAGATAATTTTCTCAGGCTCCTATCTTGCAAACAGTTCAGAATTTTGATTTACTCTCTGAGGCAAAATTGTAGCCCTGTCATAAAGAACAAAAATTGTGGACATATAAAAACAATAAAACTTCATCTTCAAGATAAAAAATTCGAAATAAATTTACAAATACATTTTGTTAAAGATGCCTAAAAGTATGCTTTAGATTATAATAATTTAATAGTTTATGGCCCAAAATACTTAATTCCTTATATTGACCTACCTAAACAGTGTTAAGAATCATTCCTAGGAAGTTCACATGTTCTAGAGAGTTGTTTATTGAGATCTTAGGTAGATTTTTGTAGTTGATTGTTTCCTTGAATTTTGAATGGTTTGCTACCTATGGACCTGAACAGGGGAAAAAAAAATCAAAATTTTTTTTAATACTGTTTGCAAGATATGAGCCTGAGAAAATAATCACTTTTTTGCAAAAATCACACCGAGGCCCCAAATCTTTTGGGGAACCATAAAAAAAAGTGCATGACTTTGGGCAAAACTGGGAGACACGGGTCTTTTTTTGGTCTTTTATCACGTAGTGGGTCCGTATATGATTATTGAGCATAATCATCGTTAACGGTGAAGCACATTGTTACCTTGATCGCTTTGTTAAAATGTCATATTTAGGGTTCATAGAATCCTCAAGTGATTATCGAAAAACTCTGAATTTTGGGGTAGAATTTTTTATTTATTTCAAAACCCAGTCAACCAACAAAAAGTTCAAAATTGAGTTATTGGGCGATTATGGTGAAGCAAAGCCGAGAAATCTGAAATTAGTGTAGAAAGAAGTCAAGTGACAGCTTTTCCATAAATGTTGTAGATCACAATGAATATGAACAAAAATAAAAGATTTACAAGCTCTAAAACTCTACTTGGTGGGATATAAAGAGTTTTATGGGAAGATTGTTCAATGGCCTATAACGGAAGCAGAATTTACTGTTTAACGAGTGTATGATGACGAATAGTTACTTTAGAACAAATATCTATGTATGAATATGATGTTAAACTCTTTAAAAATGTCATTTGTCATTTTACTTTTGAAGTTCTAAATAAAATTAGAATATTTCGGAAAACTTTATATATATTTTTTTTAAATAAATATTGACATATATAAAAAATATTTATTTTTATCAAACAGTTGATAGTACATAAATGGATAACTTTCATAGGAAAAATATAAATTTTGTGAAGTAATTTTTAGGTTGCTAGGAAGTTTTCCTTGATTTACTAAAAATCAATAATTTGTTGCTTAACAGGTTTTTGAAATAAACGATTCAATTGTCTCCCAAGATTAACATCATTTCTTTTAATAGGATTACTTGAAGTCAAAGTTTTAGGAAGTAGAATATTTAATACTACATTAACGAACTTCATGTTCTTAAAAGCAAAATAATAATATTTTTGACACAAAATGTTGCCAACATATTTTGTACCATTTATTAAAGGTTACACATACCCTCATAATGTGTTACATTTCTAACGATCACAATAGAACAAAAACCATTACCATTTATGCAATTTTCTTTTATTTGTCTTTTAAATATTCTAAAACGATACTTTATGCTTCCATACAAAAAAATACAAAAACTATTTCATTAACAGAAACGATCTTCAAAAACAATAACAACAAAACCGGTTTAAAAAGTGGTGCCTTTCTAACCCTTTGATAAAATTAAGGGTGAAGCATGTAGCATATTTACAGGGTTTTAGGGCAACATTGTTTGGAAAGAACACGTTATACTCTTACGTTATTTTGGAGAAAAGAACACAAAGAAGGGTAAAAGGCAGAATAAAGACATAATTTATGCCAGAAAGAAAACGCCATAAGTTATTAAAGACAAAATCCGCATTCAAAGATATGCCATCTATTGTAAATCCCTCATATTTAGTTCATACATCCAATATAATAGAAATAACGTATGCAATATTTCAATATAAATATTATCTACAATATATTCAAAGAAAATTTACAAAAAAGTTTGGAAAATATAAACTTTTTTTGAGGATGTCTCACATTTCAGTCCATAATTTTGGTTGTAATTGACCGAGTTTGCCTATTTTCAATACCAAACATTTCTTATTAACAAAGAATGTTGGAGGAACATTTCATACTCCTATCGTGCCTTCAAAAAATAGAAAGATGGACATTGCTAGATTGTTTTAGAATATTATAGGGACCCAGAATATGTATACTATTGTGGCCCTGCGATCAATATTTTGATGGGTTACAAACGGAATGACAAAATCAATTTTTGAGATGATTATGAAAACAATACATTTTTGAAAAATGAAAGAAAATTATTTTGTAAACTACACGCAGAGAAAAAATATAGTTGTGCATGTTTACAGTAACCATTTCAAAATTTTTAAACGTTTTTTAACCATATTATAGTCACAGTAACTATGTACATGATTGTAGTAAACATGATATTCATATGATTGTATCAATCATATATATGGTTACAGTAAACAAGTTTATGTTTGTGACAACCATTGTTATGATGAATCTTTTTATCATAATATGTTGTTCTCAGATTATGATATCAATTAGCCGAGAGCAACATAATATGGTAAAACCTTTATCATTAAAATGGTTGTCACAAACATATACAGTGCAAGCTCGGTATTCTACTAATTAAAAACCAGACCTGTCGCGAAAATTCAAAATTTTATTGAAAAAATTTATGTAATTTTTAAAATTAAAATCCTTTTTATTGATATACATATTACATATTAAACATTTTTAAAGAAATTGGAGATTTTGAGATGCTTTATTGGCAAATTATTTTTAAAAACAACAGCTGAATCACGTAGTTCATATAGTGCTGTTGTCGGCTTATCATTTTCCTTATCATCGTCCACTTTAATTTTGTTTTCTTCGTGACCACTATCGTATAAATCCTCCGATTCCATATCTGATAATTCCATTTGCTCCTCATTACTTTCACATGATATTCTTCTTGAATCCAGTTCTTTATGTCAGTATTCGTGAAAAGATGTTCCGTATCAATTTGACCTACAAGTGTACCAATAGTAGAAAGATCTTCGTTTTCTTCTTGAATTATATTTATCCTCTTCACTCCATTCAATATCAAATTCAAGCAAGGCGTTCCAGGATTTTCGGATATTGGGCACTGATATTATATCCCAGGGCGTAGCTAGAATCTGAACTGCATTTTTGAGATTGAAGTTTTTTAGTTTGAGCTCCAAATTTGTTTCCTTGTGGACAAGCAAGTGGGTGAGCAGTGGTTTTTTATAATTTAATTTGACCAAGTTGTTAACGTTTTGATGTAACGGTTGAATAAGCGCAGTGCAATTACTATAATTAAACCGTCATCACTTTTTAGTTGCTCAACTGGGTGACACGTCGCATTATATGAAAGCAAAACTGCTTTTTGCGGCAGACCTTTTGAATCCAAAAATTCTCGGACCTAAAAAAGTTTACTTATGAACAACTTACTTTTACTAATTGGTGATGGAGCCAGTCCTTGAATATAAATGATGTCATCCAGGCGTTATTACTGCAGTTGTATATTACAGGATTATTGAAAAAGCCTTTAAAGGCGCTTGGGATTTTCGATTTTCCAACAACCAACAATTTCAGCTTGTCTGTGCCATTTGCATTTGAACAGGGCAAAAAAGTTATTCGTTCTTTACATATTTTTCTTCCGGGCGCTGTTTTCTCATTACATGTGACAAGAGTGTGATTTGGAAGCATCCTATAATATAAACCAGATTCGTCGGCATTGTACATTTGGTGAAGAGTCAACCCATGCTCATCAACATAATCCTAAAACTATTTCACAAATGGATCAATAAGTTGAGGTTTCGAAGACAATTTATCGGCCTTCATTTTTAAAAATCTAATGTCGACGCATAACTTTCTTCAACTATCCTTCACTGGCATTAAAACCTGAATTGGTTTGATAGATTTTTGAAAAAAATGACTGGCTTTTGCTCGTAAAATCGCTGCTGATATTTTTCTCGTTGTTTTAGAAACCACTTATAAAGCATTTTTTCCATTCTTGGGTACTCAGCTTTCTTAAAGGTGCAACGTTTGCCAGGGCCACTTTCTGTTGTACGTATGAACTTTTTTAATGAATTTTCATGCTTTATAATGCGGTAAACCGAAGACTTCTGTAACTTGTAATTCACGCAAATGAATTTATGGAAATTTCACTTTCAAATTTTTTAAAATCTCTAATTTTTGGGAAATCGTTGGTTTTACAATATGTTGAACTTTTCCCATATTAAAATATGTCTTTACACAACAAATGACACGAATAAACTGACAAAATTGAAGATCAAAATTAATCAAAAAGGTTAATATACCAAAAGGCGGGGATTTCTCTTTTTTCGTTATAGACATTGTAATCAAATTTAAAACAAACAGATACAAGTCGCGAAAATAGATCCTGTTTTTCGTAAACTGTCGCGATTATAGAACCTGCAATGTTAAAACATAAGCCGTCGCGATAACCGGGTCGTCGCGAAACTTGTTTACTGTAACCATATATATGATTGATACAATCATGTGAATCGTAAGTTAACCATATTATGGTTACCACATTCATATAAATATTTACTGTGACTATAATATTGTTAAAAAACTTTTAACCATTTTGAAATGGTTACTGTAAACATGCACAACTATATTTTTTCTCTGCGAGTAGGTAGCGTATGATTGATATTAATTATGACATATTTTAGGAAATAAACCATCTATTATAATGGTCATGTAATTATGAATCAATAAAAAAAGTAACTATCAATTGAAGAAAACTGTATTTTCTTTATATTTGCTTAAGAAATTAGAATAGTTTGATTTTTATATATGTATATTACACGAATATGTTTTTTAGAGTTTTTATTTTCTTCTAGAATTTTTAACAATTCCAACTACTGTGCGCTTTTTTTACTCATACTCATACTCGTAATCTATGTATGTATGTCTCTTCATATGTATGTATGTGTGTGTGTATGAGTGCACTTACATGTTTATCTGTATGTGTGTATGCTTTTTTTTTCTCTTTTTGGAATCATGTTAAGAAAATAAGCATAACAAATACCTTGATTTCATGTTCTTATTATTCTTGCTATTATTATTTGTTGTTATTGTTGGCTGCTGTAGTTGTTGTTGCCGTTGTTGATATTTTTCTTTCTACTTACAGGCTTAAGACGTTTATTTTTTGTTATTTTTTTTTTTCATCTGCTTTGCTCTGGCATCAAAACAAATAAAGAAAACCACATAATCTTCTGCTGCTGGTTAGAAGATGACTTTTACAATTCGCATTCACTTTGGTACAAATACGATTTTTTTTCCTTCATCTTTTCCAAATTGTATTAGTGTTATTTTTGTGAGCATAAAGATATGTGTGTATAAATACACATTAGGGTGCTTTATTTTTGCAAAAACTCAAAATAACTTTAATTTTTCCTGATGCGACATCGATAACCATTAGGCGTTTTGACTGAAATTTTCAGAGCTAGTCAGGTCTCACAAGAACATTTCACAAAATTTCCCCAAAAAACCACCCTAATATTTGTACATATTCATAAACTTCCATATAAACTACCCAGTTTTGGAAAGCAGATGAAAAAAAAAAGGTGAAGCTTATCTCTAAAATGTTTGCTTTTGTTGTTGTCATCATAATATTGTCCGTAAAGGCGTGCAAGTGAGTGACATTGTTAAAGATATCAACCCATACAACAACACCACCAGTTTTACTTATGACTGTGACAACTAACCACCAACCGCCAACAACAACATTAACATATAAATGTTGACGGTTTTGAGAGAGATTGGGGAAGCTCAAAATAAGGAGTTTAAAGTTTAGCTAAAATTTATTTAGAATTTTAAGTAAATAAAAGCTTATTTAAATTCGGTTGAAATAAATATTTTACGTGTTCATGTCATGGCAGGCTGAAAGTTGACTATAACAATTAGGTTTAGATTAAGCCTTAATGTTGTCTTAAGGCTTAAATTGTGGTAGTCTACTTTCAGGCTGAAATCTTTAAGAGAAATTTTAAAAGTCAACATTTTTGGAATTTGTAAAACACCAAAATTAAACACATATGATGATCAGAGAACTGCGCCGATTAAATTTCACGTTGGCGGCGGCTGATTTCAAAAAATGTTGGCGGCGGCTCAAAGCCGACAAAATTATAAAAAATTAAAAATTTAAAAAGTGAAATTCTGAAAATTTTGTGAAATTATAAGGATCTTTAATCAAGCCTATTTAAGTCGCAAAACATTTTGGCGGCATTTTTTCATTTCCTATATTAAATTCAATGAAATGTGAACACCTGAATTCTTTACTTTCACAAATCTTGTCGTCCAGATCCATGCCGTCCAGTTGAGGCCACAAGAATTCCCTTATGTTCCTGTAACGAATGCCGTTCACAGTCACTGCATTTTCGCCCTCATCTTCGAAAAAGTAAGGGCCAATCACGCCGCCTGACCAAAATCCGCACCATTCAGTGGGTGCATTTGTTTCTCATGGATTGCATGAGGATTTTCTGAGCCCCAAATTCGAACATTTTGTGTATTCAAGAAGCCCATCAGAGAAGATGACTTTTTTCGAAAGATGGTTATTGATAACACTTTGCTCCATTACCAATTGAACGAATTGCCGGCTCTTTCCATGGTCTGCTGTTTTGAGCTTCTGAGTAAGCTGAATTTGTACGCATGGAGGTGGAGGTCTTTTGTCAAAATGCGATGCGCAGTGCTTGTGAAATTTGAAGTTGTTGAGAACGATGCCGAATAGATGTTTTCGGCAATGTTTTCCAGAGACCGACCGGTACGTTGACGCACAGGAGTATTACTGTCCATAACCGACACAGTTTCTTTAAATTATTTGACCACTCTTCGAATGGTTAACATATTAGGTGCACTTTCGCTACTGAAAATTCTTCGAAGTTTGCGAGCGGTTTTAGCATAAATTTCCAAAATTTTTTTAATAAGTAACTTTTCACAATAATAACGCATTGTTCGTTCATAAAGCACACCATTTTTAATAATCGGAATAAACATAAGTGACAACTCTTTAATAAGTGCACTCTTACTGAGACACCCTTTACATAAACAATATATATACATATATAAAATGAAAGGTATTTCAAAGGATTATCCAACGTGAAATCTGAACCAAAAGATTTAAATTCTTTTTAATATCAAAAAAAAAAATAATCTTATTTTTACCAACCAAAATTTTTTAAGTTTTTATTAAATCTTAAAAATTTTTGCATTTGGAAAAGTTGCTGAACTTTTTTTTATATTTTATCGTAAATTGTTTAAATACCTATACAACTTTTTAAATTAGGACTTTTAAAATTTATCGTAAATTTAAAATTTTTTTTAACCAAAGAATTATTTTAAAAATATATATTTTTTTCACTAAAATCATTATTATTTTTGTATACTTTCACCTAAAATTTGCAGCAAAAATATTTTATTTTCCCCTAAAATGTTAGATTTTTGTTAAATCTGTATTTGGAAAAGAAATGAATTTTTTGAATTTTATCTTAATTTTTTAAATACCTGCAGAACTTTTTACTTAAATTTGTGTATTCTAGAAGACAGTGTAGGTCTTTGTTTAATTTCGGTTTTTATTAAATTCTATATATCATGGCTTTTAAAATTTCTTGTAAATTTTAATTTTTTCCACCGAAATTTTTTTTTTAAATTAAATTTGTTTTTCAACAAAATTGTTATTTTTTATTATACTTTCACCTAAAATTTGCATCAAAAACCTTTATATATTAAATGTTCAATTTTTGCTAAATCTGCATTTTGAATTTTATCGTAAATTTTTTAAATATCTGGAGAACTCTTTACATAAATTTGTGTATACTAAATAACAGATCAGGTTCTTGTTTAATTTCGGTTTTTATTAAATTTAATAAATCATGGCTTTTAAAATTTTTTGCAAATTTTTTTTGGTATTTTTTCAGTTTCACCTAAAATTGAATATTAAAAATATATGTATTTGGTTTTTCTATTTTATCGTAAATTTTGTAAATACCTTTACAACTTTTTAAATAAATATGTGTATAACAAATGATAGCCAAGGTCTGAATTTATATTAGTTTTTTGTTTACTTCAGGACTTTTAAAATTTCTCGTAAATTTTAAAATTTTTTCACCGAAAGTTTTTTTCAAACAAATTTTTTTTCTAATAACATCGTTGTTTTTATTATACTTTCACCGAAAATTTGCAGCAAAAATATTTTATTTTCCTTTCAAATGTTAGATTTTTGGTTAAATCTGCATTTGGAAAAGTAATGAAATTTTTGAATTTTATCGTAAATATTTTAAATACCTACAGAACGTTTTACTTAAGTTTGTGTATATTAAATGACAGTATAGGTCTCTGTTTAATTTCAGTTTTTATTAAATTCAATAAATTAGGGGTTTTAAAATTTCTTGAAACTTATTATTTTTTGAGTTTTTTAATTTAATCGTAAATTTTTTAAATACTTATGGAACATTTTAAATAAATTTGGGAATACTAAATTATAGCCTAGATATTTGTTTTATTTCGGTTTTTGTTGAATTCAATAAATCATTATTCTAAAATTTTTCGTAAATTTGTTTTTCTTTACCAAAAAATTTCTCATTTTTGGAGAATTTTTTTTTTTATTTTTTTCCCAAAATCTTTTTTCAACAAAACCAAACCAATTTTTTCACCTAAAATTTTCGATTTTTGTTAAATCTTAAAAACTCATGCTTTTGGAAAAGTTGTGAATTTTTTAATTTTATCGTAAATTTTTTAAATAACTACAGTACTTTTTACTTAAATGTGTGTATACTAAATGACAGACCAGGTCCTTGTTTAATTTCGGTTTTTATTAAATTCAGTAAACCATGTCTTGTAAATATTCTTTTTTTTTGCCAAAAAATTAGTTTAAACTTAATTTTTTTTGGAGTTTTTTAAATTTAATCGTAAATTTTTTAAATACTTATAGAACATTTTAAAAACATTTGTAAATACTTAATTATAGCCTACATATATGTTTTATTTCGGTTTTTATTAAATTCAATAAATCATGACTTTTAAAATTTTCATAAATTTTTTTTTACCAAAAAAGTTTACATTTTTAGAGAACAAAATTTTTTTTTAACAAAACAATATATTTTCACCAAAAATTTTAGATTTAAAGCTTATGTACTTGGAAAAGTTATGAAATTGTTTAATTTTATCGTAAATTTTTTAAATACCTACAGTACTTTTTACTTAAGGCCCTTGTTTAATTTCGGTTTTTATTAGATTCAATAAATCGTGGCTTTTAAAATTTCTTGTAAATTTTTTATTTCACTAACAAACATTTTTTTAAACTTAATTTTTTGCACTCAAATAATTTTTTGCAGCAAAAACATAAAGTTAACGTTTTTTGTTAAATATTAGAAATATATTCATTTGATAAAGTTACTGATTTTTTTTTTTAAATTTTATCGTAAACTTTTTAAATACCTACAGAACCGTTTACTAAAATTTGTGTACACAAAATGACAGTTCAGGTCCTTGTTTAATTTCGGTTTTTATTAAATTCAATAAATCGTGACTTTTAAAATTTTCATAAATTTTTTTCTTTACCAAAAAAGTTTGTAGTTTTGGAGAATTTTTTTTTTTTTTTTTTAATTTATTTCTTCGAAAATTTTTTCACTAATATCTTTGTTTTCAACAAAACCATTATATTTTCATCTACAATTTTCGATTTTTGTTAAATCTTAAAAACTCATTCATTTGGAAAAGTTTTCAAATTTTTTAATTTTATCGTAAATTTTTTAAGTAACTCCAGAACTTTTTGCATAAATTTGTGTATACTAAATGACATTATATGTCATTGTTTAATTTCAGTTTTTGTTAAATTCTGCTTAACAAGACTTTTAATATTTTTAGCAAATTTTTAAAATGTTTAAGTTATTCCCAGTGGCTAGAATCATTATAATATGGAAACAATTCAGCCATTTCTAACCGGCTGTGTCGATTGCCATGAAATTGCCCATAGTCATAGCTAGAGGAGTATTCGAGTTTAAGGCTTTTCAAAGGATTACACAGATTCTAGTAGGCGGTGCTGAAAATTGTTTATAATTTTTCCGGTTTCGAATTATATTGTGCTTTATGCCTAGATCTTTATTTAATTGAATTAAAGATTTTATTCATTCCTAAAATATTTATAAATGTTTTGTAGATACTAAAATTTTGTTTTTATTAAATTTAATAAATTTTTAATTTTTACTGTAAAATCTTTAATTTTTTTTCTTAAATTCAATTTATGATTTCTGTTTATTTAACAACTACTAAATAAACTTTAATATTTCCTACAGTTCAAAGAATTTTATCACATTTTCCGGATGTTATTAAAAACTCTTTATGCATTTTTATATTTAATTTTGGAAATATCCATATATTAGTTTTCTATAAATATTTGAATTTCCTATACAAAGATATCTCTAAAAATATTTAAGTATTTTATAGTTTATTTCCTTTTAAATACCAGCAACAAAATACAAAAAAAAAAAAACAGGATTTAATAGCAATTTAAATATTAAAAGTTCAAAGAAATGTCTATTACTGTTACTACTACTACAACTACTATGTGCTGCTGCAATATTTATATATGTATGTATGTAGATTTGTAATGCATGCAATAAAATCATCCTAAAAGTATGCAAATACATACGTTTTTTTTATATAGAAACATATGTATGTGTAATGTACATATGTGTAGATGTGTTTAAACTGTTAACAGTGTTCAGATGCTGGCACATTATAACTTTGCTATTACGCTTTCATATGTGAATAAGTAAATATATATAAATATTTTTGCTGTTTATTTGTTGCATATATTTTGTTGCAAGTGTATGTATGTATATTTTTTTGTTTGATATATAGCAAAAAACTGTTTCGTATGCAAAGCGTGTAAAGCCAAAGAGAACTTAAAAAGGCACGCCTCAGAATTAAAAATTTCGATTGGAATTACCACAGCTTACAATTGTCTTAAATATATTTTGAATATATAGGATTAAGCAATGCCCCCTGTCCATTTATTAGTTGAAATAAAAGTCCCCAAATATCTTGTGTTCCCATATTTTATATTAATACATCACATCAATGTGCGAGAATTTTGGTATTGAAAAACAATAAAATCGGAACGTAATTGCAAACAATATTTGAAAAAGGAAACTAACTTTAAAGCACTTTAATTCTGTATTTGAAATGTAAAGTAAGGGCCTCTAAAGGTGCCATAGTCTGCTTAAGCTTGTCTTTAAAAATCTTTGAAAAATATTTTTTTTTTTTAATTAAAATTTAAATCATAAAATTCTATTTTATTTTTGGCTAAACTATGTTGCAAACAAGCAGCATAATCTTATTTTAATTTTCCTAAAATTTGAACTTTCTAGCTTCTCTATTTCAAAAACTATGGCAGTTCTCACGAAACTGTTGTTTGTTTCGCTATAAATTAATATTAATCATACGTACTGATGTATTGTGCAAGCGATAGGAAAGTACTTAATAATAAATATGAAACTATTACAGCGATCGATACCAAACTTGGCAGAATAATAGAGAACATGTTAAGGTTTTTAAATATTATTTAAAGAAACTTCAGATTTGAATAAAAGGGCCTATAAAGGGCCTTATAATCTCTTATTAAAAATGCTAAGCAACAATGAAAAACTGTTATCATTTTTTTCTCCATTACCACTCTTGGTAGCATATGGCTTCCACACAGCATCTAAATCTTACAAGATTTGTTGCAGTTGTTTTCCCTTCTTCCCATATAAGATTGCACTGTCCTAGTTCTTGGAGTTACGTGCGTTTCCATGTATTCTTTGGCCGACCACGGCTTCTATAGTCTTGAGGATTCCACTCATTATGGTAAGCAAGGTCTTGACACAAGAACAATAATGTGGTATTTGTACCAAAAGAGGCAAATTTTCCAAACTGCCTGGAGCTAAAGCCAGCGGAGAGATTTTAGGCTCTTGTTAAAAGAGAATTGAAGAGCACAAAAAAGGTGTCCAAAAGTGTGGCAAATTTTAAACGGAAATGGACAACCTGTTTGAACAAAGTGGCTCAATAAAAACCTTAATGAAAGGGTTTCCGGAAAAGGTTCATAAATTCATCACTATTGATTAGAACTATAAAAATAAAATTTTTTTTTTGTAAATTGTAATAATAATTTCAAACAAATAAAAAAAGCAAAACTGTAAGTCTTGAGGATTCCACTCTAGTGCCATACTTGTTATACTGTCAGAATTCTTTCAGGATACCACCTCCATTTCCTGCGTTTTATTTGTGTTAGCAGGGATTCCTTGTTGGTAAGGTTTGCAGAGATTCGTGGTGCTGATGTTGTTAGGCCAGAATAGGATTCTGAGGCACTTGTTGATGAATACCTGTAGCTTTTGCGTGATGGTGTTCGATACAACAGAGTAGACTTTACACTTGCGTTGATTATTCTAAGCTTGGTTCGTCTGGATATTTGTGAGCTTCTCCATACTGGCTGCAGTCTTCCGAATGCCACTTTCGCTTTATTGAGCCTGTCTTTTTTAGCGCCACCATTCGTTAACACTGTACTGCCTAGATAGCAGACGCTTTCTACGTAGTCAACTGGTTGGCCTTGTAATTTTCATAGCTTTGGTTTTCTTGATATTTATCTCAAGTCCAACATTGCATGCTAATCTTTCTAAATTTTCTACTTTTGCTTGCATGTTAGATATCTTGTGCGAGAGTAGACAAATATCATCCGTATAATCCAAATCTTCGAGTTGGCGTGTGATACTACATGTGATTCCTTTTCTCTCTGAGAAGACTTCGCTTATGATGTCATTCAGCGCTATATAGAATATCAGGGGTGATAGGAAGCATCCTCGTTTTACTCCATCATTTGTGTGAAATGGTTAACTTATATTCCCGTTGTGAAGTACTGAGAGTTGTTCATCCTCATACATACATGTGATGATTCGTGTTATTTTTTGGGGTACTCCTTTTCTTCTCAATGCTTTCCATATGGCAGTCCGTCCTGATGGTATCCAAGGCTTTCTTGAAATCTACGAACAGTAGGTACAGCGGAGTACTCTATTTTAGGGATTGTTCTATTCCTGTTCGGAAACCTGAATGTTCATCTTGTAGATTGTTCTTCATTTTACTTTGAAGCCTTTCCTGTATTATGACTGCTAGTATCTTGCATATGTGTTAAGCAGAGTAATTTCTCTCCAGTTGTTGCAATCTTTCAAGTCGACACTTTTTCGGCAACTTAACGATGATGTCATAATTCGAAGTTGGAGGTAATCTTTCCTCCTCCCAGAGCAGGCGCGGATCCAGAGGGGGTGAAATAGGAATTCCCCCCCCCCAAATCAGAAAAGTTTTCATATAAAAAAGAAGAAAAATGAAAAATGTAGAAAAAAATTTGATTAATAGGTTGACCTGGATCCGCACCTGTCCCAGAGTGATGTGTGGTCGTAGCAGTTCAGCTGTGGTTTCGATGTCAACCCGAAGAATTTCAGCTGGTATTCCATCTTCGCCTACTGCCCTGTTATTTCTTAAACTTTCATATAAAAGCTCTTTTATTACCCAGACCCGACAAAAAGCTTTCTGAGCTATTACTTAGGTGAAACCTAATTTACAAATAAATGAATAATGAACTTTTTTTTTTGTAGATTTTTAATTAAAAGCTTTTAAGTTAATGGATTGCGATTGAGTTTTTTCTTGTATCCTTAGAATTTTGTTTAGGATATATGACATAATAAGCTGCAAAAGGAATTAGCTCAATAGTTTTGAAAATTATGCAGGCCGGTACTGCCAAAAAGGTACATATTTTATGTAAAAATTTTAAAACTCCAATTTCAAACTTTTAAAAATTTTGTTAAACTAATTCCAAAAATTTTACATTTTATCTTCAGGATTGTATTAAGGATATATGAGAGAATAAACTACAAACATAATTAGGAAAATAACTGTCATCATTTTGCTGTTCCAATGTCCAATAAAAAAGCTATTTTTTTGTGATACCATTTTTAAAAATTCAGTTTCAAACTTCTCAAAATTTTGTTAAACAAATTTTAAAAATCTATTAATTTATTTATATTCCAGAATAATTGGTAAAAAGAACTAGCTCAATGGCTTTGATAATGTTGCAATACCAGCGGCCAAAAGGTAAATTTTTTATATAGCATTTTCAAAAATCCAGTTTCAAACTTTTCAAAATTTTTTTAAACAAAATCCAAAAATTTAAAATTTTATCTTTAGGATTTTATTAAGAATATATGCGAAAATAAATAAAAAAAATAATTAGGTCAATAATATTTATAATTTTTTCCCAGCGTCCAATAAAAAATATATTTATGTGATAGCATTTTCAAAAATTCAGTTTCAAATTTTTTAAAATTTTGTTAAACAAATTCTAAAAATTGATTAATTTATCTTAAGTATTTTATTAAGGATATACATATTTTAGAATTAATGGCAAAAAGAATTAGCTTAATAGCTTTGTTAGTTTGGTAGTACTAGCGGTCAAAAGGGTAAAGTTTTTATATATTATTTTCAAAACTCCAATTTCAAACTTTTAAAAATTTCCAAAAATTCAAGATTTGATATTTAGGATTTTATTAAGAATATATGCGAAAATAAATGACAAAAATAATTAGGTCAATAATTGTTATCATTTTTGCCAAGCGTCCAATAAAAAATAAATTTTTTTGATACAATTTTTAAAAATTCAGTTTTAGACTTTTAAAAATTTTGTTAAACAAATTCTAAGAATATAAGAATTTCTCTATAGAATTTTATTAAGAGCTCTAATAGTGTTGCAGTATCATCGGCCAAAAAAAGTAAATTTTTTTTATAGGATTTTCAAAACTCCAATTTCAAACTTTTAAAACTTTTGTTAAACAAATCCCGAAAATTAAAGATTTGATCTTTAGGATTTAATTAAGGATATATACGAAAATAAACGGCAAAAATAATTAGGTCAATAATTGTTATCATTTTTGCCCAGCGTTCAATAAAAAAAAACAATTTTTTGATACAATTTTTAAAAATTCAGTTTAAAATTTTTCAAAATTTTGTTAAACAAATTCTACGAATATAATAATTTCTCTTTAAAATTTTACTAAGGATATATAGCAGAATATGTAGCAAAAAGAATTAGCCCAATAGCTCTGATAGTTTTGCAGTATCAGCGGCGAAAAAAGGTAAATTTTTTTATTTGGCATTTTCAAAACTCCAATTTCAAACTTTTAAAAATTTTGTTAAACAATTTCCAAAAATTCAAGATTCATTCTTTAGGATTTACTTAAGGATATATGCGAGAATAAATGGTTAAATGTATAAGATCAGTAGCTATAATAGTTTTTCTTTACTTGAGATTTGAATTGAAAGATTTCGGAAAAATCTAAATTTTTTACAATAATACACCATTTTTTCATGGTAATACTGAATATTAATAAGACATTATCAGTATATTATTGCTGAATACATAACAAATAGATACTGAAGATTTAATAGAAATCTGGAAACGTTTACCTTTTCATTAACGGGGTCAAATGTCAAGTAAAATTATTCAAAAATAAATTTTGTTTAGTTGACAAATTTAAAAGATCACTTAGGTACTTAAGCTAGTGCAGCTCTGTTCTAAACCTTTTTTCTTCTTACTCTCAGCACAGACATTAGAAGAGAAAAAGTGGCAACAAAACCAAGAAAACAAACAAAACGAAACATAAAATTCAAATAAAACTATTAGACTTTTACAAAAGCATACCTTTAGGCGTCTTCATAGAAATAATAATAATAATAAAAAGAAGGAGAACAACATTCCACATAAATGTGGTAACATACACATACATAAATTTAAAGCAGCAGTTTCTTTTAAGCGTGAACATTTTAATATTAAAAACATTTTGAATAAAAGATTTACACCAGAGAAAGACAGACAAACATACAAATCTTTAGTGTATTTTACAACATATCTTTACATTCTTTACAATTTTTAATTTTGAAAATTACACTAAATAATTATTATTAAAATAAAATGAAAAACATAATAAATGTAAAGAAAATTGTAGAATAAATATGTATGTATTTCATACTTAGGAGTGGCAAAAATTGTTAAATGCATCATTATTTATATAAAAGAAAAAAATATTATGAAAATATGAAAATCTTTTATTTTTTTGTTGTTTGTGGAAATATGAAAATGTATAAATGCATTTAATGCCAGCTACTTTTCATTTATATTATAAGGCTTATAGTAGGTATTTTTATAAAATTGAAACTGCAGACATTGAGACACACTCTGTTGCAGCCTGCTGGCTGCATTTTAATAAAACATACCGACATGTTTTAATGTGATTTACAATTTTTCTGTTTTATATTTTTTTTGTTATTCTTGTACAAGTATGTGGAAATATAATCAGTTATTTTTTTATATGAAACGTTGTATGAATATATAAATAATGTTGCTGTTTTATATTATTTTATTTAAATATTCTGGTTTTTGTACTGCAGTTGTTGCATTCTCTATTTAAATATTCATTCATATTAAGAGTTTATTGCTCTTATGCTGTTTAAGGATTTATTTACCGTTATTCTTTTTTTTAGCAGGAAAGTGTTGCTTTTTTTTTCTGAATAATGTTTAGTTTTAAGTGGAGAATTAAATATTTCTTTATAAAGAATTTAGTTGTTTATTTGTTTTGTGAGTAATACAGACAATTTTAAAGATTAAATGGATTTGTAAGGGTTTTTGCTCAATTTTATAGTGAGCCTAAAATCATGCTATAGAATTTAAGTTAATTCTTAAACACTGAGAAAATTGTATATGATGTCATAGCTTTTTGTGGAAGTACTCAAATAAGTCATAGCTTAGCTGAGGAATAACAAACGGAATATTCTCACACTTGATATAATAGTTCAACTCTCAAAATTTGAGACAAATCTTATAATGTTAATCCATGACGCAGCAGCTCTGAAGTTTGGAAATGTGTATTGCTAAATATTTTGTATTAAATATTACATTTCATATTCACCCCTATCGTGAGTCAATATTTCACATGAAATATGTTCCCTTTTCCCATTGTGAAATTTTTAGATGGAATTTTGTAAACAATAGACAGCTGTTACGAACAAAATCAACTATTGTGAATGAAAAGTTCATGGGAATTCCACGATAGCAGTTTTCCCTTCGAGGGAAACATGGGAACATAAATTTCACACGTTTTTCACGATAGGGGTGATTAAGTTATAATAAATATAGAAGTCTGAAAATGGGTTTCAATTTTCGAGTTGTAAGGAACCTCCGGTTACTGGGGAGAAGCTCAGCCTGTCGAGGGTCCTTTACATAAATTTTAAATAGAATTTTCATTGTTCTTTTTTCACAGTTTATTTATTGAGCCGCAATGCAAATTGAATGCTTCCTTATTCAGAACAAATTGCTGCTGCTCCGTGAACTATCGGTTGACACGTGCCGTTGCTCTACCACTCTTGCCCTGTGCCAGTGCCCTCTTCTCCTCCCTCAACGGATGTTGCTTGCTGAAAGTAACATGAACAACTTGCTGTGAACTGCAATTATTTTGAAGACTTGCAGAAGAAGTCGGGTAAAAACAGTTGGTGGTATTCTCTTCGGGTTTCAGTTTTATGTTTTAACTAAAGCCGGTCTGTTGCAGGTATAGCCAATCTTATTTAATTATACAGGAATTTTTTCAGCTGCATGGAATCTTTGGTCCACAATTCTTCAAATAATGTATTTTGAAAACTTAAATTTATATGCCGCAGCACCCAATTTCTCACTCCAACACTTCCATTTGTTTCTTTTTTTTTAATTTGTTGTTTTTTTTATACCCTTCACCATGAGTGGCAAGGGTATATATAAGTTTGTCATTCCGTTTGTAATTTCTACATTTTTCATTTGCGATCCCATAAAGTATATATATTCTGGAATGTTATATAAAGCGAAGTCGTTATAGCCATGTCCGTCTGTATGTCTGTCCGTCTGTATGTTGAAATCAACTTTCCGTAGCCCCCAAATAACTTACAAACATAATTGATACATGAATATATCGGGAATTCTTCCGGCTCGGTCGCTATTTAAAATCGGCCCACAAATGACTGAGATATAAGGAAAAAACCGGGACAACCTCGATTTTTGGCCTAACTTGTCTTGCCTTTTCATTGCCATAGCAGCGACCTAAACTAAGGTAATCTCAGATAGACGGCCTAACCTTGGCAGAACATTCTTCATTGCCTGACTAATGAAGATGAAGTTGTATAGGCATTCAATGAGAGAAGTGCCGCTAGGCTGTCGACAAAAATATCAATGATGCCGCGAGTATTATGGTCATGTTGGTAACAAAAACACCTGAAACAACACCACAGCTTATTTTAGAACCGTCTGTATATATTCTGGTGTCATATTCGTATTAGAGATTACTCATACACCACTCTCCTGGGGAGAACTAAGACTTTGAACATCCTATCAAAATCTATATATGGAGTAATATAGTCGGAAGGTTGGTTTACGATTGAAGGCAATAGGCCTAGAATCCCCGCGTAGCGATATGTTTTCGATATCCTAGATCTAGGCTTTAAACCTCGCTGCCTTGCTGGCAGAGTGGCCATTATGTGAAGCTATATTGGAACAAGGTGCAGTATGAAGGACTTGTTGTTAGGGTGCCATTTATGCCAATGCAAGCTGATCTCAGAACTTTATATAGTTGGTCTACAACATAGTTTCTTCTAGTTGCAAGCCACCATACAAGAGAATACAAAAGAATTGGATTTATCTTTAGCATTATCTTAAAATAATTGGATATTGACCAAATTATTGCCCAAAAATTGCGTATTTCTCCAAAATTCTTAAAGTTCAACTAAAAACAAAGTTTTTAAAAAAAACCTTACTAATGAACACGTAATGCAAAAATTTAGTTTTATATTTGTTTCTATTCATATTTTTGCAGTTTATTTTATGAGTTTTTTTTGTTGGGTTCATTGTGTTGTCTTCTTTATTATAAAACTCATGCAAAGGCCTCGATAAATGTATGTGATTTTTTTTTTTGGGGTGTACAAAAGCAATAAGAACCAACACGTAACAAATACGAAACTTACGTGGCAAACATTAAAATCATCATCATAAATACAAAAAAAAAAAAAAAAAAAAAAATCCTGAAATCACATGCACAATTCCCTTTTATCTTTAGTTTGGAAAAGTAAAAAATAAATATGCAAACATTCATATGATGATGCATGCTCAATCAAACCTCATAGAACAGCTAAAGGGTGTGGCAAATAGAAGACATAGTTTTTGTCTGTAGGACTTTCGAAGTATTTAGGACTTTCGCAAATTTTCTTGAACATTTTTATTGGAATTTCAGTTTTCCATTTAAGAGCTTAAATTATCATCTTTAATATTAACTATAAATCACTGCAATTGCATGAAAACTGTCTTAGTTATATGCTGTTTTCTAAAAAATTCCTTAATTAATATTAATCATACGCACCCTGGTACTTAATGAATAATATTCTTTATTTCGTAAAATGTTGCAGGTTTTTGTTATAATTTTTTCTTATTTTTAAAGAATTAAAGGATTTTCACGATATCATTAATGTTATAAAACTAGTTTTCAGTTCATAAAAGATGTAGATTAAATTTATTTTTTTACAATATTACAGGCTTTTTTTTTGTTTCAAAATACAATTGTTTTAAAATTATGTACTCTATGGTAGATTTTTAATAACATTCCAATAATAATATTAATAACTTGAACCATGTACTTAAATTATTGTGTTTGAAATTTTGTAAATATAAGTAGACTATTTATTTTTTTTTTTAATTTTTAAAAGCTTTTGTTAAAATTTTAGTTTTCATTTAAGAGTGTAATGTATACCCTTTAATATTACACATAAATCACTGCAATTGCATGAAAATTATATTAGTTATGGATTGATTTCTAAAAAACTCATAATTAATATCAATCATACGCACCCTATAACATAAGTACTAATTATCATTATTTAGAGAAATCTCGCGGGTTTTTGTTCTTCTTTTTTTTCTATTTGTTGAAGAATTTTGTTTGGATCTTTATTGGTTTTGTGGGAATTTAATATTTGTATGATATTGAGAATTGTCATAATTCTGCTCGGTTCATTGGAAGTTCTTAGAATATTTCTTTGATTAATTTTCTGTTTGTGCTGTTCTGTTCTTAACTCAATGCATTTATATTAGTGCCTAGTTTTAAATCAATTGCATTGAGTTTTGCGAAAAACAAAAGCGTAGCATTTTCCTAAAAATGTCATAATTAATATCAATCATACGCAATGTGTAAGGAAAATTATAATTCTCGTTTTTTTTTGCCCACATGTCAGATTTTTGCCTTTAATTTGGCTTATTATTAACATAATTATAATTTGTTATATTGGGTGTATGACTTAAACATTCGGGACTTTTTTCAAATTTTTAGTTTTTATTTTGCATCATTTGTACAATCTTTGACCTTTTCCAATCTTTCTGGCAATATATGGATTCCGAGCCAAAAGAACTGCTCATATTTTGAGGGCAAGTATGAATCAAGGCAATATTGGATACTCTGTTCCAAAGTGAAGCGAGAGAGGTTTCCTGTGATGTTCTGGCCAGATTTCAGCAACTATATAAGAACCCTTTTGCTACCACCAAATACAGAGCATTACCTGAGCGCAATGGATATTTGTCATTGTTGTCGATTCGGCTGATTGGCTGGGCTTCACATACGATCTCTTATGCTTCGGGTTATGGTAATGAATAAATTTTTCATAGCAAGTAATGATTCGGTGAAAAAATAATTTTCTTTTATAGCTTTCAAGCATCGCTTCAGACATGCAAAATCGTCTTTCAATGTCTCTCGGCTTCAATTCGTATGGTACCCAATTTCCCTGCTTTTGGATGGTTCCTGCTGCTCTTGAAATTGCAGCTTGAGTAGCTCCAAATGATGAGTAGCTCCCAATGATTCTAATAGCTCTTGTTGTGTTTGACAGCAATCTTCATTGAGTAATGACTTCAATTCTAGGTCTTCAAACTTTTTTGGCTGGACTGGGCGATCTTTCTCTTCCGTGTCAAAATCACCACTTCTGAACCGAACAAAGCATCTTTCGCATGTTGAAACCAATTGAACACAATCACCATAAGCTTTGGTGAGCATTCGGTGTACATCAGCGGCAATATTTTTCAAATTAAAGAAGTAAAGAAAATTTCTCGCAAATGACGCTTTCTTGGCACAACATTCGACATTTTCGGAGCAGAAAAACTTTTTTGCTTACACTATAATGTTCAGTAACTAAGTGTGAATAAATGACAGAAAAAACATTTGAGTTATTAAAAACAAAAACCGCGTTCAAAATATATTGTAAATCCCTTTTTCTTAAGTCATACTCCCAGTGATTAAAATTCGTTAAAACCTAAAAGAGTCGAGTTCAGTTACTTTGTAATTCCAAAAATCGTGACAAACTTAAGTAAATTATATAAATTTGTTGGTAATAATATTATTTGTGTTAAAAGTTTCATTTGGTTTTTATAATCTAAAATGTTTGCTTTAACTCTTTCTTAAACTCATTAAAATTACTTTTAAATTACATCAATTATGGTATATTAAGTATTTAAAATATGCCATAATTAGTACTTAAATAAGTTTTTTGACATAACACGAAACTAAACAGATGTTGGTCTTAATCTTTATAGATTTTACTAAGTTACTTAACAACGTGCTATTTTCTCAGTTGTAAATAGTATTTGGATAAATTCACTAAAATTCGCTGATTTTGTTTAGGTTCCCAGCATTTTCCAAAAAAAATTATGTCAATTATATATTAATTATATAGTGTTTATTTAATTTTATTTTTGGTCACTTGGAAGCTTTGAGTGTCTTCTTTTATTTGTTCCATAAATCATTGAAATTGCATGGAAATTGTAACAATTATGCTTTATTTTCTAAAGTATGTCAAAATTAATATCACTCATACGCAACCTGTTACGTAAAAGAGGTTTTTGTCTTTTTATGCAAATTTATAGTTTTTATACCCTTCACCATGAGTGGCAAGGGTATATATAAGTTAGTCATTCCGTTTGTAATTTCTAAATATTTAATTTGCGACCCCATAAAGTATATATATTCTGGATCGCTAAAGATAGCAAAGTCGATACAGCCATGTCCGTCTGTATGTTGAAATCAACTTTTTGTAGCCCCATAATAACTTACAAACATAATTGATACATCAATATATCGGGAATTCTTCCGGGTTGGTCGCTATTTAAAATTGAGAAAATCGGTCCACAAATAGCTGAGGTATAAGGAAAAACCGGGACAACCACGATTTTTGGTATATTTTTGATCTATATCTGGATTACAAAGTCATTAATATAGACAATATGGATATCTTATTATAGATATTTCAAAGTCCATTGCAACGATTTATATAAGGCTATAGTAATTTGGACCTGCAATGGGTCAAAATCGGGAAAAATATTTGTTAACCCGAATTTTTTTTTAACAAAAAAATTTTTTTTTTCACTAATAAATTAAAAAAAAATAATTTATTTTTAGAAAATTAAAAAAAAAAAAAATTGAAAACCATTTTGAAAAAAAAAAAAATTTTAAATAATTTTGAAAAAAAAAAATTTTTTTTTGTTAAATTTTGACAAAAAGAATTTAATTTTGTTTACCTAAAAATATTTAAAATTTTTATTTTAAAGTATAATTTGGTGAAGGGTATATAAGATTCGGCACAGCCGAATATAGCTCTCTTACTTGTTTTTTTAGCTTAGTTTATATAATTCTCACGCACATTAACACGAAGTCTGGTTGTATGATAACTAATAGTTATAATAAAGTATTTTTGTATGAAAACTGTCAGTATAACTATTAGTTAACACATAATCGGACTTCGTGTTAATGGGAGTTAGAGGTTTAGATTTCATTGATATAATTAGTAAAATAATTAGCTGAAACCTAAAGTATCAGTTTCTTTCTAATTACCAGACTTGTGACAAACTTAAGTAAATTATAGAATTTCAAGTTTTATGTGCTTTGTATAGTCTGAACAATTCCCATTAATTCTTTCCTTAAATCATTGAAATTGCATTAAAATTATAGTAGTTATTGTGGGTTTTCTCAAATATGCCATAACTAATATCATTCATACGGTCCCTTACTACGTAAAATACTTTTTAATGTGAATTTTGCGACACCCTTTACTACCAAAATCCTATACAAAAATTACACAGACATGTTCATCATATAACACTCACAAACGTATGCAAACACATGTGATAAGACACTGACAAGCCAGAATAGGAGTAAATACCTGTTTTTTTTTTTATATATGTTTATGTGAGTTAAAATCAAACTTACACAATCCTACCCTCTATTCATTCTAGCTTTATGAATTTACCAAAGAAATCCCAAAAGTATGCTACGTTTTTTCTCTCCCCTTGTTTTTTTTTTTTTTTTTACAAATTTTTATTTGTAACTCGTATTTGTCGATGACAAGAGTACACTTATTATGAAACGTACTACATGAATTTGTCTATATACATATGTATGGGTTGAGGTTTATATACATACATGTATGCATGTAAATGTCTGTAGATCAGTGTGTATTGCATTTATAAAGACATTATTATAACTATAACATGCATGTTTTTTTCAAATACATACATAAGTATTTGTTGAAAAGCTAGACAAACACACTGTGTGTGGGATGAGATTTATCATGAATGAATGTGAAAAACAAATATATAGAGAGAGAAAAAGAAAAATCATATTGAAGCAGGTAAAAATTGCTACGTGATTTTGTAGTTAGAATTATTGGTAAATAATTTTGTTTGTTTAAATTAAATTCTAGTTAATTTAAAGCCTATTTTTAATATAAAAAACTAAGTAATTTAATTACAAAACAATAGCTTACTTAAATTTCTATAGATTTCTTTATACAGATTTCTTTATAAATATCTAGGACTTAATTTTCTTTTAATAAACTTAATCTAATACCAGACGATGCAAAATCTACTAAGGAAGTTTAATTTATTATACGATTAAGTTAATCTTATTTTATTTGAATTTGTTGCCAATTCAGTTAAATTATAGAATTTGTGTTCATATCACACTGGTTTTTCTAAAGAGAGTCAATTTTCACTTTTTGCTTGAAATCGATATACAGTGGTTATATCTTCCCACTGTAAAAATGTTACATCATTTTCTCCACTCTTTCGCCTTAAAATACAGTTGTATCCGTCTTCAACTTTCATTGTAATGTATTAAAAAAACAGGTTTTTGCCTCTACTGAAAATTTTTAAATTTTAAGATGACTCCCTTCAGAGGAACCACTGGGATATGTTAAAATTACTGTTTTTCCCATTGAAACCTAAAGTATCTGCTTTCATTTGTCTCCTTAATTATTGAGATCGCTTCACAATTATTAAAATTATGAACAATTTCCTAAAATTGTCATAATTAATATCAATCATACGCCACGTAGTACGTGAAATACTATTTTTGATATTTTTCACAATGTATTCAAAATTTCTTCTTAGTTTTTCGAAATATTTAAAGTTTCAGCCTGAATTTATATTTATGCAAGACGATCTTGAACTTTCAAGTCCAATTGACCCATAAATCACTGAAATTTCTATAACAAGAGAACAAAAGTTCGTAAGAAAACGAATTGTTGATGATGATTATTAATTTTTACGCAGATTTCGCAATGAGTACTTTATCATAAAGGGTCTTCCAATAGGAACTTCCGAATGTTGACAGTTGTCGAAGCTACATATGTCGAATTGACTGTAATTTATGTCGATTGTTTTGCCAAATCATCATTAGCGGATATGGCTTTCAACAACACATGAAAATGATAAAATTGTTTTATCAAAATGGGTGTTTTGTTTGGACAATGTACCGCGCGCTTTGACCATTTTATGGTGCTAATCAAACAAAATTTTCTAATTTGGGACATACAAATCCACAGGATAACCAAGAGCATCAAATGCATCCATAAAAAGCCACTGTTTGGTATAGATTTTGTGCTGGCGGAGTCATCAGTACATATTTCTTTGAGAACGATGTTGGCCAGGTCATCAATGTCAAGGGCGAGTTCTATTGGTCGATGAATACTAACTTCTTTAGTCCTGAATAGGATGACATAGACACCAACGACATGTGGTTTAAACAGGCCGGCGCTATGAGTCCCACAGCTCATGCCATATTAGGTATTCTGCACGAGCGATTTGAGGATATGTTCATTTCACGAGGATGTGATGTGAACTAACCATCGAGTTCATGCGATTTGAACCCTTTAGAGCTTTTCTTGTGGGTTTTCTTAAATCACAGGTCTAAGCGAATAAGTAACAAATTACAGCGGCCCTCATAGCCCACATAACCCATGCTGTCGATCATATTCAGTCTGCTTTATAAGCCAGAGTCATGGAAAATAAGACATTTAGGAGCGCTACCGAACGAAGTTGTGGCATACATTTGCACGATTCCAAAGTATAATGGCATCGATAGGCCTTTCAAATGAATAAACAATTTCGATGATATCTCACACACACTTTGTCTTATTTAAATTTGAAGATAAGAAGCGCTTACTGAAAGACCCTGTAGCAGACATAAAATTGTTTGCTGACGTAGAATTTATTAAAATATTTAGTTACATGTAATTTGTGCAATTATTTGTCATTGTAGTCAAATTGTAGGGTTTGTGAACTTATTATGTTTTAATAGCTGTCTTTCCAAATAAAACCTAAAGTATTTACTTTCATTTGCCACTTTAGTTATTGAAATCGCTTAAAAATTATTAAAATTATAAACTATTTTCTAAAAATTGTCATTATTAATATCAATCATACGCCACGTAGTACGCAAAATACTATTTTCGTTATTTTGCAAAACATGTTTAAGTTTTGCTCTTAGTTTTTCAAAATATTTAAGAAGTTTGCTTGAATTTATTTTTATACAGTACGAATCACTACAATTTCTTTAATTAGGAAAGAAAATTTCAACTTTAGAACGATTTTTAGCCAGTTTTAACTTATAATCGAAAGTTTATAAGAAATAGTATCACAAAATTCACTTAATTTTTCCCATTTCCTGAAGTTTCACAGATTTACCTGTTTTGCCCATTACAACCTGAAGTAAAAGCTTTCATTTGCTTTTTGAATTATTGAAATCGCTTCAGAATTATAAAAATTGTAAACCTTTTTCTACAAAATATCAAGTATTAATATCAATCATACGCCACGTAGTACGTAAAATATTATTTTCGTTATTTTACAAAACGTATTAAAGTTTTCTTCTTAGTTATTTCAAATATTTAACTATTTGGCTTTATTTTATATGTTTTTATAGCACAAACCTCAACTTTCAAGTTCCTAGTGGCCATAAATCTCTGAAAATTCTTTTACTAAAGATGAAACGTTTGAAAGGAAAGGAATTTTTCACGATGTTTACTATTTTTTACGCAGATTTTTCAATTTAATCTTATATACCCTTCACCAAATTATACTTTAAAATACAAATTTTAAATATTTTTAGGTAAACAAAATTATTTTTTTTTTTCTTTTTTTCAAAATTTAAAAATAAAAAATTTTTTCAATATTTTTTTTCGAATTTTTTTTTTTTTTTTTAATTTTAAAATTTATTAGTGAAAAAAAAATGTATGGCAAAAAAATAGTTTTGTTAAAAAAAAATTCGGTTTAAAAAATATTTTTCCCGATTTTGACCCATTGTAGGTCCAAATTTCTATAGCCTTGGATATCCATTTTGTCTATATTATTGCCTTAGTAATCCAGATATAGATTAAAAATAAGACAAAAATCCAGGTTATCCCGGTTTTTTCCTTATATCTCAGCCATTTTTGGGTCGATATCAGCCCAGCCGGAAGAATTCCCTATATATTGATGTATCAATCATGTTGGTAAGTTATTTGGGGGCTACGGAAAGTTGATTTCAACATACAGATGGACATGTCTATGTTTACTTTGCTATCTATAACGATACAGCATGTATATACTTTGTGGGGTCGCAAATGAAAAATGTAGAAATTATAAACGGAATGACAAAGTTATTCATAATGTTGCCTCATGGTGAAGGGTATAATGAAGGGAAACAAATATTATGACATACGATTTATTAAATAATTTATTTATTATTATGTTAAAATTCCTGTTTTTCCCTAAAGTATCTGAGAAGTTACATTAAATTTATTTGAATGTTCGCCTTTGTTTTCTTTCTATAATTATTGACACTTCATAGATATACTTAATACAATTAAGAATTAAGACCTACAACTTTGTTTTTGTTTTCAATACTATGCATTTTTAACAAGGCGTGTTCTTTTTTTTTTTTTTGTTTTACTTAGTTAACAAAGACCATGTTTTTGTATTTAACACTTCACCACAATAACTATTAATTAATTAAGGCTCATTTATAACCAAAAAAACTAAAAAAAACTATGTATTTTGTTTTGTATTGTAATAAATTGTTGGTTGGTAAAAATAAATTAAACACTCTCTCACAAAAGAAATTAGAGCATGGCCAGTGTTTAGTTATCATAATAGTGCTAGAACGTTAAAAAAAAGAAATGAGCAAGCTGAAAGAGCAGGCAGAAGCCGGCAAAAACACAACAATTACTCTGGTGCATACACTTAGGGGCATTAATTAAAAACAGATATTAAACACAGTGGTACATTCGAATGCAAATGATGATGATGATGATGTTGGTTACAAACAAAACAAAACATTACACATAATACACACACAATTAAACATGCATGTATTTGGGCAATAAATATTAGACAGGTTCACAAAAGAAAAATTTTATTATAAAAGAAATCGACTTGCAAACTTTTAATGTCTAGTTAAAGACATTTCAGTGATTTTTTTTTACCTTTTAAAAACGTTGGTTTATTTCCTTTAAATAAACCGGATACTTTTGATGGCAAATAAAAGCCATTTAGTAGTTTAAAATGTGTAACAACTCTTTATTTATATAAAATCTACAACAACAACAGTTCAAATAGTCACTGAGTGTCTTTATACGTGTTTATTAATTCTCAGAAATGCACACACTCTTTAAAATGCACAACACAGTTGATGTTAACTCTAGCAGCGCCTATGATAAACTCACTGACGACTGCAACCTTTGCCACTATTTATACACACGCCATCTTTCGGGAATCTTCTTCAATGCTCTTAACGGACAACTAGTATGTTGGAATTCTAGAGCTTTCGATGTCAATGATAGCAGCTTAAACTGCTTTAGTGTTGCCATACCTATAAACAATGCTAATAACCGCATGCTATCAACATTGTTGATAAGTAGAAGCTTCTACTGGTAGACGTGTTTATAAACATGATGAATGCTGCAGGTCGTTACAGACTGTTAAATTCAAATCGCTATTGCAAATTCGTTACAATATTTTTTTTTTTTGTAAACTTGTGTTTTTTTTTTTTGTGTGTAGTTGAGGAAATGTCATTAATTTATGGGTTAGTTGTATTTTAAAATGAACTTAATATAAATTCTAGTAAAAATCATTAAGAATTTTGAAAAACTAAGAAGAAAACTCTTACATTGGGCAAAATAACGAAAATATTATTTTGCGTACTACGTTGCGTATGATTGATATTAATTAGAACATTTTTTAGAAAATATTTTATAATTTTGAGAATTGTAAAGGGATTTTGATAATGAAAGTGGCAAATGAAAGCAGATAAATGGCTTTGTTAGGAAAGACATAAATTTTAATTATAAGAAATCCGAAACAGATTAAGATTTTACAAAAAGTATACAAGTTACATTATTAGTTAAATAAAGAATATAAATTAGTTTTGTGTTGTGGCATTCGAACCTGTCTAATATCTTTTACATTCAAAATATTTTCGCAAGTTTATTAGAAATGGCTTTAAGCCTTAAATTTAAATAAAATTACAATGCAAATGAAATATTTATAGAAAAGTAGGTCTCTTCTCGTAATTAAAGTGCTACACAAAAACACAATAGCAACACAACACAACACAACACAGCACAACACAATAACTGACCAAAAATCTACATAAATGACCAACAAGTATGCTCTCAATACTCACTCATGGTTGTGGTACATACTTGTACTTGGACAAGGGTTTTACAAATTATTAAATTTGTATATGATTTCTATTAAATTAACACTATTTTAATTTGAGGGGATAAATATCAACACAAATAAACAAACATACATACAAACAAACATACATATACTTATAAAGCACTTATATATATAGTATATAATTGAACTGTTGTTGTAGTGGTAGTAGTGTAAGTAAGTATGTGTAGAAGTATTGGTAAATTTATAAAAGCCATGGCAAGTGAACATATTTTGGGTTATACATACATACAGACATCAATTTAGCATTTGCATTTACTTAGTTATTATAATAATTGAAATGAAAATTACATTTAAATCTGCAGCTTATATAATAATGCAACTATATAATATTGTATAAATACAAACATAAACACTGAGAGAAAAAGTTAAAACTAAGAAAATTTTAATTATATTTATTTAACTAGCAAACAAAACAATTAATATTGGTAACTTGACTTTAGGTAACATTTCAAGACTTTTGAATGTTAAGAATTTGGATTTTTTTATGTGTAACAAAGCATTAACTTGGTTTTTTGCAGTGTATATTACCACATATTTATAACACACACAATACAAACCCATTACATTACACTGATTTAAACACAAACGTGTACATTCATTTGTGCGTGTAAATATTTCATTTGAATGTGGTATCGATAATCATAAATATATTAATTTTATTAAAATAATTAATTATTTTAATTATCTCTATTATTATCATACGCTCATCATCATTATTACAACAGCTACATACATATACTTATTAAACAATTGATTTTACTAGATGCATATAAATAACAAGCGTAGAAACTATATAATTTTTACAGAAAAGCAAGCATATACTTAATTGATAGTTAATTGGCAAAACAGAGAATTAAATTTATATAGATGACCCTGTAACAATTACAGGAGAATGTATCAATAATGCAGCCAAAAGCCAAAGTAAATATAAATTAATAAATTAGTTTTAATAATGAAAGGAATTTTTATTGTCCTATGGGGCACTTGGAAGTTGATGCTGTTGGTCCCTAAGGAATAGATATAAATTCCTACGGAATTCTTAAAAAAATTAACAAGAAAAATCAAAGAAATTTTGTAAAATAACGAAAATAGCATTTTAGGTACTACGTTGCGTATGATTGATATTAATACTTGATATTTTGTAGAAAAGTGTTTACAATTTTCATAATTGTCAAGCGATTTCAATAATTCAGGAAGCAAATGAAAGCTTATACTTTAGGTTGTTATGACACAAAAAGGTAAATCTGTGAATCTTCCCGAAATGGGAAAAATTATGTGAATTTTGTGATACTATTTTTTATAAACTTTCGATTATAAGTTAAAACTGGCTAAAAATCGTTCTAAAGTTGAAATTTTCGTTCCTAATTAAAGAAATTGTATATTCAAGCAATCTCCTTAAATATTTTGAAAAACTAAGAGCAAAACTTAAACATGTTTTGCAAAATAGTATTTTTTGTACTACGTTGCGTATGATTGATATTAATAATGATATTTTGTAGAAAACTGCTTACAATTTTTATAATTGTGAAGCAATTTCAATAATTTAAGAAGCAAATGAAAGCTTATACTTTAGGTTGCTATGGCAAAAAAAGTAAATCTGTGAAACTTCTACAAAATATCATTATTAATATAATGATATTTTGTAGAAAACTGCTTACAATTTTTATAATTGTGAAGCAATTTCAATAATTTAAGAAGCAAATGAAAGCTTATACTTTAGGTTGTTATGGCAAAAATGGTAAACCTTTGAAACTTCACGAAATGGGAAAAATTAACTGAATTTTTGTGATTCTATTTCTTATAAACTTTCGATTATAAGTCAAAACTGGCTAAAAATCGTTCTAGAGTTGAAATGTTCGTTTCTAGTTAAAGAAATATTCAAGCAATCTCCTTAAATATTTTGAAAAACTAAGAACAAAACTTAAACATGTTCAGCAAAATAATGAAAATGGTATTTTACGTACTACGTTGCGTATGATTGATATTAATAATGATATTTTGTAGAAAAGTGTTTACAATTTTCATTATTGTGAAGCGATTTTAATAATTCAAGAAGCAAAAGAAAGCTTATTCTCTAGGTTGTAATGGGCAAGATAGGCAAATCTGTGAAACTTCAGGCAATGGGAACAATTTTGTGAATTTTGTGATACTATTTCTTATAAACTTTCGATTTTTAGTTAAAACTGGCTAAAAATCGTTGTAAAGTTGAAATTTTCATTATTGATTATAGAAATTGTAGTGATTCGTACTGTATAACAATCACTACAAGCAAACACCTTAAATATTTTGAAAAACCAAGAGCAAAACTTGAAAATGTTCAGCAAAATAACGAAAATAGTATTTTTTTGTACTACGTTGCGTATGATTGATATTAATAATGATATTTTGCATAAAAGTGTTTACAATTTTTATAATTGTCAAGCGATTTCAATAATTCAAGAAGCAAATGAAAGCTTATACTTTAGGTTGTAATGGGCAAGACAGAGATTTAAATAAACAAACGATGGAAATCTGAGAAACTGCCCAAAATAGAAAAAATTAACTAAATTTTGTGATACTAATTCATCTGTTGGCAATTGGAAATGTTTTCGTCATAAGGTGTTAATTTTATCTAGGATATAATTGGTTAATGTTATTTGGAATAATTAACAGAGTACATTTTCAGGAAAGTTTCTTAAAAAATCAACAATTTGTTTTCCTTCGACCTTTTGGACTGTAGTTAAAGACATTTCAGTGAAATGTGGGGCAATTGGAAGTAGATGCTTTATTTGGGTACGTTACAGATATAAATTTAAGCAATATTCTTAAAAAATTAAGAAGAAAAATAAAATACTTTGGGTAAAATAACAAAAATTTCATTTTGCGTACTACGTTGCGTATGATTGATATTAATAATGACATAGTTTATAAAAATGTTCATAATTTCCTTAATTGAGAAGCGATTTTAATAGTTAAAGTAGCTAATGAAAGTACATACTTTAGACTACAATGATTAAGATAGAGCATTAAGTTTTAAGAAATGAAAATTCAGTAAATTGCTTGAAATGGCCAATTTTTAAATAAATAAAGTGCAAAAAAATCGTATTATGGGTATTTCTAATAAAAGTAATGTATTTTACTTCGTTCATAAGTAAAAACTAGGTAAAAATCGTTATTTGTGTTCTACAAATAAAGAAATTATAATGATTTTTGGCAGACTCGTACTGTATAATAACAAATTCTAGCGAAATCCTTCAATATTTTTAAAAACTAAGAGAAAATCTTAAATACGTTTAGCAAAATAACGAAAATAGTATTTTAAGTACTACGTTGCGTATGATTGATATTAATAATGATATTTTGTAGAAAACTGTTTACAATTTTCATAATTGTGAAGCGATTTTAATAATTCAAGAAGCAAATGAAAGCTTATACTTTAGGTTGTAATGGGCAAAACAGGTATATCTGTGAATCTTCATGAAATAGGAAAAATTAAATGAATTTTGTGATACTATTTCTTATAAACTTTCGATTATAAGTTAAAACTGGCTAAAAATCATTCTAAAGTTGAAATTTTCATTTCTAATTAATGAAATTGTAGTGATTCGTACTGTATAACAATAAATTCAAGCAAAATCCTCTTAAATATTATGAAAAACTAAGAGCAAAACTTAAACATGTTTAACAAAATAACGAAAATAGTATTTTAGGTACTACGTTGCGTATGATTGATATTAATAATGATATTTTGCAGAAAAGTGTTCACAATTTTTATAATTGTCAAGCGATTTCAATAATTCAAGAAGCAAATGAAAGCTTATACTTTAGGTTGTAATGGGCAAGACAGAGATTTAAATAAACAAACGATGGAAATCTGAGAAACTGCCCAAAATGGAAAAAATTAACTAAATTTTGTGATACTAATTCATGTATTGGCAATTGGAAATGTTTTAGTCATAAGGTGTTTATTTTATATAGGATATAATTGGTTATATGTTATTTAGAATAATTAGCTGAGTACATTTTCAGAAAAGTTTTGGTTAGTTAAAAATCAACAATTTGTTTTCCATCGAACTTTTTGCCGCTATTTAAAGAAATTTCAGTGATATGTGGGGCCATTGGAATTAGATGCTTTAGTTGGGTACGTTACAGATATGAATTTAAGCAATATTCTTGAAAAATTAATAAGAAAAATCAAAGAAATTTTGTAAAATAACGAAATTATTATTTTACGTACTACGTTGCGTATGATTAATATTAATAATTTTAATTTTAAGAAATGAAAATTCCATAAATTGCCTGAAATGAAAAATTTTTAAATAAATAAAGTGGAAAAAAATCGTATTATGGCTGTTTATAATTAAAGTTATGAATTTTACTTGAGGGGTTATTCGATTATAAGTTAAAAACTGGGTAAAAATCATTATTTATGTTCTACAGTTCGTTATCTTTTGAAGTTTTCATCCCTAATTAAAGAAATTATAGTGATTTATAGCAGATTCGTACTGTATGATAACAAATTCTAGCGAAATCCTTCAATATTTAAAAAAAAAACTAAGAGAAAATCTTAAATACGTTTAGCAAAATAACGAAAAAAATATTTTAGGTACTACGTTGCGTATGATTGATATTAATTATGATATTTTGTAGGAAATAGTTCATAATTTTAATAATTTTGAAGCGATTTTAATAATTCAAGAAGCAAATGAAAGCTTATTCTGTAGGTTGCAATGGCCAAGTCAGGTATCTGTGAAACATCAATATTTTACGTACTTCGTTGCGTATGATTGATATTAATAATGATATTTTGTAGAAAATAGTTTATAATTTTAATAATTTTTGAAGCGATTTCAATAACTAAAGTGGCAAATGAAAGTAAATACTTTAGGTTTTGTTTGGAAAGACAGATCTTAAAACATAATAAGTACACAAATCCTATAATTTGACTGCAATGGCAAATAATTGCACAAATTACATGTAACTAAATTGTTTAATAAATTCTACGTCAGCAAACAATTTTATGTCAGCTTTAGGGTCTTTCATTAAGCGCTTCTTTTCTTCAAATTTAAATAAGACAAAGTGTGTGTGAGATATCATCGACATTTTTTTATTCATTTGAAAGGCCTATCGATGCCATTATGTATTGGAATCGTGCAAATGTAAGCCGCAACTTCGTTCGGTAGCGCTCATCCTATGTGTCTAATTTTCCATGACTGTGGCTCATAAAGCATGGGTTATGTTGGCTGTGAGGGCCGCTGTAGTTTGTTACTTATTCGTATAGACCTGCTATTTAAAAAAACCCACAAGAAATGCTCTAAAGTGTTCAAATCGTACGATCTCGGTGGTCAGTTCACATCACATCCTCGGGAGATGAACATGCCGTCAAATCGCTGGTGCAGAATGTCTAATATGGCATGAGCTTTGGGACTCATAGCGCCGGCCTGTTTAAACCACATGTCGTTGGTGTTCATGCCATCCAATTCAGGTCAAAATAAGTTGGTAATTGATGACTTGGCCAACGTCGTTCTCAAAGAAATATTTACCGATGACGCGGCACATTGGTTGAGGTTGATAGAACGAGCGGCTAAAAATAGAATAAGTTGTAGGACAATGAAACTTGGCACATAGGCATTTTTTATTTGAATTATGAAAAAAATGGAAAAATCAAAATGATCCGCCCACCTCCCATGCAAAGTGAAAATTAAATTTTGACCTACGGCATTGATTTTTGATACATAGCATTTCTAAACACTCAGAATCATTTGCTTGAAATTTTAAAAATATATGCCCACTTTTACGCCCACATCCCATACAACTTGTATTGAAAAAGTGGCATAACTCCCTTGATTTTTAATGCATCAACTCAATTTTCATAAAAAATAAATATTACGATTGTAGAATGGGCTCCTAAAAATATACACCTGATCCGCCCACTTTTACGCCCATCTCTGCAGTTTTAGCTGGATTTTCGAAAAACTTTATGGTTTTTACTGTTTTTTTTTTTTTTTTTTTGGAAATAAGCAGCTGCTCCTAATTTTCTTTTAAGTTTTAGCTAAGACTTCAAGCTGTAATTTGAGATCTTTCGTTGAACAGCGCTCCACAGCACCAAAAAAATGCAGTCCACTGAAGTTGATGAACATTCAAATTTTGATGTTGTTTATATTATGTTCTACAAAAATTTTTATATGGCACTTTTTTCAACTTTTTTCAATGCAAGTCTCATCTATGACAATTGTCATTTACGAAAATATACAACAAAGTCAAATGTTAAGTTTACTGTGATTGTACCAAAGGATTGAATATACAGTAAACGTGCATGCCATTTTAAACAAGCGAACATATATGAACTTCGAGCGTGTCTGTCTAAACAAATAATAAATGTTTCAGCGTAATATTACGGAATCATAATATTCAGATATCTGACAAGAAAATACCAAAAAATTATCGAAATCGGCGAACATGAAAAAAAAAATGAATTTCGGACACTCTTCAATCTATGAGCTCCGCTGAGTTTTATAATCCAACCCTAGTACATTGTAATGTTAAATATACCATGTTTTTACAATACATTTGGGTATTTTATATGAGTATAAGGACTAGTCATATTATTTGCAAAAGTGTTATTTTGAATAATTAACTGAGTGCATTTTTTGGTTTTCCTTCGAACTTTTTGCATCTATTTAAAGAAATTTCCGTGATATGATGATGTGGGTGTTACAAATATAAATTTAAATGATATTCTTGAAAATTTAACAAGAAAACTATAAGAAATTTTGTTAAATAAGGAAAATAGTATTTACGTACTACGTTGCGTATGAGTGATTTTAATGATGACTTGTTTCAGAAAAAAGTTAAAAAGTGTCTTCATTCCAAACCGATTTTAGTAATTTAAATAGCAAATAAAAGCTTGTAATTTAGACTACAATGATAAATAAAGTAAATTCAAATAAAATGTCTGCAAGAACATTTATTTTTCTTTTGAACTTTTCGTCTCTGGTTTAAGAAATTCAGTGACTTTTAGGGCACTGGGAACTTTAAAGTTCAGTTTTATACTGTAGATTATATTTTGCTATAATATTATGAAAAACATAGCAAAAAACATGAAAAAGTTTAAAAAAATAACGAAAATATTATTTTTCATACTACATTGCGTATGATTAATATTAATTATGACTTGTATTAGAAAATAGTTTATAGTTTTCATAATTGTGCAGTTATTTCAATAAGTAAAGTGGCAAATGAAAGAAGATACTTTAGGTTGCTATGTATAAAACAGGAATTTTAACATAATAGAAATACAAATGTAATAAAATGCCTGAAATTTCAAATGAATTAGGTGTTAGAAAAAATTCTAACAACAATTGATTGAACAAAATATTTAGTATTTCTCTGTTAACAAATTGAGTATTTTCCCCCCAACAGATATTTAAATAATCACACATACATTGGAATACAAACAAATAATACAACATGTATGTATTTATATCCAAACACATAACAGGCAAATATAGATTTGTTAACAGTCATATAAATGCATACATTTGAGTATTCATATTATTTATATGTATCTGAAAAATATGCAAAAATATGTACATACATATGTATGCTTATATTTGTTAGTAAACTAATAAAGGGTCTTTTAATAGGGACTTCGGAACTTTGAATATACAGCTGGCGAATTGATTCTCATTTATTAAGTTTGTTTTGCCATTTGACTTTGAGGTTTATTTCTGGATGAGTGGATATGTTAACAAATATACCCCATAACGTACCAAACGTATTTGGTTCGATATTACATATTGGCATCGATAGTCCTTCCATGATATCTCAAATACACTTTGTTTTATTTAAATTTAAAAATACGAAGCCCTTAAAGAAAGACCCTTTACATACTTACACATAAATCTTTTATTATTATTGTTATTGCATTGAGCTCATATACATTCATACCATTGTTAGAGTGTATTGGAATAAATTTGAGTAAATAATTGAAATACTTATGCAACAAAAATGTTATGCGTTTAAGAGAGCGAATATATTTGCTAGCATATTTAGTATTATGTGTATGTGAATTTTGATTTGAAAACAGTACATTTAACCAACTCTGTATATAGTATTTGTATGCATAAGAAAATTAATTTGAAGTTGTAGCATATTCTATTGTTTTATTGGGTAAGGGTAATAGAAAAAGTCTCAATTCAAGCACATAAATTGGAAAATTTTTCAAAACTCTAAAAAATACCAAATGTTTTCTTAAGTTATGTAGAATTAAAGCTTTGCATTGATTTAAATGCATAAATATTTTGATATTTTATCATTTTATTTACACAAAAGTCGAATAAGTTTAGCAAAATATCAAAAATAGTGTTCTTCGTACTACGGTACGTATGATTGTTATTAATTATGGCATTTTATGGAAAAGTAATCATTATTTCCCTAATTTTTAAACGATTTCAATAATTGAAGATGCTAATGAAATAAGAGACTTTAGGCTTCTTAAAAACATATAGCTTTATGAACTAGTTAATTTAAAAATTGGAATAAAATTCGTTTAAAAAAATTATTAATAAAATACGTTTATATTTTTATAAACATAAAAAAATGTTGTGCTTTCTGATGGTTTATCTAGTCCCACTGGCGTTACATACCTAACATGTATTTAAATTTTCAATTTAAAAGTATTTCTTTATATGAAGCAAATTCAGTAAAGTGCAGCTTGCTTTTAAACTTATTCATGCATGAATGTATGCAACTGTTTTTACTCGCATAAAGATTTAATTGTAAATAGTTTCTGTAGCTCAATTCAATGTCCTTCATTATTATTTTTTAATGAAATTACATTCTTAACTTAATGCCACAGTAAATTACCAAGAAGTTAAATTCAAACATGCGAGGGAGGCTAAGAAATTAAAAACAAATTACAAAATTTTTAAATTAAAATGAAAAAGGCAGTAAATTAAAGGGAATTTTAGGTTATATGATGACATAGAGTCATTTTAACAAAGTCCTTTAAGAATTAACCAAATATTTCAGATAATTTTCCTGAAAAAGCGAAAAGTATATTTTATGTATTATGGTGCGTATGATTGATATTAATTATGGAATTTGTTGGAAAATTTTCCATAATCTACACAATTTTGAAGTAATATTAATGATGAATAAATTAAATGAAAGCAAACACTTTAAACTTTAAGGGGTTAAGCCAGCTTATAAACAAACATATTTTTGAATTCAAAAAATAGGAATACTGATCCAAAAAAAAAATAAAAAATATTTTTACAATTTCAAAATTTGAGGTGAAAATAAAAGAATTTAAAGTGCACTGACTTTAGGATACACCACGACAAAGAGAAATTTAAAAAAAAATCATTAAAAATTAATTTAAAAAAAAAAAAAATTCGGATAAAAAGTGAAAATTATATGTTATGTACTACGGTACGTATGATTAATATTAATTATGTAATTTTTGGGATAATCTTACATAATTTAAACAATTTTGAAGTAATTTTACTGATTAATACATTAAATGAAAGCTAAAACTTTAAGCTTTAAAGCAGTAGGAAAAACTTTAGACAACATTATTTTTGACTTTAATAAAAAAGAGGAAGAAAAAATAAAATAATTGTTGAAATTTTTACGTTTAAAATTAAATTGTGTTTGAGTTCTTGAAGAGTGGTTAGAAGTTTTAACAATGTTTTTAAATAAAATTTATGAGCTTACCCTCGTATTTATTCTTTGGTTAAAATATGTACACTTTATGGAAATATATGTGAAATTATTTTAATATTATTTGAACTTCTGCCAAATTCACCACTAAATGCATAAATATATAATAAATATTCAATTTTCTAATGTTACAAAATAAACAATCATATTAATTTCATATATTTATTGATAAAATTTTTGTTTTTTTTCAACCAACAAATTTAAAATATTTTTACAATATTTTAGAACAAAATTGCTATTCATTTTAAAGAGTAAAAGAACAATACAGCTTTAGAGTAAGAAACAAGTATGAGAACATTTATAACATTTAGCTGAACAAGACATTTTAAATTGAAATGTAAATTTTTTTTGGTTAGTCACCAGAACAGTGAAAACTTTGAAGAAAAGACTAAGAAAATAAAATGTTTGTTTTTCAACATTTTTGTAAGAAATTTTTTAAAAATTGGCTAACAATTACAAATTAAGAAATGTTATGCATATTTAAATCAACATTTCTTAAAGTACCGAAAATATGACTAGACTATGACTAGACTATGACTAGACTATGACTAGACTATGACTAGACTATGACTAGACTATGACTAGACTATGACTAGACTATGACTAGACTATGACTAGACTATGACTAGACTATGACTAGACTATGACTAGACTATGACTAGACTATGACTAGACTATGACTAGACTATGACTAGACTATGACTAGACTATGACTAGACTATGACTAGACTATGACTAGACTATGACTAGACTATGACTAGACTATGACTAGACTATGACTAGACTATGACTAGACTATGACTAGACTATGACTAGACTATGACTAGACTATGACTAGACTATGACTAGACTATGACTAGACTATGACTAGACTATGACTAGACTATGACTAGACTATGACTAGACTATGACTAGACTATGACTAGACTATGACTAGACTATGACTAGACTATGACTAGACTATGACTAGACTATGACTAGACTATGACTAGACTATGACTAGACTATGACTAGACTATGACTAGACTATGACTAGACTATGACTAGACTATGACTAGACTATGACTAGACTATGACTAGACTATGACTAGACTATGACTAGACTATGACTAGACTATGACTAGACTATGACTAGACTATGACTAGACTATGACTAGACTATGACTAGACTATGACTAGACTATGACTAGACTATGACTAGACTATGACTAGACTATGACTAGACTATGACTAGACTATGACTAGACTATGACTAGACTATGACTAGACTATGACTAGACTATGACTAGACTATGACTAGACTATGACTAGACTATGACTAGACTATGACTAGACTATGACTAGACTATGACTAGACTATGACTAGACTATGACTAGACTATGACTAGACTATGACTAGACTATGACTAGACTATGACTAGACTATGACTAGACTATGACTAGACTATGACTAGACTATGACTAGACTATGACTAGACTATGACTAGACTATGACTAGACTATGACTAGACTATGACTAGACTATGACTAGACTATGACTAGACTATGACTAGACTATGACTAGACTATGACTAGACTATGACTAGACTATGACTAGACTATGACTAGACTATGACTAGACTATGACTAGACTATGACTAGACTATGACTAGACTATGACTAGACTATGACTAGACTATGACTAGACTATGACTAGACTATGACTAGACTATGACTAGACTATGACTAGACTATGACTAGACTATGACTAGACTATGACTAGACTATGACTAGACTATGACTAGACTATGACTAGACTATGACTAGACTATGACTAGACTATGACTAGACTATGACTAGACTATGACTAGACTATGACTAGACTATGACTAGACTATGACTAGACTATGACTAGACTATGACTAGACTATGACTAGACTATGACTAGACTATGACTAGACTATGACTAGACTATGACTAGACTATGACTAGACTATGACTAGACTATGACTAGACTATGACTAGACTATGACTAGACTATGACTAGACTATGACTAGACTATGACTAGACTATGACTAGACTATGACTAGACTATGACTAGACTATGACTAGACTATGACTAGACTATGACTAGACTATGACTAGACTATGACTAGACTATGACTAGACTATGACTAGACTATGACTAGACTATGACTAGACTATGACTAGACTATGACTAGACTATGACTAGACTATGACTAGACTATGACTAGACTATGACTAGACTATGACTAGACTATGACTAGACTATGACTAGACTATGACTAGACTATGACTAGACTATGACTAGACTATGACTAGACTATGACTAGACTATGACTAGACTATGACTAGACTATGACTAGACTATGACTAGACTATGACTAGACTATGACTAGACTATGACTAGACTATGACTAGACTATGACTAGACTATGACTAGACTATGACTAGACTATGACTAGACTATGACTAGACTATGACTAGACTATGACTAGACTATGACTAGACTATGACTAGACTATGACTAGACTATGACTAGACTATGACTAGACTATGACTAGACTATGACTAGACTATGACTAGACTATGACTAGACTATGACTAGACTATGACTAGACTATGACTAGACTATGACTAGACTATGACTAGACTATGACTAGACTATGACTAGACTATGACTAGACTATGACTAGACTATGACTAGACTATGACTAGACTATGACTAGACTATGACTAGACTATGACTAGACTATGACTAGACTATGACTAGACTATGACTAGACTATGACTAGACTATGACTAGACTATGACTAGACTATGACTAGACTATGACTAGACTATGACTAGACTATGACTAGACTATGACTAGACTATGACTAGACTATGACTAGACTATGACTAGACTATGACTAGACTATGACTAGACTATGACTAGACTATGACTAGACTATGACTAGACTATGACTAGACTATGACTAGACTATGACTAGACTATGACTAGACTATGACTAGACTATGACTAGACTATGACTAGACTATGACTAGACTATGACTAGACTATGACTAGACTATGACTAGATTATGACTAGTCTATGACTAGACTATGACTAGACTATGACTAGACTATGACTAGACTATGACTAGACTATGACTAGACTATGACTAGACTATGACTAGACTATGACTAGACTATGACTAGCCTATGACTAGACTATGACTAGACTATGACTAGACTATGACTAGACTATGACTAGCCTATGACTAGACTATGACTAGACTATGACTAGACTATGACTAGACTATGACTAGACTATGACTAGACTATGACTAGACTATGACTAGACTATGACTAGACTATGACTAGACTATGACTAGACTATGTACAACATATGTCCTCAACAACATTTATTTCTCTCTTTTTTCTAGCTTCCTCAGTCTAACCAATTTCAACAATTTATTTTATATTGTTTAGCATGTTGTCTGTCTAAGTGTTGCGTTCTGGTGAGAGAGTGTGTATGTGTCTTTCCTTCAAACTGCCTGTCTGTCTAACTGCTGTCGTTTCTTGTGCTCGTTAGCAAGATAAAATGAATTTTAATTTAAATGACATTTCATCCCAAAGGACACAATTTTTTTCTTTTATTTTAATAATATAAATTAAAATTTTAGCTTGTACTTCTTGTTTTTCTTTATACGTCTATATTAACAACAATTCGCGTTTCTTCTTATCTAAACACAGGGAAAACATAATAATTTACAAGTAGACGTGTGTAGGGTTGGTTTTTTAATGTGGAAACATTTTAGAAAATAAAAGGAGAATAAGTGAAATATTTAGAAATATGGGAAAATTTGTGTGATAACTAAACTTGGAGAAATTTTGAAGAGTTGGAAGTGTTTTAAAGGTCCTGTTAATCAGAAAAATTTTAAAATTTTTGTTTTAGTTTTTTTAGTTTGTTTCAAATCACTGAAAGTATAATGAAACTGAACTCGAATACTTTAGTTTACAATGAAATAAATATGAAGTAGAATCAAATCCTTTAAAATTTAAAACAAGTTTTCTCAAGAGGCATATCATTTTCGCTTTAATGCAAAAAATGTATTTTTTGTCCTAGGTAGCGTATGATTGATATTAATTATGGGATATTTTAGAAAACAGAGCATAACTGCTACAAATTTATAGCAATTTCTTTGATTTAATGACAAAATTAAAGCTGAGACGTCACTTTTTATTAATGCAAATAGAAATTTATATAAAATTCTTTAAAAATTCCAAAAATTTTCTACTAAAAAATATTTTTCTAAAATTTTACGGTAGAAAATTTCTTACGAAACAGAAAATTCTAATAAGATTGCCTAAAATATTTGTTTTCTTAACACTTTTGTATTGATCTTTATGGAAAATTATCAAAATTAATGTATTTAGCTGGTAAAATTAATAATTTTCCAAATGTTTGTTATATATTCTCCACTAACGATAACAGCTATTGTTAACACGTCACTTAAGGGTTTTTTTGTTGTTATTTTTGACTTCAAAAATAAAACTTTTAAAATGTTTTTTTTTTTAATTTCTCCACCTGTCTATCAGTTTTTGAGTACCTACTTTTTTTTACCATTTTATCACATCAAAATTGTTTTGCAACTGATACTCTTTATAATAACTACAAACTGTAAATTAAATAAAGAAAAAAATCCACAAATTTTTATCAACAAAAACTTTTGTTTGTATGAAAAACAAAATTTCATCTCTTTTTTTTTTGCATTTTTCCCGCAGATCTTCCCAAAAATGTTATAGCAATTTATTTGATTATAAATTTCACTGTTGCTCTTATGCAACAATTTTTAACTCCACATTTTTTGTTGTTGCAACTTGCAACCAAAAAAAAAAAAAAAAAACTACATGAATCCTTTTTGAATATGATAAATATGACCGCAATATAGTAAAAATTGGTGAAAAACAAAAATGAACAAAAAAATAAAAAAACTACTCAAACATACACAGGACAAAAAACCACAGACAAATTGCTGAGTAAGGCCAACAACAACAGCAGTAGCAGCAACAACAATTAAAATGTGTATGTATTTTTAAACAGTGTAATTGAAAAATTCAACATAAAAACATACAAGTTGGTAAATTGTGGTCCAAATGGAAAAAGGACGATTATCTGTGATCACTTGCATTTTGAACCAAAAATAAATTTTTTATATAAAAATAAAGAAAAACATAAAAGAGGCTATAAGTCGGTAAATAGGGGTCCAAATGGAAAAAGGACGATCAGATGTGATCACTTATATTTGCAGCCAAAAATCGATTTTTTATATGAAAGTTAACTGAAACAGAAAGCGTCTATATGTCAGTAAAAAATGGTTCAAACGAAAAAAGGAGGATAATCTGTGATCACTTAAATTTAGATTTTTTTATATGAAAATCAAGTTAAAAATAAAGGTCGATAAATAGAGGTCCAAATGGAAAACGGACGATCATCTGTGATCACTTATATTTCCAACCAAAAAATGATTTTTTATATGAAAATCAAGAAAAACAATAAAGTGGCTATAAGTGGTAAATAGTGTTCCAAATGGAAAAAGGACGATCATCTGTGATCGCTTATATTTTCAACCAAAAATAAATTTTTACATGAAAATCAAGTAAATTATAAAAGTGGCTATAAGTCGGTTAATAGTGATCCAAATGGAAAAAGGACGATCGTCTATGATCTCTTACTTTTTCAACCAAAAATAAATTTTTACATGAAAATCAAGTAAATTATAAAAGTGGCTATAAGTCGGTTAATAGTGGTCCAACCGGAAAAAGGACGATTACCTGTGATCACTTATATTTTCAACCAAAAATCGATTTTTTATATGAAATCAAGGAAAACATAAAAATGGGTTTAACTCGGTATGGGAAAAGAACTATCATCTGTGATCTCTTATATTTTCAACCAAAAATCGATTTTTTGTATGAAAATCAAGGGAAACATAAAAGTGGCTATAAGTTGGTAAATAGTGGTCCAACCGGAAAAAGGACGATTACCTGTGATCACTTATATTTTCAACCAAAAAATGATTATTTATATGAAATTTAGGAAAACATAAAAGTGCCTATAAGTCGGTAAATAGTGCTCCAAATCGATTTTTTATATGAAAATTAAGAAAAACATAAAAGTGGCTATCAGTCAGTAAATAGTGGTCCAAATGGAAAAAGGACGATCATCTGTGATCACTTATATTCTCAACCAAAAAATGATTTTTTATTAAAAAATTAAGAAAAACATGAAAGTCGTGGCTATAAGTTGGTCAATAGTGCTCAAAATGGAAAAAGGACGATCATTTGTGATCAGCTATATTTTCAACCAAAAACCAATTTTTTATATGAAAATGAAGTAACACATAAAAGTGGCTATAATTCGGTAAATAAGAGTCCAAATGGAAAAAGGACGATGATCTGTGATCACTTATATTTTCAACCAAAAATCTATTTCTTATTTCCAAATGGAAAAAGAACGATCATCTGTGATCATTTATATTTTTAAACATTTAAACTTGCAAACCACTTCATTCAAAATACTTTTTAACAGCTTCAATTCGTATGGTACCCAATTTTCCTGCTTTTGGACGAATCCTGCTGCTGGAAAACGTTTTGGAAGCTCTCGTTTAGTTTGACAACAATGTTTATGAAGTAATGGCTTCAATTCAATTTTGTCTGGCCTGGGAGATCTTTGTCTTTCTTGTCACGTAGTGCCTCTGAAGAGTAATTGGTGTTCTTCAGAGGTTCTTTTTTCAAATTAAAGTTGTAAAGTAAAGTTGTTTAAGGATTTTATTTATATTTTTATTTGCTTTGTTGGAACTTAATGTTGGTTCGACATTTCTATATAATTATCAAAATAGTGATGGTTTTATTTTAAGTTCTTAAAATGTGTTGTTCAATTTGTATTTGATGGTATTAGGGCTCGAAGTATTCGCTTTAATTTCCCCATAATTAAGGACTGAGATCGAAAAATTCTTAACATACATATATGTTAATAAAAATGAAACCACTGAACTTACAGTTTTGATTTTGTTTTTATTTGATTGAAATTATTATTACAAGTTACAAAATGAAAAAATATTTTTGTACTTCTAAGCACTAGTGATGAAGTTTTGAACCTTTTTCGGAAACCCTTTCATTATGGTGTTTATAGTGATTTCTGTCACTTTGTTCGAACAGGTTGTCCATCTCCATTTAAAATCTACCACACTGTTGGACACATTTTATGTGCTCTTCAATTCTCTTTTAACAAGAGCCCAATATCTCTCCACTGGCCTTAGCTCCAGGCAGTTTGGAGAATTTGTCTCTATTGGCATTATTGTTCTTTTACCACTCAAGACCTTTCTTACCATAGTGCCAAATTAGGCCAAAGATAAGTGGACACACTAAGAAGTCTTATGAATGGAAGCATCCTTTTTTGTAAACATTCCTTGATGTAAATTTCGGTATTTATAGAGCCCTTTGTAACAAATGTTTGGCTTTTTTGCAGCAACTGCATATTGCTTGCCATATCAAGAACTTTTTGGGAAATTTTGTCAGCTAAACTTTTCTTCAACATTTCCTCAAGTATCAGCTATATCAAAATTTTGACCAGGAAGCTGCGAAAAATCTGCCAGAACATACGTTTCGTCATCTATTGTACAGCAGGAATATTTTTTTTTTTTTGTAAAATTTGACTTCAATTTCCGTGCTCTGTTTTTGGCCTCTAAATTTTTAGCAGCGTTTTTTTCAGGAACTTGTATGTTTTTGAACCTGCATTGGCTTTAACTTTTCGTACCAAATAGTCCGAGCACTGAGCTAACCGGGCAGCTTTCCTACCGTATGTGTTGGGAGCTCTTTTGAAAATGCTTTCTATTTTTTTGGCTTTAGAAACCTCATGCTAACCATTCCTTCTACCTGAACCAGGTTTTCTATCAACGGACAAGTTCTCCAGGTACTGTTTAATAACATTGAAAACAGTTTGACGGCAGACCTTTGATTGTTTGGCCAACTTTTTGTAGGACCAAGTTGGGTTTTGTTGAAAATATTTAATGATTTTAGTACCGACTTTTTGTTCGTAACTCATTTCTATCAGATTAACAACAAATGGATATAATTGACATTAAACGTAATAACGGACATGGTTTACAAAGGTAACTGGATCAAAAAAAAAAAAATAATACTTGGGTAAAAGTTCAGTCCTTAAAAGCAATTGCTTTAAAAATATGTAAATTATGTAGTATTTTCATAATTTTATAATTGATATTAATCATACGTTTTTTTTTCCAATTTTCCATAATTCTTCAAATATTTTGTAACACAGCTACAGTTCTATTAGCCACTGTATGTGATGCATGCCTTCGAGTATTGGGCCAAGGAAAACATAAAATAAAAACACAAAAAAAAAAAAAAACAAAAATAAAAATAACTCTGCCAAACATGCAAACATATTTAATGATACTTGAACTCATCCATGGTCATTGGGAAACACAAATATAAACAACATATACGCATCACGTATAAACATAAAAATTTACACATAAATACCTACAAAAAAAAGCAGGGTCAAAAACACGCATACACACTCAAAACTGCACGCTTGCACACACACACACACACACATAGTGATCAAACATACACAAACCAAAATAACTACTACATACTTACACTCACAGGCATAAACAAGTAAAGTGCAGTTAAAGCAGCACTTAATCAAAGTGTCATATGCATCCTTAACCAAAAAACACAGACAATACATACACGACACTCTCTCAAACACACACACACACATTCTGCTCTACACTGCCTCTCCCTCTCTGCATTATATTGTACGCATGCAATTATTTAAAAACAATCACCACAAAGATTTTGTATGAGACAAAAAAATGTTTGCATGAATTTTTTTATTGAAATTAATACAAATTATTAACAAAAATAACAAAGAGCCTTTTTTTTGTTAGGCTTACTTCCACAAATATTTGTTAAAGAGAAAACAACTGGGCAAGACAGTGCCACAGAAGAAAAAAAAAAAAAAACAAACAAAACAGTACGTTGAAATATAATCACCTACAGCGAAAACCGTTAACATTTTTGGAAAAATTGTTGTTTTATAATAAAATGTTGGTTGAGAAAAAAATGTAATTTTAACGAGTAAAAAAAAAGATTCTGTAGACATCGAGTAGATCTTTAAAATTGCTGCAGTTTAATAATTTTCCTGTCAATGCAATGGCAAATTGTAGGCCACTGTTTTCTTCAGTTGGACAAATAAATAAAATATTACAAATGTGATTAATGGTTTTCTATTTAAAGTTGCTGCTGCTACTGCATTTTATTTAAACCACCATAATTCTATTGAAAATTTTTGTTACTTAGATTATGTAATGCGTGGCCAAAATATTGCAAAAATTACTAAAACCTCATACACACATAAGTATCATTCTTGCAAATAAATGCAAGCATACGTTTACAATTTTAAAACAGTAAGAGACAAAATAATGAAAACTTGAACAAAATCAGAAATATTTTCATTAACAATTCAAAACAGTTTATTATTTTAAATGTACTAAAATATACTACAATAATTTAATGAAACCTAAAGCATTCCAGTTCAGTTTCTTTATGATTGCCAGAGTTATAACAAATTTATGTAAATTATAGGAATTTATCTTGTAATAACATTACTTATTACTAATTTTCATTATATATTCTTATAATCCGAAGCTTTTGCTTTACGTATTTCTTTAAATCATTAAAATAGCATGACAACTACAAAAGTTATGATTGATTTTCTAAAAAATGTCATAATTAATATCAATCATACGCTCCCTGGTACATAAAATACTTTTTTGGCACTACACGACATATTTACAGTATTTTTTTTTGGCTTTTATTTACAATTCTTAAAGGAATTGATTCAAATTATTTAACTAATAAAGGTTTTTCCAACAAGAGTTGTTAAGGACTGAGATCGTAAAATTCTTAACACACGTTTTTCATTAAAACTTTTAACCCAAGTATTATTTGATTTTTTTTTTTTTTTTTTGATCCAGTTACCTTTGTACAACATGCCAGTTATTATGTTTAATGTCAATCTGATTAAAATGAGTGACCAGAAAAAATTGCATACTAAAATTACTAAATATTTTCAACGAAACCCAACTTGATTTTAAAAAAGTTGGCCAAGCATTCAAAGGTCTGCCGTCAAACTATTTCCAATGTTATTCAACAGTACCGGCAGAACTTGTCCGTTGATAGAAAACCTGGTTCAGGTAAAAGGAAGGGTCCACATGATGTTTTTTAAAGCCAATAAATAGAAAGCATTTTCAAAAGTGCTCCCAACACGTCCGGTAGGAAAGCTGCCCGTTTAGATCAATACTCGGACTATTTGGTAGAAAAAGTTAAAGCCAATGCAGGTTTAAATACATATAAGGCTCAAAAAGTTCCTACCAGGAACTCTGCTAAAAATTTACAGGCCAAAAACAGAGCATGGAAATTGAAGTTAAGAATTTTTCGATCTCACTCCTTATTTTCAATATCACCCGGTATTTCGGTAGCTGTCACTTTTGAAGCTTTTGTTCTTTGACAAGTAAAAACTACACCATTACTAAAAATGCAACGATACACGTTTCAACAACGCATTGAAATTATTAAAATTCACTAAAAAAATCTTGCAGTCACAGTTCGCAAAACTAAAGCATTTTTGGGTCTCCGTGAAGCACCTTATCGGACCGCAATACAGAAATTAGTGGAATAATTCGAGCTGTTGGGACAAGTTAGTGATGTGAAGAATAAAACCCGTGCACGTCGCTCAAGCACAACTGAGAATATTGCTGCTGTAGCCCAAAGTGTTGAAGAAAACCCAGGGTTGTCCATTCCTCACCGTTCTTTGGAATTGGTCATTCCACAAACGTCATTCCACCGTATTTTATGGTCGGAGTTGGATGATATTGATCTGGACAATGTTTACTTTCAACAAGACGGCGCTACGTGCCACACAAACAACGAAACCATTGCTCTTTAGCGGGAAAAGTTTCCGGACCGTGTTATCTCTCAAAGAGGTGATCACAATTGGCCACCGAGATCTTGTGATTTAACAACTTGCAACTTCTCCCTTTGGGGCCACGTGAAAGATAAGGTTTACGCCAACAGCCCAGAGTCGCCTTCAAGACCTCAAAGATAGAATTTGTAAGGCTTTCGAGGATATAGGGCAGCCACTTTGCGATTTGATTATGGAAAATTTCATGAAAAGGTTATGGTCCTGTAAGCGTGGTCGTGGTGGCCATTTGGCTGATGTTGTTTTTCATTATTAACGGCATACCTTCCTCTTTATTATGAAATAAGCATCCGATAATTTATCTCAAAAAATTCCATTTTTCTTTGAATATCAAAATAACACCTCTTTTTGGAAAACCCTGTACAATAATTGGATTAAATCTTAAATATTCTAATGAATTTTCTGTGACAAACTTAAGTAAATTATCGACATTTTTATACCTTTCACCATGAGTGGCAGGGGTATATAGGTATTTGTATATTGAGGGTTGCTATGTATAGCGGAGTCGATATAGCCATATCCGTCTGTCCGTCAGTCTGTTGAAATCAACTTTCCGAAGCCCCCAAACAACTTTCAATATATTCGCTATAGTCCAGCTAATGTGGCTATTCAAATCGAAAAAATTGGCCCACAAATAGCTGAGATGTAAACAAAAACCGATTTTTTTTTATATATTTTGTTCACCAACATTTTTATACTCTACACCACCATAGTGGTCAAGTTGATTAAGCGATGTTGGTCCATCCGTCCATGTAAATTAAACTACAAGTCTCAATTTCAAAGTTAATTTGACAAATTTTTGTACAAGCTTTTTTAATGCCCCATGCACAGTGGTTTAGAAAAGTTTTTTTTTTTTTTTTTTTTGGAAATAATTCGGTATATCGGGAACTACTTGAGATACTGCTATGAAATTTCGCATGGTTGAGGCTAAGGTGTTTTCGAGTTGATTTGCGGTTGTTCAGCTTCCTAGCGCTAATGGGGGCTAGTGCGTTGCTCCTCAAAGATGAATGCCTCGGTTCTAAAATTTTTTTAAAAAATCTCTGTAAATTCATTTGTGATCCCAATCGGCTGAAATATAAATAGTGCTTAAGAAGATCTACCAAAAATACGCTTACATGTGTAGGTTAATCCTATTAGTTGAAGAGTTATTTAGGTTTATTTATCTATTTTTTTAATTTTGCTCGATCTTTTTATGGTTTTTAGATATGGCGGGCCTACGGAGGGTCGAAATTTTTTTCTTAAATATGACCTATATTAGTGATAAAATTCTAAATAAAATAAAAGAAACTTGCTAACAGTTATCTTGTCTCTATAAAAAGTTAAACTCATGCAAAGTGCCGTATTTTTTAAGTTTTTTCCCAAAAAGGACCATATGTTTTTTCTTTTGTAGAAAAAAAATTTCTTCGGAACTATATACATTTTTTATATGATCCAGAAAGAGAATTTAATGCAAAAGGGTGCAAAGTTAACTTTGTTTCACTTAATCGAACACAACACCTTCCAGACCTATCCAAACTTGGTCAATTAAAAAAAAAAAAAAAAATAGATTTGTGTAAAAAATTCTAAAAAGGCAAAGCACCGATCCTCAAACAAGTTTCATATTTGTATAACTCTATATGCTTTTTAAATAATTGCAAAGTTTTTTTTTACTATCACACGGTAAATAACGTCACAGTAGGCACTTTTCTAAAAAAACCCAGTTTTTGGAGCACATTTTTCCCGGTTTAGGAATTTTGGTATTTGAAAATAAAAAATGTCAAAACTTATAATATCATTGATTTAAGGATAATCGAGTCTATATTAGTTCCAAATTTTGTTATGATATCTTTAACCGTTAAAATTTTACATTAATTCAAATTTTATAATTTTCTTCATGGAAAATCCCCATATTATAATTTTTTAAGTTTTTAAAGTGAATGATGTCCCAAAAATTTCTAAAATTATTTAATTTTACTAAAATATTAATCTTCATGTCCTATGGTTTTCAACAATAGCAAATACTTATACAAAAAGGCCTTTATCTACTCCTCAGAAGTTCCCCAACTTTGCCTCCTTTGAAAAATATGTACGTTTTTTCCATATATTTCGTTAACGGCTGGTTTAAAGTTGTATAATGCCTCCCAACAGCAGTGCTTCTCAAACTTTAACAAATCTGTGGGTATTATTAACATTGCTGTAGAACATACAACATTGAATTAAAGCTTTGAGTTGAGCATTGTTTGTGCAACACTAAATGATTAATGACTAACATCGAAAGCTCTAGAATTTGAATATTCTAGTTTTAAGATCATTGTAGAAATATAGATTTGTAGATGGTAATGCAGTGTACATAAATTGGCCGTGAGAACATCACAGGAGTGAGTCTAATTTGAAGCATCTTTAAGTAAAGATATCAACTGCATTGCCAGTGTATACTTGTACATTATAAAGTGTGAATGTGTATTTCTGTGAATTGTCTGTGTATAAATATAGACAATATGGATATTTAATGATAGATATTTTAAAGTCTATTGCAATAATATATATAAGGCTATAGTAAGTTGGACCTACAATGGGTCAAAATCGGGAAAAATATTTTTAACCCGAATTTTTTTTCACAAAAAAAATTTTTTGTCATAAATTAAAAAAAAATTAATTTTTAATATTAAATTTTTTTTTTTTAAATTGGAAAAAACAATTTGGTAAAAAAAATTTAAAAAATTAAAAAAAAAATTTTTTTAATTTTATTTTACGGTATAATTTGTTGAAGGGTATATAAAATTCGGCACAACCGAATATATCTCTCTTACTTGAACTATTAGCTTTAATTATTTGTTTAAATCATTAAAATTGCATGGAAATTACATCAGTTATGGTTGGTTTTCTAAAATATGTCATAATTAATATTAATCATACGCTCCCTATTATATAAAATACTTTTTTTTGCCATTACACGAAAATTATCAGATTTTTTTTTCTCACTTTTATTTTAAAACTTTAAGAAATTTGTCTATTCATCCCAGCAATGACATGGACTCTGAGACTGATTCTGGCATATGCTCCTATGTAGATAGTAACATAGACTCCAACACATACTCTAACATACGATCTGATATATACATTAATACAGACTTTGGCATGGAATCTTACACAGACTGTGACATTAGCTCTGATATAGGTTCTGGCATAGACTCTGGCATAGACTCTGATGCAGTTACATATATTTATTCCGATATAAGCAATGACATAAAGTCTGATATAGTCTCTGACACAGACCCTTATATAGACTGTTTTCCCCCAATTACCACTCACTGTATACACGCGAACCTGAGTACATACATATGCATTTGTATTTACCTACAAATCTTATTTGCTACGGTTATAAAATTTCCCATAAACATGTAATAATTTTCTACAAAATATTATTATAGTTATTTGGTAAAATATGCCTGCAACTCTGCACATGTAAATAGTACATGAAATACACACCGTTGCCCGTGCTTAAAACATGGCGCATAAATGCATTACCAACATAACCAAAAACTAATTGATCATAATATGTGTATGTTAGATGGGAAATAGACTAACAATTTGCAAAGTAGAAATATGCAGGTACACGGGCAAAACTAAAACAGGTTGGTAAGCGAGCTAAGCATACAACTGCAACATGAGAAATGCAACAATGTACGAGACATGCATTTATACGAGAGAACAGATATACATACATTTAATATGTTATTTATAAACACAAATAATGGATGAGTGGAGAAGGATATATTTACACATTCAAATTATTGTTGCTCGATTATTGCAAACACTAAAGTAAACAGCTTTAACTATTTCCTGCTAAATTCCACATAGCCCCCTTTACTAATGTTTGGGATTTTGAAGAAACGCATAATAATTGTGCCAAAAATATTTACACAAAACAATTTCTAACTATCAAATGTCTAATAACTACATAACGAACTAGATAAGTAATATTGCAGAAGTTATTAAATACAAAAAAACATAGAAACACACAACCGCAGACATAATCGAACGGAGACTCTGACACAGACTCTAATATTGACTTTAGTAATACACTCGGGCTTAGACTATAACATTTTATCTAACACCGAATCAGCTATATATCTGCGGAGACAAAACAAAACAACCCAAAAGTGAACTAGATTGGATTATTATAAGGTTTTCCAACAAGATGTGTTATTTTGGTATTTAAAGAAAAATTGCATTTTTTGAGATAGATGCTCGGATGTTTATTTCATAATAAAGAGGAAGGTATGCCGTTAATAATGAAAAACAACATCAGCCAAATGGCCACCACGACCTCGCTTTCAGGACCACAATCCTTTTCATGAAATTTTCCATAACCAAAGCGTAAAGTGGCTGCTCTATGTCCTCGATAGCCTCATGAATTATATCTTTGAGGTCTTGAATCGACGCTGGGCTGTTGGCGTAGACCTTATCTTTCACGTGGCCCCAAAGGAAGAAGTCGCAAGTTGTTAAATCACAAGATCTCGGTGGCCAATTGTGATCACCTCTTCGAGAGATAATACGGTCCGGAAGCTTTTCCCGTAAAATAGCAATGGTTTCGTTGCTTGTGTGGCACGTAGCGCCGACTTGTTGAAAGTAAACGGTGTAATGATGTTTGTGGAATCCCCAATTCCAAAGAACGGCGAGGAATGAACAAACCTGGGTTTTCTTCAATACTTTGGGCCACAGCACCAATATTCTCAGTTGTTCTTGAGCGACGTGCACGGGTTTTATTTTTCACATCACTTACTTGTCCCAACAGCTCGAGTTTTTCCACCAATTTCTGTATTGCGGTCCGACAAGGTGCTTCACGACGACCCAAAAATGCTTCAGTTTTGCGAACTGTGACTGCAAGATTTTCACAATTTTTGTAGTGAACTTTAATAATTTCAATGCGTAGTTGAAGCGTGTATCGTTCCATTTTTAGTAATGGCGTAGTTTCTACTTGTCAAATGTCAAAAAATAAAAGCTTCAAAAGTGACAGCTACCGAAATAGCGGGTGATTCAAAATAACACCTCTTGTTGGAAAACACTTTTTGTAAGTACAAACACGTCAAGTTTACTTGAGCCAGTGTTGAGTTTATAGAAGATATATGAAGAAAAAGAAGACAATCTTTCCAATCTCCCTTCCTCTCCTCTGTCATCTACAAACTCAAGAGTTGCGCAAGCAAACTTGACGTGTGTGAACTAGCACTAACAATCGAATTAGCTGTATATGATTACTATTATATTCTGCTGCCTTTTTATTTAATTTATTGCATACGAGGGTGGGTCAATAAGTCCGCGACTTTTTTGAATTTCCCAGCCCTTAACACAAGAAACAATTGAAAAAAATTACAATATGGTGTTGGCCGATCCAAAATTTAATGAGCAAGAGATTGTGGAAGCCATAGGCATCTGATTTGATGTTAGGAGATGAAGATATGAGAAGGAGCAAAGAGAGAGTAGTGTTTGTTGACGTTTGAATTAAATTGATAAATTTGTTATTCCGCCGGGAATACGTTGGCAGGTAGTAAATTCCACATACGTATGGTTCGACCAAAACAAGATTTTTCCCTATAATGTGTCGTGCGGTTGATACTCAAGTGTATAGCACAGATCCCTGGGGGACTCCAGAGCTCAATATGAAGTTCTCGGAGCAAACCCCATCTATTACTACCCTTATAGTACTTTCACGAAGAAAACTAGAAATAAAACTAGAAAATTCAACCCCGACACCGAACGAGATCAATTTCGAAACTAGTCCATCATGCCACACCCGGTCAAATGCTTTCGAAATGTCGAGTGAGACTACTTTACTCTCTCCCATTCGGTGTATTGATTGACACCACTGTTCTGAAAGAAACGCCATTAGGTCCCCAGTTGAACGACTACTACGGAAGCCATATTGTCTGTCATTCAGAAGTCTATTCGATTCTAAATACTTGACAAGGTGATAGTTTAACATGCTCTCCATAACCTTCGAGAGCGCCGAACAAATATATAAACTCTTACAAAGACTTTAATACAGACTATGACATTGACTCTGACACAGACTCAGGATCTAGACAAAATCGAAGGATCCTACTTTCAAGAGTAGCGACATCAAACCTACGATATGGAACACCTATCTGGTCCAGTGAAATTAGGAACACATCTCGTAAAAATGTGCTTTCTCTTTTTAGACAGAGCTGTCTTAGAGTATGTTGCGGCTATAGAACCATATTCATGCAAGCAATATGTGTTATGTGATCTACTCTAATCGACTTAGCTGCAGATGAGGTCTATAGCAAAATAAAGGAATACGGATGAAAATAAACGCGATAGGAAATCCTTTGAGAGAAGGAAAAGTATAAGCAACTGGCAGATAAGGTGGGACAACACACCAACAGTACGTTGGACATACAGAATGATTCCATATATTGTAAGGTGGCTGGAACTCAAGCACGGGGAGGTTAACTACCACCTCATGCAGTTTCTTTCAGGTTATGTGGGAAACAGGAGTTACCTCTTTAAATTTGGTCACGATGACTCACCTATTTGCCAAAGATCCTGGAATACAGAAGACGTGGAACATGCTGTTTTCATGTTCACCAGATTTAACGGACTAAGACTGATGTAGGGCGCACTATTACGCCCAAGAATATAATCGATGTAATGCTTGGAAATTAGTTTCAAAATTCATAACTAGAATGAACCTGGTATTAAGAAAAGTGAAAGAATATCGGAAGGAGCAAAGGGCTGCCGTAAATGCAGGAGTGGCTTAGACGCTAACCATCCCCGCTACGTAATACTTAGTGGCAGTTCCGCGGGAATCACGGTTGACGATGGGAAGGCGGTTTATTGAGTAGGTGGCAAGCTGTTTCTTTTTGAATCTCGCATAATGAATACTGACTCATATCTATGAAGATTCCACAAAAGCCTCTGGAATAAACTCTAAAAAAAACATGGGTTAGTCGCTGATCTGAAAAAGAATCTGAGAAAGACTTTAACATAGCCACTGACATATAATTTAATATAGACTCTGAAATGGACTCTGATATAGACGCTGACATAAACTCAAACATAAACTCTGATATGAAGTCTGATAAATCTGACTAAGACTCTGGAATAGACTCTGATATAGACCCTAACATAGATCATGATATATAAACTTTTATATAGGCTCTGTCATAAACTCTGACATATAGTTTGACATAGACTAAGATATATACTCTGTAATAAATTCTAATAGAGACTCCGAGGTAGACTCTGACACAGACACAGACATAGATTCTGACATGGACTCACACATAGACTCGGACAAATACTCTAACATAAAATCTGACACAGCCATTGACATAGACTCTCGTATAGGCCTTGAGAGATGCTCTGAAATATACTCTGATATGAAGTAAGACAGAGACTCTGACATAGACTGCAATACAGACTTTGAAATAGACTCAGGCATATATAGATTCAGAAATAGTCTCTAATATAGACTGTGACATAAATTCTGATATAAAATCTGACTCTGATATAGACTGATTCTGACATAGACTATGATATACACTCTGACATATACGAAATGGACTCTGACATGGGCATACACACTGACACAGACTCTGCCATAGATTCTGACATAGACTCTGATAACAACTCCGAGATCGACTCTGACATAGAATCTAATACAGACTCTGACACAGACGCTAACATAGACTCTGACGATAGACTATGACTCTGCTATAGACTATGACACAGACCTATACATGGACTCTGACATGGATTCTGTCATAGACTCTGAAATTGGATCTCACATAGAATCTGTCATGGACTCATGGACATAAAAGCTCACAAAGACATAGAGTAGTTGTAATTTAGATTTTTATGAAAACTTTTAAAATGTATTTATTTTTAATTCTTTTTTTATAGCTATGCTGCTACTTATCCCATTTTTTTATTAAACATTTGACTTGTTATTGCTGCCATCTACTTCCAATATGACATTTTTGCACTTGCAACAATTGTTATCTGCTTTGTTGGTCGATTCCTTCTTTGGTGGCTCTCTTGCTGGCAACAATACCAAAGAAACACGTTGTCGTTATTGAAGTTTCTCTACAGTTTTTCTTTAATTCTTTCTTTCCCTTAGACCATTGTCTCTGTGTGTTGCATTTTTCAAAAGAATTTCTATTCTTGTTGTACGTTGAGACTTTTTAAGAATTTTTCTAGAAATATTTCACAGAATACAATTTTGTAATATTGTTTTTCTGGGAAAAGCTCTACATGCAGAGATTGTTGTATTGGTAGTTAGAAAAAAAATCAGCAGCAGGGTGTGTAAAGTCAGCACTTTAGGAGTTTTGAGTTCGGTTGAGATAAAATAAATATAAGTAAGTAGGTTTGTGTGTATTTATGTTAAAAAAAGTGTAAGGAAAATAGATATTGCAGTTTAAAGTTGAAATAGGAAAATATTAAACAAAAACTATTGTTATTTGTTAGGTAATAGCTTTAAAGCTAGGTAATTTTAATAGGATTCTTTGTAAGTCCTCTACAAAGAGTTGTACAATTAGTTTTTTTTCAATTAACAATACAGAAAATCTAGAACATTTCAGTGATTTTTTTGATTTCAGTTGAAAAGCCCCTAAAAGTATGCAATGCTTATAAAGTACATGATACAAGCTTATCCCTAGGGATATTACAAATTATTCTTCTTTAAATAAAACTATGGCTATATAACTTTCAATTAATATGCTAATACTGAGTGAAGGAACGTTTAACGTTTTATAATATCAAAGCTAAAGCCCCTTATAAAATGCCATGAAATAAACCCCTAAAATTATGCTGTTATTTTGAAATTCATTATATGTTTAGATTTCATAAGAATACAAATTTTAACATTTGATATAAGTTTGTCATTCCGTTTGTAATTTCTATATTTTTCATTTGCGACTCCATAAAGTATATATATTCTGGATCGTTATAGATAGCAAAGTCGATATAGCCATGTCCGTCTGTCCGTCTGTATGTTGAAATCAACTTTCCGTAGCCCTCAAATAACTTAGAAACATAATTGATACAACAATATATCGAGAATTCTTCCGGCTCGGTCGCTATTGAAAATCGAGAAAATCGGCCTACAAATGGCTGAGATATAAGGAAAAAATCGGGACAACCACGATTTTTGGTCTATTTTTTATCTATATCTGGATTAGTAAGTCATTAATATAGACAATATGGATATCTAATGATAGATATTTCAAAGTCCATTGCAACGTTGTATATAAGGCTATAATAATTTGGACCTACAAAGGGTCAAAATCGGGATAAATATTTTCTAACCCGAATTTTTTTTTAGCAAAAAATTTTTTTTCACTAATAAATTTAAAAAAAAAAATTTTAAAAAATTAACAAAAAAAAATTTTAAAAAATTTTGAAAACAATTTTGAAAGAAAAATTTTTTTTTTTTAAATTTTGGAAAGCAATTTTTTTTAAATTTTTAAAAAAAAAATTTTAGTTTTTTTACCAAAAAATTTTTTTTCACTTATAAATTTAAAAAAAAAAATTTGAAAACAATTTTGAAAAAAAAAAATTTAAATTTTTAAATTTTGAAAAACAATTTAGAAAAATTTTTTTTTTTTAATTTTGAAAAAAAAAAAATTTAGTTTTGTTTACCTAAAAATATTTAAAATTTTTATTTTAAAGTATAAATTGGTGATGGGTATATAAGATTCGGCACAGCCGAATATAGCTCTCTTTTTTGTTTTGCTTTAAATAATTAATATTCTCAATTTGTAACAAATTATTCTTTGTTTTTGTTGTCAATTTTAATTTATATTGTTTGGGAAACAGTATTTTTTTTGCAATATATTATTTAGTTTTTTTGTTGTTGTTGTTGTAACTAGCAAATACATATGTATAGTCATTGTTGGTGTACATATATGTGTGTAATTTGTTTTAAACTCATTAGGCATGCAACATGTGTTGCAAGATTCATATCTGAATGTATGTGTTATCATACATACATAAATTTATTTTATGGGAATATTAATACAAGCATAAATTTTATATAAAATCCATGTAAACATCCATCTGTATGGTTGTGTGTATTTTTATCCTACGATATGTCGAAATTTAAATTTAAACGTTTATCAAAAGTAAATTTGTTAACGGTTTTGCTGATTCTTTTTTTTTGTTTTTTTTTTTTTTTTGTTAAAGGGGGACTAACATAAATTAACAGTTTTAAATAAATAATTAATACTTAACTATTTTATGGCATACAAAACTTAAAGAATTATTACAGTATTTCTTAATTTTACGGTCATATATGGCCTCACTTTTTTAAGCTGCTGTTAATTTACTTATAACTCCTTCGTTTATGAACCAATTTGTGTGATTTTCATTAGCTATATATTCTGTATTATAAATATGATATATTTATAAAGAAAGTTTGTTGAAATTGATCACATGCAAAAATTGATTTAAACATACCTACCTACACCTAGAAAAATATAGAAATTCTACAGAAAATGTTTAAAATGATCAATGAACAATAAATTTCCATTTGTCCACTCTTTAGAATATTACAAAATTATAGAAATTCCAAGTCCCCCCCCATATGCTTATAAACTGTCAAATGCAATTTAACTCCACAAACACACACACATACACAATCCCTTTATTACTTCATATTTGCGTATCATTTCATTTATTTTATGTTGTATTTACATTGATTAACTGCCGTAATTTAATTAAATGCCAGCTCGTCTCAATGACGGACTGAGTGACTGACTGACTGACGGACTGACTGCTTTCCTGTTTTAATATAAACGGACAATGAATGAATGAAATCAGGAAACGTGTTGTTATCGACAAATTTTCGTTTATGCAATTTATGGCATTTTGATGGGTTAAAAATTAAATTAAATTATTGCCAATATAAATAAATTATAAAACTTTACACAGCTAAATAATGGATAAAATAAGTCAGGGGGGAAGTGATAAGAGAGATATATGGGGGTAGGGGATAAAGAGATTTAAAATATAAAGTTTTTATAAACAAATAGCTGGCATGTCAATATTAAACATTCTGATTATAAATAATTAAAATATATTGGGTGTATGACTTAAAAATGCGGGATATACAATAGATGGTGTATCTTTTTAATAACTTGTATGTCATTTTGAAGTGCTTTAGGCGCGGCGCTATGGGGGCCCAAAGTAGCGTACCTTCAACATGTAAAATTTTTAAACACTTGCCATTTTTTTGTTTCCCATCTGATTTCAAAGATTTGTATACTTTTGGAAAGCGCTCGGGTATGTCTTGAAAAAACATGCTCGCATATGATATTTATCTCTTATACTTTCCGTGTTATAGGCATTTAAAAATTTAAATTTTAAAATTTTGCCATACCTTGGTCCCCTTTTTTAAAAATACAGGGCATACTTTTGAACCGAATGAACTCAATTTTTTTTTGTTAGATAACTAAACTACCAATAATATGCAAAAGATTTCAAAGCAATGTCAATTACAGATCCAAAAATAAACGATTGGCAATTTATACATTCAAAAAATAATATATTTGTGCTGTTTTTTGGGCGAAAAAGTGACTTAACTCTTATTTTATTTAAAAAAAACTTTCTTTAAGGATATATAACAGTTTTATGTTTTTCTATAAGATATATTTACGGAGATCATTTTGGTATAAAAAATCATGTCATTGTTTTCGAATATTTCGTCCCTACGTCTTTCGGAATTTGACTTATTTTTTATCAAAATTTCAAATTTGGGCCACATGTTCTAAAGTCGCAAAGCTGGAATCAGAAAACAGAAAGCATTTTTGGAAACCCTGATGCGTTCCCTATTTATTCCCAAATTATTTTCTCAGTCCCGAAGAAAATGTGGATGCTGTGGGCAAAATTGTAAAAAATAGCATTTTTGTAAAAATTAAATTTTTAGGAACTGCAGAATTCTCTTTGTCCTTTTGACAATTTTTTTTACATTTTGTTATTCAGAATGAAAAACTTAAAAAACGTTGAAAATTACATTGAGTTCTGTTAATAAATAAAGATTTTATGACATATTACATATTTATTGAGCTTCTAAAACTAAAATTTGTATCAAAATTTTGATAGGATTGCAAAAATTAGGAACAATTTGATCCAAATTTGTCCGAACTATTTTTTTTGGTTTAGATATGTTAATTTGTGGTCTTAAAAAAAAAAATTTGAAGTCAATATCTCAATTAGATTAAAAAATATGTCACTTTAAAACTCCGTTCTTCAAAAATATTGCACTTAATCTTAGGGTTGTGGGTACGATTCCCGCTAGAGACTCTGGATATATCTGCAGACAAGCAAAACGCTTATCAGTCTAGGTTTTTTATAAATATAAAAAAAAATTCGAAATAAAGTGCCGCTGAAGCACATCCATTGCTCACCAAAGCTTATGATGAATGTGCTCCATCTGATTCAATGTGCGAGATATGATTTGTGTGGCTCAGTAGTGATGATTTTGAAATGGAGGACAAATATCACCTGGAGGACATAAGAGTTTATACAAGGTGGCGCAAAAGTAAACTTAAGATGTTTTTTGGCTGTAATTAAAAAAAAAAAACTGAAAAACTTTGATTCTTCTTGTGGATTATTTTTATTTGCTCTTTTAATTTTTTTACATCAAGTCGAGAATATGATGTCATGTAAATGGCCGCCGCCAAAGTTGATTGTCATTTGAGCCCTTTTTATGGCATTTTCTATCACTTCCGGTGATAGGTCCTCACATTCTTGACGGATATTGTCTTTAAGAGCTGCATGAGTCTGAGGCTTGTTGACATAAACCCGCGATTTCAAAAAGCCCCACAAAAAGAAGTCTGGAGCGGTCAAATCAGGCGATATTGCTGGCCAGTGCAAATCGCCAAAACGGGAGATTAGGCGCCCGGGAAATGCATCCTTCTGCATATCGGTTGTGGCACGTGCAGTGTGTGCCGTTGCATCGTCCTGTTGGAACCACATGTTTTCCAATACCAATTCATCAAGTTGCGGCAAAAAGAACTCGTTGATCATTGCTCTGTAGCGCTCACCATTCACAGTAACCGTTTGGCCCGCGACGTATTCGAAGAAAAAAGGTCCGCTGGAGGAGTCCAGCGAAAACAGCACACCATAGAGTGACTTTGAGCGGGTGTAATGACTCTTCGTGGGTTACTCGCGTCTTTTCAGTGCCCCAGAAGCGAAAATTTTGTTTATTTACGTACCCGCTAAGATGGAAATGGGCCTCATCACTCATGATTATTTTTGATGAAAAATCATCTTCCTCTTGGTGGTGATTAAGGAAAGCTTGAGCGTATGTTAGACGCGATTGGCGGTCAGCAGCTAACAGCTGATGCACCGTCTGGACTTTGTACGGAAACATCTTCAAATCTTGTACCAAAATTCGCTGTAAAGACCGTCGACTGATACCCATTTGCGTGGCACGTCGTCTGGTCGATGTCGACGGCGCTTCCATGACATCCTCGGCTACAGCAGCAATATTCTCTGCAGAACGGCTACTCTGGGGTTTGCCACGCCTGGCAACATCTCGTGTTGTGCCAGTCTCTTCGAGGCGAGCGGCTAAACGTCGCAGTGTTTCACCAGTAGGCGTTGGACGGCCAGGAAACTCCCAGAATATACATCAAATCCTAATATTCCATAGTGACAACACTCTGCCACATGTTGCAATAGCTGTTAAAAAGTATTTTTAATGAAGTGGTTGGTAAGTTTTATCCCACCCGTCCGACTACCATTTGTCTCGATCGATGCAGAACGCTCTTTCTGGAATACGCCTCACTTTGGAACAGAGTATCCGAAATGAGTTTGATTCGTGCTTAGTTTAGGAAAAGATCATGGCTTACAATGGCCAATACTTTGCATAAATTTATATTGTAGAATTGTTTCAAAATAAAAGCTAAAAATTTGAACAAAATCCCGCATTTTTAAGTCGTACAGACTCTGACACTGAGATTGGTTTCGACACAAACTCTGACATGGACTCTGATATATACTTTTTAATAGACTCTTACATAGATTTTGGCACAGACTCGGATATAATCGCTGGCATAGACTCTGACTGTGATTCTGACATGGACTATCACATATACTCTGACATAAAATCTGCCATAGACTTTGATGTAGACATTGAGTATTTTGTAGAATCTGATATGACTCTGACATAGAATCTGTCCCTGTGTGAAAAAGATGCAGTAAAGATGTATTTCCTAATGCCTTATTTTAAAGACACAAGGACACCGAGCCGCATTGTAAAATCATTGTAAAATCATACTCGCTGTTGTTAGAGGGCTGAGAGAAGACCTACTTAAGAAAGCATATTAGAAGGTCTTCCGTTAAAGGCCAGTAAGGAGAGCTGCCGCTTAATGCCTCACAGACTGTCTACATATTAACATCTATTAAAAACCTTGAAAATTAAAGCCTAATGGAAAGTCTGCTGAAGCAAGAAAATACTTATTCTAAATGAATTCAACATAAAACCTTAACATATCACGTGTGTTGTTTTATATATAAAAAACTCCTTCACGTGAACTTCACAATTTCAAATGTTATGAAATACTAAATTATTTAGAAGATTCTGTACCTTCTTCTGGTTTCATAAGACAGTTTATAATAAGGAGAGCAAAATAAATAGTATTAAATACAGACAATAATTGCAAAACCAATCATGTTTGAATATTAAATAAATGTTTGTTAGACCTTATTTTGCAATGCAATTTTGATTGTGTATGAAGGCGAAGCAAAGCCCTTCTGGAACGTCTTCTGTGAGAAGGTAGAGTAGAATGAGTATCGCATCTTTTAGAATGTGTAAACAGATCTGTTAGAAGGCCTGCAAAGCGAAGACCTAGAATTTAATTCCGCTGGGGCCATAAACTTCTGATATATGTATACTCTGTTTATATAAAGGGTGATTCATCGTGAGGTTTGATTTTAAATATCATATAAATGGTCGTCACAAACATATACATGTTTACTGTAACCATATATATGGTTGATACAATCATGTGAATCATAAATTAACCATATTATTGTTACCACAATCATATATTTACTGTGACTATTATATTGTTAAAAATGTTGAAATGGTTACAGTAACCATGCACAACTCTGACAGATACGCTCATATATGCTCTGATATACACTCTGACATAAATTCGGACATAGACTCTGGCATAATCCTGGAGATAGACTCTGATATAAATTCTGACACAGAGTCTAGCATAGACTCTAAAACAGAATCTAACTTAAACTCTTGCACACAGTCTACACAACCTGTCTCTGATACACACTATGATATAGACCCTTGAATTTTAATAAAGTATGGTGTCCTCTATTCATTAAAATTGTTACATTTCTTTATTCATTAATAATTACATGTATGTTTTTTTTTTTAATTCTATTTCCTTCACTTGGAATACATGGTTCTTAGTAAAGCAAAAAATTTATAAGACAACTGCATCAGCTGAAAATAGAAATTGAACAGAAACATAAATTTTTAAAGCTTTTAATTATAAATAGATTAAAGTGTTTTCCTACATCTGTCATGGTGCCCATTGAAACATTTAGAAATGTGGTGGCTTTAAGCAGTGCCGGCTTTTGTGAACGTTTTATTATCAGTATTAACATTTTGCGGTAACGGACATCGGTGTGTAGCCAGTTGTGATTGTAAATGGCATGGCCAATGCCAGAGCTCTGTTGAGGAAGAAAGAAAAAATACTAAATTTTAAAACAGTGTTGTAAATAAACAAAACTTTTGAAATTAAATTTTTGGTTTAATTGAACAATTCATAGATAAACACACATAAATCGGAAACTCTCCTGTCAAAGACCTAACTCAGTTGTCAAAAACCTCGTATGTGCACGCAGATGAAAAATATAGTTGTGCATGTTTACAGTAACCATTAACACATTTTTAAAAGTTTTTTTAACAATATTATGGTCACTGTAACTATTTACAACATTGTGGTAACCATAATATGATTAGCTTGCGATTCACATGATTGTATCAATCATATATATGGTTACAGTAATGAAGTATATGTTTGTGGCAACCATTTTTATGATTAAGGTTTTACCATATTATGTTGCTCTCGGCTAATTGATGTCATAATCTGAGAACAACATATTATGATATAAAGATTTATCATAACAATGGTTGTCACAAACATATACTTGTTTACTACAACCATATATATATATATGATTGATACAATCATGTGAATCGTAAGTTAACCATATTATGGTTACCACAATCATGTAAATAGTTACTGTGACTATAATATTGTTAAAAAAACTTTTAAAAATTGGAAATGGTTACTGTAAACATTCTCAACTATATATTTTTTTTCTCTGCGTGTGTGATTATTTTCAATATTTTTTTTGTTTGAGCTTTTATTTAGTTTCCGCGCTATGTGTATTTCTCTATGGTTTAATTATTCATAATAATTCTAAGAATTTTTTTGAAAGAAGACATTGAAGTAATTTAGGCACTTAGCAGACTCTGTTACAGCCTTTGTTATTGACACTGGCAAAGACGCTGACATAGACTCTGATAAAGACTCTGACTTAGTCTCTGAGATTGGCTGTGATAAAGACATTGGCATAGACTATGACAAGGACTTCCATGCTCAGCAGTTCTAGGAAACTGTCCTGAACTACTGATGTTACCTATCATTTAGGGTGACAACTTGTTACATATCAGCTACGTGACTAGTTATTTTAATAGGTGTATGTGCTAATTAGGGGCCAGTTGATCCTTTAAGATTACAATGAAACTATCTGATAGCTGGTCTTAAGTATTCATCGCTTGGATCCATATACCGGTTACATAGAGTCGGTTACCTTACTAGCTACATAACTGGTTACTTGATCAGCTACAAAACTAGTTATTTTAATATACAAGGTGGCGCAAAAGTAAACTTCCGATGTTTTTTTGGCTGTAATTAAAAATAAAAAATGAAAAACTTTGATTCTTCTTTTGGATTATTTTTATTTGGTCTTTTAATTTTTTTTACATCAAGTTGAGAATATGATGTCATGTAAATGGCCGCCGCCACAGATGATTGTCATTTGAGCCCTTTTTATGGCATTTTCCATCACTTTGGCCAAAACTTCCTCACATTCTTCACGGATATTGTCTTTAAGAGCTGCAAGAGTCTGAGGCTTGTTGACATAAGACCGCGACTTCAAAAAGCCCCACAAATAGAAGTCTGGAGCGGTCAAATCAGGCGATCTTGCTGGCCAGTGCAAATCGCCAAAACGGGAGATTAGGCGCCCGGGAAATGCATCCTTCAGCATATCGGTTGTGTCACGTGCAGTGTGTGCCGTTGCATCGTCCTGTTGGAACCACATGTTTTCCAATCCCAATTCATCAAGTTGCGGCAAAAAGAACTCATTGATCATTGCTCTGTAGCACACATTAACCGTTTGGCCCGCGACGTCTTCGAAGAAAAAAGGTCCGATGACTCCTCCAGCGAAAACAGCACACCATACAGTGCCTTTGAGCGGGTGTAATGGCTTTTCGTGGGTTACACGTGGATTTTCAGTGCCCCAGAAGCGTAAATTTTGCTTATTTACGTACCCGCTAAGATGGAAATGGGCCTCACCACTCATGATTATTTTTGATGAAAAATCATCTTCCTCTTGGTGGTGATTAAGGATGGCTTGAGTGTATGTTAGACGCTGATGCACCGTCTGGACTTTGTACGGAAACATCTTCAAATCTTGTACCAAAATTCGCTGTAAAGACCCATACCCATATGCGTGGCACGTCGTCTGGTCGATGTCGACGGCGCTTCCATGACATCCTCGGCTACAGCAGAAATATTCTCAGCAGAACGGCTACTCCGGGGTCTGCCACGCCTGGCAGCATCTCGTGTTGTGCCAGTCTCTTCGAGACGAGCGGATAAACGTCGCAGTGTTTCACCAGTAGGCGTTGGACGGCCAGGAAATCTGCGACGAAATTCACGTTGTGCCAAAGTCACCGACCGATTATTGGTCAAATAAATAGTCAGCAATATTCCGCGTTCTGGAGCAGTGTAGCGTAACATTGTTTATTAACATGTATTTCGCATGTGTTTACTACACAAATGTCAAAACAGAACAGACATTAGGGGCCAATCGCAAAATTTATAGCATTTTCTGATAGGAGGATTACTTTTGCGCCACCTTGTATATGGGTGCTACTTGACCTCAAATAGTCAGTTAAAAAGACATCTCATAGACAGTCTAATTACCGATTGTTTGTAAACAAACCTCCCTCAGACAACTCTCCAATAGATTACTTCTGGTGGGCAAAATAACTACTTTGTAAAGAACAGTACAGAATAAACGTTTAAAGTGACTACACTCTAGGTTACTTAGAGACAGTAAAGTGACAATCGATTTCACGCTAAGTTACATGGGATGTCAGTATGGTTAAGTAAAAAGAAAATAAGTCAATTTGTTACTTTATACATCCCGTGTAATCTAGCGTAAAGGCAATTGTCACTAAACTGTCTCTAAGTAATCTAGGGTGTAGTCACTTTAAACGTTAATGTTGTACACCATTTTTGTATGAATAATTCATTCAAACTGGTTTAATATAAATTGTGTTAATATAATGCTTTATATAAACGAATTGTTCATACAAAAATGCAGTACACAATTAACATGTAAAGTGACTACACTCTAGATTACTTAGAGACAGTTAAGTGACAATTGTCTTCACGCTAGATTACCTGGGATGTATAAAGTAACCAATTGACTGTTCACTGCACTACAAAGAACACATATGTGTCAAATGTCCCAATATATATCAATTGGAGTCAGCCAAGTGATTGGACATTAGTGATAATTACTGTCTATAAGGGATACATTGACTACTTGCTTAACTGCTGGTTAGAGAATCTTACATTGACTGTGATGCAGACTATAGCTCTACCAAAAATTTAGTCATAGACTCTGATATAGAATCTGATACAGATTCTGACATAAAGAAATATTAATAAAACCTTTTAAAGTGTGGACGAATCATGTTAAACAGGCTCTCAAGTTCATGAGTTAAATACATGAGGTTTACAAGAGAGCTTGGTCTATTTAAGGCTGCTGAGGATGCCTGCAGCTGGCCAGAAAATGCATTTCAGTGTGCTAAGTGTATAAATATAGTTTACAATGTATTCCTTTAAAGAAAACTTAGATTTTTTAATCATTGTTTAATAAAACTTTTATCAGTATTTTTGTTATACCTTTGCAATCAGCTCCTCTCCATAGTTGCAAATCATTAAAATCTGTACCAGGGAACAAAACAAAAACATAAACAGCATAATTAAGGTGTCCGCTTGAACACCAATGGTCATTTGGAAACCCAGGAAACACATGATAAACGAGGATGAAATGAAGTTCACCAAAAGACTGACACCAAAAACCTCATTCATATACACAGACAAACTGTAAAACAGAAAGACAAGATGTTAACTTTTCAGTTCATTAATTAGCTACATTCTCAACTTACCTCAATATCTTCTGATGATATTGTATACAATCCCTTAAAAACTCCATATTATTTTCAAAACTCTCAGCTGGCTGATAGCTTTCTATACGATTGGCCAAATAACGATAGTGCATTATAATTTGAGTGGCCACCACACACAACATCAAATCATTGGCCAGTTGGCCGGACATGCAGGTATGTCCTGCCAAATCCTGCGAGGCATATAGGAAATAATACGACCAATTACCCTGCCACTGCCAGGGCAACCAGGCATAATAGGGCAAATTTCTGGGCACAATTTTTGTCTGCAGCCAAAACTCATAAATCAAATAACTCATGGCCGTATATAGATTATACGACCAAATCAATATCTCATGTATAATGACAAAACCAAAACTTATCAAATTGAATTTTTTCACATAACGTCGTGTATCAAATTCCTGCTGCAGTTTTACATCAGCCGGATAAATTTCACGTACATCTCTCATTAGTATGGTCAGCAAGGGTTTCTTTTGCAGGACACTAAAGATTTTAATGTCACCCACGAAAACAAAACCAATATACGATAGATTCATGGTGGCCTCTATGAAATTTTCTCCATGCACCATGGACAGGATGACAAAAATGATTTCGGAGATCAGCACAAAATTCATGTTGATGATTAGTATAATGAAAATCCATAGCATTAGTTTTGGAAATCTTTGTGGTTTTGTATCATCTTCGTAGGGTATAAGTCCTATGGATTTGGCTAGAACATCCGACTGGAAAAGAAAGTGTGATAGTTTAACCGGTTTCTTCATTAGGAATGAAATAACATTTATTAGTTTTTTTATTTTTTAACTAGAATTGTATGTAGGAAAATATGTGATGTTAGTGCTAGTTGTTGCCTTAATGAACTGTTTCGTTGGTGCTTAATCAATTTTAAGTTTTAAGTTTTTTTCTTTCAAGTGGAAGCAAGGAGTGGGGTTGCTTAGTTAGGTAATTACTTAATAATTTCATTGATTTTGGGTTGGCTAATAATGGGTTATTAAATGTACTCATGCAACTTTAATTTTGGTTACTGTAGGTAGGTAAGAAGGCATACTTTTGAGTCTATCTACATACAAAAGCTATTAATAAAGTTATTTATAAATTTAGCTGAGCTATATGTAGTCCTTGTATGCAGTTTATTTGTATGTCAATTTATTGGTATTAATAATGGAATATATTGTCCACATGTATGTAGAAATTAGCTTTCTCTTAGGCCATATTAATATGGTGTGCTTGTAAATTGTTTAAACTCCTTAAAACTGGCTTGACATCATTCATTAATACACGTGGTTAATGAATATTAATATACACAGAGAAAACAGAATCGTGATAGCAACCAAATTTGTTGTCAATCGAATTTTTCGGTTCTATCAACAGAAAGTCAGTCGATAAAGACGAATTTCGGTTGAAGCAACTAAACTTTTGTTACTCCTTCTAAAATTTTGTAGCCACAACTGTAAAATTCGGTTGCTATCATGAATCTGTGAAATTCTAAGTCAATTTAGCTGCCTTGTGTAAAACACGCTCTACCCCGCAGTTCTAGGAGACTATCCCGAACTAGTGATTTTACCTATTATTTAGGGTGACAACTAGTTATACAAGGTGGCGCAAAAGTAATCCTCCTATCAGAAAATGCTATACATTTTGCGATTGGCCCCTAATGTCAGTTCTGTTTCAACATTTGTGTAGTAAAAACATGCGAAATACACGTTAATAAACAATGTTACGCTACACTGCTCCAGAACGCGGAATATTGCTGACTATTTATTTGACCAATAATCGGTCGGTGACTTTGGCACAACGTGAATTTCGTCGCAGATTTCCTGGCCGTCCAACGCCTACTGGTGAAACACTGCGACGTTTAGCCGCTCGCCTCGAAGAGACTGGCACAACACGAGATGCTGCCAGGCGTGGCAGACCCCGGAGTAGCCGTTCTGCAGAGAATATTGTCATGGAAGCGCTGTCGACATCAACCAGACGACGTGCCACACAAATGGGTATCAGTCGACGGTCTTTACAGCGAATTTTGGTACAAGATTTGAAGATGTTTCCGTACAAAGTCCAGACGGTGGCTGCTGACCCCCAATCGCGTCTAACATACGCTCAAGCCATCCTTAATCACCACCAAGAGGAAGATGATTTTTCATCAAAAATAAAAATGAGTGATGAGGCCCATTTCCATCTTAGCGGGTACGTAAATAAGCAAAATTTACGCTTCTAGGGCACTGAAAATCCGCGTGTAACCCACGAAGAGCCATTACACCCGCTTAAAGTCACTGTATGGTGTGCTGTTATCGCTGGAGGAGTCATTGGACCTTTTTTCTTCTAAGACGTCGCGGGCCAAACGGTTACTGTGAATGGTGAGCGCAACAGAGAAATGATCAACGAGTTCTTTTTGCCGCAACTTGATGAATTGGGATTGGAAAACATGTGGTTCCAACAGGACGGTGCAACGGCACACTCTGCACGTGCCACAACCGATGCATTTCCTGGGCGCCTAATCTCCCCTTTTGGCGATTTGCACTGGCGCAAGATCGCCTGATTTGACCGCTCCAGACTTCTTTTTGAAGTCGCGGGCTTATGTCAACAAGCCTCAGACTCTTGCAGCTCTTAAAGACAATATCCGTCAAGAATGTGAGGACCTATCGCAGTTAAGTTTTGGCCAAAGTGATGGAAAATGCCATAAAAAGGGCTCAAATGACAATCAACTGTGGCGGCGGCCATTTACATGTCATCATATTCTCGACTTGATGTAAAAAAAATTAAAAGACTTAATAAAAATAATCCACAAGAAAAATCAAAGTTTTTCATTTTTTTTTTTTTAATTACAGCTAAAAAACATCGGAATTTTACTTTTGCGCCACCTTGTATAACTAGCTACAAAATTAGTTATATTAACACGTGCATGTCCTTAGCAGGGGGTCAAAAGACTCTTTTGGATTACAATGAGCCGGTCCAAAGTAGACAACGCATTGGCTTCATATACCGGTTACATAGAGTCAGTTACGTTACTAGCTGCCTAACTGGTTACTTGATTAGCTACATAGCTAGTTATTTTAACATGTACGTATGCTAATTGACGTCAAATAGTTTGGTAAAATTACTGTTCTATAATCGATTGCTTGTAAACCAGCGAAAGGCAGTGAGCTCTCAAATGAGCTCTCTTGTTTTTGTTTTCACATGTACGCAAGCACACACATTGTATAAAAACAATCAAAACCAGTCAGTCTCGCATGAGCATTGATGGAAGCAGGTTGTGTTACGCTTTTCGCTTTTATGCTTGTTTATTTCAGTTATTGTTTTTGTTTTTTTCTCAACTTTTTACTCAACTCATACAACTACAATATCTAAAAACTGTAGTGGTGTGAGTATGCCTTTCGCTGTTGTAAACAAACCTAACTCCGACAACTAGCCAATAGATTACATCTAGTGGGTAAAATAACTATCTTTTAAAGTGCATTACAAAATAAACGTTTAAAGTGGCTACACTCTAGATTACTTAGGGACACTGAAGTGACAATCAACTTCACGCTAGGTTACATGGGATGTCAGTAATAGAAAATAAACTGAGAATTATATCAACACAACTGTATAAACCCAGTTTGTACGAATTATTACCAAAAAAGTGCAGTACGAAATAAACATTTAAGGTGACTACTCTCTAGATTACTTAAAGACACTAAGTGCCAGTTGACTTCACACTAGATTACCTGGAATGTATAAAGTAAGCAATTGACTGCTCTCTGCACTACAAACAGCACATACGTGTCAAATAACCCAAAATATGTAAATTGGAGTCAGCCAAGTGATCAGACATTAATGACAATTACTGTCTATAAGAGACATGACATTGGGTAGTCCAGAATACACAAAACAGTTAAATGGCATTTATACTTAAATGATTACCATGGCCCTAAGCAGTATGGTATTGAAAATCAACACCAACGGTTCAGTAGGAAAAAAGTTGTGATTAAAAAAACCTCCAAACCTCCCAAAGTATAAGTATATCATGAATTTCATAAGAGAAACTCGCGGTTTTATTCGCGATTTAAATTTTTTTAAAAAAAGGAAAAAGTTGGGGTATTGTGAATCTTATTTTCGTATTTTTATTGTTACGTTATTACCTTTAAAAAACGGGGTTTATTTCCTTTAAATAATCCGGATACTTTTGATTGCAAATAAAAAGCAGATTTAGTAGTTTAAAATTGTAACAACTCTTTATTTATTTAAAATGTACAACAACAACAGAATTAAATAGTCACCCACGTATATCGATTCGCAGAAATACACACATACCCTTTATAATGTACAAGTATACACGTACAAGACAGTTGATGTTTACTCTAACACCGCAAATGATCAACTCAACTCACGACTGCAGCCTCTGCCACCATTTATACACACGCCATCTCACACGCAGCAGGCAGTCGTTACAGACCTTTAAATTCAAATCGTCATTGCACATTCGTAACAGTATCATTGGAAGCCGAATTTTATTGATTTATTTATAGATAACGGAATCGATATAGCCATGTTCGTTTGTCCGTCTGTCCATCTGTCTGTTGAATCCATTTTCCGAAGCCTCCAGTAACTAACATACATATAAGCAAAAAACCACGACTACCTTGAGTTTTTTTTTTTTTGGCGGGTCAAAAATTCCCCGCCTTTTTAAATGAAACACAGGTTTTTGGATAAAAAATTATCTATGCACTTTATCTAACGTTTCTCAAATTTTTTTTATCCCATCCAAGAGATAATATTTGTCTACGTCATCAAATAAGGTGTTTTTTTGTGAGAGGATTTCATCGTTACAGTCAAATCTCTTTCCGCCCAGACATTTCATATGCTTTGGAAACAAGGAATAGTCACTCTTGGCTGAATCCGGAGAATAGCGTGGAATAGGTAGCATTTCGTAGCCTAATTCATAAGTCTTTCCATGGAAACTACACATGTGTGTTTCTTTATGTGTACCCGATTGTGAGCAAACGCGGCATCCATCTTGCGGAAAGCTTTCTCATACCCTAGTGATCATTCAAAATTGAAACCACTGAGCCATGTGAGGTGTCTATGACTTTCACAATCCTTCGGACTTTCAATCTCCGATCGGCCAACACCATACCACGATTTTTATAGTCTCCACCATGAGTGACAAGGGTATATATAAGTTTGTCATTCCGATTGTAATTTCTACATTTTTCATTTGTGACCCCACAAACAATATATATTCTGGATCGTTGTATGTTGAAATCAACTTTCCGTAGCCCCCAAATAACATACATACATGATTCATACATCAATATATCGGGAATTCTCCCGGCTCGGTTGCTATTTAAAATTGAGATATTCCGCCCACAAATGGCTGAGAGTTCGGCATCTTCCGTTCTTGTACGGCCACAACGAAATTCAGTAAACTTCTTTTTTACCTTTGAAATTGATGGTGCAGAGTTCTCATAGTATTTATCAAGCTCAGCCTTTATTTGAGTGATTGTTTTAATCCACAAAAAAAGAATAATTAATGTGCAGATGAAATTCACTTTTTTCCAAAATGTCCTCAAGTCACGATTGAGTCTTTTATCAATGACTATCAAACACAAACTAAATGATGCAGCTTATTCAAAATTTGTCAGGCTTCAACTGACAGATGCCTGTTGACAGGAGCAGTGTTGCCGTTTCAAAAAGTCGCTGACTTATTGACCCAGCCTCATGCATACACATTGTACAAAAATAATAACAAAAACAAAGAAAGCTCTAGACTTTATTCATCAACATTTTTTTTAAATAATCTGTTCCAAAGTGAAGCGTATCCAAGAGAGAGCAACCACTTCATTCTAAATACTTTTTATCAGGTATTGTGGCCGAGCGTTATCATGATGGAATATAACGGTTTCATGCATTGTTTCATTCTTGTCATTTTTCGGGTTCCCTGTGATGGTCGGGCCAGATTTCAGTAGTTCATACTTAATAGATAGGACTCTTTTGCGCCCACCAAATACAGAGCATTACCTTTGCGCCATGGATATTTTGCTTTGGTGTCGATTCGGTTGGTTGGCCGGTCTTCACATACGATCTCTTACGCTTCGGGTTATCGTAATGGATACTTTTTTCATCGCAAGTAATGATTCGGTGCAAAAATGATTTTCTTTTATAGCGTTTAAATATCATTTCAGACATGTAAAATCGTCTTTCAAAGTCTATCGGCTTTAATTCGCATGGTACCCAATTTCCTTGCCTTTGGATGAATCCTGCTGCTGGAAAACCTTTTGAAATTGCTGCTTGAGAAGTTTCTTATGATTTTGCAAGCTCTTGTTGAGTTTGACAACAATATTCATGAAGTAATGCCTCCAATTCTTGGTCTTAAACTTTTTTGGCTAACCTGGGCGATCTTTCACTACTTCTGAACCGCACAAACAAACCATCTCTCGCACGTTGAAACCCATGAAACAAATTCACCATATGCTTTATTGATATTAAAGAAGTAAAGCAAAACTTCCCGCATATGACGATTCGTTAGCACAAAATTTGACATTTTCAAAGCAAAACCAAACTTTGTTGTTTACATTATAATGTTCAATAACTAAGTGGGAATAAATGACAGATATGTACTCTTTAAAATTACACATAAGTTATAAAAAACAAAATCCGCGTTCATAAGTTACGCCATCTTTTGTAAATCCATTATTTTTTTATTGATTTTCAGCAGCCATAACCGGTTATAAATTTTGAAATTTAAAAGATTAAAAATGGAATTGTCCATTCATAGTGTATGTATTTATCGAATATGGTCAAAATTGCAAGAATTAAGGTAAGAAACTTGTGTAGTTTCTATGCTCTTTAGTGGAATTCATGATATTATGTCTATTTGTTAGTGTAAAACAAGCTCATGACTAAAATACTCATGTGAAATTAATGAGATTTCCGCAAAATGTTTACTATTGTGTTAAGATGTTTGGTATTAAAAATTAGCTTAATCAGTTCAGTAGAAAAAAAATTATGGACTTAAAAGTGAGACTACATTTTTTAAGTAAAAACATTTGCAGTGTTGCTATCAATCATTCAAAGACAAACAAATTGCCCACTAATGTTACAAAATTAAATCTTTATTCGTTGTTATATTCCTTAGTTTTTAAATAAATACTTAAAAATATTTACATACCTCATGGTTTAAAAAAATAATAAAAAAATATGATGGAAAAGTTCAACACATATAGTAGACCAAACAACAAAAAAGAAGCTTACAACTTTTACTGACTTGTTATGGTTCATAAACTTAATTTGTTTTCCAGTTCTTCTGTTTTTTTTTTTGCTTTAACCACAACAAACTTTTTTTTTTTTTATACCAGAGCAAAAAGTTTTCCTTACAAAAAATGCAAGAAGAAAAAAAAAAAAAAACATTTTAAATAAAAAATTTATTTACAAAACATTGATGGTTGAGTTTTTTTTTTTCTTTTTTCATTTATCTATCCATATCTTCTTTAAGTTTTGTATATTATTTGGTAAATGTTTGTAATATTTTTTGCCCATTGTAAATCCGGCTCATAACATGGCATGACTTTACAAAAAGTTGTAAAATTTTTAACAGTGAATGTTAAAGGTATAGAAACAATAAATAAAAATATAAACTGAATCGAATTTTGGAATTTAATTAAAAGGGGAATTTGTCTCAATATTGAGGCCTCTTTACACACACACACATACAGAGTAACAACAACAATTACAACTACAACAACATGCTTGGAAACTAAGCAACTAGCAGCAATGGTTTTGTGTTAAAATTATCAAATTGTTTTGAGGTGATCTCACATTTTAGTTCATAACTTTTTTTCTGCTTAAACGATTTGACTGATTTTCATTACCAACCTTTCTAGAATATTGATAAACATTCTGAAGTAATTTTATTAATTTCGGTTTTATATTTCAAACGTGAGAGTGTTTTACACACACAAACAAAATTACTTAATATTTCACAATAATTTAACATATTTTTCCAACAGTTTACAACTTCAAACTTTCTTTTATTTTTACACCTACTGTATCTATTATTTTTTGTATCATTCCCTGTCATGTTGTTGCTCATACTCCCCACAAAAATATTGAATATTTATTTAACTTACAGAAAGAAAAAAAAAATGATTGAATTTGAATAACATGTAGAGTGAAAGTTTTAAAAAGGTTCTAAATTTTTTCCTTCACCATGTTTTGTAAATTTTGGTACAACTTTTCCTTAAAATTGTGTGCATGGATTATCATGTTTGTAAATCAATAAATAATGTTTAGAGAAACATAAATTTCAAGTGAAAAAAACACAGGACATTAGTTAGATTATAAGGGGAGCGCAAACAAAAATATTTCACAAATAATCATTTACAAATAATTGAATATGAATGGAAAAGCAAATGCTTGATAAAAAAAGCACAAAAACTTAGAGTATAAGTTGTTAGCTAACATCCTATAATAATGATACTTAAAAACATATTGGGGAATGTTTTTTTGTAAAGTTGATAATACATATTTAAAGAAAATTTTCCGTATGCTTAAATAAATCAGAAAAACTTAAGCTTTCTTTAGTTGGAGTTCAAGGTTGTATAGTTATATGAGGGTTTAAAAAAAAAAGTTCATCTAACCAATACCACCAGACAATTGAAGCTGTAGTTAACTTCGACTACGTAAGGACTTATGTTTGAAGCTCATTTCGGGTTATTTAAAGACCATAGATTGAAGCTCACCTTTAACTTAATGAAGACCTGAGGTTGAAGCTCAATGTTACATAACGTTACATAAAGCTCTATTGAAGGTCTACTTAGACTTTATAAATTTATATGATTGAAGCTCAATTTAGTCCTACGACATAAGACCAACATATCCTCTATAAAGCCCTCAAATGAGACTTTTAAAGGGACTTACGAATAGAGCTCAAATTAGCCTTTGTAAAGACCTCAAATGAGACTTCAAAGGCACTTACGAATGGAACTCAAATTAGCCTTTGTAAAGACCTCAAATGAGACTTCAAAGGCACTTACGAATGGAGCTCAAATTAGCCTTTATAAAGACCTCAAATGAGTCTTCAAAGGGACTTACGAATAGAGCTCAATTTAGCCTTTGTAAAGACCTCAAATGAGACTCAAAATAGACTTCAAAGGCACCTACGAATGCAACTCAAATTAGCCTTTATAAAGACTCAACTGAGACTTCATAGGGACTTACGAATGGAGCACAAATTAGCCTTTATAAAGACTCAACTGAGACTTCAAAAGCCCTTACGAATGAATCTCAACTTAGGCTACGTTATAGCCTACGATTGAGGCTCAATTTGGGCTACATTGTAACCTGCAATTGAGGCTCAACTTAGGCTTTATAAAGACCTATGACTGAAGCTTCACTTAGGCTAAATTATAACCCATACTTGAAGCTCAACTTAGGCTAATTATAACCTCCAGTTGAAGCTAAACTTGGGCTACATTGTAACCTACAATTGAAGCTCAACTTGGGCTACATTATTACCTACAATTAAGTCTCAACTTATGCTCCATTATAAACTACAGTAGAAGCTCAACTTGGGCTGCATTATAACCTACGATTGAAGCCCAACTTAGACTTCATAAAGACCTACAACTGAAGCTCCACTTAGGCTAAATTATAACCTACAGTTGAAGATCAACTTAGCCTACATTATATCTACAATTGAGGCTCAACTTAGGCTACATTATAAACTTCGACTGAAGCTCCACTTAGGATAAAATATATCCTATATTTGAAGCTCAACTAGGGCTAATTTTAACCTACAGTTGACGCTAAACTTAGGCTGCATTATAACCCACATTTGAGGCTTAACTTAGGCTACATTATAACCTACAGTTGAAGCTCAACTTAGGCTACATTTTAACCTATTATTGATGCTCAACTTAGGCTACATTATAACATACAATTGAGGCTGAAATTATTCTGTATTATAAACTACGATTGAAGCCTAACTTAGGCTACATTATAACTTACGATTGAAGCTCAACATAGGCTACATTATAAACTACAGACTTCATAAAGACCTACGACTGAAGCTCCACTTAGGCTACATTATAACCTACAGTTAATGCTCAGCTTGGGCTACATTTTAACCTACGATTGAAGCTCAACATAGGCTACATTACAAACTACGATTGAAACTCAACTTGGGCTACATTATAACCTTCGATTGAAACTCAACTTGGGCTACATTATAACCTACGATTGAAGTTCAACTTAGGCTACATTATAACCTACGATTGAATCTCAACATAAGCTACGTTATAACCTACAATTGAAGCTCAACTTAGACTTTATAAAGACCTACGACTGAAGCTCCACTTAGGCTTAATTATAACCTATACTTGAAGCTCAACTTACGCTAATTATAACCTACAGTTGAGGCTTAACTTAGGGTACATTATAACCTACAGTTGAAGCCCAAATTGGGCTACCTTATAACCTACAAATAAGTCTCAACTTAGACTTCATAAAGACCTACGACTGAAGCTCCACTTAGACTTCAATATAACCTACGATTGAAGCTCAGCTTAGGCTACATTTTAAACCACGAATGAAACTCAACTTAGGCTACAATATATTCTACGATTGAAGCTCAACTTAGGCAACATTATAACCTACTATTGAAGCTCAACTTAGGCTACATTATAAACTACGATTGAAGCTCAACTTGGGCTACATTATAACCTACAATTGAGGCTCAACTTAAGCTACATTATAACCTACGATTGAAGCTCATATTAGACTGCATAAAAACCTACAATTGAAGCTCCACTTAGGCTAAAATATAACTTGTACTTGAAGCTCAACTTAAGCTAATTATAACCTACAATTGTGGCTGAACTTATTCTGTACTATAAACTACGATTGAAGCTTAACTTAGGCTACATTATAACCTATAGTTGAAATTCAATTTGGGCTACATTATAACCTATGATTGAAGTTCCACTTAGGCTAAATTATAACCTACGATGGGCTATATAGACTCCAGAATCTATAACGATCCAGAATATATATACTTTACTACTTTACTTGGGGACGCAAATAAAAAAAGTAGAAATTACAAACGAAATGACAAACTAATATGTTTATACCCTTGCCACACATGCTGATACATGCTGAAAGATATAAAAACTTACTTAATAGATTATCATTATATTTCAACTAGACTTTCATAACATTTATGCAATTTTAAGACCCCAAACGGAAAACACAGCACAACAAAATATTAAACAAGCACATGAAAAAAACCTAAGTAAATTATAGAAGAAAAAAAAAAACAAAGAAAAAAAGAAAACTTAAATGAAAGAAATATCAAATCATTTACAAGAAAATCTCATAAAATCACTTGAGCCATAATTCTTACAAGAACAGCAGCAGCAGCAGCAAAAGCAACAACTACAACACTAACACGAATGACAGCAGCAGCATCAACAACATGTAATAAACAACAATCCAAATGCTCATAAAAATCAAGGGAGAAAAAAAAAGGATTAAATCAGATTTTCCTAAGGCACGTTTAAGTGCGTAACTGAAAAAAGCAGCAGCAGGAGCAAGCATAAATAGAGGAGAAGAAAAGGAAAGGAAAAGAAAGCTTTGCTAAGAGAAATGACAATAAAGTGTAGTAAGTGTTAAGGCGTGGGCAAAAAAATATTCTACATACACATACACAAATTTACTTAAAAAATGTTTATGAATATGTGTTAACTTCTCTTTATGCATGTGTGTGTACAAAGATGAATTCACATTTACAGAAGGAAACGAAAAAAAAAATCATATATAAATCCCAGCTAAATGCTTTGAATTGTATATTGAAAAAATCATTTCTCCTATGAAACTACAACTGTTGCTTTGTCAGGCTGTTGAAAGGATTTTTATATTTTTTTTTTGTTAGATTGCTACCCAACCCCCGAACCTCCCAAATGGCTTTAACAAGTACTTTAGGGCCAGTAACTGTTACACATTATAAATAAATGTTGGAAATAAATTGTTGACAACACAGTTATAGATAATTTTTAAAGACATGTTTCAATAAAAATCTGTAGAATTGAATTCTCTATCCAGTTTTTTTTTTTTCAAATACTAAATTCTTGTCGTTATTTTTGTTTTTTTTATTGCTTTTTGAAATGTTAGTTTTATTATTTCCTGCTTTTAACAATAATTGTTTTTCCATTTTTTTAAAGAAGAATTCTCCGGATTTAGCTTTAGCTCCCTTTTTAAATATGCCTGCAATTAGGGAAATTGTTGTAGGCTAAAAGTGGTCCTTTGTTTTCTTTTATGTTGTAGTTACAAAAAAAAGGTTTATAATAAATTAATTATGCTTGTTGTATTGAAGTGTTTAGAGAAGCCTAGAATAAGAATGCATGAATAGGCCTAGAATGTGTTATATTTATGCGTATTTGTACGAAAAAGTTAAGATCTAAGTGTAGTCTAAGCTGAGCATTAATCGCAGGGATTCTGCTTCAGTTACGATGTTGGCTATAGTAACTTCGACCTACAATGGGTCAAAATGGGGAAAATATTTTTTAATCCGAATTTTTTTTTTATCAAAAAAATTTTTTTGTCGTAAATTTTTTGCAATTATAAATTTTAAATTTTTTTTTTTAAAAAAATAAAAATTTTTAAAACATTTTTTTCGAAATTTTTTTTTCAATTTTTTTTTTTTAATTTATTAGTGAAAAAAATTGATGACCAAAAAATTGTTTTGGTAAAAAAAAATTTTTCCGATTTTGAAAAACAATTTTGAATTTTTTTTTAATTTTTTTTACCTAAAAATATTTAAAATTTGTATTTTAAAATACAACTTGGTGAAGGTATATAAGATTCTGCACAGCCGAATATAGCTCTCTTGTTATACCCTTCACCATGAGTGGCAAGGGTATATAAAAGTTTGTCATTCGGTTTGTAATTTCTACATTTTTCATTTGCGACCCCATAAAGTAAATATATTCTGGATCGTAATACTTATATAGCGAAGTCGATATAGCCATGTCCGTCTGTATGTTGAAATCAACTTTCCGTAGCCAGCAAATAACTTAAAAACATAATTGATACATCAATATATCGGGAATTCTTCCGGCTCGGTTGCTTTTTAAAAACGAGAAAATCGGACCATAAATGGCTGAGAAATAAGGAAAAAAACGGGACAACCTAGACTTTTGGCCTATTTTTGATCTATATCTGCATTACTAATTCATTAATATGGACAATATGGATATCTAATGATAGATATTTCAAAATCACTTGCAACGATTCGGGAAAATTATTTTTTAACCCGAATATTTTTTTTTACCACAAACAATTTTTTTTTATAATTTTATTTTTGCAATAAATTTAAAAAAATTTGGATAAAAATTAAAAAAAAATATTGGAAAAAAATTAAAAAAAATATTTCGAAAAAAAATTGAAACAAAAAAAAAAAAAAAAAAAAAAAAAATTAATTTTGGGAAAAAATTCAAAACAATTTTGAAAAAAAAAAAAAATTTAAATTTTGAAAACAAAAAAGAAAAAAAAATTTTAAAATTTTGGAAAACAATTTCGAAAAAAAAAAAAAAATTATTTTGTTTACCTAAAAATATTTAAAATTTGCATTTTAAAGTATAATTGTGTGAAGGGTATATAAGATGCGGCACAGCCTAATATAGCTATATTACTTGTTATTCATAACGTTGTTCCTTCTCAAACGATTCTGCCAAACCAAACGTCGTAGGACAATGACCAATATTTAAAAAAAAATGCATATATTTCAGTTCATTAAGCTCATACTCACATTACATCCAAAACACTTTAAGTTTAAGTTTTATTATTGAATTTGGTTTTGCATAAAAATCATCAAATTAGTTTGAATTTGTCTTATATTTTTATTTATAACTTTGTTTCTACACCGTTGATTCTGGTGATTTTTAATAGCGAGCAGCCTAGGACAATGGCAAACATTTCAAAGGAATTTCATTAATTTCGTTTATGTATTTAAAGCGTGAGAGTGTTTTACACAAACATGTAAAGCGACATAGCGAAATTGATTTATTAAATCAGGAATAAGGAGTGAGATCTTAAAATTCTTAACACACGCTTTTTATTAAAACTTTTAACCCAAGTATTATTTATTTTTTTTTTTATCAAGTTACCTTTGTAGAACATGTCAGTTATTATGTTTAATGTCAATTATGTTCATTTGTTGTTAATCTCATTAAAATGAGTGACCAGAAAAAAGTGCGCACTAAAATTATTAAATATTTTCAACAAAACTCAACTTTGTTCTACTAAAAGTTGGCTAAGCATTCAAAGGTCTGCCGTCAAACTGTTTCCAATGTTATTAAACAGTACCGGGAAAACTTGTCCGTTGATAGAAATTCTGGTTCAGGTAGAAGGAATGGTCAACATGATGTTTCTAAAACCAAAAAAATAGAAAGCATTTTCAAAAAGAGCTCCCAACACATCCTGTAGGAAACCAGCCCGGTTAGCACTGAGCTATCGGAGTATTTAGTATGAAAAGTTTAAACTTAAAGTGTAAAAACATACAAGGATCGAAAAGCTCCTGACAGGAACTCTGCTAAAAATTTAGAGGCCAAAAACGGAGCACGGAAATTGAAGTTAAGAACTTTTCGATCTCACTCCTTATATACTTTTATGGGGTCTTAGCTACATATTTTGAAATGTTGTTCTCTAAATGATTGAAGTGGGGAGGATATAACATTATTTTTGCTTTATATTCTTCTTATAAAACATTTCGTTCAATTTATTACCGATCTCAAACATATTTTAAAATTGTAACCAATTTTATGCCTTAATAATAAGCTATAAAAAACTTTAATACTAACATTTCAGCTCAAATTACTATTACTAAAATTTATACATAAATGCAAACAAAAAAAACATCACATCAATTTTAAAATGCCAGCTATTTTCATTACACTTTAAAAATTTATAGTTTTTCCTAAAAGTATGCAATAAAAACATTTTGTAAAACACAATTAGAAACAGCATAAATTTTGTATGTTTTCAGAAAGCAAATAAAAAAATTCTAATGCAAATAGAAAATAGAATCGAAAGAAAAAAACTCTGTAGACAAAAATAACATTTGTTTTTAAGAATTATGGCAAAATAAAAAGTTTTTAAGCAAATACAATAAAACAGAATGCAACAGAAAATGAGAGAGACAACTGTTCAATAAATATATTTTGTTTTAAAGCATACTTACAAATAATTTAAGCGTCTTTTAACAAATTCTAAACACATGTCTGGGTTTGTGAAAAAAATCAAACATTTAGGTACTTTCAAATACTTTTAAATTGTTGTAAGGTAAAATAAATATTTTTATTTCTATAGAATTTATTTCTGTATTTGCGAAATGGTTATAAGAATTCTTAAATATTTTGTAGCAAAAACTTAAATTGAAATAACTGTACTCAATAAATTGTGGTATACTTTTAGGTTTTGCTGAAAAACAGAAAACTGTTGCCTACCATAGGGCTGCTAAATTAGGTAAGTTGCTTTAAAGTTTATTTTTCTTGGCAAAATGAAAACAATTCAAATATTTTAACTAAAATTAATATTAAATAAAAATCCAATTTATATATAACTAAATGATATTTAACAAATTCCCATAAATTGCCTAAAAATTTTTATATTTCTTTATAAATTTGGCTTTAGAACTTTAACTAAGTTTCTCTATTTAAGTTTAACCTGCACGTAATTACACTTATTGAGCTTTTTATCAGTAAAAAAACAGCTGTTTATAAGAACAAAATTAGACATTTTTCATTGAATGTGTGTACATATTTTAACAGATAAATATAGCTTTCAAAGTTAACGCCTGTGTAATTTACTGTAAGCTCATTAATAATATGAAATTTAAATTGATTATTTGTTTCAAAAAAAAAAAAAAAAAAAACTGAAAGGGGATGTTTACTCCCACTTATGAATAGAAAATATATTTTTAATAATTTAATTTAGGGACTACCTAGACACGAATGAATAAATAAAACTAGTGTGAGTAAAAAAAGTAAAAATATGTTATATAAACAGTTGTAATTGAACTACAGGAATTGAAATATAAACTAAAAAACTAACATACATTAAAATATCAGAAGAAAGTTGTTCACAAGATACACACAACAGTTTTTTCTCAAATTAACATTATTGTTTTGAAGGAAGCAAACTAGTGTTCAGCCAATAAGTGTTTTAAACAAATTTAGTATACAACAAAACTGTGATTTATTTGTATAACCGCCAATAAGTGGTAATTTCTAACATTTGGATAAGTGGAAGAGTTACCTTTGGTCTCTGTATATCTTCTTGATGACTCAAAATAAGTGGTAACAGTTGCATTTAAGGACAAGTTATATACGGACTCTGTAAACAACATACACGTTTCCTTTCCTGCAAAATAATACTTGACTTTTCTTTAATTTTTTCCCACAAATATTGAACATATTTGTCGTTCATTTGTTTGCTTCGAAAATTATTTTCTTTGTTTATTTTATATTTTTTTTGTTGTGATTTTTTATTCCAACATAATTGCCATACATTCTTGCCTCAGCCCTCTGTGTAAGTTTGTTAATCTACATGTTTGTCTCGCTCTTATTGTTCTTGTTATTGCTTTTGTATTCTACAACTTTAGTTTGCATTACATCTGCAACCATTCAGCCAACCAACCAAACAAACATTAACCATCCAAAACATTTCATTGCAATTGGGAGAAATGTTTCAAAAACTTGTGCCTTTATTTCTCCCGGGTATTGTTTCGAAGTTTTGCATTCGTTATATTTGTATAAAATGTGTTATTGTTTGTATGAGTACGTAAGTTGCTAGTCAGAGTTGGTGTGACTGACCACTGTTATGGCAGAAAACATTTCACATGCAACGAGTTTTTAATACAGATCAATAAATGTCAGATGTGTTTTAATGTTTGATGTTTTGAACGAGCACCAGCTTCAAGAAAATATGATATATGTAAGTTTTATTATTATGGGAGATAAAAGAATGTTTGGGAGAATGTTTTTTGGGATTGGAGAAATTAGACTGAACTAGAACCTGAACAAGAATCTTAATCAGAACCTGAACTAGAAGCAGCACTGGAACCTGAACTAGAACCTGAACTAGAACCTGAACTAGAACCTGAACTAGAACCTGAACTAGAACCTGAACTGGAACCTGAACTAGAACCTAAAGCCTGAACTAGAACCTGAACATGAACTAGAACTGAACTAGAACCTGAACTAGAACCTGAACTAGAACCTGAACTAGAACCTGAACTAGAACCTGAACTAGAACCTGAACTAGAACCTGAACTAGAACCTGAACTAGAACCTGAACTAGAACTAAACTAGAACCTGAACATGAACTAGATTGAACTAGAACCTGAACTAGAAGATGAACTAGAACTGAACTAGAATCTGAACTAGAACCTGAACTAGAACCTGAACTAGAACCTGAACTAGAACTAGAACCTAAACTAGAACCTGAACTAGAACTGAACTAGAACCTGAACTAGAACCTGAACTAGAACCTGAACTAGAACCTGAACTAGAACCTGAACTAGAACCTGAACTAGAACCTGAACTAGAACCTGAACTAGAACTAAACTAGAACCTGAACATGAACTAGATTGAACTAGAACCTGAACTAGAAGATGAACTAGAACTGAACTAGAATCTGAACTAGAACCTGAACTAGAACCTGAACTAGAACCTGAACTAGAACCTGAACTAGAACCTGAACTAGAACTGAACTAGAACCTGAACTAGAACCTGAACTAGAACCTGAACTAGAACCTGAACTAGAACCTGAACTTGAACCTGAACTAGAACCTGAACTAGAAGATGAACTAGAACTAAACTAGAACCTGAACTAGAATCTGAACTAGAAGATGAACTAGAACCTGAACTAGAACCTGAACTAGAATCTGAACTAGAACCTGAACTAGAACCTGAGCTTGAACCTGAACTAAAGCCTGAACTAGAACCTGAACTAGAGCCTGAACTAGAACCTGAACTAGAACCTGAACTAGAACCTGAACTAGAACCTGAACTAGAATTGAACTAGAACCTGAACATGAACTAGAACTGAACTAGAACCTGAACTAGAATCTGAACTAGAACCTGAACTAGAACCTGAACTAGAATCTGAACTAGAACCTGAACTAGAACCTGAACTAGAACCTGAACTAGAACCTGAACTGGAACCTGAACTAGAACCTAAAGCCTGAACTAGAACCTGAACATGAACTAGAACTGAACTAGAACCTGAACTAGAACCTGAACTAGAACCTGAACTAGAACCTGAACTAGAACCTGAACTAGAACCTGAACTAGAACCTGAACTAGAACCTGAACTAGAACTAAACTAGAACCTGAACATGAACTAGATTGAACTAGAACCTGAACTAGAAGATGAACTAGAACCTGAACTAGAACCTGAACTAGAACCTGAACTAGAACTAGAACCTAAACTAGAACCTGAACTAGAACTGAACTAGAACTGAACTAGAACTGAACTAGAACTGAACTAGAACTGAACTAGAACTGAACTAGAACTGAACTAGAACTGAACTAGAACCTGAACTAGAACCTGAACTAGAACCTGAACTAGAACCTGAACTAGAACCTGAACTAGAACCTGAACTAGAACCTGAACTAGAACCTGAACTAGAACCTGAACTAGAACCTGAACTAGAACCTGAACTAGAACCTGAACTAGAACCTGAACTAGAACCTGAACTAGAACCTGAACTAGAACCTGAACTAGAACCTGAACTAGAACCTGAACTAGAACCTGAACTAGAACCTGAACTAGAACCTGAACTAGAACCTGAACTAGAACCTGAACTAGAACCTGAACTAGAACCTGAACTAGAACCTGAACTAGAACCTGAACTAGAACTAGAACCTGAACTAGAACCTGAACTAGAACCTGAACTAGAACCTGAACTAGAACCTGAACTAGAACCTGAACTAGAACCTGAACTAGAACCTGAACTAGAACCTGAACTAGAACCTGAACTAGAACCTGAACTAGAACCTGAACTAGAACCTGAACTAGAACCTGAACTAGAACAGAACTAGAACAGAACTAGAACAGAACTAGAACAGAACTAGAACAGAACTAGAACTGAACTAGAACTGAACTAGAACTGAACTAGAACTGAACAAGAACTGAACTAGAACTGAACTAGAACTGAACTAGAACTGAACTAGAACAGAACTAGAACTGAACTAGAACTGAACAAGAACTGAACTAGAACTGAACTAGAACTGAACTAGAACTGAACTAGAACTGAACTAGAACTGAACTAGAACTGAACTAGAACCTGAACTAGAACCTGAACTAGAACTGAACTAGAACTGAACTAGAACCTGAACTAGAACTGAACTAGAACTGAACTAGAACTGAACTAGAACTGAACTAGAACTGAACTAGAACTGAACTAGAACTGAACTAGAACTGAACAAGAACTGAACTAGAACTGAACTAGAACTGAACTAGAACTGAACTAGAACTGAACTAGAACTGAACTAGAACCTGAACTAGAACCTGAACTAGAACCTGAACTAGAACCTGAACTAGAACCTGAACTAGAACCTGAACTAGAACCTGAACTAGAACCTGAACTAGAACCTGAACTAGAACCTGAACTAGAACCTGAACTAGAACCTGAACTAGAACCTGAACTAGAACCTGAACTAGAACCTGAACTAGAACCTGAACTAGAACCTGAACTAGAACCTGAACTAGAACCTGAACTAGAACCTGAACTAGAACCTGAACTAGAACCTGAACTAGAACCTGAACTAGAACCTGAACTAGAACCTGAACTAGAACCTGAACTAGAACAGAACTAGAACAGAACTAGAACAGAACTAGAACAGAACTAGAACAGAACTAGAACAGAACTAGAACAGAACTAGAACAGAACTACAACCTGAACTACAACCTGAACTAGAGTTAATTTTTACGCACAAGACGAACTGTGATCCTAAATTAATCACATTTGTGTAGAGTGAACAATGCAAATGTGTTATTGGCCAAATGAACGAATGACTGAGTGACTGACTGGCCTGAATAACTAAAAGTTTTTTGTTATTGTATCAGGAGGTTTGTAAAAGCAGCAACAACTATTCATATGTTTATTTTGTATCTCATCCTTTAACTGGAAATACACATCTGTACTAGTAAAAATGTGAGTGAGTGAGTGAATGAATGAATGCGTGTGTATTTGAATGGTCAATATGTGCTTGAGTCTACATCTGTAAGTATGAGTGTGTGTGTCCATACAGGATGATGTTGCATCATTATCATCATCGACATGGTCGTCATGAAACAATATTTTAACGTAAAGATGTATAAAACTTTTTTTTGTTTTTGGAAAATATCGATTGTTATAAATTTTTAAATGTTTCAGGCAGTCAGTCAGGCAGCCAAGCAGAAGGATTATAAGCCCAAAAATTAACAATAACAAACTCCCAAAGTACATATGCTGCAAATGTGTATTTGTATGAATTCTTACTCAACAACAACTGGGGAACTATAATAAATATTAAGGTCATTGGGACAAGATGAATATTAATGCATTGTTGTTGCATTTTGTTGTTGTTGCTTAAGACTTATCTGGACTGTAGTTTGATTTCAAAGATTTAAAGAATTTTTAATATAAAATTCCTGTTTAAACACAATTAAGTCTGCAAATAGTTGTCACATGTATATAATTAACAAATTTAAGTTTGAAATTAATAAAAGAAGCCGTCGTTTTTATAAGTAGTGCTATGGATTAGTTCCAGTTCAGTTCTAGTTCTGTTCTAGTTCTGTTCTAGTTCTGTTCTAGTTCTGTTCTAGTTCTGTTCTAGTTCTGTTCTAGTTCCGTTCTAGTTCTGTTCTAGTTCTGTTCTAGTTCTGTTCTAGTTCTGTTCTAGTTCTGTTCTAGTTCTGCTCTAGTTCTGTTCTAGTTCTGTTCTAGTTCTGTTCTAGTTCTGTTCTAGTTCTGTTCTAGTTCTGTTCTAGTTCTGTTCTAGTTCTGTTCTAGTTCTGTTCTAGTTCTGTTCTAGTTCTGTTCTAGTTCTGTTCTAGTTCTGTTCTAGTTCTGTTCTAGTTCTGTTCTAGTTCTGTTCTAGTTCTGTTCTAGTTCTGTTCTAGTTCTGTTCTAGTTCTGTTCTAGTTCTGTTCTAGTTCTGTTCTAGTTCTGTTCTAGTTCTGTTCTAGTTCTGTTCTAGTTCTGTTCTAGTTCTGTTCTAGTTCTGTTCTAGTTCTGTTCTAGTTCTGTTCTAGTTCTGTTCTAGTTCTGTTCTAGTTCTGTTCTAGTTCTGTTCTAGTTCTGTTCTAGTTCTGTTCTAGTTCTGTTCTAGTTCTGTTCTAGTTCTGTTCTAGTTCTGTTCTAGTTCTGTTCTAGTTCTGTTCTAGTTCTGTTCTAGTTCTGTTCTAGTTCTGTTCTAGTTCTGTTCTAGTTCTGTTCTAGTTCTGTTCTAGTTCTGTTCTAGTTCTGTTCTAGTTCTGTTCTAGTTCTGTTCTAGTTCTGTTCTAGTTCTGTTCTAGTTCTGTTCTAGTTCTGTTCTAGTTCTGTTCTAGTTCTGTTCTAGTTCTGTTCTAGTTCTGTTCTAGTTCTGTTCTAGTTCTGTTCTAGTTCTGTTCTAGTTCTGTTCTAGTTCTGTTCTAGTTCTGTTCTAGTTCTGTTCTAGTTCTGTTCTAGTTCTGTTCTAGTTCTGTTCTAGTTCTGTTCTAGTTCTGTTCTAGTTCTGTTCTAGTTCTGTTCTAGTTCTGTTCTAGTTCTGTTCTAGTTCTGTTCTAGTTCTGTTCTAGTTCTGTTCTAGTTCTGTTCTAGTTCTGTTCTAGTTCTGTTCTAGTTCTGTTCTAGTTCTGTTCTAGTTCTGTTCTAGTTCTGTTCTAGTTCTGTTCTAGTTCTGTTCTAGTTCTGTTCTAGTTCTGTTCTAGTTCTGTTCTAGTTCTGTTCTAGTTCTGTTCTAGTTCTGTTCTAGTTCTGTTCTAGTTCTGTTCTAGTTCTGTTCTAGTTCTGTTCTAGTTCTGTTCTAGTTCTGTTCTAGTTCTGTTCTAGTTCTGTTCTAGTTCTGTTCTAGTTCTGTTCTAGTTCTGTTCTAGTTCTGTTCTAGTTCTGTTCTAGTTCTGTTCTAGTTCTGTTCTAGTTCTGTTCTAGTTCTGTTCTAGTTCTGTTCTAGTTCTGTTCTGTTCTAGTTCTGTTCTAGTTCTGTTCTAGTTCTGTTCTAGTTCTGTTCTAGTTCTGTTCTAGTTCTGTTCTAGTTCTGTTCTAGTTCTGTTCTAGTTCTGTTCTAGTTCTGTTCTAGTTCTGTTCTAGTTCTGTTCTAGTTCTGTTCTAGTTCTGTTCTAGTTCTGTTCTAGTTCTGTTCTAGTTCTGTTCTAGTTCTGTTCTAGTTCTGTTCTAGTTCTGTTCTAGTTCTGTTCTAGTTCTGTTCTAGTTCTGTTCTAGTTCTGTTCTAGTTCTGTTCTAGTTCTGTTCTAGTTCTGTTCTAGTTCTGTTCTAGTTCTGTTCTAGTTCTGTTCTAGTTCTGTTCTAGTTCTGTTCTAGTTCTGTTCTAGTTCTGTTCTAGTTCTGTTCTAGTTCTGTTCTAGTTCTGTTCTAGTTCTGTTCTAGTTCTGTTCTAGTTCTGTTCTAGTTCTGTTCTAGTTCTGTTCTAGTTCTGTTCTAGTTCTGTTCTAGTTCTGTTCTAGTTCTGTTCTAGTTCTGTTCTAGTTCTGTTCTAGTTCTGTTCTAGTTCTGTTCTAGTTCTGTTCTAGTTCTGTTCTAGTTCTGTTCTAGTTCTGTTCTAGTTCTGTTCTAGTTCTGTTCTAGTTCTGTTCTAGTTCTGTTCTAGTTCTGTTCTAGTTCTGTTCTAGTTCTGTTCTAGTTCTGTTCTAGTTCTGTTCTAGTTCTGTTCTAGTTCTGTTCTAGTTCTGTTCTAGTTCTGTTCTAGTTCTGTTCTAGTTCTGTTCTAGTTCTGTTCTAGTTCTGTTCTAGTTCTGTTCTAGTTCTGTTCTAGTTCTGTTCTAGTTCTGTTCTAGTTCTGTTCTAGTTCTGTTCTAGTTCTGTTCTAGTTCTGTTCTAGTTCTGTTCTAGTTCTGTTCTAGTTCTGTTCTAGTTCACTTCTAATACCCCTTAATACATACATTGCTTAAATGCTCACATTATTCAAGATTTTTTTTTTTTTATAATTTCTTTAATGAAGTAATGCATATTTACTTAATGGCAATCAGTTATTTATATAAATACTATATGAATAAGTATGCACTAATACATACTTACAAGTAATCATGTATAAGTGTTTGTGTGTATATGTGTAGTTTTACTTTAAGTACATAATCTGTAGGAAAAATATTGTACATAATTTTGGTTTCTAGATTCTATCATTTAATTAAGCAACATTTTTTTAATTAAGTTACAAGAATACTTGTGCAATTTTTAACACATGAACATGAACACTTGCTAATGTTTAACACACTAGAACACACATACATAAACACACACACACACATAGAAATACATTTATTTTGCAGCAGCAAAAATAACAACAAGAGCACTTAAGTTGTATAAGGAGTAGACTATATGACGTCGAATGACGAGAACAAGACAACCGCAGAATTTGTAAAATTGTTTCCAAATGTTTGTAATATAAATGTAAAAATGTGCGTGTGTGTAGGTATGTATGTTTGTGTGTTTAGGTACGTTTGTTTGGATGTGTTTGGCTGTTTGCTGGTGTATGTGATAAGGATGTAAATGTTTGTTTGTGAATGATAAGTTTGAAATGTGCATGTGGGACTAAGTATTTGAGCATGTTGATATAGTGAGTGACAATATAAAATAAACTCTTTAAATAAATAAATAAGATTATGGGAAACGGAATGCATTACATTCTGCGGAGTCGAACATAAACTGGCTGACTGTTTGCTGGTTTCTGGAGTTACTACAAAGCTCATCTGGCTTGTTATTAAACAATCGATAAATGTTCAAACTCTTTTACATTTCTTAATATTTAGAGTTACACCCAACATGCATACAGAAAACGTCGCAAGACATTTTTTTAACGCTTGCAACATATTTCCCCTTTATTGTCTCCCACTGTACCCTTGATCCTGTGTTTGTCTTAACAAGTGTTATGAATTTGTAAACACACATGTACTGGTGGTACTGGCACATATATACAAACACAATTATGCAATTATTAATAACAACAACTAGGAACACAACAAAAAAATTGCCTACATTACTTAAGCATTTAAGTAAATAGAGATGCATTAACAGTAACGACGACACACATTATTGAATGCGTGATGTTGACGAAGGTGTGTATATCTGGTAAAAATAATTGGTTACATTAAATTGTCCTGATTTAAAATTTTAAATGAGGGGAGATTTGAAGAAAAAACAAGATTAAAGAAAGCTTTCACTAAGCTAATTGCTGCTTGAAATTTAAAATAAATAATAAATTAAATAAACAGCAGGAATGGGGGAGAATTATAATAAAAAATTAATTTAACAGGAATTGCTTTCTAAATTTCCAATAGTTTGCATACAAAATTTATGCTATAGCTCTAATTTGTAATGAAACTAGTTGCTAAAGCATTAATTTTACAGAAAAAAGATGCTGTAACTTCATACAAAATACTTGCTATAGCACTAATTTTTTGGGAAAATATTGGGTATATGACTTAAAAATGCAGGATTTTTCAAATTTTTAGAAACATTTTTTTGAAACATTTGTACAATATAAATTTATTCAAAGTATTGACCATTGTTAGCTATGATCTTTTCCATATTTCTGGCAACATATGGACTCCGAGCCAAGAGAACTGCTCATCTTTTGAGGCCAAGATCATATCAAGCCAATATCGGATACTCTGTTCCAAATTGAAGCGTATCCCAGAAAGAGCATTCTACATTGATCGAAACAAATAGTAGTCGGACGGGGGAAGGTCTGGACTATAAATCAGGTCAAACAAAACTTCCCAACCACTCCATTCTAAATACTTTTTAATAGCGTTGTCATGATGGAATATAACGGCGTTTTTCGGCCAATGCTCACTTCAAACGAATCAGTTGCGTTCGGTACAGGTTACCATACAGGTGATGGTGTGACCAGATTTTAGCAGATCATAATAGCGCCATGGATATTTGGCTTTGGTGTCGATTCGGCTGGTTGGCTGGGCTTCACATATGATCTCTTACGCTTCAAATTATCGCTGTGGATACATTTTTCATCGCAAGTAATAATTCGGTGCAAAACTTATTTTCTTTTATAGTGTTCAAGCAGCATTTCAGACATGCAAAATCGTTCTCCAAGGTCTCTCGGCTTCAATTCGTATGATACCTAATATCCTCTGCTTTTGGATGAATCCTGCTGCTAGCAAACATTTTGAAATTGCTGCTTGATTTATTTTTGATGATTTTTGATACCAATGATTTTATTATTGAGTTTTACAACAATCTTCATAGAGTCATGCCCCCAATTCTTGGTCTTCAAACTTGTTTGGCTGGCCTGGGCGATCTTTATCTTCCGTGTCAAAATCACTACTTTTGAAGAGGGCAAACTATTCCTCGCTCATTTAAAACGGTGAAACACCATTCACCATTAGCAATCAGTGTGTTTTAACGGCACTTTTTTTAAAATACGTGCTATAGCACTAAGGACTGGGATCGAAAAATTCTTAACATACATATATGTTAATAAAAATGAAACAACTAACCTTACAGTTTTGAATCTTTTTTTATTTGATTGAAATTATTGTTACAATTTACAATAAAGAAAAAGGATTTTTATAGTTCTAATCACTATTGAACCTTTTTCGAAAACCCTTCCATTATGGTTTTTATAGTGATTTCTGTCACTTTGTTCGAACAGGTTGTCCATCTCCATTTAAAATCTACCACACTTTTGGACATCTTTTTTATGCTCTTCAATTCTCTTTTAACAAGAGCCCAATATCTCTCCACTGGCCTTAGCTGCAGGCAGTTTGGAGAATTTGCCTTTCTTGGTACAAATACCACATTATTGGTTTTTTACCACTCAAGACTTTTCTTACCATAGTGACAGGCAGCCAAAAGAGGCCAAAAATAAGAGGACACACTAAGAAGTCTTATGAATGAAAGCATCAAATTTCGGTATTTATAGAGCCCTTTGTAGCAAATGTTTGGCTTTTTTCCCGCAACTGCATATTGCTTGCCATACCAATAACTATTTTGGGAAATTTTGTCTGCTTTTGGGTCCTAAACTTTTCTTCAACATTCCCTCGAGCATCAGCTTCAAAATTTTGACCCGAATAATGCCTGAAGTAAAATACATTACTTTTATTAGAAATAGCCATAATACTACTGTTTTGCACTTAATTTATTTAAAAATTTTCCATTTCAGGCAATTTATGGAATTTTTAATTCTTAAAATTTAATGTTCTGTCTTTATTATTGTAGGCTGAAGTATGTGCTTTCATTTGCTGTTTCAACTATTAAAATCGTTTCTCAATTAAGAAAATTATGAACATTTTTATAAACTATGTCATTATTAATATCAATCATACGCAACGTAGTACGTAAAATACTATTTTCGTTATTTTACAAAATGTCGTTGATTTTTCTTGTTAATTTCTCAAGATTATCGTTTAAATTCATATCTTTAACGTACGTATCCAAAGCATATTCTTCCAGTTGTCCCACATATGACTGAAATTTCTTTAACTAGAGCCAAAAAGTTCTTGTTGATCTCTTACAGATTTATTAACTACCCAAAACTTTCCTGAAATTGTACTCAATTAATTATTCCAAAGAACACATAACCAATTTATCCTAGATAAAATTAACAACTTATGACGATAACATTCTCAATTGCCAATACATGAATTAAAATTTGACTTCAATTTCCGTGCTCTGTTTTTGGGCTCTAAATTTTTAGCAGCGTTCCTGTTAGGAAGTTTTTGAGCCTTGTATGTTTTTGAACCTGCATTTGCTTTTTGTACCAAACTTTCATACCAAATAGTTCGAGCACTGAGCTAACCGGGCTGCTTTCCTACCGGATATGTTGAGAGCTCTTGTGAAAATGCTTTCTATTTTTTTGGCTTAATAAACATCATGCAAACCGTTCCTTTTACCTGAACCAGGTTTTCTATCAACGGACAAGATCTCGCGGTACTGTTGAATAGCATTGGAAACAGTTTGACGGCAGACCTTTGGTTGTTTGGCCAACTTTATGTAGGATTAAGTTGGGTTTTGTTGAAAATATTTAATTATTTTAGTAGGCACTTTTTTCTGGTCACTCATTTTAATCAGATTAACAACAAATGAATATAATTGACATTAAACATAATAAATAATAACTGACATGCTTTACAAAGTTAACTTGATCAAAAATAAAATCAAATGATACTTGAGTTTAAAGTTTTAATGAAAAACGTGTGTTAAGAATTTTTCGATCTCAGTCCTTAAGTTTACACAAAGCAAATACTATAGCACTAACTTTATACTAAATAGTTGCTATAGCACTAATTTTTAAGGAAAGCACTTGCTGTAGCACTTATTTATAAAGAAAATATAATTATAGCACTATTTTTTATAGAAAAGTTGCTGCTGTAGCACAAATGTTTATGGAAAATAGCTACTCTAGTGCTAAATTTAGACTTGAAATTCCAAACTGCTATAGCACCTGCTACAGTTTGAAAAAAGATGATATAGCACTAACTTTGAAAGAAAATGGTTGCTATAGCACCAATTTTACAAAAAGTAGTTTTCACAGCACTAAATTTATACTAAATAGCTGCTATAACACTAATTAAAAAGATAATACTTACTAAGCACAAATTTTTTTTTATTTTATTTATTTAATATATTCATTTCAATTAGAAGCCAAAAAGGCCGAAAACACATGTCTAAAAGACATTAAAATGCCTTCATTAATATTTTTTTAAATTTGTTTAACGAATGTGAGAAATGCCTCTCATCGTAGGGAACATGATTATATAAACAAGCAACTCGAACTACAAATGAGCGTTGCATATGTAAGGTAGAATATCTGGGAGTTATCAAACCTCTTATTCTAGCAGAATTCATGAAACTAAATCTTCTTAGGAGATATTGAGGAGCACCATTCTTATAAAGCTTATGAAATCTCGATTACTAAGTCAAAAATATAGACAATATGGATATCTAATGATAGATATTTCAAAGTCCATTGCAACGATGTATATAAGGCTATAGTAAGTACAATGTGTCAAAATCGGGAAACATATTTTTTAACCCGAATTTTTTTGTCAAACATTTTTTTCACTAATAAATTAAAAAAAATAAATTTTTGAATTAAAAAATTTTTTTTAAAAAAATTGGAAAAAAATTTTAAAAAACACTTTCGAAAAAAAAAAAAAATAAAAAAATTAAAAAAAAAATTATTTTATTTTAAAGTATAATTTGGTGAAGGGTATATAAGATTCAGCACAGCCGAATACAGCTCTATTACTTTTTTTTAAAAAAACTTTTGCCGCACCACTAATTATTGTAGAGTATAGTTACTATAGCGCAAATTTTAAAATAGACTTGTTGCTATAACACTCATTTTTAAAGAAAATACAAGGTGGCGCAAAAGTAATCCTTATTGTGTACGTGTATTTCGCATGTGTTTACTACACAAATGTCAAAACAGAACTGACATTAGGGGCCTCGCAAAATTTATAGCATTTTCTGATAGGAGGATTACTTTTGCGCCACCTGTTAGTTGCTATAGCACTACCTTTATACAAAATAGTTGCAGTATCACTTATTTTTAAGGACAGCAGTTGCTATAGCACTTATTCTAAAAAGGAAATAGTTTTGTACTACTAATTTTATAAAAGATATTAGCTATATCTCTAATTTTCAAAGAAAATATTAGCAATATCACTAATTTTTATAAAAACATGTTGCTATAGCACTATTTTTAATTCAATGTTTTGCTATATGACTCCTTTTAAAAGGAAATACTTTCTATAGCACTAACTTTATGCAAAATAGATGCTATAGCACTAACTTTATACTAAATAGTTGCTATAGCACTATTTTTTAAGGAAAGCAGTTGCTATAGCACTAATTTTAAAAGAAAGTTGAATTATAGGACTAAATGTTGCTGTAGCACTAATTTTAAAAGAAAGTGGTTGCTATAGCACTCATTTTAAAAGAAAATTCTTTCTATAGCGCTAACTTTATACAAAAGAGATGCTATAGCACTAACTTTATACTAAATAGTTGCTGTAGCATAATTTTTTAAGTGAAGCAGTCGCTATAGCACTCATTTTTAAAGAGAGTTGAATTATAGGACTAATTGTTATGGACTAATTTGCTCTAGTGCTTAACTCTATAGAAAATAGATGCTATAGCAGTAATTTTTATAATTTATATTTATATAATTTATAGCACCTGCTATAGCTTGAATTTTCTATAGAACTTTTTTGCTATAGCACTGAATTTTTTTTCTATAGAAAATTTTAGCTATTTTTGCACCTGCTATAGCAGGTGTCTAGCTATTTATAGATAGTTTTTATAGCAAACATGTTGTGTCACTAGCACATGATCGTCCTTTAGCATGCAGCACTCTACGTTGTTCGGTTTAATCCACATTTGAATTAACATTGTCACCATACTTGAGCAACTTGCTAGTAACGTTTATTTTGTATGCAAATATTCTATGCGTAACATAATTTATTTGTAACTACGCACCGTGTTTTACGGTGTTGTGAACAGGGAAATCATGGTAAATTAATCTAATTACTAATGTATATACCCTACTGAAATTATTTTCCAAACTAGAGTACATGCAGTAAATGAATGCAAACAGGTTAAACAACCACCAATCAAATTAATAAATACGAGTACATTTAAAAAACTACATTTTTACAAATATTTTCCTCTAATTTATTTGTTGATGTCCATTAAAGAAATGTTCATAACAATGTATTAAATTTGTTTTAACACCTTTAAATATTTTATACAAAAGGCAACATGGCTGACAGAATGTGTCATTTCGTATTGTACTACTTGCATCAATGTATTCAAACAAACGAGAGATGTTGCAAGTTGTGGTGTTTTGTTTGGTTTTCATGTCGAGCAAAGCATTTTCTATGTCCTCCAAAAAAAAAAAAAAATCTAAATATAAAAAAAAAAACTGACTGCGTTAGACAACAACTAGAAATGTTTACAATTTTTAACAGAAACAAAAAAAAAAAAAAAAGAAGCAGTAAAATTTTGCCATTCTCGGATTAACTGAAATACGTGTTACTGGTTTTAATGTTAATTCTTGCTTTTACTCCCTCTCGCTACTGCTGCCTGCTTTAAAACATGTTGTTCACAGGAAAATTTCAAAAAAAAAAAAAAAAAATTAAATCTGAATGAGTTTGTAACGATTGTATTTTTGGGTGTTGATGTTGCTAACACTGCAACAGCAGCTGCTTGTATGATTGTAAGTATGTAAGTAAATGTAAATGTTGTTACAATAATAATGTTTCGCAGTGATTTCGATTCCTTTTTTGTTGCATCTACTCAATGATAATTGCACTTAAATGCATTTTTTTGTCCTGTGTTCGTTACAGAAAACACTAGCAACAACGACAACAGTTGCAGCAGTTACAACCATATAGACGTAGACAATGCTTTACTAAAAGCTTTAGTTTTGTTGTTGTATTGAAAATATTGTTTTTATTTTTTTTCTTGTTTTTATATAATTTTTACAACAACAAGAGAACAAGCTGCTCACGTACACACACAAGCACACGCACACACATGCAAAACAACAATGTGAACAGCAGCAGCAGGATGCTGTTTCTATTGTTGTTACTTTTGCTATTGTATTATTGTTGAAGGTTGTTGAGCATACAGTGAGGGAAAATAAGAAAATTAAACTACAGTTATTCGAGTACAAACTAAAAATTGTGTTAAAGATCACAGGGTTTCTATAAAACATTCTAATTAAACCATAAGAAATAATTAGCTATAGAGAAATTGCATGTGATCTTTAGCAAAAAAATATTCTAATGAGAAATTCTCCGTATGATCGATAACAAACAATTTTCTATTGAAACCAATTTCCCGTGGTCGATTGCAAAAAAATGGACTAAAGATGAACTTTATAGTGGTCGATAACAGAAAAAGTTCTTAAGATAACATTTTATGTGACCGAGAACAAAAAAAAAATTTTTTTGGAAAAATTTTGTGTGATCGTAATAACAAAAAAATTTCTATAGAGAAAATTTAATTCAATCTTTAGCATTTTTTTCAATCTCAAGCATTCCGTAAAGAAAATTTCAAGTGATACATAAAAAAACATGTTCTACAGAAAAAAGTTCTTGTTAGTGCTGACAACAAAAAAAAGAGCTGATAGGAAGATCAGGTGATCACTACAAATTATTCTTAAAGATAAGCTTTCAAGTGGTCCTTATAACAAAAAAAACTTTCTACTGAGATAGTGATGAAGTGATCACAAACAAATTTATTCTATCTATAATTGTAAATCTGGAATTTTTACCTCAAAATTTTTTATAGAAAAATTTTCAAGTGATCGTGATAATTTTTTTGGGGAAATCTCCAAGTGATCACTGATAATAGAATAATATATTAAGTTATCATGAGCAAACAATTTGTATAAAAAAAATTTCAAGTGATCGTGATAACAAAAAAATCCTTTAGAGAAATCAATCAAGGATCGATAACATATACAATTTGTTTAGATGAAATTTCAATGGTTGTAAAGGGTTTTCCTACTAGAGGTGTTATTTTGTATTATCCGGTATTTCGGTAGCTGTCACTTTTGAAGTTTTTATTCTTTGACATTTGACAAGTAGAAACTACGCCATTACTAAAAATGGAACGATACACGCTTCAACAAAGCATTGAAGTTATTAAAATTCACAAAAAAAAAATGTGAAAATCTTACAGTGACAGTTCACAAAACTAAAGCATTTTTGGGTCGTCGTGAAGCACCTTGTCGGACCGAAATACAGAAATTGGTGCAAAAATTCGATTTGTTGGCACAAGTTAGTGATGTGAAGAATAAAATTCGTGAACATCGCTCAAGTGTAGGGCGCTTGTAGCCAGATTTTTTTCCTTTAATACGAAACTTCAATTTTCAATTCAATATAATGCATTTGTTATTTATATTTACTATTTGGCACTATTTTCTCTTTAAATAAGAAATGAAAACATTTATTTTTTATACGTTCTTTATTTTCCATAATCTAATTTTTTTACTCAATCAAATTTACAATTAACATGTTAATTTAAATTAGCTTGAGTATATGTATATGTATATGTATATGTATATGTATATGTATATGTATATGTATATGTATATGTATATGTATATGTATATGTATATGTATATGTATATGTATATGTATATGTATATGTATATGTATATGTATATGTATATGTATATGTATATGTATATGTATATGTATATGTATATGTATATGTATATGTATATGTATATGTATATGTATATGTATATGTATATGTATATGTATATGTATATGTATATGTATATGTATATGTATATGTATATGTATATGTATATGTATATGTATATGTATATGTATATGTATATGTATATGTATATGTATATGTATAAATATATGTGTATGTGTATATAGATATATATATGTATATGAATATGTAGATTGTTTTCATATTTGTTTACATCTCCTGAGTATACACCCTTTCACACCGTGTAGCACTATGTCTTTTTATCGAATGATCCTCTTCAAACTCATCACCACCATATTAATATTCCCGAAGAATGAAAAAAAAAAAATTTTAGAAATCATGATTACAAAATTTATGGCAAAATAATACATAAAATTACCTCTAACAAAGAGCAGCAAATGTTCTTCTGTTTAAACAAAGCAAAGCCAAATGATAATGCGGTATCTTAACAGTTGTAAATTTTTGGTAACAACTATGTTGCTATGTTTTTATGATGAATGCATTAGTATGTGTCAGTATGTAAGTTTTGAGATTGTATTTACTAGTGGAAAAGTAAAATTGCTGAATTAGCGTATTCATTCCAACATATGAGGGTATAAAAGACAAAAACTCTATTATAACCTTCTTGCATTTTAAAAACAACTCCTGACACTCAAAAGTCTTATTTGAATCGGCGAATTTTGATAATTTCCACAAAGGAAAATTATCTAACCTAAATTCTTTTTTTTTTATCAGAAGTTCTGCTAAGATTTGTTCATATTTGTCACGGAAAATAAGGTAAATTACTTTTTAATAAATCTAAAGTTGAAATAATATGGTATTTTAATGTACTTATCATAATTCTATAACACTAGAAATTGAACGAGGACTAGAGCACAAGGAGATATATTGCTCACTCTATAAGTCCAATTAATTTTCCTGTCAGGAGCTAATAATTCAAGGATCTACCATCACTTTTATTTTATTAGTTGCGATAATTGAATATATTGAAGGTAAATTACAAAAAAAAAACATACATACACATTGCTGCAATATGCCGTAAAACATAACCTTAAATAGTTATTATTTTTTTTTACAACTGATTTAGATACAATATCAAATTTGGTTTCGTTGTGGATAAGCCTCCCTTGTAGGGTAAATACGTTTTTCCAATTTCAATATTGGAGATTTGAGGGCAGCGGGAAACCCTCGGTCAAAACCCGTCTCCCAGCTAAGTTTTATCAGATAATTCTCCATTTTCTTCATAACATCCAGCAAAATTTCTCAGCATCAACATAAAAATCGATCTAAAACTACCAACAATATTATATGTGAAGTGTTAGTGCAGTGACAAATTTATCAAAAAGAAAAAAAGCTTAAGAATTAATGGCCCAAAAAGAAAATTATTTGAAATAAAAATTAAAAATTAAAATACAAAAATCAAAATAAAATGGCCAAAATCTGGTGAAAATTAAAATTTAAAAGAAAATTTGTATGAATTATAATTTTTTTTAGTGAAAACCAAAATTGTCTTTATACAATAAAAGAAAACAACAAAAGAATGTAACCACTTTCCATACAATATTTGTTTAGTAATTAAAGAAAAGAAATTGTCACTAAAAAAAAAAAAAAATACAAACTATGAATTTTGAGTATAATTTATTAATTCGAGACTTACCAAGTGTTTCAGTAAAATACTTTGTTACCCCAAATAGATTAATTTTAGTTAAAAATGATTCACTTTGATTTCTTATTATTAATGTAAAAATTGAGCAAATGTTAAAATAATATGAAAATGTGCAATTACAAAGAAGAGTTAAAGATTAATAATAAATGTCAAACGATAAAAAGTGCAAAAATTATCTATATGCGACCAAAACAAACAATACAAAAATCTATAAATAAATTCGTGGAAAAAAAATTGAAATGTTAAATAATTATTAAAAGATAATGTTAATTATTCCAAAATGTTATTCCGTAACATCTAAAAAAACAAACCCAACATTTGAACCACTGTTATACATTCGACAATAAGTAAATTTATACATTTTCAACCCAAGCAGGAGCCTGAGAAAGATCTTTCAACGGAATCCAGCCAAAAGTGAGTAAAAACCTATTTTTTTTATTTTCATATCCTGAATAAATTGAGGAAATATAAAATTTTCAAGAATGAAATAAAAAAAAAAACAAAATAATTAATTAACTAAAATCAATGTATATGTTAATAACATATTGAGTAATAGTTCTAGTAACAGCACTGTTAATGACATTCACTCAATGAATTATTAACAGATTTTCTTTTAAATTATCTTGAAGATTTAATATATTTTCTGAATTTATTAATGTATTAAAAATTTACTTAAATAATTAAATCCGGGATTAAAAATAATGAAAAATGATACTAAATAATATATTAAAATATTAAATGAATGTGAAAATTGCTTTAGTTTTGTTTGTAATTATTTTAATATTGTGAGAGAAAAAAATTAATAACGGTGTAAATGATAAAATTCAAAATTCATCACGGTGTGTTAAATGATTAAAACTTATTTATAATTACACTTCTGTTAATAACAGAGTTACGTGGCATGATCGGTAGCGCGGATGTTCCATGATCGTAACGTTCTTAGTTCGAGCCCCAACGTCGGCATTTTTTTTTCTGTTTTTTTTTATTAAATAATATAAAATCGAATTTTTTTATAATTTTTTTTATTAAATCAAAATTTTATATATTTTTATTATTTTATCAATATTTTATATTTTTTTAATTATTTTATGATTTCATAGAATAATAATTTCGTATTAAATGATTTTTGCATGCACTATATATCTGACATTTTCAAAGTAAGTCCCGGGTTCGAATCCTATTGATGATTTCTTATTTGATTTTTTTTAAACGTTTTCATATATATTTTTTTTGAAACATTTTCATTCATTAATTTGATAAACATAATCAGTTTTAATTGCACAAAGTTTATGTTTTTTTTAAATATTTTTTTTTCGATTGATTTTTGTTTTTTTATGATTGATTTGTATATATATATTTTTTTCTATTCATAATAATGATTTATTTATCAATAAGTTGAATTAAAATAATTATAAATTTGTATAATATGGTTAAAATTTTCTTATTCAATAAATTGTTGAAATTATAATGAATTACTAAACAAATTGATTTCTGATTTTTGGACATACTGTAGTATAGGGTGAGTTAAGTTAGGGATCATGTAGGGATAGTTCTTTTATTTGTGCAAAATACATACTTTTTACATGATCATGGTTGGGAGGGGTAAATGCGTATCATGATCTACACGCAAATCAAAAGTTTTTGCTTCATTTTTCTATTAAAAATCCATTACTTTTCTATATGTCTGTCCTTTCACTATTTCTCTCTATTATAAAAAGCATGCAACTTTTAAAATATGAGTATCTGTAGTTTGTTTAAAGAAAAGTTTAGCGAAACAATAGAACCTACGCCGTTTGCCGACGAGATAGGAGCCGGAAGTGTATTGCATGCTAGCTAAACTATAAAACTTGCCCAAATAGCAAACAAAAATTTTAGTTAATCGCTACACAAGAACAACTGAGAATATTGCTGCTGTAGCCCAAAGTGTTGAAGAAAACCCAGGTTTGTCCATTCCACGTCGTTCTTTGGAATTGGGCATTCCAAAAACGTAATTACACCATATTTTGGATGCTATAGATCTGTACAACGTTTACTTTCAACAAGACGGCGCTACGTGCCACACAAGCAAAGAAACTATTGCTCTTTTACGGGAAAAGTTTCCGGACCGTGTTATCTCTCAATTGGCCGCCAAGATCTTGTGATTTAACACCTTGCGACTTCTTTCTTTGGGGCCACGTGAAAGATAAGGTCTACGTCAACAGCCCAGCATCGATTCAAGACCTTAATGATAGAATACGTGAGGCTAACGAGGACATAGGGCAGCCACTTTGCGATTTGGTTATGGAAAATTTCATGAAAAGGATATGGTCCTGTAACCGTGGTCGTGGAGGCTATTTGGTTGATGTTGTTTTTCATTATTAACGACATAATTTCCTCTTTATTATGAAATAAACATCCGATAATTTATCTCAAAAAATTTAATTTTTCTTTGAGTACCAAAATAACAGCTCTTGTTGGAAAATCCTTTATAAATTAATCGATCGATTAAGTGATCGTGATAACAAAAATTTTCTTTTTGTGGGAAATCTACTAGTGATCACTGACAATAGAATACTCTATTAAGTTATCATAAACAAATAATTTGTATACATAAAAATTCAAGTGATTCAAGTGATAAAATTTCCTTTAGACAAATCGATCGAGGATCAATAACAAAGACAATTTTCATAAATGTAATTTCAATTTCATATAAGTATAGACGAAATTTAAGTGATCGTGATAACAAACATTTTCCCTTATGAAAATTGATCAGTAGCAAAACAAATTTTATATAGAAAATCATATATGATCGTTAAAAATAGAAATGTTTATAGAGACAATTTTAAGTGAGAACTTGTATAGGGAAATATTAAAGTGACCTTGCTAACAAAAAATTAACATACATCAAGCGATCAGTAACAACAAAATGTATAAATCAAATTTGAAGTTATAATCATTAACAAAAACATTTTTATATATAAAATTTTCGGTAATCATGATAACAAAAAGATTTCTATGGAGAAATCGATCAACTAATAACCCACATATTTATATAGATAAAGCGATCAATTGATCAGTAAACAAAAAATGAGCATGATGAAATTTCAAGCGATCGTGATACCAAAAAATTGTGATCAATATTGAAAAATGTCTATAGATACAATTGCAAGTAGTTGTGATGGAAAAAATTTTACTAAAATTAAATCAACCACTGATCACTTACAGTAACAAAAAATGAGTACAAGTAAAATTGCAAGTGTAGCCCGCAAATTTCTATGGAGAAAACGATCAACTGATCAGTAACAAAAAAATTTGCATGATAAAATTTCTAGTGATCGTGATGCCAAAAAAAAGGTTAAATAAGAAATGGATCAAGTGATCAATAATGAAAAATGTCTATATATACAATTTCATGTAATAGTAGAAATTTGACTATTCCGAAATTTGACTATTCCGAAATTTGACTATACCGAAATCAATCAAGTGATCAGTAACAAAAAAAGTGATCAATAACCAAAAAATTTAGCATACAGAAAATTATATGCGATCGCAAACAACAAATGAGAAAATTTTAAATGAATTTCAAAAAATCATTTAATATGAGAAATTAATCAAGTGATACTGAATAAAAACTTTTTATACAGAAAATTGTAAGTGATCGTTATAAACGAACATTAGATAAATCGATCAAGTTATCAACAAAAAAATTTCAATGGAGAAATTAATAAAATGTCAGAGTTACCCACGAATATCCATGGAAAAAGCGATCAATTGATCAGGAACAAAAAAATGAGAATGACGAAATATCAAACGATCGTGATACCAAACATGTTTTTATTAAGTTATCGATCAAATGATCAATAATATACAATGTCAATAGATAAAATTTCAAATAATCGTAATAGCAAAAATTTGACTATAGCGAAATCAATCAAGTGATCAGTAACAAAAAATGTATATACATTTTTTTTTATGACGGATATTTCATACGATCGCTAACAAATATTTTCTTGCGATTGATAATAAATTAATATTTAGTGATCATTAACAAAAAAAAAAAGTTTGCATAGAGAAAATTATATGTGATTGATGAAATTTCAAGCGATCATGACCAAAAATTTTTTTATTAATAAATCGATCAAGTGATAAATAATGAAAAATTTCAAATGATCGTAATAGCAAAAATTTGACTATAGCGAAATCAATCAAGTGATCAGTAACAAAAAATGTATATAAATGGTTTTGTATGATGGATATTCCATACGATCGCTAACAAATATTTTCCTGCGATTGATGACAAATAAATGTTTAGTGATCACTAACAAAAAAAGTGAAAATTTCATAACAATTTCAAAACATCATTTTATATGAGAAATTAATCAAGTGATACTGAATAAAAACTTTTTATACAGAAAATTGTAAGTGATCGTTATAAACAAACATTAGAGAAATCGATCAAGTTAATAAAATGTCAGAGTAACCCACATTTTTCTATAGAGAAAGCGATCAATTCTTCAGTAAAAAAATGAGCATGATGAAATTTCAAGCGATCTTGATACCAAACATGTTTTTATTAAGAAATCAATCAAGTGATCAATAATGAAAAATGTGTATAAAAAAATTTCAAGTATTCGTAATAGCAAAAATTTAACTACATATAAAAAAATCAATCAAGTAATCAGTAACAAAAAATGTGTAAAAATAGTAAACATTTCATACGATCGCTAACAAATATTTTCTTGCTATTGATAACAAATAAATGTTTAGTGATCACTAACAAAAAAAGTTTGCATAGAGAAAATTATATGTGATCGCAAACAACAAAGAGAAAGTTTCAAGTGAATATCAAAAAATCATTTTAAATGAGCAATTGATCAAGTGATAGCAAATAAAAACTTTCTATAGAGAAGATTGTAAGTGATCGTTGTAAACAAACATTTTTCTTTAAAAAATGTATAATATATAAAAAAATATTCTATTCTAAATACATATAAAATTTCAGGTGATCTTCCAAAAACTATTACCTCTATTTTTTGCAATTCTTTATATAATAATTTTTTTAGGTGTACTTTTAGGCGTTTCTATGCGTAAGCACATTAACATTATTGTATATGTATCGGCCAACTCCTTGGTTGTTGTTAGCAATGTGTTTGTTTTAATGTTTCAATATTATCTTCTGCCTGCCTGCCATTGTTTTCACACACCCCCCCTGTGTAGCAAACTGGTACGTTTGGTGTGAGCTTCTGTTGTTTTGTTTTGTATAGCAGCACATTGCATTGCATTTGTTTTATTGCTGCTGCCTGTGTTATTTAAGTATGTACTTGTTTTTGTTGTTAGACAGTTTTTTTTTATTGTTGCTCAGATTTGTGTTGAACAAAAAAAAAAGTAGAAAAAATTAACCATTAGAGAAAATATTTTAATTGCCTTAGAAAAATCTAGTGATTGTTTTCAACAAATATAAAAAAGAATAAACATTTTTAATGTTCTTTTAAATGACAGAATGTTTGTTAGATTTTGTAGGAATTAACGAGGATTTTTTAAATTTTAAATTAAAAAATATTTATTTTAAGCAACGATAATAAATTGTATTTGAAATATGAGTATAAGTTGCGTATACTTATTATTTAATTAAGTTTTAATTAAATAATAAGTATACGCAACCTGTTACACACGGTATGATTGTTCTATTTAATATAGTGCGTATACGTATTATTTAATTCAACTGAAATTAAATAATAAGTATACGCCACTATTTCCACAGAATATTATGTTATCATTAGTGTTTGATAGAATTGAATATTTTGGATGATTTTATACCTAATTTCTCTTTAGAATTTCAACAATCCTTCATGTACCTGATATTAATGAAATTTGATAAACGTTCTGTTATTAATATTTGTTTTTGATCCGCTTTACAATAGTTATTTGTTTTATTCTTTTGACACTTTTCACTCATTTCATTTTTAGTTTAAAATTTTTAGCTTGATATTATTTTTATTGTTTTTTTTTTTTTTGTAAAACTAAACAATAGTTTAAGGTTTTTTTTTTTACATTTGTTTATTTGTTGTTTGAACTTCATACTCATATTTCAAATTATTGTTTGGCAGTTTGTTGTTTTCGCTCTTGCGAACAACTATATACATTCTCATAAAACAACTTCCGTTGCCAATAAACCTGAATTCTTTTTTTTTTTGCGCTTGATATGTACATATGTATATGGTTTAAGTTTCAGGGGTTTATATAAAAATAAAAGAAACGAAAATATGGGCTGTAGTTACTAGAACAAAATTTTTAAAAGTCTTAAAAATATTTAGCATTGTCATAATAACTAATCAGGTTTAAGAAAGCTTGTACTCCATTTCAATTATTTTTAAGATGATAAATGTTTGGCTTATGCCTTTTTTGTACATCTCAAATGCTGCTTTCACATTTTATATCTGTGTTATTTGTATATCTCTAAACATAACTAGCAACCCTCGTATATTATGTTATTCGTATATCTGTTGCATGATATATTACTGCCAAAGCATTGGCACTTAAACTGACTCCCAGTTTATATACATTTCCTTTAACAATTTCCACCACAGTTAGTTTTTAATCAACTTTTTTCCACTTCGTTTTTTTTTTTTTTTTTGGCTTTTTGTTACAGTAGTTGGATTTCAGCCCAAAAAAAAAAAAAAAAAAATAGAAAAAATAACACCATTTTGCTATTGTTATCAATATTTGTTTTTTGTTTTCGTATTTCTAAATAAATGGAACATACTAACGGCTAAATAAATCAAAGTAGACAGTTTTAAATTGTTGTGTGTTACTGTACAGTACCATCATAGGTGGAGAGGAGTAAAATATTTATAGTATTTTTGCAACAGTTAACAGCAAAACGGGATTTGTTATTTATGTATAAGTCCAAGAAGTTCGATTTCAAGAAGTCAAATCTGTCTGCTTGTGCATCCATTCCCGTTTCCTTGTAAACCCGTAAATATGTTTAATAAATTGCACCAGGGAAGTATTTTCATTGAGAATTAATACAATGTTAATAGATTGGCTTTGCACGTAGATATAAATGGCCGACGCTGATTAGAGTCTATTTGAATTAAATTAATAAAGGTTGGTCCCCTGTCCACAGCAGATCAACTATGTGTAGTGATAAGTGTGAGGTTTTTGATGATGAACCTTGAATTTATTAAAAAGAAAATCACTAATTTCGATAATTCCCTGCAATAGACAGCACGTTTATATCGATTTAAAGAATTTTTGTTGGTAATGTATGAAATTAGTTCTTGTCGAATATGCAAAAACATTATAAATCTAATTACGCTCTATCAGGATCCTAACATAATTTTCAAAATTTTGTCTTTGATTATTTACTGCAAAAAAAAAAAAAAAAAAAACTTTAACGTGATAGATTAAGGTTTATTAGAAATAAGAAAGTATTTTTAGAATTTTTTTTTTTTTGGACAACTATTGAAATTTACGAAAAACTATACAAAATCAAGGTAAAAAAAAAATTTAAATTGAAACTTAAATACCTTCTGATGTTTAAGAGATAGCTTTAGGGAGATATAAAGGATTTTCTTAAGGTTAAATACGTTTATATTAGTGACTCATATTTTAAAGTTTTTGGATTTTGCTGAACATTTTATTTGAAGTATCTAGTAAAATTTTCAAAAAAAAAAAAAATAGTAAATGATGAGCAAAAATTCCGATTCCAATGACTTAAAAGTGCGGAATTCTTTTTGTAAATTTTTAGCTTTAATTTTCAAACATTTTTACATTGGCCATTGTTAGCTATGACCTTTTCCCATTTTTCTGGCAACATACGTATTCTGAGCTAAAAGAACTGCTCGTTTTTTGAGTTCAAGAAAGAAACGTATACCAGAGAGAGCGTTTTGCAGCGATCGAAACTAATAGTAGTCAGATGGGGCAAAGTCTGGAATGTAAAGCGGGTGAGGAAAATTTCGGAACCACTTCATTATAAATAGTTTGTGGCCGAAAGTTTTCTTGATAGAATATTATGGTTTCATGTCTGGCCGCATATTCTGGGCACTTTTCAGCCAATGCTCGCTTCAAACGAATGAATTGCGTTCGGTACAAATTCCCTGTAATGGTCTGGTCAGAATTCAGCAGCTCATAATAGATAGGACCCTTTAGTTCCCACCAAATTACCGCCATGAATATTTGGCTATAGTGTCGATTCGGCTGGTTGGCCGGGCTTCACGTACGATCTCTTATGCTTCGGGTTATCGTAATGGATACATTTTTCGCCGGAAGTTTGATTCGGCGCAAAACTGATTTTCTTTTATAGCGTTCAAACATTATTCTGGAAATGCAAAATCGTCTTTCAAAGTCTCTAGTCTTCAATTCGTATGGTACCCAATTTCTCAGCTTTTGGATGAATCTTACTGCTCGCAAACGTTTTGAAATTGCTGATTAAGTAGCTCCCAAAGATTTAGCAAGCTCTTGTTATATTTGACAACAATCTTCATGGAGTAATGCCTACAATTCTTGGTCTTCAAAGTTTTTGGCAGGCCTGGGCGATATTTGTTTTCCGTGTCAAAATCACCACTTCTGAACCACACAAACCATCTCTCAAACATTGAAACCGATGGAACACATTCACCATAAGCTTTAGTGAGGAACCGATGTGCTTCACCGGCGTTTTTCTTTTTTCAAATTAAAGAATTAAAGCAAAACTTCCAGCATATGATGCTTTGCAGATACAAATTTCGACATTTGTTTACACCATAATTTTCTATAATTAAGTGAGAAAAATTAAAGACGTAAACTTCAAAATGACATATAAGTTATTAAAATCAAAAAGTGCGTTCAAAAGTTATGCTATCTATTGCAAATCCTCCATTTTTGAGTGATACATTTAATACTAAGTCAAAAGTAAAAAAAAAATTTAAATTATAATTTTCTGCCATTTTTTTCGGAAAAAGTACTCGTACTTACATAAATTTTTAGTTCTACAGGAAATAAATATATTAAATAAATAATTGGTCAACTCACAAAGTTTCTTATCATGGCATATTGTCATAATGTCCTAATAATTCACGACTCGGCGGCTCGCCATAACCGACTTAGGCGTTTAGCGCAGGTCTCTGCTGGTTTGTTACGATAACACAATAAAGATACACAGAAAAAACTAAAATTCAAATCCAATTACTAAATATTTAATTGAAAATCAAAATCATACACTACAATTTGTAAATATTTTATTGAAAAAACATTTTTTTTTTCTTATTAAAGTATTATTAAGGACTGAGATTGTAAAATTCTTAACACACGTTTTTCATTAAAACTTTTAACCCAAGCATTATTTGATTTTTTTTTTTTTGATCCAGTTACCTTTGTAAAGCATGTCTGTTATTATGTTTAATGTCAATTATGTTCATTTGTTGTTAATCTGATTAAAATGAGTATTACGAACAAAAAGTGGGTACTAAAATTATTAAATATTTTCAACAAAACCAAACTTAATCTTACAAAAAGTTGGTTAAACAATCAAAGGTCTGCCGTCAAACTGTTTCCAATGTTATTCAACAGTACCGGGAGATCTTGTCCGTTGATAGAAAGCCTGCTTCAGGTAGAAAGAATGGTTTGCATGATGTTTCTAAAGCCAAAAAATAGAAAGCATTTTCAAAAGAGCTCCCAACACATCCGGTAGGAAAGCAGTCCGGTTAGCTCAGTACTCGGACTATTTAGTACGAAAATTTAAAGCCAACAAAAATTTAGAGGCCAAAAACAGAGCACGAAAATTGAAGTCAAATTTTGTACAAAAAATATAACTGCTGCACAATGGATGACTCAACGTATGTATGGAAAATTTTTATGTTGCTAATGCTCGAGGGAATGTTTTAAAAAATTTAGGACCCAAAAGCAGAAAATTTTCCCAATAAAATCTTGGCATGGCAAGCAATATGGAGTTGCGACATAAGAAGTCAAACATTTGTTACAAAGGGCTCTATAAATACCGAAATTTACATCAAGGAATGTTTACAAATCAGGGTGCTTCCATTCATAAGACTTAATGTGTCCACTAATTTTTGGCCTTATATTTGGCATCCTGTCACTATGGTAAGCAAGGTATTGTACCAAGAGAGGCAAATCCTCCAAACTTCCTGGAGTTAAGGTCACTGGAGATATATTGGGATATTGTAAAAAAAGAATTTAAGAGCACAAAAAGGTGTCCAAAAGTTTAATAGATTTAAAACGGAGATGGACTAGCTGTTAGAACAAAGTGATAGAAAGCTCAATGAAATCCTTAAGAACAAGTAAGATAGCTATATTCGGTTGTATGGCAACATTTTTTTTTTTTAAATTTCTTTATTTATTTTTTTAAATTTTTTTTTTAAATATAAAGGTTTTCCAACAAGTGGAGTTATTTTTAATTACCCGGTATTTCGGTAGCTGTCACTTTTGAAGCTTTTATTCTTTGACATTTGACAAGTAGAAACCACACCATTACTAAAAATGGAACGATACACGCTTCAACAACGCATTGAAATTATTAAAATTCACTACAAAAAAATGGTTAAAATCTTGCAGTCACAGTTTGCAAAAGTAAAGAATTTTTGGGTCGTCGTGAAGTACCTTGTCGGAGCGCAATACAGAAATTGGTGGAGAAATTCAAGCTGTTGAGACAAGTTAGTGATGCGAAGAATAAAACCCGTGCACGTCGCTCAAGAACAACTGAGAATATTGCTGCTGTAGCCCAAAGTGTTGAAGAAAACCCAGTTTGTCCATTCCTCGTCGTTCTTTGGAATTGGACATTCCACAAACGTTACACCGTATCTTATGGTCGGAGTTGAATGATATTGATCTGGACAACGTTTACTTTCAACAAGTTTGCGCTACGTGCCACACAAGCAACGACATCATTTCTCTTTTACTGGAAAAGTTTCCGACCATGTTATCTCTTGAAGAGGTGATCACAATTGGCCACCGAGATCTTGTGATTTATCACCTTGTGAATTCTTCCTTTGGAGCCACTTGTAAGATACGCCAACAGCCCAGCGTCAATTCAAGACCTCAAAGATAAAATTCGTGAGGCTATCGAGGACATAGGGCAGCCACTTTGCGATTTGGTTATGGAAAATTTCATGAAAAGGATTATGGTCCTGTAAGCGTGGTCGAGGTGGCCATTTGGCAGATGTTGTTTTTCATTATTAACGGCATACCTTCCTCTTTATTATGAAATAATCATACGATCATTTATCTCAAAAAATGCCAATTTTCTTTGAATACCAGAATAAGACTACTTGTTGGAAAACCCTATATTATTGAAACAATTTGTATAACAAAAAAATATTTTCCCGATTTTGACCTATTGTAGGTCCGGCGTACTTTAGCCTTATGCACGCCATTGCAAAGGCCTTTGAAATATCTATTATAGGATATCTATATTGCCTATATCAATGACTTAGTAATCCAGATATAGATAAAAACATGTAAGAAAGTATGGTTGGTCAAGCCCGACCATATAATACGAGCAAAATCATTTTGCTTTTAAAATTTCATTAATTTATTTTCGTGAATGATTTTTGGAAGCGTGCCTTATATGGGAGCTATGACTAATTATGGGCCGATCGCCATGAAATTAGGTTGTGTTATTTATGTCTATATGAAAGTTATTTGTGTTGAATTTTAGGTGTATACCGATATTTTTAAGAGATTTATGCTCGTTAAAGTGATTTTTGGAAGCGGCCGTTATATGGGAGCTATGACTGATTATGGACCGATCATCATAAAATTAGGTGACATGCTTTCCGTATATATAAAACTTATTTAAAGCGAAATTTGTGTAGATACCTATATGAATTAAACATTTATGACGGATAAAGTCCAATTTCGGGAGGACATTTGTATGGGGGCTAGGTGAAATAATGTACCGATTTCAGGCAGTTTTAGTAGGCTTCGTCGTTGGGCCGAAATAATTGTATTTACCAAATTTTATGGAAATATCTTTAAAATTGCGAACTGTACTTTGCGCACAATATTTACATGGACAGCCAGACGGACGGATGAATGGACATCGTTTAATCTACTCAGAAAGTGATTCTGAGCTCCACACCATGAATACCGCTATTGTTATGTTCTTAATGATGTTTCTAGTTTTCCTTAAGAACATAACAATAGCGGTATTCATGAAGTGGAGCTCTTGGCCTAGTAAAAAAATAAATTTTAGTATAACTTTTAGGCAATTGAATAAAATGCTAATGAAAATTTGAAATCTGTCCATAGTTGTACAAAAGGTTGACTATTTTAGATTTTTAATGCTCTATGTCTACGTCATCTTAAAACAAAATACAGGAAATCTAAGCAAACTCGGATAACGTTTATAGGTTACACATTTTATTTGATATTTTGAGTTTAAGGTCAAAGTAAAATTTTCAATATAAAAATAATAAATAAATTTTACCATTTTCTGAGAGCTTGTGCCCTCGTATAAATTTCGCTTGTACAACATTCTGCAATCGGGTGATTGGTTTATACAGATTTACAAGCAATTTATTTTCGATCGACCCCAACGTGCATGTCTCGAGATTTGATTATAATTTTCCGGTATTCCGATAGAAATCAAGAGGCTTAAATCATCATATAAAATTCCATTCCGTCTTATCAGAGTAGACTGAGATCACATCGTACCAATTATTGGCAAACTTTTGACAGCTGAATTTGTTGCCAGTACAACTACTGTTCAGTTGCATCAATATAAATTCCATTTGTAGCTCCAAACAATCACTCTCTGCTTCTAATATTTTGCCTTAAGCACCGCAAAATTTTTTGTCTAATTTATTTAATTGGCCAGAAATTAGGTAATCAAAACGTAACTTTATATTTTGTTTCCTTAGCTTTAAGTTTATCTACGATAATAAAAGCTAATATTACATTATTTAACCAATTGATTGCTTTTAAATGTCTCTATCTCCTTAACAAGCGGATATATCTTTTCACAAATCTATCTACTGACTGCTCTTCTCTAACCCCCCACTAAATTTTCATTTCCTGTTATGTTCCTTTTGTTGGGTACTTGAAGAGACGACGTGTTATTTGCTAAACAAATGACTTTCTAATTTTCTCAGCTAGAAACTATGAAAATTGGAAGAAAAGAAAAACAACTGAAATCACAGAAAAAATACATTAAAATAAAAAAAAAGATAAAAACCAACATTTGCAAATGATTAAAACATAAAATCAAATCTAAACAGATTTATATTTATGCAAGTGTTTGTGCTCACACATAAATACAATAGTCACAGAATAAGAGAGCCAGAGAGAGAGAGAGAGAGGTTTGGTTGAGTTCATGTGTTTTCCGATGGAGTTCATGTCTGTGTATTTCCTATTTCCTGTATGTGTGTGTTTCTATTTCTTTCATGTTTATCTAATTGAATTCAAATCACGTTCATCTGAAAAGTGGTTCACACAGTGACTGATTTGTTTAAAGTTGTCTTGGCATTTGCACAGCAAACGGAAGGAAAGAACTCAGTTCAGGGACGTGGTAGAAAAATAAAACGTCAAAGAAATTTATGAAAAAACATAAAGTTTTTTAAAAAGAATATTTCTAAATATTTTCTTTATACATTTTTTAAATAAATATTAGTTTTTCATAAGAATTTGTCCTTACTTCCTTAGATTTTCTAGTGAAATAAGAACTGTGCGTAATTTTTTATTACGCACAGTTCTTTTTTAAACTATCGCCTGCTGCTTAACGCTCTCATTCTAATTGCCTTTAATATAACACTAATTTGTCTAAAAATTTCAATTTCATTTTTATGACATTTCGCTTTAACAACAATTTGCTGCAGTATTTTCAACAGTTTTTGACATACAGCATAAAAAGAAGGAAAAATTATTACAAAACATTAAAAGTAATTTCAAAAAAAATTGTTAAATGCACTCTCTACTCGTCTGCTGGTGTTTGTTGCTGCTACAGCTGCTTGCAACACGTTACGTTCATTATAATTTTTCACAAATTTCACTGAAGTTGTTGGCTGTATTCTTTATAATTTGTTTTAATAGTTACTTAATGTGCTTTTGTTTATTGTTTTTTTTTTTTTTTTTCTTTCATATTTTAGTTCCTTTTTACATTTTTCATTCTATGTGGCCAAATTACTCGTACCCGCTTTTGTATAAAAATTGTTAACAAAAAGGACATTGTACTCAGACACTTACTCGTTCACATTCATAAACACTTGTATTTCTGTGTATGTATGTGTATAAGCCAGGATATTATTACTCTCCATTTTTTTTATTACGCTCTTTGTTAACTTAAAAATTATATACAAATGTGTGTAAAGTAGTCATAATTTCGTTGAATTATGGCTCAAGGAGGTATTTAAATCATATTTAATATTTGTATGCAGTTTTTTTTTTTGTTTGAGAGAAACAACTTAAAACTGTAATTTTATTTTTATATGGAAGGGAGAATTTAACGTAAATTTTTTGTTGATTTTTAATAGTTGCACTCGTAATTTAATGATGAAAATTAAAGTTTAAGTAGTCATTCATAAAGTTTAACAACCATCGTAGGATGTAAGTGATTTATGGGAAGGGCTAAAACAAAAACATTAATTAATGTGAAAGAAGTGAAGATAATGGGGAAACATTTTTGTAAATACTTAATGAGTTTGAACAAATTTCTTGGGATCTATATCTAGATCTAGTTCAGTTCTAGTTCTGTTCTAGTTCTGTTCTAGTTCTGTTCTAGTTCTGTTCTAGTTCTGTTCTAGTTCTGTTCTAGTTCTGTTCTAGTTCTGTTCTAGTTCTGTTCTAGTTCTGTTCTAGTTCTGTTCTAGTTCTGTTCTAGTTCTGTTCTAGTTCTGTTCTAGTTCTGTTCTAGTTCTGTTCTAGTTCTGTTCTAGTTCTGTTCTAGTTCTGTTCTAGTTCTGTTCTAGTTCTGTTCTAGTTCTGTTCTAGTTCTGTTCTAGTTCTGTTCTAGTTCTAGTTCTGTTCTAGTTCTGTTCTAGTTCTGTTCTAGTTCTGTTCTAGTTCTGTTCTAGTTCTGTTCTAGTTCTGTTCTGGTTCTGTTCTAGTTCCAGTTCAGTTCTAGTTCAGTTCTAGTTCAGTTCTAGTTCTGTTCTAGTTCTGTTCTAGTTCTGTTCTAGTTCTGTTCTAGTTCTGTTCTAGTTCTGTTCTAGTTCTGTTCTAGTTCTGTTCTAGTTCTGTTCTAGTTCTGTTCTAGTTCTGTTCTAGTTCTGTTCTAGTTCTGTTCTAGTTCTGTTCTAGTTCTGTTCTAGTTCTGTTCTAGTTCTGTTCTAGTTCTGTTCTAGTTCTGTTCTAGTTCTAGTTCTGTTCTAGTTCTGTTCTAGTTCTGTTCTAGTTCTGTTCTAGTTCTTTTCTAGTTCTGTTCTAGTTCTGTTCTAGTTCTGTTCTAGTTCTGTTCTAGTTCTGTTCTAGTTCTGTTCTAGTTCTGTTCTAGTTCTGTTCTAGTTCTGTTCTAGTTCTGTTCTAGTTCTGTTCTAGTTCTGTTCTAGTTCTGTTCTAGTTCTGTTCTAGTTCTGTTCTAGTTCTGTTCTAGTTCTGTTCTAGTTCTGTTCTAGTTCTGTTCTAGTTCTGTTCTAGTTCTTTTCTAGTTCTGTTCTAGTTCTGTTCTAGTTCTGTTCTAGTTCTGTTCTAGTTCTGTTCTAGTTCTGTTCTAGTTCTGTTCTAGTTCTGTTCTAGTTCTGTTCTAGTTCTGTTCTAGTTCTGTTCTAGTTCTGTTCTAGTTCTAGTTCTGTTCTAGTTCTGTTCTAGTTCTGTTCTAGTTCTGTTCTAGTTCTGTTCTAGTTCTGTTCTAGTTCTGTTCTAGTTCTGTTCTAGTTCTGTTCTAGTTCTGTTCTAGTTCTGTTCTAGTTCTGTTCTAGTTCTGTTCTAGTTCTGTTCTAGTTCTGTTCTAGTTCTGTTCTAGTTCTGTTCTAGTTCTGTTCTAGTTCTGTTCTAGTTCTGTTCTAGTTCTGTTCTAGTTCTGTTCTAGTTCTGTTCTAGTTCTGTTCTAGTTCTGTTCTAGTTCTGTTCTAGTTCTGTTCTAGTTCTGTTCTAGTTCTGTTCTAGTTCTGTTCTAGTTCTTTTCTAGTTCTGTTCTAGTTCTGTTCTAGTTCTGTTCTAGTTCTGTTCTAGTTCTGTTCTAGTTCTGTTCTAGTTCTGTTCTAGTTCTGTTCTAGTTCTGTTCTAGTTCTGTTCTAGTTCTGTTCTAGTTCTGTTCTAGTTCTGTTCTAGTTCTGTTCTAGTTCTGTTCTAGTTCTGTTCTAGTTCTGTTCTAGTTCTGTTCTAGTTCTGTTCTAGTTCTGTTCTAGTTCTAGTTCTGTTCTAGTTCTGTTCTAGTTCTTTTCTAGTTCTTTTCTAGTTCTGTTCTAGTTCTGTTCTAGTTCTGTTCTAGTTCTGTTCTAGTTCTGTTCTAGTTCTGTTCTAGTTCTGTTCTAGTTCTGTTCTAGTTCTGTTCTAGTTCTGTTCTAGTTCTGTTCTAGTTCTGTTCTAGTTCTGTTCTAGTTCTGTTCTAGTTCTGTTCTAGTTCTGTTCTAGTTCTGTTCTAGTTCTGTTCTAGTTCTGTTCTAGTTCTGTTCTAGTTCTAGTTCTGTTCTAGTTCTAGTTCTAGTTCTGTTCTGTTCTAGTTCTGTTCTAGTTCTGTTCTAGTTCTGTTCTAGTTCTGTTCTAGTTCTGTTCTAGTTCTGTTCTAGTTCTGTTCTAGTTCTGTTCTAGTTCTGTTCTAGTTCTGTTCTAGTTCTGTTCCAGTTCTGTTCTAGTTCTGTTCTAGTTCTGTTCTAGTTCTGTTCTAGTTCTGTTCTAGTTCTGTTCTAGTTCTGTTCTAGTTCTGTTCTAGTTCTGTTCTAGTTCTGTTCTAGTTCTGTTCTAGTTCTGTTCTAGTTCTGTTCTAGTTCTGTTCTAGTTCTGTTCTAGTTCTGTTCTAGTTCTGTTCTAGTTCTGTTCTAGTTCTGTTCTAGTTCTGTTCTAGTTCTGTTCTAGTTCTGTTCTAGTTCTGTTCTAGTTCTGTTCTAGTTCTGTTCTAGTTCTGTTCTAGTTCTGTTCTAGTTCTGTTCTAGTTCTGTTCTAGTTCTGTTCTAGTTCTGTTCTAGTTCTGTCCTAGTTCTGTTCTAGTTCTGTTCTAGTTCTGTTCTAGTTCTGTTCTAGTTCTGTTCTAGTTCTGTTCTAGTTCTGTTCTAGTTCTAGTTCTGTTCTAGTTCTAGTTCAGTTCTAGTTCTAGTTCTGTTCTAGTTCTGTTCTAGTTCTGTTCTAGTTCTGTTCTAGTTCTGTTCTAGTTCTGTTCTAGTTCCGTTCTAGTTCTGTTCTAGTTCTGTTCTAGTTCTGTTCTAGTTCTGTTCTAGTTCTGTTCTAGTTCTGTTCTAGTTCTGTTCTAGTTCTGTTCTAGTTCTGTTCTAGTTCTGTTCTAGTTCTGTTCTAGTTCTGTTCTAGTTCTGTTCTAGTTCTGTTCTAGTTCTGTTCTAGTTCTGTTCTAGTTCTGTTCTAGTTCTGTTCTAGTTCTAGTTCAGTTTATCTCTCGATTAATTTTCAATATTTTTTAGTTTTTTATTTCATTCCACTTTTTCCTATTTCTCTAACACTTATTTTTATGCCAAATATTTTATTTTTGCTGATAATTTTAGTAATTTCTTTTAAACCAAAACAAACATACGGTTTATAGTTTTATGTTCTCTGTATACTAAACCACAATCATCATAAATTTTTCATTTGTTTCTGTAGCAGATTTTAACTTTTTTTTAGTTTTAGCCTCTACGTAGTTGCAAATAGTTCTGGGTAAAACTATAGTTAGTTATCACACACAATTTTGCAATTTTTATGAGGTGCAAAAGAAAAATATTTAAAAAAAAATATTAAATAAAAACTTCAAACAGATAAAATGTTACACAAACCGCTGTTAAAAGTTTGAATAAAGTTTATGGCAAAGCATATTTTTAGGGGTTGGACAGAATAATGCATAAAATTCATAGTTATAGGAATATTTATTGAGAAAAATATTTAAAAAATAAAGAGATTACATTTGTTTTGATGAGGTAAGGAAAAAAGAAAGTGTTAGCAGTTTTAAAGCTATTAACCTCAAAAAATATTGGTAATCCAAAAATTATGCAACAGTTTTTTATGACAAATAAAAAACCTTTAAATAGTGTTAAATTTTACAACCAAATAATAAAATTAAACTCATTTAAACAAGAATTGTATAAGGTTTTTCATTTATTTAATTTTTTGCAACAAAAACAGGACAAGCACAACAATGCAAAACATTTGTAATTACGAGTATAAACATTTGCCTCACACCTCTCACATATTCCCAGCTTAAACCCAACAACAGCCCACGAGTGCTGAGCAGCAACGTCAACAACAACAACAACAAAAAGTGGTAACAAATTATTCAAATTACTTTCTACATGCCACAAGGCACAACATTTAACAGTTATGGGAATTTTTCATATGCTTTATGCAACAGAATGTGTGTTTTTGTTTGTTTTTTATTTTTCAGATGTGTGAGTATAGAATTTTCTTTTTAATTAAACAAACTACCACTAATTGCGCTGGCGAAAACCCGGGATGCAGAAAAAAAGGGTTTTGCAGAAAACAAATTTCTTAATTATACACTCAAGAAAATAATGTTATTGCATTAAAAAGGTTAAACAAAAGGTGTTGCTAAACTGTTGAAATTTTAAAATTCACTTAATTGAGTTTAACGGAGTCAAGTGAAAGCAAATCATTGTTATTTTAAACTCATTAAGAAGGTTTTTTTTTAACACATTGAAGAGAAATTGGAAGAGTGGCTAGAATTGTGTTTGAATTCTCCAGAAAATAGTAAAAGTAATAGCAAATAATGTAGCAACAAAAAATTCTAAACAAATATTTCTTAATCTTATAAATCACGAAACTGATTGATAAATAATACACAGTAATCCACAATGTTAACTAGAACAGAACTAGAACAGAACTAGAACAGAACTAGAACAGAACTAGAACAGAACTAGAACAGAACAGAACTAGAACAGAACTAGAACAGAACTAGAACAGAACTAGAACAGAACTAGAACAGAACTAGAACAGAACTAGAACAGAACTAGAACAGAACTAGAACAGAACTAGAACAGAACTAGAACAGAACTAGAACAGAACTAGAACAGAACTAGAACAGAACTAGAACAGAACAGAACTAGAACAGAACTAGAACAGAACTAGAACAGAACTAGAACAGAACTAGAACAGAACTAGAACTGAACTGGAACTAGAACAGAACTAGAACAGAACTAGAACAGAACTAGAACTGAACTGAAACTAGAACAGAACTAGAACAGAACTAGAACAGAACTAGAACAGAACTAGAACAGAACTAGAACAGAACTAGAACAGAACTAGAACAGAACTAGAACAGAACTAGAACAGAACTAGAACAGAACTAGAACAGAACTAGAACAGAACTAGAACAGAACTAGAACAGAACTAGAACAGAACTAGAACAGAACTAGAACAGAACTAGAACAGAACTAGAACAGAACTAGAACAGAACTAGAACAGAACTAGAACTAGAACTGAACTAGAACTGAACTAGAACTGAACTGGAACTAGAACAGAACCAGAACAGAACTAGAACAGAACTAGAACAGAACTAGAACAGAACTAGAACAGAACTAGAACAGAACTAGAACAGAACTAGAACAGAACTAGAACAGAACTAGAACAGAACTAGAACAGAACTAGAACAGAACTAGAACAGAACTAGAACAGAACTAGAACAGAACTAGAACAGAACTAGAACAGAACTAGAACAGAACTAGAACAGAACTAGAACAGAACTAGAACAGAACTAGAACAGAACTAGAACAGAACTAGAACAGAACTAGAACAGAACTAGAACAGAACTAGAACAGAACTAGAACAGAACTAGAACAGAACTAGAACAGAACTAGAACAGAACTAGAACAGAACTAGAACAGAACTAGAACGGAACTAGAACAGAACTAGAACAGAACTAGAACAGAACTAGAACAGAACTAGAACAGAACTAGAACAGAACTAGAACTAGAACTGAACTAGAACTAGAACAGAACTAGAACTAGAACAGAACTAGAACAGAACTAGAACAGAACTAGAACAGAACTAGAACAGAACTAGAACAGAACTAGAACAGAACTAGGACAGAACTAGAACAGAACTAGAACAGAACTAGAACAGAACTAGAACAGAACTAGAACAGAACTAGAACAGAACTAGAACAGAACTAGAACAGAACTAGAACAGAACTAGAACAGAACTAGAACAGAACTAGAACAGAACTAGAACAGAACTAGAACAGAACTAGAACAGAACTAGAACAGAACTAGAACAGAACTAGAACAGAACTAGAACAGAACTAGAACAGAACTAGAACAGAACTAGAACAGAACTAGAACAGAACTAGAACAGAACTAGAACAGAACTAGAACAGAACTAGAACAGAACTAGAACAGAACTAGAACAGAACTAGAACAGAACTAGAACAGAACTAGAACAGAACTAGAACAGAACTAGAACAGAACTAGAACAGAACTAGAACAGAACTAGAACAGAACTAGAACAGAACTAGAACAGAACTAGAACAGAACTAGAACAGAACTAGAACAGAACTAGAACAGAACTAGAACAGAACTAGAACTAGAACAGAACTAGAACAGAACTAGAACAGAACTAGAACAGAACTAGAACAGAACTAGAACAGAACTAGAACAGAACTAGAACAGAACTAGAACAGAACTAGAACAGAACTAGAACAGAACTAGAACAGAACTAGAACAGAACTAGAACAGAACTAGAACAGAACTAGAACAGAACTAGAACAGAACTAGAACAGAACTAGAACTAGAACAGAACTAGAACGGAACTAGAACAGAACTAGAACAGATCTAGAACAGAACTAGAACAGAACTAGAACAGAACTAGAACAGAACTAGAACAGAACTAGAACAGAACTAGAACTAGAACTAGAACTGAACTAGAACTAGAACAGAACTAGAACTAGAACTAGAACAGAACTAGAACAGAACTAGAACAGAACTAGAACAGAACTAGAACAGAACTAGAACAGAACTAGGACAGAACTAGAACAGAACTAGAACAGAACTAGAACAGAACTAGAACAGAACTAGAACAGAACTAGAACAGAACTAGAACAGAACTAGAACAGAACTAGAACAGAACTAGAACAGAACTAGAACAGAACTAGAACAGAACTAGAACAGAACTAGAACAGAACTAGAACAGAACTAGAACAGAACTAGAACAGAACTAGAACAGAACTAGAACAGAACTAGAACAGAACTAGAACAGAACTAGAACAGAACTAGAACAGAACTAGAACAGAACTAGAACAGAACTAGAACAGAACTAGAACAGAACTAGAACAGAACTAGAACAGAACTAGAACAGAACTAGAACAGAACTAGAACAGAACTAGAACAGAACTAGAACAGAACTAGAACAGAACTAGAACAGAACTAGAACAGAACTAGAACAGAACTAGAACAGAACTAGAACAGAACTAGAACAGAACTAGAACAGAACTAGAACAGAACTAGAACAGAACTAGAACAGAACTAGAACTAGAACTAGAACAGAACTAGAACAGAACTAGAACAGAACTAGAACAGAACTAGAACAGAACTAGAACAGAACTAGAACAGAACTAGAACAGAACTAGAACAGAACTAGAACAGAACTAGAACATAACTAGAACAGAACTAGAACAGAACTAGAACAGAACTAGAACAGAACTAGAACAGAACTAGAACAGAACTAGAACTAGAACAGAACTAGAACGGAACTAGAACAGAACTAGAACAGATCTAGAACAGAACTAGAACAGAACTAGAACAGAACTAGAACAGAACTAGAACAGAACTAGAACTAGAACTGAACTAGAACTAGAACAGAACTAGAACTAGAACATAACTAGAACAGAACTAGAACAGAACTAGAACAGAACTAGAACAGAACTAGAACAGAACTAGGACAGAACTAGAACAGAACTAGAACAGAACTAGAACAGAACTAGAACAGAACTAGAACAGAACTAGAACAGAACTAGAACAGAACTAGAACAGAACTAGAACAGAACTAGAACAGAACTAGAACAGAACTAGAACAGAACTAGAACAGAACTAGAACAGAACTAGAACAGAACTAGAACAGAACTAGAACAGAACTAGAACAGAACTAGAACAGAACTAGAACAGAACTAGAACAGAACTAGAACAGAACTAGAACAGAACTAGAACAGAACTAGAACAGAACTAGAACAGAACTAGAACAGAACTAGAACAGAACTAGAACAGAACTAGAACAGAACTAGAACAGAACTAGAACAGAACTAGAACAGAACTAGAACAGAACTAGAACAGAACTAGAACAGAACTAGAACAGAACTAGAACAGAACTAGAACAGAACTAGAACAGAACTAGAACAGAACTAGAACAGAACTAGAACAGAACTAGAACTAGAACAGAACTAGAACAGAACTAGAACAGAACTAGAACAGAACTAGAACAGAACTAGAACAGAACTAGAACAGAACTAGAACAGAACTAGAACAGAACTAGAACAGAACTAGAACAGAACTAGAACAGAACTAGAACAGAACTAGAACAGAACTAGAACAGAACTAGAACAGAACTAGAACAGAACTAGAACAGAACTAGAACAGAACTAGAACTAGAACAGAACTAGAACGGAACTAGAACAGAACTAGAACAGATCTAGAACAGAACTAGAACAGAACTAGAACAGAACTAGAACAGAACTAGAACAGAACTAGAACTAGAACTGAACTAGAACTAGAACTAGAACAGAACTAGAACTAGAACTAGAACAGAACTAGAACAGAACTAGAACAGAACTAGAACAGAACTAGAACAGAACTAGAACAGAACTAGGACAGAACTAGAACAGAACTAGAACAGAACTAGAACAGAACTAGAACAGAACTAGAACAGAACTAGAACAGAACTAGAACAGAACTAGAACAGAACTAGAACAGAACTAGAACAGAACTAGAACAGAACTAGAACAGAACTAGAACAGAACTAGAACAGAACTAGAACAGAACTAGAACAGAACTAGAACAGAACTAGAACAGAACTAGAACTAGAACAGAACTAGAACAGAACTAGAACAGAACTAGAACAGAACTAGAACAGAACTAGAACAGAACTAGAACAGAACTAGAACAGAACTAGAACAGAACTAGAACAGAACTAGAACAGAACTAGAACAGAACTAGAACAGAACTAGAACAGAACTAGAACAGAACTAGAACAGAACTAGAACAGAACTAGAACAGAACTAGAACAGAACTAGAACAGAACTAGAACAGAACTAGAACAGAACTAGAACAGAACTAGAACAGAACTAGAACAGAACTAGAACAGAACTAGAACAGAACTAGAACAGAACTAGAACAGAACTAGAACAGAACTAGAACAGAACTAGAACAGAACTAGAACAGAACTAGAACAGAACTAGAACAGAACTAGAACAGAACTAGAACAGAACTAGAACAGAACTAGAACAGAACTAGAACAGAACTAGAACTAGAACAGAACTAGAACAGAACTAGAACAGAACTAGAACAGAACTAGAACAGAACTAGAACAGAACTAGAACAGAACTAGAACAGAACTAGAACAGAACTAGAACAGAACTAGAACAGAACTAGAACAGAACTAGAACAGAACTAGAACAGAACTAGAACAGAACTAGAACAGAACTAGAACTAGAACAGAACTAGAACGGAACTAGAACAGAACTAGAACAGATCTAGAACAGAACTAGAACAGAACTAGAACAGAACTAGAACAGAACTAGAACAGAACTAGAACTAGAACTGAACTAGAACTGAACTAGAACTAGAACTAGAACAGAACTAGAACTAGAACTAGAACAGAACTAGAACAGAACTAGAACAGAACTAGAACAGAACTAGAACAGAACTAGAACAGAACTAGGACAGAACTAGAACAGAACTAGAACAGAACTAGAACAGAACTAGAACAGAACTAGAACAGAACTAGAACAGAACTAGAACAGAACTAGAACAGAACTAGAACAGAACTAGAACAGAACTAGAACAGAACTAGAACAGAACTAGAACAGAACTAGAACAGAACTAGAACAGAACTAGAACAGAACTAGAACAGAACTAGAACAGAACTAGAACTAGAACAGAACTAGAACAGAACTAGAACAGAACTAGAACAGAACTAGAACAGAACTAGAACAGAACTAGAACAGAACTAGAACAGAACTAGAACAGAACTAGAACAGAACTAGAACAGAACTAGAACAGAACTAGAACAGAACTAGAACAGAACTAGAACAGAACTAGAACAGAACTAGAACAGAACTAGAACAGAACTAGAACAGAACTAGAACAGAACTAGAACAGAACTAGAACAGAACTAGAACAGAACTAGAACAGAACTAGAACAGAACTAGAACAGAACTAGAACAGAACTAGAACAGAACTAGAACAGAACTAGAACAGAACTAGAACAGAACTAGAACAGAACTAGAACAGAACTAGAACAGAACTAGAACAGAACTAGAACAGAACTAGAACAGAACTGAAATACTGAACTAACAGAAATTAGCAATATGAATTAAAAAAATTGATTGACATTCTTTTCTTTTAATTTTGTTACGCTTCACTTCCTTTTTTTGTGTTTATTACCTAATTAAAACTAAAATTTGAAATGTTTGTCATGTAATAAAGTGTAAAATTTAACTGTTAATTACCAGCATCGAAAACTTCACCATCCTCAGCGTTACATCCAGAAAATCCCATAATCATCCGCAACATCATTAGCATTATGGTCATTATTAAAATAAATACTCACCAGCATCATCATTATAGTATTTATTTAATAAACATTATTTTTTGTTTTTTTTTTATTTTTGAAACACAATTACCCTACCCCTGAAATTTTATATTATTATTTGCTTAATTTTGTATGGCAATGTTAAGTATTATTTCCTGGGTCCTTTATCCCCATCTTTAACTCTTTTCTGCAATTATTTTTCTTCATTTATTTTCCTTAACTCCTGCTGCTTCTTATTTAACATTTTACAACAATTTGTATTCAAATGTTTATGTCAGTGTTGTCAGTAATTGTGTCAATTTTTCAACAAATTTAATCACAACAATTTCATGAAATACTATCTTTTATTCAAGTGTTTTTTTAGTTATTGTTGAGTTGAGTTGATTGTTTGTTTATTTGTTGAATTGTTTTGCCATTGACTTTAATTAAAAATTTTGTAGTTCAAAAAAGGGATGAAAGGATTCACAGTTATTATGGGAAAGAAGGATTGTTCAAAGTCTGGGAAGAAGTAGAGAATAATGAAGTTAATGGGGGGAAATGTAGAGGAAAATTTGTTTAGAAGAATTTGTTAAATTTGCTAAAATAATTTGAAATGTTTGTATTAATTATTAACTGCTAATAAGGAAATTGTTTGGAAAATAATATATTAAAGAATTGTTTGTATATAGTGCTATTTCATTAATCAATGGACAGTCTTATTTTTAAAGGGTTTTTAGAAGGAATAAAATATTTCGAAAAACTACATTAAATGAGTATGTTATTTTTTAATATTTTTTGTTTAAGATAGTCCTGAACTATTGCATTAAAACTTTTTTATTTCTGTGGGTTTTTATCACAACAAAAAAAAAATTCTTTAAAAACAAAAATAAAACTTGTAAATTCATTTCAACACACATGGAAAACAATAAAAATCCATCAAAACTGACACAACTGCTTCTCCTAGAGCTCTCCAGCTGCTGTTTTAAATCTAAAGGAAATAGTAATACAAAATTTGTGTACAACTTGTAAACATAGACATTTGAAACATGTTCAAACATAACAAAACATGTGTAAATAACAATGTCGGTTACGCGTAGTAACTACAGCAGTAAGTGAATGCAACACAAAACTGCATTAACAATTTATTTAAAATTGCATTAAAAATAAAGTATAAATGGATGGCATCCAAGTGATGGTGAAAAACAGGCACTGATTTTATAATTTTCTTTAAAAGAATGTATTTTTTGTTTGTTGCTAAGTTTAGAATTGCCTACAGCTATCTAAACTAAACAATTGTTTCTTCCAGTAACACACCCTTTTTACTCAGAAATGTAAAGAAATAAAAATAAAAGAAATTGAACTTATTCTAACAATCAAACAGAACATTCTCGCCATATGTGACACAAGCCATAGTTCATCTTATCTTTTACTTAAGTATAACAGGCACTCACTCACTTATGTATATGTACTTAGAAATGATTAGAAACCTAGCAGTTTTACAAGCTGTCAATGTATCACTTATAGATAGTAATTGTGACTAATGTCTGACCACTTGACAGACACCAATTTCTATATATAGAGTCATTTGACACGTATGTATTCTTTTTAGTGCATAAAGAAGTCAATTGGCTACTTTATACATCCCAGGTAATCTGGCTTAAAGTCAATTGTCACTTTAGTATCTCTAAGTAATCTAGAGTGTCGTCACTTTAAATGTTTATTTTTGACTGAACTTTAGAAAGTAGTTATTTTACCCACATATTCCATCAGAAGAATATTCTACACCCAAATCAGACGATGATTTTTTCGAAAAGCGACTCACAGTGGCGCCCTTAGAACAAGTAGGGTTAATAAATTTTACAGTAAATTAAAAATATATTTTTTAAATCTTTTCTGGAATATTTTACAAAAAAATTGATAAATAAATTTAGAAAAAAAAATTTAAATCCTTTCTGGAATAATTTTAAATCATAACAAGTAAGAGAGCTATATTCGGCTGTGCCTAATCTTATATACCATTCACCTAATTATGCTTTAAAATATAATTTTTAAATATTTTTAGGTAAAAAAATAAATTTTTTTTTTTTTAATTAAAAAATTTTTTTTTTTTTTAAATTAAAAAAATTTTTTATTTGTTTTCCAAATTATTTTTCAAATCTTTTTTTTCCAATTTTTTTTTAATTTTTTAAAAAAAATTAAAAATTTTTTAAAAAAAATTAAAAATTTTTTTTTTAAATTAAAAAAATTTTTTTTCTATATTTTTTTCCAAATTGTTTATTTAATTTTTTTTTCCAATTTTTTTAAATTTGTTAAAAAAAATTTCAAAATTTTTTTTAAATTAAAAATTTTTTTTTTTCTAAATTCTTTAATTTTTTTATTTAATTTTTTTTTAATTTTTTAAAAAAAATTTTCAATTTTTTTTTTTTTTAAATAAAGAAAAGTTTTTTCTAAACTTTTTTAATTTTTTTCCAATTTTTTTTTTTAATTTTTTAAAAGAAAATTTTTTAAATTTTTAAAAAAAAAAAATTCATGACAAAAAACTTTTTCCCGATTTTGACCCATTGTAGGTCCAAATTATTATAGCCTTTTATACATCGTTGCAATGGACCTTGAAGTATCTTAGTGACTTAATGACTAGTAATCCAGACATAGATCAAAAATAGCCCAAAAATCGAGGTTGGCCCGGTTTTTTCGCAGCCATTTGTGGGCCGATTTTTTCGATTTTAAATAGCGACCGATCCGGAAGAATTCCCGATATATTGATGTATCAATCATGTTTTTAAGTTATTTGGGGGCTACGGAAAGTTGATTTCAACATACATACGTACAGACGGACATGGCTATATCGACTTCGCTATCTATAATGATCCAGAAAATATATACTTTGTGGGGTCGCAAATGAAAAATGTAGAAATTACAAATGGAATGATAAACTTATATATACCCTTGCCGCTCAAGGTGAAGGGTATAAAAAGAATCATAAAAATTTAAAATTTTAAAAAAATATTTTATTTTACTTCCCATTATAATTGATTTTTCCACAAATTTCAACTTTGCTAACCCAAAAGTATGCTCCTAAAAAGCGTACAACCCTTTTCGAAAATTTATTTCATAGGATGATCAATTATCATTCATATGCCTTTTAAATTTTTTGATTATCTTATCTGGTTCAAAAGTTATGATTTTTACAACGAAAAAACTCAAATGGCGCCATGGTGAGACAGCGTAAAAATCATCGTCTAAACTGGGTGTAAGTATGACAACTATGAATCAGCTTTAAATGCTCTCAAGGTGATCATTGTAGAATTAGAATATTCGAGTTTTTTCCGTTAGATTATTCATGAGACTTCTAGAAGATAGCGCTGTATATATAAATAGTAACAGCTAGTTGTCAGTGGGATAGTAGCAATTAGAGTTAATATCAACTGTATTACCAGTGTATTCATGTAAATTATAGAGTATGTTTTTAAAGAGTGTGTCTTAAAAGTGAATGACTATTTAAATAAATAAAGAGTTGTTACAATTTTGAAACTACTAATCGCTTTTACATGCAACTAAAAGAATACGGTTTATTTAAAGGATGTAAAGCACCTTTTTAGTGAATTTATCAATACTATTTAAATTGTGAATTAAACAAATAAAAACTAAAACCTGTTAAAATATAATTTTGTATTCCAAAAAATAACTTTTAAACATAATATGATTGCTTTGGATCATAATATGTTTATGATTCCATTGGGTCACAATATGATTACATTGGATCATATTATGATTACTTCAGCAAATATATATGATGTAATATTATGACTATATTTGATCATAGTATGATATTTAATGATACTTATAATGATCATATATGTTTGGACTACAATCATAAATCGTAGCAAATATTTGACGAAAAATACGTAACCACTAAATATAATATATTTTATTGTAATTCTTTTATTTCAAAAACTCTTTTTACTTAGGACAATTCAAAACAAATAATTAGTTTTATTTTATTTTATTTTATTTTATTTTATTTTATTTTATTTTATTTTATTTTATTTTATTTTATTTTATTTTATTTTATTTTATTTTATTTTATTTTATTTTATTTTATTTTATTTTATTTTATTTTATTTTATTTTATTTTATTTTATTTTATTTTATTTTATTTTATTTTATTTTATTTTATTTTATTTTATTTTATTTTATTTTATTTTATTTTATTTTATTTTATTTTATTTTATTTTATTTTATTTTATTTTATTTTATTTTATTTTATTTTATTTTATTTTATTTTATTTTATTTTATTTTATTTTATTTTATTTTATTTTATTTTATTTTATTTTATTTTATTTTATTTTATTTTATTTTATTTTATTTTATTTTATTTTATTTTATTTTATTTTATTTTATTTTATTTTATTTTATTTTATTTTATTTTATTTTATTTTATTTTATTTTATTTTATTTTATTTTATTTTATTTTATTTTATTTTATTTTATTTTATTTTATTTTATTTTATTTTATTTTATTTTATTTTATTTTATTTTATTTTATTTTATTTGACGCTGTTTGATCTTACAAATTTGTGCTACAAAGATTGTTTCGCTTTTTTGAGTAAATATTTGCCATGTGTTACCATACCTTTAGATTATGTTTGCTCTGCGTGTAGGAAGTAGTCGGAGGAAGGCTTTGTTTACAAGTAATTGGTTATTGATCTATCTAGGAGATGTTTTACTTAACTGACTATTTGAGGACAATTAGCTACCACTTATCTCCTGTATATGTTAAAATAACTACTTATGTAGCTGATCAAGTAACCAGTTAGGTAGCTAGTAAGGTAACTGACTCTATGTAACCGGTATGTGAATCCAATGCGTTGACTACTTTGCACCAGCTATCAGACAGTCTCATTGTAATCCTAAAGTATCAATTGCCTCCTTTCTTAGGACACGCACATGTTAAAATAACTAGTCACGTAGCTATTTATGTAACTAGTTGTCACCCTAAATGGTAAGACAGTCATCCAGAATTGCTGGGTGTTTGTTAAAATTTTAGTTGCCTTCATGTATGTGTGTGCGTTTGTTTCTAAGTTTGTTAGAATGTGTGTTTTTTAGTAAGACATCGTAAATAACTCGTCCATAAATCCAAGTATTTATCATTAACATTTATTTGTAACGGCCACATATAAAATGATTTTTCTATCCTTCACCATGAGTGGGAAGGGTATATAACGTTACCTTAATATAGAAAGGCCCTAACTCGTGTTTTTTTAAATCGAGATTTTTTGGTTAATATGATATAGCTTAAAAAAAAAAAAAAAAAACACTAGTTAGGGCCTTTCTAATATAGATATTAAGATAACGACATAACTTTGTCATTCCGTTTGTAATATCTACATTTTTCATTTGCGACCCCACAAAGTATATATATTCTGGATCGTTATAGATAGCAAAGTCGATATAGCCAAGTCCGTCTGTATGTTGAAATCAACTTTCCGTAGCCCCCAAATAACTTACATACATGACTCATACATCAATATATCGGGAATTCTTCCGGCTCGGTTGCTATTTAAAATCGACACAATCGGCCTACAAATGGCTGAGATATAAGGAAAAAAACAGGACAACCTCGAATTTTGACCTGTATTTGATCTATATCTGGTTTACTATGTCATTAATATAGACAATATGGATATGCAATAATATATATTTTAAAGACCATTACAACGGCATATATAAGGCCAAAGTCAGTCGGACCTACAATTGGTCTAAATCGGGAAAAATATTTTTTTAACCCGAATTTTTTTGTTGAGAAATGTTTTTTCATAAATAAATTAAAATTTTGTTTTTTGTAATTTTTTTTTTTTTTTTTTTTAAAAAAGAGAAGTAAGTAACACTCAGGCAATTAATATGCCTATATATAATTGTGTTACTTTCTTTGGAAAGGGGATAGATTGTAGAAGGAAAGGTGGTGAAAGGAGGAGAAAGGCTTTTATTGACAACTCTGCAATTGCGCGTTATGCTTGTTATTAGTGCAGGTTGCAGCGCCTCTGGTGGTGAGATGGCGCATAATTCAAGCCAACAACCTTTATTTATTTATTTTACTTCGGTGGCGTTTTAGTGTTATACCACCGAAGGAGGGCGCTGTGATAAATATTAGTTATTAGTAAACTAATAATTATTATAAACAGATGTTGTTGATTGGCAGCGGCTGGGAATCGAACCCAGGCCGCAAATACCATATCATGCTTAATGATCAAACGCGCTAACCAATTAAGCCACAGCACCCACAAAATTAAAAATTTTTTGAAAAAAAAATTTTTTTACACAAAATTTTTGTTCGCTAATAATTTAAAAAGAATAATTTTTTTTTTTTAATTTTGTTTACCTTAAAAAATATTTAAATTTTTTCTTACTGGTTGAGTATGTGGTCTGGTTGAGTATGTGGTCTAGTTTGACCTTTACAAACTTGTATTTGTTATACCCTTCACCATGAGTGGCATGGATAAATGGTTGTCTTTTTATTTGTAATTTCTGCGACCCCATTAAGTACTTATATATATTCTGGAATGTTATAGATAGTGGATACGATATAGTCATGTCCGTCTATCCGTCTGTTTGTTGAAATAAACTTTCCGTAGCCCCCAAATAACTTACATAAGGAATGAGATCGACAAATTGTGCGTACTAAAATTATTAAATATTTTCAACAAAATCCAACTTGGTCCTACAAAAAGTTTGCCAAACAATCAAATGTCTGCCGTCAAACTGTTTCCAATGTTATTCAATAGTACCTGGAGAACTTGTCCGTTGATATAAAACCTGATTCAGGTATAAGGAATGGTCCACAAGATGTTTCTAAAGCCAAAAGAATAGAAAGCATTTTCAAAAGATCTCCCAACACATCCGGTAGGAAAGCAGCCCGGTTAGCTCAGTACTCGGACTATTTGGTACGAAAAGTTAAAGCCAATGCAGGTTTAAAAACATATACGGCTCAAAAAGTTTCTGACAGGAACTCTGCTAAAAATTTAGAGGCCAAAGACAGAGCACGAAAATTGTATGTTAAGCATTTTTCGATCTCAGTCCTTATTGACTAGGTACTTCTTTTGGGACCATATGTAGACATTGAAACCAGAGGTTCACTAGTTTACTTTAGAAATTCCAGTCTACACTTTTGGTAATTTTCTGTCGATAATGAAACTGCATATTATGTTAACATTTGACGTTTTATTAAAAAGGAGTACGAATTTATAACAGAATTTTTAAAATATTAAAAGTTAAAGAAAATAATAAAAATGAATATTCTTAGTTGGAAGAGTCGTCTTCAAACTCATGTTTTTCATTTCTTTCTTTCTCATCAAAGACAAATAGACACTTCGTTGACAATGTCGCCAAAAGGTCACCAAAATAGTCAACAAAACTGGTGACTTGTAGACACTTGTCCCAGGTTTCTTTCAGTGTTATTATAAAAATGAAAATTTACACATACTTCCAAGCTCAATTATTATTGCTGTATTTTAAAAAATTAATTTTATGTCTAACAGTATTTTCTATAAAAATGTAAAAACCTGTAGGTTACTCTTTAATAGAAATATTAAATGCTTACTAATAACCTGCTGAATATAACTAGTCCCCTTAGTTTACCGACTCTGGTTTTAGTATTTGTATATTTATTAGTTTAAGTGTGTGTTGCCAGAGAGAGAGAGAGACAGTGTAAAGTATGTGTGAATGTATTTGTGAAACATCTGTTTGTAAAATGTATTTCTTAAGCAAAAGGAATAAATAAAATGACAAATTCTAACATCAGTCGTAGTGACATATTTCTTGTTTTGTTTTTTTTTTTTCTAATTTTTTGTTGTTGTTGTTGTTGTTGATTTTTTTGTTTTATTTCTGTTCAGTTTACTACAATTGTATAAAAGCTGTTGCAGTTGCTAGTGTTGGTTGTTTCTGTGTTGTTTTAAATGTCAAGAAAACAAAATGATTTTGAAATGTACAACTACAAACAAACAACAACAATTACTCCCTTTAGTAGTTTAGCGGCAAAATACCACCACTAGCAAGCAATAGCAACAGCAGCTGCAACATTATAAATGAGCAACATGAGAACATAGAGTGTTGGGATACACTTGCTTTTCTTTCTCAAAGAAACTAACTGGAAGAGCTGTGGGAGTAAATATAAAATATGAAATTAGAGGTTTATGTTTGAAATTAATTTACAAATTTTAAAATGAAGTGATTAAGAAATAAATATTCGTGGAACATTAAACAGGATTATTTATAAATTTTGCAAGTTTTAAAAGAAATTTTTCTATAAAATTTTGAAAAGTTGTTCTATTAAATCATTAGAATTCAGCTAAGTTTTAAAGAAATTTTTCTACAACATTTAGAAAAGTTGTTCTATAGAACTTAAATCATAAGATTTCAGATCTTTTTATACAAATTTTTAACAATTCACTTAATTTAATTTTTTTATACATTTTTTTTCTAACATTATCATTTAAAATCCTCAGCTTATTTCAATCACATTTTGTTGTTAAACATATTTTTGTGCTGACATTTCTATTGTTATTTTTTTTTTTTTTAATATTTTTTTGCATTTCTCACCAAACCGCAATATTTCATTTCACATTTGTTTAATCCCTAATAATTCCTCTTTTATTTACTTGTAAATCCACTTCATCTATATAAATATTTAACATTTAAATTTTCTATTTACCACAAATTCGTTTCATTCATGACTAAATTTGTATTTCATACAAACACATTTTAAACAGAAATGTTGAAAAAAAAAAAAAAATCCATACCCCTCACAACTTCAGACACATGGCTATAAAATTGAAAAACAAAATCGCAAAAATCCCCTGATACAATTTCAATAAATTCCTCTTTTTTTTTTTTTCTAATCAAACAAATAACCAACACCAACAAACATAAAACACACTCACATTTTTAATTACAAAGTTTTTGGCAGCATCGAAAAATATGTTTTTGAATAAGGCAGCAGCTTAGAGAAGGATTTGAGTAGGTGTGTTTGGTTTGTTGCAAGGTTTGGTAACAGAATTTTTTTAAAAAGCATATGAAGTATGATTTTTCAAAGAACTGGTAAATAAATAAGGATATTTGCTTTAAAAATTGCTTGATTCTATTGAAATTCAAAACCAATTTAACTATATCTTTGAGTCTGTTAGTGTAAAACACTCTAATGTCCAAACTACTCAATGGAATTAAATGAGATTTATGCAGAATATTTATCATAGTCCTAAGATGTGTGGTATTGAAAATTAGCAATGTATGTTGAATACAAACGAAGTTATCAATTAAAATGTAAGAGGTTTGGATGGTCTAAGACGCCAAAATATAATTCAATAATTTTAAATTCAAAACCTAAAACCCTTTAAACTGTCTGTGAGTTTGGTTTGTCACAAAGTTGGGTATCGAGAATTTTTAAAATCACATCAACAGAATTTTGGTGATCATTGTGTCACAAAATTATTGATTCTATTGAAATTCAAAATCGATTTAACTATATACTCGAGTTTGTTGGTGTAAAACACTCTGATGCTCAAAATAATTAACCGAATTAAATGAGATTTATGCAGAATATTTATCATTGTCCTAAACAGTGTGGTATTGAAAATAAGCAGTAGCAGTTCAATAGGAAACAAGTTATGATCACATCAAAAGAACCATGATCGATTATAGAAATCGTTAAGAGTCTAGTTGGTTTAAAGTGCCAAAAGAATGAAATTCAAATTCAATGTTGCTATATACTCGAGTGTGTATGTGTAAATCACTCCAATGTTTAAAACATACGACTGAATTAAATAAGATTCTTGCATAATATTTATCATGGTTCTAAGTTGTGTGGTATTGAAAATTAGCAATATCCATTCAAAAAGAAAAAAGTTATGAATCAAAATGTTGGAGATTTGGAAAAGAGACTTTTTTGAAAGCCAATCAAAAGAACTAGGGTCGATTTAAAAACTGATTTAGACCCTTGTATGTCTAGGACGATAAACTATTATTGATTCTTATGAAATTGAAAGTCAATTTAGGCAAAAAACTCATCTGCAGTAGCAATATAAATTCAATACGAAAAAAAATATGAACCAAAATGTAAGAGGTTTGCTTAAGAGACTTTTTTTAAAGCACATGAAAAATTCTATGTTCAAATAAAGAACTTATGTTCAGAAATATTGATCCTTTTAAAATTCAAAGTCGTTTAAGCTATATACTCGAGTATATACACACTCTGATGTACAAAATACTCACACGAATTACATGAGATTAATGTGTAATAGTTATCATTGTCATAAGCTGTGTGGTATTGACAAAGTTATGGATCTAAAATATCAGAGTTTTGATAAAGATACTTTTTTGAAAACACATCAAATGAACTGTGTTAAATTAAAGAACTGATTTAGACTATTCTAGGTCTATAACGCCAACATATTCTTGATTCTTATGAAATTCGAATTCGATTTATTTATATCCTTCAGTCTGTCTGTGTAAATCACTCTGATGTTTAGAAAACTTGCGAGAATAAAATGAAATTCATGTGGAATGTTTATCATTGTCCTAGGATGTGTGGTATTGAAAATTAGTAGAATCCGTTTAATTAGAAAAAAGTTATGTATAAAAAGGTAGGAGGTTTGCTAAAGAGACTTTTTTGAAAGCACATCAAAAAGCTATGGCCGCCCTTAGTGGTCTAAAGTACCAAAAATGTTTCATTCTTTTGAAAATTCAAAGTCGATTTATCTAAAGGGTGTTTAATTAATCGCTTTCTATATTTAAATTTAAATAAAATAAAGTGTATGTCATCGATGCCATCATGCAAATGTCCGTGCAAAATGTTAAATTTTCCATGACAGTTTGAATTTGACCGCTGACATGAGATATTGTGCTTTGAATGACGCTGTGGTTTGTGACTCATTTGCCTAGACCTGAGACTTAATAAAACCCCACAAGAAAAAGTCTAACGAGGTCAAAGCGCACGATCTCGATAGCCAGTTCACATCACCTCCACATGAGATGACCGTCCAGTTGAAACCACATTTCGTAGGTGTCTATATCATCCATTTCAGGCCAAAAGAAGTTGGTAGTCATCAAAATATGGCGCTCTCCCTTGACGGTAATGACCTGGCCAAAGTTGTTCTCATAGAAATATGTACCAGACCAAAATCCACACCAAACAGTAACTTTTTCGCGATGCATTGGACGCTCTTAGATCTCATGTGGATTGATATCGTCCCAAATTCGACAATCTATATATATAAAAGAGTACGTTACTGACTGACTGATTCATCATCTCACAACCCAAACGACTGAAGCTAGAATCATGAAATTTTAACTGTGGGTTCCTCTCTCCTCAAAACGATAAGAAGGGATTTTTGGAGATTCGAACGTTTAGGGCGTAAAAAAGTGTAAAAACGGGTAAATTCGGTCACCTTATATCTTTAAAACCAATAAAGATACAAAAAAACTTAAAATTGCATGTTACTCCATTTAAAAAATAAGCTGACAGGTGTTTCGTACTTTTTCGAAATTCGAACTTTTTAGGGGAGAAAACGGGTAAAAACTTTATTTTGGTACTTTTTTGGCACCCTATGTATCTTTTAAACTAATAAACATAGAAACAAATTTTAAATCGTATTATTTACTTATTAAAAAATAAAAAATATAAGTTTGGTACTTTTTGGAAATTCGAACCTTTAAGGGATAAAAATTGTGTTTATTTTTGGTACTTTTTCATAAAATATGTTTTTTTTTTTTTTATAATTTGACACAGAGATAATACGAATATTTTATTATGAGCTCCCACCTCGATACAGAAATTTATTTGAAAATAATTTTACCACCGCAATTAAAAAAGTTCCAAAAAGGGGATAAAATCGGGAAAATACATTTTATTTCAAATTATTAAGCCAATTTTGATAATAATTCCTGGATTCATACAAAAATTAAATAATAGGTTGTTATTTGGAACTCGAGTGCCAAGGTTTATATTGGACCAAATCCGGGTAAACAGTTTGGTACTTTTATTAAAATATATTTTTTCTTGGGCACATTAACACAGATTTTATTCGTTTGAGACATGTCTGTAGCATAAACAATTTTGGCAAAATGGAATATTTTTAAATTTCAAACTTAAGGGGTGTTCAAGAAGGAAAAGGGTAATTGGTACTTTTCTGCTAATGGTACTTTTTTAATATTTAAAATTATTTCACTTATCGACATTAAAGTTAGCTGATATGTATCTGAGTGAAGTTAGTGTTAGGAATATTTAGGTGCCAAAATGTGAGAACTGAATTATAGGTACTTTTTTATTGTTATAATGGTACTTTTTGAATTTTCTATAACAATGGACTTAGAAACATGAAATTAAGCATATATGATCCTAAGTAAGTGAGAACTCTAGGGTGATACTTTTTGGTACTTTTTCTTTATTCGAATGGTACCTTTTGTAATGAATTAATAAATATGAAACTAGAGACATGTTATCCTGAATTAGTATTAATTCACAAAGGGAGACTTAATAGTACTATTTATTTCATCCAATTGGGGTGGGGAAGCGCACCGGTTCAGCTAGTTTTATTCATTCAGAAATGGGCCCCACCGTAAAATGGGCGAAGCACTCGGATGGTTGCCCGTTTTGATACATTAATTTTATTTTTTGATGGTATTGTTGAAAGCTATATCCGTTCATGGGTGGTGATTTGTCATAACAAACTGAATAAATGACTGCCAATTTTACAGATGTAGCTACAGCAAAATGGACGCTATCAAAGTTCGGAAGTCCCTATTGAAAGATTCTTAAATAAGATTCATGTAAACTGTTTATCATTGTCCTAAGCTATGTAATATTATCTATATTCTAGCATTAAGAAAGAGTTTTGAATCATAATGTAAGTGGTTTGATAAAAATACATTCTTAAAAGAATATCCAAAGTACTATAGTCGAGTAAAGAAGTATTCCTATCAGTTCAATAAGAAATAAAGTTATAAATCAAAATGTAGGAGATTTTTTTTTTAAGAAAACAATTTTCAGTCTGTTTGTGTAAAACACTCTGATGTCCAAAAAACTCATCCGAATTAAATGAAAGTTGTAAAGAATATTTATTATTGTTCTAAGCTGTGTGGTATTGAAAATTAGCAATAACCAAGCAATAGGAAGAAAGTTATGAATCAAAATGTAAGAGAGTTTTTTTTATGAAAACTATTTTCAACATTGCTGCTCTATTTCTTAGCTTGTTGTTGTTATGTGTATAATGTTGTTGTAGTTTTTTATGTTAATGAGCCATGGTGAATATCTTTGTGATCAAATGTCAGTAGCTTCAATTTTTAATAGGTTTCGTTAATAATTGTAAGAGTCTTAGAAGGTTATCAGCTCTGAAAAGTCTTGAATTTGTCAGCTGCTTTATTAACATGATGTTAATTTTTCTTTATTTTCTAACTTGATTTCATATTTCTTTTACTTATTTAGTAGGTCATTTAAAATTCACCTTAGCTGCCTATATTTCTTGCAGTTGTTGTTCATTTAAAACTTTATAATTTTGCCAGTATTACATTTAGGGATTTGTTTAAAGGTTGTTGTAAATGTTTTAGTTGCGCTTTTATATGAGTAATTAATAACTGTCAGAATTCTGTCAAATTATAAAATGATTTATATTGAGGTTTTCATATATATATTGGGCAGCGTATATATTAAAGCCCAATATAATGGCAGAAAAATAAAATTGTTATTTTTACTTTTGTACACAAAATATTATGAAAAAATCTGTTCCAAAAAACTAAAACCTACATTAACGAAGCTTTAAAAATCGACAGGAACTAAACTAAAAACAAGGATATAATGTACAAAGGAATCTAAATATGTAGAATTAGTAAATGGTAGAATTTTCCAATTTTACACTTCAAATTTTAAACAACATAAATCATAAATTCAGCATATCGTATACTTAAAAATTTTACTACGCTTTCTATGTAAATGTTTGTAAATTTTGATATATCGTTGCCTTAATATAGAAAGACTGGCGGACCATTTATCGAAATAAATGAAAATCTTGGCTTTCTTAAAAAAAAAAAACGAGTTAGGGCCTTTCTATATTAAGGCAACGATATGTTTTTAGTTACGTTAGTCTATTTTAAATGTTAATATGTAGTTTAAATTTTAGAATTGATTTAATTGATTGTATCTATTATTTTTTAAAATTATTTCTCTCACTTTTAACAACCTTTAGCGGATACAGAAAATTAGTATAGAAAAAACTAATAATGGGGATATTTAGAGAAAAGTTTATATAGCTGCCCCAACGTGCGTTGTTTTATATTTTATTTTAAGCATACTTCAAAAGATATTTGAAATTTAATTTAAAAATTAAAATTTTTGCCCTTGAATTTTTTTTAGTGCAATAATTAAATATTAAATTAAATGAGAAATAAAATATATCTGCTAGGAAATTTCATTCAAAATACTTGTGTCAATAATAAAGAGTAGTCAAGCACATAACACTAGGCTATAAATATAATCCAAATGCATGATTATGCATGAAGCAACACTAATATTCATACATACATACAATATACTTATACATCTACAAATTACTTAGTAGAATTCACACATACATATAAATACCCTGTCGTTTTAAAAGTAGCAATCGTCCAATTGTTATTATAAACACATGTACTGGTAATATTTAGACTGTAAACGTTAAATGAAGAAAAGTAGGTCCATCTGTGACCATATGGCTGATCACAGATGGATCTACTTTTCTATCCACAAAATCGATTTATTTTGTGAACTGCATAAACACATCTTTAATCGTTAATAGCTTTGCAATTAAGCGTTCAAACGAGAAAAGAAGCTCAGTCTGTGATCACTCGAATTTAAATATGAAAAACTCAAAGAAATTTTAAATCGTTAACAATAGTTAAAAGGAGCTCTAGCTTGATCACTGATATTTCTATTCACAAATCAATTGTTGTATGAGAAACTCCTAAAAAACTTAAATCGTTAATAACTCCTTAAATAAGAGTTCAATTAAGAAAAAGAGCTTCATTATTAATTTTGTTAAAAAGTATACTGTAAGATAACTAGTAAAAAAAGTTTGGTAATATAATTTTTTTTTTTTTTTTGTTAAAAATTTTTTAAAAAATTTTTGCTGAAAAAAATTTTTGAAAATAAAAAAAATTAAAAAAAAACAAGTAAGAGTGCCATATTTTGCTGTGCCGAATCATATACGCCATTCACCAATGTTAAACAAATTTTTGGTGAAAAAAAATTGGGATGAAAAAATGTTGAATAAAAAAAAATGGGAATCTGTATGTTCAACTATAATGATAAATTGATATATCAATCATGTATGTAAGTTATTTGGTGTTTTCGGATAGTTGATTTCAGCATACAAACGTATATGGCTATATCGACTCCGCTATCTATAACAATCCTGAATATAAAGGGTCCTTCATTAAGTTTGTGTAAGGTACCATCGATATTTTTTAAACGTTTGAAAGGCCTATCGATGCTTTATGAATGGAGTAAAACATAGTGTAAATATCCGCCGCGGTTTTGCCGAAATTTCTAATTTTCCATGACCCTGGCACATTTGATGTTGGCTTTGAGGGCCGCTGTGGTTTGTGGCTTATGCGCACCTGGGAATTAAGAAAGCCCCACAATCATAATGAGGTCAAGTCGCACGATTCGTTCACATCAACTCCATGCCCTCCAATCGCTCGTACAGAACAGAACAACCACTTCGATAGAACAATTTTATCATTTGCATGTGTTGTTGAGTGCTATATCCGCCCATGGTGATTTGTTAAAACAAACCGAATATATTACAGCTTTAGCTTCAACAATATGGCCGCTATCAACTGTCAAAACTCGAAAGTCCCTATTGGAAGAAATGCAAAATTTGGAAATTACAAACGGAATGACAAACTTATATATACCCTTATCACTCATGGTGAAGGGTATAAAAATCGATCTTAAATCTTAAATAACTGTATACATGAATAATACATTGAGGAAAAGATCTCAACCTGTAAGCATTCATTTATAAAAAGACCTCAAGCGTTTATAGCTTTTTAAATAAGCGTTTGCTTGTGAAAAAGAGGTCGATTTGTAATTTTTAATTGAAAAATTTTGAGTAAATATCTTTGTGTTTCGTACTTTTTCGAAATTCGAACCTTTTAGTGGAGAAAACGGGCAAAAACTATATTTTAGTACCTTTTTTGGCACCCTATGTATCTTTTAAACTAATAAACATAGAAACAAATTTTAAATCGTATTATTTACTTATCAAAAAATAAAAACTATAAATTTGGTACTTTTTGGAAATTCGAACCCTTAAGGGATAAAAATTGGTTTTATTTTTGGTACTTTTTCATAAAATAAGTTTTTTCTTATAATTTGACATAGAGATACGAATATTTCATTATGAGCTCCCACAAAGATACAGAAATTTATTTGAATATAATTTTACCACCGTATTGGGGATAAAAAAGGTACCAAAAAGGGAAAATACTTTTTATTTTAAATTATTAAGCAAATTTTGATAATTTTGTTAACATTGTTTCCTGGATTCATACAAAAATTAACTAACACATTGTTATTTGGAACTCGAGTGCCAAGGTTTATATTGGGCCAAATCCGGGTAAACATTTTGGTACTTTTATTAAAACATATTTTTTTTTTTTTTTGGCACATTAACACAGATTTTAATCGTTTGAGACATGTCTGTAGCATAAACAATTTTGGCAAAATGCAATATTTGTAAATTTCAAACTTGAGGGGTGTTCAAGGAGGAAAAGGGAAATTGGTACTTTTCTGCTAATGGTACTTTTTTAATCTTTTAAATTATTTCACTTATCGACATTAAAGTTAGCTGATATGTATCTGAGTGATGTTAGTGTTAGGAATAGGGGATAATATTTAGGTACCAAAATGTGAGAACTGAACTATAGGTACTTTTTTATTGTTCTAATGGTACTTTTTGAATTTTCTATAACAATGAACTTAGAAACATGAAATTAAGCATATATGGTCCTAAGTGAGTGAGAATTCTAGGGGTAAACTTTTTGGTACATTTTCTTTATTCGAATGGTACTTTTTGTAATGAATTAATAAACATGAAACTAGAGACATGTTATCCTGAATTAGTATTAATTCACAAAGGGAGACTTAATAGTACTATTTATTTCATTCAATTGGGGTGGCGAAGCGCACCGAGTCAGCTAGTCTTTTATAATTTTGTAAATAATCGGGAAAAGGAATTCCATCTGTGATCATTCATATTACTGATCAAAAATGTATTTCTTTCAAATCACCAAAAACTTCTTAAATTAGAAAAAGTTAAATAAGAAAATGATCTGGATCTGTGATTTATGGTGTGCTCACATAATGATCACATTAAATCTGATCGCAGATCGATTAAGTTTGTCACAGATTGAGCTCTTTTTTTCTAATAACAAGCTTATTTAAAAAGTTACAGGGTTTTTCACACCAACAACATGATAGTTTTGACATTTACTTTTTTTACGTATTCGTAGTAGATACATTGGCAATTGTTACAATGAATTCAATTTCGCTCGATAATCGCAATAAAATAATTAAAATCCACTATGAAAATTGCTGGTTTTTCTTAAAATATAATTTTTTCAGCCGAAGACCATTTTCACTTGTCAGGGTATGTCAACAAGAAAAATCCTAGAGCGATTATTGAGAAGCATTTGCATGTTCAACGTAATTCATAATTGCCGAACTTTTCTCTTTGTAATACAATACAAATTTGAATCATTTTCTTCTAAATTTTTTGTTTTATTTTGTTTTAGAAAACAAACTTCTTGTCGAATTTTGCTCAAAAATATGCTTGAACTCAGATCGAGCCTCTTTTCTCGAGAGAGAGAGAGAGATATGACATTGATCCGCAGAAAGCTTTTCAAGTTGTTTATTAGTTTCATGGACTGCAGGGTAATTTTTCTACTCATAGGTGTATGTACTTATATATATAGAAGTAGACTAATAAGTCTAACATGAATAAAACTAGAATTTCTTTAGTCTTACTAAATAAATAATATACAAGAATAAGCATAACTGTGGGTGTTTAAGTTGGTTTATAATGTGAATGTGGAACAAAAAAAAATAAAAAAATACACATATAAATAACTTAACTTTACGCATACCTGCTGAGTTGGCAATATTTGTTCTTACACTTTTCTATATAGATATGTATATAAGTACGATAATATATATAACATCAGCTCAAGTTGTAGTTGTAACGAGAAATTATCTTAACAAATGCATGCATTGGAATAACAACAACAAGTAATATAAATACTTGGATTAGTACAGGTGTCACACATTGAGGCCTTTAAATACGAGATTTTGCACAAATACTTTTACACTTAATGATGAAGGCGGACTTTAGTCCTATAACTAAAAACCAATGAACACTAACAGCTAATAAGATGGTTTCAACAAGTCGTTACCATATATCATACAGCCCGATAAACAATTCAATCACTGCATGAGATATTGCTGTGATCATTTTCGGTGATCGTAATTGGCTTGATAGATCGTGTGATTTTACTCCTTTGGATTACTTTTTAAGGGGTTATTGAAGTCTTGTGCATTCAAGAAGGAAATCCAACTTTGCATTATCAATATTCAGGCACATTTATGTAAAATGATCTTAGCAAATTTCAATAAAAATGTACCAGCAAAGTCATGGAGGAACTATACGTTTAGCCAGCTAAAATCTTAAACAGATACAAAACGTAAATGCTTTAATATTATTCAAGTTGAAAATTCTACATATAGATATCAGTTTAAATGCTTGTTAAGCATAAACGTTTATGGCTCGCAGTAGGGTCGATCGTAAAAAAATGGTAATAAATCAATATTTTCTAAAGTTTTGGCACGATTCCAAAATAATGTACGAAGGAATCCCAGGGGGGAACATACACTTTCAGAAAATCAAATTTCTGATCGATCACCTTGTAAAATACAACATGGGAGACAACCATGTCTGGTGTTAAAAAGATTGTAGAGCTCGTAACTTGTACAGATTTCAATGCATTCTGTTAAAGAACAAATGGGAAAATAAAGAAAATCCTTATTTATTTATCTAACTCTAATTAACTCAGAGTCTGGTTATGTGTTACCTAATAGACAGTTTTCATACAAAAATACTTGGTGTTAATGGGGGTTATAGAAATAAATAGGATTATCTTTATTCTTCTATTTTCGTAACGACATGTGGTTTCAATGTGGACGGAGCTACGTGCCACACAGCTCATGTCACAATGGACATTCTGCACGAGTGATTTGAGGGCATGGTCATCTCACGTGGAGTTAATCGGGACTAGCCACCGAGTTCGATTTAACCCCGTTACACTTTGTCTTGCTGGGTTTTCTTAAGCAGTGAATAAGCCAAAAATCAAAGACATGATAACCCATGTCATCGGTCAACTTCAGCCTGATGGACATTTTATTATACCCTTCACCTTCGTGGGAAGTTTGTCATTCCGTTTGTAATTTCCACAATATAATTTCCGACCCTATAAAGTATATACAAGGTGGCGCAAAAGTAAACTTCCGATGTTTTTTGGTTGTAATTAAAAAAAAAAAATGAAAAACTTTGATTCTTCTTATGGATTATTTTTATTTGGTCTTTTAATTTTTTTTACATCAAGTCGAGAATATGATGTCAAGTAAATGGCCGCCGCCACAGTTGATTGTCATTTGAGCCCTTTTTATGGCGTTTTCCATCACTTTGGCCAAAACTTCCGGCGATAGGTCCTCACATTCTTAACGGATATTGTCTTTAAGAGCTGCAAGAGTCTGAGGCTTGTTGACATAAACCCGCCAAAACGGGAGATTAGGCGTCCGGGAAATGCATCCTTCAGCATATCGGTTGTGGCACGTGCAGTGTGTGCCGTTGCACCGTCCTGTTGGAACCACATGTTTTCCAATCCCAATTCATCAAGTTGCGGCAAAAAGAACTCATTGATCATTGCTCTGTAGCGCTCACCATTCACAGTAACCGTTTGGCCCGCAACGTCTTCGAAGAAAAAAAGTCCGATGACTCCTCCAGCGAAAACAGCACACCATACAGTGACTTTGAACGGGTCTAATGACTCTTCGTGGGTTACACGCGGATTTTCAGTGCTCCAGAAGCGTAAATTTTGCTTATTTACGTACCCGCTAAGATGGAAATGGGCCTCATCACTCATGATTATTTTTGATGAAAAATCATCTTCCTCTTGGTGGTGATTAAGGATGGCTTGAGCGTATGTTAGACGCGATTGGCGGTCAGCAGCTAACAGCTGATGCACCGTCTGGACTTTGTACGGAAGCATCTTCAAATCTTGTACCAAAATTCGCTGTAAAGACCGTCGACTGATACCCATTTGCGTGGCACGTCGACTGGCACGTCGCAGTGTTTCACCAGTAGGCGTTGGACGGCCAGGAAATCTGCGACGAGATTCACGTTGTGCCAAAGTCACCGACCTATTATTGGTCAAATAAATAGTCAGCAATATTCCGCGTTCTGGAACAGTGTAGCGTACCATTGTTTATTAACGTGTATTTCGCATCTGTTTACTACACAAATTTCAAAACAGAACTGACATTAGGGGCCAATCGCAAAATTTACAGCATTTTCTGATAGGAGAATTACTTTTGTTATTATGGATCTTTATATATAGCGGAGTCGATTAAGCAATGTCCGTCTGTCTGTTGAAATCAATTTTCTGAAGACCCCAAATAACTTACAAACTTGATTCATACATCAATATATTGGGAATTCTCCCGGCTCGGTTGCTATTTAAAATCGAGAAAATCGGCCCACAAATGGCCAACCTCGATTTTTGGCTTATTTTTGATCTATATCTGGATTACTAAGTCCTAAATATAGACAATATGGATATCTAATGATATATATTTCAAAGTCCATTGCATCGATATATATAAGGCTATAGTAATTTGGACCTACAATGGGTCGAATTTTTTTTACCAAAAAACATTTTTGTCATAATTTTGTTTTCACTAGTTAATTTAAAAAAAAGTTTATAAAAAAATTAAAAAAAAATTTTGAATAAAATTAAAAAAAATTTATTTGGAAAAAAAATTTTTTTGAAAAAAAAAAATTATTATTGTTAAAAACTACAAAGGCTATAGTAGTTTGGTCATACAATGGGTTAAAATCGGGAAAAATCTTTTTTAAGCAGAATTTTTTTTTTACCAAAAAATTTTTTTGTCATTTTATTAAATTAAAAATTTTTTTTTGGAAAAAAATTTTTTAAATTTTGAAAATTTTTTTTTTTAAATTTAAAAAAAAAAAAAAATTAATTTTGTTTCCCTAAAAATATTTCAAATTTTTATTTTAAAGTATAATTTGGTGAAGGTTATATAAGATTCGGCACAGTCGAATATAGCTCTCTTACACTGTTTAAATTTAAAGATAGGAAGCGCTTACTGAAAGACCTTTTATAAAAGATAACATAATGAAATAAAAAAGGATTTTCTTTATTTCCATATTTTCTCTATAACGAAGTAAAATTCATTGAAATGAGCTGTACAAAGTTTTGCTTACCATAGGGAGTAAAATTTGACACCTTGTATTTTAATAAGGTGGTAACATATTTAATTTTCTCAAAGCTTATGTCCTGCTCTATGTTTCGTTCGTACATTATTTTGCAATAGGAACTGGAGTTTAGAACATATAGATTTATTACCAATTTTTATGCGATCGACCCCACAGTGTATCGGTACATGTATTTAAGACAAAATTTTCCAATGATTTTTTTTTTTTTTTTTTTTAATTTTGCGAAAATTTATAATAGAAAATTTTGTAATATACAAATAGAAATAAACAGAAATACATAAATATGCACATAACTCTACAACAACAAATAGTTAAACAAATGCACGTACATATAAATGGATGTATATACATATATATTTACACCCACAGTAAAAGTAATTTACTCCTGAATATTCATTCAGCAACTGTAGATGTGTAACTGCTAGTGTGTAAATTATTTGCTAGGTTGCTGTATCAGTAAAATTTCTATTTTGCAAAATGTGCATAACTTATTTCAGACAAATACACACATTCTATACTATACAGTATAGCATACAGTATAGCTATGGTATAGTTTTATGCTTTTCTATGTCTATTTATACCTGAGCACATAAAATTTATAATGATTTAACAAATGAGGTGAATGCAATACAATTCCTTTGATATGGAAGTTGTTAAGTGTGTATTTAGAGAGCAGGAACAACAAAACTACATACACACACACATACACACACGCAAATAATATTAAATAATGTGAAATAATAAATGTAAAATTTTCCATGAAATATATACACATACTTGTTTATTTGCTATTATTCAACATAGAAAGAGATAGAGAGAGACTCACATACATACATTTACTAATACATATGGATGTGTTTAAAATATTTGCATAAATAAAAGTAATAAAATATGAAGTATATTTCTAGGGGGAAAATAAATAAGTTTTACAACGATTTGTTGTTTGCAATATTGAAGGGCGTTTGGTGAATTGGGTCATTTCTAATTACTTTTATGGGGATGTATGTATGTGTATCATGTACTACATATTTGTATCAATACATTGAACTACTTATTTAACTACACATATCTTATCTAGTTATTTTACTAAAGTCAAATGGGAGTATTGTTACGCATGATTAATATTAATTAAATTTATGAACAGTTAATAAAAATTTACATATATTTACAAGGGGAGCTCTTTAAAGGGTCTTGCTTGCTGTATACAACCACCTAACCAGCTTAGGGCTGTATACAACCACAAACATAGGCCTCTACCGTTTCCATGATAATTTCGAAACCGAAATATTTCTCAATATATGATAGGACAGTTCACAACAGCTCCGTAGCCGTGGTAGTATACAACTTGGTGGTATGTGCTTTATGTTTAACAGAATCTTCTGTTTAGCTTTGGTTTCTCCCATCATATTTTCTTAGCGTTTCAACAGCATTGGTTTCCAAGCTATTGCTGAACACATCCGTATACCAGAAACCAACTAGATCATATGACATTATAAGCCAAAGCTTTCATTCCTCTTATTCTAAAAGAATCGTGTTAACAACAATCAGAGATTCTAATTAATTATTAGGTGTATTTATGACTTAAAAATGCGGAATTTTTTCACATTTTTAGCCTTTATTATGAAACATTTGTACAATATAAATTTATTCAAAGTATTCGCCATTGTTAGCCATGACCTAGTCACATCTTTCTGGCAACTTATGGATTCCAAGCCAAAAGAATTGCTCATCTTTTAGGGCCAAGCACGAATCAAGTCAATTTCGGATACTCTGTTCTGAAGTGAAGCGTATTCCAGAGCGAGCTTTCGATCAAAACATTTTGCCTCACGAAGGCGGGTGAGGCAAAACTGCCCAACCTCTTTTTTCTAAATAGTTTTCAGCAGTATTTGCAACATGTAGCCTAGCATTGTCATAATGCAATATGACGGTTTAATGTCTGGCCACATATACTGGGCTCGCTTCAAACGAATCAGTTGCGTTCGATACAGGTTTTATGTGATGAACTGGCCAGTTTTCAGCAGCTCATAATAAATAGGATCCTTTTGGTCCCACCAAATACATAGCATTACCTGAGCGCCATTTCAGTTCGTGTGGTAGTCAATTTCCCTTCTTTTGGATGAATACTGCTGCGCAAGATTTTTGGACATCAAATGCTTATCCAGATTCAATGATGTGAAAAAATTGTCACAGATTATGGTTCTTCCGATGTTTTCCCAAGAAAAGACCAGTCGTTGCACGACACTCTCTCCTACATTGGTTGCACGACTTGCATTTGAGATCTTTCCTGTATAAATCTCGCTGTTGAGAGAATGCATCGCATGCGAATCAGACTTTTATGCCATATTTTATGCTCTTTTGCTATATGCAAATAGTTGTTCTTCAACTGTTATTTCTCCGGACGGTTGATAGTACCGGCGAAGATTGTTGTTCATTAGAGCCCATAATCCTAAAATTGGAGCAGCATTATCGTTAACCAGTCCAGCAGCTCTATTTCCTTGAACCGAGATTTCAGCATTACTGCACGGTAATAACAACATTCTTCTGTACTTCACAATACATCTGTATGTTCATCTTTTGATTTATTAATGCCTGGCCAAAAAATAAAAGCCCAATGAATGCTCTCAATTCAATATTTGTCACCTTATTCAATACCGTCTAATTTGCGGTGCGGTTTTGTTCATTCCACTTTTGAAACGTTTTTCGGGTTTTTTCGTTAGTGTCAATCAGAACTTGTTGCAGCGTCGATGGGATGAAAATCAAATGAAATACGGCTGGCTCGATGAGCCCTTTGGTAGCATGAGATGGGAAAACAGCGGTGCCACGAATTGCTTGATTAGGCAGATTGGAAAGCCAGGTAGTACAGCCTCCTCATCCTCGAAATCCAAATCTTTCTCATAATCTGCTTCGAACAATATGCCTTCTATCTGCTCATCGGATCGAATATCGTCTTTTTCAAGTATCATTTCGTTTTCGAGATACACAAACGTGCACAAGAAAGCAAAGAGTAAAAAAATACTGAATGGCATTCAAAAAACTTTTTTTTGTAAGCTCTTGTTGAGTTTTACAACAACCTTCATGCAGTAATATCTCCGATTCTTGATCTTCAATCTAGTTTGGCTGGCCTGGGCGATCTTTGTATTCCGTGTTAAAATCATCACTTCTGAACCACAAAAAGCCATCCCTCGCACGTTGAATCCGATGGAACACATTCACCATAAGCTTCGGTGAATAATGGGTGTGCTTCAGCGGTACTTTTTTCAAATTCAAGAAGCAAAGCTAAACTTCCCGCATATGACGTTTTGTTGACACAAAATTCGACATTTTCGAAGCAAAAAAAAAACTTTAATGTTTACACAAAACTAAGTGAGAATAAACATGTAAGATAGCTATATTCCATTATATACCCTTAATTAAATTATACTTTAAAATAAAAATTTAAAATATTTTTAGAAATTTAAGAAAATTTATTTGAGCTATCAAGTCATATTGTCATAAAGTACTACATTTTTACAATAGTTTTAAAAAGTTGTTGTTGTGCTTCAAAGAAAAATGTCCTAAAATAATAATACCTTTCATGCTGTGTTTATTGCTTTGTCATAACTAGGGGGCGGATTTCCATGCATTTATTATAGGAAAATATGCGCCTAAAATATGCATAAAAAAATCAAAATATGACCAAAAAATTTAAAAAATATACACTTATATTTTTGTGCAGAAACGTAAAATAATTAACTATGAATCGTGCAATGTCCAAAAAATACACAACTGTGTTCCCAGCACTCTTCTTTAAAATTATAATTGTTCTTCTGAGAAAACGATGGATATATTAATTATAATATCTTGGTAAATACTTGTTTAAAGCCATAAATTTTGCGACTTGCTTTTAAAATCATCAATATTTTGATCGTGATGGAAAATTTAATTCAACCTTAATTTTCATCTCGTAATAACCCAGCAGTTAAGCAAGTAGTAAATGTATCCCTTGTAGACATTAATTTTCACTAACATCTGATCACTTGGCTGAGTCAAATTTATACATTTTGGGTCATTTGACACGTATGTGCTATTTGTAACTGAGAGATAAGTCAATTGGTTACTTTATACATCCCATGTAATCTAGCGTAAAGATAATTGTCACTTAAGTGTCTCTAAGTAATCTATAGAGTAGTCACTTTAAACGTTAATTGTGTAGTGCATTTGTCTCTAAATTATCCAAAAGGGTCAATGGACCCTCTGCTTAGGATATACACGTGTTTTAATAACTAGTCACGTAACTAGTTATCACTAGTTCAGGACAGTCTCCTAGAACTGCTGGGAAATGGCTGTCAGGAGCGGTAACTGAGTATGTGATTTTACAAAATCTTTCGATAACGAAATCTCTTATAAATCGAAATTGCAATGAAAATATGAATGTAATCGATACAACTCTAAACATTTTTTAAACAAAATGTATTGAAATGATAATGTTCAATTGCTGATAGAGAAATGAAAATCTTAATGCCAGTTTCTTGATGTCTAAAGAAGTTAGTTTATAACATTTAACACTGTTTCTATAACAAATTCGATAAAAAAAACTTTTGTCCGACCAAAAATTATATTTTTATTGAAAACTTGGATAATATGCATATAAATATCCATTTTGAAGTTAAATATAACAAAATATGCATTATCAATAAAATACGCAAAAATATGCACTAACAAATCAATGCCACTTTACAGCAAAATGTGCGATTCGAATAGATAATTAGTCTACATTGTATTTGGACGTTCGAGAAAACACATGCATTTGTATATAAATCCTCCCCCTAGTCATAACTAAACAGTGTAAATCTAAGTCGAAAGAAAAAAACTCTTCATCAAGCCCTTGCAACGACGTATATAACGCCATATTAAGTAGGATATACAGTGGGTCAAAATCGGGAAAATTATTTTTTAACTCGATTTTTTTTCACCAAGCTAATTTTTTTATCAAAAATTTTTTTTATTAAAAACAAAAAGAATTTGGGCATAATTTTTTTTTTTTTTTTTTTAAAAACTTTTTTAAAAATTTTGAAATAAAAAAAAATTTTAAAATTTTTTTCATTAATAAATTAAAAAAAAATATTTGCTTAAATTTTTAGTAACTTTAACATTTTTTGACCAATTTCTGTTTTTTATGTCTCGTTAGAACGACAATTATGTACACTTTTCTATTCTTTTAAATTAAATTGCAAAAGTAACTTTTTAATGGCAACATTATTACAAAAACTGAAAAAATGCATTTTTTCCCTTCTCAAAACTTCAGAGAGCTCGCGGCTCGTCTTAAACCCAACCGATTTACCTACAATTTTTTCAGGATGATTTTTTTACCAACGTTTACCAAACTGTAAGGCTGGCAAAAATCCAATATTTACAATTTTTATAAACATTTTCATCAGTAGAGACTTCTACTTGTCAACAATGTTGATAACATGCTGTTATAAATATTGTTTATAGGTATGACAGAATTCACTGTGAAGTAACTTTAAGAACTCTAGGTGATCATTGTGGAAATTGAACATTCTAGAATTTTCGTTAGATTATTCATGAGTCTTCTAGAAGATTCCATTCCACTAAGAGACCAAAAAGCTTTTAAAGAAATATACCTATGCTTTCTTTTGGGAAAAAAAAAAAAACATAAAAAACACCCCAATTAGAAAAAAAGTTAGATTTTGCAAACAAAAAGTTAAAAATATGTATATTTTGAGTTACAAAACCTTTATTTTGATACTTGCATCGCACTAAGCGAACAAAAAAAAAAAAAAAAAAAAAAATAAAAATGAGCCTATTTTAAAACAAAGTTAGATTTTGCATTAAAAATTCTATATCTTGATTTACAAAACATTTGTTTTGATACATATCCCACTAAGCGACCAAAAAGGTCTTCAAGGAAAAGATCCAATAAAAGTAAAAAATTGTATATTTTATGTTATAAAACATTTATTTTGATAGATATCCCACTCACATCCCACTAAGCGACCAAAAAGGTCTTCAAGAAAAAGATCTAAGCTTTATTTTAAGAAAAAAGGGTATATTTTGAAAAAAAAACTGAAAAAAGTTTTCGATTTTAGAAAAAAATTTTAAAATTTTTTTTTAATTTTTTTTTAAAAAAATTGAAGAAATAGCTATCTAAGCTATTTTAAATATTTTTATGTAAACAGAATTTAAAAATTTTTATTTTCATTTAAAAATTTTTAAAAAAGTGTTTTTTTTTTAATTTTTTGTGAAAAAAGTTTTAAGCAAAAAAATTTTTTTTTAAATTTTGAAATAAAAAAAATTTTGAAAATTTTTTTCATTAATTAATTAAAAAAAAAAAATTTTTGATTTGATTGAGTTTCATTTAATTGTTTACTAGATTGAACATTTTTGCCGAAAAATTGACTTTTCAATACAAACATTTTCATATTAACGACCCAAATCGAAGTAAGTACTGACAAAGCAACTTCAAAACCATGCAACGCAAATTTTTATTATATCGACGCAACTTCGAAATCACAGAAAATTTAAAAAGACACAGAACGAAGCGACGCAAACCGGGGTATCAGTGTATTAGTTCTTATACTTGATTCACTTGTTTTTGACATTTTTATTAAAAATATTTATAATTGTTTGTTGACTTCAAATCGGGAAAATTATTTTTAACCGATTTTTTTTTTTTCACTAATAAATTTAAAAAAAGTTAAAAAAAAAAAAAAAAATTAAAAGAAATATTTATTTTACTCACACAGTAGTCATAAAGTCGTATGTCATAAAATAATAACACGAAAAAATATGACTGCAACCCTCATAAGTTAGTGTGCTATTTCAGTCATATTTGTTCGTGTTATTATTTTATGACATACGACTTTATGACTACTGTGTGAGTACAATAAATATTTATTTTTTAATTTTTTTTAAAAATTTAATTTTTTTAAAAACTTTTTTTTAATTTATTTGTGATGAATATTTTATGACAAAAAAAATTTATTATGATGAAAAAAAAAAAAAATTCGGTTCAAAAATAATTTTCCCGATTTTGTCCTCTTTTAGGACTTACACGCCTTGGTTTTTGAAATATCTATCATTAGAGATCCATATTGTATATATTAAATATTTAGTAATCCAGATATACATAGATCAAAAATAGGTCAGCCATTTGTGGACCGATTTTTTCGATTTTAAATAGCAACCGAACCGGGTCTATAGCGGATATATTGATGTATGAATCATGATTGTACGTTGTTTGGGGGCTACGGAAAGTTGATTTCAACATACAGACGGACTGACAAGAGTGCTATCAATAAGAATCCAGAATATATATACTTTATGGGGTCGCATTGAAAAATGTGGAAATTACAAATTTACTATCATTGTTCTGTGCCACTAAAAATTTTTATTTTTTCATTGGAGAAGCACTTGTCTCGCATACTAAATATTATTAACGTTATTATTTTATACTTCTCTTAAGTTTAATTAATTTTTAATTTACGTTTCTTTTAAATATTAATTAAAGTATGTATTTCCTTTTTTTAATACCTAAATTTTTCATTAAATGTTAATTTTCTAAGTTCTACACTTTTAATTTACACATTCTGCAGCATTACAGCGAAACAATGGCAAATAATTTGTAGTCATAAAAAAAATCTCTCAAGTTTTTACAGCACAACAAAAAATAAAAACATTAAAAGATAAAAAACTAAGTAAACTTTTGAAATAAAAACATTATGAAGGAACTTCTTTTTTTTTTCTTTTTCTTTTTTTTTGTTGGCAAACAATAACAATTGTTTTAATTATAACAACATGAACACATATACAGAGCTGTAAACACTAACTTTGGAAAGTTATGCTGCACTCATATGTCCCTGCCATACACTTTACCTACTTCGCCAACCCAGTTCAGTTCAGTTTCTAAATGAAGAATTAAACACAAGAAAATAAGCATAACTAGTGAGTAAATAAGTCTTATTTTTGAAATTAAAATAAAAACAGCACAACTGAAATGATGGCAAAGAATGTAAATTGCAATATGAAACAGCGTAACAGAAAAAAGTATAAAATCTTAAATGTAGTATAGAAAAAAAACAATAACTCCTCTGCTTATTATAACGTGAAAACAAAAATAAAAAATAAAGTCTAAGAAATTTGTGTAAACAATAATAACTACAACTACTAAAGCAGCTACAGAGAAATCCTCTTAAACATACACAAGCAGTTACACGCACATATACATACATACTTACACATGTCTGTATGTTTACATGTATAGACAAAACCCATGTTGTTGTTTTCCGTTTCCTATAGACATGTTTATATATTTGTTTTTTATTTCAGCTGTTTACTTTTTTTTATAGTTTTTGTTGTTATTGTTTATTATTTGTTTTAAATATGAGTAGAGCTTGGTAGTTGTTGCAGTTGTTCTTCACATTTATAAACCCAACAACAGCCTTATGAACACTTACAAATTATTTCCCAGCAAACACACAAAGACATTCACATTTACGCTATGTTCTCGTGTATTAAGCTTTAAAAATTTATTTAATGAAATTTTCACAGACATATTTGTTTGATACTCTCCCCCTCTCTCTCGCGTGTTTTTTTAACATACTCATGCATTTGCAGTGCATTGCTGGAGGAAAAAACAATGTATATCATTTTTAAAGAATCGCATATTTGTTCTTTCTTAACTAATATACAGAATATTTTTTTTTTTGTAATTCTCAACAATAAATGGGAAAAAAGTTAGTAAGAGTAGCGGAAATTTGGCATAGACTGCTGAATACCGTATAGGCATTAATAAATTTGCATGTATATTCAGAACTACTGAGATTTACGAAATCTAAAGGGTTTTCCAACATGAGGTGTTATTTTAAATCACCCGGTATTTCGGTAGCTGCCTTTTTTGAAGCTTTTATTTTTTGACATTTGACAAGTAGAAACTACGCCATTACTAAAAATGGAACGATACACGCTTCAACGACGCATTGAAATTATTAAAATGGTGAAAATCTTGCAGCCACATTTCGCAAAACTGAAGCATTTTTGAGTCGTCGTGAAACATCTTGTCGGACCGCAATACAGAAATTGTTGGACAAATTCGAGCTGTTGCAACAAGTTAATGATGTGAAGAATAAAACCCATGCACGTCGCTCAAGAACAACTGAGAATATTGCTGCTGTAGCCCAAAGTGTTGAAGAAAACCCAGATTTGTCAATTCCTGTGGAATTGGGCATTCCAAAAACGTCATTACACCGTATCTTATGGTCGGAGTTGGATGATATTGATCTGGATAATGCTTCCTTTCAACAAGACGGCGCTACGTGCCACACAAACAACGAAACCATTGCTATTTTACGGGAAAAGTTTCCGGACCGTTTATCTCTCGAAGAGGTGATCACAATTGGCCACCAAGATCTTGTGATTTAACACCTTGCGACTTCTTCCTTTTGGGCCACGTGAAAGATAAGGTCTACGCCAACAGCCCATCGTCGATTCAAGACCACTTTGCGATTTAGTTATAGAAAATTTCATGAAAAGGATATTGTCCTGTAAGCGTGGTCGTGTTGGCCATTTGGCTGATGTTGTTTTTCATTATTAAAGGCATACCTTCCTCTTTATTATGAAATAAACATCCGATCATTTCTCTCAAAAAAATTCAATTTTTCTTTGAATACCAAAATAACACCTCTTGTTGGAAAACCCTGTACATATGAGGGATTTTATGTCAAGTGAACCAACTTTTGAAATTCATGTCTTCGCGATGAAATTTTCACCAAGGTTATTCCTATTGCATAGTAATTCAGACACAATTTTTCAACCAGATCGGTCAAGAAAATTCTGAGTTAAAAATTTGAAATTTTGGCCAAACTGTTTTTTTTTTTCCCATCCATGTTACTTATTATCTATTGTTCTTAGCAAAATATGTCGCAAATAGCATAGATAGCTATTTCTTCAATCGTTCGAAAAAAAATAGCAAACAATTTTAGTGGGATGCAAGTTGGATATCTATCAAAATAAATGTTTTGTAACTCAAACATACAATTTTTGACTTTCCTTTTTTTTACAAAATCTAACTTTTTTAAAAAATGGGCTCTTTTTTATGTTTTTTTTTTTTTTTTTTTTTTGCTCAAAATAAATCATAGGTCTATTCCTTTAAAAGCTTTTTGGTCTCTAAGTGGGATACTATACTCGCTGTTACTATTTATATACACAGCGTCATCTTCTAGAAGACTCATGAATAATCTAACGGAAATACAGAATGTTCTATTTCCTCAAAGAAAAGATCACCTAGAGTTCTTAAAGTTACTTTACAGTGAATGCTGCACAGTGGGGCAGAATCAAAATTTTTTGGAAATAAATGTGGCATTTCTAAACGTCTGGGCGTAGAAAAGGAGTATTCGAGTTTAAGTTATTAAAATGGATCCTACAAGTGCTCCAGGGGCGGCGCTAAAATATTAAGAAAATTTATACAAATTTTGTATCTTGAAAAAGTGCAATATTTTTGAAGGACGGAGTTTTAAAGTGGCATATTTTTTAACTGAGATATTGACTTGAATTTTTTTTTTTTGTAAGACCAAAAATTAACTTAGCTAAACAAAAAAAAAAAAAAATTAATTCGGAATAAATTGTTATTAAAATTTTGATACAAATTTTTAGTTTTAGAAACTTAATAAATATGTAATAAAATCTTTATTTATTGACAAAACTCAATGAAATTGTCAACGTTTTTTAAGCTTCTCATTCTCATCCACATTTCCTTCGGGGCTGGAAAAATACTTTAGAGATTAATAGTTTAAATAGTTTGGGAGTTTAAAACATGTGGGCCAAAGTTGAAATTTTGATAAAAAATAGATAAAATTCCGAAGGGCGTAGAGGCGATATATTTCAAAAGTAGTTGACCGTAAAGATACTTTACAGAAAATAATAAAATTTTTATATGTTCTTAAAGAAAGTTTTATTTTAATAAAAAAAGAGTAAAGTCACCTTTTCGCCCAAAAAACAGCAAAAATCTACTATTTTTTGAATTTGTAAATTGAAAATCGTTTATTTTTGTATTTATAATTGATATTGCTCTGAAATCTTTTGTATATTATTGGGAATTTAGTTTTGTAACTAACAAAACATATTTGAGTCCATACAAAAGTACGCCCCATATTTAAAAAAAAACGGATCAAGGTATGACAAAATTTTTAGATTTCAATTTTGTAATGCCTATAACTTGGAAATTATAAGAGATAAATAGCAAGCATGTTTTTTTACTTATATGAATATAAAAATCTTTGAAGTCGGACGGGAAACAAAATGGCACGTGTTTAAAAATGTTACATGTCGAAGGTACCCTAGTTTAAGTCCCCATAGCGCCGCTCCTGGAGCACTTGTAGGGTCCATTTTAATAACTTTAACTCGAATACTCCTTGTCTACGCTCACGTCAACCGATCGCACCAGCCGTTTAGAAATGCCAGATTTATTTCCAAAAAATTTTAATTCTGCCCCACTGTTTGCTGTCATACCTATAAACACTGTTTACAACAGCATGTTATCAACATTGTTGACAAGTAGAAGTCTCTACTGATGAAAATGTTTCGAATGATTGAATTATGAATGTTGCATGCAGCCGTTATAGACCGTTAAATGCATATCGACAATGCTATTTTGTAACAATATATTATTGAGCGTATGACTTAGAAATGCGGGATTCACAAAAGATGGCGCATCTTTTGTACGAGGTTTTTGTTTTAAAAAACTTATATGTCATTTAGAAGGGTACATATCAGTCTTATATTTCCACTTAGTTATTCAAAATTATAAAATCGAAAATCTCGAATTTTGTGCCAACAAAGCGTCATATGCGGCAAGTTTTGCTTACTTCTTTAATATGAAAAAAAGTGCCGCTGAAGTATACCGATTGCTCACTAAAGCTTATGGTGATTGTGTTCCATTGGTTTCAAAATGGGATAAATGGTTTGTTCGGTTTAGAAGTGGTGATTTTGATACGGAAGGCAAAAGATCGCCCAGGCCAGCCAAAAGAGTTTGAAGTCCTAGAATTGGAGGTATAACTCCATGAAGATTGTTGTAAACAACAGCTTTAAAGCAGCAATTTCAAAAGGTTTGCGTGCAGCAGGATTCATCCAAAATCAGGGAAATTAATGACCATACGAATTGAAGCCGAAAGACGATGTCCGGTTTCATTTCTGGCCTCATATTCAAGGCGTTTTTTCGAGCAATGTACACTTCACACGAATCAGTTGCGTTCGGTACAGATTCCCTATGATGGGCAGGCCAAATTTCAGCTGCTCATAATAGATAGGACCCTTTTGGTCTTCAAATTTGTTTGGCTGGCCTGGGCGATCGTTGGCTTCAGTGACAAAGATAAATGACAGACATGTACCCTTAAAAATTACATATAAGTTATTAAATACAAAAACCTCGTTCAAAATATACGCCATCTAATGTGAATTTTTTAATATTATACAGGGTTTTCCAACAAGAGGTGTTATTTTGGTATTCAAAGAAAAATTTAATTTTTTGAGATAAATGATCGGATGTTTATTTCATAATAATGAAAAACAACATCAGCCAAATGGCCACCACGATCACGCTTACAGGACCATATCCTTTTCATGAAATTTTCCATAACAAAATCGCATATTGACTGCCTTATGTCCTCGATAGCCTCACGAATTCTATATTTGAGGTCTTGAATCGATGCTGGGCTGTTGGCATAGACCTTATCTTTCACGCGGCCCCAAAGGAAGAAGTCGCAAGGTGTTAAATCACAAGATCTCTGTGGCCAATTGAGATCACCTCTTCGAGAGATAAATAACACGGTCTGAAAACTTTTCCCGTAAAAGAGCAATGGTTTCGTTGCTTATGTGGCACGTAGCGCCGTCTAGTTGAAAGTAAACGTTGTCCTGATCAATATCATGCAACTCCGACCATAAGAAATCATTAATCATCCATCGATAGCGCATAGGACGAGGAATGGACAAACCTGGGTTTTCTTCAACTCTTTGTTCTTGTTGTTCTGTTTGTTCACAGTTGTTCCTGAGTGACGTGCACGGGTTTTATTCTTCACATCACTAACGTGTTCCATCAGCTCGAATTTTTCCACCAATTTCTGTATTGCGGTCCGACAAGGTGCTTCACGACGACCCAAAAATGCTTGAGTTTTGCGAACGGTGACTGCAAGATTTTCATCATTTTTGTAGTGAATTTTAATAATTTCAATGCGTTGTTGAAGCGTATATCGCTCCATTTTTATTAATGGCGTAGTTTCTACTTGTCAAGTGTCAAAGAATAAAAGCTTCAAAAGTGACAGCTACCGCAATAGCGGGTAATTCAAAATAACACCTCTTGTTGGAAAACTATTTACATTTTCTTTTGATTCCTATTTTTCTTAAAAATGTATTATTATGCACTAGAAATCTAAAAACTAATGCCGATTTATTACACAATTTATTTTCTAGATAATCAGCTATAAAATAAAGCAACTTTACGGGAATTAAATTGAAAACTACAGAAGATATTGGATCCCAAAGTAAGTAATATGAAATTCTAAAATAATTAATATTAATCATACGCCTTTGATAGATTTTAAACAATGTCAATATTAAAAGCAACACAATTTATCCCCCATTCGCTGCTGTAGGGTATTTTCAAATAAATTTACTTATTTATTTATATATTTTCATGTTTTTTTTATTTATTTTTTTTTATAAATACTCGTACCATACATTTTTTAACAACCATTTCATTATAGTCATGTTTAACTTAAAACGCGTATAAAATGCAGTTGTATACAGCACAAGTATTTTGCCATACTTTAGCTACAAGTTGCTTTAAACAAAAAATATGCCAAAATAAAAAAAAAATAAAAAAACAAGTGCAAAGGCAATAGCAGTAGTAGTAGCAGTAGTGGCGGAAGTGGTGGCTGCTACAGTGGCAGTGACTTATAGCAAAAAAAAAGTACTCAAGTACTTTTTTGTGCTTTATTTTTGGTTTAATGTTGATGCTGTTGTATTGTACTGTTGACATTTAACAAACGTAAAGTAAATACAAATGTATTTGTATGTCTGTCTTCTCGTGCATGTGCATGTGTCTGTATGTTTGTGTAAATTATTTATTTATGTGTGAGTTTTAAGGAGAAAAAATAAACTAACAGTGAATAGCTGCTATACATTGGTAACATTTTACTGGCAGCAGCATAGAACAATACTATTGTAATAGCAACACAACAGCTGTTGTTGTTTATTTATTAATATCAATTAAATTTACAACAATTACATTAAAGTCATGCTTACACACATCCACACACTCACAGACACACAGATCCACAAATAGTTTTATTTATATAAGACTGACTAAAAGGACTGGGATCAGTTAAACTGTGTTTAATTTTTTCATTTATGCCAGTAGTGGTGCAGAAGATGTAGCCTTTCTCTATTGATTTTCAAAGTTTTATTGTAGATTTTTAACTAGCAGTTAACAGCTGCTACTTGTCTTAGCTATAGATTTCATTTATAATCATACATAAGTGTTCCAATTTTACAAATCCCACTCCTTATTATATACACTAAATTTATAAGAGTGTGTAGATTAGGGTGGCCTTTATTTAACACTTTTTTGATTTTTGTTTCTTCCAAGGTCTGAAATCTAACAACCAAATTCTTAGATCATGAAATTTCAAATTCCAATTTTTTTTTTTTTTAAATTTGTTTTAAAAGAAATTTCCAGAAATAAAAAAATGGTTTTAGATTTGAATGAACGTTAAATGAGGACTAAAAATTGTGTGTTTAAATTGATGGATTTTGAGGAAATTTTGTTTTTGATTACACACCAAGAGAGTTAATTGAATTACGGGAAAGAACTTGGAGTACTTTAAAGTCCCTTATATAAAGCAAATACGGCGTCAAGAAAAGTTTTAAATGGTGATTATTTAATCCATCCTGATATTGTATCTACTGGGGTTTCCAACAAGAGGTGTTATTTTGGTATTCAAAGAAAAATTAAATTTTTTTAAATAAATGATCGGAAGTATATTTCATAATAAAGAGGAAGGTATGCCGTTAATAATGAAAAACAACATCAGCCAAATGGCCACAACGACCAAGCTTACAGGACCATATCCTTTCTATGTCCTCGATAGCCTCACGAATTCTATCTTTGAGGTCTTGAATCGACGCTGGGCTGTTGGCGTAGACCTTATATTTCACGTAACCCCAAAAGAAGAAGTCGCAAGGTGTTAAATCACAAGATCTCGGTGGCCAATTTTGATCACCTTTTCGAGAGATAATAACAAGGACCCAATCAGCAAAGACTTTATACGCCTTAAGACCGAAGTCTTTATGCAACATACGGTGTAATGACGTTTGTGGAATGCCCAATTCCTAAGAACGACTAGGAATGGAAAAACCTGGGTTTTCTTCAACATTTTGGGCTACAGCAGCAATATTCTCAGTTGTTCTTGAGAGACATGCAAGACTTTAATTCTTCACATCACTAACTTTTGGAATTTTTCAACCAATTTCTATTGCGGTCCGACAAAGGTGCCCACGACCACCCAAAAATGCTTTAGTTTTGCGAACTGTGACTGCAAAATGTTCACCATTTTTGTTGTGAATTTTAATAATTTCAGTGCATTGTTGAAGCGCGTTTCGTTCCACTTTTGGTAATGACGTAGTTTCTACTTGTCAATTGTCAAAGAATAAAAGCTTCAAAAGTTACAGCTACCGAAATACCGGGTTGATCAAAATAACACCTCTTGTTGTAAGAATTGTTCGTGCAACAAAAATGTTGGTGAAAAAAAGAATTGTTGTCGAATAACAAGCGTAAAGCTATGTTTAGACGGTTGTCAGATATGGCATAGTGCTGCTATGTACTGACAATGAACAATTGTTAGCAAAAGGTAAATTGTCATATCATACGATTGTACTGAAACCTTGCAATTTCATTGCCAAACAATTGTCACACAATAAATACATCTGCCAACAAAGTTGTCAGTTGTCACGGTTGTCAGATTGTTGTATGGCAAAAATTGATCCAAGTCCGTTGTTAGACATTGCCAGAACTGTCAAATCGTTACAAACATACAATTTGACTGATTTTGTATACCCCTTTGTCCTGATGTTTGTAACGCCTAAAAATATTAGTCTAACGCCCACCTTAAAGTATAGCGATCGACTGAGAATCACTTTCTGAGTCGATTAAACGATGTCCGTCCGTCTGGCTGGCTGTCCATGTAAACCTTGTGTCCAAAGTACAGGTCGCAATTATTAATATATTTCGATCAAATTTGGTACACACATTTGTTTCAGTGCAAGGATGACCCCTATTGAAACTGTCTAAAATCTGTCCATTATTTCGCCTAGCATCCATACAAATATTCTCCCGAAATAAGATTTTATCGGATATAAATGTTTAATTTATATAGGTATCTACACAACTAAGCTCCAAATAAGTTTGATATATACTGAAGTCATATCACCTAATTCTATGGCGATTGGTTGATAATTAGATTGAATTTTTTCAACATTTAATTTTTTTTTTTAAATATTGCTACTTTAAAATCACAAAACTTACAATAAAAAAAATGTGCAACCTTTAAACATTATCCGATTTTGCTAAGTTTTTCACCATTTAATTTCTAAATGACAGAGAATAATTTTAGACTATCACAATAAGCGCCATCCTAGTGTGCATAAAGTTCAACAAATACTTTAAACAATTGTAAACAGAGTACATTTGCCATTGTGTAGTAGTACAACAAAAATAATATAAACAATGTTAGTAAAATACATTTATTCTTTTATTATACACAAACTCATAAACACATACACACACACACACACAAACACTTAAACACTCTCACACATTGACACAAAAATTCTTGTACATTTGTACAGTGGCAGACAATCAGTCAGTGTCAGTAACATGCAGTTTTATGCTACAACAAAATGAAAACAGCTCCCTGACGCCTTTCCTACCCAACCCACACTTTTTCACTCAGCCTCTTTAAATGGATTTTTGTTGGTTTATTTCTTTTTGTTTATGTGTGTGTATTTGTAATATTGTTTTGTGTGTGTTCATAGAATAGTGTAATGTGTTGGTGTTTGTTAGAGTACAAGCACAAGTTTGAGTCTGTATGCGTTTTTGTGTTATTTTAAGTGTAGAACATGGAGTATGATTGCATTTTGCAAGTCTATGTGTCACTAGTTGCACACATTCTCGTATACACACACTTTTTTGTAAAAGTGCTATAAAGGACGAGATGATCTTTCAGATACCCTATAGAAGGCACTTTATACAAATTGAAATCTTTTTTTCGTGAAAAATTTAATTTTTTTTTTTTTTATTGGAAAATGCTTTTGTAATTAACGAAAAGTCTTTTTAAAAGGTTTTCCAACAAGAGTTGTTATTTTGAATCATCCAGTATTTCGGTAGCTGTCACTTTTAAAGCTTATATTCTTTAACATTTTACAAGTAGAAACTACGCCATTACTAAAAATGGAACAATACACGCTTCAACAACGTATTGAAATTATTAAAATTCACTACAAAAATGGTGAAAATCTTGCAGTCATTGTTCGCAAAACTAAAGGATTTTTGGATGGTCGTGAAGCACCTTCTCGGACCGCAATACAGAAATTGGTGGAAAAATTCGAGCTGTTGGGACAAGTTAGTGATGTGAAGAATAAAACCCGTGGACGTCGCTCAAGAACAACTGAGAATATTGCAAACTCCATTTGGAAAAGTCTATCTCACGACTTCGTTGGCCAGTTCACATCACATCCAGGTGAGATAACAGAATGAACAATTTGGCATGAGCTGTGTGAAACGTAGCGCCGTCCTGTTAAAACCACCTATCATATGTGTCCCTATCATTCAATTCAGGCCAAAACCTATATATCTTCAACAATATGGCCGCGGAAGTCCCTATTGGAAAATTCTTTAGGTGTTTATAAGATGACATTTTCAAAAAAATCTGAAATATACTAAAAAAAAACTGTTTCAGTCATTTATCTAGCAGTGCCTAGTGTAGGGCTTTGATTATTCACTCAAAACTTAAAACAAACATTTGTGTCTAAAAACTTAAGCAAAATATATTGGCATAGAAACAAATGGCTTTTAACTATTTTGTTTAGTAATTTATATTTTAATATTTTAAAATAATAAATAAAGAAAAACTTTTTTTTGTTTATGAGAAAAGAATTTAAACAAAATCTATAAAAAAAACTGAATATTAAATAAAGTTTAGGAAGAAAATTTAAAAGCATAATGAACAATTTTTAGATTAAAGTCACACAAAATGAATGAATGAGTGCAATATTGCACAGTGGGGGAATAACAAAATAAAGTATGCTTAATACTAGTTCAATATAGGTGAAACTTGGCATATAAATAGAAGAGAAGTTAGGCTTTCAAAGAAATGTGTGCAGAAATATTTTGATTATTCTTAGGGAATGCTATAGTAAGGTGTTTTCAATACTTTAAAGAACACTTCGTTCTACTGTGAATACTGTTGCTTTAATTACACAGGGCAACAAAATCGAAAAAAAAGGCATTTAGAGGCATTTTATACCACTACACAATTTTGATGTAGTTCCAGTAGTACAAATATGGTCCAAATTTCAAATTCTATGGAGAGGATTTAAAAAAAAAAAAAAATTTTAAGCACATACAATTTTGTGAAAATGAGCGAATTCACTTAATTGTGAATAAATTCGAAAAGAATTCATTGATTTTTATGGTCAATATCTCATTTTGTTGCTATTATATGTGGCTTTGTGACAAAGCAATAAGTCGGAACAATATCTTTGGTTTTCGATTTTTCATGATTTTTTAAAACAAAAAAATTTGCTATTTTCACGTAAAAAATCTTTTTTTTTTGCTTCTATTTGTTATTATAACTCCGAAACTACTGAGCCGTTAGAAACGCAATATATATATATAAAAATTGGTACATAGCATGGGGAAAATGTTTGCAAAATTCAATCAATCGAAAGATGAGCACTAACTATTAAATTTTATGTATATCACACAAAAAACTAAAATTTTGTAAAAATGAGCGAATTCACTTAATTGTGAATAAATTTAAAAACAATTCATCGATTTTTACGAACGATATCTCATTTTGTTCCTTTTACATGTGGCTTTGCGATAAGGTAATAAATGTGAACTATTTCTTTGGTTTTCGATTTTTCATGATTTTTTTAAGAGAAAAATATTTGCTATTTTCACGTAAAAAATTTACTTTTTGCTTCAATTTGTTTTTATAACTCGGAAACTACTGAGCCGTTAGAAACGCAATATATATATAAAAATTTATACATAGCAAGGGGAAAATGTTTTCAAAATTCAATCAATCGAAAGAGGAACACTAACTATTAAATTTTATGTATATCAAACAAAAAACAAAAATTTTGTGAAAATGAGCGAATTCACATAATTGTGAATTAATTCGAAAATAATCAATAGATTTTTATGTTCCATATCTCATTTTGTTGCTATTATATGTGGCTTTGCGATAAGGTAATAAATCTGAACAATTTCTTTGGTTTTCGATTTTTCATGATTTTTTTAAAACAAAAAAATTTGCTATTTTCTCGTAAAAAATATATTTTTTGCTTTCATTTGTTATTATAACTCCGAAACTTCTGAGTCGATTGAAACGCATTATACATATGAAAATTTATACATACTATGGGGAAAATGTTTTAGAAATTCAATCAATCGAAAAAAGAACTCTAACTATTAAATTTTATGTATGTCAAACAAAAAACTAAAATTTTGTGAAAATGAGCGAATTCACTTAATTGTAAATAAATTCGAAAAGAATCCATCGATTTTTATGATCCATATCTAATTTTGTTCCTCCTACATGTGGCTTTGCGATAAAGTAATAAATTTGAATTATTTCTTCGGTTTTCGATTTTTCATGATTTTTTTAAACAAAAAATTTTGCTATTTTCTTTTAAAAAATATATTTATGGCTTCAATTTATTATTATAACTCCGAAATTACTGGGCTGTTAAAAACGCAATATATATATAAAAATTTGTACATAGCATGGGGAAAATGTTTTCAAAATTCAATCAATCGAAAGATGAGCACTAACTATTCAGTTTTATGTATATCAAACAAAAAACAAAAATTTTGTGAAAATGAGCGCATTCACTTAATTGTAAATAAATTCGAAAAGAATCCATCGATTTTTATGCTCGATATCTCATTTTGTTGCTATTACATGTAGCTTTGCGATAAAGTAATAAATCTGAACTATTTATTCGGTTTTGGATTTTTCATGATTTTTTTAAAACAAAAAAAATTTGCTATTTTCACTTGAAAAATATATTTTTTGCTTCAATTTGTTATTATAACTTCGAAACTACTGAGCCGTTAAAAACGCAATATATATATGAAAATTGGTACATATCATGGGGAAAATATTTTCAAAATTCAATCAATCGAAAGAAGAACACTAACTATTCAATTCCTTTTACATGTAGCTTTGCGATGAGGTAATAAATCTGAACTATTTCTTTGGTTACCGATTTTTCATGATTTAAAAAAAAAAAAAAAATTGCTTTTTTCACGTAAAAAATCTATTTTTTGCTTCAATTTGTTATTATAACTCCGAAACTACTGGGCCGATTAGAACGCAATATATGAAAAGATTAAAGGTTATGCAAATTTTTCTAAGTTTATTTTAATAATATCGGACTAACGGTTTTTGATTTTTATGTGGAGAAACGTCTACCAAAATTCATAATTTTACTTAATTTTTTTTTTTTTTTAAATTTGGGCCATATTTGTAATGAATATTCAAGCGTTTTTTTTTTCTGTTGACCTGTGTTATCAATGCATTTTAGTGCCTAAATTTTCATTAATTAGAAAATCTCTTAATTGTAATTTAATTGTGATATCTGCCACAAATTTTCTAAAAACAATTGTCTTAAATTTTACCATATTTATTTCGTATTTAATTTACTATTACAATTTATTTATAAAGATAATTTAAATTCCACCAAGAATTAATTAAGTAGACCATAAACATAAACATAAACAAAAATAACAACATCAACATGAAAAGTCCCTCATGTGGTCTGCTTAAAGAAAATAAAAGAAGTAAAATAAATGAAAAAGAAACTGAATACAATAGTAAAGAAAATATATACAAAACTTATTTTATCTCATGAATAATTATGTTGATAACCTTGCCACACACAACATACATACGTATATATATGTACTACGTAAACTAAAGCTTAAATTTATATTTCATTTATACTTATATGAAATTGTTGCTGTTATTGTTTCACTGTTGTACTGTTGCTACTTGAATTGCTGTTGCTGCTGCTGATACTGTTGTTCGTCATTGTCGTCATTGTGACTTTATTGTCATCACGTAATGTCAACAAAGGAACTTGTTCAACAGACACAAACAGCATCAATAATAAGAAAAATGAAGACGACAAAATGTCACATACATGGAAACACACAAACACACACACTCACTCTCATACACACAAACATATATTTAAGGATAATACATATGTTACATTTTACACTATACATACACATGTATTTAAAACATCCTCATACATTCGTTCATTCATTCATTTATATGGACATGCAAGATGGACTGACTTACTACATACAACATCAACTTCCACATAAGTTTCATTATTAATTTTATGTACTAACACAACCAAACATACAAACACAAACATTTATAAGGACACACACACATATGCATCTTTATAACTAAGGATTTATGTGAACACGTAAAACAGCCGGATCTAGTTAGAAAATGACAAATCCTGCACATACAATTTTCAAACAAAAAACTTTTCTCATTCATACTTACTTCAATTTTAAGGTCAAAAGGTTGTTGCTAGTTAGTTGTATTTTAATTTTTTTTTTCCACAACATAATGAAAAGCTTAAAATGTCTGCTTTTTATAATAGTTTTTACTTTTCTTTTACATTATTTCGTAGAAAAGTTATTGCTACTTATTTAAAACTACTCACAAGTATTATAGTAATTAATATTAATCATACGTACAGGTGTGCATGAGTAAACGATTGGATTGTAGAGACATAAACCATGTTAAGCTGTCATTTATAAAGGGTTTTTGTAAATTATTTATGGCCAAAAATCAATAGGGATTAATGGGGAAAAGAGTTAGAGAAAGCAGATAAATATTTTGAGATATAAAGGGTTTTTCAAAGTTCAAGCAAGATTTCAATTTGTTGGTATAGAGTTTCCTAACACTGCTATTTTCTTCCACTGACCTTACAGCTATTATATTATTGTTTATTATTTTCAACAAAACTTTAATTATTCCTCTCTCTCTTAAACTCCACTTAAAGCCTGCCTAATGACCTTAAATCATTAAGACCTTTTTTTGTTAACAAAATATGCCCCATAAAAATCAACAAATTGTTAACAATAAATCACCATAAATCTTCTAGACCTCTGCTAGTTTGCTATTTATAAAACACAATACAATAAATATTAAAACTTTTATCCTGCCTCCCCATGCAACTAGTTATTTTTATATAAAAAGCAATTCCTGTGCAAATAAATGAACATAAAAATGAATCTTTATACAGCTGTAGTTAGTTTCTCAATTTATTGAATTTCAATAGGTATTGGCATTTTAGTGCAATTGGTGATGACGTTAAATGAAACTGAAAGCAAGTTAATATTGTAGTAAAGTAACGTCACATACCTAGCAGAAGAACTGACTATAAATAGCAGGCAGGCTGGTGGATTGGCCTCCTTTTAAAATATATAAGAGTTTTTCAGTAATTTAACAACATTTAGCCAATAGTGAACGTGACAGTAAACAGTTAATGTGAAATTAAACGAGTTATAGTGGTGTGCTGTTGCTTGGAATACACTGACAGAAAAACGAAACAATTGACAAGGGGTCTTATCATGTCACATTGTCATAATGTCCTAATATTTCACAATGGTTTTTATTGCTTTTCAAGCAAAAAATTTCCTAAAATAATACTACTTTCAATGCTATGTTTATTGTGTTATCGTAACGAACCAGCAGATACCAACGCCTAATTCCAAAGAGTCGGTTTAGCCGAGCCGCCGAGTCGTGATATATTAGGACATTATGACAATATAATAATAGGCCAATTTAGTTTTAATGCATATCTGGTTTGTTGTTGCAGAATAGTTTTTTTCTCGGATTTTTCGTTATTTTTATACCCTTTACCATGAGTGGCCCTTATATATAACTTTGTCCTTCCGTTAGTAATTTCCACATTTTTCATTTGCGACCCCACAATGTATATATATTCTGGATCGTTATAGATAGCGAAGTCGATATAGCCATGTCCGCCTGTATGTTGAAATCAACTTTCCGTAGCCCCCAAATAACTTACAAACACTATTGATACATCAATATATTGGGAATTCTTCCGGCTCGGTCGCTATTTAAAATCGAGAAAATCGGTCCACAAATGGCTGAGGTTTAAGGAAAAAACCGGGACAATCTCGATTTTTTACCTACTTTTGATCTATATCTGGATTAATAAGTCATTAATAAATGATAGATATTTCAAGGTCCATTGCAAGGATTTGTATAAGACTATAGTAATTTGGACCTACAATGGGTCAAAATCAGGAAAAACATTTTTTATCCCGAATTTTTTTTTACCAACAAAATTTTTTTTTTTTCTTAAATTTTTTTATTAATAAATTTAAAAAAATTTAAAAAAATTGAAAAAAAAAATTTTGAAAAAAATTAATAAAAAAAATTGAGAAAAATTAAAAAAATTATTTTTTTTAAATTTAAAAAAAAAATAAAAAATTATTTTGTTTACCTAAAAATATTTAAAATTTTTATTTTAAAGTATGATTGTGTGAAGGATATATAAGATTCGGCACAGCCGAATATAGTTCTCTTACTTGTTTATGAATAAAATGGGCTAAATTGTACAAAATCGAATTTCTGTAACAAGCGGAGCACCTGGCACACATTGCTTTTTCCCCATATAACGAATGGGCAAAAGTCTAGAGTATAAACATTTAGCCCACAGGTACATTTTATTGAAGTAAAGAAAAAATTAAATTTTCAGCAAAATCGAGGCAAGCACATAGCTAGCTCCCATATATCCAGTATTATTAAAACATTTGATTTTAGCTACAATTATGACTGCAAAAAGATTCTGCATTAAGGATAACAGATCAGAGTACAATGGCAAATATAATATGCAATGCAAGGGACTTTCAATGGGTTCACCGGCTTCACCTATTGTGCCTGATATAGTGATGGAGGAACTCCATGTATGAAAAATCTTGAAAAACCTGACCTAACTAAATTCATTCCACCTTAACATTAAATTTACAATGAGGAAGTTAATATACGGAAGACTACCATATCTACACAGAGAAAACAGATTCGTAATAGCAACCGAATTTGTTGCCAATCGAATGATTCGGTTGCACACAGAGAATTTTTCCGTTCTATCAACAGAAAGTCAGTTGATAAAGAAGAATTTCGGTTGAAGCAACAAAACTTTTGTTACCCCTTCTAAAATCATTCGATTGGCAACAAATTCGGTTGCTATTACGAATCTGTTTTCTCTGTGTAGACAATCTAGTGAAAAGAATGGGCAATCATATAAAAATAAACTGGCACATCTTCTGGAAGAATTAATAGTTCTCATTCTTGCCAACCAAAAACTGTAATAAAGAACACAGCAAATAATCTAATAAAGAGAGTCAAGTCAATCAGTGATGAATGACGATGAGGAATGTAGTATATAACTTAATACGAAACAATAACAATGAAACTTCTATTGAACAAAAAGATGACGCACGAATATACAAATCAATGACGTCCGTTCCACACATCGCCGAAAGAATTCAAAATGCTGGAATCTACAATAAAGACAGACTTACATTTGTACATTAGGGTGGCCCTTAACAAACAAAAGTTGTATTTTTCCCAGTCTCAACCCTCAGTTTGGTGAAGTTGAAAAAAATTTAGATGAATCGGGTAGGGCTAAGACGTGCCGCAAGCCTTCTGAAGTTTTGAGATACATTAACAAGGGGAAAAAATAAAATTTTTCAGTTTTTGTAAAAATTTTGCCTTTAAACAGTTACTTTTGCAATTTAATTTAAAATAATAAAAATGTGCACGTAATTGTCGTTCTAATGAGATATAAAAAACAGAAATTGGTTTAAAAATGTTAATGTTACTAAAAATTCCCCAGGCCATTAAGGTGTCTCAGGCCACTGGAACAAGAAATGTACACGCAGAGAAAAAATATGGTTGTGCATGTTTACAGTAACCATTTCCATATTTGTCACAAGTTGTCACAAACATATACTTGTTTACTGCAACCATATATATGATTGATACAATCATGTGAATCGTAAGTTAACCGTATTATGGTTACCACAATCATGTAAATAGTTACTGTGACTATAATATTGTTAAAAAAAACTTTTAAAAATGTGGAAATGGTTATTGTAAACATGCACAACTATATTTTTTCTCTGCGTGTAGAAACAAAATTAACATATTTTGAGATATATTAAAAAAAAGCTCGTTTTTACTTAAAATGTATCCATATTTACTTGTACTTATATAAGTTTTCTTCTTATTCACAAGTATGACCAAAAAATATTAAATTTTTTTAATAGCAGTCTCAAAACTCCATTTTTAAATTTTAAAAAATTTTGTTAAACAAATTTCTCAATTTTTTGATCATCACGTTGGGATTTATTGAGAATATAATAGGGAATAAAAATATGAAAAAATTATGAAAATATCTCATATAGTTTTTCCGTACCTGCAATTTAAATTTAGCAATTTTCGAGAAAAACTAAAACATATTTTGGCGAATGAGCCCAATTTCCTTACTGTTATGAATTTTAAGTAAAACATAATCAGAATTTTATAGTACAGATAATTCTAAATACACTCTGAAAGTTTTAATAAAATTGCAAATCGTTGAACCTTTAATCGTGAAGTTTAAAGGTCAAATTTTTCAATATTTAGAAGTATTATATATTTTTAAGGCGATTTTGATGAAACTTAAGAAAAATATAACATGAAGTCTAGTATTTATAATAACAGCACAAAAATGGAAATTAACCCTTAATAGCACTTGGAGTTAAATTGACACTCAAATTTTAAAATCCTCAAAATTTGAAAACCCTGTCAAAGAGAGAAATAGTAAAAATAAGTAAGAGAGCTATATTTGTCTGCGCCAAATCGTATATACTCTTCACCAACTTATACTTTAAAATAAAAATTTTTAATATTTTCAGGTAAACAAAATTAATTTTTTTCTTTTCAAAATTATTTTTCAAAATTTAAAAAAAAAAAATTTTTTTGTTTTTTTAAAAATTTTTTTTTAATTTTTTTTTAATTTTTTTTTAAATTTATTAGTAAAAAAAAATGTATGAAAAATATTTTTTTTTTTGTTAAAATAAAAAAAAATTCGTGTTAAAAAATATTTTCCCGATTTTGACTCATTGTAGGTCCAAGCATATGTATAGCCTTATATACATCGTTGCAATGGACTTTGAAATATCTATCACTAATATCCATATTGTCTATATTAATGTCGCAGTAATCCATATATAGATCAAAAATAGGCCAAAAATCGAGGTTGTTCTGGTTTTGTCCTTATATTTCAGTCATTTGTGGGCCGATTTTCTCGACTTTAAATAGTGACTGAGCCGGAGTTTGTAAGTTATTTGGGGGCTATTTCAACATACAGACGGACAGGCGGACATGGCTATATCATGGCTTTGTGGAGTCGCAAATGAAAAATGTAGAAATTACAAACGGAATGACAAACTGTTACTTGTTTATTTTTTGAACGAAAATAATTTCCTAGAAATCCCGAACTTTGAAAATTATTTTTCTAAAACTATTGACAAACGCATTTTCGTTTCTTTTACTTAATAACAATCGTAGGCATATCATGAAAATATTTGGCCATGTTTTTAGTTATGTTGTTGACATTCAAATGATATGCGTTTAATTAAAATTTACTATAAAAAAATGAGCTTCGTGTGCTGTTGTAGATGGTATTCCGAGAATATCAGCATGCAGCCTGTGATAATCCTTAAGGCAGTATTTTAACAGCTTTGAATATTTCTCATGGGGTATCACTCTATAAAGGTAACAAAAATAATACATAAAGTGATATTTATTTGATCTACTCATTATTATTCCCGGTGTAAGAGACATTTGTTTCTAGTATTTAAGTATATTCATTTGAATATTTGAGTATGGCCACATATAATTCTCCTAATTGTTTTGTATTTAAAACTATATCAGTTTAGTTTATTTTTATTTCCTGTCGTCCTTTTTTATTACCTTAACCTATTAGACAATGAGTGGAGCTGTATTAATGTCAATTTGTACAAAATATTGCCGGTATAGAAGACTAAACTAAATAATTGGCTGCATTCTATCTCCAACTTCGTTTAGTTGAGGTACAAGCTCACTGTGCAAATATTTGAGGAAATAAGTGAGGAAATCAAAAAAATCTTTAGCTCAGTTGCTTTTTAACATGTAATCATTTAATAAGGTCATTATTTGCCTTTACTAATGTCTATTAAACTTATGCTGTATACATACAATTTACACATATTTCATCAATTATTTGAAGAATGTATTCAAAAGTACGTTTAGTAACATTTCCTTTATATCTATGTGAAGTTGAAGTTAAATGGTTTGTTGCTGTTTTTCATTTTTATCTCATGAAAAAATGTTTATAGTTGTTGTTGTTGTTTTTCTTATTTTGTTTCTGTTTGTTTAACTCTGCTGGAGTTTTGTGATTTGTTTTGGTTGTTGTTGTTGTGTTATGTTGTTGCATTTGATAAATTGATTTTAATCCAATGACTTTGGCAACTGGAAAATCACAAGAACCAACGACAGTTTTATAAGCTGCAGCAGTATTGCTGTAGTTGTTGTCAGTTTCCTGCCAACCCAGGCAGTAAACAACACAAGCAGCAGCAGCAGTAGAGGAACAATCAATGCCATTTTTATATTTATGATCATCATTCAAATATAGAGAAAGGAACAGTAACAAAGCTGAAAAAACTGAATAAATATTAAGTTGCAATCAATCGATGAAATGAACAAAAAAAAAAAAAAAAAAAAACTAGGAGAACAAAAGACGGATTTAAATCTTTATACTTATTACAATATGGATATTAAAGGGTTTAACGCTTTTTTTACTTTTTAACTTAAAATTTTGAACAACAAAAATCATAAATTATCTTTTTCGTTTGTCTTATAAATTTGGTACCGTTTGTTAATGTTTGTAAATTTGTATATAATGGACCTTCCTTTCTTCAAATTTAAATAAAACAAAGTATGTGTGAGATATCGTCGAACTTTTGAAAGGCCTATTGATGGCATTATGTATGTATAACCTCGTGTAAATGTCCGCGACTTCGCTGGCGCTCATCGGAAATATTCAATTTTCCATGACACTGAATTTGATCCACGATGAAGCTTTGAGGGTAGCTGTGGTTTGTTGCTAATTCGCAAAGACCTAACGAAGTCAAGTCGCACGATCTTAGTTGCCAGTTCACATCACCTCCACGTGAGAGGAACATGTCTTCCAATCGCTCGTGCCTTCCTGGTGAAAAAACATGTCTTGGTGTCCATATCATAATATAGCACTCGTCGTTGACTGTGATGGCCTGACCTGGCCAACATCGTTCCACACCAGGATACTTTTGACGATCATGGATCTCATGTAGAAAAAGGCTTCAGCGCTGAAGATGAAAATTATGCTCAGTTTCCAACTGTTCCAAGACCCATTCAATTTTATTATTTGCATGTGTTGTTGAACACTATATCCGCCCATGGTGATTTGCAAAACCAACTAAATAAATGACAGCCAATTCGACAGATGTAGCTTCAACAATATGATCGATATCAAATGCCAAATACGGGAGTTCCTACTTGAAGACTCTTTATATATAAATTTTTACGTTAGGCTCCTGTTAGCGGCTACAAGATTTTTATATAGAGAAGAGTGTGTTACCTTTCCAACGATTTAATAAATTTTTCCAAAATCGCGTTTTAAATTTTTGAATTTACGCCAATCTTCCCCATAGAGCTGACCAAACAGCTTTGTTAGTTACAAAACTTTTTCAAATTACAATAGTTATTCGCGGAGTTTGTGGTTTTATTTATGTTTACCTTTGTCAAATAACTTTTGTTTTCTCCTCACGCTATAAAATTTCCTTAAAGTTCCACAAAACACCTAAAATTTCTTAATTACTTAGTGTCATTTGCCAAACATCAAAACATTTCTTTTTGCTTCTTTTCCTTTCGGCTTTCCTTAAATTAAGTGGTCCTACTATTTGCCCAACTCTTACTTATCATTTCTCTTAAAAAACAACAACAAAATAGTAAAAGAAACTAAACGTCCTTTATTGCCTCCAAACACAATTTATTTGATTACGTATGCAAACCATGCAACATTCAAAATGTTGTGACGTTTCGCTTTGTTTTGTTAGGTTTCGCTGATAATGTCTGGCCGGATCTATATGGTATAAGTTTTATAAAGGATATATATACACAATAACACAACATCAACTACAACTTCTCATTGTCATTAAACTACAACCTGGTTGTATTGCAATAGGCCGTAACATGCTTCATCCTTAACCATGCTCAGAACAACAACAAGTACTTTTCTCATCATTCATGGCTTGTTTTAGTTACAGGTCATGCCACCAACATCATCCTCATACCCAGTCACATTCATACTAACACACACACTTATGCACACTCATACACACTTAATTTCCTTTATTAGTACTTGTTGTTGTTCTTGTTATCCTCTCTATTGTAGTTTCTAGTTGGTTCCTTTTGCTTTGAGGCTACGACAAGTTCTTCACCTTTATTAACTTGGCTGGCTGCTTAAATGTTTGTCTAAAGTTTTAGTTTTGAGACAATTAAACCTTTATACTCCCACCCACAACAACAACAACAACTAATGTTAAACTTGAACAATTCTATACAGAGTTATTGCTGTTGTTGTTTTTTTTTATTATAGTGTACTACACAGATTTATATACATATACACTTAGTATGTGTGTGGGTGTTTATATTGGTTATGCATGTGTATGAGTTTTATAAAGTACTTATGTGTGTAACTAGTATTCATCATGCCGGTGAAATGTAAGTGATTTCATGGATAATTGAAGAGTGTTTAAATACTCCTATAGTTATTAAACTAAAACAATGGAAATGTTTAACAACATCAACAACAGCAGAAAAGTTGTCCTAGTATTAATTGTTTAACGGAAATCAGCAAGTTTAGCCGTTTAAGTATAAAATTGTTGACGCTACTTTTTGATATAAAAACTTACAGTGAAGGGAGTAAGTATAGAAGAACTTTGAGTTGGATTTAAAAATAAACTCAGCTCTAGTTCAGGTTCTACTTCAGGTTCTAGTTCAGGTTCTAGTTCAGTTCAGGTTCTAGTTCAGTTCTAGTTCTAGTTCAGTTCTAGTTCAGTTCTAGTTCAGTTCTAGTTCAGTTCTAGTTCAGTTCTAGTTCAGTTCTAGTTCAGTTCTACTTCAGTTCTAGTTCAGTTCTAGTTCAGTTCTAGTTCAGTTGTAGTTCAGTTCTAGTTCAGTTCTAGTTCAGTTCGAATTCAGTTCAAGTTCAGTTCTAGTTCAGGTTCTAGTTCAGGTTCTAGTTCAGATTCTAGTTCAGGTTCTAGTTCAGGTTCTAGTTCAGTTTCTAGTTCAGTTCTAGTTCAGGTTCTAGTTCAGTTCTAGTTCAGGTTCTAGTTCAGTTCTAGTTCAGTTCTAGTTCAGTTCTAGTTCAGTTCTAGTTCAGTTCTAGTTCAGTTCTAGTTCAGTTCTAGTTCAGTTCTAGTTCAGTTCTAGTTCAGTTCTAGTTCAGTTCTAGTTCAGTTCTAGTTCAGTTCTAGTTCAGTTCTAGTTCAGTTCTAGTTCAGTTCTAGTTCAGTTCTAGTTCAGTTCTAGTTCAGTTCTAGTTCAGTTCTAGTTTAGGTTCTAGTTCAGTTCTAGTTCAGTTCTAGTTTAGGTTCTAGTTCAGGTTCTTGTTTAGGTTCTAGTTCTAGTTCAGGTTCTAGTTCAAGTTCTAGTTCAGGTTCTAGTTCAGGTTCTAGTTCAGGTTCTAGTTCAGGTTCTAGTTCAGGTTCTAGTTCAGTTCTAGTTCAGTTCTAGATCAGTTCTAGTTCAGTTCTAGTTCAGGTTCTAGTTCAGGTTCTAGTTCAGGTTCTAGTTCAGTTCTAGTTCAGGTTCTAGTTCAGGTTCTAGTTCAGGTTCTAGTTCTAGTTCAGGTTCTAGTTCAAGTTCTAGTTCAGGTTCTAGTTCAGGTTCTAGTTCAGGTTCTAGTTCAGGTTCTTGTTCAGGTTCTAGTTCAGTTCTAGATCAGTTCTAGTTCAGGTTCTAGTTCAGTTCTAGTTCAGTTCTAGTTCAGTTCTAGTTCAGTTCTAGTTCAGTTCTAGTTCAGTTCTAGTTCAGTTCTAGTTCAGTTCTAGTTCAGTTCTAGTTCAGTTCTAGTTCAGTTCTAGTTCAGTTCTAGTTTAGGTTCTAGTTCAGGTTCTAGTTCAGGTTCTAGTTCTAGTTCAGGTTCTAGTTCAAGTTCTAGTTCAGGTTCTAGTTCAGTTCTAGTTCAGGTTCTAGTTCTGTTCTAGTTCACTTCTAGTTCAGTTCTAGTTCAGTTCTAGTTCAGTTCTAGTTCAGTTCTAGTTTAGGTTCTAGTTCAGGTTCTAGTTCAGGTTCTAGTTCAGGTTCTAGTTCAAGTTCTAGTTCAGGTTCTAGTTCAGGTTCTTGTTTAGGTTCTAGTTCTAGTTCAGGTTCTAGTTCTAGTTCAGGTTTTAGTTCAAGTTCTAGTTCAGTTCTAGTTCAGGTTCTAGTTCAGGTTCTAGTTCAGTTCTAGTTCAGTTCTAGATCAGTTCTAGTTCAGTTCTAGTTCAGGTTCTAGTTCAGGTTCTAGTTCAGGTTCTAGTTCAGTTCTAGTTCAGGTTCTACTTCAGGTTCTAGTTCAGGTTCTAGTTCAGGTTCTAGTTCAAGTTCTAGTTCAGGTTCTAGTTCAGGTTCTAGTTCAGGTTCTTGTTCAGATTCTAGTTCAGGTTCTAGTTTAGGTTCTAGTTCAAGTTCTAGTTCAGGTTCTAGTTCAGGTTCTTGTTTAGGTTCTAGTTCTAGTTCAGGTTCTAGTTCTAGTTCAGGTTCTAGTTCAAGTTCTAGTTCAGTTCTAGTTCAGGTTCTAGTTCAGGTTCTAGTTCAGTTCTAGTTCAGTTCTAGATCAGTTCTAGTTCAGTTCTAGTTCAGGTTCTAGTTCAGGTTCTAGTTCAGGTTCTAGTTCAGTTCTAGTTCAGGTTCTAGTTCAGGTTCTAGTTCAGGTTCTAGTTCAGGTTCTAGTTCAAGTTCTAGTTCAGGTTCTAGTTCAGGTTCTAGTTCAGGTTCTAGTTCAGTTCTAGTTCAGTTCTAGATCAGTTCTAGTTCAGTTCTAGTTCAGGTTCTAGTTCAGGTTCTAGTTCAGGTTCTTGTTCAGATTCTAGTAGGTTCTTGTTCAGGTTCTAGTTCAGGTCCTAGTTCAGTTCTAGTTCAGGTTCTAGTTCTAGTTCAGGTTCTAGTAGTATTTCTCACCTCCATATTAATAGCACATTTTCACTCTCAATTGTATGCTTTTTATATCCCTTTCTTCATATCCGCCGCTACTTAATTATTTAAAGGATTTTGTCATAAAAAAAGCTGTGCAAAACAAAATAAAAATTTGCATTGACTTGTTAATGGCATAAAAAACAAAAATATTCAAACAATGACCTAAGTGTTTGAAGAGCAATTAATAAAACAATAGCTGGAAGCTTAAACGAATACGGAAGCTTACAAAAGCTATTTTACTCGATATAAATAAACGGGGCTAAATCTAATAAAATATTATAGGTTACAACTAATCCTAAATGTGATTAGAAATAAAAAAAAAATCTCTTTAATATTAAGTGAAGGTACTCTCAGTTTTATATTTTTTATATCCCCCTGCCATTCAATTCAAATCTATCAATTTATATTTATGTCTACAGCTATTGTACGAGTATTTATTACGCCTTGGTAGACAATAAAGAAATTTTAATTTTTAAGACTTCTGTTTTCTAAGAAAAGCGAACAAGTTTATTCAAGGCTATAAATACTAAAGGTATTAAAAATGTCTACTTGATAAGTAGATTCTGGTATAAAGAGTATTGAAATGCTGTAAATACCTTTTCATGCACAAAAATATTGTAGATTTTTCGCCATAAATATTTAAGCAAATTATTTTTGCTGTCTTGCTTAAAGAAAGAGAAAGTGACACTTATAATCCGTTAAACTAAATTTTCCAACTCAATAATGTGTGTAAATTATTTGCAAATTTAATGATTTGTTGTGTTGTTAAGCACGTTGAAATATATTCGTTTTTTTTTTTTCTTCTTTTTACATTTTAAACATTAAAATGACTTTTACGATTATTACATTTTTGGGTTACAAATAACTAGGAGATATTTTTAAACGATAGAAAAAGGTAAATACTTAAGTACTTTGTACACTTGAAGAAAGATTTTAGGAGTCCTTGTTGAATATTAAGATTAAAACAGTCTACTGTACAGAACTGAACTATAGCTGAACTAGAACTGAACTAGAACTGAACTAGAACTGAACTAGAACTGAACTAGAACTGAACTAGAACTGAACTAGAACTGAACTAGAACTGAACTAGAACTGAACTAGAACTGAACTAGAACTGAACTAGAACTGAACTAGAACTGAACTAGAACTGAACTAGAACTGAACTAGAACTGAACTAGAACTGAACTAGAACTGAACTAGAACTGAACTAGAACTGAACTAGAACTGAACTAGAACTGAACTAGAACTGAACTAGAACTGAACTAGAACTGAACTAGAACTGAACTAGAACTGAACTAGAACTGAACTAGAACTGAACTAGAACTGAACTAGAACTGAACTAGAACTGAACTAGAACTGAACTAGAACTGAACTAGAACTGAACTAGAACTGAACTAGAACTGAACTAGAACTGAACTAGAACTGAACTAGAACTGAACTAGAACTGAACTAGAACTGAACTAGAACCGAACTAGAACTGAACTAGAACTGAACTAGAACTGAACTAGAACTGAACTAGAACTGAACTAGAACTGAACTAGAACTGAACTAGAACTGAACTAGAACTGAACTAGAACTGAACTAGAACTGAACTAGAACTGAACTAGAACTGAACTAGAACTGAACTAGAACTGAACTAGAACTGAACTAGAACTGAACTAGAACTGAACTAGAACTGAACTAGAACTGAACTAGAACTGAACTAGAACTGAACTAGAACTGAACTAGAACTGAACTAGAACTGAACTAGAACTGAACTAGAACTGAACTAGAACTGAACTAGAACTGAACTAGAACTGAACTAGAACTGAACTAGAACCGAACTAGAACTGAACTAGAACTGAACTAGAACTGAACTAGAACTGAACTAGAACTGAACTAGAACTGAACTAGAACTGAACTAGAACTGAACTAGAACTGAACTAGAACTGAACTAGAACTGAACTAGAACTGAACTAGAACTGAACTAGAACTGAACTAGAACTGAACTAGAACTGAACTAGAACTGAACTAGAACTGAACTAGAACTAGAACTGAACTAGAACTGAACTAGAACTGAACTAGAACTGAACTAGAACTGAACTAGAACTGAACTAGAACTGAACTAGAACTGAACTAGAACTGAACTAGAACTGAACTAGAACTGAACTAGAACTGAACTAGAACTGAACTAGAACCTGAATTAGAACTTGAACTAGAACCGAAGTAAAGACAAAAAGAACTGTTATTTGCGGTACCTGATTAAAATAATGTTTAAGGACATTAATTTAAATTCATTAAATTTAACTGGCAACACAAAAATAATAAAGTTTAAGAAACTCCACAAACCAACTAAAGATTGTAAATAAATCATATATACTTTTCTCAATAAACTCATCAATTCTCCGCTGAGTGTAAATGTAACAGGATGTATGCAAACATGAGTGTATTGCTGCTGATACTTAAAGTTTTACGTTAAAGCGAAATATTTCGCACATAATATTTACAGTTCTCCTGCTGCTGCACCACTTTTTGAGTTTTCTTCTACCTCCACAATTTCTTTACACTTTCCTCACTTCATAATACCTTTAAGTATGAATTTATCCTGCCACTGCATGCATACGTGTATTAAAATATAAGAAAGAAATAAAGTATATAAAAAAAAATAAAGGTATAATCTTAAATTGTAATCGAAAAGGCATAAATTATTTACGAGCTTTTTGTGGCATTTAATTTCATTGATTTTTTTTTTGTTGTATTCTTCTCTTCATTTTACATTATTGGGCTGCAATCGAAAAACATATGAGCCGTGTTAAAGGTGGGAGGGGGGGTTGGAGGGTGTTAGTTACAGGATTTAAAACTGTGGTAAGGAGAAGTTGTCGTTTATAAACTTCTTTGGTTTGGAAAGAAAATACGAGCAAATGTTTATGTTTTAAGGCAAAAAGTCTTTAAGCAGTAAAGGAAAAAAAAAGAATTTAGTGTAATAATGTCTGTTTGTTACTTTTTGCTTAACCGCAATAAAAGTGTGAGTGTGTCTGTGTTTTAACTTGATTGATGGCTCTATGCTTGACAAATTGAATTCTTATAAATTAAGTCATATGTATTGTTTACCCGAACAGACACAAACAAACAAGCAAGCAAGCAGAAAATCAAGGGGAACTCCCAGAACGGAAACTGTTTTTCTGCTGGCTCTGAGCACAATCAGTAAAAAGATTGTTTAACACCAGTAAAAAAGAAACCGCGCTGTATACAGACACACAGAACACACGCTGATGAACTCGTTACATGTGTAACATGACTCTTATTAGTAAGGAGTATACGAGCACATTAAAATGTTAATGTTGTAAGTAAGTTATAACCCAGAGCTGCTTAAGATTAAGATTTAAAACACACACATATACATTTACACTTTTATATATACATATGTATTTATATGTAGAAATATATAAATAAAATGTAAATTTATTAGGTTTATTTTATTTGTGTGGCTGCTGATAAGAATTGTTGGGGAAAAAGAAAACATTTTATGTATTTGTAAGCAATATATGTATGTATAAGAAAAAATAAATATATAATTAAGATAAAAGTAAGTTAGGTAAAGAAATTAAATTAAAAATTAAATAAAACATCGGTTTCTAATCCAAAAGCGATTTATTTAAAAAAAATATTTTTATTATTTTTTATAAAAAGCCTGTTTTTTCATGGAAAATCATACTGAAAATTATGCTTGCTGCAGCAAAAAGGATGAAATTCGCAAATTTCGAGTTTCTCTTTTTACAAAATTAGATATTTTATATAAAATGGAGAACAAAAATTAAAATTGAAAATTGTTGTTTGATTTAAATTTTTTTTTCAAGATTGTGTAACATTTTGGTTTATAACTTTTTTCCAACTAAACAGATTTGCAAGATCTTCAATACCAATCTAACTAATGCAATAACAAGCAATATGAAAAACTTTATGATTATTTCAGTCCCTTATTGTGGATGTGAATGTGTTTTAAACACACACATAAACAAGCACGTAACTAAATTTAAACCTTTTGGAGTAAGCGATTTTGTAGAATTTGAATTTTTTATATTGTATATATTTTGGAAACTTGAGATTGAATTTCATTAGAGGACACATTTTGCATTATACCATATTAACTACGTCCGTTTATCCGTTTTCCATCTTCTTCTAAATCTGGTCAAGGGTTGTCTTTGGGAAATTTGCGACCTACTAGTATACATGCGGTTATTTCCAAAATTGTTGAACACCTGCTAAAGATTGAAATGTTGGAAAACCTGGATAGGGAAAATGCGACTTCGTCTCTTTTAGTTGAAATTACTGATGTGAGTAGAAGGAATTTAGATCAAGACAGACTTAACTTATTGCCATTTGACAGAATTAATCATTGTGTTCTTTTAGTTCACAGTTTGTTGATGTTTGGGGTAACTTAAGTGCTATTCATGATAAATAATGTGGCGTTTCACAAGGATCAATTATAGGTCCTCTATTCTTAACCCTCAAATGCTTAAGCATGCCTCAAGGCACTCACTGCAAAAATGCCAATGTAAACAGATTCTAAAAAACGAACTTAAATATTTTAATATGCCATGAAACGACTTTCTTATTTACTCCACTTTTTACAACCAAAAAAATATGGGAATTCCATGTTGTGTTATCAAACGTTGATCTTGTTGGAGTCAAGATTTATGTAAACAAAGATAAGCTACTCTTTAGATACGTGTTTAATTGATGAGTGCCTTCAGGCACTCTTGGTCATTGCAGACTAGTTTTGCTGCCTCAGTTTTTCCCTCATATAGCAAAATGTTGTTTGGTTTTCTTTGCTTTGATTTGCAATTTTTTACATACAATTTTAAGAAATGGCTGGTCGAGTGAACAAACGTTTCATATTATCTGATTTGAGTGATGAACAATTACAAATAAAAATTGACAAACCATACTAACTACAACCCGAGTATGTTTTAATCTCTAAAGCCTCAAGGGTGCCTTAAGGCACTCATTTAGTTTTTCCCACCTGGCAGGTAAACCATTGATTGTACAAACTTTTAAATGTTGTTTTTAAAATCCGTTTTGTTTTTAATGTGAGGTTAAGAGAACATATATCTGCATTAGACTGTCCACTATTTGTATGGGGGAAAAAAAATGTCGGAATCTTGTTCGTCTTAATCCCACAAAATGATTCCCCTTTCCAGATATTGAGATAGCCGAAATTTGAGCTCGATTAAACGACGTTAACCCGTGCCGCTCGTCGCTCAAAGTTTGAAAAAATCATCATTTTTGGCCAAAAAGCTAACATAAGAAGCTATAACTCCAGAATGGTAAATAATAGAACACGATTAGTATCTCAAAACAAAGCTAATATTGTTCTTCAAAATTTATTTTATATACATTATACTTGTTACTTTAAGCCAAACAGAGTTACAACAGCTTTTGTCTCCAAAAACGTGACCTAGTCGCGGTAGGAGCATACTTCGTATATTTTGATATTATGTGAAAAATGTTGCTAGTAAGTAAATATTTTTATATTTTATTATTATTGAATCATAATGTACATCGATTTAGTATTTCAAAAAGATATAAAACACAAAAATTGGTTGAGAAATGTAAAAGTTATTAAAAATTCCCCAGGCCATTAATGTGTCTCAGAGCACTTGATTATGATATGTGGAAAAAAATTTAACTTATTTTAAAACTATACGAATAAAACTATTTTATTACATAAAATATACCTATTTTTGCTCAAATATAAGTTTTTTTCCTTAAAATATAACGTGAATCTGTTCTCAGCTATGGTCAAAAAAATTTTTTTTTTTAGACGCCAGTTTCAAAACACCATTTTCAGTTTTTTTGTAAACTTTGTTAAACAAATTTTTAAATTTTTTAAATATCACCGGGGGGTTTATGGTCAATAGATTAGGGAACAAAACAGTGAAAAAAATAGGTCAATACCTCTTATAGTTCAGGTGTACCTGCGGTTTGAATTCTGCGGATTTCGCGAAAAACTCATTTTTTTGGAATATTTTAGAAAATATGTCATAATTTTTTATTGTTATACATTTTAACCAAAATATTTACAGAATATTATTTCTCAGATATTAAAAAATATGTCCCTGAAGTTATATATAAATCGGGAAATCCTAAGGCGTAAACTTTGGAGGTCAAAGGTCAAATTTCGCAATATTTGGAAATTCACATTGAAACATATGGAAATAATCTTTATTTGTCGACCATATTTACTAAAATTACAGGATTTTATGGTATATGGTCCGATATTTAGAATAACATAAAAAAATGATCCAAAGGGTTAATTATTATTTTTTTTTTCTGAATATAAATTATATTCATTTTTTTATTTTTAAATTTATTAAAATTGATTTTATTAACTTTGGGGACATATTTGACCCAAATGCTTTAAAGGGTTAATTTGATTTTTTTTGTATGTTATTCTAAATATCGGACCATATACCATAAAATCCTGTAATTTTAGTAAATATGGTCGACAAATAAAGATTATTTCCATATGTTTCAATGTGAATTTCCAAATATTGCGAAATTTGACCTTTGACCTCCAAAGTTTACGCCTTAGGATTTCCCGATTTATATATAACTTCAGGGACATATTTTTTAATATCTGAGAAATAATATTCTGTAAATATTTTGGTTAAAATGTATAACAATAAAAAATTATGACATATTTTCTAAAATATTCCAAAAAAAATGAGTTTTTCGCGAAATCCGCAGAATTCAAACCGCAGGTACACCTGAACTATAAGAGGTATTGACCTATTTTTTTCACTGTTTTGTTCCCTAATCTATTGACCATAAACCCCCCGGTGATATTTAAAAAATTTAAAAATTTGTTTAACAAAGTTTACAAAAAAACTGAAAATGGTGTTTTGAAACTGGCGTCTAAAAAAAAAATTTTTTTGACCATAGCTGAGAACAGATTCACGTTATATTTTAAGGAAAAAAACTTATATTTGAGCAAAAATAGGTATATTTTATGTAATAAAATAGTTTTATTCGTATAGTTTTAAAATAAGTTAAATTTTTTTCCACATATCATAATCAAGTGCTCTGAGACACATTAATGGCCTGGGGAATTTTTAATAACTTTTACATTTCTCAACCAATTTTTGTGTTTTATATCTTTTTGAAATACTAAATCGATGTACATTATGATTCAATAACAATAAAATATAAAAATATTTACTTACTAGCAACATTTTTCACATAATATCAAAATATACGAAGTATGCTCCTACCGCGACTAGGTCACGTTTTTGGAGACAAAAGCTGTTGTAACTCTGTTTGGCTTAAAGTAACAAGAATAATGTATATAAAATAAATTTTGAAGAACAATATTAGCTTTGTTTTGAGATACTAATCGTGTTTCTATTATTTACCGTTCTGGAGTTATAGCTTCTTATGTTAGCTTTTTGGCCAAAAATGATGATTTTTTCAAACTTTGAGCGACGAGCGGCACGGGTTAACGTCGTTTAATCGAGCTCAAATTTCGGCTATCTCAATATCTGGAAAGGGGAATCGTTTTGTGGGGTTAAGACCAACAAGATTCCAAAATCGATTTTTTGTGGACAGTCTAATCTGCATATAATGTAAGATTCTTGGGTTGTACAAATATAATTTTTTTTCGTCAATGGGCAAAACACTTTTTTTAGTAGAAATTGATCATCGAGAACCAGTAGTAGTCTTCTTCATTTCTCCAAAAACTTTAGATATTTTTAAAGTATCAAAAATTCATTAATTGTATCAAAAACAATCACATTTTTATACCCACTACGAAAAAGATGGAAGGTATATTGAGTTTGTGATTCCATTTGTAACATATCGAAATATTAACTATAAAGTATATAAGTAATATAATAATAAGCAATATGCAAAATGTTTTTATTATTTCAGTGGCTAACTTTGGTTGTGAAAGTGTTTCAAATACACACACACAGAAAGAAGCACGTAGCTAAACTTTTAGGAAACTTTAGTACGAGTAATAGCAGTTTTTTGTGAAATAAGCGATTTTGTAGAGTTTGCGGTTTTTATATATTTTTTTTTGAAACTTAAGATTGAATATTACAAAATATAAGATTGAATAAAAATGTTTTCTTAATTTTGCGACTTCTTATGATATAATCGATATTTTGTTAACTGACCAAGGTTTTGTGATATTAATAATTCTGTTATGAAATAGGGAATCTTTTGAACTTACAATATTTTGAAGAATTAGTAATATTTTTTTAAGTTTGGATTTGTATTTAATTGGAAATTGGGATTTGTTTTTGGCGAATTTATTGATTATTACTGGGGGACACATTTTTCTCTAACGTCCAAATAGCCATATAGCCTAACTACGAGAGCGGGTCAATAAGTCCGTGACTTTTTGAATGAAACACAGGTTTTTGGATAAAAAAAAAAATAATTTTATTTTTCAACATTGAACTCTATAAACTTTGTCCAACGTTTCCCTTCCAAATAATAAGATTAGTCGTGTGTCCACTACCAAGTTTTCTTGCTTTCAGAAGTGACTTCCAGATGTTTTTGTTGTATAAACACGTATTAGAAGTCGACTTCCAGAAGTCACGGCATGCAAAAGATACTTGCAGCAATTATGTGGAAACATGTGTTTGTTGCTTGCTGGAAGTAAATTGATTCTCTTCTGTGTTTAGTTTGATTTTGTGTTTTTTTTTTTTGAGTTCTTTTCCAAATTAATAAAAATGGACAAAAATAATTTAATATTGGATAAAATGTATTCAAAATTAAAAAAAAAAAAAATGTTTTGTTGTTGCTTTTTAATTATATATGCTGCAATGGCAGCTGCCAAACTTATTTTAACACAAGACATTTTTATACTGTCAATCTTAAAAAAAAGCATACTTCTTCTGCAAGTGATTTGGACACACGGCTTAAGTCATCTTAATAGGTATTTGATGACCGATTCTGTTTGGTCTCAGGTGTGTCGTGGTTAGGGTTTGGGGTACGGGATTTCTCGTGAAATTATTGTCTTGAATTCCCGGGAAATTTTAATTTGTTTCCTGGGAAACACGGGAAATTTAAATTTAATTAAAACAAGTAAGAGAGCTATATATTTGGCCGAATCTTATATACCCTTCACCAAATTATACTTTAAAATAAAATAAAAAAAAAAAATTTTTTTTCGAAAATGTTTTTTAAGAGTTTTTTCCAATTTTTGTTTAAATAATTTTTTTTAGTTTAAAAATTTATTTTTCTTAATTTATTAGTAAAAAAAAATTTATGACAAATAAATGTTTTTTGTGAAAAAAATTCGAGTTAAAAAATATTTTTCCCGATTTTGACCCAGGTCCAACTTACTTATAGCCGTATATACATAGTTGCAATGGAGTTTGAAATATCTATCATTTGATATCCATATTGTCTATATTTATGACTTAGTAATCGAGATATAGATCAAGATATATACCCTTCTCACGAAGGTGAAGGGTGTAAAAACTTTAATATATTTAAATTTAACATCTTTGTTTGATGGAAAGCTTTTTCCAAATTTAGAAATATTAGTGGATGTTTTAAACCCCATTAAGTATGCTGTAGAAGCATTAAGCCGAAATGTAACCAATTTACTGATAGGTGATGCTATGAACAGTCTTTATGAACAGCTGTTATCTTTCCACGCTTTCTCAAAAAATTGTTTATGCTATAAAATCTAAAGATAATAAACGATAAAAAAAAAATTTTATTGAATAATTTCCTAAAAACTTCACAACATAATAAGCTAAAATATAATGTAACAAAGACAATGTTAAACATTTATGGACAGCAAATTTATGAACACCTATTTGACCACAATGTTCCCTCATCTGTTCCAAGTGATGATGATGATTATGTTTCCGAAATACAAATGGAACAAAATTTTAAAAACAAATTAGAATATGCAAACATTATTGCAAAAGAAAACCCTTAACATTTTAAATCAAACCCTGAAAGTCTTTTTAAGCGGGAACTAGCTTTATTTGAAGCCAGTAGCAATCAGACAAAAAATTTAGATGTCTTTATAATGCTTTACTGACGATAAAACCAACATCTGTGGAGAGCAAAGGAGTTTTCTCGGTGGCTGGTAACTTTGCCACTAAAACAAGAAATCACATGTCAGATGATTGAATGCATTAGTTATTTTGTTTTAAAATTTGGCAGGAGTCAACTGGCACATGAATGTTGACAGGAAGCAGTGTTATCGTTTCAGTGAAGAGGCAGAAAATTCAAAAAGTCACGGACCTATTGACTCGCTCCAATATTTATCCGAATCATATATTTTGAAATTTTCTTTAAATGTATTGCAAATATCATGATAATGTTCACCCATTTTTTTCTTTTTTTTTTGATAAAAATGTAAGCTCTTTTGAAAATGTTAAGAATCGCTCCACGATTTCTCCTATTCTCATATAAATTTCCTCCCGGTATGATACATAACTGCCTATAAAAACAAATCACAAAACGAAATTTTGTTCGGATCGGCCTATATTAGTTGCTGTTTTTTTTTTTACATTTCTCTTCAGTAAGGTTTGCCATTTCATCATGGAAAGATATACGAGCCAACAACGAGCCGAAATTATTAAAATTTACTACAGAAATTCGGAGTCAGTGACCTCAACGTTAAGAGTCGTCATAATCGTCCTACCAGATCAAGAAGTGAACGTCTAGTGGAAAAATTTGAATCCACAGGCACAGTATAAAATGTTTCTGTGCCAGTGAGATAAAGAAGTGCCCGTAGTGTCGAGAATATTGCTGCCGCTGAGGCTTCAGTTGAAGAAAACCCAAATGTGTCACTCACATGTCGTTCTTAAGCGTTGGGAATCTCTGTGACGTCGTTGTGGCGAATTTTGCTTAAAGATCTTGGCCTACATCCTTACAAGATCAAATTGACGCAAGAACTCAAGCCGCTTGACCACCAGAAGCGTCGTATTTTCGTGAATTGGGCTGAGCAACAATTTGAAAATGATTCTGATTTTCATCTTCAGCGATGAGGCTCATTTCTGGCTAAATGCCTTCGTCAATAAGCAAAATATGCGTTATTGGTCAGACAGCAATCCACACGTTCTCCACACGGGATGATAAAGACCGGCACGTTACTGTGAATGGGAATCGCTACCATTCAATGATAACAGAATAATTTTGGCCCCAATCCCAGTCCAGAACATGTGGTTCCAACAGGACGGCGCCACAAGCCACACAGCGAATGTCACAATCAATTTATTGGAAACCAAGTTTGGAGAACGTGTTATCTCACGAGATGGTCCAGTCGATTGGCCGCCTCGGTCGTGTGATATGACGCCGTTAGACTATTTCCTGTAGGGCTACGTCAAGTCATGGTCTATGTCAACAAGCCAGCGACGATTGATGAACTTAGACTCTAGAAATTAGGTATTTTTGGAAAAGCAATCTTGCCTGATTTTTTAAAACCCTTTAGTTATGCACAAAACTCTCTAGTTTCCCAAAAATTAATTTGCTGTCATTGATTTTCAACATGTCAATATATGTAATAGAATCATTCTTCTACCATCCACTCAAAGGCGTATACTTGATATTTATTTAAAAATCTATTAAATATCACTCATACGATTGTGGCAGGTGGTATAACAATATTACGCATGATGAAACTTTGAAAACTACTAAAAGACAATACATACTATTAATTTGTATTATTTTCAAAATAAAATAACCAAAACACAAGTCGTTTGTTACTGTTGCAGCTTTGTTGAGGGAGAAAACAAAACAAAATAAAATAAAAAAAATAAACTTTTGCCACAGCGAGGTTGTTAACTTTAAAACTGTCGTAACATTTGGCAGACAATTTATTTAACTGTTGTTTGCTGCAGCAGCATTCAACATTATTGATTTCATGGTGTCAATTGTATACGTGGCTGCGGATGCTGCCACATAAACTAATACAATTGTAATGTTACAGATGGCTGCAGTATTTGTGATGATGTCATGTGCTGTGGTTGTTGAAGGGGTGTGGGAGGTTTTCATATAAAGTGTGTTGGGTGAAGGTTAGTTTGGCGGTTAATGTTGATTGTTTGGATGTCAGTCAGTCAGTCAGTCAAACAAACTGGAATTTGTGTTGGCTAAAGTATTAGATAAATAAAAAGCCATTAAATCAATTCATTTCAATACAAAATATCAATAAGATAAAATGTTAAAAAAAAAAAATAGTTGAAGTGAATGGCTAGAAATCAACAACATAGAAATTTTTTCAGAGAAAAAATGGGAATAAAGAGAAATTCCAAAAAAACATGATAAAGCATAGTTTAACAGTAAAAAACTATCCACTAAATGCAGTAAATGATAGGTAACCACAACAGTCGCAAACAAACCTTAAAAAATATTCAATTTGTTTATAATAAAAATCACTTTGATTTAACAATGTCACTTGCATTTATTCTGCCAACCATTAGCCGTTCCTCTCCCGCCAAACTTAAACCAAATCCCACTTAATTTTATCAATGATACCAAAACATTAGACACAACTTTTTCTATTTCAATTTTTCTCTTTTTTCTGCTTTGTTTTGCTACTTGATCACCACAATAAAATGCCAACAATTTAAATGTTTTCCTCAGCAATTACTCCAATTTTCAATCTTCTGCCAGCAGCAGCAGCTGCAGTAGTCTACAATTAAGTGGAAATTGATTATAAAGTCATGATGACGGTGATTTGTAATTAAATGACTGAATACAAATAGAAAAGGGAGTGGATAAATGTGTGTGGTGGATGACAAAATAGGGAAAGAAACTTAACGGGGAGGAAGGGAGATAAAAGCCAGAAAATCTCATGTAATAGATTAATAAAGGGTGTGCCAAAGTTCTGCAGAAAAAAAATGTAATTGGCAGCCATTTGTTGTGCAAAGTGTTGCCAGAAGACCTCAGTTAGACAGTTCACAGTTTAGGTTTAGTAAAAATGGAACACTACATATGCGAGAAACAAATGCATCCTTGTCGTGCCACTGTGCGGTGTGAATTTCGGAGTGAAGGCATCATTGGACCATAATTCTTTAAAAATCTGGTTAAGCAGTAACAATAACAAAACACATGAAAAATTTCTACTTAAAGTACACGCTTGTAAGCACATACAATTTTCTGAAAATGAGCGAATTCACTTAATTGTGAATAAATTTGAAAACAATCCATCCATTTTTACGAACGATATCTCATTTTGTTCCTATTACATATGACTGTGCGATAAGGTAAAAAATCCTAACCATTTATTCTGTTTTCGATTTTTCAAGATTTTTTTAAAACAAAAAAAATTGCTATTTTCACGTAAAAAAATTTTTTTTTGCTTCAATTTGTGATTATAACTCCGAAACTACTGAGTCGATTTAAACGCAATATATATGTAAAAATTTAAACATAGCATGGGGAAAATGTTTTCAAAATTCAATCAATCGAAAGAAGAACACTAACTACTCAATTTTATGTATATCTAACAAAAAACTAAGATTTTGTGAAAATGAGCGAATTCACTTAATTGTGAATAAATTCGAAAAGAATCCATCAATTTTTATGATCGATATCGCATTTTTTTCCTGTTACATGTGGCTTTACGATAAAGTAATAAATCTGAACTATTTCTTTGGTTTTCGATTTTTCATGATTTTTTAAACCAAAAAAAATTATATTTTCACATAAAAAATATATTTTTTGCTTTAATTTGTTATTATAAATCCGAAACTACTGAGCCGTTAGAAACGCAATATATATAAAAAAATAGCATAGGGAAAATGTTTTCAAAATTCAATCAATCGAAAGTAGAACACTAACTGCTCAATTTTATGTGTAACAAACAAAAAACTAAAATTTTGTGAAAATGAGCGTATTTACTTAATTGTGAATAAATTCGAACAGAATCTATCGATTTTTATGATCGATATCGCATTTTTTTCCTGTTACATGTGGCTTTACGATAAAGTAATAAATCTGAACTATTTCTTTGGTTTTCGATTTTTCATGATTTTTTAAAACAAACAAATTTATATTTTCACATAAAAAATATATTTTTTGCTTTAATTTGTTATTATAAATCCGAAACTACTGAGTCATTAGAAACGCAATATATATGTAAAAATTTAAACATAGCATGGGGAAAATGTTTTCAAAATTCAATCAATCGAAAGAAGAACACTAACTACTCAATTTTATGTATATCTAACAAAAAACGAAGATTTTGTGAAAATGAGCGAATTCACTTAATTGTGAATAAATTCGAAAAGAATCCATCAATTTTTATGATCGATATCGCATTTTTTTCCTGTTACATGTGGCTTTACGATAAAGTAATAAATCTGAACTATTTCTTTGGTTTTCGATTTTTCATGATTTTTTAAAACAAACAAATTTATATTTTCACATAAAAAATATATTTTTTGCTTTAATTTGTTATTATAAATCCGAAACTACTGAGCCGTTAGAAACGCAATATATATAAAAAAAATTGTACATAGGGAAAATGTATTCAAAATTCAATCAATCGAAAGAAGAACACTAACTACATAATTTTATGTATATCAAACAAAAAACCAAAATTTTGTAAAAATGAACAAATTTACTTAATTGTGAATAAATTTGAAATGAATCAATCGATTTTTATGATCGATATCTCGTTTTATTCCTCTTACATGTGGCTTTGCAATAAAGCAATAAATCTGAACAATTTCTGCCGTTTTCAATTTTTCATGATTTTTTTAAAACAAAAAAAATTGCTATTTTCACGTAAAAAATATATTTTTTGCTTCAATTTGTCTATATAACTCCGAAACTACTGAGCCGTTAGAAACGCAATATATATAAACAAAATTGTACATAACATAGGGAAAATGTTTTCAAAATTCAATCAATCGAAAGAAGAACACTAACTACTCAATTTTATGTATATCAAACAAAAAACTTAAATTTTGTGAAAATGAGCGAATTCGTTTACTTGTGAATAAATTCGAAAATAATCCATCTATTTTCATGATCGATATCTCATTTTGTTGCTATTATATGTGGCTTTGCGATTAAACAATAAATTGGAATGATTTCTGCCCTCTTCGATTTTTCATGATTTTTTTAAACAAAAAAATTTTGTATTTTCACGTAAAAAATTTATTTTTTGCTTCAATTTGTTTATATAAATCTGAAACTACTGAAGCGTTTAAAATGCAATATATAAATGTATTAAAGGTTATGTAAATTTTTCTAAGTTTATTTTAATAATATCGGACAAACCGTTTTTATATATTAATTCCTTTAGTTCCTATAAGCAGCACAGGGCCTCAACAAAAGATTTCCAGTCGTTTCTATTTGATGCTAGGTTCTTGATTTTATTGCAACTTGTTCCAGCTCGCGAAGCTTTAATATCTAGCTGTCTTCACCAAGTGTGGGCAGGCCATCCATCGCCATTTCCTTCTTAAAATTTCGGAATGTATTTGACTTTGATATGTGACTGTGTTAGTTCAATATTTTGTTGGGCTAGTAGATTTTCAGTATTCTTCTTAGGCATTTGTTGGTGAAAACTTGCAAACTGTTTACGTTTAGTTGGCCGAAAGCTTGCCGAGCTCTCATGGTGCGATTTGAGACATCATCAGAACAGCCTCCAATCGATGTTATGATGCTACCAAAATAGCAAAAGAGGTACACGTCCTGTAGCGGCCGCCTAAACCCTATGTTATGCCTCTGGTGTGGCTCGTTGTATTTCTCATGACAATGTCCAGCACTACGTTAAAGAGTAACGGCGACAAGATGCAGCCTTGTCGTACACCAGCTTTAACAGAAACCTTATCGCTAACTGAGTTCCGGTGAAGTATACGACAAATTTCGTTTCTGTATAGCTCTTGGATAATCCCTATTATTTTCCTAGGTACTCCTTTGCATGTAGTAGTGTGGACAAGTGTGTCGAAAGCTTTTTCAAAGTCGATGAAGACCAGTTATAGGGAGGACCTCCATTCTACTGATTGCTCAATTATAATGCGGAGGCTGTTTATGTGGTCTACACAGGATTTTTGAGCTCTGAATCCAGCCTGTTTGCAACGAAACTCTTTGTCGAGTTTTGATAATGTTGGCGATTACCTTATTTATCATGCTTAGGAGTGTGTTACCCCCCACCCCCCCCCCAGTTTTGCACTCCGTGAGATCACCTTTTTTAAGAATGTTGATAATCAGACCCTCTTTCAGTTCGTCGGAAAGTTCATTATCATCCCAGAGTCTTTGCACCACATTTTTACATTTTTATTTTTTGAATTTGAAAGCTCATAAAATAATGCTCGTTTAAGGTATTTTAATAATTTTTGATATTTGAACCGATTGTTGGGCTTTTAATGAATTATAGAAAAATAATTTCGAATAAATAAATTTTAATTTTATTTTTTATGCAATTGAATAAAATGCTATTGAGAATTTCATTATTTTTTAGAAAATCTGCTCTGTTGTTCACATTTCTTCTCACTAGCTTTATAACAGCGTATCATGCATTAAATTGTATTCATATTTGTACAAGTTTCAAGCTGAACAAATTCTTCCTAAACCGAAATGGTAAAATTTGACAGCCTATATCTCACCTTGTATTCTTACAGAGTGGTCACGGATTAAATTTTCCTAAAGCCTATGTCCTCCTCTACGATTCGTTCATACAGCATATTACAATCGGACTAGTAGTTTAAAAAATTCGATTTTTTATTTTTTTTTTATTTCGAATTTTTTAAAGTTTTTTGCGATTTTGATCTTGAAGATGAAGTTTTTTTGATTTTATATGTTCACAATTTTTGTTCTTTATGACAAGGGCTACAACTTTGCCTCAGAGAGTAAATCAAAATTCCGAACTGTTGGCAAGATATGAGCCTGAGAATATGTTCACTTTTTTGCAAAAATCACAGCGAGGCACCAAATCTTTGGGGCCCCATAAAAAAAGAGCATGACTTTGGGCAAAACTGGGAGACACGGGTCTATTTCTTTTTGGTATTTTATCATGTAGTAGAGTCGGTATATGGTTTTTTTTTCGTGTTGCACTGTGTAATCTTAACAAAAAAAAAACTGTATTTTCTATTTAATTCAAATACTTTGTAAATTTTGGAATACCCTTTGCAATTCTTTGAATATTTAGTTACAGAAAATTACCTTATTAAATATGTTGGTTTACTTATTTCTACATTTAAATGTTTATCACAATTTTTACTCTACCAGTTTAGTTGTAGTTTTAATATCAAATAAAATTTTACATTTCAAAATAAAACTGCCAACAAATGCTGAAAACTAAAAAAAGAAAAAAAAAGTCATTCAAATTCTATGTCTCTATGTCTCTCCTTTTTTGGCCACAATCACTGGCTGCTTAACAAAACATTGACTAATGTTTGGCCACAATGACTTGAAATTGACTACAATGTGTCGCGCTGTATGACTAACTACAACGATACGTGTAACAGCAATAAATGCTAGCAAATACAAACTAAACAACAGCAATAGCAGCAGCAGCAGCAAGAAATCAACTCAAGTGTAACGACAACAATTGCAAAACGGAAACCGGAAACTGTTGTACTAACAGCCTTCACTATGGACATTTGTGTCTGAAACGTAAAGAATAGAGTAAAAAAAAAGTGAAACAAATGTGTTGTAATTGTTACTTTTCCTTAAATAAAACATTGCAGGTTTTCTCTGCTTTTTTTCTGGCATTCTTTTTTTTTTGTTCAGTTGTTGTAAAGGTACGATGGCGAATATAAAAATGAATTGAATTTTCCATTTGTGCCAACAGCAATGGAAAAAGTCATTTCATTTCATTACATTTCATAAGGCTTAATAGGCCAGCCGGCCGGCCAGTCAGCCAGCCAGTCAGCATATATGTATGTATATATGGCTGACTAAGACTTAGCATTACTGTTCCAGTGACAGTGACTATTACAATAACTATTGGCTACGACTGTGAACGACAGGCAGTCTTTTTAGTGAAACCTCAAACAAAACCAACTTTATTTTTTCAGAAGAAGAACAAGTTAGAATGCTTTAATACACTAAAACGAATCTTAAATACCCTACATGTTTTATATAAACCCAAATCTATCTGTTAAGTGTTAAGTTTCCCCATATAACCCCACTTTCAAAAAATCGGTTTTTTCGCAATAAAATTTATAAAATTCGAAATAATGGTTGGTATATCATGGTACTATATTCAAAAAGAATCAGTCAAAAATGATTTTCAATACCAAACTAATAAAATTGAACCCAAACAATATGAAAAACATTTTGATTATTTCAAAAACTTACTTTGGACTTGAAAGTGATTTAAACACACATAGAAAGAAGCACATAGCTTAATCAACTATGAGATTTTCTAGCTGTTACAAATCTAACAACTAACTTATAACACTCTCATTCATTTATACTAATGGTGAAGGTTACAAAAAGTTGTGCTCAAATTGCTGAAGACCTGAAATTGGAAAATTTGCTATAGAGCACATTAAGTAAGAGACAGAGTAAGTACCTTGTGGTTGTACAGGTATGAATGGTCAGCTATGAATGCACAACTCTCACTAATCATACGTTTTACATAGAAACGCACACCCACTTGCATACACCTCCATAAAATCTAATAGTCTGGTCATGGTTTTGTTTTTGTTTTTTCTGTTCTGTATAAAATTTTACCTGAAATTGTCTTTATAATGATTTTGTGGGTGCCATAAAATCATTTGTTGATGACGATGATGATGACAATGACGATGAAAATATTTTTAATAGTGTTTTGCTATTGCAATTACACAAGCAAAAAATAACAATTCTATATGAAATCTTTGGGGAAAGCCTTTAGATGTTGAAAACAAATTGTACTACACACTTTTAAGGCAATTAACCATAATTGATATTATGGTATTTTTATTGCTGGTTTTGGTTAAAAAAAAAACACTTTACAGTCATAGTTCAAGGATTTAAGGAGTATTAGCTGTAAAACAGACAGAATTTTTTTAGAAGCTTCTTACTTAAACTTTTTTACACTGTGTGGAGTTTTATGTAATTTGATTTATGTATTCTTCTTTTAAGTTTCGTGGTAAATTAGCCTAAGCTATGAATCACATTTTCACCTTGATGGCTCTGTTCTTTATAAATATTTTCGCACTTGTGATAATTGAAAAATAAATACATCCTCAACATCTCACAGTTTGGGCTGAAGGCATAATTGGTCCCTACTTCTTCAAAAATGAAGATATCTGAGGATATTAGAAATTCACTAAAAATTGGCTTTCAATTTCTTTCTTACTCCTTGTGTTGATTCTACGAAACAACTGCAAAAAGCCAAACAATCTTCATGGAGTCATGCTTCCAATTCTTGGTCTTCAAACTTGTTTGGCTGACCTGGGCGATCACTCGCACATTTAAACCGATGGAACGCATTTATCATAAGCTTTGCTGTGCATCAGCGGCACTTTTTTCAAATTAAAAAAGTAAAGCAAAACTTCCCGCATATGACGCATTGTTGGCACAAAATTCGACATTTTTGAACCAAAAATGTCGAATTGATACAATAATTCTAAAAGGTTGACACCATAGAATAATATATCCATAGAAGCGTTACTGAGAGGGAAAAACCTTAATCTGTTGTCAAAAACCTAAGTCGTGAGAATGTATTAGTACATAGTTTTGAGGTTGTATTGGTGCTTTTTTTAATTTTCACCAGACACACAGAGTTCTATAAAAATTTTTAAATTTTCGTTTATTTAAATTTTCTTCTATTTTTAATACCAAAAATTGAAACTCTGTTCTATAAGTAAAATTATACCACAGATAGAATTAAGTGTCAAAAATTAAAAAAAAATAATAATAATTTCTTCATTTAAGCAAAATTAACGTGTTTCGGAAACAAAAGTGTCCTGGAAAATATTCAAAAAAATTTGACAAAAACTGTGTAGAAGTGCAATAAAGTGGTTCGGTCTATATTTAGTCGGAAAATCAAAGTTAAAATTTCAAGTATTTTAATGTGTTTAATTCTCTCACAAGTATCCCAGCAGTTAAGCAAGTAGTCATAGACAGTAATCATCACAAATGTCTTATAACTTGCTGACTCCAATTTATATATTTTGGGTAATTTGACACGTATATGTTCTTCATAGTGCAGAGAGAAGACAATTGGTTACTTTATACATCCCAGGTTATCTAGCGTGAAGACAATTGTCACTTAAGTGTCTTTAAGTAATCTGGAGTGAAGTCACTTCAAACGTTTTGTAAAGTATTCGTTCAAACTGGTTTTATACAAATTGTAATGATATATTTCTCATACAGTTAATTTTTATTTTTGCTTAAGTATACTGATATCTCACGTAACAAAGCATGAAGTCAATGGTCACTTTAGTGTCTCTTAGTAACCTATAGTGAAGTCACTTCACTGCATAGTTATTTTATCGCTTATTGGACTGCCTATTAAATGTCTTTTTAGCTGACTATTTGAGGTCAATTACATGTACATGTTACAATAACTTGTTGTGTAGTTAATCAAGTTACCAGTTAGATAGCTGGTAAGGTAACTGACGCTATTTAACCAGTATGTGAATCCAATGCATTGACTACTTTGGACCAGCTATTAGACTGTCTCTTTTTAGTCAAAAAGGGTCAATTGACCCGCTGCTTAGGACAAGCATGTAGCTATTGAAGTAACTAGTTCCCACCCTAAATGATGGGTAAAATCACTAGTTCGGGACTGTCTCCTAGAACTGCTGGGATGTTGAATTCACATATCACAAGTACGTGTGAAGGATGTAATTGTTGTTACTCTCAGCTTACTCTTAGTTGCGCCTCTAATTGTACCCTATGGAGTCTATTTTATGTTGATGTGCCTAGGTTTACACCATAGATAAATACACATAGATCGGAAACTCTCCTGTCAAAGACCTAACTCAGTTTTCAAAAACCTAAGTGGTGAGAATGCATTAGTAAAAAAAAACTATGTGAAAACAAAAACAACACTCGTTCGTATGTGTAACATTTTTGAGTATTTTTTTTTGGTTGAGTTTTTTTCTAGTTTCCGCTCTATGTATATTTTCTCTATGTTTTACACTATAACTAATTGAGAATAAATGACAGATATGTGTGTATGTAACTTTCAAAATGACATATAAATTATTAAAAAAAAAATTGCATTCTAAAGAAACGTCATCTATTGTAAATCCCGCATTTTAAAATCATTTTAATTAATTATTCGAATAATGTTTTTTACTCGATATTCATTCGAATAATCGAGAAAATTTTACATAATTAATCACTCAAATAATACAAAAAACAAGTAAGAAACTGTGCTGAATCTTATATACCCTTCACCAAATTATACTTTAAATTAAAAATTTTAAATATTTTTAGGTAAACAAAATTAAATTTTTTTAAAATTTTTTTTTTTTCATTTATTAGTGAAAAAAATTTTTGACAAAAAAAATTTTTGACAAAAAAAATTTTTTTTGGTAAAAAAAATAATCCGGGTTAAAAATATTTTGACCCATTGTAAGCCTTATATACATCGTTGCAATGGACTTTGAAATATCTTTATTTCAAACCGGGTTGTCCCGGTTTTTTCCTTATATCTCAGCCATTTGTGGTCCGATTTTCAATTATGTTTGCAAGTTATTTGGGGGCTACGGAAAGTTGATTTCAACATACAGACGGACATGGTTATATCGACTTCGCTATCTATAACGATCCAGAATATACACATATGGCCAAAATAATAAGTACATGTGTTTTTTCCGCATCTTGTGATGAATTAAAAATGTATATTTATTTTAAATGAATTATTATTTTTATATTTAGTTAGTTTATGTTATGTTCAACATAAAACACAAACACTTACGCCATAAACTAAATTTTTTATGAAATGAAAAATAAAAAAACTTCAAAAAATCAGTGGTCAAAATAATAAGTACATTGTTTAAATCCTTAAATTAAAAGTTATAGTTCAATATAATTTGTTTTATTTTTATTAGTTTTATTAATATCTAGTGTATCCTCTATTATTTTTAATAATTTTGTGTACTATTCTTGGCTTACTGCAAAGTAGTTTCCGGCAGGTATCCGAAGGTATTACATATCCCGATTTTCGAACAAAATCCCAAAGTTGGGCTTAATTTTGAAATTTTTGCTAACTTATTCTGTGTTTCAACTATCCACAAAGGTTTTCAATTGGATTTAGATCCGGTGAATGACTTATCCTATTATCAGGGAACCAATCTTTTTATTTTTCATTTCATAAAAAATTTAGTTTATGTTATTAGGGCGGCGTAAGTGTTTGTGTTTTATGTTGAACATAACATAAACTAACTAAATATAAAAATAATAATTCATTTAAAATAAATATACATTTTTAATTCATCACAAGGTGCGGAAGAAACACATGTACTTATTATTTTGGCCATATGGGGTCGCAAATGAAAAATGTAGAAATTACAAACGGAATGACAAACATACTTATATCGTTACCTTAATATAGAAAGGCCCTTACTCCTGTTTATTTTAAGTCGAGATTTTTTGGCTAAATATGATATATGAGCGGACCATTTATCGAAAATCTGGGCTTGCAAAAAAAAAAAACACTAGTTAGGGCCTTTCTATATTAAGGTAACGATATATACCCTTGCCACTCATAGTGAAGGCTTTTTTAATGAATTTTTATTCGATTAAGTTAAAACTCGATTACAAAAAGTTATAATTCCAAATTGATTCGAATTTTTATTTGTAGCCCTATTCAGTGTACAGTTGTGAACGTACAATAAAATAACTTATCTGCTGTTGCCTTTAAAAAAATCAATAATTGCAAAAGTATTAAATAAAGTCTCATATCTGATCTATGGGGATCATATAAAGTCAGTTTCAGTGAATAAAGCTTCAAATGAAAATTATCTGTGAAATATCATTGGAGCAGACTGATTAATCCTGAGAAGTAGTCAGCTGTTTCCAATCTAGGAGTGTAGAAATAATAATAATCACTACAAAGAATAACCTAAATAAAAATATATAGGTTTTTCCAACAAGAGGTGTTATTTTGGTATTCGAAGAAAAACGACATTTTTTGAGATAAATAATCGGTTGTTTATTTCACAATAAAGAGGAAGGTATGCCGTTAATAATGAAAAACAACATCAGCCAAATGGCCACCACGACCAAGCTTACAGGACCATAATCCTTTTCATGAAATTTTCCATAACCAAATCGCAAAGTGGCTGGCCTATGTCCTCGATAGCCTCACGAATTCTATCTTTGAGGTCTTGAATTGACGCTGGACTGTTGGCGTAGAACTTAACTATCACGTGGCCCCAAAGGAAGAAGTGGCAAGGTGTTAAATCACAAGATCTCGGTGGCCAATTGTGATCACCTCTTCGAGAGATAACACGGTCCGGAAACTTTTCCCGTAAAAGCGCAATGGTTTCGTTGTTTGTGTGGCACGTAGCGCCGTCTTGTTGAAAGTAAACGTTGTCCAGATCAATATCATCCAACTCAGACCATAAGATACGGTGTAATGACGTTTGTGGAATGCCCAATTCCAAAGAACGACGAGAACTGGACAAACCTGGATTTTCTTCAACACTTTGGGCTACATCAGCAATATTCTCAGTTGTTCTTGAGCGACGTGCACGGGTTTTATTCTTCACATCACTAACTTGTCTCAACAGCTCGAATTTTTCCACCAATTTCTGTATTGCCGTCCGACAAGGTGCTTCACGACGACCAAAAAATGCTTTAGTTTTGCGAACTGTGACTGCAAGATTTTCACCAGTTTTGTAGTGAATTTTAATCATTTCAATGCGTTGTTGAAGCGTATATCGTTCCATTTTTAATAATCGCGTAGTTTCTACTTGTCAAATGTCAAAGAATAAGAGCTTCAAAAGTGACAGCTACCGAAATACCGGGTGATTCAAAATAACACCTCTTGTTGGAAAATCCTATACTACCAATTAGAATTATATTAATTTAAATATTATAAAATTAAATAAATTTCAAATGACTTAATGGATGGCCACACAAATAATTCTTATTTATTTGTTTAATAATTCTACATTATTTTTTATTTTTTTTTGGTCCAAAGTATTCCAAAATTCTTAATAAAAATACAAAAAACAAAACCTATAAACAATAAAATTTTGAATTTTTAAAATTTTTTTATATTTTAAAGTAAATTTTCAACTATGGGAATGAAGGAAATATGTTGATTTTTCCCACTAATTGTTAATTATAGGATTTGTTAATGTTTATTGTTATATATTTTTATTACAAAATTAACTGTTTATAGTCAATTTATTAAATTATTCATTTGTTATATTTTTCTTACAGGCTGCTGCTCATGGAACTTTAGTGTGCCTTATGTGAAAATCAATGGAGTCATCTCACTGCAATATCTACCTGAAATCAATGGAACTATGGAAATGTGTGAAATATCATACCAGAAGATACATTTTTCTTAAAGAAAACGCCGAATTAAACAAATTTATACACCCAAACTTTATCTGACTACAAACATGTTTAAACACAGCTTTTTTTTAATTTTGATTAAATTAAAAATAGTTTTAATTGTATTATATTTTATTGAATTATTTATACATTAAGGATCTATTTTGTAAAATGAAACGTAAGAAATTAGTATAAAAAATACTCTGAAATATTTCAAATTTCCATAACTTGGGGGTTACATGATCAAGTTTTGCCTTTCAAATTTTAATACAATTTTAATAAGAATTGAAACGAACTTGTATTCGATTTCTCTTTCAAGTTGGTGTTTAAATTTTCAAGCAAGTAAACAGCTGATTACATTTTTGTTTAACAATACCATAGCTTTAAATTTTTGTAAATTTTGACAAACAGTATATGTAAAAGACTATTAAGAAAAACTTGATTGTGTGGCAAAATTGTAAACAAAATTTCAAACGTTTGTTGCTTCCTTTTACAAAATAAGACCAACAAATTTAATATTATTAACCATATTACATATTTACTCACGATTGCTATAATTAATAGTGGAAGATTATTTATTTAAACATTTCACATAAAATTTCTTTTGCAAATAAATAATACTCTCAAAAAACCAATTTTTAATAAATTTATTTCAAATTAATTAAAAAACATTATTTTATTTAGTTTTGTTTAATTATGTACCACAATTGAATAAATAAAACAATTATTATATACAAAATAGGCGCTACGAACGAAACCCCCAATGAACAAAGTCCCCAAACCGAAAATGAATTAAACCCCCAAAAATGGGGTCTTTATTCATTATGAATCAAAACCCCAAAGTTCTAAATGAAATAAAGCCCCAAACCAAAGGAACAAAACCCCCAAACAAAAATGAACTAATTCCCCAATTTTTTTTGGGGAATTAGTTCATTGTTCTAAAAGAAATGAATCTCCAACAGAACGAACTAAGCCCCCAAACCGAAATGAACTTATTCTTCAATTATTTCTCATAAAGAAAAAAGGGGGAATGAAATAAATAAATCCCCATTTTTTTCTTATTTTATTGGAAGCAATTAACAAAGATATGTAAATTCAATTAAATTAAATTAAAATAAATTCAAAAATATAAAAATATAACGTATAATTTCAATTAATAAAAACAACATTAATTATAAATTTGCATTGAATCTTCTACGATTTTTCGGCAAAGTGGACAATTATAATTTGGTAAGCCTTTCGATATGGCTTCAGCCTGCAGTTTTAGGTTGCATTCATCACAAATTTTTAAATGCCTACATGGCAGGAGCACAATATTTGGCATTTTATCTTTACAAACAACACATTCATTTTCGTAATTATTTGAAGGTGGATCATAAAAATCTTCCGACAAATCATCGTCAGAAGATTCATCCTTAAAAATGTTTTCTTCCGGTACCATGTTTGTACATACGCCGTTTTTTGTGTACGACATTCGTGAAAGGAATGTGGCAGCTGTAATGTTACCTTGTTGTAACAAAAGCGTTGCTTCCTTAATTTTGTTATTTTTTTCTGTGCTGCTCTTTCTCCTTCTTTTTGCAACCAATCCCCCACTTTCAGATATCATTTCAAAATGACGGCTTTTAAAAAACTCCTCATCTCTAATCACTTTTACAAATTTAAAAAAGTGTCCATTTTTCTCAGCATAACGTCCAATAACACCATTATAAGCCTCAACAGCAGATGTCGTTCTTATATTTTCATTATGCACGCTGAAGTTTTTACATCCAACCTACATGTAGAATTTTAGATATGAAATGAAAAACTAAGAAAATTACCTATTTTTACTGGTACCTTATTTATCCACTGATTTTCAAAATATTTTAGAAATGGTAGAAAAATACTGTTGCTGTCCATTAAAAATATTTGAGATTTTATATCCTTAAATGAATCCTTTATTAAATCTGGTGGTAATAACGGTAGTGCTAAGACTTTGTGGTAAAGTAATGACGCATTTTTGGATGATCTTAAAAATGCTAATAAGGTTTTTTGTTTTGTAACATTTCTCCTAATAGCTTGGCAAAAATGAAACCTGAATTTAAAAGAAATATGTTTAAAAATGTTTTCAATCCATGTGGAAATGTAATGAAATTAAAAGAAAATCTTTTATATTGTAGTGTTTGAAACTGTTTCCCTGTGTAAATGGATTGAAAATAAAAAATTCGCGCGAATTTTTTATTTTCAATCCATTTACACAGGGAAACAGTTTCAAACACTACAACATAAGTTATATTAAGTTAATAGATGAACTCTTTTACATTGTATTGTAGTGATTGAAATTGTTTCCCTGTGTAAATGGATTGAAAATAAAAAATTCGCGCGAATTTTTTATTTTCAATCCATTTACACAGGGAAACAATTTCAATCACTACAATACAATGTAAAAGAATTCATCTATTGACTTAATAAGTTATAATACGTTAGTTATTTTAAGATACTAATCTTTGAAAAATATTTATTTTCATGTATATAATAATAATATACTTACCAGCATCCTATAAGCTTACTTCTTGGATAAACTGAATTTAATGCAGACCTTAAAGCCTGTTCATAGTCGGTTACACATGTCGAAGGATCCATATCAAATATATTTTCCTGAATATATTGAAGGAGTTCTTTATAGCCTTTTTTAGATTTTTTGGTCATCAATACGAAAAATATTGGAAAAATCTGAAAAAATGGGTTATTATATAAACGGATACAAAAATAAGTTGTGTTATTTCTTCAAATTACCTCTTCAAAATAATCAATGTATATTATAAGTAGCTGTTTAAAGCACCCATATGGCACAATTTTAAAGGTGGCATCAATTAAGTATGTCCTTTTATTTGGTGGAATATTTTCTCTTATTATGTCGATTGATTTTAATGAGGAAAACAAACAGAACGAGTGACTTTCATCATCAATTGCTGCTGTAAAAAAATGCCTCGGTTTCAGTTCATCTTTGGATAAACCGAACTCGGTCCACACATTTTCCAAGTTAAATGCTTCAACTGCCTGAAGCGCATTTTTAGGAGATGTTATTAAATTTTTGCTTACAATTTTCTGCAAACCTCTTTGCAGTTTGGAAAATGTTAATTTTTCTGTATCTGCTTGATTACTAAGTATATGAAAAGTAATTAATAGATTGGATAAAAAAATGTTATTAACAGGGAAACCAAAATTAATTATTGGCGAAACTAGTTTTGAAAATACATTAGTCCCAAAAAAATCGAATAAATTTTTACTTTTAAAGCATATTTTATAAATTTTAAGAGCATATTTTTCGTTTTTTCTGCATAATTAATACAGTTTCTTTACAGCATATTTTTGGTTTCCTGGTTATAAGTTATTTACTTACCCTTCGCATGTCTTCCTATATGCATTCCTTATAGTGCTTATATTGGTTCTTCCACCACCAAGAGCGCCAGCCATATTTAGGCAGTCTTGCTTTATCGCATTCAGTGCTTTTAACTCTTTATAAATTTCCTCCTCATGGCCGTGGTTGTGTTCGACGTATTTTTTGGCATAAACACACTTTCCATCTGAAAGAAGATTTACCCTGGCCTTGCACGTTTTTTGTCTGCATTCATATTTGGTAACATTTTTATACACAGATTTTTTTGTATATATCATTTTTTCGCCCATAGTATATAGCAGTTTACTATTTCTGCGGGACCCGGTAATTATTTCATATTCCATTTCTGAGGTCTTGACACTTTCACTTTATATTACAAACTGAATAATTAATTGCATTTAAGAATAGGCATTTAAAGAAAACAAAAAATGTTTTCAGTAAATCTAACGGTTTTATATTGAGATTTTATAATATAATACTTTATTTAAGAAAATGAACTAACACCCCAAAAATTCAATAATAAACTTAGTTGAAATTTATAAAAATGAACTAAGCCCCCAAACATTTTTTGGGGGTTTAGTTCATCTCCATCAATTAGGGAGTTATTTCATTATGAATTAAGTCCCCAATTTTAGAAATTAAATAAACCCCCAAAAAAAATGTACTAAACCCCTAAATTTCGTTGTTCTTGTTTTACATATAAAACTTTGGGGCTTTAATTCATTTTCGGTTTGGGGGATTTGTTCATTGGGGGTTTCGTTCGTAGCGCCTACAAAATAAGTACCGCATATTATTTCAATTTATTCGATTCGTTTCCTTTATTCTGTGTTCTTTCTGCTAGTGTGTGTGTTTGTCGTTCTTTCTATATTTTTGTTTCAATTTCAATTTGTCTGCAAAATGACCATCATGTAACAGGTACACATAAATCTACAAAAAGCAGCAAGATGCTGCTAAAAATATTTATAAAAAATTTCCATTACATACTTTTAGGCTGTACAAAGTATTTGAGTCACCTTATGCACAATTTTCATAACAGGCTGACTCAAATACTTTTTAGCGCCCCAAAGTATGCTGTGATAATTTTTTGTAAAAATTTACAAAATGCTCTCTGCTGTATTTTCTCACATGCTGGGACCCTGGTATTAAAATAAAATTTCTAGCTTTATCGAAAAACTGCAAAAAAAAGTACACTCGTACATATGTATGTAGGATATGTGTATTGATGGTAGAGGGTCGGTGCAAAAATAATTTTGTATGTAATTTAAGAACACGCATGTATTTATTGTACGTAGATTGTAAGTTTGAATATGAAATTGATAGGGTAGGTGGAAAATAGTAACTAAATAATTATTTAGGTAATTTTGACAATGTTAGAAGTTAGTTAATAAATAAATTAATTGGTTTTAGGATATTTATTTAATGTTATTTTTTTAATTTTAATAAATAAAACGAAAATAAGTTACTTTAAATAAATTTTTTTATTTAATTACCTATACAAAATTGAAAAATACTTTTGAAATGTAAAAGATATAAATAAAGATATAAATAAAAAAACTCTTTTTATGAAAAATTTATTTTACAAATCTTTGATAATATTTATTAAAAAAGTATAAATTGTATAAATTAATGGCCAATATGTATAAACTAAGGGATAAGTATATTCTGCGAAAAAAACTTCTGGTTGTTATAACTGTCATGCAGAGTACAAAGACAGAGTACAAAGAACTGAAAAGATATATAAAGAAAAATAAAAAATTATTATTTTAAACAAGTAAGAATGTTATATTTGGCTGTGCCGAATCTTATATACCTTTAGCAAGTATACTTTAAGATAAATACATATTAAAAATAGTATTTTGCACGAAATTTACACTTTTTTCTGTCAAGAGGGACACCGAGCGTCTTAAACTAATTCGGGTACGCTGAATTCAGTGGTGGTAACTGCTTTTTTTAAGTTAGTTCGTATTTTCTAGATATACCGTTATTTCTAAAATATCTGTACCTTGTTAACGAATAGCTCGATTTTAATAAAATGTCCCTTGGCTATAGAGGAGGTGCTGATAAGTTTAAGTTATGAATTTGGGAAGCCGAGCCACAATGCCCCAAAGATGGCCATCTCGGGTATAGAAAAAATTAAAAATGATGCCAAATTTTTGGTTGCGATCCGATTTGAAAGATTTTTATATATATATGGAATCTACTCAATGAGATCTACAGAGAACATTACTTTATCTCTTATATTTTTTGAGGTATTCTCATTTGAAAAGTAAAATTTTATTTTTTTTACCTACCCTTTGTCTGCTTTTTTGCTAATAACAGATCGAATTCTTTCTCGATTTTCTTGAAATGTCTTTTTTTGAATTAACAACAAATTTATTAATAATCGTAAGAAAGAGTTGTTTAAAAATATAAACTGAGTCAAAAGTTATGTGCATTCGCATTTAGCATTTTTTTAAAAAAGTTGTTACATTCATTTTAAATTATACAAAAAATAAGAAAAAGATAAATACAGTCGAACTTCCCTATAATGAATCTTGACGGGACCAGAAAATCACTTCAATATATAGAAACTTCATTATACAGAAATTATATTTTTACCCCACTTTTTATTTAAAATACTTAGGCATATTAGTTTGGGTTACACTTTTCCATTTTTCTTCCACATCAAAACCTTGTAATACCAAATAACAAAATCATTATATAAAAATTATATTTTTTCCATTTTTATTTAAAATAATCAGGTATTTTAGTTTGGATTACACTCTTCCATTTCTCTTCCTCAACAAAACCTTCTCGGCACTTTACTCCTCATCTCCACAAAAGTACTTTTTGCTACAATACCATGCCGTTTTTTTGAATTTGTCTAACCATCCTGTGCTAGCTTCAAAATCTTCGTGTCCCAATGCATCAGCGAACTCTTTGTCTTTTTGCTCCATTAATTGCCCAGATATAGGAAGAATCCTACCACGTGCGGCAGTTACCCATTTGAGCATTGCTTCATCAATATCCTCAAAAAAGCAGGTTCGAATCCTTTTGCGTTTAGTGCTCAATTGCTCGTCTTCTACATTTTTTAGAATCACTGCCTTGTTTTTTAAAATATTTGATAATGTGCTGGGAAGAATTCCAAACCACCTAGCCACATCCTTTTTTTTTAATCCTTCTTCAACTTTATTAATAATTAATAATTTTTTTCAAAAGAAATGCTACTTCGCTGCTTCATTTCCGATCACTGAACACCGGCAACTGATGTCAAAATTATTATTAATGTGGCTTTCTTCTTTTTTGTTGTTCTTATTTTCCTTTTTGGGACTCCCCTCATTATATGTGGCATCTTTCTCGGTACACAGAGTGGTTAGTATGCGTAACAGAAAATTGTTTGAAAAATTCATTATATGGAGACAAAAACGCATGTGAGTCAAATATTACACCTGCAAAATTGCTTCATTGTATAGAAATCTTCATTGTATGGAAATTCATTATAAGGAGATCAAAAACAATGAAATTGGAACGGAAAAAGTTGTGTGTTTGAAATCAATTCATAATAGGGAGAGCTTCATTGTATAGAAGTTCACTGTAGAGAAGTTCGACTGTAATGTATTTACATTATTCTTTAAGATAACATTACGGGAAATATTACAAATCAAAATAATATCAAAATTCATATTATTACGTGGTCCAGAGCCTTCCGAAATAGACCTATTTTTTATGTAAATTTCAAATTTAGACAACATTTTCTCTAATTGCATAGCTGCTTTCAAAAAACTAAGATCTGTTTTGTATGTCCCAATATGTTTTTCAATATTGTGCAAAGGGATTTCTTAGCCCTGAGCTTGGTGCTTTTATCAGATCCAATTTTGGGATTTTTTTAAAGTTGGATTGTCAAAAACAATTCACTAATTTCTTTTTCACTTTTGTATTTCGATCAAAGGTTCCTATATAGGAGTAAAATTTCATTAAAAACGATTATTTTTACTCCCATATTTTTGAAAAAAGTCTTTTCTAATTTTTGAAAAGAAGACATAATTTTCCTCATTAATGGTTTAACATACATAACTCTCAGTAGTTAGCTTCAACATGTAGTGTTCTCCGGTATTTGGTTATGCAAAAGTCGGCAAGCCAAGATTTTATAATTTTCTTTTTGTTGTTGATTTTGAATCCATAAATTTGACTATTGGAAAAGATAAGATACATATATTATATATCAACGTATAGGAAATTGTGTATAAAAATATTGTGTATAAAAATATGTTAAGCCCTACTTAAAGGTAATTTTATTGCAGAATTTAGATTTTTTCAGTTTATTCAATAAGCTAAACCGTTTTTGAGTTACACGAATATATGTTGTACAACCTCCTCCATTTTTATACCCTTCACCTTCGTGAGAAGAGTATATATAAGTTTGTCTTTCCGTTTGTATTTTCCACAATATAATTTTCAAATAATGGATCCTTATAGATAGCGGAGTCGATTTAGCTATGTCCGTCTGTCTGTCTGTCTGTCTGTCCGTCTGTTGAAATCAATTTTCTGAAGACCCCAGATATCTTCGGGATCCAAATCTTCAATAATGCTGTCAGACATGCTTTCGAGAAGTTTCCTATTTAAAATCAGTCCATAAATAACGGAGATATGAGCAAAAATCCGTGACAACCTCTATTTTTGGCCTATTTTTGATATATATGTCGATTACTAAGTCATAAATATAGACAATATGGATATCTAATGATAAATATTTCAAAGTCCATTAAGGCTATAGTAAGTTGGACCTACAATGGGTCAAAATCGGGTAAAATATTTTTTAACGCGAATTTTTTTTCACAAAAAATATTTTTTTGTCACCATTTTTTTCACTAATAAATTAAAAAAAAAAATAAATTTTTAAATAAAAAAATTTAAAAAAACTTTTAAAAAACAATTTCGAAAATAAGGATATCATTAGATATCCATACAGTCTAATGTAATGACTTAGTAATTAAGAGATAGATAAATAATAAGTCAAACATTAAGGTAGTTGTGGTTTTTTGCATATGTCTCAGTCATTTGTAGGCCGATTTTCTCGATTTTAAATATAAATCGAATCGGGGCTATAGCGGATACATTGAGGTATCAATCATGTTTATTAGTTATTTGGGGGCTTCAGAAAGTTGATTTCAACAGACAGACAGACAAACATGGCTATATCGAATGCGCTATCTATAACGAATCAGAATATATGTATACATTATGGGGTCACAAATGAAAAGTGTAGAAATTACAAACTTATATACACCCTTACCACTCATGGTAAAGGTTATGAAAGTAGGAAACAATCATATTTCCAATACAAACCTTATAAAACAATTAAAAATCAAACCTAGTTTTCTACAAGAAAATACTCGATAAAAAGGAAAATAGAAAGAAAAACAAAAAGACATAGTTGAACAACATGCCACAACACATAAAATGCCATAATCAATTACATTTTCGGTTACAAAACAAACAAACAATCAAAGCAAAAAATTTAAATCCCCCAAAGAATTGAAAATTATCAGAGAAAAATCATGTTACAATTACATCAAAATTATGTATATAAAAGGGTATTTTTCTTTTACAAAAACAGACACAGAGCTATAAGGAGAGAAAAACATTTGGTAAATAGAAAAAAAAAAATAAAAAAATTGAAAATAAAATGACCAATCTGCCAGAGATTCTGTTCATGATAATAAAGTAGATGATGTATTGTGGTCAAATAGGTTTTAAGGCTTTTATGTTACAGCATTTACAAAAGCAAATGTAACAAACTTTATTTCTAATTTTGTTTGTTTTTGTTGTTGTACAACAAAAATTTTTTGGTCAGCATTTAACTAAAAGACAAGCAGAGATTTTGCACCTTGTTGTAAGTTAGCAAAGGTTTTTATGTGTAAAAAGAGAGAGGTTTTGGTTTAGTTAGCACTATGGCTGGAGTAAAAGTAAAAAGTAAAGCAAAAAGTTATGTAAAAGAAACTAAAGTATTTTCGAGTTTTGAAACAAAATAACAATTTTCCCAAAAAAAAAAAAAAAAATTGAAAACTTATGTGGTGAAAAAAATTTTAATTAAATGCTGTTTTTGGGCAAAGAATAACAAGACGTTTTAAAAAAACCTGAGTCTACTATTAGAAAAAAACCTTAATTATTGATATTAGTAAAACCAATCCATTCCAAGGTTTTTAAAGATAAAGTGGGGTGGTTAGTTTACTAACCACCGGGGCGCTTGTCATTAAAAATAATTATGAACATCTTCATAGCGTATAAATTTTGTTGAATCCACATTATTTGACCAAATTTTCTAAACCAAGCAAACAAAATAGCAAATTAACACTGAAATCGTTGAACATTCTGTGTTTTTTTCTTTTTATTTAATGCGTGAAAATGTTTTAAAAAACCGGCGGTTTACAATATTTTCAAATTAATATATTTATCTAAGCAGAGCACCCTGACGGCAAAGTTTTGCAAAAAACATAAACTATGACTTCAAAAAATATAATTGTTTAGCTAAATGCCAATAGATGCCAATAAACTATGTTTCAAAGCCTATAGAAAAGGTGGTTAGTAAAGTGACCACTGTACTGCAAAGAGTTAAATATCTAAATTTAAACAATTCTTAAATATATTAATACATATTTGATCTGTAAAGATTCTAAAATTAATTTTTGTTTTAATTTTCAATACAAAAATTTAGAATTTTGTTTTTTTCAGTTTTAATTTCAACCGCAAAAATTTTATGAAAAAAAAAAAAAATAATACTTTCGTTTGGCCAAATTATACATGGAGGGCCTATATTCAAAACCCTCTATCTTTGATTTTCACGATAATTACTTTTTGATGGTAAAATGTTCAAAAAAATCGTCCTCATCTATGGTGTGAATTTTGGTTATTTCTCTATCTTATACAGTTAATTTTTTCCGATGGCAAAATAATTAATTTTCCAATAATTTTTTGGAATAATTTCTTCTTGCAATTCATGTTTTCTTACTAATTTTTGCATGCTGAACATGAATTTTACATTTTCCAATCATTTATCAAAATAGCGAATGCCGATTCTGGATTGAAATACCATGAAAATATTTTACCTTTTTGTTTTTGGAAAATATAATGTCCATGGCATAAAAATAAATGGTTATCATAACGTCCCCAATAATGCAAAATTTTAAAATTTTTCAGTAGTTGCTTTAAAAAAATATTGTTGAATACCGAATTTTAATAACTCAAGTAATACGCGAAAAAAAACTGTTTTTTGGCTCTCCTAAAAAGTTGTGTTTTTTAAGATAGTGGATTTTGAATATAGGCCCTCGAGATATTTTTGTTATATAAATGCAGTGGAAATTTTAAGAAACAGTTTTGAAGCTTTTGTTTTATTTACATCTCTTTGAAGTCTGTTGAATTCTCATAAGGTTGTATATATCTATTATGGGATAGCTTGGTACCCAATTTTAAATTAGAGCAATTCGAAGAAATTTAGTCTTTGGGTTGCTAATTTACGTATTCGTAATTTTAAATTTCTACGTTACTGTAAACCCTTTTATTTCAGGGGGTCAAAATTGTCCAAGACAGCAAAGTTAGACCGCTACACCAAAATTTATATAATACATATTTGTGTACACCCAAAAAACAACTTAAAATCAATAACAACCATATTGAATCAATAAGAAACATTTACGAAAGTCTAGTAATGTTGATTTTTATACCCTTCACCTTCGTGAGAAGGGTATATATAAGTTTGTCATTCCGTTTATAATTTCCACAATATAATTTTCCGACCCTATAAAGCAGAGGTGCCCAAAAGTTCCTTATGGAAGAGCAAACACCAATACATTTAAAGAAAAACTAATTTTTATGCAATTTTTTTTGTTGTAAAAACCAAAACATACAATGAATAAAGAAAAAAATACACACTTTTTGAAACAATACCATACGATAAACAAAAACAAAATCTACATTGATGATCGCTGTCGTCAATGTTTACCAGCAAAGCATACGAAAGTGTTGTTGTTTTCCACTTGTGTGTGTACATTGAAGAACGACAAAAAAACCAACAAGACAAAGTTGTTTGTGTATTTCATATTACTAGTGCCTGAGTGTTCTATTGAGTATAGAAACACACAGCCTATAGCAAAGAGCATTTACAAAAACAAATGAGCACCAAGAGTATAGGGCTTGGGCATCATTGCTATAAAGTATACATATTCTGGATCCTTATAGATAGCGGAGTCGATTTAGCCATGTCCGTCTGTCTGTCTGTTGAAATCAATTTTCTGAAGACCCCAGATATCTTCGGCATCCAAATCCTCAATAATTCTGTCAGACATGCTTTCGAGAAATTTCCTATTTAAAATCAGCAAAATCCATCCATAAATAATGGAGATATGAGAAATTTCCTATTTAAAATCAGCAAAATCCGTCCATAAATAACGGAGATATGAGCAAAAATCGAGACAGCCTATATTTTTGGCCTATTTTTGATCTATATCTCGATTACTAAGTCAGAGTCATATAGACTCTGAAACTATCCAACCGATTAGCTTCAAACTGGTATCATTGGAGAGGAAATTTTCTGAAGATGGTTTTAGACACCTAAATTAGATACACACTACATTAGGTACATGCGGTCCATTCGTAAAGTCGATTTTCGAATTTTCCCATACAACCATTTTTCCCAATTTTAAATATATTTTTGATAAAATTTTCACGGAATCTACAGAAAAGCCTAGCGAGTAACAGTGTAAAGTCAGATTTTAGCAAAATCAAATTTATATACTATACACTAATGAAATTCAAATGACGTCGGACTCATGCCTAGCTTTAAAGTTTAAGGCCAAATGAACCACAGAATTGGAGCATTGCTCCCGGTTCCCAATGACGATGCGCAGTTCCTTTGAATTTATTTCACTAGAAGTGAAGCTACAGAAGCCGAACACTATGAACGAACATGTGTCTGCATTTGCTGCCGAAACCTTCTCAAAGCAATTATTAGACATCGGAAATGGAAAAATACCAATTAATCCCGCCACAAATTAGATTTCGTTCCCGCACTTCTGCCGAATGCAAATGAATATTCAAGCCGTTGTCGACAAGGTATTCCCAAGTCTTACAACCAACTACAAAACATTCGGATTGGCTGTGGGAACATGCAATTTTGGTACCAACAAATTATGATGTTAAGAAGCTCACTCAATAAGCAAATACAATTGAAACTGCCTGGCTAAACAATAAAATACAAATCGATTAACACAGTAATGAACGAAGAACAAGCCGTCGATTATCCTACTAAATTTTGAATTCATTGGAATCAGCCGGACTGCCACCAGATGTTTTAACATTGGAAGTTGGATCACCGACTTTGTCCGATACTGTATGTTAACATCGAGATCGAGATGCAATATAAAACAGATGTTTTCTAAGGGCCAGCAACGCTGACCGGGTTCAGCTAGTGATATATATTTCAAAGTCCATTGCAACGATGTGTATAAGTAAGTTGGACCTACAATGGGTCAAAATAGGGAAACATATTTTTTAACCCGAATTTTTTTTTCACAGAAAAACATTTTTTTTGTCATAAATTTTTTTTCACTAATAAATTAAAAATTTTTTTTTTTTTTTTTAATTGGAATAAACTTTTAAAAAACAATTTCGAAAAAAAAAAAATGTTTTTTTTAAATTTTATTTTAAAGTATAATTTTGTGAAGGGTATATAAGATTCGCCACTGCCGAATATAGCTCTCTTACTTGTTTTTATTTCAATACAGAACAATATTAATTTGAAGTTGAAAATTATTGATTTATCGTATCCTATATATGGTTTTTCTATTATAATAAACATTATTGAATTAATATGTCGCATTCTTGTTTTTAAGTTGCAGTTTTTCCCTGATGCAGGATTTACAACAGATGGCGTATCTTTTGAACTCTGCTTTTGGTTTAAATAACTTATATGTCATTTTGAATATGCCTTTATTCAGCCTTTTACACTTCTTTGTGTATTCTTTTCAAAAAACGAAAGTGTAGTTTGGTAAGCGTATAACGTGTTCTTCTTTAATAATGTTGCCCTAAAACCCCGAAAATATGCTACATGTTTCACCCTCAATTTTATCAAAGGGTTACAAAGACACCAGTTTTTCTTGTTATTGATTTAGAAGTTCGTTTGTGTTAATAAAATAATTTTTGTATTTTGTGATTAAAAGTTTTAAAATGGTAGCAAAAAGAATAGTTCTAGAATAATTAGAAACTACATAAAAGAAATTTACATAAATGGTAATAGTTTTTGTTTTATTGTGATCGTTAAAAATGTAACACTTTATAAGGGTATGGGTAACCAATAATAAATGGTCAACATTATAGTGTAAACAAAGTTCTTTTTTCCTTCAAAAATTTCGAATTTTGTACCAACAAATCTTCATATGCGGGAAGTTTTAGTTTACAACTTTAATTCAAAACAAGTAACAGAGCTAAATTCGGCTGTGGCAAATCTTATATACCCTTCGCCAAAGTATACAATTTACGTACATTCCCTTTACCCATGCAAAACTCTTTATATAGCAACAACAACAAGAAAAAATCATAATATCATATCAGATGCAATTGCAATTGCAATTGCAAAACATCCGATAATCATATTCACACGTTGAGTGCTCACTGACACAACAATTATTTGCACAATTGTATGTTGAAAAAATAACAACAAACAACAACAAAAATGAAAATAAACGAAACGCACTCAAATACATACAAATTGTGTGTGTTTGATTTATAGTTAATTTATAGAATGCTGTGAGCAGTTCAGTATTTTTGTTTTTTCCTATGCTTTTCCTGTGCTTTTTGGTGCGCTCTTTCACTTACAAACAACTGCTTAATATTTTTCTTAATTCTTATTCATTTCATCTCATTCCACATTGTAGAATGTCCCATCCAAACATACGTTTTGTTGATTTTTTGTCAAAGCATGCAATAAACTGTCTTTTTTTGATGAACTTTTCAGAGGTTGCCTCGGATTTTTGCTCATATCTCCGTTATTTATGGACGGATTTTGCTGATTTTAAATAGCAAACTTCTCAAAAGCATGTCTGACAGAATTATTGAATATTTGGATCCCGAAGATTTATGGGGTCTTCAGAAAATCGATTTCAAGAGACGGATAGACAGACAGACGGACATGGCTTAATCGACTCCGCTATCTATAAGGATCCAGAATATATATACTTTATAGGGTCGGAAAATTATAATATGGAAATTACAAATGGAATGACAAACTTATTATACCCTTCTCACGAAGGTGAAGGGTATAAAAAGTGCCGCCTAAGCACACCGATTACTCACCAAAGCCTATGGTGAATTTGTTCCACTGGTTTCAACGTGCGAGAGATGGTTTGAGCGGTTCAGTAGTGGTAATTTTGACACGGAAGACAAATATGGCCCAGGCCAGCCATAAAAGTTTGAAGACCAAGAATTAGAGGCGTTACTCCATGAAGATTGTTGTCACACTCAACAAGATCTTGCAAAATCATTGAAAGTGAAAGTGCTACTCAAGCAGCACTTTCAAGACGTTTGCGAGCAGCAGGATTTATCCAAAAGCTGGGAAATTGGGTATGATACGAATTGAAGCAGAGAAACCTTGAAAGACGATTTTGCATGTTCGAAATGATTTTTAATGCTATAAAAGAAAATCATTTTTGCACCGAATCGGTAATTGCGATGAAAAATGAATCCATTACGATAAATTGAAGCGTAAGAGGTCGTATGTGAAGCCCGACCAACCAGCCGAATCGACACCAAAGCCAAATATCCATGGCGCTATAGTAGTTCTATGTATTTGGTGAGAACAATAGGGTCCTATCTGTTATGAGCTGCTGAAATCTAGCCAGACCATCTCATGGAACCTGTACCGAACGCAACTGATTCGCTTGAAGCGAGCATTGGCCGAAAAACGCCCAGAATATGCGGCCAAACATGAAACTGTAATACTAAATCATGCTAACCCTCCGTCACATGTTGCACTACCTGTTAAAAAGTATTAGGAATGAAGTGCTTGGAAAGTTATGCCTGAACCGCTTTATAGTCCAGAAGTTGATCCGTACGACTCCTATTTGTTTCGATCGATGCAGAAGGTTCTCTTTGTTGGGAACTATTAGTACTTAAGCCGTAACTCGAAACTTCAAATGAAATATGCAACTTCTAAACGGTTTCCGATTTTGCTAAAATTGTTTGCATTTGTTTTCAGAAAAATGTTAGTCTTTGGTAGCACCTTAAATCGAAAAACTCCAATATAAAGTCCAGCCTATTATTTACCCATTGTATTCTATGTGACTTAAGTAAATAACAAAAGTTAAACATTCGCCTGGTGTTGATGATAATGTTTGTATAGATGATAAAAATGATTAAGATGACGATGATGATGATGCTGAGGCTGAGCAGGATGACTAAGTGTGTTGTAATTTACTAAAAATGGTAAAGACTCTTACTTGTTGTTTAATTTGTTTCTATTGTTTTTTTGTTTTTGGGCTGTTGTTTTAAAGAAACATAAATAAAGTATCATGAGTCCTTGGTGTATCTCTGGCGAAATGTACAACAGATGTTGCACTTCATCATCATACAAAATGAACAACTACTCTGGCCATATTTGCCCAATAACTTTTAACATCAACATACATTATTATTTACTTACTCTTTAGAACATGCGGTTTTTACGTTCATTCCATTATTATTTTGCTCTCCATTCAACCAAAGTCGTTGTAGACAAAAAATTTGAAAAAAAAAAAAATTAACTAAAAAAAATAACCAAAAATATATATGTATGTATATTGCAATGACTTTTAGGAGAAATTTTTAGAATCCTGGCAGAAACAACAACCATACCATAATACATTATTTTTCTACATGAAAAAGACTTTTCAAAAACCCATTTGAAAAGCCACATTATCCCCTGTCTTATTTCTTATTTTCTACAAAACTCCACAAACAAACTCCTGCTGCCAACCAACAACTGCTTCAATACTTTAGTGAGAGCATCAGAGGGAGGGAGTATGTGACTTTTACCGCCTGCTGTTTTAGTACTAGAAATACTATGGCAGAAGAAAAAAAAAAAAAAAACAAACCAAAGTTTGTGTAAAGGACTTTTAATATGTCTGCATAAAACATGTATCATTCCCTGGAAATTGTGTTTACATTTATATAAACCCACATATAGATACACACACTACCAACTAAATACCCCTACACTTACATATTTACACACAGATACTAGAAAGTTGGTTACTTCAATTGCAATAAAAGAAAACACTCTTACACACACACACACACACACAGAAAATGTGGAATCTTGTTTTAGTACATTTCCAAACCAATTTTCTAGCTAAGCCACAGGAATAGAATGAAATGGCCAGAGGTTTTGCGAACAACAAATTTCATTTCAAACATATTTACAAAATGCAAATAAACAAGTAAGAGGCTGTGCCAAATCTTATATACCCTTCACTAAATTATAATTTAAAATAAAAATTTTAAATATTTTTAGGTGAACAAAATTTTAAAAAACAGGTAAGAGAGCTATATTCGGCTGTGCCGAATCTTATATACACTTCACCAAACTATACTTTAAAATAAAATTAAAAAAAAAAATTTAATTTTTTAAAAAATTTTTAAAAACAATTTTTTTTTTTAATTTTTTTAAAATTTTTTCCAATTTTTTTTTTAATTTATTAGTGAAAAATATTTATGATAAAAGAAGGTTTTTTGTGAAAAAAAAATTCGGGTTAAAAATATTTTCCCGATTTTGACCCATTGTAGGTCCAACTTTGTAAAACCTTATATACATCGTTGCAATGGACTTTGAAATATCTATCATTAGATATCCATATTGTCTATATTTATGACTTAGTAATCGAGATATAGATAACAAAAATAGGCCAAAAATAGAGGTTGTCTAGGATTTTTGCTCATATCTCCGTTATTTATGGACGGATTTTGCTGATTTTAAATAGGAAACTTCTAGAAAGCATGTCTGACAGAATTATTGAGGATTTTGATCCCGAAGATATCTGGAGTCTTCAGAAAATTGATTTCAACAGACAGACAGACGGACATGGCTAAATCGACTCCGCTATCTATAAGGATTTAAAATATATATACTTTATAGGGTCGGAAAATTATATTGTGGAAATTACAAACGGAATGACAAATTTATATATACCCTTCTCACGAAGGTGAAGGGTATAATAATTATTTATTTTCTTATTTATTAGTTTAAAAAAATGTATGGCAAAAAAAAAAAATTGTTTTAAATTTATTTTTTAATTTTTTAAAAAGTTCTTTCAAAATTTATGAAAAAAAAAATGTTTTTGGTGTAAAAAAAAAATTTAGTTCAAAAATATTTTTTCCGATTTTGACCCATTGTAGGTCAGACTTACTAAAACCTTATATAGCCGTTGCAAAGGTCTTCGAAATATCTATCATTACATATCCATATTGTCTATATTAATGACTTTGTAATCCAGATATAGATAAAAAATAGGTAAAAAATCGAGGTTGTCCTGATTTTTTTCTTATATCTCAGCCGATTTTCTCGATTTTAAACAACAACCGAGCTGAGTCTATATCGGATATTTTGATGTATGAATCATGTATGTAAGTTATTTGGGGGCTACGGAAAGTTGATATATCGATTCCGCTATCAAAAGAGTTTTCCAACAAGAGGTGTTATTTTGAATAACCCGGTATTTCGGTAGCTGTCACCTATGAAGCTTTTATTCTTTGACATTTGACAAGTACAAACTACTCCATTACTAACAAGTAAGAGAGATATATTCGGCTGGGCCGAATCTTATATACCCTTCACCAAACTATACTTCAAAATAAAAATTTTAAATATTTTTAGGTAAACAAAATTTATTTTTTTTCCAGTTGTTTTTTTTAATTTTTTGAAAAAATTTTTTTTTCGATTTTTTTTTTTTTTAATTTTTTTTATTTTTTTTAAATTTAAAAAACTTTTTTTTTAAATTTTAAAAATTTTTTTTTTTAATATTTAGCCAAAAAAACTTTTGGTGAAAAAAAATTCGGGTTCAAAATTTGTTCCCGATTTTGACCCATTGTAGGTCCAACTTACTATGGTCTTATATACGTCGTTGCAAAGGTCTTTGAAATATCTATCATTAGATATCCATATTGTCTATATTAATGACTTAGTAATCCAGATATAGGTAAAAAAAATAGGTAAAAAATCGAGGTTGTCCTGGTTTTTTCCTTATATCTCAGCCATTTGTGGACCGATTTTGCAAACTTCTCGAAAGCGTGTCTGACAGAATTATTCAAGATTTGGATCCCGAAGATATCTGGGGTCTTCAGAAAATTGATTTCAACAGACAGACAGACAGACAGACGGACAGACAGACAGACGGGCATGGCTAAATCGACTCCGCTATCTATAAGGATCCAGAATATATATACTTTATAGGGTCGGAAAATTATATTGTGGAAATTACAAACGGAATGACAAATTTATATATACCCTTCTCACGAAGGTGAAGGGTATAAAAATGAAACGATACACGCTTCAACAACGCATTGAAATTATTAAAATTCATTACAAAAATGTTGAAAACCTTGCAGTCACATTATGAAATAAATTAAAGCATTTTTGGGTCGTCGTGAAGCACCTTGTCGGACCGCAATACAGAAATTGGTGGACAAGTTCGTGCTGTTGGAACAAGTGATGTGATGTGAAGAATAAAACTCGTGCACCTCGCTCAAGAACAACTGAGAATATTGGTACTGTAGCCCAAAGTGATGAAGAAAACCCAGGATTGTCCACTCCTAGTCGTTCTTTGGAATTGGGTATTTCACAAACGTCATAACACCGTACCTTATGGTCGGAGTTGGATGATATTGATCTGGACAACGTTAACTTTCAACAAGATGACGCTACGTGCCATACAAGCAACGAAACCATTGCTGTTTTACGAGAAAAGTATCTGGACCGTGTTATCTCTCTCAATTGGCCCCGGAGATCTTGTGATTTAACACCTTGCGACTTCTTTCTTTGGGGCCACGTCCAGCGTCGATTCAAGACTTCAAAGATAGAATTTACGATTTGGTTATGGAAAAATTCATGAAAAAGATATGGTCCTGTAAGCGTGGTCGTGGTGGCCATTTGGCTGATGTTATTCATTCATAACGAAAATTTATAGAATTTGCTATTCAGTAACATTTTTAACGATATTCGCTGTCGGTTGAAGTCAGCTGTTACTTTAAGCAGTTTTTTTTTTTTTTTCGTTATTTTAGCGACAATAATTTAAAGTGTGTTTATTTAATCGATAAAGTTTATTTGCAATTTTTTTCATCTTTATCTTCACCTTTTCAAAAAATAAGCAGAATAATAAGGGAAATTTGACTATATACTACTTATTATTCGACTGGAAAATGTCCCAAAAGTAATCCTTTATATTTTGGCAGGAAGTAAGTTGTTTTGTTAGTAGTTATTTATAGAATTATGTATTAACAAAAAAAAAGTAATAAAAAAAAATAAGTCGCAGCCATGAGTCGAACCAACATCCATCCGATTGCTAGTCAACGATGTACACACTAAACCACTGATTTTATTTTGCGTCAAATAATGCTTTTCACACAGTAATACAGAAAACAGAGAAATGTAAACAATCGTTAAAAATAAATTACTGAATCACACTTTCGTTACTGCAAGCGATTATTTATGTCGATAAACATAACGATTGTCGGATGGTTAAATGTTAGTGAATCGCACTACTGAATTATTGATATCCATTAGTTTCGCCATCAGCATACTTATTTAATGCATGACTTTCTAAGGGCTTTTTTCCTGATTTTTGGAAAAAATCATTTATTATATGATCCAACATTTCTAATTATTGGAATATAGCTAAATTGAGCGCTATTCCCAAACTTTTTGAGAAAATAGTAACTGAAATCCTATCACATCAAGTGGCATCATTTCTATCTCCATTCCAGCACGGATTTAGAAAAGGATGTTCAGCTACCACTAATCTATAGGAATTTACAACTTTTTATTTCGGCTTACAAACTGATATTATATATACGGATTTCAGTAAGGCATTCGATATATAAATAAATTAGACAAATTTGGACTTTCATCTGTATTTCTTAAATTGACTTCCACGTATCTTAAAAACAGACATCAATGTGTTTTGTTCCAAGACTATAAATCGAAAACAATTCCAGTTATATACAAGTAAGAAAGTAGGGTCGGTCAAGCCCAACCATATAATACCCTACACTACGTAATTGAGCAAAAACATTTTTCTATGAAAAATTTATATTTTTGAGTGATTTTCGGAAGTGGACTTTATATGGGAGCTATGACTAATTATGGACCGATCACCATGAAATTTGTTCATGTGATTAATGTCTATATTAAAGTTATTTATGTTGCATTTTATGTGTATACCAACATTTTAAGGAGATTTATGCTCGTTAAAGTGATTATCGGAAGCAGGCCTTATATGGGAGCTATGACTAATTATTGACCGATCAAAACAAAATTTGGTGACATGAATTCTGTATATATAAAACTTATTTGAAAAAAAACTTGTGTAGATACATGTATAAATTAAACATTTATGACCGATAAACTCCAATTTCGGGAGGACATTTGTATGGGGGCTAGGTGAAATAATGGACCGATTTCAGCCAGTTTCAATAGGCTTGGTCCTTGGGCAGAAATAATTATATGTATCAAATTTTATCGAAATATCTTCAAGATTGCGACCTGTACTCTGCGCACAAGGTTTACATGGACAACCAGCCAGCCAGACGGACGGACGGACATCGTTTAATCGACTCAGAAATTGATTCTGAGTCGATCGGTATACTTTAAGGTGGGTGCTGGACTAATATTTTTGGGCGTTACAAACATCTGCACAAATCCAATATACCCTCCTCCCCACTATGGTGGTGTAGGGTATAATAAAGTTCTTTAAGGTAGCCATTTGGGTCCAGCAGTATTTCTAATATTCATTAATGATCTACCTTCTTGCATTAGGAATGCCGATGATGTAAAGCTATTCCTTAGATTAAACAAAGCAGATCTGGAAAATTTTAGCAAATGGTGCAATATGCATTTAATAAATCTTAATTTAAAAAGAAAATTAAACAAATGATATCCTACAAAGTCCAGTACTCTGTAGATACTGGATTAATGAGTATTAACTTGACAAAGTTGATGCATTTCTTGATCTAGTTAGGCGAATTACTTGATAATAAATTATGTTTTATTTCTCACATTAAACAAACTATTAATAAGGCCAAAGGGGGGAAAAGGAATTCGATGATTATTATGTGTATGCTTCTGTTGTCTGGGATCCTGAGTGCGAAATCCATATAAAGAAAATTGAATGCGTCCAAAAAATAATTTATTTTATTTTGTCTTCGCAAACTCCCATAATAATGGAATCATAATATTAATTTACCATCACATGAAAGTCGCTTAGCACTCCGTAATCAAAAAAGTAGGAGAATATATCGGGAGTATGACTTAAAAATGAGGAATTCACATAGATGGCGTATATTTTGAACGTGATTTTTGTTTTAAATAACTTATAGCTCATTTTGAAGCGTACATATCTGTCATTTATTCTCACTTACTTATTGCACATTACAGTGTAAACAACAGAGTTTGTACCCACGAATCGTCATATGCGGGACGTTTTATATTACTTCTTTAAATTGAAAAAAAGTGCTGCTAAAAGACACCTATTGCTCACCAAAGCTTATGGTGAATCGGTTCCAATGTGCGAGAGATGTTTTGTGCGGTTCAGAAGAGGTGATTTTGACACGAAAAACAAAGATCGCCCAGCCCAGCCAAAAAGGTTGGAAGACTTAGAATTGCAGGTATTACTCCATGAAGATTGATGACAAACTCAACAAGAGCTTGAAAAATCATTGGAAGCTACTCAAGCAGCAATTACAAAACGTTTGAGAGCAGCATGATTCATCAAAAAGCAGGGCAATTAGGTACAATACGAATTAAAGCTGAGAGACCTTGAAAAAGGTTTTGTATGTCTGAAATGATGCTTCAACGCTATAAAAGATAATTAGTTTTGCACCCAATCATTACTAGCGATGAAAAATGGATCCATTACAATAACCCGAAGCGTATGAAATCGTATGTGAAGTCCGGCGAACCAGCCGAATCGATCCATGGCGCATGGGTAATTATCTGTATTTGCAAAAGGCTCCTATCTAATATGAGCTGCTGAAATCTTACCAGACTATCACAGGGAACCTGTACTGAGTGCAACTAATTCGTTTAAAGCGACCATTGACCGAAAAACGTCGAGAAAATGCGGTCAGGCAACGCTCACCCACATGTTGCAATACCTATTAAAAACTATAATGAAGCGCTTGGGAAGTTTTTCCTCACCCCGTCTGACTTCTATTTGTTTCGATCGATGCAGAACACTCTATCTGGGAAACGCTTCATTTTGGAACAGAGTATCCGAAATTGGCATGATTCGTTTTGGCCTCAAAAGATGAGCAGTTCTTTTGGCTAGGAATGCATATGTTGCCAGAAAGATAGGAAAAGGTCATTGCTAACAATGGTCAATACTGTGAATAAATTTATAGTGTATATATGTCTCCAAATAATCCCTAAAAATTTTTAAAAGTCCCACATTTTTAGGTCGTACACCCACGTGATTTCGGACATGTGCTTGCCGTGGCTAGTGCGTACATGTTGTCACACACCCTTCCCAGTAAATCAGGCTGTATTTCGGCAATAACTCGTCAAATATTCCCTTCCAAGTGCTCGATCGTTTCTGATTTATCTTCATATACCTTAGAATTTTCAAATCCCCAGAGAACAAATCACATGAACGAGTTGGCCAGTAAACTGTTTCATTTATTGAAATTATTCGTTCGCCAAATGTTTCTCTCAATAAATTGATTATGTCGCGCGCTGTCTAACATGTGGCACCTTCCAGCTAAAACCACATGTCTAAAATAAATAACGTATGCGGAATGAAATTGCAACAAAAATTTGACGCTGCCCAAAGAAAAAGTACATAAGCTATTAGTGTTTTAAGCCTTATTTTTAAATACGTTATGTTTTGCCTTAATACTTTAAAACCCCATTTGAAAATCTGGCTTTTAATTATTTCAAAATGTTAAAAAAAAGAACTACCTTGAAAAAACATTTGTAACTTTTTCCATATTTTATCGATTTTCATCGGAAACAATTTATTATATTTTACATCAAGTGGCAGAGAAAGGCAGAGAAGTGGACTTTTTTGGAAGTAAATAAACCTATTATTGATAAGATGTTCAAAGTAGAACATAATCTTTTTTCTAAAAAAATATATATGGATCTTAATCAATCAGATGTAAATTAAAAATTTTGACTTTTTTGGAATTTGATTCTTATTAATATATTATGAAATGTGTACACAAAATTTAATCATTTCATAAAATGAAATATCAGAGACTATTTTTTTTAAAAGAAAGTTCTTCTTAACTGTTCCAACTGTCACGCCCTGATAATTATGGTGTTTTCCAACACCCTTCAAATTCCAGACTTTCTAAGGTGAAAAAATTTCCCAATTTTTTTAAATTAAAAATAATTTGAGAGTTTTTGGATCTTTTTAAATTATTTAAAATAAAAATCGAGAAAAAAAAAACCATGAAACTCAAATAAGAGCTCGGTATTTTCAACACCTGTATATAAATTTCTTCATAACTACCACAAAAGTACATGAATATAATAAATGTTTTGCTTACATTAAATCGATACAATGGGCTATTGTATAGAGGTTCTATATATAATTTTTTGAACGTTGGAAACAAATATAGCGTTTCCTGTTTTGTTGCAATTTCATTCCGCATACGTTACTAATGCTTTCCAATTGAGGTATGAAAAAATTAGAAAGCATCTCACCGTTGACTGTTACGAACTGATCAATGTTATTTTTGAAGACATATGGCGCATAAAGCGCACCAGACAGTGAATTTTTCTGGATGTAATGGTGCTTCGTTAATGGCTTGAAGATCATCATCGCTCTATTGTGGCAATTCTGTTAGTGTGCTTCATCACTGACTAAAATAATATTGAAACATTAATGCCATAACATTAACAAATTAAAAAAGCCAATTGGTTGGTTATTAAAAACATTTGTCTCTGTTTTATTTCAATTTAAATTTCTCCGCCACCACAAAAAAAAACATTAATATTGAACCATTTCAAAAACATATATTTTATTTGCTGCAGGTTAAATTATTTTCTTTAAGCTAATTTTTGACATTAAAGTTTCTCCTTTTAGACTCCTTCAGTAACACATTTTACTTACACATTGTATAATAAAAACCACTAGACCTTCACCTCATTTATATCCCAACTCTCAAAGACTTGAAAAATCACTGGACCACAATTTATAAAAGACAAACTGTAGAGTTTTGTAAAAAACCTTTAATAGCTTTAAAAAGCTTTTGGTTTTTAAGCTAAATTGTATCAAAGTAATTTTTGCTCAATTATTTTCTAATTTGTAAATAAAATATTAAACATCAAGTAAATAGCATAATAATGTTTACAATGGTTAAATGAAAAGAATTCATTTCCAAATGCATCAGTTGCAAAGGCTTCATACTGCCACAAGAAAGCAAAAGACTAGAGGGAGATGAATAAATTTAAGAAAAAAAAAACATCCAACAGGCAGCAGGCATTTAAACAAAATGAATAAAAAAAAACAATGTGCTTTTGAAACTAAAAGTGGGTCTAAGAATGTTTGATTACAAGAAGAAAAAACACACAAGCACAAGCAAATAAACGGAAATATAAAGCTAAAAACACCCAGCAGTTTGAAAAGTGCCAATTGGAAACCTTACTGTAGCTGTATTACTACTTTTACAACAAACTAGATCGTTGTGGCTGCACTACTTACATTTCGCCAGCATATTCAGCCATAAACAATAATCAGATATTTGTCTTAAGTTTTTGAAAATAAATTCGAATAAACTGAAATCCTATAAAATATATCACTTCGATAAATATACGTAATGATGACATTTTTTTTAAATTGTTTTCAAAATTTAAAAAAAAAATATTTTTTTTTTTTCAAAATTTTTTCAAAATTTTTTAAAAAAAATTTTTTTTTTAAATTTTTTTAAATTTAAATTAATTAAAAAAAAAAATTATAAACAAAAATAGTTTGTGGTAAAAAAATATTCGGGTTAAAAATAATTTTGCCGATTTTGACCCATTGTAGGTCCAAATTGCTATAGCCTTATATAAATCGTTGCAATGGACTTTGAAATATCTATCATTAGATATCCATATTGTCTTATTAATGACTTAAAAATCCAGATATAGATCAAAAATAGGCCAAAAATCGAGGTTGTCCCGGTTTTTTCCTTATATCTCAGCAATTTGTGGCCCGATTTTCTCGAGCCATAAGAATTCCCGATATATTGATGTATCCATTATGTTTGTAAGTTGGGTCGCAAATGAAAAATGTAGAAATTACAAACGGAATGACAAACTTATATATACCCTTGCCACTCATGGTGAAGGGTATAATGACACCCTTCAAAATGACATATAAGTTATTAAAAATAAAAACTGTATTCAAAAGATAAGCCATAATTTTTTAGTCATGTACTCAATAGTTCTCAGTGGCTAACTAATTCGCAGTGGAGGAACTAGTTCAATGAACTGCAGGGCAGTTATATGAATCTGAACAGGTAATGGTATGTAGTGTGTTTTTTGTTGTACATGTATGAGAGCCTGTGTATCTGTAAGCTGAAATGTATTGTTGTAAACTCTTTTTCAAAATATACACTAAGCAACAGTGCAGAAGAATCCGAAAAATATACACAACAACAACAGCAAGAAACCCCTAAAAGAGCAGCAATGAAATGTATACAATTTTCTTCCTCTTCTTTTTTTTCTTTTTTGTTTGTTAAAAAGGCACAACAAAAATCTTTAATGCAACAGCATGCCACAAAAAGAAATGTACATACATACGTAGATATATAGATAATTCCTGCAACACAGTAACATTTCAGTAACAAAATACTTATTTACTCACAAACACATGATTTTATTCCTGCACTTTTGTAACCAGAAAAAATACAAAACTCAAGTGCAGTTCAACAGAGTGTAAGTACATACGTACGTACGTACGTTAGTACAAATGAAAATAAGGATGGGGGAAAGAAAAAGAAACAAATACATTCTCACTTTGCTTTGCATCAATGCCATACTAAACAGGTGGTATTTAAATTTGAGACGAATGCAATTTCTAACCAGGGAATCAGTTAGAATCTGTTATCGATTGCCGGAGATTTGTTAAGGAAAATTTAACAAATTATACTTTTAAGTAAAAAATTTCACAATTTCTCAAGAAATAGTTAAGCTACCAAAGAAAACTGATTTGACTGAGTGTGATAATTGGAGAGATATTACTCTCAATGTTTTAAAGGTGAATGCTACCATAATTAAAATCACTATGTGATGAGCTTCCGACCTCATCGCAACTGTAAAGATCAAGCTAATACGCTCCGTGTAATATTAGAGCAATCGGTCGAATTGAAAACACTGCTTTCTTTAGTATTAATAGAGTTTATAAAAGTATTTGACTCAATGAAACCTAGTGCAATTGGTATACATATGAACAACAATACCACATTTCAAGTTCGTCACAATGGCATGATCAGTGATTATTTGCTGACAAAGGCTGGAGTTAAACAGTTCAACAGTTGTTTTGGACTAGGTTATGATACAAGTAAACAAGGGGCATTGTGTGGGATCTCCAAAACCATCTAGAAGATTTAGATTTGAATACGATATTTGTCTCATATCGCACAAGTTTAATGATATGCAGAGCAAAGTAAATGATTTGGTTGCGTTGAAAAATAAAAGTAAATACAGTGCATGCCCGGTTATCGCGACGACTTATTTTTCAACATTGCAGGTTCTATAATCGCGACAGTTTACGAAAAACAGGTTTTATTTTCGCGACTTTTATCTGTTGTTTTAAATTTGATTACAATGTCTATAACCAAAATAGGGAAATCTCCGTCTTTTGGTATATTAACCTTTTTGGTTGATTTTGATCTTCAATTTTGTCAGTTTATTCGTGTCATTTATTGTGTAAATTCATTTTTTAATATGGGAAAAGTTCAACATTGTAAAATGGGAAAAGTTCAAAAAAATTAGATATTTTAAAAAAATTTAAAAGTGGAGATTCCATAAATTCAATTTACGTGAATTACAAGTTACATAAGTCTTCGGTTTACCGCATTATAAACTAAGAAAATTCAATAAAAAAAGTTCATACGTACAACAGAAAGTGGCTCTTGCAAACGTTGCACCTTAAAGAAAGCTGAGTACCCAAGAATGGAAAAAATGCTTTATAAGTGATTTCTAAAACAAAGAGAAAAAAATATTCCAATATCAGCAGCGATTTTACGAACAAAAGCCAGTCATTTGTTTTCAAAAATGTATCAAAACAATTCAGGTTTTAATGCCAGTGAAGGATGATTGAAGAAATTAAAGCGTCGACACGGAATTATTCGAAATTCGAAACCTCAACTTATTGATCCATTTCTGAAAGAGTTTAAGGATTGTGTTGATGACCAAATCTACAATGCCGACGAATCTGGTTTATATTACACAATGCTTCCAAATCACACTCTTGTCACATGTAATGAGAAAACAGCGCCCGGAAGAAAACTATGTAAAGAACGAATAACTTTTTTGCCCTGTTCAAATGCGAATGACACAGACAAACTGAAATTGTTGGAAAATCGAAAAACCCCCGCGCCTTTAAGGGCTTTTTCAATAACCCTGTAATATACAATTCCAGTAATAACGTCCGGACGACATCATTTACTGGTTCCATCACGAATTTGTTACCCACGTAAGTTAATTTTCACCAATTAGTAAAAGTTAGTTGTTCATAAGTAAACATTTTTGGGTCCGAGAATTTTTGGCTTCAAAAGGTTTGCCGCAAAAACCAGCGACGTGTCACCCAGTTGAGGAACTAAAAAGTGATGACGGTTTAATTATAGCAAACAATCTACCACCCAATTGCACTGCGCTTATTCAACCGTTAGATCAAAACATTAACAACTTGGTCAAATTAAATTATAAAAAACAACTGCTCACTCAATTGCTTGAAGAAGACAAATTTGGAGCTCAAACTAAAAAACATCTATCTCAAAAATACAGTTCAGATTCTAGCTACGTCCTGAGAAAAAATATCAGTGTCCAATATCCGAAAATCCTGGAACGCCTTGCTCGAATTCGGTACTGGTGAAGAGGATACCAGGACATGCCCTTAAATATTTTACAAAATATAATTCAGGAAAAAAACGAAGATCATTGTACTATTGGTACACTTGTAGCTCAAATTGATATGGAACATGTTTTCACGAATGCTGACATAAACAACTGGATTCAAGAAGAATTTCATGTGGAAAGTAATGAGGAGCAAATGGAATTATCAATTGAAATCAGAATATTTATACGATAGTGGTCATGAAGAAAACAAAATTAAAATGGACGATTGTTTAACATCGATAAACATATGCATACAATGGGCTTTGGAAAATGAGCACTATATGAACTATGTGATTCAGCTGTTGTTCTAAAAAATAATTTGTCACAAAAATCAACTCAAAATCTCCAATTTCTTTAAAAATGTTTCATATGTAATATGTATATCAATAAAAAGGATTCTAATTTAAAAAATTACATAAATTTTTTCAATAAAATTTTGGGTTCTGTTTTCGCGAAATTTTAGTTTTTGCCACAGGTCTGGTTTTTAATTAGTCGCGAATACCGAGCTTGCACTGTATTGCCAAAACAATGCATAAAATATGTTAAATCCTTCTGTTATTTAGGATGCATGATGTCGATAGATGGAGGAGTGGAATAAAACGTGTCACTCAGGCTAAATAAGGCTTTTGGTAGGTTAAATAAAACTTGGAGATCCACCAAATCTCGATGAATACAAACACCCAAGACTGCAAGTTTATTACACGCAAACATTTGTTTATGAAAACTTGCAGTCTGGACGCTACAGTATTCGTCATTAGCCATGTTTTGCTTCCATACAACATCTTTTGGAGTAACGTTATCATCAACATTAAACTCTGGCGACTAACAATCGAAGAGCCCACAATTCGCCAAATAGCAAGACGAAAGTGAAAATGGATAGGTTATATATTGCGATACCAATTGGCAGCATCAAAGGGACTGCATTGGAATGGAATCCACAAGGTAGATGATGCTCAGATCGCCCTAAGAGTAATTGGCGTAGAACAGTCCTAAAAATACTAAATATTCAAAATAAATCGTTTGACGAAATAAATGTTGTATGTAATGATAGAATAAGTTGAAATTTTCTTGTAAAAGCCCTATGTTACCAAGTGGAATGAATAAAAAAAAAAAAATGAGAACTTGAGAAATTCTCAGAAGAGAGAGTTTTTCGGCAAATTCTCGCTTCAAACGAATCAGTTGCATCTGGTATAGGTTCCCTGTGATGGTCTGGTCAGATTCCAGCAGCTCATAATAGATAGGACAATTTTGCTCCAACTAGATACAGAGAATTACTTTTGAGCCATGGATATTTGGATTTGGATTCGATTCGGCTGGTCGACCGGGCTTGGCATACGATCTCTTATAAATAATTTTTGGTGCAAAAATTATGTTCTTTTATAGTTTTGAAGCAGCATTTCAGACATATAAAACCGTATTTCCATGTCCCTCAGCTTCAATTAGTATAGTACCCAATTTCTGTGCTTTCAGATGAATCCTGCTGCTTGCAAAAATTTTAAAATTGCTGTTTGAGTAGTTTCCAATGATTATGCAAGCTCTTGTTGAGTTTTACAATAATCTTCATGGAGTAGTGCTTCAAATTCTTGGTCTTCAAACATTTTTAGGCTGGCCTGGACGATCATTTTCTTACGTGTCAAAATCACCACTTCTGAACTTAACAAACCATTTCTCGTACTTTGAAACACATTCACCATAAGCTTCGGTGAGCAATCTGTGTACTTCAGCGGCACTTTTCTTTATATTAAAGAAGTAAAGTAAAACTTCCCCCATATGACGCTTTGTTGGCACAAAATTCGACATTTTTGAAGCAAAAAAACGTTCAATAAGTATGTGAGAATAAATGACAGATATGTACCCTTCAAAATGACATATAAGTTATTAAAAACAAAATCCTCTTTGTAAATCCCGCATTGTTAAGTCATACAGCCAATATATAGAATTTTTTTTTCTAAAAAAAATTTCATTAATTACGCGCTAACTTGAGAAATTTCTTAAAGACATTTCTTTAGTTAACGCTAAGAAATACTACTTTTTTAAAAATAGTATTAGAAATACTACTTTTTTTAAATAGTAGTAGAAATACTACTTTTTTAAAAAATAGTAGTAGAAATACTACTTCTTTAAAATAGTAGTAGAAATACTACTTTTTCAAAAATAGTAGTAGAAATACTACTTTTTTAAAAATAGTAGTAGAAATACTACTTTTTTTAAAAATAGTAGTAGATATACTATTTTTTTTAAAAATAGTAGTAGAAATACTACTTTTTTTAAAAATAGTAGTAGAACTACCACTTTTTTAAAATAGTAGTAGAAATACTACTTTTTTAAAAAATAGTAGTAGAAATACTACTTTTTTAAAAATAGTAGTAGAAATACCACTTTTTTAAAATAGTAGTAGAAATACTACTTTTTTTAAAAATAGTAGTAGATATACTATTTTGTTTAAATAGTAGTAGAAAGACTACTTTTTTTAAAAATAGTAGTAGAACTACCACTTTTTTAAAATAGTAGTATAAATACTACTTTTTTTAAAAATAGTAGTAGAAATACTACTTTTTTAAAAAATAGTAGTAGAAATACTACTTTTTTTAAAAAAAGTAGTAGAAATACTACTTTTTTAAAATAGTAAGCTCTCAATTGCTAAATTTTTTAATGAAATTTTCTTAGTTAGCGTAAACTTGAGAAATTGTGTAAAGAAATTCACTAAAATAAATATTTATTTTTTTATGATTTAATATTAATCATACGTTCAGTTAGTCAAAAAATTCCGTAGTAACGAACTAACTTGAGAAATTGTTTTAAGAAGACGTATGATTAATATTTATTTTGATATAATTCAATATTAATCATACTCTCAGTTATTGCAATATTACCAATAACTACAAAAAGAAACGTGTGATTAGTATATACAGTGGTGGCCATGAGGTTAGCACACTTCATACTTGCTGTTTTCTAAAGCAAATTATTTAATTTCATTGCAATTATAAACTAAAGTTTTTGGTAATTAGTGTTGTTTATGGTGTGATCAATAAGTCCCGTTACTTTTTTTTTGCATTCTATCGCTATTCTCTTTCAAATTTGCATTTTAGTGCAGTAATATGTAAAATAAGCTGGACACAATTTTAGCACATATAAGTATAATTAAATTTTTTAAAAGTTTTTTGAGGGTATAAATATTAATTGGTAAGTTTAGGTATTATTTAATCAATGAGGAAGACAAACTGACTTAATAAACATTATTTAGATATGGCTAAAAAAAAATGGTGTACAGAGGAACAACGAAAGATTATTCAACAAATGAACTCGAGAGGAACAAGTATAAGTGAGATTGCTTATACTTTGGAATGCTCCAGGAAGATGGTTTATAATGCATTAAGACATATTCAGAAATATAAAACATCTAAAAATGTTACACAGGCTCCTCGGCCCAGAAAAACTTCACGTAAAGAGGACTCTTTAATATACATAGCCTCTGTCGAAGATCCTTTTAAGAGCTCCACCGTAATCCAGAGAGAAATTTCAGGAAAATATGGTATCAACGTGTCCAGCAAAACGATAAGAAGAAGACTTAATGAAAAAAATTTACGTGGATGCATTTCTCAGCATAAGCCACATGTTTCAAAAAAGAACATACAAGCTCGGTTGTCCTTTGCTCGTGAGCATTTGGAAAAGCCGTTAATTTTTTGGAAAAATGTCCTTTGGAGTGATGAATCTAAATTTTGTAGATTCGGATCGGATGGTAAGAGGTATGTATGGCATCCTCCGAACATGCAACATAATCCAAAGTACACCAGTAAAACAATAAAACACGGTGGGGGTAATGTGATGGTGTGGGCAGCATTTTCTGGGTATGGTGTTGGTCCTATAAAAAAGATTGATACTCGTATGGACCAGTATGTATACCAGAATATACTTCTAAATACAATGATACCTTATGCAGAGGACAACATGCCACTTAGGTGGCGATTTATGCAAGATAATGATCCAAAACACACCTCACGCTTAGTGAGGTGTTGCTTGGAATCGAACAATATCGACGTGTTAAAATGGCCAGCCCAATCTCCGGATCTCAATCCTATTGAGAACCTTTGGAATGATGTGGAGCAGCATATAATAAGAGAAAAGCCTAAAAATTTGGCCGATTTATGGAAAGAAGTAGAAAAAGCTTGGAATGATATTTCAGTGGATCGCTGTATGGCCCTTGTAGAAAGTATGCCAAGGAGACTAGCAGCTGTGATCAAAAATAAAGGGTATCCAACTAAGTACTAAGTTTTTAGTGAAATAAGTTTTTTTTGTTTTGCTACTTTTTTAATATGAATAAACTTTTTTATTTTGTGCTAAAATACTGTCCAGTGTTTTTTTGAGGTTATTCTATTCTGGATAGAAAAACGCAAAATATATATAAAGGAATAATGCTGGACATGATGGGACGTGATCTTAGAAGGACAAGTAACACACATGCAAAAGATATCATAAAAAAATTAAGAAATATAGGAAATATTTGCGTTTAAAAATAGCAAGTAGCTAGTGTGCTAACCTCATGGCCACCACTGTATAAGTATATGTGTTTTGAAAAGGTTCAATATTAATCATTTCTTCGGTACTATATAAATCTTATATATGATCCGTAAAGAGAACCTAATGCAAAAACATGTAAAGTAAAACTTAGCTCACTTAAGTCGCCCCCAAATTTATACAAGCTCTGCCAATTTAAAAAAAAATTTTGGGTAATAAATTCTAAAAAGGAAAAGCACCTCTTATTTAAAAACGTATAAAGTTATTTTACTATCACACGGTTAATAACGTCACAGCACACATTTTTCTAAAAAATCAGTTTTTGAAACTCATTTTCCCCGTTTTAGAAATTTTGGTATTTGAAAATAAAAAATGTCAAAAATTATAATTCCATTGATTTGAGACATTTGGATCTACATTACTTCCAAATTTTGTTATAATATCTTTAACGGTTAAAATTTTACATTAATTCAAATCTTATATTTTTGTTCATGGAAAATCACTATATTGTAATTTTTTAGTTTCTAAGGTAAATGACATCCGAAAAATTCATAAAATTATATTATTTCACTAAACTGTTAATCTTCAAGTCCTGAGGTTTTCTATAATAGCAACTATTTATACAAAAAGCTTATATTTATTATTCAGTAGCTCCACAAACCTTGCTGTCTTTTGAAAAATTTTAACTTTTTTTATATATTCCATGCAAAATGTGTTTTGGAAAAAACGTAAAAAATACCATGCATTTAACTTTTTATAGGTACGAGGTAACTGTTAGCAAGTTATTTTGATTTTATTGAGAATTTCATAGCAAAAATTAGCTGATATTTTTAAAACTAATTTGACCCCCCATAGACCCACCATATCTAAAAAACCAAAAAAAAAAAAAAAAAATCGAGCAAAATTAAAAAACAATAAACCTAAATATCTCTTGAACTAAAAGAGATAACTTGCATATGTAGGCATGTTTTATGTAGATCTTCTTAAGTACTATTTATTATTTTTAGATTTCAGCTCATTCAGATCATACTTGGCGTGTAATTTTGTTAATTAAGCGTAAAAAGCTTTATTTACAACTTTTGTATCTTTGGTGACCAAACTGAAATTTTCCGGCAAAAATTTTCGTAGAATATTTTAATCCTTAAATGTCCTTCTTGAAATGCCTTGAATTGACCCCTAACGAGAGGAGATAGAGTGTTAAGATCTTCCACAAAAATTAAACCCATCAAATTCGACAATATAACTCTGACAATAAGAATTCTCTCAGACATTAATTTACATAATTTTTTTCAGTTAGTGTAATGCTCCTTTCCATCAAAAAATTTAAAATTTGACCCACTGTAAAAAAAATAAATCAGATCAGCTGGACTATAAGTTTATTCCACAAAAATGATTTACTCAACAAGTTCTTTCAGAATTATACGGTCGCTATTCTGTTCCAAAAATACTGTTGGACAGTGTATTTATTTTGAAAAAAAAAAAAAAATGCAATATTAATCATACGTTCAGTTATTAAAATTTTATGAAGAACCACAATGAGAAACGTATGATTAATATATATTTTATTATCGAGAAATGTTGGACAAATTTTGTAAAGAAATTTCCTTCCTTAGCCCTAACTTGAGACATTTTCTTAAGAAATTTTTAGCAAATAATTGTTATAATAAAGAATTTCTCACTTAATTTCGCACCAGCAAAAACTACAATAAAACAATTCATTAATTTCCTTAATTAATTTTCCACTTTTATTACCCCCCACAGTTATTAAGCAATCAAAATGTGAACATTCCTCATGAATTACACATTTTTTCATTCATGAGCAAATTAGGAAAAAAAAAAGAAAACCATAAAGATGTATAACTTGCGAACGATAACCATAAACTTCACATACTTTTTGTTAGCAAAAATGACATTTTTGTGTTATTTATGTGAATGACTGAGACTTAAAGAAATTTTAGTGTTAATTTTATGGTTTTGTATACAAGTTTTTTCTTCTTATTTCCATTTTATGATGCTTGTGATAAAGTCAATTAAACATTTTATGTCATTTTCTGCCCCACAAATTTGTTTAAAAGCGAAATTTATTGAAAGTGAATTTCACAAAAAGTCTTAATGTTGACATAGATATTGTGTCCTTTTTTAATTTTTTCTTGTTGCTGCTTTTAATATTTCTTCAAATAAACTTGAAATTTTTATTAAAACATTTCAACGCACAAAAACTGTGGGTAGAAAAAACATGATATTCTACTTAAAGTTTTAACAAATTTATATAACTTTCTATGTCTGTGTGAAAGTTTATGTTTTTTTTTTTTTTTTTATATAATGTAGTTAAATTTCAACATATATTTATGGCGTATTTTTTTTTATACCTTTATATGTTGGAAAATAAAATATTTGATTTTATTTCTGGGTGTAAAATTAATGAGCAGGTAAACCTAGTTTCATATTAAAAGTTTCTAAAAAAAATTAATGCAAAATTGCAATGATTTTCTCATAAATGAATTGGCAAATGTAGCGAAATATTAAAGAAATCATAATTTCTTAATGATTTTGCTAATTGGGCACAGTGTAAATTATCTTTCTCTACCCTGCTAGACCAAGCAAAACTAAATCCAAAATACTAGCATTGCAAAAAACCCAAAACATATCTAAAAACTACAGGAAAACTTTTAAGTGAATGTTAGAGAAATTACGAAATAAAAAAAAGTCAACAGCCAACAACTACAAAATTTCAAATAACATGACAACTGGGGTGAAAATGTGACACGCAACATAAAAAGCAATGAAAACATTTATGGGGCTAAAGTTAGCAGCAGCCCAAAGCAATCCCCTCCCCTCCCCCCTTCAAATAAGGGACAATAAACCTGTATTCGTAACGAAACCCAAATAAAATGCCAACCGAAATACAAAAAAAAAAAAAAAAAAACACACAGTAATTTGTTTAAGTGTGTATGAGTGAGTGAGTGTTTTTTTTTTTTCTCTGCTTAAAAATAGTTTTGCTAAATAAGCGGAAATTGTTGACAGGAAGTAATACGGATGCTCTTTAATTTGAATTCAACACTTTTTTGATAATACTTATATATGTAGGGTTTTTTTTCTATAACGGATATGAATAGAATGAAATGAACAAATGACCCACTCATACTACCACAATAACAACATCAGTAGCAACTACAACCACATTACATTGAATTTGGTATTATAACCCCTCAAAAAAACCAAAAAAAAAAGGCGACAACAACCCACTAACAACAACGATGACAAGCAGTTTTGAAATACATCTATGCTAGTTTTTTCCTATTTTTTTAATGTATAACTTTAAATGACAGAATGTTCAGGAATACACTGTAAAAAAATTATTATTTTAGGCATCTAAAAGCAAACAAAATTAAATAACTCTACTGGTTTTGCAAAAAAAAAAAAAAAAACCTTTAGAAACTATTATGACTTAAAAATACAACATTGACAATAGCTAGCGTACCTTTTGAACGCGTTTTTTGTTTTTAATAACTTATATGTAATTTTGAAGGGTATTGTCACTGGTTCCTCTAAAGAGAGTCAACTCAAATTTTTTCAATTTTCACTTTTTGCAAGAAATTGATATACATATCTACCCACTGTAAAAATCTTAAAATCTATACTCTGTCGCCATAAAATACAGTTGTTTGACTCTCTTTATTCTCACTTAGTTATTGAAGATTATAATATAAACCATAGACAAAGACACAGATCGGAAACACTGCTGTCAAAAACCTAACTCAGTTGTCAAAAACCTAAGATGTGAGAATGTATTAGTGAAAAACAAGTAAGAGAGCTATATTCGGCTGTGCCGAATCGTATATACGATTCACCAAATTATACTTTAAAATAAAAAAAAAAAAATTTTAATATTTTTAGGTAAACAAAATAATTTTTTTTTTCAAAATTTTTAAAAAATATTTTTTTTTTAATTTTTTTTTTTTTTTATTTTAAAAATCAATTTCGAAACAAAATTAATTTTTTTTTTTCAAAATTGTTTTTCAAAATTTATACTTTTTTTTAAATTTTTTTCAAAATTTCTTTTTTAATTTTTTAAAATTTATTAGTGAAAAAAAATTATGACAAAAAAATGTTTTTGGTAAAAAAAATTCGGGTTAAAAAATATTTTTCTCGTTTTTGACCCATTGTAGGTCCAAATTGCTATAGCCTTATATACATCGTTGCTATGGACTTTGAAATATCTATCATTAGATATCCATATTGTCTATATTAATGACTTAGTAATCCAGATATAGATCAAAAAAGGACCAAAAATCGTGGGTGTCCCAGTTTTTTTATCTCAGCCATTTGTGGGGCGATTTTCTCGATTTTAAATAGCGACCGAGCCGGAAGAATTTTCGATATATTGATGTATCAATTATGTTTGTAAGTTATTTTTGGGATACGGAAAGTTGATTTCAACATACCGACGGACGGACAAAGTTATATCGACTTCGCTATCTATAACGATTCGCAAATGAAAAATGTAGAAATTGCAAACGGAATATATATATATATATAACCTTGCTACTCATGGTGAAGGGTATAAAAAAACTATGTGAAAACAAACGTATTTTGAGTAATTTTTTTGTTTGAGTTTTTTTTCTAGTTTTTACTCTATGCGTACTTCTCTGTGGTGTAAACTACAATTTTTTTTTTTTTTTTTTTTTTTTTACTACGAAAATTTCGAATTTTGTACTTTGTGAAGAAGTAGAGCTGGAAGTTTGGTTTTACTTCATAAATTTAAAACAAACTGCCGCTGAAGCACAACGATTGTGTTCCATCATACGGAAGACAAATAACGCCCAGGCCAGCCAAAAATGTTTGAAGACCAAGAATTGAAGGCTTAAAGGATTCATCCTTAAGCAGAGAAATTCGGTACCATACGAATTGAAGACGAGAGTCACAGCGCCATATCCATGGCGCTTAGTTAATTCTCTGTATTTGGTGGGAGCAAAAGGGTCATATCTATAATGAGCTGCTGAAATCTCATCAGACAATCACAGGAAACCTGTACCTAACGAAACTGATTCGTTTGAAGTTAGCATTGGCGGAAAAACACCCAGAATATGCGGCCAGACATGAAACCGTAATACTCCATAGTGACAACGATAGGCCACATGTTGCAATACCTATTAAAAAGTATTAAGGATGAAGTGGTTGGGAAGTTTTGCCTCGCCCACTTTATAGTCCAGACCGTGTCCCGTTCAACTACTATTTGTTTCCATCGTTGCAGAATGTTCTCTCTGGGATAAGCTTCACTATGGAACAGTGTATCCGATATTGGCTTGATTCGTTCTTGGATTTAACAGATGAGCAGTTCTTTTGGCTAGGAATCCATATGTAGCCAGAAAGATGGGAAAAGGTCATAGCTAACACTGGCCAATACTCTGTATAAATTTATATTGTACAAATGTTTTAAAATAAAAGCTAAAATTTTTCGAGCATTTGCTATTTTTAATAAATTTGCTCGAAACATTTGCTAACGTATGCGGAATGATATTGCAACAAAACAGAAAACGCTATATTCGTTTCCAACGTTAAAACAAATAACATATAAAACCTTTATAAAATAGCCAATTGTATTGATTTAATGTAAACAAACAATTTATCATATTCATGTACTTTTGTGACAGTTATGAAGAAATTTATATACAGGTGTTGAAAATACCGATGTTTGCACTTTTCTGAGCTCCTGTTTGAGTTTCATGGTCTTATTTTTTTTCGATATTTATTTTAAAAAATCTACAAAAACTCTTATATTTTAAAAGGTCCAAAAACTCTCAAATTATTTTTATTTTAAAAAAATTGGGACATTTTTTCACTTTAGAAAGTCTGGAGTTTGAAGAGTTTTGGAAAACACCACAGACATCAGGGCGTGGCAGTTGGGTGATGGAACAGTTAAGAAGAACTTTCTTTTTTAAAAAATAATAGCTGATTTTTCTTATTATGAAATGATAAATTGTGTGTACATAATTCATAATATATTGTTTCGAATGTGCAATAGCAATTCGAATTTAAAGGTCTGTAACGACTGCCTGCAACATTCATCATGTTTATAAACACGTCCATCAGTAGAAGCTTCTACTTATCATCAATGTTGATAGCATGCGGTTATTAACATTGTTTGTAAGTATGGCAACACTAAATGTTTAAGCTGCTAACATTAACATTGAAAGCTCTAGAATTCGAATATACTCACAAAAGATGGCGTGTTTATAAATAGTGGCAGAGGTTGCAGTAGTGAGAGAGTTCATCATTGGCGCTGCTAGAGTACATTTGAGTTTGTACATTATAAAGTGTGTGTGCATTTCTGCGAATTGATAAACATGTATAAAGACAGAGTGGCTATTTGACCTGTTGTTGTTGTAGATTTTAAATAAATAAAGAGTTGTTACAATTTTAAACTTCTAAAAGGCTTCTATTTGCAATCAAAAGTATTTGGTTTATTTAAGGGAAATAAACCAACGTTTTCAAAAGGTGAAAACGTATCATTATTAATTAGAATTGATGGTCAAATCAAATTCCAAAAAAGTCAAAATTTTCAATTTACATCTGATAGATTAAGATCCATGTATATTTTTTTAGAAAAAAGATTATGTTCTACTTTGCACATCTTATCAATAATAGGTTTAATTACTTCCAAAAAAGTCCACTTCTCTGCCTTTCTCTGCCACTTGATGTAAAATATAATAAATTGTTCCCGATGAAAATAGATAAAATATGGAAAAAATTTTAATATTTTGAAATAAGGCAAAACATAACGTAATTCAAAATAAGTCCTAAAATACTAATAGCTCATGTACTTTTTCTTTGATCAGTGTCAAATTTTTGTTGCAATTTCATTCCGCATACGTTATTTATAGTCAACTTTTCAACCATTTGCTATTCATAGTCAACTTTTTGAACATTTGCTATAGACATAGTCTGTCTTAGTCTATGTCTTAGTATATGGCTTAGTTTATGTCTTAGTCTATGTCTTAGTCTATGTCTATGGCTATGTCTTAGTCTATGTCTTAGTCTATGTCTTAGTCTATGTCTTAGTCTATGTCTTAGTCTATGTCTTAGTCTATGTCTTAGTCTGTCTTAGTTTATGTCTTAGTCTATGTCTTAGTCTATGTCTTAGTCTATGTCTTAGTCTATGTCTAGTCTATGTCTTAGTCTATGTCTTAGTCTATGTCTTAGTCTATGTCTTAGTCTATGTCTTAGTCTATGTCAGTCTATGTCTTAGTTTATGTCTTAGTCTATGTCTTAGTCTATGTCTTAGTCTATGTTTTAGTCTATGTCTAGTCTATGTCTTAGTCTATGTCTTAGTCTATGTCTTAGTCTATGTCTTAGTCTATGTCTTAGTCTATGTCTTAGTCTATGGCTTAGTCTATGTCTTAGTCTATGTCTTAGTCTATGTCTTAGTCTATGTCTTAGTCTATGTCTATGGCTATGTCTTAGTCTATGTCTTAGTCTATGTCTTAGTCTATGTCTTAGTCTATGTCTTAGTCTATGCCTTAGTCTATGTCTTAGTCTGTCTTAGTTTATGTCTTAGTCTATGTCTTAGTCTATGTCTTAGTCTATGTCTTAGTCTATGTCTAGTCTATGTCTTAGTCTATGTCTTAGTCTATGTCTTAGTCTATGTCTTAGTCTATGTCTTAGTATATGTCTTAGTCTATGTCTACGTCTATGTCTTAGTCTATATCTTAGTCTATGTATTAGTCTATGTCTATGTCTTAGTCTATGTCTTAGTCTATGTCTTAGTCTATGTCTTAGTCTATGTCTTAGTCTATGTCTTAGTCTATGTCTTAGTCTATGTCTTAGTCTATGTCTTAGTCTATGTCTTAGTCTATGTCTTAGTCTATGTCTTAGTCTATGTCTTAGTCTATGTATTAGTCAATGTCTTAGTCTACATCTAGTATTGCCTATTGTACATCTCTTCCGAAAATATTATTTTTCTTTTTGCAAATCATTTAAATATTATTTTAATTTAATATTTCTTTAAGTGCACTCACATGTATATAAATACCCATATACATACATAAGTATGTGTTTATATGCATTCATTTATGTGCGTGAGTATAAATGTCTGAGTATGAGTGTGTAAACGTTTAAATTTAAGTGAACTTAACTTTAAAAACTCAACTAAAAAGTTATTTAATGCTAGAAATAACTAGAGGGTAGAAATTGAATGAAAACTTTATAAAATTACACTGTGGTTCGGCATGGGAGTGTGTGTGTGTGTCTATGTGTGATTTTACACAGTTTTTGGGTAAACATAGACTAAACACACACACTCAAACTAACTTATACACACACACAATTTTTAAACACCCACTAAAATACATTTGCACACACACACATTTCTTTATTAGAAATAAGTTTTTTTTTTCGAAATGTGAACTACACAGATACAGATACACAGCAAAAACATTTCGGGACTTTCACACTCATTCTCTTCAAATACAATGACATTTGAATTGAATTTTGTTGTTATTTTGGTTTTGCCATGAAATGCAAGTAGGTTGGTTTTGTATAAATGTGTGTGTGTAAGTGAAATTGTTAACATTGATGAGAGAGGAGAGTATTTTTATTAAAATCTAAAACACGTATTTTTACACGTTCGTTTTGTTGTTTTCTGTGCAAACAACAAATAAGTGAATGAGTGAATTTGTTTGTGAAAATATAACAAAAGTTTTGTTAAGTTGAAAATGAAAATGAATAAATAAATAAATGACTGAATGGTTGTCTGACTGACTGCATGGATGGATGGCTGGCTGGCTGGCTGTTTGAGAGAATGATTACATGTACAAATGTCTAAATGAATTGATTTTGTTTGAGACTTAAAAACTTATCAATCGTTACTGCGACAATGACATGATACTCCTCGTACATTCATTTATTTAACAAATAATAACAATGTTGTTGTTAGTGTTTTTTGTCTTTCTTTTTTTGATAAATTCAAACTGAAAGTCTATTGTTAAAATTTGTTTTTCATACTCTTACGATTTTTTCATGTTCATTGGCAAACAATTTCTGTTGTTACAATAAATTAATAACAAAAAAAAAAAAAAAAAAAAAGTGAAATAAATCACAATCTGTTTGATTAACAAAAAAAAAGTAAATAAAAAAACAGCAAGTATTAAATAAAAGTAAAAAGGACTTTAAATTAAATGTTTGGAAGACCGAAATAGAAGGAGACTGGCAGATGGAGAATTCTATTTAAGGCAAATTTTTCGAAAATTTGCTATTTTTAGAACATTTTTCGGAATCCTGGTATTTACAGTAAATTTTATGAACATTTGCTATTTATAGTTAATTCAGAAATTTTCTTTTTATAGGCAACTTTTCGATTGTTTCCATTTTCGTATTTCTTGGGGCTATTCTAATTACATTTTCTGTAGTGGACAATTGGACAATTGAATAAATGCATTTGTTAGCACTTCAACACTAGTTCATTTGTGCCAAGTGCTATGTCCTTTTTACCTCTCATTTTGTTTTAATAACACCAACAATTTCCCAACAAAAATAAATGTCTAATGCATACCAAAAATAACATCAAACTGATTGTTGTTTTATACAGATTTTAAACAATAAACATGAGATAATTTTAAGTTGTAGACACAACAATGCAACGACACAACACAGCATTACCAAATAGGTTGAGAACAAATGGAAGAGCAGACAACGAAGGACGAAGTGTGCATAACAGGCAGAAAATGGGTAGAAAGGAAGTGGAAAGGACTTAAAAGACAGACATTTAAAGGAAATTTACATACATATTGAAAGGATATACAAAACAAAATGCTAACAAAAGGTACATGAATAAAATGACACGCATAAAATGCCAGAAAAGGAACTCAAACAACAGCACAATACACATTTTTATTCCAACACATACAGTCAGACATACAGACAGTCAGAGGTCATAATTTATGACTTTAACACAAACACACTATGTGTGTCACAAATACTGCAAAAAGGTATTAGACTAGAAAAGAAGCATTTGAGATAAACATTAGCAAAACTCAAAAAAACAGCAATACTCTAGTCCCTGACAAAAAAAAAAACAAAAAAGATAGCAAGAGAAATGTGAATGAAAATCATAACTGCTAGCATTTGTACTGGAAAGCTTTAAAGCTGTAAAAATGAGACATACATAGATTCCAACTAAGTTAAATGCATACGATTTTTGGAACAATGCATCAGCAGCAACAACGACAATAAAAAACATAATAAAATGACACGGCATCTGTCACAGTAAAGAAACACTGCCATAGAATTTGTAGGTGTTTTCGCCAACATTACAGACAGACGCATATAAATGTCATTTGCAGGCGGACGATATACAGTGGGAAGGAGAGAGGAAATGTTGGTATTCGATATTTTCACATTTAACAACTAAGAGAGCTATATTTGGCTGTGCCGAATCTTATATACCCTTCACCAAATTATACTTTAAAATAGAAATTTTAAATATTTTTAGGTAAACAAAATTAAAAAAAAAAAATTTTTTAAACATTTTTTTCGAAATTGTTTTTTAATTTTTATTTTATTTTTTTAAAAAGAAAATTTTTCAATTTAAAATTTGTTTTTAAATTTATTATTGAAAAAAAAAATTTTTTTGTAAAAAAAAAATTCGGGTTAAGAAATATTTTTCCCGATTTTGACCCATTGTAGGTCCAAATTACTATAGCCTTATATACATTGCTGGAATGGACTTTGAAATATCTATCTTTAGATATCCATAATGTCTATATTAATGACTTAGCAATCCAGATATAGAAAAATAGGCAAAAAATCGAGATTGTGCCGGTTTTTTGTTTATATCTCAGCTATTTGTGGGCCGATTTTTTCGATTTTAAATAGCGAACGAAAAATTCCTGATACATTGATGTATCACTCATGTTTGTAAGTTATTTGGGGACTACGGAAAGTTGATTTCAACATACAGACGGACAGTCGGACATGGCTATACCGACTTCGCTATCTATAACCATCAAGAATTTGTGGGGTCGCAAATGTAGAAATTACAAACGGAATGACCCTTACGACTCAAGGTAAAGGTATCAAAAAATGGCTGTAAATAGCAGATTTTCAAATAGATGACTATAAATAGCAAATTATCGAAAAGTTAACTATTAATAGCAAATGTTCAAAAAGATTCCTATAAATAAAAAAAATTCGAAATATGACTATAAATAGTTAATACAAGGTGGCGCAAAAGTAATCCTCCTATCAGAAAATGCTATAAATTTTGCCGATTATTGGTCAAATAAATAGTCAGCAATATTCCGTAACATTGTTTATCAACGTGTATTTCACATGTGTTTACTACACAAATGTCAAAACAGAACTGACATTAGGGGTCAATCGCAAAATTTATAGCATTTTCTGATAGGAGGATTACTTCTGCGCCACCTTGTATTTAAACAGCTAACTTTAAATAGTAAATGTTCAATAGGTAGACTATAAAAAGCAAATGATCGAAAACTTGACATTAAATAGCAAATGAAAAATTTTCTACAAATAGCAAGTAGTCGAAAAGTTATCTATAAATATTAAATATACGAAAAGTTGACTATAAATAGCAAATGTTTAAAATGTAAACAATAAATAACAAATTCTCGAAAAGCATACTCTTAATAGCAGATTTTCTAAAAGTCAACTATAAATAGCGGATTTTTGAAAAATTTACTATGACTAGCTGACTTTAGAAAACTTTACTTTAAATAACTAATTTTCATTGAATGTTCTATATATAGCAGATTTTTCAAAAATTGACTATAAATAGCAGATTTTTGAAAAATTTTATAATTAATGATTTTTAAAAAGTTTACAAAAAGTAGATTTTCGAATATTTATTATAAATAGCAGATTTCCAAAAAATTTGCTATAAATGACAGATTTTAAAAAAAATATACTATAAATAGCAAATTTAAAAAAATTACTATAAATAGCAGATTTTTTAAAAAAATTACTATAAATAGCTAATTTTCGAAAAATTTACTATAAATAGCAGATTTTGTAAACAATTAACTATAAATAGCAGATTTCTAAAAAAAAAAATATTATAAATAGTAGTTTTTTAAAAAATATTACTATAATAGCTAATTTTCGAAAAATTTCCTATAAATTACAAATTACTGAAAAATTTACTAAAAAAAATTTTGAAAAAAAAATTATAAATGGCAGATTTTCGAAAAATCACAAATTTAAAAAATTAGCTATAAATAGCATATTTTGAAACAATTTACTATAAATAGCAGATTTTTGAAAAAAAAAAAAATTATAAATAGTATTTTTTTAAAAAAATTTACTATAAATAGCAGATTTTGAAAAAAATATTATAAATAGCTAATTTTTAAAAAATTTACTATAAATTGTTAATTTTCGAAAAATTTACTATAAATAGCAGATTTTTTAAAAAATAAACCTTCCAATATTCTGCTTAATATTTCAATATTTGTACCGTACTGTTCACTGAAAACGAATTTCAATATTAACTTTTCCATTTATTTATATCAATCGTCTGCACTGTGCTCTCTTATCCACCCACATACTACATATGTATCAACGTCCTTAGCTAAAGGTTCTAATTTCATGTGTGCATCTCTCTGTATTTGTGCGTGCAAGCAAAGTGTTGTTAAGAATACAAATGCATTGTCATTTAAGAATTTAAGAGTCAGTCATAAATTTCCCATACATACAATATCTCCAACCCAACCAAAATCATACACAAACACTCCTATGATGACAATTCATGTTGCATGTTGCATACAGAGTAAAAGTACGAAAAGAAAGAAAGCAGCAGAGAAAAAAAAACCGATAAAGAAGCAACGAAATGTTTTGCATTTGTAAAGATAAATTATCACAACGTATGTAAAGATTAAAAGGCATCACCAGCGATAACAGGAATGCGATTCTATTGCAAAGTAAAGAAGAAATGTCGTTGTAAACGGAGAGTTTTCTTTTAGCGTTTTTTTTTTTTTTGCGATAACAGTGAAATGTGAATAGCTATGGTCGTTCACTTTTGGTGGAATGTAAAGGTTATGTGACAAATTTCAGAACAATTTGCTATAAATAAAAAAATTCCGAAAAATTGACTATAAATAGCAAATTTCCATAAAATTTTCTATGAATAGCTAATTTTATGGAAATTATTCCACCAAAAGTGAACGACCATAGCTATTCACATTTCACTGTTATCGCAAAAAATAACGCTAAAAGAAAACTCTCTGTTTACAACGACATTTCTTCTTTACTTTGCAATAGCAAATTTCCGAAAAATTTACTTTAAAAAGCAAATTTCCAAAAAATTTACTATAAATAGCAAATTTCCGAAAAATTTACTAAAATAACAAATTAACTTACTATAAATAGGAAATTTTCAAAAAATTTACTATAAATAGCAAATATCCATAAAATTGACTATAAATAGCAAATTACTATAAATAGCAAATTACTATAAATAGCAAATTTCCATAAAATTTACTATAAATAGCAAACTTCCGAAAAATTTACTATGAATAGGAAATTCCCGAAAAATTTACTGTAAATAGCAAATTTCCATAAAATTTACTATAAATAGCAAATTTCCAAAAAATTTACTATAAATAGCAAATTTCCATAAAATTTACTATAAATAGCAAATTTCCACAAAACTGACTGTAAATAGCTATAAACAGCAAATTACTATAAATAGCAAATTTCCATAAAATTGACTATAAATAGCAAATTTCCATAAAATTTACTATAAATAGCAAATTTTCAAAAAATTCCAAAAAAATTACTATAAATAGCAAATTTCAATAAAATTGACTATAAATAGCCAATTTCCATAAAATTGACTATAAATAGCAAATTTCCATATAATTTACTATAAATAGCAAATTTAAATAAAATTGACTATAAATAGCAAATTTCTATAAAATTTACTATAAATAGCAAATTTCCATAAAATATACTATAAATAAAAAATTTAAATAAAATTGACTATAAATAGCAAATTTCTATAAAATTTACTATAAATAGCAAATTTCCATAAAATTGACTATAAAAAGCATTTCCAAAAAATTTACTATAAATAGCAATTTCCATAAAATTTACTATAAATAGCAAATTTCGCTAAAATTGACTATAAATAGCAAATTTCCATAAATTTTACTATAAATAGCAAATTTCAGAAAAATTTACTAAACAACAAATTTCCATAAAATTGACTATAAATAGCAAACTTCCGAAAAATTTACTATGAATAGGAAATTCCCGAAAAATTTACTGTAAATAGCAAATTTCCATAAAATTTACTATAAATAGCAAATTTCCAAAAAATTTACTATAAATAGCAAATTTCCATAAAATTTACTATGAATAGCAAATTTCCAAAAAATTTACTATAAATAGCAAATTTCCACAAAACTGACTGTAAATAGCTATAAACAGCAAATTACTATAAATAGCAAATTTCCATAAAATTGACTATAAATAGCAAATTTCCATAAAATTGACTATAAATAGCAAATTTCCATAAAATTACTATAAATAGCAAATTTTCAAAAAATTTACTATAAATAGCAAATTTCCATAAAATTTACTATGAATTGCAAATTTCCAAAAAATTTACTATAAATAGCAAATTTCAATAAAGTTTACTATAAATAGCAAATTTCCATAAAATTGACTATAAATAGAAAATTTCCATAAAATTTACTATAAATAGCAAATTTCCATAAAATTTACTATAAATAAAAAATTTCTATAAAATTTACTATAAATAGCAAATTTCCATAAAATTGACTATAAAAAACATTTCCAAAAAATTTACTATAAATAGCAAATTTCCATAAAATTGACTATATATAGCAAATTTCGCTAAAATTGACTATAAATAGCAAATTTCCATAAATTTTACTATAAATAGCAAATATCCGTAAAATTTACTATGAATAGCAAATTTCCAAAAAATATACTATAAATAGCAAATTTCCATAAAATTGACTATACATAGCAAATTTCCGAAAAATTTTCTTTAAATAGCACATTTCCGAAAAATTTAATAATTGACTATAAATAGCAAATTTCTGAAGAAAAATTTAAAATAAATAGCAAAAATTTTAAAAGTTTACTATAAATAGCAAATTTCCTAAAAATTGACTATAAATAGCAAATATCTGAAAAATTTGACAATTTCCGAAAAGCTAATTTGGGAAAAATTTACTATAAATTGCAAATTTCCATAAAATTAACTATAAATAGCAAATTTCCTAAAAAAGTTTGAAAAATTTACTAAAGAAAAATAAATATTCCATTAAAACTTCAAGTGTAGCTAGTATTATTTGCCCCATTGTACGCACGTTAAAGTTTAAAACTCTGAATTGTGATCATTTTATGCTTGTGCTTCCTTTATATGCAAGTGTATGCTTTCCGAGAAGAAAAATTAATCATAATTAAAGCTGTAAATAGCCTTCCGAAAGCAGTCATTTTCCCATCCCTTTGTAGCATTAAAAACCGGCAGGCATTCAAGCAGCTGTAGCAGCAGCATCAGCAACAACAAACGACGACAACACATTGTAGTTTACTTTGATGAAATGGAAACCCTTTTTTAAAGTAGACTCCTCTACACAACGCATGGTTAATGCCCTGCTGACCAAATGACTGGTTGGCTGACAATCTGACTGACATTTAAGCCTAAAAGCATTATGTACAATTTTTTACGCCCTTTGGTCCTTTGCAGTTACGTGCGTGTTGGGCAACGCCAGCAACCAACGTAATCATCAGTTGAACACAGCGGCCAGATAGAATTTTATTGAAAATACATATTTAACGGGGAGGTAAAAATGTGTGTAGAAAGCGGAGAGGAAAGCTAGAGAGAGAGAGATTGAGCCACAGGCAGAGTTTGGTGTTACTTTGATGCTTAAAACAGAGTTTATACTTTATGTGCACATACGCGTGATTTGTTACAAAAATCCAAACAAATTTATTATTTTTTTCTCATAGTTTTTGTTTTTGAATTTCTACCACTTGAGGCTGTAATTTGTTCAGTAGTAGTATATGTGTGTTAGCAGGAATAAAATAGTTTTTTCATTTTTAAGTAGAGGTCATATATTTGGGTGGAAGTAAGTATAACGGACATCACATATGTTTCAAAAAAGATGAACTGTAAAATGTCGTTTTTAAATTAATAATTCATTTATATATATTGTATTAAATGTCATTTAAATCTTGCAAAATCCTAGGAATTTGGAATTATCTTTATGCAAATAACTAATAATAAAATAAGTAAATTAAATTTAGGTTTAGGATATTGCTGAGCAATTAAATATTTAATTTTTTATATCAAATAATACGATAATAAATAAATTAATTTGTATTTTTATTGTCTGACCGAAACGCAGCTACTCTTTACAGAACTTTGTTTTTTTTTTTTTTTTCATTCAATATAAAGATCTTTTTGGTGTTTTGTGTCGTCGTTGTGGTCATACAATATAATAGACACTTATAATCTTTAAAAGACCTTAACGTATAAAAAGAACCAAAAAGAGAAGAAATGAAGTTAACAACCATAAAATAATATTTAGTACCAGTATCATGAAATAACTGGACACACACAGAGAAGATGAATGTACAGCACGCAAGAGACGAATTCAATAAGCTACTACAAATAGCATAATTTTAAAATATTTACTATAAATAGCAAATAATCTAAATTTTTCGAATAAATAGCAAAACTTAAAAAAATGTTCAATAAAAAGAAAATGTATTTATATATAAATTTCAGAAAAATTAACTATAAATAGAAATTTTCAAAAATTTACTAAAAATAGCAAATTTCCGAAAAGTTGACTATAAATAGCAAATTACCAAAAGTTGACTATAAATAGCAAATTTCCAAGAGTTGACTATAAATAGCAAATTTCCAAAGAGTTGTCTATAAATAGCAAATTTCCAAAAGTTGACTATAAATAGAAAATTTCCGAAAAGTTCTCTATAAATAGCAAATTACAAAAAGTTGACTATAAATAGCAAATTACCGAAAATATACTATAAACAGCAAATTTCCAAAAAGTTTGCTATAAATACAAAATGTTCGAAAAGCTAATTTCCGAAAAGTTGACTATAAATAGCAAATTACCAAAAGTTGACTATAAATAGCAAATTTCCGAAAATATACTATAAATAGCAAATTTCTAAAAAGTTTGCTATAAATAGAATATAATGACTATAAATGACAAATAAATAGCAAATTTCCAAAAGTTGACTATAAATAGAATATTTCCGAAAAGTTTGGTGTAAATAGCAAATTTCCAAAAAATTTACTTTAATAGCAAATTTACAAAAGTTGACTATAAATAGCAAATTTCCAAAAAGTTTGCTATAAATAGAAAATGTTCGAAAAGTTGACTATAAATGACAAATTGACTATAAATAGCAAATTTCCAAAAGTTGACTATAAATAGAATATTTCCGAAATAAATAGCAAATTTCCAAAAAGTTGACTATAAATAGCAAATTTCCAAAAAGTTTGCTGTAAATAGCAAATTTCCAAAAGTTGCCTATAAATAGCTAATTTTCTCAAAATTGACTATAAATAACAAATTTCCGAATAATTACTATAAATAGCAATTATCCGAAAAAATTTACTTTAATAGGAAATTTCCAAAAGTTGGCTATAAATAGCAAATGTCCAAAAAGTTGAATTTAGATATAAAAAATTTACAATAAATTGCAAATTTTCGAAAAGTTAACTATAAATAGCAAATTTCTGAAAAATTTACTATAAATAGCAATTTTCCGAAAAGTTGACCAAAAATAGCAAATTTCAAAAAACTTGAAATAGCAAATTTTCAAATTTTCACTTCTAAATGTTACAAATAAAGTAATCAACTTAAATATTTATTTTACACTTGAGGTAAAGGCTACAAAAACACGTTTACAAGAACTAGAAATACAAAAAAAGCAGAAGATTTACAAAATTCAATTACTCAGCCATTCAAGCGTTGTATTTTAGGGTTACAACTAATAAATCATAAATATTAAATAGAAAATAAAATATATTGGAAATATATAAATAAGTATATATATTTATACATATTCCTATCATAGTATAAGTGAAAAACACACACACCAACATTAAATTATATATTAAATATATACTTGATGTTATTTTTCTAAAAAAAAAATAACTTAAGGAAATAAAGTCAAAAAGACAGACGGATGGAGGGACGCACAAACGGACATTTATTTAAGTAAATTCTAGTGTAAAATTGGTCACAATAATACTATTTTGCCCGGCAGCACAAAAAAACTAAAATTATACTTAAAATAAATGGTATTAAGAAGAATATGATCTTTATACTTTTTCAAAGTAGAGTGCTGAAATGGTTGTTTTTTTTTGTACTTCTATATTAGTTCATACAATATTTAGAAAATGAGGGCAATTTGGGACAATTGTTAGTTGGAAATGTTTTACTTGCATTTATACACATTGTCTTCTTAAGGGAGTAAGTATTGTTTTCTTTTTTTTCTAGTATTTGCTGGTCCTGTGTAAGTGTTTTTGAGTGTAAGTAAGCAAGTTTTGTTATTGAGCTGCGGTACATTTTAAACAAGGATAATTAAGTTGATATTATGGTTTGGAATTATTTTGATTTAAGAAATATTTATGTGATGATAATGTTAGTTTGATAAATGCCTTCTTTAGCTTTAATATTTAAGGTGATTTTTTCAATTTTTAATACTGATAGTTATTTTGTGGCTTTTTTGTGTACAAATATGGATGTACAGCATTAAACTGTCGTTTTAGCTCAGACCTTTTTCTTAACACTTCCTACTTCTTACAATTGTTTAAAACTTTATAGCTGAGAAAAACAACTAAAGTGTATGAAAAAGAAACTTGTGTAAATCCGGTAGTAATAGAGAAGTGAAAAAAAATTTGCTTCATTTCAGAAAAACATAGAAAGTCATTTTAAAAATTGCATTATTTTCCAAAGACTAGTGAAACTAGAAAAAAAAAAACAAAAACACAAAAACACAGCCATCATTGCATTTTGAACTTAAGCCAATTGTTGAAAGTATTAATGTAAACTATAGTATTTGAATCAAATTTGGACGAGGAGGACAACAAAAATGCTTATGTTTTAGAATGTTTTTTTGTCGAAAGAATTTCATTCACCTGTAGCAGAGACTTGTGGAAGGTGAATGAACTGTTAAACAAATATTACTGAAAACAAAATTTGAAATTTGAAGGAAAAATTTGCTCAAATTTTAGAAATTATTTTCTTTATTGTTCCAAATTACTCCACTCTTTAATATTCATCATCATCAATGTCATTTGTGTGCTCTTCTTTCCAACTCTCCCCTTGCCGAAAATTTCATTGCATTCTGAAGTAAATTTTATTTTCCTATTTGACCTTAATGCTCTACTATGTCATGTACAAACATGCTTTTTTATTTCAAATTAACCAATTTTTTTCTCAACACTTTTTCTCCAAATCGAAATTGCATTTTTAGTTTTGTTGCAGCTAGACACGTAGAATTAACATTCTTAAAAAACAGTTTTTTAGCTAAAGAAAATATGACCAAGAAAAACATAAAAGAACGAAATTACGTTTTTAAAGGATTTAAAAATCCATAAAAAAAACATTCAAAAGTAGATTCCAGAGCAGGAAAAAAAGAAAATATTCCAACACCCAAATTCAATGAGGAATTCTTTTAGTGCGACAACTATATAAGAAAAGAAGCAACAAATATAGAAAAACTAAAAAAATAGCAGCCAAATAATAAGGAAACAAAAATTTTTCAGAAATTTGCTATTTAAAGTAAATTTTGTGGAAATTTGCTATTTATAGTAAATTTTATGGAAATTTGCTATTTATAGTAAATTTTTCGGAAATTTGCTGTTTATAGTAAATTTTATTGAAATTTGCTATTTATAGTAAATTTTATGGAAATTTGCTATTTATTGTAAATTTTATGGAAATTTGCTATTTATAGTAAATTTTATGGAAATTTGCTATTAAAGTAAATTTTTCCAAAATTAGCTAGTTATAGTAAATTTGCTATTTTAGTAAATTTTTCGGAAATTTGAAATTTATAGTAAATTTTATGGATATTTGCTATTCATAGTAATTTTTTCAGAAAATTGCTATTTAAAGTAAATTTTTACAAAATTAGCTATTTATAGTAAATTTGCTATTTTAGTAAATTTTTACGAAATTTGCTATCTATAGTAAATTTTATGGATATTTGCTATTCATAGTAATTTTTTCAGAAAATTGCTATTTATAGTAAATTTTTCGGAAATTTGCTATTCATAGTAATTTTTGGAAAATTTGCTATTTATAGTAAAATTTGTGGAAATTTGCTATTAAAGTAAATTTTTTAAAAATTAGCTATTTATAGTTAATTTGCTATTTTAGTAAATTTTTCGGAAATTTGCTATTTATAAATACAGGCAAATCCCGGTATAACGAATCTCACTTTAACGAAAATCCGATATAACGTACAACCACATTTTTAACATTAACTACCTTATATAACGAACTTTTCCACAATTTTGTACTCGATTTAACGAATGCTGAGAAAAATAGAACAAAAATCAAACGAACAATAAAATTTTTAAGCTTGAAAATTATATCAGTCTATCCAAAATGGCTCAAATAATCATCGACCTCTAAAGAATAATGTGTATTCTCTTGTGAAAAAGGATTTTAATTGTTGATTACTCGACCAGAGGTAAAACCACATTCCAGTTAATATTATTGCTTTAATATCTAGAGTAATAGAAATTCAAAAAGGATTTATAATGGTACATTTCATGCAAGTGATATCTGTATTAAAAAATACGGTGTAAGACTTCTTAAAGAATCGTCATACAATTATAGTTGATTAAATCTAACTCTAACTAATGTTATTCTCAATGCGAATAAAACTGATATCTACCAGATTAAATCGTTTCTTCTTTGAAAGGAAAAGAAACGCCTCTCGTGTCGTAACAAAGTGTTGTTGTAAATTATAATTTTTAGAACCGAAATCCGAGGGCTTTATTAATAATGTATTAGTAATGCTTCAAGTCAACCTACCGAAGAACAATTAATAGAAACTACAAAATATGGAAAAATTTTGTCTCCTAATGTCACACCGCTTAAAACTTATTCAAAAAATTAATCTCGATATAACGAATTTTTCGATTTAACGAATGGACCTGACAACATATCGTTCGTTATACCGGGATTTGCCTGTATATGGATAATATATATGGATATTTGCTATTCATAGTAATTTTTTCAGAAAATTGCTATTTATAATAAATTTGCTATTTATAGTAAATTTTTCGGAAATTAGCTATTTAAAGTAATTATATCGAAAATTTACTATTCATAGTAATTTTTGGAAAATTTGCTATTTATAGTAAATTTTATGGAAATTTGCTATTAAAGTAAATTTTTTTAAAATTAGCTATTTATAGTAAATTTGCTATTTTAGTAAATTTTTCGGAAATTTGCTATTTATAAATATATGGATAATATATATGGATATTTGCTATTTGTTTAAGTGTGAAATTGAATTGTATTTTAAGTAACCATATTTTAATGATCCCCAGTGTACGAGAGAGAATGAACACTTTGGTAGTCTCCACTCTGTTTTCATTGTCTCTCCCACTTTAATGTAAAACCAAACTGTGTAACTTTTTTTAATTACCAACTATCCCCCGAAAGACAAGGTTCGTAAATAAACATATAAATTATTTATTTATCAACCAAACTAACCCCCGTTTTTTATATCAAAATTTTGTCAAATATTTTATTGGTCTTTTGCGATCACACCCCAACATTTTGGTCCTTCGAACCGGATAAGCAAAAGAAAAGATATATTTGACAAATATTCTCTTTTCAGCAATACCTGAAAGAAAACCCCGTGGATAAACACATTCAAAAACCCCCTAAGATTAAAGCTAATCATTTTTAAACCCCGAACTCAAAAGTAAGTTTTGATCAAATTAATTTATAAAGTGTTTAATAAACAAAATATAAACAAAAAACAGTGTATAAGAAAATATATAGGTATAAAAAAAAGTGCAAAAACAATTGTGTATAAATTGCAAAAACTTGTACATACAGTTATAAATCTGTGAAGAAAAAATTTCCCCCCGATAAAGTGAAACAAAATCCACAAGCAAAATAATATCTCTTGTTTAGTGTAATTGCCAAAAATAAAAAAAAATTAAACAAATCTGTTATTACAAAAATTACATACATCTTTCAATCATGTTCTAAAACACACAAATTTAACAGTGATCATACACAACTTCAAGTTAAAAAGAACAGAGAGATTCAATTTACAATAACAAAACACATGCATAAAAAATCATAACAAAAGAGACTGAAGAGAATAAGTTCAAACAAAACATTAAGTTGTAAAAGAAGTTAAATAAAGAGAAATGCTTGGTGAAGAGCGTAACAAACAGCATCAAACCACAACTCAAATGTGTTCGTAAACAAAAAGAACTTTTCTATTTACGTATCTACATGATTTGTATCTTTTTCAACTTTGAAGTTAATCTTTCCGTATATTTAACGTTTTTTGTTATCCCAGTGAACATTTTTTGTGGGAAACCTTTATCCACATGAACATTTTATAAAATTAAACAAAATTAATTAAAATCAAATCAAAACAAATTGAAAGGGAACATTATTTAAAAAATAAATTAAAAACAAAAATTGTTTGGGCAATTACAAATAAAAATAAATAAATTAAAACAGAAGTTAAACTTAATTGAAGCATAAACGATAGCTAAAATAAACTATTTATAGTGTATTTTGATTAAAAAAAAAATAAAAATCTTTAAATAAAAATAACTAATGGTGAACAAGTTTTTTGCACATTCAAACACAATAATTATTTATAATTGCACTTTATTTATGTTTTGATTCTCCCCACATACACATTATATTTTTTACCAAATTGTTTGCGCCTCATTATTTACACTTCGATCGTGTTTTTTTTTAATAATCGCTGGTGAATCGTTTGTTATCAACACAAAACCCTTTGATTTTTTTGTTGTTTTTTGAATTTAATTGAGAAAATTCCGCTATGTCTCTACTCGATGCTTTTATACGCGCATCTGATCGCGTGGTGGAATTTCAAGCATATTTTGAGACACTTCCCTCTGATCATCATTCCGTCCATACTCTTGAAGTACAAAAGGACGAAATTGTCCGTCTTTGGTCTGACTTTAGGGCATGTTACGATGAGATTTTGAATAAATTTAATGAATTGGAAGAAGAGGTTCAAGTCGAAACATTGAAATCGCGTTTTTATTCAACTTTCGAGGCTCACGTTAAGGTTCTTTCGAAATCAAATGAAATTTTAGATGACCTTTGCCAGAAAGCTGGTCCCAGTACTGTTTCAAACCCAGTCTCATTACCTATTATTGACGCTACCCCTAACATTTCTTTACCCCCTTGTGACACCGAAGTCTTTCATGGGGACTACCAGTCGTGGCCAACTTTTCGTGACATGTTCACAGCCTTATACAGGAACAGTAAACGTTTGTCACCTGTTGAAAAAATGTGTCACCTAATCAAGAAGACACAGGGAGAGGCTCGCGAATTACTAAGGACTTGTCCGATAACTAATGATGGGTTTGAAATGGCGTGGCAAAATCTGGTACATCGATATGATAATAAACGAATACTGGTAAATTCTCAACTAAAAACTCTTTTCAACATTTCCCCAATTATGAAAGAAACTGGCACTAGTATCCGACGTATTCAACGTACAATTAACGATTGCGTTACTAATCTGTCTCTTCTGAAAATTGATACGGCGAATTGGGATATTATTTTCGTATATATTTGTTCGACGTGTTTACCTGAAATCACCCTTAGTCTTTGGGAACAATCCCTACCATCTAATACGGAGTTACCAACCTGGAAGCAAATGGATGCTTTTCTGACTTCGAGATTTCAAACGTTAGAGTCTGTGGCTGATATTCGCACCACGTTTATTAATCCCAATCCTTCGAATAACAACAAACCCTCTAATTCTAAAAAGAACTATTCGTCAGATCAGAAAAAACTGAAAAGTTATCGCACCAGTGTTTCGAACGATAAACCTGGAAAATGTTCAATCTGTAATGATGCGCACCCCCTACGACTTTGCCCTTCGTTTCTGGGAATGTCTGTTGATGAACGTTTCTCAATCGTTAAGAGGCAAAAGCGGTGCACGAATTGTCTTGGAACATCTCATGAGTTCAAGAAGTGCAGAAGCCAGTATGTTTGCCAGATATGTAGACAAAAGCACCATTCATTGCTACACCGAACTGAAAACGCACAAAATACAGTACCAATTTTAAACCCCCCGATGTCTCACCCTGTAACTTCAGTTCCTAATGCAAACCCGAATAGCACTCGTGTTATGAACCCCCTACAAACATTTAACTTGAACACTAACCCCTCTACTTCCGCTGAAGCTGCAGCCCAAATGAGACAGTCATATTCCACTTTAATACAGTCTACTTCTAATTCTACAGTTCTGCTTGGTACTGCCCTTGTAGATATTTACTCTAACGACCTCAAATATACTGTTCGGGCTTTAATCGATTCCGCTTCTGAAGCTACATTCATTTCCAAGAAACTTCAAAGTAAACTTTCACTCAAAACTAGAGTAGCACAAACTGAGGTTCATGGTTTGAATGATGCCTTGACAGCAACATCTACTCAATTATGCTATATACGTATCGGTTCACCTATTGATAGCTCCTTTGAGACTTATGCTGATGCTTTAGTCGTTAAAAGGCTTACTGGCCAACTCCCTTATTACCCACTATCTGCCTTTAGAAATGGAGAATTTGCAGATTTAAAAATGGCTGACACACATCTGCCTAGATGTTCTGAGATTGACCTACTCCTCGGTGGTGATGTTTATCCCAAGGTTATTAGAAATGGTTTGCGATGGGACAATAATCAGGCTTTAGTCGCTCAACAAACTGTCTTTGGATGGATTGTTACGGGCAGAATTTCTACAAGAAACTATTTGTCTTCAGTTTCAACTTTTTACAATGAGCTTTCTTTGAATACTCAACTTCAAAAGTTTTGGGAACTTGAAGAAGTTCCAAGCAAACCTCGGATGTCTGAAGAAGATCGTTATTGTGAGAATGTTTATCAATCTACAACATACCGGACTGAAGATGGTCGTTTTGTCGTTTCGCTCCCATTTCGCCGCGAATATCCTGATAATCTAAACATTGGTTCTTCTCGTCATATTGCCTTATCTCAATTTATCAGAAATGAATCACGATTAATGAAAAACCTTCCTTTGAAATCCGAATACGACCGTGTTATTTCAGAGTACTCATCTCTGAAGCAAATGACTAATGTCACCCCATCTAGTGCCAATTGCACATATTACTTACCCCACCATGCGGTTCTTAAACCCGACAGTACTACTACGAAATTGCGTGTAGTATTTAATGCTTCTAGCCCCACATCAAACGGAAATAGCCTCAACGATCTTCTCTACCCCGGTCCGATTCTACAATCAGACTTAACAATACTCATGTTGCGTTGGAGACTATTCAGATATGTCTTTAACGCAGATATTGAAAAGATGTATCGTCAGATACAAGTCAATTCAGCACACACTGTATTTCAGAGAATTATTTTTCGAAATTCTCCCCAAGAAGATCTACAAGATTTTGAGCTTAACACGGTTACATTTGGCGTAAATTGCGCACCCTATCTGGCGATTCGCACCCTGCTTGAGTTAGCTAAAATATGTGAGAAAACAAACCCCATTGTTTCAGATATTCTCCGAAATTATATGTACGTAGATGATGTACTAGCCGGCTCTCATAACCTCTCTTCTGCGCTAAAGGCCAGAGATGAACTCATCGAAGTTCTAGAATCAGCTGGTTTCTCGCTCCGCAAATGGACGGCAAACCATGATTATTTGCTGAAAGATATTTCCCCCGATCATTTACTAGATACAGAGTTCCTGAAACTGTCAGACTCTAGTACCACAAAGACTTTAGGTTTACGTTGGAATGCAGGAAGAGATCATTTCTACTTTCAGCTGAAAAGCTCCCTCGATCGAAATGCGATAACTAAAAGATCAGTTTTGTCCGAGATTGCAAAACTTTTCGACCCCGCCGGTTGGCTTTCTCCCAAAATAATCGTTGCAAAGATGATCATGCAGCAGATCTGGAAAGATGAAACCAACTGGGATGAAGATCTTAAACCATCAACATTACTTCAATGGCAGGCATTCTTAGATGATTATCAATATATAGAACAAGTAAAAATTCCCCGGTTCGTAGATTTTGATCCGTCATTTTCTATAGAATTGCATGGCTTCTGCGACGCTTCAGAGAAAGCATATGCTGCAACGTTGTATATACGCGCCGAAAGCTCAGGTTGTGTTTCATCTCACCTCTTAGTCGCCAAAACGAGAGTGGCCCCAGTTAAGTTTGTATCACTGCCCAGAAAGGAACTCTGTGGAGCAGAGTTAATGGCAAAAATGATCGATTCTATTCAATCAGAACTCAATTTGCGAAACTATAAGTTATTTTTGTGGACCGATTCAACAATAGTCTTGGCATTGTAGCATGTAACTGATTTGTGGTTTCGCACAGGTGTTGGATGTTGTTTTATGTCTATTAAAGCAGCTAGCACGCAACTAGTTTCCGGCTTCTATCTCGTCGCAATCGGGAGGATTCGTTGCTACTTTAAATAGAGTAAGCGATGACATGCACAAAATTATTTTGTGCGTGCTAAATATTTGAAGAAAAGGGACAGAAACAGATAACCAAGAAAGACAAATAGAAAATAAAACGGAAACGAACATTAAACATATTGAACTGCACTGTGTGTTGATGGTAACACAGTATTTTTCCCCTCCCAACCATGATCATACAAGGAAAAGCATGAAATATTTAGTATGATCCCAAAGATATTTACCTTAACCAGATCAGTTCACCAGGAACCAGTTAAAAACCAGTTTAGCACTGCATTTTCAAATTCATGTTATTTATTGGAATAAAAACTGTATCCTTAAACATATTATTAAAATAAACAAATAAAATCAACTAATATTGAACATGTTAAAAATTAAAGAAAAATTTTCGCGTGTTTAAATATTCTTGCAAAAATCAATATAAATTTAAAAAAAAATGTTTTTCATGCAATAAAATACAAAAAAAAAATAGCAAAAAAAAATTTCTGGTTCAACCGGGATTCGAACTCGGCTTTCAAAAAAAAAATAAATAAAAAAAATCAAAAATATTTGGGCTTCACCGGGATTTGAACCTGGGCTTACAGAGTGACAGGTTACAACTCATACCAATAGGCTATGGTGAGTTTTGAAAATTTTCGGGTTAGTTATATAATTAAATATTCATGTAATATTGAACAAAATAAAATGATAAAGCTCAATATTACATATTACATGCAATTTTGTTTATATATTTTTTTAGTTAGTTATTTTCAACTTAATAAAATAATTAAATGGTTTTATTTAAATCATTTCATGAATTAATATAATAAAATGACCACTTATTTTGAAGAAATTTAAATTTCAAATTTGAATATTTAATTGAATTTGAACAAAACATAAAACATTACATACACTGATGTCTGCTCATTTTAGCAGTTTTACTCATGTTAACAATATTTAACAGACATAATTTTCTGTAAGGATCAGCGGGTGTTATGTTTTTATGTTAATAGTTTTGAATGTTTTAAATAAAAAAAAATAAAAATATGATAAAAAATGAATAAAGGTTTTGACTTACATTACCAGGATCCCACGTCGAAAGATCTTTCGGCTGCTTCCTGTATCTGTATATATGTAAATTTTTAGAAGTTGATGTGTTTATGTTTCTTTAACATTTTATGTTATTAGCATTTTTACTCAAATAATTATTTTGTGTTGACTTTTAATAATGTTTACAAATATTTTTGTTTTGTTTTTATTTTTGACACTTGTTTCAAAAGATTTTTGCCCACTTTTTTTTTTTTTTTTTTACTTTTCACCACTAATATACTGATTTTTGCATTACATTTTAGTTTGTTTCAACGAGAGTGCAAGAAAAATAAGTGAATTATTTACACAATTGAAAAATTAAAGTTTAAACAATAAAAAAAAGTGAATAAAAGTGAATAGATTTACCAAAAAAAATTAATTTTTACATTTAAAAAAAATCATAAATTTTATATATGTTAATAAAAGAAAATTTTAAATAAAGTTAGTTTTGATTAAATCATTGTTTCTTTTGTCTTGTTTTTTTTTTTCCCACTTGTTCTTGTTGTATGTTTTTTTTTTAAGGTTTTGTGAATCTTTTTACTTTTTTAATAGAATTTTAAATGTTTTTGATTGTATTGTTTTTTTTATGAAAACTTAAACATTTTCAAATTTTTGCATAGATTTTATCATTAAATTTTTATAAAACTATAGATTTTTAAAATTTTTAATCGAGATTTTAAAACCTGATATTTTCCCCGCACTTTTCACACTTTTCCTCACTTTTCCTAGATTTTTATATTCTTCACGTAGGAGACGAGGCTTTCCGAGAAAGAGACGAAGGCACAAATTTGGATGAAGCCTTCCCAGGCAACGATTTTGTGCCCGGTGATTTTTCTTTTCTCTAGGAAATCTGATGACATAGAAAGAAAACGATGTAGGTGTGTGCTATAAAGATATTTCGGTTTTTGGTTATGTTAGTTTGTGTGTGTGTGTTTGGTTTCTTTTTATTTTGTTACCTTTTTTCTTTTATATAAAACCAAAAGATTTATGATCACTTTTCGCTGCTGCCTGGAGTGTAACAAAAACGTAATCTGCCTAATTTTTATTAGAAATTGTTCAAACTAACGTTACTGTATAAAAAAAGGAAAATAACATGAAAATAAATATTGAAATTTCTGATTTGATTTTTATTAGTTTTATTTTAGAAAACAAAACTTACATTTCTTTATTAGTTTGTTGTAGGTAAATGGTGGATATTAAATCCAAAAAAAAAAACGTTCTTTTGTAAATTGAATTACAGCAAAATTTCTTTAATAAAACCAAAAATAAAAAAACAAACGTTAATAATAAAAACAAAGATATGGATTTTAAATTAATTTAACACTAATTTTCTTGAAGTTTGTTCAATGTTAAAAAAAAAATTACTTACAATTTCAGTTTAAAAAAAAACTTAGTTCTTTTTTTTTTATCTTTCGGCAGAGTAACGACGTATTTTAAGAAAACTTGTAGGCAGCGATATGCAAAAAGGAACGATTTTAGCCAATGGCCTCCTTTTTATACCCAATATTTGAGAGAAAATTTTGGAAAACTAATGTTTTTTCAGCATTAACTAACACACACAAAATAAAAAAACAAAAAATCGAAAATGTCTTCCGTTTATCTTTTGACAAAAGCACTGCATTACCATTAAATACAGGCTGTCAACAAATTGAAATGTCAAAAAAAAAAGTCTCCAAAAACCGTTAGATTTAAACCGAACTCTTCTCAAACGAAAAGTTGTTCAAAAAAAATAAATTTTGAATAAATAAAAGGAACTAAAAAAAAAATCATAGTTTTTGGCTACAAGCGCCCCTACATAACCCCCCAACCAAAATCAGATTTGGGAGCTGAAAGCAGCACAAAGCTGATACCGCTTGTAGTAATTAAAATCAAGCAAGAATAACAAAACAAAAGAAAAATAAGGTTATTGACGTATGTCTTTGGCGTGGTATACACCTAGAGAGCGACCATTTAGATCTTCCAATTCGTAATAGCAATTTCCCGTTTTCGCCCTAATGCGTGCTTTAAGAAACGGTGGTGATAGTTTGGCATTGTAACCCTTTTCGAAGTTACTTTGTAAGATCTTTCATTACGCTCCTGTTGACGACTCATATTCTTGGCTGCTCTATCACGTATAATGTTAAAAGAATCTTCGCGGTTAAATTTAACTTCCCTATCATCAAGCATTTCAAGTCTACGAAGAAGTGCATAAGTGTTACCGTTGGTAATCATATGCTGTCCGAACGCCAGGTAATAAGGTGATGTACCTATAGAAGCATGCACTGCTGACCGTAGCGAACAGCTAATGCTGCTGAGATACTCATCCCAATTACTTTGATCGTGTTTAATATATGCCCTGATTGCTGATAGCACTGAACGATTGACGCGTTCTGATGCATTTGCTTGGGGCGAGTGTACCGCTGTATAAACGTGATTTATCGCGTAATTCGTTAAAAGTTTGTTGAATTGAGCAGACTTAAACTGTGAACCGTTATCAGAAACGATGGTCTCAGGCGTACCAAATGTGTGGAATAGTTCCTCTTCCATATATTTTACCACGACGTCTGCTGTAAACTTTTTCACAGCTTTCAAAAAACAAAATTTAGAAAAATGATCTAATACGATAAAGATTCCGACGTTACCGGTTTTAGACCGAGGATAGGGACCAAGAAAGTCAACATAGAGTTTCTGAAAGAATCTAGACGTATCAGAGGTTTTACCCATAGGTGGACGCATGACGAAATTCGGGTGTTTAGTTCCCTTACAAACGTCGCAAGAGTTAATGTAAGATCTTACATCGTTAACTAAATTTGGCCAGAAATAGAACCTACGAATTCGTTCTACCGTTTTATTAATTCCCCCGTGAGATGATAAATGACTATCATGTGCCTTTTCTAAAACTTCATTTACCATATCCTTAGGTATCCACAATTTCCACGCAAGATCGTCCTGCAGCTGTTCCCCAGAACAGTGTTCAGTACGTCTGTACAGGTATCCGTCAACAATTTTTAGGTCTGGAGTTTTGACAATATTTTCCCTAACCCTGTCCAAAAGTTGGATGTAGTCAGTACTCTTGAACTTTTCGGATTGTAAATCCACAAAGACCCCAGAGTCATCTAAAACGGACAAACTTAAGCAGTTTATTTCAGACATATCTTCAGTGTTAGTACGCGAAAGTGCATCAGGGACTACGTTTTGGCTACCTTTCCGATGTTCAATTTTAAATCTAAATCCTTGAAGCTTTAAAGCCCATCTTGCCAATCGCGAATTGAGATCTGTTTGGGACATAAGCCACTTTAGTGATGCATGGTCAGTGATCACTGTGAACTCCTGCCCTTCAACATATGCTCTAAACTTTTTAATGCTTAGCATTGCTGCTAAACATTCCTGTTCGGTAACAGAGTAGTTACGTTGGGCTTGGTTGAGCTTCTTAGACATATATGCTATCGGAAACTCTTCACCCTCCGTATTTTTTTGTACCAATACACTTCCTATTCCAGTGTGGCTAGCATCACAGTGTATGAAAAACGGCTGTGTGAAATCTGGACTATGCAACACTGGCGCAATTGTCAAGATTTGCTTCAATTCATCAAAAGATCTTTGAGCTTCTTTGCTCCATACGAACTTCCTACTTGTCTTTAACAAATCGGTTAAAGGTGAAGTAACCGCAGCGTAATTCTTGATGAACTTTCGGTACCAACCGGACATCCCTAAAAATCGTCTGAGTTGTCTTACAGACCTCGGTGTCGGGAATTCAACAATAGCCGATATTTTCTCCGGGTCTGTCTGAATCACCCCATTACCCACTAAATGGCCAAGATAACGGACTTGCTGTACGCAAAATTTTGACTTTTCTACATTTATTGTCAGTCCTGCAGAACGAAATTGTTTCGAAATTTCCCGTAACACCTCCAAATGTCTGACAAACGTATCTGATACGATCAACAAATCGTCCAGGTAGACAAACACTTCGGTTCGCAAATTCACTGGTACCACCTTGTCCATTAGCCTCGACATCGTCTGGGGCGCATTGCATAGCCCAAAAGGCATGACCTTGTAATGATACAAGGGGCGGCCGGGAACCGTAAATGCTGTCTTATCTTTCGACGATTTATCCAACGGGATTTGCCAGAACGCGTCCTTTAAATCCAAGCTGGTGATATACTCTGCCTTAGGCAGGCGACTGAGTATACCGTCGATTTGAGGCAAAGGATAAGCATCCTTAATGGTTACCAAATTTACCTTGCGGCTATCTAAACATAACCTAACCTTCCCTGGTTTCCGTACCAGAACTATCGGAGAGGACCATGAGCTGTCAGATTCTTCGATGACATCGTTTTCCAACATCCGGTCGAGTTCGGTGTATATCAGTTTCTCCATTGCTGGAGATACCGGAAAATGACGTTGTTTTATCGGGGTGGCAGAACCGACGTCGATGACGTGAGAAATAACACTAGTCCTACCTAAACCCTCCTTGGAAAACGATGGAAACGAGTTAATCACGATTTGGAGTTGGTGTTTTTGTATTTCAGACAGTGGTCTCTGGTCTGAACTGTTAGACGTATCACTTGATAAAGAAGTCGAACTCAATTCGGAAACTATTTCTGGTGGCAACAAATCAAAACTATTCCAAAAATCTACACCTAGATATAGGTTTTGGGCTAACGTTGGCACAATATACAAAGTAATGGATTCTGTTCTACCTCTAAATGTTATATTTGTATTAACAAAACCTACAACATTTTGGGATTTTCCATCGGCGGTTCTAACGACGGATCGCATTTTTCTAAATTCGCGACCAGAATCAAGAAATTCTGTTGCAGCCTTAGCACCTAGGCAACTAATTGAAGCTCCGGTATCTAATAAACCCATTAATTTTGTGTCAAATAGATTAACTTCAGCATATGGACGAATGTCGTTGGGTTTGTCATAGATAGAACTTAGTAGTTTACGACGTGTATGTTTAATTTTTCCCCAAAATGTTTTTAAACGATTAGAAGATCTTATTTGTCTTAAGCTTGGGGAAGATTCACTAAAAATCCTTTTCCTAATGGCATTGTATTCGGCCAAACGAACGTGAAAAGGTTTGAAATATGTTGGTGGATGAACTTTAGAGTTCGTAGCAGGTGTTATAGTATTGGATTCGGAAATGGATTTGTAAATGGTCACATCAGGTGTATTAGATTCACATTCAAAAGCATGATCATCTATAGTTTGTAAGTCTGGGTGTTTTATTTGCTTAGATAAATCGTTATCTAAACTTGGGTGTGTCATAATAAGTGAAGTTTTTGGTTCTAGTCGGTATTGGTATATGTTGACCGGGTCTGTTTGCGTGCACTTTTCTGTGCACTGGACCGCAAGTTTTTTGAACCATTACAGGTAGTGCATGTTGGCTTATAAGCGTTTGCTGTTCCGCATCCATAACAAAATACACGCCTTTCATCAAGGCAATCCTGAAAACGATGACCCGATTTCTGGCAATTCCAGCAGACAAGAGAAATTGCCGAAATTTCCTCATCAGCTGATTCAGAATCATGTTCGTACATTTCATTGACATGCCTACGTGGAACTAAAGGTTTTGACAGACCATGTCTCTTCCCTACATCCTGCATGAAAAATTCACGTTTTCGACATATGTCGCGGAGTTGGGAAATTGAGTTGATTTCTAAATTCAACAACTCATGTTGGATTTCCGGTAACAAGTTCCGGCGTAAAATTTCCACTAGAACTCTTTCTGGGAGAGGAATCGTAAGGCGATCAGAAATGTCTATTATGGCCTCATAAAACAAATCGAAACATTCCCCTGGTTTTTGTTTTCGGTCGCGAATCATTTCGCGGAAATCTACGTCCGTGCGGGAATCTTTATACTGTTCGCGAAGAGCACTACAAAGATCTGACCACACGATTCTACGAGCAGCTTTGTGATATCGCCAGAACCAATCAGAGGCTTTGGACTCAAAAAGAGTCGAAATGTGGTCGCAAAGGATGTCAAAATTCCCACCTAACGTTTGCTTAGTTAAAGCATCAACCCTGTAAATGAAATTTTCGACTGGGACACCTTTGGAGTCCCCAGTAAAACGTATTTTCCAGTTATGGATTATATGGCCTACTTTGTCCGACCCTAACGATAAGTTGGCTGACGTATTACTAACAGTGGTATGAGCAGATGGATTTCTATTTGTTGGCAAACCTAACAATTGCTCTAACGTTTGTTGCTCAACAGCTGGCAATGTCAAAACTGACGGATTTTGGTTAGACACCAAAGGTTGTGCTTGTGTAGGGGTATTATTATTGGATTGAGTATTCAAATTGATCCTTTGGAATCCAGCTTCTATGTTGGATTCAATTAGTCTCGTCAAATGTTGACTGAGAGTTGTAAACATTACTGCCTGCTGAGCACTGACCGCAGCTGAAATGAAAGACTGTATTTGGTCACGTTGGCCTGGGGGAGAACTAGTTGACATGAAAGAAATGTTTGAATCAGTTATTGGGACATTTCCTGGTGTAGGTGGAACGTTATTTGAACGATTGTTGTCAAATTCTAAAGCTCTTTGAGACTGTGCACGAGCACGAGTCACAATAGGTGGAGGTGGTTCATTGACATTAACGGTGGTTGTTGGTCTTGTTGGTTGAGTTGCCTTTAGTTTGCCATTGCAAACAGGACAAATTTGTTTGTTTAATGGAATTTTACCAAAACAGGATGAATGTAAGGGATGACCACAAGGAGGGATATACATCGATCCAGACTCCAAAATGACATCTTTACATGAGACACAATTGGGAAGAACACCACTGGTGCTTTGACTATGAGACATGGTAATAGAAAAATGAGTGTTGAAACAATCACCAAATTGTAATTGGAGATTATATAAAACAAACTAAATAAAAAAAATTAACACTACAATGGACTTTTCAGAGCCAAACAAGTGTGTAAAGAAATAATTAATTAAATAAAAAAATTAAAATTTTCAAAAAAAAAATATAACAAGCATGAATTGTTTGATTCCTGGTTAAACTGTCGGATGGTAATAAAAAAAAATGTTCAATAATGATTAATACTCATATCCAAAAAAAATTAAAGAGAAGAAATAGAACAAGGGAACAACAGGGAATGGCTGGTACTAATTTGAATTCCTTCAAGTAGTCATTTCCACACCATACAAACAAAAAAAGGGAGTATTATCAATCTTAAAACTTAAATTTCCGGTCAGTTTCTAGGTCGAACTCCAGAAATCAGCAATTCCAGGAAATTATGTACTAAGTCGATGACACTACATTTTAGACAAGAAATATAGAGGACGTATGATTAACATTAATATCGGTTAACAGCATAAAAATAGAATACATGTATATTCCAGATAATAAGATAATCACGCTAGAAAAATTTAAATTTTAGAAAGTAGTTTGAGAAAGAACATATTAAAAGAGTAGAAAATTTACATAAATAAGGAGGACCACACGAAAACATGAATTTTATAAATTCAAAAGGTGGTATTTTGAGATTTGAACTGTGTGGGCCCCACGTTGGGCGCCATATAATTTTTGTGTAGCATGTAACTGATTTGTGGTTTCGCACAGGTGTTGGATGTTGTTTTATGTCTATTAAAGCAGCTAGCACGCAACTAGTTTCCGGCTTCTATCTCGTCGCAATCGGGAGGATTCGTTGCTACTTTAAATAGAGTAAGCGATGACATGCACAAAATTATTTTGTGCGTGCTAAATATTTGAAGAAAAGGGACAGAAACAGATAACCAAGAAAGACAAATAGAAAATAAAACGGAAACGAACATTAAACATATTGAACTGCACTGTGTGTTGATGGTAACACAGTATTTTTCCCCTCCCAACCATGATCATACAAGGAAAAGCATGAAATATTTAGTATGATCCCAAAGATATTTACCTTAACCAGATCAGTTCACCAGGAACCAGTTAAAAACCAGTTTAGCACTGCATTTTCAAATTCATGTTATTTATTGGAATAAAAACTGTATCCTTAAACATATTATTAAAATAAACAAATAAAATCAACTAATATTGAACATGTTAAAAATTAAAGAAAAATTTTCGCGTGTTTAAATATTCTTGCAAAAATCAATATAAATTTAAAAAAAAATGTTTTTCATGCAATAAAATACAAAAAAAAAATAGCAAAAAAAAATTTCTGGTTCAACCGGGATTCGAACTCGGCTTTCAAAAAAAAAATAAATAAAAAAAATCAAAAATATTTGGGCTTCACCGGGATTTGAACCTGGGCTTACAGAGTGACAGGTTACAACTCATACCAATAGGCTATGGTGAGTTTTGAAAATTTTCGGGTTAGTTATATAATTAAATATTCATGTAATATTGAACAAAATAAAATGATAAAGCTCAATATTACATATTACATGCAATTTTGTTTATATATTTTTTTAGTTAGTTATTTTCAACTTAATAAAATAATTAAATGGTTTTATTTAAATCATTTCATGAATTAATATAATAAAATGACCACTTATTTTGAAGAAATTTAAATTTCAAATTTGAATATTTAATTGAATTTGAACAAAACATAAAACATTACATACACTGATGTCTGCTCATTTTAGCAGTTTTACTCATGTTAACAATATTTAACAGACATAATTTTCTGTAAGGATCAGCGGGTGTTATGTTTTTATGTTAATAGTTTTGAATGTTTTAAATAAAAAAAAATAAAAATATGATAAAAAATGAATAAAGGTTTTGACTTACATTACCAGGATCCCACGTCGAAAGATCTTTCGGCTGCTTCCTGTATCTGTATATATGTAAATTTTTAGAAGTTGATGTGTTTATGTTTCTTTAACATTTTATGTTATTAGCATTTTTACTCAAATAATTATTTTGTGTTGACTTTTAATAATGTTTACAAATATTTTTGTTTTGTTTTTATTTTTGACACTTGTTTCAAAAGATTTTTGCCCACTTTTTTTTTTTTTTTTTTACTTTTCACCACTAATATACTGATTTTTGCATTACATTTTAGTTTGTTTCAACGAGAGTGCAAGAAAAATAAGTGAATTATTTACACAATTGAAAAATTAAAGTTTAAACAATAAAAAAAAGTGAATAAAAGTGAATAGATTTACCAAAAAAAATTAATTTTTACATTTAAAAAAAATCATAAATTTTATATATGTTAATAAAAGAAAATTTTAAATAAAGTTAGTTTTGATTAAATCATTGTTTCTTTTGTCTTGTTTTTTTTTTTCCCACTTGTTCTTGTTGTATGTTTTTTTTTTAAGGTTTTGTGAATCTTTTTACTTTTTTAATAGAATTTTAAATGTTTTTGATTGTATTGTTTTTTTTATGAAAACTTAAACATTTTCAAATTTTTGCATAGATTTTATCATTAAATTTTTATAAAACTATAGATTTTTAAAATTTTTAATCGAGATTTTAAAACCTGATATTTTCCCCGCACTTTTCACACTTTTCCTCACTTTTCCTAGATTTTTATATTCTTCACGTAGGAGACGAGGCTTTCCGAGAAAGAGACGAAGGCACAAATTTGGATGAAGCCTTCCCAGGCAACGATTTTGTGCCCGGTGATTTTTCTTTTCTCTAGGAAATCTGATGACATAGAAAGAAAACGATGTAGGTGTGTGCTATAAAGATATTTCGGTTTTTGGTTATGTTAGTTTGTGTGTGTGTGTTTGGTTTCTTTTTATTTTGTTACCTTTTTTCTTTTATATAAAACCAAAAGATTTATGATCACTTTTCGCTGCTGCCTGGAGTGTAACAAAAACGTAATCTGCCTAATTTTTATTAGAAATTGTTCAAACTAACGTTACTGTATAAAAAAAGGAAAATAACATGAAAATAAATATTGAAATTTCTGATTTGATTTTTATTAGTTTTATTTTAGAAAACAAAACTTACATTTCTTTATTAGTTTGTTGTAGGTAAATGGTGGATATTAAATCAAAAAAAAAAAACGTTCTTTTGTAAATTGAATTACAGCAAAATTTCTTTAATAAAACCAAAAATAAAAAAACAAACGTTAATAATAAAAACAAAGATATGGATTTTAAATTAATTTAACACTAATTTTCTTGAAGTTTGTTCAATGTTAAAAAAAAAATTACTTACAATTTCAGTTTAAAAAAAAACTTAGTTCTTTTTTTTTTATCTTTCGGCAGAGTAACGACGTATTTTAAGAAAACTTGTAGGCAGCGATATGCAAAAAGGAACGATTTTAGCCAATGGCCTCCTTTTTATACCCAATATTTGAGAGAAAATTTTGGAAAACTAATGTTTTTTCAGCATTAACTAACACACACAAAATAAAAAAACAAAAAATCGAAAATGTCTTCCGTTTATCTTTTGACAAAAGCACTGCATTACCATTAAATACAGGCTGTCAACAAATTGAAATGTCAAAAAAAAAAGTCTCCAAAAACCGTTAGATTTAAACCGAACTCTTCTCAAACGAAAAGTTGTTCAAAAAAAATAAATTTTGAATAAATAAAAGGAACTAAAAAAAAAATCATAGTTTTTGGCTACAAGCGCCCCTACAGCATGGTTGCAAAAACCCCTTAATAGATGGAAAACCTTCGTTGAAAACAGGGTTTCCTCAATTGTCGAAAAAGTAGGGAGTGAGTCATGGTTTCATGTTGACTCCAAAAGTAATCCCGCCGATCTGGCATCCCGTGGACTCACAATATCGCAACTTATATCTAGCGAATTATGGTGGCATGGTCCCTCATGGCTTAGACTACCCCCGAGCCAATGGCCGAAAAGTTCGTCATCGAGTTTCTCAACTGAAGAGGAAGCAAAACCGGTTCACGCTCACTTGACTCAGGTCCAAAATACGGATATTTTAAAGGACTTTTCCGACTTTCCAAAAGCTATGCGTGTTATCTGTCGCGTTTTTCGTTTTTATTACGGATGTAACCGACGATTACGGCACAAACTAGTTTTGACTAACGAGTTAACCCGAGCTGAATTGGAACATGCAAAATCCCGTATGGTAATTGCCTGTCAGAAGTTATACTTCGAAAATGAATATAACTTACTATCGCAAGGTTTAGAAATACCCCGAAAAAGCCATCTTTTGACCTTTAACCCCTTTTTAGATACCGATGGCATTATGAGGATTAACGGTCGATTATCTAATTCTCCTTCTCTGAGATATGATGAGAAATTTCCAATATTACTCCCCTATCATGGATGTTACCCCCGATTATTCCTATCATATCTTCATAGATATTCGATTCACGGCCAAAACGCTTTATTATATAGGTTAATGCGGCTTTATTACTACGTTCCCAGATTAAAGGTTCTGATTAAAACCATTTTATCACAGTGTCGAACGTGTGTTATTCAGAAACGTCAGAAAAGTCAGCAATTAATGGCTGCTCTACCTCCAGAAAGAACTTTACTCGCCCGGCCATTTACCAATACAGGTGTCGACTTTGCCGGTCCCTTTGATGTCAAAACATATGCAGGTCGTGGTTGCAAGGTCACGAAAGGTTATGTGTTGGTATTTGTATGCTTTGCAACTAAAGCTATTCACCTCGAAGCTACGAGTGAAATTTCAACTCAAGCATTTTTAGCTGCGTTTGCACGGTTCTTTTCTCGTCGAGGTTCCCCAAATGCCCTATATTCTGACAATGGTACAGCCTTCGTTGGCGCTTCCCATATATTGGACGCTGACAAAGCTAACTTCATATCATTGTTGCGAAGAAAATTACTAGATCAAGATAGTTTTGCTTTATTAGAATGGAATTTCATCCCACCAGGTGCACCGCATATGGGAGGTCTCTGGGAAGCAGGGGTTAAAAGCTTCAAGATGCATCTGAAACGAATTGCTTATAATCAGAGTTTCACGTTCGAAGAGTTTTCTACAATGTTAGCTCGAATCGAGGCGTGTTTAAATTCTAGACCACTTAGCCCAATCAGCGAAAACCCTGCAGATCTATGTGCACTAACCCCCGGTCATTTCCTTATTGGAAACCCAATTCTATCTCCCCCTGAACCTGATCTATCAGATCGTTCACTATCATATGTCAATCGGTGGCAGAAACTGAAAGTTCTTCATCACCACTTTGCTAAAAGGTGGAAAGATGAGTATCTTAAAGAACTCCACAAAAGATTCAAATGGAAATACCCCCAGCGTGATTACGCTATCGGCGATCTTGTCGTTATAAGACATGATAATTTACCCCCAAATCAATGGCGACTTGGTCGCGTTGAAAACGTTATCCGCGGTAAAGATAACAAAGTTAGAGTCGCCGATATACGAACTGCCAATGGCATCGTAACTAGGCCTATAGTAAAATTAGTTTTGCTACCCAGTCCTGAACAACACTAACAATACATTTTCTATTTATTTATAGCCATTAAAATGCCACGAAAACAACGAAGAAGCCTTTCGCCATTGGAGGAAAGGTACAAATCTCATCACCAGCGCCTTAATTCTAACCACCACGATTGTCGTTTATGCCGCCAGGACCACCCACTTCGAAGATGTATAAAATTTAAAAGGATGAATGTAGCTGAGAAGTTAAGTGTGGTAAAAAAGTACCGGTATTGCGAGAACTGCTTGGCTCACTCTCATCAAGTCAACCGATGCCGAAATACTGATCGATGTCGTCAATGTGGAGGTAGACACCACACTCTTCTGCATCGTCATGAACGTCTACGTACTCCCAAGCCAAACAACCCTCTATCTAATGGTCCGTCATGCTCTAGTGCCCGCACCGTAACGCTCCTTCCGACAATCATTGTAAAAATTGAGTTGGGGAACGAATGGAGTAACGTTAGAGGCTTACTAAACCCATGCGTCGAAGTTAGCACGATTGCGGAATTCCTGGTAGAGCGGTACAAACTGCCTGAGGAGCAAATTGGGTCTGAAACCTTTCATAAGGTGAAAATACGCCCTCGATTTGACACCAGCCCAGTCTTTAGCGTGACGGCGAAGGTTGCCGGTGACTTACCCCGTAAGCAACCAAATGAACATATAGACGAGAGAGTGGCCGAATTGTACAGCAATTTACGTCTCGCAGACCCAAATTTTTATAAAAATGATGACATCAATTTTGTGCTTGGTGCTGATATATATCCTCGCCTGATAAAGGCCAGTATTCACCCTGAATCAGTTGGGTCTCCAATGGCCCAAGACACCGTCCTAGGATGGACTATCATCGGCAGATTTGGTGTATAGATGCTTACTTTTTTTCTCTTTTTTTTATTATTTTTCATGTTTTTAAGTTTTTTTTTCTGATATTGTATTAAACTAAATGAATTATCAATGAATTTGTAATATATATACATCTATAATCTAAACTTCTATTTTTGAAACACTCTCCGGTTTTCTGAAATTGCATCCAAGCAAGGGGGCCGGGATGTTTAAGTGTGAAATTGAATTGTATTTTAAGTAACCATATTTTAATGATCCCCAGTGTACGAGAGAGAATGAACACTTTGGTAGTCTCCACTCTGTTTTCATTGTCTCTCCCACTTTAATGTAAAACCAAACTGTGTAACTTTTTTTAATTACCAACTATCCCCCGAAAGAAAAGGTTCGTAAATAAACATATAAATTATTTATTTATCAACCAAACTAACCCCCGTTTTTTATATCAAAATTTTGTCAAATATTTTATTGGTCTTTTGCGATCACACCCCAACACTATTCATAGTAATTTTTTCAGAAAATTGCTATTTATAATAAATTTGCTATTTATAGTAAATTTTTCGGAAATTTTCTATTTATAGTAATTTTTTTCAAAAATTTGCTACTTATAGAAAATTTGCTATTTTAGTAAATTTAATGGAAATTAGCTATTTGTAGTAAATTTTTCGGAAATTTGCTATTTTAGTAAATTTTTCCAAAAATTTGCTATTTATAGTAAATTTGCTACTTTAGTAAATTTTTGAAAATTTGCTATTTATAGTAAATTTTTCCAAAATTTGCTATTTATAGAATATTTTCTATTTTAGTAAATTTTTCGGAAATTTGCTATTATAGTAAATTTTTCGGAAATTTGCTATTTTAGTAAATTTTATGGAAATTTGCTATTTTAGTAAATTTTAGGGAAATTTGCTATTTGTAGTAAATTTTTAGAAAGTTGATATTTGTAGTAAATTTTTGGGAAATTTGCTATTTGTAGTAAATTTTTCGGAAATTTGCTATTTATAGTAAATTTTTTTAAAGTTTGCTATTTATAGCAAATTTGCTATTATAGTAAATTTTTCGGAAATTTGCTATTTTAGTAAATTTTTCCAAAAATTTGCTATTTATAGTAAATTTGCTATTTTAGTAAATTTTATAGAAATTTGCTATTTGGAGTCAATTTTTAGAAAGTTGCTATTTGTAGTAAATTTTTCGGAAATCTGCTATTTTAGTAAATTTTTTCAAAAATTTGCTATTTATAGTAAATTTGCTACTTTAGTAAATTTTCGGAAATTTGCTATTTATAGTAAATTTTATTGAAATTTGCTATTCATAGTAAATTTTTCCAAAATTTTCTATTATAGTAAATTTTTTGGATATTTGCTATTAATAGTAAATTTTGTGGAAATTTGCTATTAAAAGTAGATTTTATGGAAATTTGATATTCATAATTTTTTGGAAATTTGCCATTTATAGAAAATTTTATAGAAATTTGCTATTTATATTAAATATTATGGAAATTTGCTATTTCTAGTAAATTTGTCCAAAATTTGCTATTTATAGTCAATTTTATAGAAATTTGCTATTCATAGTATTTTTATCGGAAATTTGCTATTTATAGTAAATTTTATGGAAATTTGCTATCTAAAAGCAGGGAAATTGGGTAGTATACGATTTGAAGCCGAGAGACCTTGAAAGACGATTTTGCATGTCCGAAATGATGCTTGAATACTATAAAAGAAAATCCACTACGATAACTCGAAGTATAAGAGATCGTACGTAAGTACGGCCAACCGGCCGAATCGACAACAAAGCCAAATATCCATGGCGCTAAAGTAATTCTCTGGTGGGAGCAAAAGGGTCCTATCTATTATGAGCTGCTAAAATCTGGCCAGAACATCACTGATTCGTTTGTAGTGAGCATTGGCCGAGAACATGCGGCCAGACATGAAACCGTAATATTCTATCATGACAAGGCTCGGCCACATATTGTCCTGATCTCAAAAAATGAGCAGTTCTTTTGGTTCGGAATCCATATGTTGCCTGAAAGATGGGAAAACGTTTAAAGTATGAAAAATTCTTAGGCTTTCCATACTTAATCCCCACATTAAAAACAAAAAGAAACCTCATAAAACAAGAAACGAGACTGACATAAACAAAAAACCCTTATTTTTAACAAAAACAAAAAAAAGAGAATATAATAGTGGTTTTGAGATTATTTGTCTGTTGCTTTCATAAGGTTTTTTATTTTTATTTTTTTTTGATTATCCTGCATTCATATCGTTCGTTTAAGAAAAGATTAACAAAACTTAAGATAATTTAATTTTATTTCTTTTATAAAGAAGATTTAGTTTTTTTTTTCCTCAAGTCTCCCAGTTTTTTTTTCTTTAATACGAATCATGTTTTCATTTTTACTGTGTTGGCTTAAAGCCAAAATTTGATTACCAGAAGAAAAATAAAAATAAAGTAGAAGAGAAAGAAAAAGGTGCAAATCTCATTCACATACGAGTGTGTTTTTCTTTTTTTTTTTTTTGCTGCTGCTAATTTTCAAGGACATTTTCTTGTAAAAGCTGCAATTCGTATAGTGCTATTACATACATACAATAAATCTTTTAACGATAACGAGTTCTGTACTTAATCCGTTGATGTTCCCAATTTTTATTGGCGTTGAACATTTTGATGGCATAATTTACTCAAGTACTCAATGATTGAGTGCTTAATTGGAAAGGAAATAGGTAGGAGAAATTAATTCGAAGAAATATATTACTTTAAAGGAAGTTTATAGTTTATGGGTTTTATGGAAGGCAATTTAAAAAAATTCTGTTTAAAAATTGGGTTATTTCTTACATGAACAACTCCAGAAAAATCAAAAAAATTGCACTTACAATAGAAGCCAATACGGCGGAAAATGTTTAATAACATTTACATTTTCAATATTTATCTATTGCCTTTAAAGCGAAGATTTCTTAAATTCTCTAGAATTTTACCATGTAGCGTATGATTAATATTAATTATGGTTTTTTTTCACAAAAATGCCTACAACTCTAAAACTGTTAAAGACATATTTAAAATGTAACATAATTTTGAAAGCTAACAAACTATACATATCAAAACGGCAGAAACTTTAATAGACGTCAATACAAAATTTAAAAAAAAATTCTAGTTTATAAAAAATTATTTCTCAAAATTTTTCAAACATTTTTTTGTTTTTAACAAAAATTGAAATTTCTACTACCACTTACAAATAATAGCGCAGAACGAGAGAAACAGCATTTAAATTTCCAAAAATGTCTTTAAAACCGAAAATTTCTTAACAGCTACAAATTATACTTAAGTAGCGTATGATTAATATTAAATATGGCTTATTTAACTTAAATGCCTACAACTCTTAAACTGTTGCAAATATATTTCAAATACAACATTATTTTGAAAGCTTACAAAATATTTAATACAAAATGAAAGACATTTTACTAGGCGCCAACACAAAATTAACAAAAAATTTTAGTTTACCAACAAATATTTTTAAGGAATTTTTTAAATATTATATTGCTTTTACCTAAATTTGAAAATTCTACTACCAGCAGCAGCACAAAAAGAAAAAAATTGCATTAAAATTTTCAAAATATATGTCTTTAAATTAGACTTTTCTTCAAATCTATAAATTTGTACCATGTAACGTATGATTAATATTAATTATGGCTTATTTAACAAAAAAGCTTATAACTCTAAAACTATTATAGATATATTAAAAATGTAAACAGTTTTTGAAAGCTGACAAAATATTTAAAACTAAATGAAAGACATTTTACTAGGCGCCAATACAAATTTAACAAAAAATTTTAGCTTACCAAAAAATATTTTTAAGGAATTTTTTGAAAATTTTTTTTATTTTTTTGCTTTTACCTAAATTTTAAAATTCTCAGCAGCAGTCACAGGACAGGAAGAACAAAATTGGATTAAAATTTCTAAAATATATGTCTTTATATTAGACTTTTCTTCAAATCTATAAATTTGTACCCTGTAACGTATGATTAATATTAATTATGGCTTATTTAACAAAAAAGCTTATAACTCTAAAACTATTACAGATATATTAAAAATGTAAACAGTTTTTGAAAGCTGACAAAATATTTAATACAAAATAAAAGACATTTTACTAGGCGCCAATACAAAATTAACAAAAAAATTTAGTTTACCAAAAAATATTTTTAAGGAATTTTTTAAATATTTTTTTTGCTTTTACCTAAATTTTAAAATTCTCCGCAGCAGTCACAGGACAAGAAGAACAAAATTGGATTAAAATTTCTAAAATATATGTCTTTATATTAGACTTTTCTTCAAATCTATAAATTTTGTACCATGTAACGTATGATTAATATTAATTATGGCTTCTTTAACAAAAATGCTTATAACACTGAAACTATTATAGATATATTAAAAAAGTAAAGATATATTAAAAAAGTAAGAAAGCTGACAAAATATAACATTACAAAATATAAAAATTGTTGTAGGCGTTGGTAAAAAAATTAAAAAAAATTCTAGTTTATAAAAATAAATATTTTTCATAATTTTTTAATATTTAATTTTTTTTAGCTTAAAATCAAAATTTTAACTAAAACCTACGCAAAAATAGTAAAATTTGATTTAAAACTAAACATATCTTAAATTAAATAAATTTTTATCATGTAGCGTATGATTAATATTCATTATGGCTTACTTATCAAAAATGTGTAAAACTTTTATTAATTTTTTTAATAAAAAATTAAAATGTTTTCCAAATTAAAATATTAAGCGATTTTTAATTATAAAAGCATTCTTAAGGTATATTCAAACAGAGTTGAAGATTGCAGAGGCAAAATAAGGAAAATCCTGGTGAAAATTATAACATTTTGATACATATTTATCAACAAACGTAAAAGAAATCGTTTAGTTGCAATGACAGATAATACTCTAGTTAGATATAAGTTATATTTTCATTTAATATGTTGGTTTATTGTCTTTCTAAGCCTACTTTTCTTGAAATATATTAAATTGCACTAGGTAGCGTATGATTAATATTAATTACGAGTTTTTTTTCCTAAAACTGAATAACTCCAAGAATAATTCAAATATTTGTAAAAGGCCAAATGCTTTGGAAAGCCAATAAAATTAAATATAACAAAATCTAAGCTAACTATAAAAGGATCTCAGAAAATGTAAAGAAGATTTTAATTTTATTAAAAACAAGTAAGACAGCTATATTGGGCAGTGCCGAATCTTATATACCCTGCACAAAATTAAACTTCAAAATACAAATTTTAAATATTTTTTAGGTAAGGAAAATTAAAAAATTAAAATTTCAAAATTATTTTTTAAAATTTAAAAAAAAAATTTTCAAAATTTTTAAAAAATTTTTTTTAAATTTTTTTCAAAATTTAAAAATTTTTTTTCAAAATTTAAAAAATTTTTTTTTTAAATTTATTAGTGAAAAAAAATTGTGACAAAAAATTTGTTTGGTAAAAAAAAAAATCGGTTTAAAAAATATTTTTCCCGATTTTGACCCATTGTAGGTCCAAAATTACTAAAGCTTTATATACATCGTTGCAATGGACTTTGAAATATCTATCATTAGATATCCATATTGTCTATATTAAAGACTTAAATAATCCAGATATAGATCAAAAATAAGCCAAAAATCGAGGTTGTCCCGGTTTTTTCCTTATATCTTAGCCATTTGTGGGCCAATTTTGTCGATTTCAAATAGCAACCGAATTGGAAGAATTCCCGATATATTGATGTATCAATCATGTTTGTAAGTTATTTAGGGGATTTGGAAAGTTGATTTCAACCGACAGACGGACATGGATATATCGACTCCGCTATCTATAACGATCAAGAATATATATACTTTGTGGGGTCGCAAATGAAAAATGTAGAAATTACAAACGGAATGACAAACTTACATATAAATAAAAATTTTATATTTGGAAAACTTTTCAATAACTTTTTGTTATAAACGTTTAAAATAAAGTTCACTTTAAATAGCGAGCAACAGATAATTTACTTTTCCATTTTCATAATTTTGTCATTAACCCAGCCTTTTTTGGGATTTTTTACAAATGTTTAGCTTTTATTTTGAAACATTTGTACAATACAAATTTATTTAAAGTCATAGCTAACAATGGCTATGACATTTTCCCATCTTTCTGGCAACATATGGATTCCGAGCCAAAAGAACTGCTCATCTTTTGAGGCCAAGAATGAATCAAGCCAATATCGTATACTTTGTTCCAAAGTGAAGCGTATCCCAGAGAGAACGTTCTGCATCAATCGAAACGAATAGTAGTCGAAAGGGGAAAGGTCTTGACTATAAGGCGGGTGAGGCAAAATTTCCCAACTACTTATATCTAAATACTTTTTAACAGGCATTGCATAATGTGACCTAGCGTTGTCATGATGGAGTAATATGGTTTCATGTCAGGCCTTATATTCTATGCTTTTTACAGCCAATGCTCACTTCAAACGAATAAGTTGCTATCAAAACAGATTACCCGTGATGGTCTGTTCAGATTTCAGCAGCTCATAATAGATAGGATCCTTTTGCTCGGATCATAGAGAGCATAACCTAAGCGCCATGGATATTTGAATTTGGTATCGATTCGGCTGGTTGGCCGGGCTTTACATACGATCTCTTACATTTCAGGTTATCGTAAATAATGGATCCATTTTTCATCGCAAGTAATGATTCGGTGCAAAAGTGATTTACTTTTATAGCGTTCTTGCAACATTTCGAACATGCAAAATCGTCTTTCAAGGTCTCTCAGCTTCCATTGCGTTTGGTATTCAATTTCCCTGTTTTTTGGATGAATTCTGCTGTTCGCAAACGTTTTGAAATTGCTGCTTGAGTAGCTCCCAATGATTTTGCAAGCTATTGTTGAGTTTTGCAACAATCTTCATGGAGTAATGCATCCAATTCTTGGTCTTCATACTGTTTCGGCTCCCCTGGGCGATCTTTACCTCCCGTGTCAAAATCACCTTTTCTGAATCGAACAAACGATATCTCGTACTTAGAAACCAATGGAACACATTCACCATAAGCTTCGGTGAGCAATCGCTGTGCTTCAGCGGCACTTTTTTTCAAAATTAAAGAAGTAGAGCAAAACTTCCCGCATCTGATACGCCATCTATTGTAAAATCCTCATTTTTAAGTCATGAACCCCATACAACATTGTACTAAGGAGCGTATGATTAATATTAATTCCAACTTATTTTACGAAAAAGTAAATTACGACAAAACTCTTTAAGTTATTTGGAAAAAGTAAATCGTTTGAGAAATCAAACCAAATCAAATATTTACGGTGTAAAATATCCAGTAGATAAATTTGCCTAAACGGTAACTTTACATTGATTTCAAATCAATATCTGGGTGTAAAAATTACAAAATATTTTTACGTTTTTACCTTTAAAAAACGGGGTCTATTTCCCTTAAATAAACCGGATACCTTTGTTTGCAAACAAAAGCAGTCCTAGCAGTTTAAAATTTGTAACAACTCTTTACCTATTTAAAATGTACAACAACAACAACAGTCCAAATAATCACTCAGTGTCTTTATACACGTTTATCAGTTCGCAGAAATGCACACACATTCTATAACGTACAACCTTAAATGCACAGGACAGTTGATGTTAACTCTAACAGCGCCAATGATAAACTCCACTCACGACTGCCACCTCTGCCACTATTTATACACGCGCCATCTATCGGAAATCTTCTACAATGATCTTAACGGACATACTAGTACATTCGAATTCTAGAGCTTTCGATGTTAATGTTAGCAGCTTAAACATTTAGTGTTGCCATACTTATAAACAATGCTAATAACCGCATGCTATCAACATTGTTGATAAGTAGAAGCTTCTACTGATGGACGTGTTTATAAACATAATGAATGTTGCAGGCAGTCTTTGCGGACCGTTAAATTCAAATCGCTATTGCACATTCGTAACAATATTTTTACTCCATAAGATATCTATGTGTTGAAGTTACGGGCATAAGAAGTTTAGAAATTTGAGTTCTCTTTTACTTAAACATTTTAAAATTTATCATAATACAATGTTAAATTTCAACAGAGTTTTAATCACACAACATTCTTTAAGATGGAAACAATTAAAGTCTTTAGTTGGCTAACTAAACAATCAAGTGGTTCAAAATTACAGCATTTATATTTAGAAAACTTTTGAATAACTTTCGGTAATAAAAACTAAAAAAAAAATTCTCTTAAACTATTAAATAATACTACAGCAAGTAATAATTTACAGTTGCATTTTTAAAATTATGTCTACTGTCTTTAAAATTCAATATTTTCCAAAATTTATAAATTTGTACCAAGTGGCGTATGATTAATATTAATTGCGAGTTGTTTTATGAAAACGTTAATTACTCAAAAACTATTTAAAATATATGGAAAATATGAAATGTTTTGAAAAGCAAATACAATTTATATTACAAAATCTTAGCTAGTTATATTAGGGATCCCTAAAAAGTTTAGAAAATTTAGTTAAATAAAAAAAATATTTTTCAAAATTTTTTTTTATTTTAAAATTTTTTACTAAAATTAATTTTAATATTAAGCTATTTTTAAGCAAACAACCTTTTTACGGTTAAGATGAAGACAACAAAACCCCATAATGTACAAACTAAGCCATCAACATGTTAAAAACTATAACACTTATTAGTTATAAAACTTTGCAATAACTTTCATTAAGTAAATATCAAAACAAATGTTTCCTAAGCTAACAATTAATACGAAAGCAAGCAATAATTTATATTTCCCTTATAAAAATTTAGTCAATTGCTTTTTAATTTCAATAATTTTTAAAATTGTATCATGTAGCGTATGATTAATATTAATTAGGACTAATCTTATGAAAAAGCCAATAACTCAAAAAGTATTTAAGTTATTTTAAAAAGTAAAATGTTTTAGAAAACATGTTAATTTCTGGTTTACAAAATTTTAAATCAAATAAATCCGGAATATTTAACGAACACGAAAAAGCGAACAGAACAAAAATTCAGCAAAATAAATAAAACAGCATTATTTAAAAAAAGTTTGGCCTATATTCTTTTCACATTTTGTTATTTAATGCATTTTTATGGGAATAATGGCCCAATTTTATTAACGGCAACAACGAGGACGACGACAACGATGATAATGATGATGTGATACCTTTTGTTTTAAACACGATTATTTATTTACACAATTTTTAAGCAGAAATTGAGAGCGAACAACAACAGAGAACGTAAAACAAGAGACTTTTTCAAAAGAATTTTTATAATGTTTCAATTCTCAAAAATTTTAAAACAATAGAGCACAACAAATAATGAAACATTTAAACATTTTGAAAACTATCTTAAGTAAGAAACAATATGGTGTCGGGAATAATGTGAGAACTTTAGAGCCAATTGCAATTTTGTAAAATCCCAACAAAACTGAACTTGTACCACTGACCTACATTTCTTTTTTGGTTACAAATACTTGGACCATTCCCTAATACACATGGAATTGAAAAGAGCAGCAACAACAGCTGCAACGGAACGGAACAAAACAAGAATTATGTTTGTTTAAATGATACGTGAAAAATGCAACAGTAAGTTGAAATTATTGAGGCAGGACTCATCAGGAGAGAGCAAGTATAGTGTTTAAAGTTAGAGAATGTGGTTTAAGAGTGGAACTGTAAAGGACATGCGCTGTGGAGGAAGGTATGATTGCAGTATATTCAAACTATTGTTGCCAACATGTTTGAGACATTTGTTGTATTTATTAATTGGCCTGAATTTGTTTTTTGTTTATATTTATAAAATTGAGTGAGTTTTACTTAAGCAAGTTTAATTGATTGTACTATATAAAGAATGTAGTAAACAAACTGTTTTTTTAAAGAGGATTTGAGAAAAAAGAAAAAAGTAAAAAATGTATTTAATTCATATACGTTTTTGGTTTAAAATAAGTATTAGACAATTTTATTAAAAGTAATAGACAATTTTGCTAAAAATAGTCTTCAAAATGTATTTATAGTCTTCAATATCGAAAATTTTTTAAAATCTATGAAATTGTAACACGTAGCGTATGATTAATATTAATTTCCACTTATTTTACAAAAAAGCGTATAACTCTAAAATTGTAGAAGCTATGTTTCAAATAGTAAACGCTTTTAAAAGCTGTAAAAATTGATATTATAAAATGGAAGAAATTGTAGAAGATAACAATATAAAATTTTGAAAGAAATTCTCGTTAGAAATTTTTCTGTTGGTTTTTTTTAGTATTTTTAAAAATTTGATTTCCACTAGCAAATAATACTCAAGATAATGTTTACATTTAATACAAGCAGAAAAAAAAATATAGTTGTGCATGTTTACTGTAACCATTTAAAAATGTTTACAAGTTTTTTAACAATATTATAGTCACAGTAACTATTTATATGATTGTGGTAACAATAATATGGTTAATTTACCATTCACATGATTGTATCAATCATATATATTGTTACGTTTTTAACTTTTATAAACGGGGGTTTATTTCTTTGAAATAAACCGGATACTTTTGATTGCAAATAAAAAGCAGTTTTAGAAGTTTAAAATTGTAACAACTCTTTATTTATTTAAAATGTACAACAACAACAGTCTAAATAGTCACTCAGTGTCTTTATACAAGTTAAGAACAAAAAAATTACAATGAAATTTAAATACTTCAGGTCATTGCACGTTAGTGCTTACCTAAGCAAACTAACAACAAAGGTAATAAACTTATGTTGCAATGCTTTTAAACATAATTGCTGACTTTGCGTCTGGGAGGAATTTATTGAACATTGCATTATTTATTATTTTTAAGTTAAAATATAATTTAGTTTAGTTCAGTTTTGTACTCGCAACTGATAACGTTAATAAAAATAAAATCGCTTCAGACTTACTAAAGTCTGAAGTTATTTTTAAAAACTAAAAAATCAACAATTTAGTTTAATTGGCGCCCGAGCAGGGACCGCGGTTGCCAAAAGGATAACCCAGTACGGTAATAAAATAAATCGTCCTGCACGTCAGCACGTCCCCACGGTGTCTCAAATAATAGGACCGTGGTTACCAAAAGTATAATCCAGTACGGCATAAAATTAAATCGTCCTGCAAGACAGCACGTTCCCGCGGTATCCCGAAGAGTAGTGAGCAGAAACAAAAGGGCCCCCGAGTAGCTGGTTCGTTCAGAGGAAAGGGTGTTGGAAACAACTGCCGCTGCTCCACTTATATTTAAGGATGATAAGTTTATATTTAATGTAAGTAAAATATAAGAGATAGTATAAATTATTATTACGTGAAAGAAAATTTAAAGTAAAATAAAAGCAAAATAAAGTAAAGAAAAAATATAAAAGATAAATCAATACTTTGTGAAAATTTTTAAAGAAGATAAAATAAAAAATAAGGATACAGTTTATACTACTAACACTAGATTTAAGAAATATTAAAAATAATCTAATAAAAATCCCACGGGATTCAATAAACAAATAAAATTCGAGGCTGCGATTCCTACGGGACCCTCCAGTTTCATAACAATAAAAAAAAAATAATAATAACAATAATAATAACACTACATAATAAAAAAGTTAGCCATCTCATATTCCTTGTTAAAATGTCAAACCCAAATAATTTAATTAGGCCACCTGTGGTGAACGCACAGGAGAACCAGGCACCATTTAATATGAGGGACTTAGAAATGGAAATTAGGAGAATGATCACTGAGGCAATACAAGAACAAGTTAGGAATCCTGACAATGCTAGGAATCAGGTGATTGACCAAGATCAAGTAATTGATCCACAACATAGGGGACAACTAAATGACTTGGATAGGGTACCTGACGTGGTTAGAAGTTTAAGGGAATTCACTGGACAACCAGGAGAATATAGCTCCTGGAGAAAGTCTGTTGAGAGGATTTTGAACATTTACAAGCATTTAAGAGGAACACCAAAATATTTTGGTATCCTTAGCGTAATTAGGAACAAAATTGTTGGCAGTGCAGATGCCATTTTAGAGTCCTATAACACTCCCTTAAACTGGGAAAGTATTTCCCGCTGCCTAACTCTGCATTATGCAGACAAAAGAGATGTTAGTACTCTCGAATACCAATTGACATCATTGGTTCAGGGAACAGAAACCATTCAGGAATTTTACCAGAAGGTTTATAATCATTTGTCTCTCATACTTAATAAGATAAGCGCAATGGATATAGGACAGGAATCTTTGCACCTATTAACCCAAACTTATAGGGATAAGGCTTTGGACACCTTCATAAGAGGATTGAAAGGAGATCTTCCCAGACTTTTAGCTATGAAAGAACCAACGGACTTACCAAAAGCATTACACTTGTGTTTAAAGCTAGAGAACCAGAACTTTAGGACTAGCTATGCTCATAACAGGAAATTTACGACTATTCCAACCCGGAATCAACCAACATTCTATCCGGAATTGGCACACATTCCACCACCACCTCGACCAAGACAAACAATCAAACAATTCCAAAGACAACAACCTCCTCACGTATTGAACTATTATCAGAATCAGGGAGCCATTCCCAAATACAATCAATACAACCAAAACCACCATACAAATTACACTCCACCAAGACCTTTTATACCAAAACCACAACCAAGACCAGAACCAATGGACGTTGATCATAGTATGAGAACTAGGAACATAAACTATATGAACAGACCAGCGAACAACGGACTTTATGGCAAACGACCACCTCCACCACATCCAGAAGCTCATAAACAAAGTAGGAATTTCCATTTAAAACTAGGATCGAACAACGATTCAAATATACAGGAGACAGGTGAAATTGACAATTATATTGATAAAATAGACTTAGAGGACGACATTGACGGACAAAAATTAAATGAATACTTCGATGACCAAGCGGACTATACAAGAGACCACGATCAGAAATATGACTCTATCAATGAAATTCATTTTTTAGATTAAATTCATCCACCTTGCCATATTTTGAATGCAGGATGGATGATGGAATGATTATAAAAATCTTAATCGACACTGGATCAAACAAAAATTATATTACACCGAATATAGTAAGAAACCCTATTCCAAATAAGGAAAATTTCTATGCAAATTCCGTAGGTGGACAGACTCAAATTAAATTTCACACAAATACCTTTTTATTTGGACAGACGGACGTTCCGGTTAAATTCTATTTATTACCACAACTGAAAACATTCCAAGGAATCATTGGAAATGACACATTAAAAGACCTTGATGCTATCATTTATACGAAAGACAATTACATGGTACTTGGAAATGGGAAAAGAATTGCACTTAAACAGCTCCCAGCAGACGATATTCACATGACTGCTCTCAGAACTAGCCACATGACTAATGAACAACAGGACAAATTAAGGCAAATTGTGTCGAAATACCACAACCTTTTTTCAGCTCCTAATGAAAAACTGACTTATACTACACGTATAACAGGCGAAATACGTACAAGGACAAATGACCCAGTTTACTCAAAGACATATCCGTACCCCATGAGCCTTAAGAAGGAAATTGAAGACCAAGTTAGAACATTACTTAAAGACGGCATAATCAGACCATCAAAATCCCCATACAATTCACCCGTATGGATTGTTCCAAAAAAACTTGACGCAAGCGGGGAACGAAAGTTCAGGATGGTTATAGACTACAGAAAGTTAAATTCTATCACTATTTCAGATAAATATCCATTGCCTGAAATTAATGAAGTACTTGCACAATTAGGAAAAAGTCGTTATTTTACTGTATTAGACTTGAAAAGCGGGTTTCATCAAATACCTTTAAAACCCACAGATATTGAGAAAACAGCATTCTCCATTAATAATGGTAAATTTGAATTTACACGATTGCCATTTGGGCTAAAGAACGCGCCAGCTATTTTTCAACGCGCGCTGGATGACATTTTGCGTCCTCACATTGGAGTGAGATGTTATGTCTACATAGATGACATAATAATCTTTAGTCCAAACGAATATCAACATTTAAAAGATATTGCGGAAGTATTTAGCACTTTACACCATGCAAATATGAAAGTTCAACTCGATAAATGTGAGTTTTTTAAAGACGAAGTAGAATTTCTAGGTTTCCTAGTGACTCACAAGGGTATTCAAACTAACCCTAAGAAAGTCGAAGCAATTGTGAATTTCCCTTATCCCAACACATTAAAAGATCTTCGATCTTTTTTGGGATTATCCGGATATTATCGTCGGTTTGTAAAGGATTACGCTAAAATAGCAAAACCCTTGACAAACCTCTTAAGAGGGGAAGAGGGACGAATATCCCGAAATCAATCAAGTAGAAAAAAAATAGAATTAAATGAATCCGCAAAAACAGCATTTGACAAATTAAAAAAGATCTTATCCTCAAGAGATGTAATATTAACTTACCCAGACTTTACTAAATGTTTTGAATTAACAACAGATGCTTCAAACCACGCTATAGGCGCTGTCCTAAGTCAGGAAAACAGACCAATTACGTTTATCTCTCGATCTCTGAATAAAACAGAAGAGAACTATGCAGCCAACGAGAGAGAAATGCTAGCCATAATTTGGGCACTCGATTCCTTGCGAAATTATCTGTATGGCCACGCCAAGGTCATAATATTTACTGACCACCAACCTCTTACATACGCTTTAAGTAACAAAAATAATAATGCAAAAATGAAGCGTTGGAAAGCAATATTGGAGGAATATAACTATGAACTCCATTATAAGCCCGGCAAAAGTAATGTAGTTGCAGATGCTCTTTCTAGACCACCACAAAGCGATACTCATGTTAACTCTTTAACGGCTACAGTACACAGCGATGATAGTTCTGGAGAGAATCTGATTCCTTCAGTTGAATGTCCTATTAACGTCTTTAAAAATCAGATTTTTATCCTTATAGGAGAAACGACTGAATACAAATTTAAGTTACCTTTCCCAACTTTTCATAAGCATATTATTACAGCCCCAAGCTTTTCAGAAGATTCACTTTTGGATATTCTGAAGAGGTATCTTAATCCAAGTGTAGTGAATGGTTTGTTTACTTGCGAAAGCATAATGGGTAAGATACAATCAATATACCCCCTTCACTTTTCGAAATATAAAATCAGATACACACAAACACAAGTAGAAGATTTGGTTGACTCCTCTAGACAGGAGGAAGAATCCCTGAAAGTGCATAAAAGAGCCCACAGAAATGCTAAAGAGAATAAGTTGCAACTATTAGAAAAATATTACTTTCCAAAGATGAGTGACAAACTTAATAAAATAATAAAACAATGTAAAGTTTGTAAAGAAGGAAAATACGATAGACACCCTAATAAGTCAAATATATCACCTACTCCAATCCCACAATATGCAGGAGAAATAATACATGTAGACATTTGGTCCACTGAAAAACATTTAACACTAACTGCAATAGACAAGCTTACAAAATACGCACAAGCAACAGTTATAAATTCTAGGTCAATAGCAGATATTAGAGAACCATTAAGGAAAATATTAATTGGTTTTGGTGTCCCCAGAATGGTAGTTGTAGATAACGAAAAATCTTTAAATTCAGATTCAATTTTATTTATGCTTGAAGATCAACTGAACATAAAAGTTTTCAAGACTCCTCCCTACAAAAGTACCGTCAATGGCCAAGTGGAACGATTTCATTCCACATTGTCAGAAATTATGCGTTGTCTTAAAACAGAAAAGACACATAGGACCTTTGAAGAATTACTAGACAGAGCGGTTTATGAATATAATTGCACCATACACTCAACAACAGGCAAAAAACCCATAGAATTATTCTTTGGAAGAAGAGTTAGTACTAGTCCAGAACAATATGAAAACGCAAGAAAGGAGAATATAGAAGCCATAGTCAAGAAACAAGCAAAAGACATTGAAAATCATAACAAAAAACGAAAACCTTTTAAAGACTATATCCCAGGTCAGAAAATTTATGTAAAAATTAATAAAAGATTAGGATCTAAATTGTCACCAAGATATAAAGAGGAAATAGTGAAGGAAAATAACAAGAGTACGGTATTAACAGAATCTAACAGAACGGTTCATAAAGATCATATAAAAAATTAATATTTCAAATACGTTTACATTCTATTTTGTCTATAAATTATTTTTTTGGTTACAGATTGTTCCTACCACTGCTTAAAGCAGAAGTTCAAATACTTAATTACACGGACTCGCATGTTGCGATGATAGGTGACGGATACGGAAAAATTCAGGAAGGAACATTTAAATTTATACATCAAATAGATCTAAATTCTTATGACGATTTTTTGCAAAAAACAAAAAAATATATTGAAACTTACATACCTGAGACGAATCCTCTACAACCAACGCTAAAATACGAATTATTTCAAACTATAGATTTATTAGAGACACTTAAGAACTACGCACCAAAAAGAAAATCTAGATCAATTAATACATTAGGAAAAATTTGGAAAATTATTGCCGGATCCCCCGACCATGATGACGCAGAATATATTTACAAAACACTAGATGAGCTAACAGATAATAATAATAAACAAGTAATAATTAACACTGACTTCAGTAATCAATTAAATAATATCACCAAACTTATTAACACATTTTCTAATTCCATAAGAAAAGATAATTTTATTTTAAATGAAAATATTGAAATATTATCAAATAAAATTAGATTAGCTAAAGAAGGAATCATAAACGTTAAACATGCCATACAATGGGCAAAATATAATATAATAAACTCGTATTTGTTAAACAAAAAAGAAATGAATTTTGTAATTAATCAATTAAAAAAAGAAAACATGCCTTTTAACAATATTGAAGAAGCTTTAGAATTATCGAACATAAATGTTCTAAGTAATAACACAAATATTTTATATATCATTAAAATCCCTATTACAAGTGAAATATTATATAAAAAACTTATTGTAAAACCAATTATAAAGAATAATACTATAATAAATTTGAATTTTACAGAAATATTTTTGAATGAAAATGAAACTTATGCAATAAAAGAAAATTGTAAAATTTATAACAAAATTAAAATTTGTAAGAAAATACATTTATTAGATCTAAGTAAAGATAATTGTATAACAAATATTATATTTAATAAGCAATCCTCATGCACAAAAAGCAATGTTCACCATATTCCTCGTGTTGAAGAAATCGCAGACGGGATAATACTACTGAATGATGTTAATACAACTATTTCAACAGAAACAATAATCTATAAATTAAATGGAACATTTATTATTAAATTTGACAATACAACTATAAAAATAGATGACAAAATATATCAGAACTTAGAAGCAAACCAGATGAAACCGATTCCAGCCCTGATGCAAGAAACTCCAATAGAAGAAAAAAACCTGAGCATATTGTCATTAGAATCACTCCAAGAGCTACATTTAAACAACATAAAAGCGATACATAATATTAAAAGAGAAGCATGGGTTAGAAATATTGTGATATCCCTTACCCTCTTAGGCACCGTCAGCCTTACAATTTGGACACTGAAGAGATCACAGAAGAAACCTATAACAACATTCATTTTGCAACCAACAAAAAGTTTACACGTTGAAAAAAATCAAGTTGAAACACCTGTTACGAGAATAAACGAAATACCTTACTTTTGAGTCAATCGAGGACGATCGAATTTAAGGGCGGAGGAGTTAAGAACAAAAAAATTACAATGAAATTTAAATACTTCAGGTCATTGCACGTTAGTGCTTACCTAAGCAAACTAACAACAAAGGTAATAAACTTATGTTGCAATGCTTTTAAACATAATTGCTGACTTTGCGTCTGGGAGGAATTTATTGAACATTGCATTATTTATTATTTTTAAGTTAAAATATAATTTAGTTTAGTTCAGTTTTGTACTCGCAACTGATAACGTTAATAAAAATAAAATCGCTTCAGACTTACTAAAGTCTGAAGTTATTTTTAAAAACTAAAAAATCAACAATTTAGTTTAATTTACACTTTTATCAATTCGCAGAAATGCACACACACTCTATAACGTACAACCTTAAATGTACAAGACAGTTGATGTTAACTCTAACAGCGCCAATGATCAACTCAACTCACGACCGCAACCTCAGCCACTATTTATACACACGCCATCTTTCGTTAATCTCCTACAATGCTCTTAACGGACAAATTAGAACATTCGAATTCTAGAGCTTTCGATGTTAATCTTAGCAGCTTAAGCATACAGTGCTGCCATACTTACAAACAATACTAATAACCGCATGCTAAAAGCTTCTACTGATGGACGTGTTTATAAAGATGTTGAATGTTGTTATAGTCATTTTGAATGGCACATATCAGTCATTTATTCTCACTTAGTTATTGAACATTATATGTAAACAACAAAGTTTTTTTATTAAGAAGTTATTTTGGAAATACAAAGTTAATATTTTAGTAAGATTTAGTTTTTATGTGCTAAATTCCCAATTTAATAATTGATAATTAATAATTCACTGAAAATTATTGTTGGGGGATAAGCTAGTTCCTATGCGCATTTTACTGGTTGCTTACGATAGATTAGCAGAAAACCTTTTCCCAAAAAAAGTTTAATGATTTCTTGTGAGGTTCAATTTTCTAACATTAGGGTGGTACATTAAGTGGTAGGAACAAAGATCTGATTGATAAATACTAGAACGGGATACTTGAGGTCAATCCCTATTAAAGCAAAACATTGATCTTCCCGAGACAAAAATATTGATATATCATACTTTAAGATCCGACTGTAAATGCCAAAGATATAACGAAAAATGTAAAAAGGCGACCCCTACGTTCGGAAAAAAAAATAAAAAAAAAAATTTCGTAACTGCCTTGCCTTTCGTGATCTTTTTTTGAGGTACCGTCTAATGTGCAACTATACTTTTTCTCTGGGTGTATAGAAAATGTCGTATTTTTTACCAACAAAGCATTATCTGCGGGAAGTTTGCTTTAATTTTTTTAATATGAAAAAAAAAATGCCGCCGATGAACTCCGATTACTCACCAAAGCTTATGGTGAATGTGTTCCATAGGTTTCAACGTGCGATAAATGGTTTGTGCTGTTCAGAAGTGGTAATTTTGACACGGAAAACAAAGATCGTTCAGGCCTGCCAAAAAATTTCAAGACAAAGAATTGAAGACATTACTCCATGAAGATTATTGCAAAACTCAACAAGAGCTTGCAAAATCATAGGGAGCTACTCAAGCAGCAATTTTAAAACGTTTGTATGCAGCAGGATTTATCCAAAAGCAAGGAAATTGGGTACCATACGAAGCCGAGAGAACTTGAAAGATGATTTTGCATGTTCGAAATGCTGCTTGAACGCTACAAAAGAAAGTAATTGCACCGTATGATCACTTGCGATTAATAATGGATCCATAACGACAACCCGAAACGTAAGAGATCATATGTGAAACCCGGCCCACCAGCCCAATCCACATCAAAGCCAAATATCCATGGATCTAAAGTAATTCTCTGTATTTGGTGGGAGCAAAAGGGTCATATCTATTAAGAGCTGCTGAAATCTAACCAGACCATCACAGGGAACCTGTTACGAACAAAACTGATTCATTTGATGTGAACATTGGCCAAAAAATATTAAAATTTTGATTTTAACATTTGTATGGGAGGTAGGCGAAATATTGCCACGAACACCTCAATTTTTTCTCCAAAAATTTATCTAACCATAGGAAAACTGTGTTTCGAAAATCATTGAATTTTCTTTACCCGTTTTGAAAATTCAGACTTTAGTCCCTCTAGATTACACAAATTTGACAAAAATGTAAAAAAATTCCGCATTTTTAGGCCATACACCCAATATTTTACAACAAGTAAAAATTTGTAAAATTAAAGTTCTCTTCAAAATTGTTCATACACGAGTTATTCTAAGTTGGAGCAATGTAACTATCGTTCTCCATGATTTTAGCATAAAATATTTTTTAATTGGTCCAGAAATTTCACAATTTGTTATTTTTTAAAATAACATAATAACATATATATTCTACTAGCTTGACCCGGTGCGCTTCGCTACCCCTGTCGATCGGTTCAGCAGTTTAGTAATTATTGTTTAAAAACTAAAGGTACCAATTTTACCCGTTTTTCCCCCTTTTTATCCCTTTCTGGTCCAAGTATGGAAAAAATTTATAGCCTATTGACGCTTCCAAGTAAGGATCTATCTACGTTCCAAATTTCAATAAAATCGGTTCAGCCGTTTAGGCGTGATGCTCAAACAAACAAACAAACAAACAAACAAACAAACAAACAAACAAACAAACAAACAAACAAACAAATAAATAAACAAACAAACTTACAAAGACATTTATATATTTATATAGAATATAGATAACAAGTTCAAGTTTCTGAAAGCTTTAATACTGTTCTATAATTTTTGTATAAACAGTTGGCTATGGGAGCTGTAGTTTAGAAGATACATACATACAAACTTCTTGCGCTTTTCATATGACGCGCCTAGTGCAGGGTGTTTCTTTGCACTTGTGTGTACCAGCAGAATTAACGCAAACTAATGAGGTTAGTCATTCTATGAAATTTTCATTATGGCAAGCCAAACTTCTCTCAAGTAAACACTTTCCATTCTCCATTATCTCATTGGTGAGTTTTTTCATTGATTTCAATATTTTTATCCTGCAGCATTAAGTTTGTGAATACCATGTCGTTTTTTTCTTAAATTTTGAGAGGAATATTTTAGACTTTCCTTCAATGTTAATTCAGAAATTGGAGTTCCATTAAATCGTTCATTCCGGAACCATTCATAAACTGCAAAATCATTTTTTGGTTCTTCAGCTGTTTATAAAGTTTTTCGGTTTCCAAAGCCAATAACAGAATCACTTTGTTTTTTATAATGTCTAACACTCCTCATGCCAAAAGCTGTCGAAAAATCGGCGCAATATCAGAAAATTTTGGCCTTACAAATCGATCGAGGGAATTACCCTTTTTCGTTTTATTCACATTGTGTTTGATTGTTCAAAAATAATTGAAAACAAAAATATACAATCCCGGATAATAGAGGTAATTACGGTTAATCGATGCAAAAAATTTAAATCGATCCAAAAACATTTTCTTTTTCTATCCCGGATAATTGATAATTGATGTTGCCGGTTAATCGAATCACGGATAATCGAGGCCTCGTACATGGAATTATCATTTGAAAGTGTCTTGTATAGACACTATTCTCTTGTATTGACACATATATAAATATTTATTACCAATTATTTTTCAAATCCACTCCATTATGCACTGACCAATATTTGAAAACAAAACCACACATGACTTTTTTACACAAATTCCATGCAAGGAAATATTACAGTAATTAACTAAACCAAAAGTTACACAAAAAAAAAAAAACAACCAAGAAATACTTCACACTGCCAAGTTGGTCAGTAATGTTTATAAACAAAAGTTAAGCAACATGTTGCTCAAGCAGCAACACAAGAAACACACATATCTTTCCATATACATACATATTAATGTAACTACGTGTTTGTATGTGTTAAAATAAATAGAAAGTCAATGACCACAGTTTAGGAAATTAAAATATTGAAATAAATAACAACAAACACATTTATGGCCAGTAATTTAAACAAAGCAACATATAAAATTTTTACTTAATTGTTTTTTTTTTTTTTTGTGACTAACTCAAATAGCTGTTCGCAAAAAAACCAAGTGAGTAATTGTATGTATAAGTACATTCCACCTGTATTTAAAACTGTTTATTGAGACCACAAAAAAAAATAGCAAATTGAAGTCTGTAGGTCACATGAGATTTTAAAGACTTTAATAAGATTTAATACTTAAATATGAAATAGCATTTTATTTTGGAGTTAAAGTACAAACAGCTGAGATAATAAAAAGTGAGTGTATAGAAAATTTTAAGTGTTTTTAAAAAGATTATAAAAGCTGTTGAATGAAATTTTTATTTTGTAAAAAAATGTATAAAACTTATAAAATAAATTAAAAAAATTATTATGCTACAGACCTTAAATGTTTTTAATAATAATTATAATAATGATTTCAAGTGCAAATTCATGAATTAATTTCGAATTTTGCAATTAGCTTTTATATGTTCTTCAATTATAAGGAAGGTCATTTATAAACTAACTAACCGTCAAACAAATTTCCTAAAATTCAAACACATTAATTGTCTTTAAACTTGTTTAATTATTTAAATACTTGACTGCTTATACACATAACTAACTTCTATAAAAAAAATGTAAACTGTTCCTTATATACAAAAATAAAAAAATACAAATTTCAATTTAACTACTTTTTTGAAAACATTAAAACTGAAATATCATGTTAAACAGAAAACTGTAGCACACAGAGTGCAAGCTTTGTATAAAGCAATAGAAATAGTAACAATTTAATTAGTTAATAAATTCATAAAATATTTTTGTTTTTTTTTTATTAATTTTCCATTTATTTCTCACTTTAATTTTCTTCGTATATCAGTTTTGTTTGTCCGTCTGTCCATGTAATTGAGTGTCTGTCTGTCTGTTGCTCAATCTATCCTTTTGACTCTGTGTTCTATTTAATTCTACTTGTTTGTCTAGTTACGAGAGTGAAAATATTCTTTCATTAATCAACGCGCAGAGATTTTTTTTTCCATATTTTTATTTTTTATTTTTTATTTTTCATTTCGTTTTTCATAACAACATAATGATGCTACAATAAATAACAACAATATGCATACAACTACTCTGCATATATCCTCGCTTACAGCTTTAATAATATACAGGCTAAGCATGCTATATTGGGCTGTAACGAATCTTATATCATTAAAGGTTTTCTATGAAAATATCTGGTTTTTTACCAGGAATTTAGCTAGAAAAACTTGATTTTTTTGGGATCTTTAAGAACAACGGTTTTTAAGTATTTGATATATAATTTGCAAGGTTGCCTAACGTTACCCCTTAAAAACACTTTGAGCTCAAAATACTGTTACCGCAATTATTGCAGTTACCGTTACCGCTAAAGTAGCGTTACTGAATTAATCGTAAATACCGTTAGATCTAGATACCGTTATCGTTACCATTATTCTATAAATAATTTTAAATTATAAAAATACAAATTTTTAATTTCAATGCTTGAGTTTATTGCCAACTACGGAGTTTAAAATATTGTTACGTTTTTACCTTTTAAAAACGGTGGTTTATTTATTTTAAATAAACCGTATTCTTTCAATTGCAAATAAAAGCGCTACTGATTGCTTTAAAAATTTAACAAATCATTATATATTTAAATTAACACTAACAATTTAAATAGTCACTCTATTTTACAAGAATGCACTGGGTAATATAGTTGATTAACTCAAACGGCGTTTACGATATACTAACTCCTCAGCAACTCACAACTATTTAAAATCGAGAAAATCGGACTAGAAATGACTGCCTCGATTTGTTGTTGTTTTTATTGCACCAAAAATTTATTTATCGAAAATTATTTTTTACCAACATTTTTTCCCAAACATTTTTTCACCAAAAACTGTTGCTGTTTTTTGTGAAGGGTAAAATTTGACACGACATAGGAACTCTTATTTGTTTTTTTGAAAAACATTATTTTGGTGAAACCCTCTTTTTTCTTTGAAATATGTTTTGTTAAAGTAATGAGTTTTCTATTAAAAACCGTTTTTTTGAAAAACGACTTTTTTAAAGTTATAGCATAGTGTTGTTTTCTCCTTGTTCAGAAATTTTAATTTTTTGCGAAAAACTGCATTTGGATGAAATTTTGATTTTGTAAATAAGGGTGTATAATAACATTTTTAACTGAAAAAATTAAATAACCACCGTTTATTAAAAAATAATTATTTTTATAAAAAACGTTTTATTTTTTTTTTTTTTTTTTGAAAAACGGTCCTCAAATTGTTTGTAAAAAAGTTTTTTGGTGAAACTGTTTTTTTTTTTTGTGCAAAAAATGTTTTTGCTGAACAATGTCTTTTGTTAAAATATTGTAATTTTGGGTTTCTTTGAAGAACAACTATTTTGGTAAAAAACGTTTTATAAAATCGTAGTTTTAGATGGAATATTTTTGTTTGTAGAAAAACGTTTTTTAGGTAAACAACGGTAAAACGGGTTTTAAGTGTCTATATAATCCGGTTATAAGCTAAAAAACTTTAACAACCATTCAGTAAAAAAATAAAATTTTTGGATGAAAACGGTTTTTTTTTTTTTTTTTTTGAGGAATAAAAAATTATTTTGGTAAAACGTTTTGTGAACTGTTTTTATATATGAAAACCTTTTTTTCTTATCTTTTTAAAAGAGACGTTCTGTGAAAAACATCTGTTTTGGAAGGATATTTTTTATTGTAAAAGTTGTTTGTGAAAAACTTTATTTTGGTACTACGTTTTGAGAACGTTTTTTATATATGAAAAAGATTTTTTTTTCTTTTATTTGTAAAAACAGTTTCTTATGAAAAATAGCTGTTTTGCAAGAAATTTATATTTATTATATAAAAGCTGTTTGTGAAAATCGTTATTTTGGTATAACGTTTTTTATATATGAAAAACGTATTTTTCTTATTTTTGTAAAAACGGCTTCCTGTTGTTTGGGAAGAACCTTTTTTGTTGTAAAAGTTGTTTGTGAAAAACGTTAATTTGGTACGACGTTATTGTGAAACGTTATTTTGGTATAACGTTTTCTGAACGTTTTTTTATATATGAAAAACGTTTTTTCTTATTTTTGTAAAAACAGTTTTTTCTGAAAAACAGCGGTTTTGAAAGGACCTTTTTTTATTGTAAAAGTTGTTTGTGAAAAACGTTATTTTGGTAAAACGTTTTGTGAACCTTTCTTATCTATGAAAAACTTTTTTTTCTTATTTTTGTTAAAAAGCAGCTGCTTTGGAAAAACTTTTTTTATTGTAAAGCTGTTTGTGAAAAACGTCGTTTTGGTATAACGTTTTGTGAACGTTTTTTATATATGAAAAACGTTTTTTATTATTTTTGTAAAAACGGTTTCCTGTTGTTTTGGAAGAACTTTTTATATTGTAAAAGTTGTTTGTGAAAAACGTATTTGGTAAAACGTTTTGTGAACGTTTGTTATATATGAAAAAAGTATTTTTCTTATTTTTGTAAAAACGGTTTCTTGTGAAAAGCACCTACTTTGGAAAATTTTTTTTATTGTAATAGTTGTTTGTGAAAAACGTTATTTTGGTAAAACGTTTTGTGAACGATTTTTATATATGAAAAACGGTTTTTCTTATTTTTGTAAAAACGTCTTCCTGTGAAAACCAGCTGTTTTGGAAGAACTTTTTTTATTTATTTATAATATAAAAGTTGTTTGTCAAAAACGGTTTTTTGGTAAAACGTGTTGGCAACGTTTTTTATATTTGAATAACGTATTTTTTCTTTTATCTGTAAAAACAGTTTCAAATGAAAAATAGCTGTTTTGGAAGAAATTTATATTTATTATATAAAAGTTGTTTCTGAAAAACGTTAATTTGGTAAAACGTTTTTTTATACATAAAAAAACTTTTTTCTTATTTTCTTTTTTTTTAAACGTCTTCCTATGAAAAACAGCTATTTTGGAAGAAATTTATATTTATTATATAAAAGTTGTTTGTGAATAACGTTAATTTGGTAAAACGTTTTGTGAACGTTTTTATATATGAAAAATGCTTTTCTTATTTTTGTAAAAACGGCTTCCTGTGAAGCTATTTTGAAAGAACTTTTTATTTATTATACAAAAGTTGTTTGTCAAAAACGTTGTTTTGGTATAACGTTTTGTGAACGTTTTTTATATATGAAAAACGTTTTTTCTTATTTTTTGTAAAAAGGTTTTCCTGTGAAAACCAGCTGTTTTGAAAGTACCTTTTTTATTGTAAAAGTTGTTTGTGGAAAACGTTAATTTGGTAAAACGTTTTGTGAACGTTTTTTGTATATGAAAAAAGTATTTTTCTTATTTTTGTAAAAACGGCTTCCTGTTGTTTTGGAAGAACTTTTTTTATTGTAAAAGTTGTTTGTGAAAAACGTTATTTTGGTAAAACGTTTTTATATATGGAAGATGTATCTTTTTAAAAACGTCTTCCTGTGAAAACCAGCTATTTTGAAAGAACATTTTATTTATTATATAAAAGTTGTTTGTCAAAAACGTTATTTTGGCTTCCTGTTGTTTTGGAAGAAACTTTTTTATTGTAAAAGTTGTTTGTGAAAAACGTTATTTTGGTACGTTTTGTGAACGTTTTTTACATATGAAAAAAGTTTTTTCTTATTTTTGTAAAAAAGTCTTCCTGTGAAAAATAGTTTTTTTAAAGGACCTTTGTTATATAAAGGTTGTTTGTGAAAAACGTTATTTTGGTAAAACGTTTTGTGAACCTTTCTTATCTATGAAAAACGTTTTTTTTTTCTTATTTTTGTTAAAAAGCAGCTGCTTTGGAAAAAACTTTTTTTATTGTAAACGTTATTTTGGTACAACGTTTTGTGAACGTTTTTTATGTATGAAAAACGTTTTTTTGCTTATTTTTGTAAAAACGTTTTCTTGTGAAAAGCAGCTATTTTGGAAAAAAAAATTTTATTGTAAAAGTAGTTTGTGAAAAACGTTTTAAATTTTTTTTTTTCAAAATAGTTCTTTTTAATTTTATTTTTTTTAAATTTTGATAAATAAAAAATTCCTGTTAAAAAATATTTTTCCCGATTTTGACCCATTGTAGGTCCAAATTACTATAGCCTTATATTATCGTTGCAATGGACTTTGAAATATCTATCATTAGATATCCATACTGCCTACATTAATGACTTAGTAATCCAGATATAGATAAAAAATAGACCAAAAATCGAGGTTGGCCCGTTTTTTCCTTATATTTCAGTCATTTGTGGGCCGATTTTCTCGATTTTAAATAGCAACCCAGCCGGAAGAATTCCCGATATATTGATGTATGAATCAAGTTTGTAAGTTATTTGGGGTCTTCATAAAATTGATTTCAACAGACAGACGGACATGGCTTAATCGACTCCGCTATCTATAAGGATCCAGAATATATATACTTTATAGGGTCAAAACTTATATTGTGGAAATTACAAACGGAATGACAAACTTATATATACCCTTCTCACGAAGGTGAAGGATATAAAAATCGATCTAAATCAGTTATTATTCAACGTAAAAATAAAAGTTCGCATGAAACTCTTCAAAAAAGAGTTTTAAATAGCCATCATAAAAAAACTCATTTGAGGAGTTTTATTTTATCCGTCAGAAAATAAAACTCGTTTTGTGCAAATTTACACCTAAAGATTGCCGCTGGTAAGATCATTACAATTTGTCATTAAAATAAAATCAAGTGGGATTTTAATTTGTTATTGTTTGATTTCTATTATCTAATTGTTGTTGTTGTTTTTTTTTTTTAAACAAATAAATTACTACAAACATTTTATCAGATAGACTCAATAAAGAAAGATACTGAAAAAGTAGAAAATAAATGAAGAGTTTTATTTTCTGACGGGAAAAATAAAACTCCACAAATGACGTATTTGAAATTATAATTTTCATGAGCAATAAAAAGAAGGAATAGAGCAATAAGCATTAAAGACCTTAAAAATTACAGCACTTGCTTATTTCTTTGGAATTTTCCTTGAATAAAAGTGTAATTATGTATTAAACTTGAAAAATATTTTAAAAAAAGTTTAATATTTTTCATCCGAAAAACATGTTGCTTGACACTGTTCTAAAGACTGGAATAACACTTGTTTTAAACTTGAATTTCAGCGAAAACGCTTATTGGGAGGGATTTCGTTAAATCTCCTTACACTGATTGAAAATATATTTAGAGTTGGAAATAATATTGCAGAAATTGAAACCAATTGAGGAAAAATTTTATATCCCTATAGTAAAGCATATATGTAACAACTACAAATACAAATTTTACTATAAGTAAATCATGTTACAAACATTATAATTTTATATCCTCTCTTGTTCTCTTGTTCAACATATCGAAAACTTATTGTGAATCCTAAGACAAGTGGTTCGTTAATATTTCCCCTAGATCTTAGGGGGGTTAAATGCTATATGTTGTTTTATTTCACTACAAGAGGTGTAGATGAAGGATTTATTTATAAGAATGACTATTATAACTGTCAGTTTAGTAAAGGGAGTATAAAAATTAAAAAAAAGAAACTGAACAGTGAAAAAATGCATATAAATTGAATATTATAATTTTTTTTTTTTTATTTTGTTAAGTGTTACACATTTTTCACCTACAATAAATAGTGGCAATATGAATATTTAAATTCATATGTTCCCTGAATTTGTAACTGTGAGATTAAACTTAGTTTAAGTTTTAAAAAACTTGTCGTAAATAAAACTAGTCGTAAATATACAGCTGTTTCATTCAAATTTTCGAGTAATCGATTAAAATTTTATTCGGATAATTGATTTTGTAAATTATTATAAAAATGTTCTTATTAATTAATATTAATTTCCTATAAATTAATTTGATAAAACCGGTTTTTATTATTCGAATAATTTACTCGGGTTTTGTATTCGAATAATAAAAACCGGTTTTATGAATTTAATTTATAGGAAATTAAAATTTTTATTAATAAGAACATTTTTATTATAATTTATAAAATAATCAATCATCCGAATAAATTTTTAATCGATTATTCGAATAAAAATTTAATTGTTACACTATTTAAAGAAAACGTAATTTATCATAACAGTTCTAAAATTTCCAGCTTTATATTTTTGTTTAAACATAATATTCGAATAAAGACCCGGGTTTAAAAATTATTCGAAAAATAAAACCTGAATTTTCAGGAAACTAAAATTTTATAAGAAATTACAATTAATATTTACTAAATCTTTTCATTCTTGTTTAAACATTTTATTCGAATAAAAATTCAGGGTTTAAAATAAAATTATTTGTATAAAAAATTCTAGTTTTCTTTCTAGATACTAAAAATAAAATGTTCATTAACTACAATTTTTATTATATCTTTTGGAATTACTAATACGAATCGAAATTTAATCGATTATTTAATTTTTGTTAAAAAATTTTAATCGAATAAAATACCGGTTTTAAAATTATTCGAATAATAAAAACCGGTTTAATTAACTTCTTTTAATAACAACCATTTTTATTATAACTTTTAAAATTTTATATTCGAATAAAAATTATAGATTATTCGAATAAAAATTTTGATCATTTTAAGTAATTAAATTCTTAAAAAAGAGTATAATATGGTGTTATTTTTTTGTTTATACATTTTATTGGATTAGAAAAACAATTTTAAAATTATTCGAATAATAAAACCGGGTTTTGTAAATTTTCTAAAAACTAAAATTTTATTGGAAATCAAATTTTTATTAATAACAATCATTTTTAAAGAATTTTTTTTAATTTATTTATTATTCGAATAAATATTCAATCCATTATTCGAATCAACATTTAATTGTTACACAATTTAAATCAAAAACTTAGTTATTCATAACAAGTCCTAAATAGTTTGCTTTTAATTTTTGTTTAAAAACTTTATTTAAATAAACAACCAGATTTTAAATTATTCGAATAAAAAAACCGGGTTTTATGAATTCTCTAGAAACTAAAAATTTATAGCAAATAACAAATTCTATTAATAACAACAACTTTTGTTATAACTTTTGAAATTAATTATTCGAATAAAATTTCAAATTATAATTCGAATAAAAATGTAAATGTTACTCATCTTAGACAAACTTAGATTAAAGTAACAATATTTTAATAGACAACTTTGAAGTTTTGTTTTAGTTTTTAATACGAATACAAAATTAAAATTTATTTTAAAATTATTCGAATAATAAACCAGGTTTTTCGGAATTTACGAAACAAAAAATTTATTGAAAATCATAATTTTTATAACTGACAAAAATGTTCAATAAAACTTAAAAAATAAATTAATCGAATAAAATTTTAATCGATTATTCGAAAAAATTTAATTGTTTTACAATTTTAATACAATTAGTTTTTCATACTCAGATTATAATTTTTTGAGTTTTTATTCGAAAAAAAAACCGGGTTGAAAATTATTCGAATATAAAAACCGGTTTTACTAAATTTTCTGAAAACAAAATTTTTATTGGAAAACACACATTTTCTTAATCATAGTTTATATTCGAAAAAAAACCGGGTTTAAAATTATTCGAATTTAAAAATCGGTTTTTCTAAATTTTCTGAAAAAAAAATTGATTGGAAAACACACATTTTCTTAATCATAGTTTATATTCGAAAAAAAACCGGGTTTAAAATTATTCGAATATAAAAACCGGTTTTTCTAAATTTTCTGAAAAAAAAATTTATTGGAAAACACACATTTTCTATACATTTTGAAATTAGTCATTCGAATAAAATTTCAAATAAATATTCGAATAAAAAACCGGGTCTAAAATTATTCGAATAATAAAACCGGGTTTTTTGAACTTAAGAAACTAAAATTTTATTGAAAATATAAATTTTTATAAATAAGAACAATTTTCTTTAAAATAAATTATTCGAATAAAAATCCAATCAATTATTCGAATAAAAAATTAAATTTTTTGGAATTATAATACATTAAGTTTTTTATAACTAGTCTTAAATATACAGTTAAGACTTGTTAAAAATTAATTTTCTGAGATTTTATTCGAATAAAAAAACCGGCTTTAAAATTATTCGAATACAAAAACCGGTTTTTACAATTTTCTGAAATCTAAAATTTTATTGGAAAACACAAATTTTCATAATCACAACAATTTTGTTATATATTTTGAAATTAATTAATCGAATAAAATTTCAAATTATTATTCGAATAAAAATTTAGTTGTTATCTTAGAAAAACTTAGATTGAAGTAAGCATAGGGTAAAAAAAAATGACAAACATTTTCAATAAATAAATTAATCGAATAAAATTTTAATCGATTATTAGAATAAAAATTTAATTTTTATGCAATTAGTTTTTCATAACAAGTCTTAAATAGAAAGTTTATAATTTTTTGAGTTTTTATTCGAATAAAAACCCGGTTTTAAAATTATTCGAATATAAAAATCGGGTTTTCTGAAATCTAAAATTTTATTGGAAATCACACATTTTCTTAATCCTTGTTGATATCATTTGATATTTTGAAATTAATTATTCGAATAAAATTTTATTGTTACAAGTTTTAGAAAAAGTAAGTTTTTTAATAATAATTGTACAGTATTTTAAGGTCGTTCTTTAACTTGTCTTTAACTTTTCCCGATATTTTTATATATTTTTTATGCATTTTTCTTTTTTTTTTTTTGTACTTCGACTTCACTTATTTAATACGTCTTCGCTTTTATTTAATAACTTTCTTATTGTTGTTGTTTAATTTTGCTACTATTCTTATAGTTGTTGTTTGTCTTCTATCAACTTAATTTAAGTCAATCGCTTTTATATCTTATTTATATATCTATCTATTTTTTTTTATTTTTTTGTTGCCTTTTTCCAGTAAGAAATGATAGATAAAGAAAAATAAAGAATGAATGATACAAAAAAAATTCTGTTCTTTGGAATATTTGTAAACAAGAAAATTATGTAAATTTTTCTCTTTTCTTTCTACTGTGGAAGTTGTTTTTGTTGTTGTGCAGTTGTAATTGTTGTTATTTATTAACATTTTTCTTCTTATAATTTTTTTTTTCTCCTTTGCATTTGTTTCGTTTTATTTTTCTTCATTTATTGTGTGTGACATGAATGACTTGGAAAATAGTTACAAGTGACACAATAAACAATTACGAGTTCATTAAAATTACTGACGTTAATAAAAAAACGAAGAAAAGAGAGTACAAAAAATAAGTCAGGGAACCAATAGAGGAAGCAAAAAAGGTTTAATATGGAAAATGAAATTATTTTTTTTAAGAAATTTCAATACTCTTTAAAGTGAAAAAGAAAATTATAGTTTAAATGACTTAAACTCGTATTGAATTTAACCAAGGTTTAACAATCTAAGTTTATGTGCTAACTTCGCTTGGTCATCTTTAAGCTTTAGTTAAGTTCTTAAGCTAAAGTTTAGCATTTCTGTTTATTTTTATGGTTTAAATTTTTCATAAAATTTTTGTTTTTAATTATATATTCTCTTATTTTATTCGCAAAAATATGTTTAATGCATTCATTTCTCAGTTTTGAAAATTCATTTAAAACAATAAATTTTATTTAATAAATCCCTGCTATTATGAGTTTATGCTGCTTAAACAAATGGCCGTTGAAGTATGTATATACGAGTATGTACTTGTTGTATTTAAAAGATATAATTTGTGGAATTACTTCTGGTCGAGTTGGCTAAGATGCGAATTACTTATTTGGATTGTTGTTGCTGCTGTTATTTTCAAAATGAGTTTAAAATTTAAGCTTATAGGAAAAAAAAAAAATTGCCAAACTGCAGGAAACAGAAAACCAAGGCACAGCTTTAAAAAATTCGAAACTAGACACCACCAGAAAATAAATGAATAAAAATTCAAACGATTATTTGAATAAAAATGTTATTGTTAAACGTTATAAAAGTTAGTTTTTCTTAACAAGCTTTAACTACAGTGAATTTTAAATTAGTTTTAAGTTATTATTCGAATAAAAAACCGATTTTTAAATTATTCGAATAATAAAACCGGTTTTCTGAATTTAGAGAACAAAACTTTCTTTGGAAATTATATTTTTTATTGATAAGAACTATTTTAGTTACAGATTTTGCAAATAGTTATTCGAATAAATATTAATTTAATTATTAAAATAAAAATGTTGTTAAACGATTTAAGAAAACAAAAATTGTTCATAACAAGCCTTACAAAATCAAGAAAATTTTAATTTTATTGGAAATCATTTCAATTATTCGAATAAAATTTTAATCGATTATTCGAATAAAACTTGAATTGTTACGCAATTGTAAAAATATTTAGCTGTTTAATATTGTTAAAACTTTTTATTCGAATAAAAACCCGGTTTTCAAATTATTCGAATAATAAAAACCGGGTTTCAAAACTAAAATTTTAATGAAAGTTACAATTTTCATTAATAGCTACAATTTTAATTATATTTTCTGGCATAAATTATTCGAATAAAAATTTAATCGATTATTCGAATAAAACAACGGATTTCAAATTCTTCTTGGAAATTAAAATTATCTTTAAGAAACAACGTTTGTTGAAAATAACAATTTTCTTTAATAACAACAATATTAATATTTTGGCATAAATTATTCGAATAATTCTTATTGAAAACTTCAATTGTCATTAATAAATCGCTTACTCGAATATAAATTTAATTGTTAGGCAATTGTAAAACTGTTTAATTTCTTAAAACAACCCGGGTTTCAAATAATTCGAATCTTAAAAACCGGTTTTCAAAACTAGAATTTTAATGGAGTTACATTTTTCAATAATAGCTGCAGTTTTAATTATATTTTCTGGCATAAATTATTCGAACAAAAATTTAATCGATTATTCGAATAAAAAAACGGGTTAAAAATTCGTTTTAGAAATTAAAATTTTCTTTAAGAAACTAAACATTTGTTTTAAATTACGATTTTCTTTACTAACAACTAAATTAATAATCTCGCATAAATTATTCGAATAATGCTTATTGAAAACTTCTATTTTCATTAATAAATCAATTAGTCGAATATAAATTTAATTGTTAGGCAATTGTAATAATATAAAATTGTTTAAAACAGCTGTTTAATTTAGTTTAAACTTTTTATTCGAATAAAAACCCGGGTTTCAAATTATTCGAATAATAAAAACCAGGTTTCAAAATTAGAATTTTAATGGAAGTTACAATTTTCAATAATAGCTTCAATTTTAATTATATTTTCTGGCATAAATTATTCGAATAAAAATTTAATCGATTATTCGAATAAAACAACGGGTTTAAAATTCTTCTTGGAAATTAAAATTTTCTTTAAAAAACTAAACGTTTGTTGGAAATTACAATTATCTTTAATAACAACAAAATCAATAACCTTGCATAAATTATTCGAATAATTCTTACTAAAAAATTATATTTTCATTAATAAATCGATTATTCGAATAAAAAATTGATTGTCACGCAATATTAAAAATATAAAATTTTTTATAACAGCTGCTTAATTTGATTTAAACTTTTTATTCGAATAAAAATCCGGGTTTCTAATTATTCGAATAATAAAAACCGGTTTTCAAAACTAGAATTTTAATGAAAATTTTCAATAATAGCTACAATTTTAATTATATTTTCTGGCATAAATTATTCGAATAAAAATTTTATCGATTATTCGAATAAAAAAACGGGTATAAAATTCTTCTTGGAAATTAAAATTTTCTTTAAGAAACTTAAGGTTTGTTGAAAATTATAAGTTTCTTTAATAACAACAATATTAATATTTTGGCTTAATTATTCGACTAATTCTTATTGAAAAGTTCTAGTTTCATTAATAAATCAATTATTCTAATAAAAATTTAATTGTTAGGCAATAATAATATAAGATTGTTTAAAAGAGCTGTTTAATTTGTTTTAAACTTTTTATTCGAATAAAAACCCGGGTTTCAAATTATTCGAATAATAAAAACGGAGTTTCTGAATTTTCTGGAAACAAATGTCTTAATGAAAATTTCTCTTTTCATTAAGTACTATAAATGTTGAAATTAATTATTCGAATAAATATTTAATCGATTATTCGAATAAAAATGTATTTGTTTCGGGATTAATAAAAATATTATAATGATAACCCTTAAATTTAGAAACATTTGTGCTTGTTTCAATTTATTATTCGAATAAAAAAAGTGTTTTAAAATTATTCGAAAATCAAAATCGGTTTTTAAATAAAGAAGCTAAAATTTTATTGAAAATCCAAATTTTCTTTACAATTCCGAATTTTTCTTAAAACTTTTGAAATATATACGAATAAAAATTCAATCGATAAATCGAATAAACATTTGCATTGTTTTATTCGAAAAAAAACTTTGTTTTTCATAGGAAGCCTTAAATATTGTGTTCGAATAAAACTCTAGGGTTTTAAAATTATTCGATTAAAACATTTGTATTTTTTATAATTGAAAATTCCGATATTTATTACAACAGAATTTTTTTTTTAAATTTTCAAATAAAATATAAGAATAAAATTTTAGTCGATTATTCGACTAAAAATTTAATTGTTACTCGATTGGAAAAAACTTAGTTTTTCATAAGAAATCTTAATTAAATAGACAGCTTTTAGTATATACTTAAACTTTTTATTCGAATAAAAATCCGGGTTTTACAATTATTCGAACAAAAAACCGTTTTTTATTAAGTATCCTAAAATTTCATTGAAGATTCAAGTTTTCATCACCAAGAGGATTTTTTTGTAAAAATTTTGAAAAATTTTATACGAATAAAAATTCAGTCGATTATTAAAAATGCTGTTTCAAGATTTTTGTAAAAAAACTTAGTTTTTCACAAATCCAGTTTTTATTCTACTAAAAACCGGGTATAAAATTATTCGAATCCTCTTATCTGAATTTAGCAAACTAAACTTTTATTTGAAAAATTCTATTTGTAGGTACAACATCCAGTCTTTTGATAACAATTATTCGAATAAAAATAGAAACGTTTATTTAAATAAAATTTTAATTGTTTTATAAGCATTCAAATCTTAAATTTTACAACAACTAGCCTTTAATTCACAGCTAATTTTGTTTGTATCATTCTGATATTCAAATAAAATTACCGGGTTTGAAAATTATTCGTATAATAAAGACCGATATCTCAAATTGTTCATGTAAAAATACTGTTTGCATGAATAACTAGAATTTGTTATATATTTTTGAAATAAGTTATTCGAATAAAACTTCTAGATTTTTCGAATAAATATTTATGATTAGATGGTCATTAAAATAGCAATTTCCATAATAATCCTTATGTAAACTGATATTTGTGTAAATTTTCTTTTCTAAACGAATAAAAATTCCGGTTTTGAATTTAATCGAATAATGAAAACAGATTTTCGGAATTTAGAAAACTGAAATTTGAGTGTAAATTACAATTTTCATAAATAACAATGATTATACCCTTCACCTTCGTGAGAAGGGTATATATAAATTTGTCATTCCGTTTGTAATTTCCACAATATAATTTTCCGACCCTATAAAGTATATATATTCTGGATCCTTATAGATAGCGGAGTCGATTAAGCCATGTCCGTCTGTCTGTCTGTTGAAATCAATTTTCTGAAGACCCCAGATATCTTCGGGATCCAAATCTTCAATAATTCTGTCAGACATGCTTTCGAGAATTTTGCTATTTAAAATCAGCAAAATCCGTCCATAAATAACGGAGATACGAGCAAAAATCCGAGACAACCTCTGAAAATTTCATCAAAAAAGACAATTTATTGCATGCTTTGACAAAACAACAACAAAACGTATGTGTGTTGGATTCATTGTGTGTTGGCTTCATGATTTGTGTATTTTGTTTTTGTTTTTTGGTGTTTCACAAAAAAGCAACAAAACGTACATATGTATGTTTGGATGTTTGTTGGCTTCGTTATTTTGTTTTTTTTTGGTGTTTGACAAAAAAAAAAACAACAAAACGTATATATGTATGTTTGGATGTGAGTTGGTTTCACTGCTTTGCGTATTTTGTTTTTATTTTTTTTTTTGTGTTTCGTTTGGCGTTGTTGTTATTGAGAAGGGAATATATAAGATTGTTGTTTGGTTTGTAACTTCTACAATATAGCAATAGCAATTAAATGTAAAATTTTTAAAAGTTTTCTTGATATATTTAGGATGATATACGCTGAAAATAGGCAAGTAATGCATCCACAACAAAGGTGAAGGGTATATAATATATAGCACTCTTACTTGTTTTAAATACAAATTTTAAAATTTTTTATTCGACTAAAATCGATTATTCGAATAAATTATTGTACTGTTACTTAATAGTTAAAAACAGGACAGAATTTTTAATAACTTGCCCTTAACACACAGCTTTTTGTGTAAGTTTCCATGGGTTATTTAAATAAAATAACCGAATTTGAAAATTATTCGAATAATAAAAACCGCTTTCCTAACTTGAAGAAACAAACATTTTTGGAAAATCATTATTTTCAGGAATAAAATTAAATTTCATTATAATTTTTAAAATAAATTATTCGAATAAAAAACCGGTTATAAAATTATTCGAATAATAAAATCTGGTTTTTTGAATTTAATAAACAAAATTTTTATAGAAAATTACTAATTTCACGAATAACAAGAAATTATATTTTTTAAATAAATTATTCGAATAAAATTAATCGATTATTCGAACAAAAATTATATTATCACATAATTTTTAAAAACATTTATTTGAATAACCAGCCTTAAACACACCGCTATTTGTGTAATTTTCCTCCTTTTATTTGAATAAAAAATTAGGTTTCAAATTAATCGAATAAAAAAACCGGTTCTTAAAATTAAAAAAAAGTAAAATTTTATATCAAATCACAATTTTCACGACAACTTTTGAAATAAATTATTCGAATAAAAATTTAATCGATTATTCGAATAAAAATGTATATCGCCTTCATTGTCTAGGAATTTTTCTATTTTTCTCAACTTATTTTACGACTAAAACATCCGGGTTTTAAAATTATTCGCTTATAAAACCCGTCATAAAAACTTAATTCTTTACAAATATTGAATTACATCAAACTTTTCTCCAAGGTCAGTTAATATTTATTGTACACCTCTGGCTGTTTAGTAACTCGTATTTATATTGCGTTTTAGTTAGTACAAAAGCTTTTTTTTTTATTTCGCAAAATTTTTTTTTTCTATTTTCCAAAAATAAAGAAAAAATTACCAACGCTTAACGAACGAATCTCATCGTCATCTTTTGAGCATTTCAACAGCAGCTTTGTTACGTTTCTCTTCAGTTTTCTTTACAATACAATATAAATCTTATGGATTTTTCTTACTTTATGCCCAAAAGGGCTTTAAATATATATTCCTACATTCATTCATTCATTCATTCATTCATTCCTTTCAGTCCTCGTCTATTCTTTTACAGTTTTATTGTCTTTAAACTAAATGTGTTTGTTTGTATGTATGTTCATAAAGTAAAAGTGTAAGATGGTTGGTGGTCGAGGGGGATAATAGTTGTGGCTCTTACTCGTTTACTGGGAGTTAAATACTCCTTCTAAATCTTTAGGTTTTTCTAGCACTCTTACAGCTTTTAGTCATGCTTGCTGGGCAATTGTTGGAAACATTTGTATCGCACTAAAATTTCAGCACTTCTTTACAAATATTCATACATTCATATGTATGTAGACTTGTCCTTAACAGTTGAAAATAGGGATTTTTTTCTAAGCATTAAGAAAATAGGCAGCCTTTTTACTTTTTGTTTTTCTACTTAAATCTCGAGTCAATGCTTAAGAAAATTATTTAACAATTTTTATTTCATTTTAAATACATTAAGTGGATTTTTTATGACTGTTTGGGGATTTAAAGTAATTGAGGCTATTTTTTTAAATTATTTAAATAACTAACAAGTTATTTCCTTATATTTATTTGAGGGTAGTTTCAGAAGATTACGAGTAACACAGAGTTGCTATTTTTTAGTACTTTAAACTGTTACACTGATATGTAGGTTTTCTTGACACATATAAAATAGATTTTCTTAAATTTTTCACAGAAAGAATGATTTATATCAGATATTTATTGTTTGATATTGGTTATTCGAATAGAAAACCATATTTAAAATTATTCGAATAGAGAATAGTTTTCTAAATTAAAGAAACTACAACAGTATTTCTTATTATAAACTATTCGAATTCAATTTTAATCGATTATTCGAATAAAAATTTTATTTTTACATCATTATTAAAAACAGAATTTTTTATTTGTTTCACAAGTTTATTTCAATTTATTATTTGAATAAAACCCAAGTTTAAAATTATTCGAATAATAAAACCGGGTTTCAAAACTATTTTCATTAATAACTACAATTTCAATTATATTTTTTGAAATAAATTATTCGAATAAAAATTTGATCGATTATTCGAATAAAACCCGAGTTTAAAATTATTCGAATAATAAAACCGGGTTTTGAAAACAATTTTCATTAATAGCTACAATTTTAATTATATTTTTTGACATAAATTATTCGAATAAAAACTGTATCGATTATTCGAATAAAAAAAACGGGTTTAAAATTATTCGAATAATAAAACCGGGTTTTAAAACTACTTTCATTAATAGCCACAATTTTAATTATATTTTCTGGCATAAATTATTCGAATAATAATTTAGTCGAATATTCGAATAAAAAAACGGGCTTAAAATTATTCGTTTCTTTGTTCAAGAAACTAAACGTTTGTTGGAAATAAAAATTATCTTTAAGAACAACAATAAAAATATTTTGTCATAAATTATTCGAATAAAAATTTAATCGATTATTTGGCTACAAAATTTATTATTACATAATTATAAACCAAATTTTTAATAACTAGCCTTAATAACAACGAATTTTTCGACCGCGTTTGTAATAAATTATTCGAATAAAAATTTAAACGATTATTCGAATATAAATTTTGTTATTACATAATCATTAAAAATGTGTTTTTAATAACTATTCGAATACAATTTTAATGGATTATTCGAATAAAAATTGTATTACAGTATTACATCATTATTAAAAACTGAATTTTTAATTATAAGTTTCTTTCAAATTATTATTCGAATAAAACCCGAGTTTACTTATTTGGATTGTTGTTGCTGCTGTTATTCTCAAAATGAGTTTAAAATTTAAGCCTATAGGAAAAAAGATTGCCAAACTGCAGCAAACAGAAAACCAAGGCACAGCTTAAAAAAATTCGAAACTAGACTGCACCGGAAAATAAATGAATAAAAATTCGAACGATTATACGAATAAAAATTTTATTGTTAAAGAATTTTCTTTAAGAACAAGAATATCAATATTTAGCTATAAATTATTCGAATAGTTTTTCGCAACAAACTTTAAATACAGTGAATTTTCTATTAGTTTTAACTTATTATTCGAATAAAAAACTGATTTTAAAATTATTTAAATAATAAAACCGGTTTTCTGAATTTAGAGAATAAAATTTTCTTTGGAAATTCTATTTTTATTGAGAAGAACTATTTTAATTACAAGTTTTGTTAATAACTACACAAATAAAATCCCAATCAATAATTCGAATAAAAATGTAATTGTTACACTATTAAAAAAAAATTTATTCTTCATAACAAGCCTTACAAAATCAAGAAAATTTAAATTTTATTGGAAATCATTTCAATTATTCGAATAAAATTTTAATCGATTATTCGAATAAAAATTTAATTGTTACGCAATTGTAAAAATATTAAGTTTTTCGAAAAAGCTGTTTAATTTGTTAAAACTTTTTATTCGAATAAAAACCCGGGTTTCAAATCATTAGAATAATAAAAACCGGTTTTTAAAACTAAAATTTTAATGCAAGTTACTATTTTCATTAATAGCTACAATTTTTATTATATTTTTTTACATAAATTATTCGAATAAAAATTTAATCGATTATTCGAATACAAATTTTATTATTAAATACATAATCATTAAAAAGTGTATTTTTAATAACTGTACTTAATTAAACAATTATTTAAGTTTGTATCAAATATGAAATATTATTCGAATAAAACGAACCGGTTTTTAGATTAATCGTATAATAAAATACGGTTCGCTGAATTAATAAAAACTGAAATTTGGTTAGAAATTACAATTATCGTGAATAACAACAATTTTATTTACATCTTTTTCAATAATGTATTCGAATACATATTTAATCGATTATTCGAGTAAAAATGGTATTGTTACGTTATTATATAAAAGACTATTTTGAATAATTAGCTATTGAAAAACAGCTATTTTTGTAAATTAATAATTTTTATTCGAATAAAAAACCGTTTTTAAAATTATTCGTACATTTAAAACCGGTTCTCTGAATTTCAGAAACTAAAATTTTTCTGGAAATTAAAATTTTCGTAAATAACAATAATTTTATTAATAAATTTTAAATAAATTATTCGAATAAAAATGTAGTTGATTATTCGAATAAAAATATTTGTATTACATATTTATTACAACATTATTTTTAATTACTAGCCTTAATAAAACATTTATTTGTTTTTGTTTCCAAATAGTACTCGAATAAAAAACCGGTTTTAAAATTATTCGTATCATAAAAACCGGTTCTCTGAATTTAAAAATCTAAAATTTTATTGAAATTACTATCTCCTATGATAAAACAAAAAAATTGTATGTAATTCAATTTTATGTAATATATGTATATTATACGAATAAAAATGTAATCGATTATTCGACTAAAAAATTATTCATTATTCGTTTAATAAAAAATTAAAAAAAAAATTAAATTATATTATATTTTCCGATAAAATATTCGAATAAAAATTTAATCGATTATTCGACTAAAAAATAATTATTAAAAATATTATTTTCAATTACTAACCCTAATAAAACATTTGTTTGTTTTTGCTTTCCAATATTAGAATAAAAAACCGGTTTTAAAATTATTCGTTGATTAAAACCGGTTGCTAAATTTAAAAAAAAATTAATTTTATTGAAGTTTACATTTAAAAACACAACAATTTTTATTATATATATTTTTTACATATTATTCGAATAAAAATTTAATCGATTATTCAGTTAAAAAATTGATAATTACATGATTATTATAAACATTTTTTAAAAGCAACATAAGTTTGTTTCATATTTTTATTCGAATAAAAAAAACATTAATACTTTATAAATTATTCGAATAAAAATGTAATCGATTATTTGACTAACAAGTTATTATAACATAATTATTAAAAGCATTATTTTTAACTACTAGAAGTAAAACAACATTTAATTTTTTTGTTCTAAATTTAAAACACTAATACTTTTTTTATGGTTTACATTTAAAAAATAACCATTTTTATTGTATATTTTTTAAATTATTCGAATAAAAATTTAATCGATTATTCGACTGAAAAAATTTATGATTACATTATTATTAAAAATATTATTTTTAATAACGAGCCTCAATTAAAAAGCTATTTAGTTTATTTCATATTTTTATTCGAATAAAAAAACCGGGTTTAAAATTATTCGTTGATTAAAACCGGTTCGCCAAATTCAAACATTTTTAATTTTATTGCAGTTTACATTTAAAAAACACTACAATTTATATTTAATTTTTTTTACAAATTATTCGAATAAAAATTTAATCGATTATTCGACTAAAAAAATTGATGATTACAAGATTATTAAAAACATTATTTTTAATAACAAGCCTCAATTTAAAAGCTATTTGAGTTTGTTTCATATTTTTATTCGAATAAAAAAACCGGTTTTAAAATTATTCGTTGATCAAAACCGGTTCGCTAAATTTAAAAATTTTAATTTTATTGATGTTTACATTTAAAAAACACAAACATTTTTATTATATATTTTTATTACAACTTATTCGAATAAAAATTTTATCAATTATTCGACTGAAAAAATTAATGATTACATGATTATTAAAAACATTATTTTTAATAACAAGCCAGCTCAATTAAAAAGCTATTTAAGTTTGTTTCATATTTTTAATCGAATAAAAAAACAGGGTTTAAAAATATGTATTCGTATAATAAAAACCGGTTCGCAGAAAAAATTTAATTTTATTGGAAATTTAAATTTTCGTTAATAACAAAAATTTTATTTAAATCATTTGCAACAAATTATTCGAATAAAATTTTGATTTATTCATTCTTATATCCAAATGTATTGTTTATGATTTGTGTTGTTTATGATTTTTTTCTTTTGTGGGGGGTACTTCAAACACAAAATTCTATCATTTATTTTTATAAAAAAAGAAACCTTCCTTAATCTTTTAAAAATATTTAAAGAATTATTCACAGCCTTATCTAGAGAGCTGCAAAGACCCCTAGAAATTGAAGGCCATTTAGCAAGAACGTCAGTAAATTGTTAAAATTTATAAAAGAAACACTTCATTTATGATTTATTTGCTTTAGTAGATATTTATTTACAAAACCAATTTTTTTTCATTGATTGCAATTAAAAAATTCATGAGTTATTTTTCAAATAAATGTGAACTTTCTAAAGATGTGGGTATTTTTATGTATTAAATTAGATGATGCGTAATTTGAGATTAAAAAAGGTAATAAAAATAATTAAATTCAATTATTACGATTTAGAAATTTGACACTTGTAAAACTTGTTGCTTATAACTTAAATATCGATTTCATTTATTGCTTATTATAAATTAATTAACATAACTATATACTACTTAAATATTATAAAACTTTAAAATAAATTGTTTTAATGTCACACAACAAACAGCCAAGAACTTATGGCGCCCAGTGTTATTTCTGCGGGTACATTATCCGTTGCCATTATATCATCGATGCCACGAGGGCTCTGCAACAAAGACACCGGCACCACTCTAATTAAATGATTGACCGAGGCATTTAGTAAATCCATAAATAATAAGGTTAAGCCCAGCACAAACAGAAGAGTTACATGCACTAGATTTACAAAATGATGGCTGGCACATTTTAAACATTTATTGATCACTGAAGAAGTATGGCCACTTGGAGAGGTTAATGCACTTGTTGTTTTTGTTATTGTTGTATCAGTATAAAAATAATTTTCGATAAACATTTTGAAACACTTTGATATTGATATTGTTTTGAATTGTTTTTATTGATTTCTAAGCAAAATCAAGTAACTTTTTAAGTGGTTTATTTCTCGTCAGAGTTTAACAACCGTTTTGTTTAAAAGCCAAATTTATTATGAATTATTTAGGTTTTTTTTATTTACTAACAAAAGTTTTTCTACCTAATAACAACACAAAATTTCATCAACAACATTTTGATTGCAAGATTGTGTTTGTGTTGTTGCTTTTTATAGCCACCATCAAAAAATATGGGGGGAAATTGATTTTATCATTACGTTTGTAACATATCAAAATATTTGTCGTATACCCACATAAGTATATAAATTCTGGGTTCTCATAAGATTCTAAGTCTGTCTGTATGTTGAAACACTCTTGTTTATTATACCTTCACCATTAGTAGCAAGGGTATATATAAGTTTGTAATTTCTACATTTTTCATTTGCGACCCCTCAAAGTATATATATTCTGGATCGTTATATATGGCGAAGTCGATGTAGTCATGTCCACCTGTATGTTGAAATCAACTTTCCGTAGCCCCCAAATAACTTACAAACATGATTAATACATCAATATATCGGGAATTCTTCTTCCGGCTCGGTAGGTATTTAAAATCGAGAAAATCGGTCATAAGGAAAAAACTGGGACAACCTCGATTTTTGGCCTATTTTTTATCTATATCTGGATTAGTAAGTTATTAATATAGACAATATGGATATTTAATGATATCTATCAAAGTCCATTGCAACGATTTATATAAGGCTATAGTAATTTGGACCTATAATGGGTCAAATTCGGGAAAAATATTTTTTAACCGGAATTTTTTTTACCCAAAAAAATTAGTTTGTCATAAATTTTTTTTTCATTAAAAATTAAAAAAAAAAATTTTTTTAAAAATTAAAAAAAATATTAGAAAAAAAATTTTGGAAAAAAATTAAAAAAAAAACTATTTTTTTTATCTAAAAAATTTGTCATAAAAAACAATTTCGGAAAACAAAAAATTGAAAAATATTTTTTTTTTCAAATTTTGAATAAAAAAAAAAATTAATTTTGTTTACCTAAAACTATTTAAAATTTTTCTTTTAAAGTATTATTTGGTGAAGGGTATATAAGATTCGAATATATCTCTCTTACTTGTTTATTTTACTTTTGTTTTTATTTTCAGATTTTTTAGCCGACAGTCTCGCCAGAAAAAACAGCAAAACAATGAAAAAACAGCAAAACAATGAAATTCCATGAATCGGTTTTTGTTGTTCTTATGCATTTGTTTTGTTTTCGTGTCTTCTCGCATGTACTTAGTGAGAGATGTAGTAAAAAAAAGACTCACATGTTTTCTGTATATGAGCAAGTACTCGTAGTACATATACCCATTCGTACATGTGTAAATTTAATTAAACAAAGCTTCATCAATCAAGCCACCCATTTACTCATACATACACTGCTCTTTTTAGGTGGGGTGAGTGTCTTATCAAGCATTGAATTAAAAAATTCTTATGAATGCAAACTAGGGTGGCTCTTACTTTGCAATTTTGGGATACTTTCAAGATCTAAAATCAAATGCTAAACATTTGAGCAAAATGGGACAAAGTTTTAAGGTTACAAATTTTATTTGATTTCGTGTTTGGAGACAAAGAACAATTTTTACAACAATAAAATTTAAAATTAATTTTTTACAAAAATAATTAAAAATAGTTTTTGTACCTATTTTATTTAATTAAAAAAAATAAAAATTTTCTGACATCGATAACCTATTAGAACTTGATTCCAAACAAGTAAGAGAGCTGTATTCGGCTGTGCCGAATCTTATATACCCTTCACCAATTTATACTTCAAAATAAATTTTTTTTTTTCAAAATTTAAAAAAAAAAAAATTTCAAAATTGTTTTTCAAAATTTAAAAAATAATTTTTATCAAAATTTTTTTTTAATTAAAAATTTTTATTTTTTTAATTTATTAGTGAAAAAAATGTATGACAAACAAATTTTTTTGGTAAAAAAAATAAATTTTTTTTCCCGATTTAGACCCATTGTAGGTCCAAATTACTATAGCCTTATATACATCGTTGCAATGGACTTTGAAATATCTATCATTAGATATCCATATTGTCTATATTAATGACTTAGTAATCCAGATATAGATCAAAAATAGGACAAAAATCGAGGTTGGCCCGGGTTTTTCCTTATATCTCAGCCATTTGTTGGCCGATTATCATTATTTTAAATAGTAACCGAGCTGGAAGAACTCCCGATATATTATACGATTTTGTAATTTAATTTTGTAGATCCTTGTTAACACTTTTATATATGAGGTCAAAATTATCCAAGATATCAAAGTTAGACCTCTGTACTAAAACATATTAAAATACACTTTTCTATAAACTAGACACTAATGAGAAGATTACTACCAAATTTTACTCCACAACAAATAGCGACGGAACATATCAAAATGGTAGCGAATATGTATGTATGTATCTTCTATACTACAGATCTAATTGAAAAATTTGCGTTCAGAAACTTTAACTTGTAACTACTTTGTTACAATACAGAGTGAAATACTGGCTGCCAAAGTTGGACATCTCTAGAAGGAAAACAATTTTATAGAGCAACAAATATTAATGTATATGTCTCTTAAACTATCCAGCAGTTAAGCAAGTTGTCATAGACAGTGATTCAATTTATATATTTTATGCCATTTGACACGTATGTGCTCTTTGTAGTGCTGTGAAAAGTCAATTGCTTACTTTATACATCCCAGGTAATCTAACATGAAGTCAATTATCACTTAAGTGTCTCTAACTAATCTAGAGTGCAGTCATTTTAAACTTTTATTTTGTACTGCACTTTTGCGTTAGTAATTCGTACAAACTGGTTTTATACAAATTGTTATAATTGATATAATTCTCATACAGTTTATTTTATTTTTGCTTAAGTATACTGATATCCCATGTAATCTTAAGAACAAAACAGCACTTTAAAAGTAGTTATTTCACCCACTAGAAGTAATCTATTGGAGAGTTATCAATGGAAGGTTTGTTTACAAGCAATTGGTTATTGGACTATCAATAATATGTGTTTTAAAATGAATATTTGGGGTCGATTAGCTTCCGCTTGCACCCTTACGTGTTAAAATAACTAGTTATATAGCTGATCAAGTAACCAGTTAGGTATCTAATAAGGTAATTCACTCCATGTAACCGATATGTGATTTCAATGCGTTTACTACTTTGGATCAAACAGTCTCATTGTAATCCAAAAGGGTTAAGACATGCAGATGTTAAAATAACTAGTCATGTATGACAGCTAAAATCACTAGTTCGGGACAGTCTCCTAGAAACATACACACTATTTATGTAGACAGTCTGGCGGTACTTAAGGGTCTGAAATGTCATATAATACATTGTAGCATAGTGGAAGACTGCAGGAGAGCTCTTGAAGAGTACTACTCAATCAGATTGTGTTGGGTACCTGGGCACTATAACATACAGGGACATGAGGTAGCAGATAGCATGGCTCAGATCTGCTTTTGTCACTACTAGAGGCTAATCTTTGAAATATTCCCTGTAGGACGTATTGTCAAGTGTCCAAAGCCTTTTGGTCAAAACTAGATGCAAAGGCAACCAAAACTCTAATTTTGTTGGATAAGAACTCTAGTAGAACTGATAACCGGTCACTGTTCAATTCGGGCCTTTATAGCTAAATGTGATAATAGCGCACAGTATTTTTGTGGATGTAGAGGAGTTGGAGATGGTAGAGCACATTATGTACAGCTGCCCAAGACTACAAAGGCAAATATTTAATTAGCTTGGTACTTTTTTTTCTTGGACCAGCACTCAGCATTGCAAAGCATTGTGTTGGAACTAGGAAAATAGGTTATGGGAGGGAGGATAGAGATACATTTTATTTGAATTTTCCTATATTGAAAGTGACAGGAAAGACTTCAGGAGGAAGCTTATTCCACATACGGACAGTACGGCTAAATAACGAATTTTCCCTGTAATGTGTTGTGCGATCCTCTGTCCAGTCGACAATGAATTGGTGAGCCCTTGCCGAAGAATGTGTGTTGCGTAAAAAACTTCGGGTTTCGGGAACAAGTTCCCTAATTTCAGCAGAACACATAACATTGTAGTATCGGTAGAACAGTGAAACCCGAAAAATGTGTTTTGTCCAGCGGACATCGCACTAAATACTCATGCCTAGAACATAAAGAGCTTCTGATTCCTAAATATTTATACTAAAACAGATGTAGCAACATGATCTGTTGTGCGTTTGTGTGTTAACATACAGCATTGAGTCTTGCGTGCATTGAAATCGACTCTATTCGCACAACCCCCTACAGAGATTGTCAAAAGATCTTGGTTAAGCTTATCATTCATGTTTTGCCTCATTGCCCCAATCTCCAATAGGCTTGGTCTATAATTCAACGCATATGAATGGCAAATGTTGCTGTCATCTGCAAAAGAGTAGATAGGGTTGGAAGTTTGACATATTTACGCAGATTTGGATTTTTCATTTTGTTACTTGTTGGAGAGTTGGAGGAGACATTATGTGCAGCTAGGTGCTAGGATTCTAGATGAACTTGGTAGTGTTGCTGTTTGTAAATTAGGTAACGTGCTTGGTTTTATCAGGGGAATAGCTTGGCTATTTAAAGGATATTCTACGGTGAATTTAAATCTGTAACCACTTTCACCATCTTTACGCAGATTTGGATTTTTCATTTTGTTTCTCCTTTTGATATCTCTAGGACACTTTTTTAGGCATGGCATACTTTTTCTCTGAATCTGACTCTTGAAGGGAATTTTAATGAACCTTATGGTCTTCCAAACTAAACTATATACATATTTATATAATAACTTTTAAAGAGATTTTTGTTGTACACACAAAAATATTTTACTTTTTCTAATCGGTAGAAATTTGTAGAATTTATTCTACTGTATTTTAACTTTCCATACATTTTTAATTTTTCTGCCTAAAAATATGCTTTGAAATACTCACAAATATTTTGGCGTTTATTTTATGAAAAATTTACGTTAAGCTTTTGGAAAAAGTTTAATAACTTTTCTAATTTTGAAAGGATTTTAATAAACTATGGCTTATTTTATGGAAAACACAATATCCTATAAAAATATTTAAACAAATATATTAGCTTACTAAGATATAATTAAAAAAAATGGATATCAAAGTCGAAAAAATCAGAAAGGGATGAAAAGCAAAATAAAAATATTCAATACCCATACAAAAAAATGTATATAGTTAGAAAGCTATGTAATTCTTCTATATAAACCAATTTGAACATTTTAAATTGTTCTAAAACTTACTGAGTTAGTTGGTGTTTAGTGTATAAACTAACCTCAAAATGGGATTTTTAGAATAACTCCAAATTTTGAGAGTGTATGAGAATTGTTAGAAACTGTCTTATGAGGGCCTTGTTGAGGCCCTTTCAAATATATAAAAAAAAACTTGCAAATAGTGTTTTCAATATTACATTATAGTAATAATATTTTGGTCTCAATTATTTTAAAATCTTATATATACAAAAAGATTACAATTACCACTCAAAATAATAATGAAGAGTGCTTGCTTACTTACAAGTAGATAAATTGTTTTAAAGTCAACAAGATATGAAAAATATATGAACAAGTATTATAAATTGTAAATATGCTAAAATAAAAACATAAACATAAATAAAAATGAGCCGCAAAGCTCATTTTTCTTTAAAAAAAAAAAAAAGAAACAAAATATTTAAATAACAAATAATGTCTAAAGATGTCTGTCTGTCTGTCTGTCTTGCCGCAGATGGCTGTTAAGAGGCGTAAATGAAAAAGGCAACAAAAAAATAAATAAAATATGGTCATTTATAAAAATGTTTTTTTTTTTTTTGTAAAACAAAATAAATATGCATGTAAATTAAAATGACAAGCTTCAAGTAGTTTGTGTGTTTTTTCTGTGGTTTAAAGCCCCTAAAGGATTTTAAAATGCAGACAATTTTTTCTTTTTTGTGTTTATTTAGTATGTAAATTGTTTTTAAGGGATGCAGTAAATTAGTTAGGATTTAAAACAAATAAAAAAGGTTTACTGAGCAAAAAAAAAAAAAAAAAACATTAATTTGAAACAAAAAGTTAGCAAATTGGGTAAAAATCAAGGGAATGTAAACAGTTTTAAGTAAAAAAGAACTGACTTATTAAGTCGCTTGTAAAAATCTTGGCTACTTTAGAAATTTCTTTCCAAATGATGTTACATTTTTAATTTATTAAGAACATACCTTTCTGGGCGTTGATTCCTTTCTGCAATCTATTAAATGAGCAACCAAACTTCTAAATTTATTGAGCATAAAAACAGATTGACACAATTTTGAACAGCAAACAAAACGTCACCTTTAAATTAGTATAAAAAAGTTATTTAAATTAAATTTTTAATAATTTCTTTTCCTAAGCAGTACAAAAATATATGTATAAAACTAAAACTTAAATTTTCTTTTTAATTGTGTTACACTTCTATAATAATCAAAGTATTATATTAAAATTTAACAAAAATCTAAAGGAGTTTTAAAAGAATTTTTTAAAAATATGAAAATTGTCTTTTTTTAAAAAAAAAGACATTTTCATATTAAATTCTCTTCTCTTTTTTTAAACAAAAATCCAAAAGATTTTCTTAGGAAAATATTTGGAATTTTTGAATTTTTTCACAATATTTACAATAGCTAACATTTAGCTAATAAAATAAATTACCATTTGTCCAAAGCATAGGCGGGTAAGGGGGATTTTTCCACAATATTTAAGCGGCGCAAGACTGCTGCCTTAGATTGGCTAGAATTTAAGCCATAGACATCTAAAGGCGCCATATCGAATTTACTTAATCTGCAATAAAAAATAAATATTAATTTGTTAAAAATCCAGATTGAATTGTTTACCTTCCCCCTGATATGTCCTGTAAGAACTTGAAATAACTTTGTCTTAAATTGCTGGCCTCCAAAATGCCTGCATGGAATAACACCGCCGTACAGAAGGCATATAAAAACATGGTAAAGCCCGGTATATGTGGAAGTTTCTTCTTGTCAATGCCCAAATTATAAACAACCTGTAAAAAAAATTGTAATTAAATGGTATATAGAGTTATAAGGAATATATTTAACCAACCTGCAGCATTTTCCACATGACATATAAAGCCACGGTGACATCTGGATAGTAGGCAAAGCCTATGCTGCCTATTAAACCGGCTGGTATGGCAAAGCGTGGATCATCACGATTGAAAATATGTCTAAGGCCACAGGAAACGGACTGAGAGGAGAAAAATTAAGAAAATACAAATATTTTGCTTAGGAAAGTTTGCTTTAAAAAATATATTTTATAGAAAAATATCCCCAAATAAGTTAAATACACCAAAAAAAAAAAAGCTTTTTCACTAACGAAAAACAAAAAAAAAAGTTTTTTTCACAAAAATAATTTTACAACGCAGATTATTTAAAAACAAGTAAAAGAGAGCTGTGCCGAATCTTAAATACCCTTCACTAAATTATACTTTAAAATAAAAATTTTAAATATTTTTGGGTAAACAAAATTCAAATTTTTTTTTCCAAAATTGTTTTTTAAATTTAAAAAATTTTTTTTTTTTCAACTCAGTTTTCAATTTTTTAAAAAATTTTTTTTAAATTTATTAGTGAGAAAAAAAAATTATAAAAAAAAAATTTTTGTGGTAAAAAATATATTCGGGTTAAAAAATAATTTTCCCGATTTTTAAAAATTGTTTTTAAATTTTTTTTTTTCAAATTTGTTTTCAATTTTTTTTTCGAATTTTTTTTTTAATTTTTTTTAAATTTATTAGTGAAAAAAAATTATAAAAAAAAATTGTTTGTGGTAAAAAAATATATTCGGGTTAAAAAATATTTTTCCCGATTTTGTCCCATGGTAGGTCCAAATAACTATAGCCTTATATAAATCGTTGCAATGGACTTTGAAATATCTATCATTAGATATCCATATTGTCTATATTAATGACTTATGAATCCAGATATAGATCAAAAATAGGCCAAAAGTCGAGGTTGTCCCGGTTTGGAAGAATTCGCGATATATTGATGTATCAATTATGTTTGTAAGTAATTTGGGGGCAACGGAAAGTTGATTTCAACATACAGACGGACATGGCTATATCGACTTCGCTATATATATATCGATCTAGAATATATATACTTTATGGGGTTGCAAATGAAAAATGTAGAAACGGAATGACAAACTTATATATACCCTTGCCACTCATGGTGAAGGGTATAAAAACCACTAGAAAGTTTAAAAAAAAAACATCTTTAATAAAGCTTTTTTTATAAAATACAACTTTCTTACATCTAAGGTTTCTAAATCTTTTATCATAAAAAGCCTTCACAAGAAAACTTTTTTCCAAAATGCAAGAAATATGTTTTAGAAAAAAGGCTTCTTTTTATAAAAAAAAAGTTTTTGATAAAAATTTATGAAATTTAAAAAAAAAATTATTTTTCACAAAAAAGCTTTTCAATTAAATTTGTAATATCCATCAAAATTTTCATTCATATAAAAGCTTTTTGTTAAAAAACATCGTTTAATAATTTTTTTTTAAGGAGATGTTCTTGAAAAAAGTTTTTTTATAAAAAGAAAAAGTTTTTAATGAAAGTTTAATAATTTGTTTTTCTAAAATAACTTTTTCAACAAAAAAAAAGCTTTTTAAAAAATGTATTGTAAACACATCCATAAAAAGCTTTAATCATATAATAGTTTCTTGTTACAAAATCGCTTTTTTTTTAAAAAAAACCTTTTTTCACAAAACATCGTTAAAAAAGCTTTTATCTTAAAAAAGTTCTTGTGTTATTATAAAATAATATAACAAAATTATTTTGTTAAAAAAAGCTTTTTACACAAAACAAAATAATTTTTTTAAAAAAAGCTTTTTACACAAAACATCGTTTAATAAAAAAGCTTTTTTCTTAAAAAAAATCGTATTTTATTAAAAAAGATATAAAAGCTCGTGTAATAAATTTCTGTTTTTAACGAGATGTTTTTACAAAAAGGCTATTTTTAAAAGAAAGTTTAATGAAATTTTTTTTAAAGAATACCTTTTTCAAAAAAGTGTTTTAAAAAGCTTTAATCATAAACTGTTTTTATAAAAAAGCCGAATTTGAAAATAATATAATTTAAAAAAGATAAAAGATTAAAATTATGTACAAAAAGTTCTTTTTATGAAAAGCTTTTTGCTTTAAAAAATTATTGTGTTATTCAAAAAGATATTTTCACAAAAAGGCTTTTTTTTTAATGAAAGTTTAATGAAATTTTTTTTGTAGAATAACTTTTTTAAAAAAAAGTTTTTAAAAAGCTTTAATCATAAACTGTTTGTCAAAAGCATTCGCTCTTTTTATAAAAAAAAATTTCACAAATGCTTTTTTTAAAAAGCTTTTTTCTGAAAAAAACAAAAATGTTTAAATCTTTTTTCTTAAATTAGTTTTTTTTTAATTTAAAAAAGGTTAGAAATTACCAAAAGTATTTAATTAAAGCTTTTGGGCCTGATCCAGATACACGAAAGGAAAACAATTTTAAAATTTTTGTATGAAAAACCCTCAAAAATGATTTAAAAACTGATTTTAACATAGAATAAACGAATAGAACGGAAGGAGAGAGTAATATCAATGGAAAAATTACTCTCTTCTCACATATACGGTTGATACAATAACAAAATACATGCAATACATTCTCATGAATTAGGTTTTTGACAACAGACTTAGGTTTTTGGCTCTCAGTTACCTATATAGTTGTCATCTATTGATTTTAAAATTGTCTTCCTTTCGTAATTCTGATTCAGGCCCCTTTGTCTTAAACTCACTTACCTTATACAGAAACGAGAATGAACCCAAAAATAAACCCAAATTCAAGGTTTGCTTATTGAATATCGTTTTCTTCCAGTTCATTTTATTCTGAGCTATTCTCTTAACATTCAGCAACAATTTCAAAGCCACCTGTAAACCAATGCCACCCACCATGGGTTTTAAACCGCCCATAACAGCACTATGAACACAACTGCCTCTATGAGGGCACGACTTATGTTTGCCTTTCATTTTCTCCACAAGTCTGCTGTAAACTTGCACCCAACCATTAATGGTATTCAAATTAACTGGCGGTCTGGATCTGGCAGCTGGTGGCTCTACATTATTTTCTTCAATTTCAAGCGGTTTCAGGGGTCCCTCTTCTGGTTTGCCCACAAAAATGCGCAAAATATCAAATAATGAGTCACGACAGGAAGTTTTGTGTAAACCTAATCTATATAAATACAATAAAATAGAGATACTGGCTCCGAATAACAGCACCTGGCCATTGGGCAAGGATTTAACCCATCCCCGAGACTCGGCCATATTCCACAGAGTTTCGGTAGCCACATTGGCTACATACAAGGCCAATAGGGGACGTCTTTGGGGCCTCTCTACCATAATAGCACTTAGACTGCCCAGGAAACAGGGCCAAAAGCCCACTGTGGACATATAGTACTGGCCCAACATGTTGCGCAACAAACAATTAAACATTATAAAGGTGTAAGCATTTGTGACCAAAAAGGCAGTGGACTGTAAAATGCCTAAAACCATTTTGCGTAAATCTTCCAGGGAAGGTATTTTGTGACGCATTATCATGGAGAGCTAGAAGCCGTTAAAAAATATTAGAGGACGAAATAAATAGTTTAGCTTGCCAGTATGTACTTACCAAATATACCATAGAATAGACCCTTAAACAATAAGGTGTGGCTGCAAATAATATACCTGCCGAGGCATTTACACACTTATCAGTCCAAGGATGCTGGAAATCTTGACAGGTACATAGTACCGCATTTGTCATTTTACTTTGTACAGTCATGGTAAGGAAATTTTGTAAAATTTAAAACTAATTAAATAAACAAATACTGCAAAGAAAAGGAAAAAAAGTTTATTTATTATTGTTCAATAAATTTAATATAAAAAAATCTTGCAAATTGCTGTTTATAACTTCTGTTATTCATATTTAAATTTTTCTTTACAAAAAATTAAATATTATTGCTATAACTAACTGCAATTGCTGCTGCTATAAATTTAATTCATAAGTACAATGGTCATTTCAATTAATTCACTCTGGTTGTTTATACAAATAAAGCACCAATTTACTTGGTGTATTATTGAGATAAGATATGGATGGATATTATGAATTAAGTGCAAGCAAACTAAAGCATTAAATAATACTAATAATAGTTACAGATTAGGTAGCAACTAAGCTGCTAAACAAAGTCAATTTGAATTTGAGATGCATTTCAAAACAATTTGCAAATCTATAATCAATACAAGTACTTAAATAATCTATAGATATTAATGGCTTTGCCATTAAAAGGCCATTAAAATCGAGATTGTTTAAGTTAATAGCAAAATAGTTGGTTTTAAAATCAGTAAACAATGTAAGATTTAAGAAAATGTTTAGATTATAACATCATTTAAATGTTTACATTATAACATCATCTTAAAATTGAAGTTTTCTTGAAGAATTCAACAGTTTATTGGGAGTATGACTTAAAAATAGGCGAAATTTTTAAAAATTTTTAGCTTTTATTTTTAAATTTATTCAAAGTATTGGCCATCTTTCTGGCAACATATGGATTTCGAGCGAAAAGAACTGCTCATCTTTTGAGGCCAAGAACAAATCAAGCCAATTTCGGATACTCTGTTTCAAAGTGAAGCGTATCCCAGAGTGAGTTTTCTGCATCGATCGAAGCAAATAATAGTAGGACGGGGCGCGGTCTGGACTATAAAGCGAATGAGCCAAAACTTCCCAACCACTTCATTCTAGATACTTTTTACCGGCTATTGAACCTGTTGTGGCCAAGCGTTGTCATGATGGAATATTACGGTTTTATGTCTGGCCGCATATTCTGGGGGTTTTTGGTCCAATGCCCGCTTCAGACAAATCAGTTGCATTCGGTACAGATTCCCTGTGATGGTCTGGTCAGATTTCAGGAAACTCATAATAGTTAGGACCCTTTTGTTCCCACCAAATACAGAGCATTACTTTAGCGCCATGGATATTTGACTTTGGTGTCGTTTTGGTTGGTTGTCCGGTATTCACATACGATCCATTACGCTTCGGGTTATGGTAATAAATCCATTCTTCATCGCAATTAATGATTCGGTGTAAAAATGATTTTCTGTTATAGCGTTCAAATATCATTTCAGAAATGCAAAATCGTATTTCAAGGTCTCTCTCTCGGCTTCAATTCTTATGGTACCCAATTTCCCTACTTTTGGATGAATCCTGCTGCTCGCAAATGTTTTCAAATTACTGTTTGAGTAGCTCCCTATTATTTTGCAAGCTCTTGTTGAGTTTGACAACAATCTTCATGGAGTAATGCCTCCAATTCATGGTCTTCAAAGTTTCCTGGCAGGTCCGGGCGATATTTGTCTTCCGTGTCAAAATCACCACTTCTAAATCGATGGAACACATTCACCATAAGCTTCAGCGGCAGTTTTTTTTGCATATTAAAGCAAGACTTCTCGCATATAACACTTTTCTGGAACAAAATTCGACATTTTTGAAAAAGAACAAAAATAACGTTGTTGTTTACACTATAATGTTCAATAACTAAGTAAGAATAAATGTTAGATATGTACAAGTACAATGTTCTCTTTTGCATTAAAGCTGAATTCACCCATGTGTATCTGAAACATTTTTTGTTCGGAACATTTTTTATATGTAGTTTGACGTTTCAGGAAATCAGGGTAATTGTATAGCAGATAATTTGGCCAAAGGGGTGCGATGATGAGTGAGGATGCGATCGACCCCTTTTCTGGTACTTCCCTTTTTAAATGCAAGATGGCTGTTCAGCAGAAGCTATATGAGACTGCAAAAACAGCAGGACGAATCTACTTATAGAATATCGCCGTGAGCAAATAAGGCTAATTGTCTCCTTTATTACAGGACACTGTTATAAAGGACTGTTATAAAGGGCCTGCGGTACAATGATTACCTGAGGGACCGCATTCTCGGATTTCCATTCCTATCATGTTTGGACGAGCTGTCAAGTATGAATCTGAGACGAATCTATTCCTTCATCCGGGAATCTACTTGGTTTAATTTGGAGTCAACGGAAGTACTGTAAATACCCTGATGACTACCCCTTGGGTATCACAATGGGATCAGATTTGAATGGACCCAAGTGGCCCATGGAACTAACCTAACTTATCCTTCAAAATGACATATAAATTATTAAAGACAAAAACCACGTTCAAAAGATACATTCCGCGTTTTTAGTCATGCACCCAATAATTGTTTACATAATGTCAGTAATGTAATAATTCTTAATAAATAATAAATATGTTAAATTCAATTGTCTACATACGCCTACAAGATAAAATTAAAGATTTATTGAAAAATTCAATTGTTTACATTATGTCAACAATGTAAAATAATAATTATATTGAAGAATTTAGTTGTTTACATAATGTAAACAATGTAAACTATATTTTTTATTTAAAACTGAATTGTTTACATTATGTAAACAATGTAAAATTTTACATTCATTGAAAAATAGAATTGTTTACATTATGTCAACAATTTAAATTTGTGGTTTTTTGAAGAATTTAATTGTTTACATAATGTAAACAATGTAAAATTTAAATTTTACTAAATAATTCAATAGTTTACATTATGTCAACAATGTAAAATTTTAAATTTTTTGAAAATTTTTTTTGTTTACATGATGTCAATAATGGAAATTAAAGTATTATATTAAAAAATGTAATTGTTTACATTATGTCAACAATGTAAAATTTAAGATTTATTTATTGTACCATGTAAAATTAAGTGTTATTGAAGATTTGAATTGTTTAAATTATGTCAACAATACACAACTTTTGATTTATTGAAGAATAAAATGGTTTATATTATGTCAGCAATGTAAAATTTAAGTTTTTTTAAGATTACTGAATTGTTTACATAATATAAACTACGTAAAATTTAAGTTTTGTTAAGAAACTAAATTGTTTACATTAGGTCAATAATGTAAAACTTGACATTTATTGAAAAATTTAATTGTTTACATGATGTCAATAATGTGAAATTAAAGTATTATTGAAAAATGTAATTATTTACATTATGTCAACAATGTAAAATTTTAAATATTTTGAAAAATTTATTTGTTTACTTAATGTAAACATTGTAAACTATAATTTTTATTTTAAACTGAATTGTTTACATTATGTAAACAATGTAAAATTTAAGTTTTATTGAAAAATTTAATAGTTTACATTATGTCAACAATGTAAAATATAATTTTTGTTAAATAATTCAATATTTTACATAATGTCAATAATGTAAAGTTAATGTTTTACTGAATAATTGTGTGGTTTACATTATGTCAACAATGTAAAATTTTACATTTTTGCAAAATTGAATTGTTTACATGACGTCAGTAATGAAAATGTAATTGTTTACATTATGTCAACAATGTAAAATTTAAGTTTTATTGATTGTACAATGTAAAATTAAGTGTTATTGAAGAATTGAATTGTTTATATTATGTCAACAATACACAATTTTAGATTGATTGAAGAATAACATGGTTTATATTATGTCAGCTATGTAAAATGGAAGTTTTGTTGAAACATTTTATTGTTTACATTGGATCAACAATGTAAAACTGAAGTTTTTTTAGATTATTAAATTGTTTACATAATGTAAACTACGTAAAATGTATGTTTTGTTGAAAAACTAAATTGTTTACATTATGTCAATAATGTAAAATTTTACAATTATTGAAAAATTTAATTGTTTACATTATGTCAACAACGAAAAATTGTAAATATTTTAAAAAATTTATATGTTTACATAATGTAAACAATGTAAACTATAATTTTTATTTAAAACTGAATTTTTTACATTATGTAAACAATGTAAAATTTTACATTTATCGAAAAATTGAATTGTTTACATTATGTCAACAATGTAAAATTATATTTTTTTGAAGAATTAAATTGTTTACATAATGTCAACAAATTTTGTTAAATAATTCGAGTGTTTACATTATGTAAACAATGTAAAATTTTACATTTATCGAGAAATTGAATTGTTTACATTATGTCAACAATGTAAAATTTGACATTTATTGGAAAATGTAATTGTTTACATTATGTCAACAAGGTAAAATTTAAGTTTTCTTAATTATTCAATTGTTTACATAAACTTGAACAATGTAAAATTTAAGTTTTGTTGAAAAATTAAATTGTTAACATTTTGTTAATAATGTAAAATTAAAGTTTTATTGAAAAATTTTATGATTTACAATATGTCAACAATGTAAAATTTATGTTTTGTAGAAATATGTAATAGTTTACATTTAAAATTGGAATTATTTTGAAAAATGTATTTGTTTACATAAATTAAACAATGTAAACTATTATTTTCATTAAAGAATTCAGTTGATTTCATTACGTCAATAAGGTAAGCTATATGTTTTATTAAAGAATTGAATTGTTTACATTATGTCAACTATATAAAAAGATGCAAACATATTAAGCACAAATTGTTCAATATTTTATTTTATTTACGTCACATTTTATCACAACTTTATTGAATTTATCACCGGCAACACGTTTCTCTTGATAAATACCTTTTTAAACAATTAAAAAACCCGTTTGCCGTTTTAATTTCTTTTCTACTATATAATCTATCCAAACGCCTTAAAATTATTAACTAAAATTTAAATTTTCCAATATAACACGGCAAACATATTCTGGCTTTAAAGAAATTTTGCCGTAATCTATTGGAGTAGGATAAGATAAGCTAAACTACCTTCCAAAAGTATTGTTGAGGAGCTATAAATGGTGATTATAATCCTCTATTGATAACAGCAAGTCATTTTATTGAAATCTACTTTTAGAGTAGAGTTCATTAAAGCCAACAAACATGAAACAAAAACGAATCATTATTAAATACAGTAGCTGCCTTTTACACAGATAACAATGCTGCTAAATAAAATAAAAATTATCAATTATTTGTTATAAATATAAATTTTCTTTTCATTTCAGTTTTGGTTTTAGGAAATAGATAATAAAATACTACTGCATTAATAAAGTAATTTATTTTAGTTTTGAATATTTTAGTTATGTGTGGCGTATTCCCTCAAGGCTGTTTCAAATTAAATGAAAATTGTTAGCAGATAATTTAAATGTTTTATACATTAGTAAATAATTATTGTACATAAATTATTTACCTTTAGTTAGTGTATTTTTTTTTTTAAATAACTTAGTGATAAGCTTACTAACAATTAGAGTTAAATTTATATGAATTTATAAAAATTCTGGCGGGTTATTTCATTGTTAAAACAAAAAACTTTTTTTATAAAAGAAAACAGATGGGGGATTCACACTGTCTGGTATAAGGTCGTATTGTCATAATGTCCTAATATAATATGATACTTTCAAACAAAAAAGTTCTAAATTAATAAGACTTTTTAAACTATGTTTATTGTTTTGTCATAAAATAACACTTTTTTTGTTTGAAATACAAAACCAATTTGTTTAATCTATCTTAATATATTAGGACATTATGACAATATGACTTAATAGCAGACCGTGTGAATTCCCCAAGAAATTGTATTGTTATATAAAAATGTATAATATATTGTATTTTAACTCATTTTATAAATTAAATTTGGTGCGATGAACTCATTGTGTCACACGTGTGCTTTTGATTTTTGATTAAAAACATTGTCAAATATTTAAGAATCATACGATTTGCTAAACATATGTTAATGAACTTCTTTTTTGCACAAGTTTTATTGAATAAATTAAGATTCAAATTAAAAACATATAAAATTTCTACAAAAAAATATTGCAAAGAACCCAATGTGTACAATAAAACTGGAGCAAAGGTTCAAAGGTCAAAATTCTATCAAATTATGTCAGTTTAAAGCAACATTTTAATCTGAGATAAATAATGCTGTAGGAAAGATATTAATGCAAATAAATAATGATTTACATACTGTCAACAATGTAAAACATAAGTTTTATTGAAGTAGTGAAGTATTTTAGGTAAAAAATTAAAAAAAAAATAATTATTGTTTACCTTGTGTCAACAATGTAAAATATAAGTTTTATTGAAAAATTTAATTGTTTACCTTGTGTCAACAATGTAAAATTTTAGATTTATTGGAAAATTTTATTGTTTACATAACGTCAACAATGTAAAATTATAATTTTATTGAAGAATTGAGTTGTTTACATAATGTCAACAATGTAAACTATAACTTTTATTTAAAACTGAAATGTTTTCATTATGTCAACAATGCAAAATTTTGTTATATTGAAAAATTCAATTATTTACATAATGTCAACAATGTAAAATTTTATTTTTATTGTAAAATTTAATTGTTTACATAATGTCAACAATGTTAAATTTTGTTATATTGAAAAATTCAATTATTTACCTGATGTCAACTATGTAAAATATAAATTTTATTGAAAATCTAAATTATTTACATAATGTCAACAATGTAAAATTTAAGATTTATTGAAAACATAAATTATTTACATAATGTCAACTATGTAAAATATAAGTTTTACTGAAAATTTAAATTATTTACATAATATCATCAATGTAAAATTTAAGATTTATTGGAAATTTTAATTATTTACATAATGTCAATAATGTAAAATTTAGTTATATTGAAAAATTCAATTATTTACCTGATGTCAACTATGTAATATATAAGTTTTATTGAAAATCTAAATTATTTACATAATGTCAATAATGTAAAATTTAAGATTTATTGGAAAATTTAATTAATTACATAATGTTAACAATGTAAAATTGTGTTATATTGAAAAATTCAATTATTTACATAATGTTAACAATGTAAAATTTATGATTTATTTGAAAATTTAATTGTTTACATAATGTCAACAATGTAAAATTTTGTTATATTGAAAAATTCAATTATTTACATAATTTCAACAATGTAAAATTTACGATTTATTTGAAAATTTAATTGTTTACATAATGTCAACAATGTAAAATTTTGTTATATTGAAATATTCAATTATTTACCTGATGTCAACTATGTAAAATATAAGTTTTATTGAAAATCTACATTATTTACATAATGTCAACTATCATTTACACTATTTCAACAATGTAAAATTTTATATTTAATGAAAATCTATATTATTTACACTATGTCAACAACGTAAAATCAATGTTGAATTGAAAAATTCAATTATTTACCTGACGTCAACTATGTAAAATATAAGTTTTATTTAAAATTAGAATTATTTACATAATGTCAACAATGTAAAATTTTAGATTAATTAAAAAATTTTATTATTTACATAATGTCAACAATGTAAAACTTAAGTTTTATTAAAGAATTCAATTGATTACATTATGTAAACTATGTAAAATTAAAGATATATTGAAAAATATAATACATATGTTATTATGTCAATAATGCACTGTGGTTATAATGTGAAATTTAAGATATTTTGAAGAATTGATTTGTTGACAGAAAACTATAGATTCTACTGAGGATTTGACTTGAAATTAGTGTACTTTTTTAATAAGCCAAATTAAATTTACTGACAAATTGTGAAATTTCTACCTATAAAAGTTTGAATAATTACAAAAAATTTCTAATTTAAAACTATTTGATTTTAACATTGTAAAATTAAACATTTAATTAAAATGCTTCAAGCTAATTCTAAATTAAAGCAAATAATTTAATTTGTAAAAAAAATACTGCAACTACAAATTAAACAAATATCTTTTTTTGTAATTTGTAAAAAAGATACTTGTTTTTTTTAAACAAATATTTTTTTTACATTATAGAACAACAGTGGCGTCAAAAATGTATGTATTTGCATATTTAATGCAAATTAATTTGTTTATAAATGAAATGCAATTTACAAAATTAATATTTTTCCGTAGCTAGGTATATGACATTAAATAATAAATTCAAAATTTTGTATTACGTTTTTATTAGTGCCGCGACTTTTAAACTATGCACCTTAATAATAAGTATTTAATTTATTTTAAATTGTTTTGCGAAAAAAAAGTCAGCGGTGATTTGTTTTAAGTGTAAAATAATTGCTTAAATAAATTCATTAAAAGAATATTATTTTTTTTTTTTTACATAAATTAATGAAAACCAAGTATGAAAGTATGATCGGTCAAGCCCGACCATACACTACACTAAGTAAACTATCGGTCAAGCCCGATCATACACTAAGTAAATTAGCAAAAACATCTTTTAAAATTTCAATTTTTTTTTTTTTTTTTTTTTTTTAATGATTTTCGGGAGCTAGGAAATTAGGTCGTGTGATCTTTATGTCTATAAGAGAGTTATTTCTATTGCATTTTATATGTATACCAACAATTTTACGAGATTTATGCTCGTTAAAGTGATTTCATAAAATTAAGTGACATGAATTCCGTATAGACAAAACTTATTTATATAACATTTATGACCGATAAAGTCCAATTTTGGGAGGATATTTGTATCGACTTCAGCCAGTTTCAATAGGCTTCGTTAAAATTTTATCGAAATATCTTTAAAATTGTTACTTGTATTTTGCATACAATGTCTACATGGACAGCCAGCCAGACGGACAGACTGACATCATTTAATCGACTCAAAAATTCTGATTCTGAGTGGATTAGTATTCTTTAAGACTAATAGTTTTGGACGTTACAAACATCAGCACAAACGCATAATACAATCTCTACTATGGTGGTATAGGGTATTATAAGTACATAGTTATAAAAATAATTTACTAGTCCAAAGAACTTGATTTAACTGGCTTAACTCAGATGACAGAGGCCACCAGAATGTAACAAAGTTGACTAAATCCGTTAAAATAACTATGTTATGCATTAAATTCCAAATTAAATAATATATCTAATAAAACTTGTGATTTAATTGCTCTGATGTTTTTGGTTACAATTAATTGTAAATAAAACATATATTTCAATAATAAAATCTCTATAAAACTAGAACAATTACGAACAAAGTTCAAGGTCTTAAAGTCACCACTGTAGTACGCATAGTACAAACACACATACTAATATTTTCTTTTATACACTATCAAACAAATCTATATTAAAAAAAAAATTAAAACCAGCATAATTTTTATTGTTTTCCTATAATAAAAACACAAACAAAACAGTCAGAAAAAACCAACAACAATACACAAATACTCTCCCTATTTTATCAATAATAAAAAAATAAATTATGACAGATAATTATTGTTGGGTGTTTTTGTTAGGAAACAACAACAAAGTTTGCAGTAAATAACAAAAACAATGCATCACACCATAATACCATACGAACAAACATAATCAACAATACACACTAACGTGGGTTTGTGTTGCTTAAAGTTCCTAGTTATTGTTGCTTTTTATAAATTTATTAGTGTTTTTTTTTTTGGAAATTGATTATTTCAGTTTAAATGAACTTACGTTTATTATAAGGGTTTGATTTTAGTTGTTAAACAAACAAATAATAATAGCTTATCAATATTTTTCAATAAGAAAAGAATTAAACACAGAAATTATTTTAATTTTAAAGCATTATTTTATCACTTTTTTTTTAGTTGGACAACTTTAGTTGAGCTCTGTTTTTCACTTTTCTATAAACTTTTGGTCATTTTATCTATTTTTGCTTTATTAATTTTTATTAATCCATCTAACTTTATTATTCTTTTGTGTTGCACCATTTACTTTTTGTTAAACTTGTATATTTTTTACTAATTCCACTTTAGTTATTGCTTTAATTTGTTATAAATCCATTCAACTGTTGGTGGAATATTTTGTTGCTTGTTTGACATTTCTCCATACCAAACAGCTGTTGGTAATTGGCGTGGTGTGTTTAATATGGTGGGCAAAAGTTTCTTTAGTGGTGTGTTTCAACCAATTGTAAACAAAGGTGTTGGTTTGTTTAGTTTAAGTAAAATTCTACTCACTGCTAGAGGGCGCTACAATGAATATTGTTTTAAGGTGGTAAATTCAATTGGGATTTAAAAAATGAATTTATTAATAGAAAATTGTGAATATACCCACACCTCGATAGAACGCTCCTAAAGTTAATTGATGGTTTTCGCTGGGTCTTTTTTAGCCAATATTTTCCTTTTCAATATTGACCAAAGGTGTTCAATCGGATTTAAATCCGGAGACTGGGGTGGCCAATCTAAAAGTTTAATCCCATTTTCTTCTAACCACTTTTTAGTAATTCCGGCAGTGTACTTCGGGTCGTTGTCTTGCATGAAGATGTCATCTTGACCCTGCTCTAAACCAAATATACCCAAACTTGGCATGTATGAGTCTTCAAGGATTGTAATGTAATCTTTGGCACACATTCTGCCAGTTATTCGGCGTAGTACACCCAACTGGTTTCCACGAAAACAGCCCCAAGCCATCAAAGATCCACTTCCAAATTTCATTGTGCTTGTAATATTTCGCTCTTGGACTCCAATTCTTTAATCAACCCATGTCCATTGGCGCCCATCAGACCCAATACGGTTGATTTTTGTCTCATCTGACCAAGTTACCTTCATCCAGTCGTCTGTCGTAAAATGCTCGTACTTGTTTTCAAAATCCAACCGCTTTTTTCGATTTTGTTCGCTTAAATAATGTGTTTTAAGTTTTGTTCTTGGCGCTAGGCCAAGAACTCTTGGTTGAGTATTTGTGTGACCTCAACAGCTGTATTAGCCTCACCAGACACAATCAATCGACGAGCTTCTCGAGCATCGGCAAACGAAAGATTTTTTGGACTACCATATTTATTTCCCGTGGAGTTTAAACTATTCTGATTCTATATTTTATTTACTCACCCAATTGATATATTATATTTTTTAGTGATTTCGCGATATGGGACACCTTCCATTATGTCTTTTGCCACATTTTGTTTCAATGGGGGAGTCTTAGCTTTTCCCATTATAAAAGGCTAAATAAATTATTTAAAAGAGTAGTATTTTATTTAAATAACTTTAAATAATGTCCTTTACTTACGTTATTAAAAAAATTTTGTTTTTATATTTTTTAAAAATTGAGAAAAAGATCTGAGGGTCAAAAATGTTCACACAGTTGTTTAATTTCTTTTTAGTAAAAAAGTAACGGTACTCCAAAAAAATTTTGCCATACAGTAAACAACATTGTGTCAGACTACATAACACAAAATGGGTTGTCAGACCTAACTTTGTAAAAAAATGTTTCTAGATATATCTTTAATCATACTTTTTGTGAACAATTTTGTCCCTTACTGTATATTGATGCCTATATTTTTTAGTAATACTTCACAAATATTTGATATGCAAAAATTAAGATATACATGAAATCAAGGTGTATTAATAAGGTGAAGTTGCGAACACAGCTGATTATTAATTGTTTGTTTACAATATGTCTATAGTTGATCAATTTTGGTTGTCAAGATAAAAAATTATCAGGTATAGTCACCAATTATTAGTATTATTGCTACGTTAAGAAAAACTTTTTAGTGCTTTTGCTCAGATAACTTTGTCTTGCCAACAAACATCATAAATTGTTAGGTTCTGTGTTCGATTGTCAAGCTTTCTTTATAGTTACGTTTTTTTCCTTTTAAAAAAGGTGGTTTATTTCCTTTAAATTAACCGTATTCTTTTGATTGTAAATAAAAAAAAGTCTTTATTAAAATTTACGCAACAATTAACATAGTCACTTTCTTTTAATGTACACACTTATATTACACACCATAGAATAATATATACATATATATATGTATTAGTACATAGTTTTGAGGTTGTATTGGTGTCTTTTTAATTTTCACCAGACACACAGAGTTCTACAAAAATGTTTAAATTTTAATTTACATAAATTTTCTTCTATTTTCAATACCAAAAATTGAAACTCTGTTCTATAAATAAAATTCTACCACAGATAAATTTAAGTGTCAAAAATTAATAAAAAATAAATTTGTTCATTTGAGCAAAATAAAAGTGTTAAAAAAAATTGACAAAAACTGTGTGGAAGTGTAAAAAAGCGGTTCGGTCTATATTTAGTCGGGAAATCGAAGTTAAAATTTCAAGTATTTTGATGTGTTAAATTCTCTCACATGTTGAATTCACATATTACAAGTACGTGTGAAGAGAGTAATTATTGTTACTCTCAGTTGCGCCTCTCTACCCTATGTTACACACTTTATAATGTACAATTATACACTGGAAATACAGTTGATGTTACCTCTGACAGCGTCTATCATAAACTAAACAACCGAATGCTAGCGCAGCCACTATTTATTATACACAGCGTCATCTTCCTTCCAGTAGCTTCATGAAAGTAATATTTCTACAATGCACAGTGGCTTAGAAAAGTTTTTTTTGGAAATAATTCGGTATCTCGAAAACTGTTTGAGATATTATTACGAAATTTCACATGGTTGGAGCTGAGATATTTTCGAGTTGATTTGCAGTAGTTCAGCTTCCTAGCGCTAACGGGGGCTAGTGCGTTGCCCCTCAAAGTTGGTCACCTCGGGTCTCAATTTTTTTTTTAAAAATCGCAAAAAATCCAATTATGATTGGAATGAGCTGAAATTTAAAATGTGAATAGTTCTTAAGAAGATCTATAAAAATACGCTTACATGTGTAGGTTATCTCTATTAGTTGAAGTGATATTTAGGTTTATTTATTTTTTTTAATTTTGCTCGATCTTTTTATGGTTTTTAGATGTGGCGGGCCTACGGAGGGTCGAATTTTTTTTTTCTAAAATAACAACTATATTGGTGATAAAATTCTAAATAAAATAAAAAAAACTTGTTAACAGTTATCTTTTCCCTGTAAAAAGTTAAACGCATCCAAAATTGGAACATGTAAAAAGTGTCGTATTTTTTAAGTTTCTTCCCAAAAAGAAAAAAAATTTCTTCGGAACTATACAATTTTTATATGATCCGGAAAGAGAACTTAATGCAAAAGTGTATAAAGTAAATTGTGGCTCACTTAAGCGCACACAATACCCCCCAGACCTATCCATACTTGGCCAATTTTTAAAAAAAAAATTCAGATTTGAGTAAAAAATTCTAAAAAGGCAAAGCTTTTTTCATATATTGCATGCAAAATCTGTTACACCAAACATTCTGTTAAGCCAGTATGTGTTTGAATTAAAAATTTACATTTGATATGTTAGTAACATTTTGCATGAAATATATAAAAAAGTACAAATTTTCCAAAGGGGGCAAGGTTTGTGGAACTTCTGAGTAGTAAATAAAGGCTTTTGATATAAATATTTGACATTGTTGAAAACCTTAGGACATGAAGATTGATATGTTAGTAAAGTTAAATAATTTTATACGTTTTTGGGACGTCATTTACTTTAAAAACTTAAAAAATTATAATATGGTGATTTTTCATAAAGAAAAATAAAGAACTTCTTAAGAACTATTCTTATTTAAATTTCAGCTCATTCCGATCATAAATGGATTTTTGGCGATTTTTTTAAAAAAATTGAAACCCGAGGTTTTTTGGCCTCCAAGCCGTTGGTTTATCAGCATAAACCAGTGACTTCACGTGACCCCACAGGAAATAATCTAGAGATGTCAAATTGCATGACCTTGGAGGCCAATTGACAGGTTCATTTCTCAAAATCAAGTAAACGCAAGTCCTGTTCTGTGGTCTCAATCCCTCCGAATGATGTTGAAACTCCCAGAAAATGGGAGAGAACAATCAGCTATGAGCATTGTCTCTTGTATTGCGGATGTTATTGTCATGCATAAATTTGTGATCTCAACAATCCTATTCCTCAGACCATTACAGTTTAACTGCTGGATTTGGAATGACTGATGGCAATCAGTTGTATAAAACAGCCGTTGATAGGGGTGCTGTGGCGATAATGGTGGGGTGGTGTGTCGGGGTCACTTGTTGTTGTAGTTGGGACGTGTGCTGGTGTATTTGCACAGTACTTCGGGTGGGTGTCAATTGAGCAGTTAGGACAGGAGTGTTGACTGTTGCTATGGAATTATTTAACTAAAGTCAGTCTGCTAAAAAGCTATCACTTCAGTCTCTGTGCAAACGCAAATTACTTTAACGCCTCATGTGGCGGTAATTTCTACTTTTAAATCCAGTTTTCATTTCAATCCTAAAACATCGAAAACATTCCTATCAGATTAGTTTTCTTAGAAATATTTATTAACGTATTTACAGCCTTTCTTCTACAAAACATTTTAAATTTCCTTTCATTGTTTGTGCTAATTTACTTAGGGAATTTTTAGAATTTATTTTTAAACTAAATTTTCTATTGTGTATTTCTTTTGTTATTTCTTTTTCAAGCTAATTTCCATTTCTAACAAAAAATATAAATATTTCATTCCAATCATTGTGTCTTATTGGTTTTTTTTACAGGTTTTCTTTGGAAACATAAGTTTTATTTCTCCATTTATCCCAGCAGTTATTTTTTTTCTATACTATTTTTTACAATTGCGAATTGTTTTTCTTGCAACATGCCATTTTAGACCATGTTACAACATGTTCACATTACTGAACAGGTATTATGTGTGTTAGTAAATGTTGAGTGATTTTAGGGGCATAAGGCTTTTTGTTAAAAATGGCCGATCTAAAGAATAAAGAACAAAATTAAGGTGTAAGCCCATTTTTTTCGGTTTTCGTAAAGATAACAGTATGAAAACTATCAGTATATCGTCACGATAAAAAATAACCAGAAATTGAGAAAACTGTGGCTATATATTCTTAAAATTCTAATAGTTTAAAGGTATTTTTTGAAGGTCTTCAAATTATTTTTAAGTAAGTTTTATATTTTCATATTCTAACTTTTTTATTTATCAAGGTAAATTGTCAAAATCTATTAATATTTCCTGTAGTTTTTCTATATTTATCTCGCTCTCTCTCTCTTTCATTACTACTAACTGATTTGATGCTACAACAACAATCTTCCATTATTTTCCGTTATTTCTCAGTACTGCTAAACAAATACTATAGCATACCTTAGGGCACATTTAAATTCAACTCAGCCCAATATATCACTTCATTGTTACTTGTTTTTTTTTTTTTGGCTTTATCTTCCTTATTTTTTTTGTTTCTTAAAAAAAGTTGTATAAAAAAAATATATAAATTCTCTAAAGAAAAGAAATTTTCTTTGCATTCAAGGTGAACACACAGTGTCGTTTAAGTTTATTTTCCAATGATTTCTAGATTTCTTTATTTTCTTCATTTGTTTTCTTGTGTTCCCTTAAGCCATCCTGTGAATTGTTGTAAATCCTTAAAGCAGCACGAAGAACACTAGAAGGAAGACAAAGGAAGTAGAAATTCTAAAAAAAAATACTCAGGTGAATTTTTGATATGGGTCAATGATTTTCTAAAGACTTTTAATAATCTCCGTATGTGATTTTAGTTTACTTCATATGTTTGTTATTTTTTCTAATTTTTTTTTAGCTATTTGTTCTTGTTTGTATTATTTTTTTTTTTTTGAGATTTTTCCATTAAAATTTTGTTTGAGTATGAGAGTTGATATTTGAAAATGACAATTGAGTTCTTTTCCTTGTTAATTTGAAGAAAATGACAGATGTGACATATTTATCTATATAAATATATAAATGTCTTTGTAAGTTTGTTTGTTTATTTGTTTGTTTGTTTGTTTGTTTGTTTGAGCATCACGCCTAAACGGCTGAACCGATTTTATTGAAATTTGGAAATTTGGAAATTTGGTAGATAGATCCTTACTTGGAAGCGTCAATAGGCTATAAATTTTTTCAATACTTGGACCAGAAAGGGATAAAAAGGGGGGAAAACGGGTAAAATTGGTACCTTTAGTTTTTAAGCAATAATTACTAAACGGGTGAACCGATTTTTACATCGACAGGGGTAGCGAAGCGCACCGGGTCAAGCTAGTAAATCATATAAAGAGAGACATTTTGATTGGTAGGATATTTTAAGCAGAAGGAGATTAACATTGTAAAAGACAATTTTATAATTTAAAAGAATTTTTTACTGTGGGTTCCTCCCTCCCCAAAACGATCCGATAAGAAGGGATTTTTTGAATATCGAACGTTTAGGGGGTAAAAAAGGGTAAAAACGGTAACCTTATATCTTCAAAACTAATAAAGATTTAAAAAAAACTTAAAATTGCATGTTACTCCATTTAAAAATTAAGCTGACAGGTGTTTCGTACTTTTTCGAAATTCGAACCTTTTAGGAGAGAAAACGGGTAAAAACTCTATTTTGGTACTTTTTTGGCACCCTATGTATCTTTTAAACTAATAAACATAGAAACAAATTTTAAATCGTATTCTTTACTTATCAAAAAATAAAAAATATAAGTTTGGTACTTTTTGGAAATTCGATCCTTTAAGGGATAAAAATGTTTTTTTTTTATAATTTGTTTTTTTTTTTATAATTTGACATAGAGATACGAATATTTTATTAGGAGCTCCAACAACGATACAGAAATTTGTTTGAATATAATTTTACCACCGTAATGGGGATAAAAAAGGTACCAAAAAGGGGATAAAATCGGGAAAATACATTTTATTTGAAATTATTAACCCAATTTTGATAATTTTTTTTATCATTAGTTCCTGGATTCATACAAAAATTAACTAACAAGTTGTTATTTGCAACTCGAGTGCCAAGGTTTATATTGGGCCAAATCTGGGTAAACAGTTTGGTACTTTTATTAAAACATATTTTTTCTTGGGCACATTAACATAGATTTTTATCGTTTGAGACATGCCTGTAGCATAAGCAATTTTGGCAAAATGGAATATTTTTAAATTTCAAACTTGAGGGGTGTCCAAGGAGGAAAAGGGATATTGGTACTTTTCTCCTAATGGTACTTTTTTAATATTTTAAATTATTTCACTTATAAACATTAAAGTTAGCTGATATGTATCTGAGTGAAGTTAGTGTTAGGAATAGGATAATATAGGATAATATTTAGTTACTGAACTATAGGTACTTTTTTATTGTTCTAATGGTACTTTTTGAATTTTCTTTAACAATGGACTTAGAAACATGAAATAAAGCATATATGGTACTAAGTGAGTGAGAATTCTAGGGGGAGACTTTTTGGTACCTTTCCTTTATTCGATTGGTACTTTTTGTAATATCTCCAATAATGAACCTAGAAACATAAAATAAAGGTTATATGGACCCGAGTGAGTGGGAAACCACAAGTGTGGGCTTTTTGGTACTTTTTCTATATTCTAATGGTACTTTTTGAATTTTCTATAATAATGGACTTAGAAACATGAAATTAAGCAAACATGGTCCTAAGTCAGTGAGAATTCTAGGGGGAGACTTTTTGGTACCTTTTCTTTATTCGAATGGTACTTTTTGCAATTTCTTCACCAATGAACCTAGAAACATGAAATAAATGTTATATCGACCCGAGTGAGTGGGAATCCACAAATGGGGGACTTATTGTACTTTTTCTTTATTCTAATGGTACTTTTTGAATTTTCTATAATAATGGACGTAGAAACACAAAATAAAGCATATATGGTCATAAGTGAAATAGAATTGAAGGTGGGAACAATATGGTACTTTTTCTTTATTCTAAAGGTACTTTTCAAATGTTTTATAAAAATGGACCTAGAAACTTTAAATTAAGCATATATGGTTCTAAGTGAGTTTGAATTTTAGGGGGAGACTTTTTGGTCCTTTTTCTTTATTCGAATGGTACTTTTTGTAATGAATTAATAAACATGAAACTAGAGACATGTTATCCTGAATTAGTATTAATTCACAAAGGGAGTCTTAATAGTACTATTTATTTCCTCCAATTGGGGTGGCGAAGCGCACCATGTCAGCTAGTAATTTAATATAAACATAAAATTATTGTAGCACTGTTATAATACGCTATAAAACATTATTGCTCTGTCATAATTGATTATAACATTATTATAATACTATTATAATTGATTATAATACATTATAACTAATTATTTCACTTTTATAATACTTAATAACATATTATAACACTAATATAATGGTAAGTTGTTAAAATCCGTTAATTTTTTCTTAAATTTACCCCTCTCTCTCATTACTCTCATTACTGCTAGCTGATTTGTTGCTACAACAACAATATTCTCTTATTTACCGTTATTTCTGTGTAATACTAAACAAATACTATAGCATAACTTAAGGCACATTTAAATTCAACTCAGCCCAATATATCATTTGGTGTTTTTAAAAAAGAAAATATAAATATATATTATATATAAATATATAATATAATTGTACAGTTTTACTATGTTGATAATTGTTACAATAAATGATTTGTTAGAGAATTGGAAAAATAGATAAGAAACGACTGTCCACTAAATAAAAGTTTTTTGTAACAACTTTTTTTTAATAATAAAAAATTTTTATTTCAATTTCCTCAAACTGTAAAGGGAGTTTAAAAAACATATTTTTAATTTTTTATAAAATCACAACAATTTCCTAAAATCGATAATGTTTTTCTTATACAATATCTTCATATTTCAACAATTTTAACTTCCTTGTTAAAAAAACACAAAAATTCCATTAGCCATGTGACAAGTTTTTCTCTTTAACTTGTTACCAACTTTTATAGAGACCACAGAGCAAAACCAAACCCACCCACCTGTCCATTTATGTTGCTGGTCAAACAGCATTTAACCTGATTTGTTTTCTTTCATTCCTGCCCGTTTGTCTTAAAGTCACTACAAGTTAACATAAAAAAACAAAAGCTATTTTTTGGGAGAAACTAAAGAAAAGTTTATTTCACTTAAATGCAAGACATACACATATAAGAGTGAAAGAGGAAAAGTCCAAAAAAAAGAAACCTCAAATTGGTATTATTTCCGTTGCTACTTTAACGTTATTGTCATTACCACTATTTGGGAGAAAAATATATACAAGGAACATGGCTGCACTTGCCACAGCTAATTTTATTTGTGTTGTGAGTTTTAAAGGGTCATTTTCCATTGCTACTTCTTCTAACAAATCTAGCAAAATTTCCACCGGGATTTTGGGTAATTTTTTTTGTTTCTGGTTTAAGTTAGTATAAGTTACCTGTGAGTGTTTGTTAGTATGTGAAATGTTCCACAAACGACAATTGCGGTTGGTTGTGTGTTAGTTTCCTTGTCTTTGTGCGGAGAAGAGGGACTAAAAAAACCAGTCAACGACAACAATAACCATGATAAAATGACAGCCCAAAAAAAAAAAAAACATACATTCAGAGATAGACATAGACATGGCAGCTTAATACCACACGGCTCTTGTTATCAAGGTGCTAAGCAGGGGATTAGTAAAGCACCAAATACAAGACACAAAAATTGATAGAGTTGAGTAAACTTTAGGAAAATTTGGTAATCAATTCTCAAAAGGTAAGAAATGAAAGGAAAAGAATTTAGTAGTGGATTTACACAAAATTTGTTTAAATTAGTTAAAATATACTTTATTATAACATTATAACTTATTATAATTCTTTATAACAATATTATAATTAATTTTAATGTGTGATAAAACTCAATTATAATACAATTATAATTCATTGTAACTCATTATAAAACTGTTATAACACTGTTATAATGCGTTATAATTAATTATAACTAATTATAATTCTGTATAACTCTTTACAAAACTACTATAAAGCGTTATAATTAATTATAACATAATAATAATTTATTATAACTCATTGTAACGCTACTGTAATTTATTGCAACACAACAATAATTCATTATAATACTTTACAACACTGTTATAATTCGTTGTTATTTATTATAATATATTTTAACTCATTAAAACACTATTCTAATTTACTCTAACACTTCTATGATTGATAATAGTTTATTAAAGACAAATTCTATTTATTAAGTTTATTACTTATAAACACACTATTTGGCATTGATTTTTCGAACAAAGCGATGAAATACATTTTCATCTTGATGGCTTTGTTAATAGTCGAAATTGTGTTTGTCGAGAAAAAACTGCATCTGGAAGCATCATGGGACTATATTTCAACGAACATAAGACTGGTCGAGTCGAGACTGTTACTGCACGCAGAAAAAAAATATAGTTGTGCATGTTTACTGTAATCATTTCTGTAACTATTTATATGATTGTGGTAACAATAATATGGTTAATTTATGACTCACATGATTGTATCAACCATATATATAGTTACAGTAAACAAGTATATGTTTGTGACAACCATTTTTATGATGAAGGACTTACCATACTATGTTGCTCTCTCAGATCATGATATTCATAAGCCGAGAGCAACATAGTATGGTAAGTCCTTCATCATATAAACGGTTGTCACAAACATACACTTGTTTACTGTAACCATATATATGGCTGATACAATCATCGTAAGTTAACCATATTATGGTTACCACAATCATGTAAATAGTTACTGTGACTATAATATTGTTACAAAATTTTTAAAAATGTTGAAATGGTTACTGTAAACATGCACAACTATATTTTTTCTATGCGTGTGATGACTTGATAACGGAGTCTTTTCTGCCTAAATTGAATGATATTAATGTGGACGACATGTGGTTTTAGCTAAATGGTGTCTTAGGGTCTAATTTTATAAAACGATAAACGTTAAAAGTCTTAGTCTCAGTCTTAGTCTTAGTCTTAGTCTTTTTTTTTTTTTTTTTTTTATGTAGGTAGGTGTAAATCTTGCATAGATACCCGAGTTGTATCGGGTTATGTCGGATTCATACCGACTAAAACCACCTCCTCTCTCTTCCAGTTACCCTGCGGAACTGTCTGTTACGATATTACCTCGCAAGGCCGGACAGACTTAAATAGTCACCACTTCTGTTTGTCGCGAAATCTTCCTCCGCTTTTCTTCAATTTCAAGCTTTTTGTGGATTCCTTTTAATAGGCTACATATCGCATCCCAGTTTTCCCTTCCTTTTAACATGACGCCGATTGTATTATTTACATTAAGGCTCTCGCCGACAGTATTTTCCGTGCATCTGCGCTCTTCTTCAAATCTTGGGCATCTGTATACAACGTGCTCAGCATCTTCTATAAAGTTTGGACACTGAGGGCAGTTGGGTGAGACGTCGAGTCCAAATTTGTATAGATAACTCCTATATCCTCCATGTCCACTTAAAAACTGCGTCAGGTAGTAGTTTACTACTGTTGTTATTAGTCTTCTTTTGCTTTGTCTAGGGCCTCCTACGTTGGGCATCATTCTCATCAGCGCTGCTCTGATATTGGACGCTCTACAACATATACTATCTATATGAGCCTTAAAGTTCAACCTTTCATCGATTATAACACCGAGATACGTGAGGTGAGGTCGGGACGTAATGGTGTGGTTTCCAATTTGTATGTTAATTTGTTCTCGTTTCCGATGACTGCTTATCAGCACGGCTTCTGTTTTGTGTTCCGCAAGTTCTAGGCCAGATGATTTCATCCATGAACCTATGACGTTTATGGTCTCATTCGCCAATAGTTCGACTTCGTCGATATACCTCGATGTGACGGTAACTACAATGTCATCAGCAAAGCATATTGTGTTTGCTTCCTCAGGTATTCTCAGATTCAGAACATCATTATACATAATATTCCACAGAAGTGGCCCTAGAACAGAGCCCTGTGGAACACCTGCAGTAACAGTGTAGGATTGTTCACCCTCGTCCGTATTATAGCATAGTTCTCTTTCAGAGAAGTAGCTTGCAATAATCCTCGTTAAATACGTTGGTACCCCAAGTCTATGTAGATTATCAAGTATTCGTTTCCAATTTGCAGTATTAAAGGCATTTTTCACATCAAGTGTTATTACTGCGCAATATTCCCGTTTTGAACCTCTGCCTTCAATTGCCGTTTTCGCTGTATTGACTACTATATCTATAGCGTCTATGGTTGATCTCGACTTACGGAAGCCGTACTGACGGCACGAGAGTCCACCCCGTGCCTCAATAATTGGAAGCAATCTCTTGTATATCACACTTTCCAGAATTTTTCCGTTCGTATCAAGAAGACATATAGGCCTATATGATGAGGGCTCGCCTAGACATTTGTTTGGTTTCGGAATTAACACCAACGTCTGTTTCTTCCAGCTTTCCGGGAATACTCCTTCTTCCAGGCAACTATTAAACACTTTGGCAAACATGCTTGGGGCATTCGTAATCGCTATTTTTAGTGCCTTGTTTGGAATTCCATCGGGACCGGGGGCTTTATTATCTCCTATTTTATTAGCTAATTGTACGATTTCTTCTTCTGTTACCAACGGAATTATTTCCGAGTTCAAAGGTGGATCTCTGTTGTAAGAAATTGTTGTATGCTTTGGAAATAACGTTTCAACAATTCTTCTTACTAGGAGGGGACACGTTGGTTGTGGGGATTTTTTGCCCTTTAGCCTAGATGTGACCACTTTGTAAGCCTTTCCCCATGGATCTGCGTCTGCTTCTAGGCAAATTTGTTTGAAGCACTCTCGCTTGCTCTTTAAGATCGCGTTTTTAAATTCTCCTCTCGCTTTTTTGTACTCCAGTTGCTTCTCCTCGAAGTCTGGCCGGTTTCTATGACGTTGGTGTTGTCTTCTGGCTCTTAGACAACGTGATCGAAGGTTACTAATATCTGAGTTCCACCAGTAGTTTGGGGGACGATTCCCTGCTACCCTGCGCCTTGGCATAGAGGCGTCACAAGCCACTCTGAGTTTTGACATTAGCTGTCCGGTCATTTCTGTTACAGTACCTTCCACCAGTGTGTCATGTAAAATTGTCTCCTTAAAGACTTCTGGGTCCAATTTGTTAGATGCCCAGCCCCGGTATTTTGCCGGAATTTTACTTGCGGAATTTGTTTTATTCTCCAAATGGTCCACTGAAAGGATTATTGCTTGGTGTTAACTATGTGTATAGTCTTCGCTGACTTTCCACTCCATTCTTCTCGCCAATGATCTGCTTACAAATGTGAGATCTACAAACCTACTCCTCTTGCTCTAAATGTATTTGCCATGCCGCTGTTAGCCAAAACTAGGTCATCTCTAGAGAATGTTTCCAATATGGTGCTTCCTCTGATGTTGGTTGTTCGACTCCCCCAATCAATTGCCCAAGCGTTGAAGTCTCCAGCTATGATTTTAGGAGAATGAAGTTCCGCATCTCTACTTAGTCGATCTAACATTTGTTCAAACTGCTCTTTTGTTGCGCTAGGTGGTGCGTAGCAGCTGTATATATAAATTCCGCCAATCTTTGCTCTAACAAATCCGTCCTCGGGGTGTTCCTGGATACTCTCTATTGCACGATTTCCACAGGCCCATATTGCTGCTTTGCCACTTATATCTTTGGCCCAAATATTTTCGTGTAGGTTCCTATACTGTTCACATATGATGGCGACGTCAACACCAGTTTCGCAGATTGTCTGCGAAAGCAGGTCCTGCGCCGCCTGGCAGTGGTTGAGATTTAGTTGCAATAATCTCATTTACGCATTTTGTTGAGCGCTTGTTTGAAAACGGGACATCTCCCGCTACCTGCTACGTGGTTCGTAACCGCGCTTCCCGTTTGTATGCAAAACATACATTCTGGCTCTTTGTTGCATTCCTTCTTCTTCTTATTCGAGAAACACGTTCTCCCAGATCTGTCAGAGTTGGATCCGCTTTAATTTGTCTCAATATGTCTGCGTATGTTGTCTCACCTTTTGCCGAGATGATCATAGCATCGTTTCTCTCCTGCCTCTTTCGGGGCTTTCTCTTTCTCTGTACTTCCTTCCAAGTATTGGAGTCCTCGCTGAGGGAAACTTTATTGTTTGTGGCTTCCACTCCCTCTTTAGGTTTCTTCAATCTAGTGGTGGCTTTTTTGCTTCTTTTCACTATTTGAGTATTTGGCGATTCTTCCTCCTGAACTCTACCTCGTTTAGGGTTATTTTCGAGTGTCACTTTTGGGGATGTCTGTGAAGACTGCTCGTTCGTTTCTGCTATCTGAGCCGGGTCGTTTTGCGACATTTCATCTTTGGCCTTGTTGTACATTGCTTTTATTGCCCTCACTTGCTCTTTTATGGCATGATGTACGTTATTTTTTCCCTTCATGAATGTTAATAACTGCGTTATCATGTTTCCTAGCTCTAAGAAAGGCGTCTCGCTTGGTGTTGTCAGCAACGCGGCTGTCGAAGTGATTTGCGTTGTTGGTGGTGACCTCGCTAATCCAGAGTTTCTTCGAAATGGGTTTTCCGCATTCCACGGTATCTTATCCTTGGTATTGCCTGTAGCTTTGGATTCTATTTCAGCCAGGTACGCTACCGAAATAGAAGCATTACAGTAGTCTGATTTCGACGACTGAGAGCCCGTTTTCACACTCTCTAAAGCCGCCGGTACTGGGGTTATTAGTCCCTGCACCGTAACGTTGTTTTTATCTTGCTCCATATTTTTCATTAGGGGGGGGGGGGGGGGGGTTTGTGTGCGTTTTTATCCTATCCGCCAGGTGTTAATTCAGCCGCTCCTAACCTGGAAACAGACGCTGACCAGGAAGCCGCCCAATCTGGATACCGTCGCGCCTGGATTTTTTATTTTTTGACTTGGGTTCCACGAAGTCGTCACTCTTCTAGTTGCTCCTATGTAGAGAATTCCCTAGTGGATGGATACTTAATTAAGGGTGGTACCCTCTCGCCCTGTCACAGGACTTCCTCGAGTTCTTGTACTTTTTAGGTGCGCTCTCCATACCTGCCAAAACTAGGGTCCGCGGGGTCGTTACTCCCGTTATCCTCTCCAGAGGATACCCTTGCGGGGCTTAGTCTTAGTCTTAGACTTAGTCTTAGTCTTAGTTTATGGTTGGTATTTAATTATAATATTGTTAAACATTTTCCATATTTAATTAAATTAGTTTATATGTACTAAGTAGTTGTTGTAATTTTTTGTCTAACTTCCCAAAGCCTTGACATGTTCTTGTAGAAGCAAGAATAAAATAATTAATCAACTACTAGGAAGGAAAATTTAATAATGTTTTAAGTGTCTTATTAGAGAACATTATAACAGGCATAATAAAATATCCATCCATCTATACAAACAAGCATACTTATATGTACATATACATGCATTTCTAAAAACATATGTGTGTTTGTATGTATCAGGTCTCTATCATAGTATTAGTTCAAGTAAGAGGTCCCCATATTTCATATCCATTAATCCATCAATGTGTTGTTGTTTGTTGTATCCATATTGTTTATAGTTGTAGTATTAATTTCATTTACAACGAATTGTTGTTGTTGTTATTGGTATTGTTGTTGCACAATGTCTATAGTATTAGTTTTAGTCTAGATACTTACATACATAGAGTAAAATATAATGTTGTTTTTTTGTTGTTGTAAATGAGTTGATTAGTGATGGTGTGTTGTAACATTATTTTGGTTTGTGCATCATTATTAATGCACATACACATATGAACATTAATTCACATATACTACATTCACATTGACTTATTCATGGCTGTGTGTGAGCGTGTGTGTGTGTGTGTGTGTGTATGTTTAGAGAACCATATATTATCGGAATTTTATTTCAAAATTGTTTAATGCTCCAATATAAATTTAATTTTAGACTTATTAGACCGGAAACGTTTTGTACACTCTAATTCAAACACAGACACTCTATTCTTACACACTCAGACTTACAAAGCTGTAAATATCCTTGGCTGTAATGTGTATGTGTTTAGGCAAGCACTCAAGAAAGACAGTGTTAAATTAATGCGATAATTAGTTAAATTATTAGAAATATCAGAAATAATCATAAGAAGACAAAAACATATTAATAAATATGGAAAATTAATGTTGGAATTATTGGAAATATCGTATTAGAGTAACTAATACAGCTAATAATTACACAATATCCTTAAGAAAAATGTCCCATAAAGAGGATTGACACCTTATTGGAGGAACATGGTTTGAGTGTTTACAAGATTCAATTCGTATAGGAGGTGAAGCGCCATTCATATGGGGAATGGGGCGAAAGAAACATCGCTATTGACCCACAATTTCAATTGCAAATTTTGTTAAGTGATGAATCAGACTTTTGGCATTTGGAGCGATGATTATTTTTTACGCCTCTATAATACACAAGATAAATGTTTTATTCTCACTAAAATATTTCCCTTCTGACCACTGTTCTGTTCAGCTTTGCTTCCAAGTTTCTGGTTTTTTCATTTACTTGATTTTGTTGATACTTTTGTAAAGTAAATCAACAATTTATTACAGCTTAATTGAACACATTTTAAGAAATCACAAGCACACACATCAAATTTTACAAATAGGCTAAAACACACACACACACGTACATACTAACAAACATACATTAAGAGATAAGCCTAAACACTTAAACACACTAATACAGACATGCAAACCAAGCAGAGAGACGACGACTGACTATAACATTATAAATTGTGTGTTCAGATCCCTCAATATTAGACAAAAGCAACAACATCAATAACATTTTAAGCAACGAAGTTTAATAACACATGGACGAGGCTTAAGGAACTACTAAATATATATATATAGATAAATATATGTGTATATTTGTACATACATATTTTAAGAACACACACTTTATTGAGAGAAATATTTACCGAGATGTAAGAATAAATTTTAAGTTATTAAGTCAAAAAGTCTTAGGAGAATTTAAGCAACAACAGCACTAGTTAGAGCAACAACAATAGCAGCAACAACAACGACAATTGGTACAATAGTAACAATAGACCTAGACAACAACACATCATTGTCATCTCCATCATTGACTAGAGTATAAATGGTTGACTATTAGACCCTATAAATAAGTGTAGCCAAACCCCAAATAGTAATCGATGGGCTGGAGTTTTCAACACACTCATACAGTGTGGGACAAAATAAAAAAAATATTTTAAACAAATTGTTTCAAAAACTTTTTTATAAGGAAAAGTTGTTTCCAGAACTTTTTTACATGAAAAAGTTGTTCCGATAACTCTTTTACAAGGATACTTGTTGCGATAAATTTTCTATAGTAGAAGTTGTTTCGACAACTTTTCTATAGTAAAAGTTGTTCAGACAACTTGTCTATATTAAAAGTTGTTCCGGCTCTGAAAACTTATAGTAAAACTAAGAATAAGACTAAGACTATGACTAAGACTAAGACTATGACTAAGACAAAGACAAAGACAAAGACAAAGACAAAGACTAAGACTAAGACTAAGACTAAGACTAAGACTAAGACTAAGACTAAGACTAAGACTAAGACTAAGACTAAGACTAAGACTAAGACTAAGACTAAGACTAAGACTAAGACTAAGACTAAGACTAAGACTAAGACTAAGACTAAGACTAAGACTAAGACTAAGACTAAGACTAAGACTAAGACTAAGACTAAGACGACTAAGACTAAGACTAAGACTAAGACTAAGACTAAGACTAAGACTAAGACGACTAAGACTAAGACTAAGACTAAGACTAAGACTAAGACTAAGACTAAGACTAAGACTAAGACTAAGACTAAGACTAAGACTAAGACTAAGACTAAGACTAAGACTAAGACTAAGACTAAGACTAAGACTAAGACTAAGACTAAGACTAAGACTAAGACTAAGACTAAGACTAAGACTAAGACTAAGACTAAGACTAAGACTAAGACTAAGACTAAGACTAAGACTAAGACTAAGACTAAGACTAAGACTAAGACTAAGACTAAGACTAAGACTAAGACTAAGACTAAGACTAAGACTAAGACTAAGACTAAGACTAAGACTAAGACTAAGACTAAGACTAAGACTAAGACTAAGACTAAGACTAAGACTAAGACTAAGACTAAGACTAAGACTAAGACTAAGACTAAGACTAAGACTAAGACTAAGACTAAGACTAAGACTAAGACTAAGACTAAGACTAAGACTAAGACTAAGACTAAGACTAAGACTAAGACTAAGACTAAGACTAAGACTAAGACTAAGACTAAGACTAAGACTAAGACTAAGACTAAGACTAAGACTAAGACTAAGACTAAGACTAAGACTAAGACTAAGACTAAGACTAAGACTAAGACTAAGACTAAGACTAAGACTAAGACTAAGACTAAGACTAAGACTAAGACTAAGACTAAGACTAAGACTAAGACTAAGACTAAGACTAAGACTAAGACTAAGACTAAGACTAAGACTAAGACTAAGACTAAGACTAAGACTAGACTGAGACTAGACTAAGACTAGACTAAGACTAGACTAAGACTAAGACTAAGACTAAGACTAAGACTAAGACTAAGACTAAGACTAAGACTAAGACTAAGACTAAGACTAAGACTAAGACTAAGACTAAGACTAAGACTAAGACTAAGACTAAGACTAAGACTAAGACTAAGACTAAGACTAAGACTAAGACTAAGACTAAGACTAAGACTAAGACTAAGACTAAGACTAAGACTAAGACTAAGACTAAGACTAAGACTAAGACTAAGACTAAGACTAAGACTAAGACTAAGACTAAGACTAAGACTAAGACTAAGACTAAGACTAAGACTAAGACTAAGACTAAGACTAAGACTAAGACTAAGACTAAGACTAAGACTAAGACTAAGACTAAGACTAAGACTAAGACTAAGACTAAGACTAAGACTAAGACTAAGACTAAGACTAAGACTAAGACTAAGACTAAGACTAAGACTAAGACTAAGACTAAGACTAAGACTAAGACTAAGAAAGTTCTGACAAATGTTCTATAAGAAGAAGTTGTTCTGACAACTTTTCTATGAGGAAAAAAGGAGAACGAAGAGGTAAAGATTCTGTGACTTATTCCCGAAAGAACAATTTTTGATAACTAATTCCGTCCTTATGTTAAAATTAATTTTCGAAAAAAAAAATCTTAAAGTTGTGAACAATTTTCTAAGATTTTTGGTTAAACTTAATTATGATTGCAAGATGTATTAAAAAGCTTAATCTGCTACCTTTAAAAATCAATTAAAATTGTTTACCTCAGTTTTATTGTTATAAAGTTATGATGAAAAATGTATCATAACCTCATAATTAATATTAATCATACGCAAGGTGTTCCAAATTTCACGAAAAATATGATTTGGCCACCATTTAAGCAGTAAAGTGTTACCAATCAGAAACAAAATAGAAGCAGTTTAATAGCTGACAGTTTAAGAACAGTAAAAATGAAGCGTTACAAGAGGAATCAATACGTTTTCATTGTTAAACAATATTTCAAAAATAATGAAAATTAGGCTCCTAAGAGATGAAGCAGAATTTTAACATAAGGGCTCTGTTAATTGAAAAGATGTCCGAATTAGGTGTGCGTAGACAAAACAAGTATATTCACAATGAGTTAGTGTTTAGTGAGGATTTTGGACCAGAGGCATAATTGGTTCATACTACTTTGAAAATGAGGCTATTCAAGCAGTGACTATTACTGGTGTTTGGTATAGAAAATAGTCCGTAATAGATTTTCCTGCATATCTCAGACGTTTTAAAAACGATTTGACTAATTTCCAATAACAAAATTTTCGATAGTTTATTCTATATATTAAAGCAACATAGAGGGGTTTAATTAAACTAGTGGCTTCGAAATCATGATTTAAACATACCTTAAATATGTATGTTAATGTTTATTTGAAAGCCCTTATTCGGCGCTCCACTATTTGTTTAAGTATATAGATGTTTGGAAAAAATGTGGTTCAAGAAAGTGGTTGTGGTAGTTCTTCTTGCATATCTTACACAGTTATGTCACTATTTGTGTAATTTTCAATACCAAACTTTCCGATAGTTCATTCTATATATTAAAGAAACATTTAGGTCCTTCGGCAATCGACAGGCTTCGAAAACATAATTTAAACATACCTTTTAAATATAGTGAAGTTTCTTACAAAAGCTTTATTTTGTTAGCCACTGTTTGCTTTCATACATGTTTGCAAAGATGTTTGTACTTAAAAGAACATGCTGAGAAAATAACAAAAAAAAAAGTCCTAGATTCCTATATTTAAGTAAAGTGTATAAAAGTATGAGTGAATACAAATACATACAAACAATATCTAACAAATATATTTGCAATAATATGTGTGTAAGTATGCGTTTATATTTGTCTGATGTTGAAAGTCCCTTAAGTAACAAATCACAAACATCTACAGATAAAGATTTCATTTCATTTAGACAAATAGTTTTGCAGATTCCTTCGTGTATGTTTTTCTGTGAGTTTCTGTAGTCAAGCATGTGAATTCTTATATGTAGTTTATTCTGTCGTTGTTGTACAATCAAATTTAAGTCCTTCGAAAAATTGTTAAATTCATTCTATACACTTTTATACACATACATAAGTATATAGTTTTTTCCCCCTTTAGATATTTGTTTATTTCCTCTTCGATGACATGATGAATTTTCCATCTTTGTTTGTTGGGTGTGTAAAGTAATTCGTGAGAAAAGGGTTTCAATTCCCTTAATAATTTTTGTCTTCAATATATGGAACCATATAAGGGATATTCCAATAGGGACTTTTGAACATTGACAGTTCATAGCGACCATATTGTTGAAGCTGCATCTGTCGAATTGACAGACATTTTATTCAGCTTGTTTTGTCAAACAAGACTACGCTACGCACAACTCATGCCACATTGGCCATTCTGTACTAGGGATTTGAGGGCATGGTCATCTGTCGTGCAGGTGATGTGAACTGTCAAACGAGATCGTGCTATTTGATACCGTTAAACCTTTTTTTCTGTAGTTTTCTTAAGTCGCAGATCTATTTTTTTAAGCATTATCCACAAAAATTCTAGAAATTTATGGAACTGATGTGATTCTTCTTATTCTTAAATATTTGAAACTTTGTTTTATAACTAAGAACTAAGTGCGAATAAATTTTTACCCTTAACCAATAAAATTCATTCTTTTCCAATGCACTTTTCTTCATTTATTCGTATATTGAGTGTAAAATACCATTGAAATCATGAATATTATAAATTTGTATATTGTTGCTGTTTTTTCTTTGAGGAATACTGTTGTTGTTGCTTAAAGTACTCGTAATATCTGTGATGTGTGATAACACATGTTGTGACTTATTAAATCAGTTAAATCCTTAATGTTGAAATAATAATGTCCTGTTTGGTAAATCCAAATATTTTGTGAAGATTTTCAAGCAATACGAAATTAAGGATATATAAAAACCAAACAAAAAAATGGCAGAAATGACAATTTGTTGGGATTAAAAAGAATGCAAGAGAAAATTTTAATAAAAAAATAAAAAAATTTAAAATATTTCTATTAAGTCTTTATAACATAAAGCTTTTCAATTCATGTGCCTTCTTTAAAAACTCGATAAAATTTTGGAAAATAATTTATAAAATGAGGCAGCTATTTGTCTCATATCACAGCAATTTATGAAACGATTTTTCGGATTTTCAATAGAAAAATGTTTAAAAGTTTTTTAATATAAAGAAGCACTATATTACCCTTTAGAAAGTAGATTCCTACTTATACTAAAGTTTCTTTGCAAATGTTCTTAACAACATTTTTTGGGGATAAGTAAATGGTTTTGATATTGGCAGCAGATGGGACTTTCAATGAAAAAAGTACCAACAAACGTACTAACTAAAACAAATTTAATTTTTTTTTTTTACATTTTAACAAATTTGCAGCCAAAATAAAACAAAGTACCAAAAAAGTACTTCTTGAAAAACATGAAATTTGCACAGAAATCTAAAATTTAACTATTTTTTTGTACTTCAACAAATTTGGAGCCAAAACAAAAATGTACTAAAAAAAAGTACTTTTTGAAAAACATGAATTTTTGAATAACTTTTTTTTTGCATATTATAAATTTGGAGCTAAAATAAAAAAGTACTTTTAAGAAACATGAAATTTTGAATAAAAATTTGAAATTAAACAAATTTTTTTATATTTAAAGAAATTTGGAGCCAAATTAAAAAAGTATCAAAAAAGTACTTTTTGAAAAATGTACTTTTGCATAAAAATTTGAAATTAAACAATTTTTTTTACATTTTAACAAATTTGGAGCCAAAATAAAAAAGTACCAAAAAAGTACTTTTTGTAAAATATGAATTTTTGCATAAAAATAAAAAATTTAACGATTTTTTACATTTTAACGAATTTGGGGGCAAAACAAATTTAAAATTGAACAATTTTTTATAATTAAATAAATTTGGAACCAAAATTAAAAAGTACTTTTTGTAAAGCATGAATTTTTGCATAGAAATTTAGAATTGAAAGATTTTTTTTTATATTTTAAAGAAATTTGATTTTCTTACATTTTAACAAATTTAGAGCCATAATAAAAAAGTAACAAAAAAGTACTTTTTGAAAAACATTAATTTTTGCATACAAATTTAACGATTTTTTACATTTTAAGAAATTTGGAGCCAAAATGAAAAAGTAACAAAATAAAAGGTATTTTCGTAAAACATGAGCTTTTGATAAAAAATTTAAATTGAACGATTTTTTATATTTTGACAAATTTGTATAAAAAGTATCAAAAAAGTACTTTTTGTAAAACATGAATTTTTGCATAAAAATTAAAAATTTAACGATTTTAACAAATTTGGCGCCAAAATAAAAAAGTACAAAAAAAAAGTACTTTTTGAAAAACATGAATTTTTGCATACAAATTTTTAATTGAAAATTTTTTTTTACATTTTAACAAATTTTAAGCCAAATATAAAAAAGTACCAAAAAAAAAGTACTTTTTGAAAAACATGAATTTTTGCATACAAATTTTTAATTGAAAGATTTTTTACGTTTAAAAAAATTTCGAGCCAGAAGAGTACAAAAAAAAGTACTTTACATTTTAACGAATTTGGGGGCAAAATAAAAAAGTACTTTTTGAAAAACTTGAAATTTGCATAGAAATTTAAAACTGAAAAATTTTTTACATTTTAACAAATTTAGAGCCAAAATAAAAAACATGAATTTTTGCATAGAAGTTTAAAATTGAACAAATTTGGAGTCAATATAAAAAATGTACCAAAAAAAAGTACTTTTTGAAAAACATGAAATTTGCTAAAAAATTTAAAATTTAAGGATTTCTTTACATTTAAACAAATTTGGAGCCAAATTAAAAAAGTATTTTTTGAAAAACATGTAAAATTTGCATAAAAATCTAAAATTTAACGATTTTTTACATTTTAACAAATTTAGAGCCAAAATAAAAAAGTATCAAATTTGCATAAATCTACAAAAATTGCCAAAATTGTAGGAAAGTGTATTATGAAAAGTATTTAAACAAATTTTGAAGTATTAGGCTAAGAAAGAAGTAAAAAACGCACGAACCAATACTAAAAGTACCAAAAAAGTATTTTTAGAAAAAACATGAAATTTTCAATGAAAATCTTTACAATCGAATTAGACTAAAACGAATTTAGAACTGAAAAAATATATCAATTGTATACATTTGGACCAAAATTAAAAATAAAATGTTTAAACTATTTGAGGCCAATTAAAAAAATTACCTACAAAAATACTTTTTAAAAAAAACATGAAATTTGCTTAAAAATTAAAACAAATTTGACATTTTTACAAAACCTTAGCCAAAATAAAAAAGTACCAAAAAAGTACTTTTAGAAAAATAAACCATTTTCCCTAAAAATCTATATAATCTTTAAGTAAAAACATGAAATTTCTGGTGAAAACCTTTAAAATTTAAGTTTAACAACTGAAATCTGCGTAAAATGGATTTAAAATTGAAACATTTGAATGAAACATTTTTAACCTGCAGACATTTGTACCAACAAAAAAAAAAAATGTACCAAAAAAGTACTTTTTGAAAAAATTTTTAAATTCGATCAGAAATGATATATATTTACAAAAATTAAGCCAAAATAAAAAAGTACCAAAAAAGTACTTTTAGAAAAAAACATGAAATTGGCTCTAAAAATCTATATAATTGAATTTAACAACTGAAATCTGGCTAGAAAGAATTGAAAATGTTTTTTAATTTTAAACAATTCTGAGCCAAATAAAAAATACTTTTAGAAAAATTGGAATTTTGCTTAAAAATTAAAATAATTTGATATTTTTACAAAAATTAAGCCAAAATAAAAAAGTACTTTAAAAAAAAAAAAAAAAACAACAAATTTGACCTGAAAATCTGTATAATTGAATTTAAAAACTGAAAGAATTTAAAATTCAAACAAATTTTAAACAATTCTGAGCTGAATATAAAAATACTTTTTGAAAATTTTGAAATTTAATTCAAAATCAATAAAAATTCAATGATTTTTACAAAATTCGAAAAAGTAACAAAAAAGTATTTTTAGTAAAATCTAGAATTCTCCCGTGAAAATCTTACAATTTAACCTTAAGAATTGAAATTTGTGTAAAATTAATTTAAAATTCAAAAATGTGTAAGCTTTAAACATTTGTACCAAAACAAAAAAAGTTGCAAAAAAGTACTTTTTGAAAAAAAGTTTAAATTTGTTCAGAAATGAAACAATTTTAAGTTGTCAAAAAGTTTTTACAATTATGCCAAAATATGAAATTGGAAAAAAGTACTTTTTGTTAAAAAAACATAAATTTTAAAAAGAATTTATAAATTTTGGTTTTTAAAAAGATTTTAAAAATAAACTTCTTTTTAAACAAATTTTAAAAGTTTTTACTCATGAAATTGCAAGATATTTTTTAATTATTACTTTTAAAACCATTTTTCTCAGTGTATATTTGTAAATTGTACAATTTTACTAAAGTTCTGTTTTGTTTACCATATCAACTAAATGTTTCTTTTTTTATTTATGGCCAGTGGTATTGTAGTTGTCAACAATCAAGGGCCATAAAATTCAAAACAAAAAAAAGTTTTATTTTAACTTTAATAAATTAGTGGTTGGTTTTTAACATTAATTTCCCAGTCTTATAGATAATTGTCTATGTTTATATTTGTTTATTTTTTTTGCTTTGTTTTTCTGTTATATTTAGATAATTATTATATTTTTTCTGTGGTTGAGTTGTGTTTATCTTGTCGATTGTATGCCTAGTTAAGTGTAAAACAAAAACTTTTTATGGTCGGCAATAATGAATCTTAATTGCCCTACAACTATAATCAAATACACTCATATCAATATTGCTGGCTATTTATACACACACATATATGTATTCACTCTTTATGAGTACAGTAACAACAATAACATGCTTAATTTCTCCAACAACAACATTAAACTTCTATACATTCCATAACAACAAGCTTAGTAGTGAACAATCGGAATTTTTTCGAGATTGCATTAGATTTTGTTTAATAACTTTTTATCTGCTTAACCGATTTGAATGATTTTTAATACCGAACAGCCTAGTACATTGATAAATATTTTGAAGAAATTCTGTTTATTTTGGTTGTGGATTTTAAAAGTGACAGTGATTTCTACACACAAATATATGATCAGCTGGACAGACAAACTGTCCAGCATACTAGATAAATATAGGTTATAAAAACAAACACAAAAAGTATATATAAACTTTACTGAATCTCTCATTAATATATCTAGGTATAATATATGGAGCAACAATGTTATATACATCCTCATTTTCCGAAAGTAGTGATGTAGTAGATTGATAAACTAATAAGCCTGATAAATATGAAATTTATACGCCATAATATGTATATAGAAATAGCAAGATAAAAAGATTTTAAGTACTTTCCATTTACTAGTCCTCCACTCTCTTTCTAATCCCAAACCCTACAAGCAACCCCAATTAGAATAAACAATTCCGGCAATTATCATTTGATTGTTAATTATTTTTACCATAATTAATTCAATAAAGATTTTGTATAAATAATTATACACTCTACTTAAGAATGGGAATATCGTCCATGTTTGTGTGTGGGTATTTTGTTTATATTTACAAATTAAGTTGTTAAATATTAATTGATTTCCAGTTTGTTTGTTTATTTATTTGTTTATTTATTTCTTTTTTAATTTTCCAAATGATTTAGAAGCAAGTCCTTTAAGGCAGTTAAGGGGGTTAAGAAAAATTAAATTTAATGAAATGTAAATATTAACATGACATATACTTAAGTACAAAGAATTGTATGTGTTGAAATTTATTTTTTTTTTGTAAGGTTATGTTTGCGTAAGGGAATGATGAAAGTAACGAGTGGAAGAAAACAATTAAATATACTTTGTTATTTGAAGTATGTTGTATAGTTATTAACTTTAAGTGTGACCCTTGATTATAAGCTAAATAAAATTTATACGAATCACCAAGCAATTATAAAAGTACTAAAATTAAACTACAATGATTACTAATTTTTAGTATCAGCATTTTTGTGACAACTTCTTGACATTCTCATATATATATTTTATCAATCCTGACAATAATGAATACTGACTTTTACGCAAAGCATGAAATTCAACTGAAAGTCTTTATAATTGTATTTAGTAACCAAAATATGCATAAAACATAGTAAAACTTTTTAAGTTTTAAACTATTTTCAGCCAAATAAAAAAAATTTCCCAAAAAAGTACTTTTTTAAAAACACATGAAATTTTCTTATAAATCAATAAGAATTGAAAGAATTTTACATATCTACAAAAATTAGTCTAAAATGAAAAAATACCAAAAAGTACTTTTTGTAAAACACATGAATTTTCCTTGAAAATGTATACAAATGAATTTAAATATTGAAATCTGTCTAAAATGAGCTTAAAATTAAAAAAAATTTAAAAGTTTAAACAATTCTCTACAATATAAAAAAAGTACCAAAAAAGTACTTTTTCAAAAATTTAAAATTTTGTTAGAAACTTTAAAAAATTTAAATTTTTTACCAAAATTTCATTAAATTTACAAAACTTAGCCAAATTTGAAGCCAAATAAGGAAAGTACCAAAAAAGTACTTTTTGAAAAAAACATAAAATTTGTGTAAAAATCAATAAAAGTTTAAACAATTCTGAAGTAAATAATAAAAGTACATATCAAAAAAGTACTTTTTGCAAAAAAAAAAAATAATTTTTTAAAAATTAGGCCAAATTAAAAAAGTTCTTTCTGAAAATAAACATGAAATTTGCTTAAAAATCCATAAGAACTAAAAGAATTTTACTTTTTGAGAAAAATTAAGAAAAATTAAAAAAAAGTATCATAAAAGTACTTTTTGAAAATAACATATAATTTCCCAGAAAATGTAAACAAACGAATTTAGCAACTGAAATCGGTCTTACATGAGCTTAAAATTAAAAAAAATCAAAAAGTTTAAACAATTCTTTATCAAATAAAAAAAGTACCAAAAAAGTACTTTTTCAAAAATTTAAAATTTTGTTAGAAACTATAAAAAATTTAAATATTTTATCAGAATTTCATTAAATTTATGAAACATAACCAAATTTGCAGCCAAATAAAGAAAGTACCAAAAAAGTACTTTTTGGAAAAAAAAAACATAAAATTTGCTTAAAAATCAAAAAGAGCCAAAATAAAAAATAACTTTTAAAAAAACGTGAAATTTCCCTGAAAATTTATACAAATTAAGTTTCAACTATTGAAATCTGCCTATAACCAATTTGAACCACACTTAAAAATCAATAAGAATTGAAAGAATTTCATTTGTCTACAAAAATTAGGCCAAAATAAAAAAAGTATCAAAAAAGTACGTTTTCAAAAATTTTAAATTTTATTAGAAATTAAAACAATTTTCATTAAATTTACGAACCAAGCAAAAAAATGTCAAAATTTGCTTTAATATCAATATGAATTGAAAGAACTTAAAATTTTTCCAAAAATTAAAAAAGTACCAAAAAAGTACTTTTTTACAAAAACATGAAATTTCCCTGTAAATGTTTACAAATGAATTTAACAACTGAAATCTGTCTAAAAACAGCTTAAAATTTAAAAAATTTTAAACAATTCTGAACTAAATAAAAAAAGTACCAAAAAAGTACTTGTTCAAAAATATTGAATTTTGTTAAAAGCTATAAAAAATTGTAATATTTTATCCAAATTTCATTAAATTTACTAAACATTATCAAATTTGGAGCCAAATAAAAAAGTACCAAAAAAGGTACTTTTTGAAAAAACATAAAATTAGCTTAAGAATCAATAAGAATTGAAAAAATTTTAAATTTCTACAAAAATTAAAACTGAAACAAAATTAAGAAAGTATCTTTTGAAAAAAAAAAATGAAATTTCCCTGAACATGTAAACAAATGAATTTAGCAACTGAAATCGTTCTTAAAAGAGCTTAAAATTTAAAAAAATTCAAATGTTTGAGCAATTCTGACGTAAATAAAAAGGAACCAAAAAAGTACTTTTTCAAAAATTTGAAATTCTGTGAAAAAATTTAAATACTTGATCATTATTTCATTAAATTTACAAAACATAACTCAATTTGGAGCCAAATAAAAAAGTAACAAAAAAGTACTTTTTGAAAAAAACATAAAATTTGCTTAAATATCAATGGAATTGAAAAAATGTAATATTTTAGCAAAAATTATGTGAAAATAACTTTTAGAATTATACAATTTAAGTTTCAATTAATGAAATCTCTAAAACCAATTTAAAATTGAAAAAATTTTAAGCTTTAAAGAATTCTTAACCATATAAAAAAGTACCAAAAAAGTACTTTTTTAAAAAAATCATGAAAGTTAGTTAAAAATCAATAAAAATTTAAAGAATTTTTAATTTTTTCAAAAATTAAGACAAAATGAAAAAGGTACCAAAAAAGTACTTTTTTGAAAAAACATAAATTTTTCCTGAAAATAAATACAAATGAATTTAATAACTGAAATATGTTAAAAACGTAGCGAAATTCCCCACTGTATGAATGTATTTCAATGATTTGAAGTATATCATATCAATGCGTATGATTAATATTAATTAGAAAATTTTCATAAATATTCCATCATAACTTTGTAACAAAACGACTGAGATGAAAAATTTTAATGAAATTTTAAAGCTAACACAGTGAGTCTCCAACCGTATGTCAATATTTCAAAGATGTTTTGTGTTCGAAGACAACTAATTGTAATATACTTTAAACAAAATATATTTGGAATTTAATGTCTCAATTGCTTTTGCCCATTAATATCTTCAAGTTTGAAGTATCCTATAACAAAAGTGGCTCACAAAGATTTCATGTTAAGATATTTTATTTAATCATACACGAGACTGTTTTACCACCTCTTTTGATTTCAATTTTGAAAAGTTGAAAAAGAGATACCAAAACAAAGTGTTTTACAAAAGAACATTTTCTATGATTATTATTACTTTTTTTTTCTTTTGTTATTTTTTATTTACAACGATTTATTTATGAAAAGTTTTATTTTATAAGGGTTCATTCATGACTCTATGTAAGTGTATGCGTATCAGCATTTTTAAAGTATTGATAAACCCAGCAGTTAAGCAAGTAGTCAATGTATCCCTTATAGACAGTAATTGTCTCTTATATCTATCTGATCCAATTTAAAAATTTTGGGTCATTTGACATGTATGTATTATTTTTAGTGCATTGAAAAGCCAATTGTTTACTTTATACATCCCAGGTAATCTAACGTAAAGTCAATTGTCACTTAAGTGTCTCTAAGTAATCTAGAGAGTAGCCACTTTAAAGTTTATTTTGTACTGCACTTTAAAAAGTAGTTATTTTATCCATCAGCTGTAATCTATTGGAGAGTTTTCGGAGGAAGGTTTGTTTACAAGCAATCGGCTATAGGATAGTGATAGGTTCGGGACAGTCTCCTAGAACTGTTGGGCAGTATTTGTGTCACACACATTCTATATGTTTATTTGTTTGAGTAAGTAAATGAATACTAGGGCAATTTTCTTTATGATTTGAAGAAAAGTTAAGATATAAAGTCTTTTGAAGGTTTTCCACATAAATTGAACTCAATTGTGTAAATACATACTTGTAATAAAGTTTTATTTCTTTAATTTTATTTATTTTATCGGCAATTTAAATGTCTTCTTTTACTAAGTGTTTTTAATATAGATTTCAATTCAATTAAAGGACTGAGTTTGTGGTAAATTAAATTATAAGTTCAGGGTCATTTAGTAGATATATTAGAAAACTAATGAAAGTGCAATAATAGATAGTTTTGAATAAACATAAAGTGTATAACATGACAAATGTTTAGGGTATAATTTCGACTTTCTTCTGTAAATACTTGCTAGTTTCTCAAGAATATGAACAAATATTTTTTCTGTTTTTTGTTTGTTTTTAATATTGATCTATTTAGGTCCATAATTAGAGTAGAGTTATGAATAGTAGTTATTTGAAATTACTTTTATATAAGAAATTTTGATTTAAACACGCATATGATAAATTATAAAAACTAATGAAAATTAAAATTTAATAAATTCTTACAATCTTAAACAAATACAGTAATTGTTTAATAAAGGATTACTTTCGAAAGCTAATAGAATAATTATCAGTTTAATAACTGTTATTGATAGTTAAAACATAACATAATATGTTTTTTTTTAAAGTAATTACAGTTTTATTAATAATGCATATCTATGCGTATGATTAATATTAATTAAATGATTTTCATACATTTTCCATCATAACTTTATAAGAATCAAGACTTAAGTAGATAATTTGAATGCTGTTTTAAAGCTAACACATTAAGGTATTTATAAAAGTAATAAATGCTTACAGTTTTTAAAATATCTTTAAAGAAATTTGGAAAAACTTTAGGAACATTTTTTCAAAAAAAAATATTTTTTACATTCTCTTTATTAAAGCAAACAATATATAAGATATTCACATTAACTGAAGAAATAGAATGAATAATATAGTATATATCAGTATATTTTACTTAATTACAGAAAACTGCATGGGTTTTTCTAAGTAATTTACAGTTTTATTAATAATTTTCATACATTTTCCCTCATAACTTAATAAAAATCAGGACTAAAGTAAATAGTTTTAATGCTGTTTTAAAGCTAACACATTGAGGTATTTACAAAAGCAATAAATGCTAACATTTTTTTGAAATATCTTTATAGAAATTTAGGAAAACTTTAAGAAGATTTAAAAAAAAAAAATTTTTGCATTCTCTTTAATATATCAAAAAATATCTAAGATATTCACATTAACTGAAGAAATTAAATGAATAATATAAAATTGCATGGGGTTTTCTAAGTAATTTACAGTTTTATTAATAATGCATATCTATGCGTATGATTAATATTAATTAAATGATTTTCATACATTTTCCATCATAACTTTATAAAAAAAAAATCAGGAAAAATCAAGTAAATAATTTTAATGCTGTTTTAAAGCTAACACATTAAGGTATTTATAAAAGCAGTAAATGTTTACATTTTTTAAAATATCTTTAAAAAAAATTAGAAAAACTTTAGGAAGATTTTTTTCAAAAAATATTTTTTTTAACATTCTCTTTAATAAAGCAAACACTATAAACGATATCCACGTTAAATAAAGAAATTTAAATGAAAAACAAAGTAAATGTCAGTGTAGTTTACTTAATGACAGAAAATTGCATGGGTTTTCCTAAGTAATTTACAGTTTTAATAATAATGCATATCTATGCGTATGATTAATATTAATTAAATGATTTTCATACATTTTCCTTCATAACTTTATAAAAATCAAAACTAAAGTAAATAATTGTAATGCTGTTTTAAAGCTAACACATTAAGGTATTAACAAAAGCAGTATATGCTTACATTTCTTAAAATATCTTTAAAGAAATTTAGAAAAACTTTAGGAAGATTTTTTAAAAAAATATTTTTTTTTTTACATTCTCTTTAATAAAGCAAAAAATGTCTAAGATATTCACATTAACTGAAGAAACTGAATCAATAATAAGGTAAATATCAGTATATTTTACTTAATTACAGAAAATTGCATGGGTTTTTCTAAGTAATTTACAGTTTTATTGATAATGTATATCAGTGCGTATGATTAATATTAATTAAATGATTTTCATACATTTTCCCTCATAACTTTATAAAATTAAGACTAAAGTAAATAATTTTAATGCTGTTTTAAAGCTAACACATTAAGGTATTTATAAAAGTAATAAATGCTTTCCTTTTTTAAAATAAATTTATCTTTTACAAAATTTCAGGTAAATTTTTTCGAAAAATTATATTTTGTTCATTCATTCTCTTTAACTAAGCAAACAATATATATGATATCCATATTAACTGAAAAAATGTAAATTAATAATAAAGTAAATATCACTGTAGTTTACTTAATAACAGAAAATTGCATAGGTTTTTCTAAGTAATTAATAATTTTATTGAATTTATACCAGTGCGTATGATTAATATTAATTATAACATTTTCATAAATTTTCCATCATAACTTTGTAACAAAACGACTTATATAAATAATGTTAATTCTGTTGTAAAGCTAATACATTAAGGTATTTATAAAAGTAATAAATGCTTTCATTTTGTAAAATATCTTTAAAGAAATTTTGCAAAACTTTAGGAAAATTTTTTCGAAAAATATTTTTTTTTTACATTATCTTTAATAAAGCAAACAATATATAAGATATCCACATTAACTAAAAAAAATTTAAATGAATAACAAAGTAAATATCAGTGCAGTTGATTTTTTCCAAAAATATATATATTTTTTTTTACATTCTCTTTACTAAAGCAAACACTATAAGAGATATCCACATTAACTGAAGAAATTTAAGTGAATAATAAAGTAAATATCAGTGCATTTTACTTAATAACAGAAATTTGCATGGGTTTTTCTAAGTAATTAACAATTTTATTGAATTTATATCAGTGCTTATGATTAATATTAATTATACGAATTTCATACGTTTTCTATCATTACTTTGTAATAACGCAGTTGAGGTAAATAACATAAATGCCATTTTAAAGCTATTGAAGAACATTATCAGTTTTTAAATTTATAAAATATCTTGCAAAATATTGCAAAACTTTTGAACAAATTTTAAGAAAAAATATTTTTTTTTCTACATTTTCCTATTTATAAATTTATTTGCAACATATCTGCATCATCTTGCAAAAAAAAAAGAAATGATGTGATAGTAAAAAAAAATTTCATTTAAATTAAGTATATGTAATAAATGACTCACAAAATCTGTCACTCTTTCCTAAAAATGTATTGATTAATAAGAAATTTTATAAAATCTAAAAAATTTAGTTATTTTATAAAAATCTATTACTTTTACCAGTTAATGAAGTAATTAACAAAGAATTTTGCTTGATATGATGTATTTTTTTTAATAATTTACATGTTTATTGTTCAAGTATTTCAAAGCGTATGATTAATATTAATTAATAAATATTCATACCTTTTCCATCACATCTTTGTAATAAAATGACTGAGGTAAATAACTTAAATGCAGTTTTGAAGCTAACACAATAGGCTGATTAACAATTAGTTTTAGTATTTTATTAAATATCTTTTAATTTAAAATTTTACAAATTTTAGGAAACAGTTTTTGATAAATAAATTTTTTTCATAAATTTTACTTGTAAATTATGCATAAATGTGGCTGAATTTTCCGATGGTTGTGGAGCATAGAGCTTTGACTCCAAATTTCCCCTTCAAAAGAAATCTTATGTGCTAAATGAAACGATCTAGGGACCTAATTCATAACACCGTAACGAGAGTGTACTCGACCAGGAAATGTCTAATGCAAATGTCTGTTTCACAGATTGTAGACCATATGTCACTGTCTAGCTGAAAACACAAGTCGTCCATTTCAATATCATCTAATAAAGACAGAAAGAAGTATGTTATAAAGTCATAATATCGAGCACCAGCATTAGTAACTGCTTGACACAGTTTCATTTTCGAAGAAGTATGGTCCAAAAATGCCTCCAGTCCAAAATCCACACTGAATGGTGACAGATGAGTTCTCTAAACCAAAATACTCTCTTTTTAATACTTAACAAAGCTATCAAGTTGAACTTATACCTTATCTTTTAAAATGATTTTGCTCGAAAAAAATCAAAACTGAGGTAAAACTCTTTTTTTTAATATATGTGAAAACTTGTTGAACAATTAATGTTCCTTCATGTAGTGATCTATTTTTACTAACCCTAAACTATCACCTGTCAAACTGTGTTCTTTGTTTGCTTTTTAACACTTTACTGCACAAATGGAAGCCAATTGAAAACTTGCCTAAATATTGGAACACCCTTGCGTATGATTAATATTAATTATTAGATTTTCATACGTTTTCCATGGTAACTTTATAAAAACAAGACTGAGGTGAAAAATTTTAATAGGATTTCAAAGATAACATTCTAAACTTTTTAATACTGGCAGAAAATATTGTACAGTTTAAACGAAAATTGTTAAAAATTTTGTAAAAACTTTAAGAATTTTTTTTTCGAAATTTTTTTTTTTTTAAATATACTTTATCCTTAGTATTGCAACAAATTTATCTGCTTTATTTGAAATCAAATATGTTTGAAGTTATGCCTTATCTTTTAAAATGAGTTTCCTCTAAAAATCAAAACTGAGGTAAAACTCTTTTTTATTTTATGTGAAATCTCGTTGAACAATTAATATTGCTTGTTTTGCAATGATTTTGTTTTACTAACCCTAAACTGTTAGCTGTTAAACTGTTTTATTTTTTAGCTTTTTAACACTATAATGCACAAATGGCGGCCAATTGAAAACTTGCCTAAATATTGGAACATCCTTGCGTATGATTAAGATTAATTATTTGATTTTCATACGTTTTCCATGGTAACTTTATAACAACAAGACTGAGGTGAAAAATTTTAATAAGATTTCAAAGAGAACATACTAAGCGTTTTAATAATGGCAGAAAATATTGTAAAGTTTAAACAAAAATTGTTAAAAATTGTGTAAAAACTTTAAAAATTTTTTTTCCAAAAAGATTTTTTTCTTAATATACTTTGTCCTTAGTATTGCAACAAATTTATAAGATATCTGCTTTAACAGAAATTTTCTTTTGGACTTAAGTCATAGATTCTGTGACTCTTTCTTGAAGTTTAAAATCTTGGAGTCTGTTTTGTTAAAGAAATTTGTTGCAGAATCTAATTTTTCTCTTTAAGAAAATAAGTTAGGAAATCATAAAATAAATTATCAAATTTGCTAAAAAATCAATAAGAATTGAAAGAATTTTAAATTTTTCAAAAATTAGGCCTCATAAAAAAGTACCAAAAAAGTACTTTTTGAAAAAAATTAAATTTGCTTAAAAATCAATAAGAATTGAAAGAATTTTAAATTTCTAAAAAAATTAGGTCAAAAGGAATAAGGTACCAAAAAAGTACTTTTTGAAAAAATATAAAATTTCCTGAAAATGTTAACAAATGAATTTAGCAACTGAAATTTGTATAAAACGAGCTTTAAATTTAAAAAAATTAAAAAGTTTAAACATTTCAGTACTAAATAAAAAAAGTACCAAAAAAGTACTTTTTTAAAAATTACGCTCCATTAAAAATGTACCAAAAAAGTACTTTTTGAAAAAAAATTAAATTTGTTTAATTTAAAATTCTTTCAATTCTTATTGATATGAATTGAAAGAATTTTAAATTTCTACAAAAATTAGGTCAAACTGAATAAGGTACCAAAAAAGTACTTTTTGAAAAAATATAAAATTTCCGGAAAGTGTTAACAAATGAATCTAGCAACTGAAATTTGTGTAAAACGAGCTTTAAATTTAAAAAAATTAAACTAAACTAAATAAAAAAGTACCAAAAAAGTACTTTTTCAAAAATTTTAAATTTTGTTAGAAACTATAATAAATTTAAATATTTTATCAAAATTTCATTAAATTTAGGGAACATAACCAAATTTGGAGCCAAATAAAAAAGTACCAAAAAAAGTACTTTTTGAAAAAAACATAAAATTTGCTTACGAATCAATAAGAATGAGAGAATAAAAAAAAGTAACAAAAAAGTACTTTAAAAAAAGTAGAACATGAAAGTTACTTAAAAATCAATAAAACTTTAAAGAATTTTTAATTTTTACAAAAATTAGGCCACAATGAGAAAGGTACCAAAAAAGTACTTTTTTGAAAAAACATAAAATTTCCCTAAAAATGCATACACATGAATTTAATAACTGAAATCTGTTTAAAACGTAGCGAAATCCCTCACTGTATGAATGTATTTCAAAGATTTGAATTAAGTATATCAATGCGTATGATTAATATTAATTAGAAAATAAATATTCGTTCCATCATAACTTTGTAACAAAACGACTGAGCTGAATAATTTTAATGAAATTTTAAAGCTAACACAGTGAGTCTCCAACCGTATGACAATATTTCAAAGAATTGCTTTTTTCTTTAAGAGAATTGGTCTTTGAATGTGTGATTTTTTAAAGCAAATAAATCTCGGAATATGTAATCTCTTTCTTTTGGAATGAAGTGAAAGAATCTGTAATTAATCTAAGCAATACAAAACATGAATCATTGTTTCTTGAGCTATAAAAACCATGGCTGTGGTCTTTATTTAATCCAGCTTTTATAAGAACGAACATTTACTGATAATTACCATCTGTACTGGATCAATACTAATTATAAACAGCAGTTACCCCATTAACTCTCTGAGGAGTTTATGTTAAAACTTACTACAAGTTTTTGTTTCAATTTCCAATAATTTATTGAAAATAAAATAACTTTATTAAATTTTTATTACATAAACATAAAATTAAATAGCCAAAAGTGTAGAAAAAATATTTATAGCGTTGTTTTTTTTTTTTTAGATTGTTGCAAATAAATTGACCATCAATATCAGAAATTGACTAATTGAAAACGAGCTGCTTGTTTTACATGCAAATCGTTTAATCTGTCACATGAAACATAAAATTGGCTGTGCACTAATATAGAAAAAATGTTAAATTAAATATAAAAACTCTAAGAAAAAAAAAATTGGAAAACAAACAGGCAGCTAAAAAAAGTTTTTCGGCAATATTTACACAATAAATTTTTGTAAATAAAACACTCGCAGAGTTGGGAGTAAAAAAAGAAACTAAAAGTTGGCTAAAAAAGAGTATATAATAAATAAATGAGTTTAAAGGAAAGTAAGCTGAAGAAAACATTGAAAAATTTCCAATAAGTTTAAGGTAAATTGCAGCTAAAAAAAAAAAATATGGTAGGCGTATGAGTAATATTAATTATGGGATATTAAGTATTTTTTAATACAACTTTAGAACGGAAAAAGGTTTTGTAAAAATTTAAATGGATTTGAAAAAAAAACAAACAAGGCTTTGTATTTAATATAAAAAAGTTTTAAATTCTTGTGAGAAAAAGTGTGATTTTGAAGCTGGAAAATGTTATTTAATAGGAATCTTTCCCTTTTTTAAACCATTGTTTTTTCTTAGCAACAAATTCACCTTAATTCCAACTAGATTTTTTTTCAATAAAGTTTTTAAATTCACTTTTTGCTATCGCATCTAACATAGTACAATATATAAAAATTTGCCCGAAAAATAAAAAAGAAAAAAACTCCAAACGTATGTAAACAAATTTATATTTTTTTAGTTTCTATACACATGCAATTTTATTTTATTTACTCATCACTTTGGTCATCAAACACAACTACACCTGAACACACACACACTCACACATGCACACAGAATTTTACAACAAAATCCCAGGCAGCATTATTTTGCAGTTTAGTTAAATTGCAACAACTGTGTGAGTAAACTAAAGTATATAAAATAAAATTAAAAAAAAAAAAAAAAAATAGAAAATGATGGTGGAAAAAATCTCTCAATGGATTAAAATTTATTAACACATCAGAAAATGTATGCAGTTTGGCTCTATAACACATTTATCATATTCAATCAGCACGTGTAGCTGGAATAACACTAAATTTAGTTTCGAAACCAAATGAATGTGTCAGAAATTTGGTGTTTTTTTTTTGAAACATTTTAATCAAATATTATGTATATAGAAAACATATTGAATAAAAACAAAATAGAAAATATTAAATCCAGCTGCAGTAGTTAGTTGCAGGAAGTTTAAATCGATAGTGATGTGTGTGTGTTTTTGGGTTGAAACGTGATTTTGTTGATTAAAAAGGGATTTTGAAAAATGTGTGTATTTAGTTTATTTTATGTTATTTTTTGTTATATTAATTTTCTTTTAAAAAACTTTATATTTATGCAGATTGTTAAAATAAATACAAGCTCTAATTGTTAAAAAAAATTTTTTATGCTTTTTTCTTGCAACAGAATTTAGTTAAATTCCCACAATATGCTACTTGTATCTATAAAAATTAAACACAGTAACTGTGAATTGTTTCTTTAGCATATAAAACTTATAAACTCTGACTTATTTCTTACTTTTTCTCAGTAATTTACAAATTTCATTAATCAGGTATACCTATGCGTATGATTAATATTAATTATCAGATTTTCATACATTTTTCGTCATAATTTTATAACCATAACACTAAGGTAAATAATTGTAATGGAGTTTTAAAGCTAAGAGCATAAGCTTTTTGAAAAAATAATTAATTTTGAAATTGTAAAAAAAAATTTTCAAAAATTTAGCTAAACTAAAAAAAAAATAAAAAATTTTGAAGCTTTTTATTGCAACAGAATTTAGTTAAATTCCCACAATATGCTACTTGTATCTATAAAAATTAAACACAGTAACTGTGAATAGTTTCTTTAGGGAATATCACTTATAATTGTTGACTTATTTCTTACTTTTTCTAAGTAATTTACAAATTTCATTGATCAGGTATAGCTATGCGTATGATTAATATTTATTATCAGATTTTAATACATTTTTCATCATAACTTTAAAACCATACTGCCAAGGTAAATAATTTTAATAGAGTTTTAAAGCTAACACCATGAGCTATCTAATAAAATAATTATTTTTGAAAGTGTAGAAAAAATTTTTAAAAAATTTTGTTAAACTAAAAAAAAAAAAATTTTGGAAAAAATATTTTTTCTCATCAAGTGTCCTCAATAAATCAAAAAATTATAGGATGCTGAAAGAAAAATAATTGAAACAAAAAATGTTAATAGAAATAGATATTCTATTAATTCATCAATAAAAATATTAAATAAAGTAACTAAGGAGTGAAATCGTTAAATACTTAACACACTTTTTCATTAAAACTTTTTTTTATCAAGTTATCTTTGTAAAACATGTCAGTTGTTTAAAGTCAATTATATTCATTTGTTGTTAATCTGATTAAAATGAGTGCCCAGAAAAAAGTGCATACTAAAATTATTAAATATTTTCAACAAAACCCAACTTGTTCCTACAAAAATTTGGCCAAGCATTCAAAGGTCTGCCTTCAAACTATTTCCAATGGTATTAAACAGTACCGGGAGAACTTGTCTGTTGATATACAACCTGGTTCAGGTAGAAGTAATGGTCCTTATGATGTTTCTAAAGCCAAAAAAATAGAAAGCATTTTCAAAAGAGCTCCCAACACATCCGGTAGGAAAGCAGACAGGTTAGCTCAGTTCTCAGACTATTTGGTACAATGCTCAAAAAGTTCCTGACAGGAACGCTGCTAAAAATGTTGAGGCCAGAAACAGAGCACGGAAATTGAAGTCAAGTTTTATAAAAAAAATGTTCTTGCTGCATAATGGATGACAAAACGTAAATTCTGGCAGATTTTTCCCAAATTCCTGGTCAAAAAGTTTATGTTGCTGATGCTCGAGAGAATGCTGAAGAAAAGTTTAGGACCCAAAAGCAGATAAAATTTCCCAAAAAGTTCTTGGTATGGCAAGCAGTATGCAGTTGCGGTAAAAGAAGCCAATCATTTGTTACAACGAACTCTATAAATACCGAAATTTACATCAAGGAATGTTTACAAAAAAGGATGCTTCCATTCATAAGACTTCTTAGTGTGTCCACTTATTATTGGTCTGATTTGGCACCCTGTCACTATGGTAAGAAAGGTCTTGAGTGGTAAAAGAACAATAATGTGGAATTCGTACCAACAGAGGCAAATCCTCCAAACTGCTTGGAGCTAAGGCCAGTGGAAAGATATTGGGATCTTGTTAAAACAGAATTTAGGAGCACAAAAAAGGTGTCGAAAAGTGTGATAGATTTTGAACGAGATGGACTACCTGTTCGAGCAAAGTGACAGAAAGTACTATAAAAACCTTAATGGAAGGGTTTCCGAAAAAGGTTCAAAATTTCATCGCTAGTGATTAAAACTATAAAAATATTTGCATAGACCTGAGAAAAATCCACAAGAAATCGCTCGATCTCATTGGCCAGTTCACATAACTTGCACGAGAGAAGAACATGCTGTCACAATCGCTCAAGCAGAATTTCCAATGTGGTGTGAGCTGTGTGGTACGTAGCGCTTTCCTGTTAAAAGCACATGTCGTTGGTGTATATATCATTTAATTCAGGCCAACAGAATGATAATCATCGACGTATAGCGCTAGCCATAGACGGTTAGGGCCACGTCTTTCAAAAAAAAAAAAATATATGATATTTCAGCTCTCATGTTTATTTATATCGTCATAAATTCGACAATTTTGTTTGTTCATCCAAAAATGTGGATCTCATGTGGATTTATATCATCATAAATTCGACAATTTTGTTCATCCAGAAGTGTTCCTCATCGCTGGAGATGAATTTTTGATGAAAAGCACGCGGAACATTGCCCAAACAGAATACCTATTTTGATAAAACAATTTTATCATTTGCACGTGCTGTTGAACGTTATATCCGTCCATGGGGATTTGGTAAAACAAACTGAATAAATGACGGCCAATTTGACAGGTGTAGCTTCAACAATGTGGCCGCTATCAACTATCACAGCACGGAAGTCCCTAGTGAAAGACTCTTTGCAAAAACAATTGGAGGTAAATATTACAATAGAGTAGCTACAACTATGTAGATTAAGTCGAATTTATGCCGGTGCCTGGATTAAGATTCCGGCTTAGTCGTTACTTAGTCGCCTCTGGTTTAATATTCAATATCGATTTGTCGAGGTTCGGTTTTTTAGATCTGAATATTACAATAGTTTGTTGGGCTGCTGTAAAAATAGTGAGCCGAAGCTACTGTGAAATAAATTTATTAAATAAATAATTACTTTAGGTGTTAGCTTTATGAATTTATAACATTCGTAACTCTTGTTGAAGCCATTCAAAAGTTATAATGAAAATTGTATGAAATTATCATAATTAATAATACTCATACGCCTACATAATGAGTTTTAATAAAATTTAAATTTAGTACTCTAAGGGCCATTATTACAACTTGCCTTTAAGTTTGTAATAGTAAAAGTTACCTTTAAGGTTAACTTTTACTATTGGGAACATAAAGGTAAGTTGTAATAATAGCCCTAAGTCTTCTAAGTTTATGAAATCTTATAGCAATATATCAAAGTAAATAGGAAATTTGATGCATTTAATAGGCTACAGTAAAAACAAGTATACTGGCAATAAAATTTTAAAATCTGAAAATGGATGGAATGCAGAAATTATAATCTCTTGTACGAAATTTATTTCACTTAAGGATAGAGTATCGAACGGCTTTGGAGTTACAAACAATAATGGAGAGGAGCCTGGCATTTTAACTCATATATGCGTGAGCAGAAGATGGAGAAGCTCCTTAATGGATGTCAGAAACAGAAGAGGTGCTAACATCGGTAGTGATCATGAGCTTATTATAGCCGAAATCAAGATCAAAATGAAATGCCAAAGAAGAAAAACCAGGCACACAAGACGAAAACGGTTCTACCTATAACAACCCCAGAATAACAACACAAGAACACTAAGAACGACACTTGGAACCTGGTTTCTCAAAGAAGGGAACTCAAGCTACAAACAACAACAACAACACTTTGCGACAGTAGTACCAACTAGTGGCAAAACAAGTAAAGAGAGCTATAAGAAGAGACCAAATAAAGTTCCCAGATCAGCTTGCAATGTCGGCAGAAGAAGCCAGAACAATATGAGAAAACTACACCAGACGATTAACTTTCTCACCAATCGAAGGTGTAACAGCAGCCAACCAGTCGCTGATCGCAGTGGTGCACTATTAACAAACAATGATGTATAGACACAAATATGAAGATAACATTTCGATGAAATTAGAATTATCCTAAGAGTATCAAGAATATCAAGCCTCCCAGTATAAGTAAGTGAGATAAAGTAGGCCATCGTGAAGTTAAGAAATAACAGAACATCAGGCGAAGTTGGAATACCAGCTGAAATTCTTCGGGTTGACATCGGAACCACAGCTGAACTTCTATAACCACCCATCACATCAGTCTGGGAGGAGGAAAGGCTACCTCCAACTTGGAAGAATGGCATCATCGATATGTTACTGAAAAGTGGCGACTTGAAAGACTGCAACAATTGGAGAGGAATTACTCTGCTTAACAACATATACAACACACTAGCAGTCATAATACAGGGAAGGCTGCAAAGTAAAATGGAGAACAATCTACGAGATGAACAGTCTGGTTTCCGGCCAAACAGGAGCTGCGTAGACCAGGCAAACACTTTACGCATTACAATAGAACAATTCGTAGATTTCAAGAAAGCCTTCGATATCATCAGACGGACTGACATATGGTAAACATTGAGAAGGAAAGGAGTAACCCAGAAAATAACTCGAATCATAAGAGCTATGTTCGAGGATACAAAACTCTCAGTTCTTCACAACACGAATATATGTAAGTCAACCATTTCACACAAACACTGGAGTAAAACAAGGATGCCCCTATCGCCCCTGCCATTCACTCTAGTGCTGGATGACATCATGAGCAAAGTCTGTTCAGAGAGAATATGAATCACATGGAGTCTCTCACGCCAAGTCGAGTATTTGGACTATGCGGATGATATCTGTCTACTCTTGTAAAAAAAGAATTATGACAGTATAACAAGGATGGCTCTAGAATGGAAGGCTCAAGAATCCTTGGTTGGTCAAAGATCACATGAAGATGCACGATACTTCAAGAATGAAGATAGTGCAATCTTATATGGGAAGACGCGAAAACAACTGCAATAAATCTTGTAAGATGAAGCTGCTTTGTGGAAGCCACATGCTCCCAAGATTTTATAAATTTCCTTAACCCTCTAACCGGTAAGACCACCTCAAGGCGGTCTTCGATTTTTAGGCCCCAGTGCCCAAAATAGTGAAAACTGTCTTTAGAAAAGTCTTTTTTACATTTTCTTTATACCTCCCAATATATTCTTTCAAGTCGTTTGTCAGCTATGATCAATCAAGTGCAAAAAGTCATCAAATAAGCAGCAAAAATTATTTCGCAAATTTAACTATTAAAAAACAACACTTAGAATAAAATGATTGACATCAAAATTTTACGATAAGTAGATAATATTTTATACTTAAAATTAAAAACGTATTTGAAGTGAAAAAAAAAAAATAAAAAGTTTCATTTAAAAACGAAATAGTGAAGGCCTCCTTAAGGCGGTTTTACCGGTTTGCGTGTATAAAAATTTCCTCCTCTCTTACATTGTTGTTTTCACCTTTTGTTCATAAAACTCTATTGTTTGCTTACGGTTCTATTATGTGCATCCTTTTATTTTACTATTGTGCTAAAGATGGATATTACTAAACGTCCTTATACGAATAATATCAATTTGGAGCAAATGTCTGATGAACAATTTCTCGAGTTAATCGATTCTGTAGAGTTCTGTAGACAGCACAGATGAAAGTATTGATAACGATGACAGTGTTGCTGATTCCACTTATGTTCCAAAGACGAAACACCATTTCAGAAAATAAATGCCCAATAAGCCGCATAAAAGAGGGATCAAATTGTCAAAAATACCGGACAATGGAGCTTCCCAAAATTTTTAGAGATTCCTAATTTCATGCCTCACATCCTGTATTTTGATAACTTTTACAAATCGAAGCCGGTTTTATGGTTTGGGCTCAATGAGAGGTACTAATTTTGTTTTGTCATACTTGATCATGATTTGCTTTTGTGTAAGCTGTGAAATCAACCAAGAGCAGAGATGATTTTGCATAGAATACATGACCTTAATACACGTAGTCGATGTGAATATTGTATTATAGAAGGATAACAAATATGTCCTTCCGATTTAGAAGAACCAATCCTGGCGAACAACAATCAAAGCTTCCTCGTTATGAAAGAAAGCAGAAGAAATTCATTGAAATCAACTGCCCTCAAATTATTCGAGAATACAATGATCGCATGGGTGGAGTAGATCTCATGGATGGTCTCCAGGGTCGATACCATATTTGAGCTAAAACTCTCAATATTATGATTACCTTGTTCTAGCATTTTGTGGATATCGTATTTACAAATGCATTCTTTTTATACAAACGTCTGCAGGCCGATGAGACCACAGCTTCCAACAATGTGTCCGATTAAAGAACTGTTTTTACAGCTTCCAGATTTGCGTGAAGAAATAGCTGCTGGAGTGTTTTCCTTAAAAATATACGGTATGTAGAATGACCATCTGTTCCAAATCTCGGTGAGCCTTTATCACTACAGTCTGGCATATCAGGTGTTGGGAAAAGAGCTGCTCATCAAGTTGCTGATGTTCAGTTCGATGCTGACAATCTTTTTCTTGTTTAGGTGGAGAGAAAAGCCAAAAAAGGTGCATACATACAAATGTGACACCCAAGTCGTTTGTTGAAAATGAGACCTGGCTTTATGCGGTCTATTTGATAAAAATTGTTTCCGGAACTACCACCATCGAAAATAATGCGTATTTTAATACCCTTCTCTCAATAACATTTGTTTATATATAAAATTTACCTTTGGTGTCATATTACACTCAATCTGGCAAGACCGCCTACAGGCGGCCTTCACAATATTTTACCTGGCGTTCGTTCAGAATTTTTTTTTCGCCTGAAAATTAAAACTTAAGGTTTTTTGGACTAAAATTACTTGAAAAAAAAAAAAATAAAAAATGATTGGTTTCATCGGATAACTTTTACGGTCTTGCCAGTTAGGGGGTTAAAAATAAACCGTCTTGTAGTATTAAATTACAATTTTAGTAAAATTTAATATGTAGGCGTATGAGTGATATTAATTAGAAAGTTTTCTTACAATTTTCATTGTAACTTTTTAATGGTTTAACCAAGAACTAAGATTTTTATAAGATTTTAAAACTGACACTGTAAACATTTACATGTTTATGTAAATTTCTTTCAAGCTTAAATAAACACCGATTAAAATGAAGTGAAACTTAAAAAATTTTTTTTTTATTAAATTAAGTTTTTTTTTTTCCACAAATATAGTCTTCAATGAAATTAAGCCAATTGATTTTTCAAATAAAACTTTATTGAAAATAAAACATCAGCATCAAGCAACAACATCAGGGATTTCAAAATTTAACAAATAAGCCTCTCAGCAGCCCATAAACAAAGGTGTTGTATAGAGGAGAACTTTTAAAAAACTCATATTTCGTATTTAGTAATTTTAATTGGAACTTGAATCGTTTTCATTTATTTTGGACAAACTAGCTTTAGATTTTCTAAAATAAGCACTCTTATAGCAGTATTTATAATTTTATTAAAAATCATTTACACGGCGTATGAGTATTATTAATTACAATGATTCTTTAAATTTTTCATCACAACTTTTGAATGAACCTACCAAGGGCTATGAACTTTATAAATTCTAAAAGCTAACACAACATGCATGCAGGATCCACAGCTTGAAAACAAATTTTCTATGGATTTTAATAATAAACTTCATATATCACACTAATCGTCTTAATTTTACTGGAGCTGCGATTTCAAGTGAACATTCTATTCATTTGAATTTAAATTCAGCTACAAAAATTTTTCACTTTTATCCAATCTAACTTTCACTTACACATTACACACACTGACACTTCTTGCCACACAATAAACATGTAATAACAAACACTTCATAATTGCTTTTACTACCAACAATTTTATTCTTGATGTTGCTACTTTTAAATTGTAATTGTTATTATTGTTGGTGCTGCTCAAGCTGAATGAACAAATGAAATAAAAATATGTGAAAATGAACTAGTTTTCAGTATAGTAAAAGTAAAATCTTGTCATATATAAAATGTTAAGTCTTTTATTTTCTTTTCTCTCTATCTCTTTCATTTTTAGTCTTGCAAAACAATAAAATTTAATTTTTCTATTTCATGTTGTTTGATGTTAGTTTTGTTGTCTCTTAATCGAGAAAATAAAAAAACTTTTGATTTTAACAAGAAAATTATAAAAGACTCCCATAGAAATGAGACAAATACGTAGAGTAATACAAAAGTGGTTATCTAAGCGTATGAGTATTTTTAATTAAGATGTTATTTTAGTATTTCTATTATAACTCGATAATAAAACGACATAGAAATGTAATTTCAAAAGCAATTGATAGAGAATAATTAAGACTAATGTTAAGGGATAAAATAAATAAAGCAATTGAATAAACCGTAATTGTGGCAGGCATTTAAAAGTGACATATTTTCTTTTGAAAACAAAAGAGGGTGAAGTAATGCAGGATGGGAGAGAGTTATAAATGATTTTGGTGATATAACTTATATGTCATTTTGAAGGGTTTATATCTATAATTTATTCTCACTTAGTTATTGAACATTATAGTTTAAACAACAATGTTTTTTGCTTCGAAAGTGTTGAATTTTGCGCCAACACAGCATAATATGCGGGAAGTTTTGCTTTTTTAATTTTGTCAAAGTTCTGAAATTACTGATTTAGTAGCTGCCAATGATTTTGCATGCTCTTGTGGAATTTGACAAAAATCTTCATGGAGTAATGCCGTCAATTCTTCAAAATATTGTTATGGGCGTATGATTATTATTAATTATAAAGTTTTGCTAAAATTTTCCTTATAATTTTAACATTGTCAGTTAAAGAACCAATCTACAAGGTGGCGCAAAAGTAATCCTCCTATCAGAAAATGCTATAAATTTTGCGAGGCCCCTAATGTCAGTTCTGTTTTGACATTTGTGTAGTAAACATATGCGAAATACACGTTAATAAACAATATTACGCTACACTGCTCCAGAACGCGGAATATTGCTGACTATTTATTTGACCAATAATCGGCAAAATTTATAGCATTTTCTGATAGGAAGATTACTTTTGCGCCACCTGTTACATATATAAAAGAGTAACGTTACTGACTGACTGACTGACTGACTGATTCATCATCGCACAGCCCAAACGACTGCAGCTAGAATCATGAAATTTTAACTGTGAGTTCCTCCCTCCCCAAAACGATCCGATAAGAAAGGTTTGTTTAGAAATTCGAAAGTTTAGGGGGAAAAAAAGGGTAAATTCGGTAACCTTATATCTTCAAAACTAATAAAGATACAAAAAAACTTACAATATCATGTTACTCCATTTAAAAAATAAGCTGACAGGTGTCTGGTACTTTTTCGAAATTCGGACTTTTTAGGGGATAAAACGGGTAAAAACTCTATTTTGGTACTTTTTTGGCACCCTATGTATCTTTTAAACTAATAAACATAGAAACAAATTTTAAATTGTATTCTTTACTCATCAAAAAATAAAAAAATATAAGTTTGGTACTTTTTGGAAATTCAAACCCTTAAGGGATAAAAATTGTGTTTATTTTTGGTACTTTTTCATAAAATATGTTTTTTTTTTTATAACTTAACATAGAGATACGAATATTTTATTATGAGCTCCCAACACGATACAGAAATTTATTTGGATATAATTTTATCACCGTAATGGGGATAAAAAAGGTACCAAAAAGGGGATAAAATAGGGAAAATACATTTATTTGAAATTATTAAGTCAATTTTGATAATTGGATTGATACAAAAATTAACTAACAGGTTGTTATTTGGAACTCGACTGACAAGATGTATATTTGTCCAAATCCGGGAAAACAGTTTGGTACTTTTTTCAAAACTAATTTTTCTTGAGCACATTAACACAGATTTTGATCATTTGAGACATGCCTGTAGCATAAACAATTTTGGCAAAATGGAATATTTTTAAATTTCAAACTTGAGGGGTGTTCAAGGAGGAAAAGGGAAATTGGTACTTTTCTCCTAATGGTACTTTTTTTTTAATATTTTACATTATTTCACTTATCGACATTAAAGTTAGCTGATATGTATCTGAGTGAAGTTAGTGTTAGGAATAGGGGATAATATTTAAGTATCAAAATGTGAGAACTGAATTATAGGTACTTTTTTATTGTTCTAATGATACTTTTTGAATTTTCTTTAACAATGAACTTAGAAACATGAAATTAAGCATATATGGTTCTAAGTGAGTGAGAATTCTAGAGTGAGACTTTTTGGTACTTTTTCTTTTCTTTGTAATTTCTCCAATAATGAACCTAGAAACATGAAATAAATGTTATATGGACCCGAGTGAGTGGAAACCACAAGTGTGGGCATTTTGGTACTTTTTCTATATTATAATGGTACTTTTTGAATTTTCTATAACAATGGACTTAGAAACATGAAATTAAGCATACATGGTCCTAAGTCAGTGAGAATTCTAGGGGGAGACTTTTTGGTACTTTTTCTTTATTTGAATGGTACTTTTTGCAATTTCTTCACCAATGAACCTAGAAATATGAAATAAATGTTATATCGACCCGAGTGAGTGGGAATCCACAAATGGGGGACTTATGGTACTTTTTCTTTATTCTAATAGTACTTTTTGAATTTTCTATAATAATGGACGTAGAAACACGAAATAAAGCATATATGGTCATAAGTGAGATAGAATTGAAGGTGGGGACAATATGGTACTTTTTCTTTATTCTAAAGGTACTTTTCAAATGTTTTATAAAAATGGACCTAGAAACTTGAAATTAAGCATATATGGTTCTAAGTGAGTTTGAATTTAAGGGGGAGACTTTTTGGTACTTTTTTTATTGGAATGGTACTTTTTGTAATTTCTCCAATAATGAACCTAGAAACATGAAATAAAGCTTATATGGACCCGAGTGAGTGGGAAACCACAAGTGGCTGCTTTTTGGTACTTTTTCTATATTCTAATGGTACTTTTTGAATTTTCTATAACAATGGACTTAGAAACATGAAATTGAGCATATATGGTCCTAAGTAAGTGAGACTTCTTGGGGGAGACTTTTTGGTACTTTTTCTTTATTCGAATGGTACTTTTTGCAATTTCTTCACCAATGAACCTAGAAACATGAAATAAATGTTATATGGACCCGAGTGAGTGGGAATCTACATATGGGGGACTTATGGTACTTTTTCTTTATTTGAATGGTACCTTTTGTAATTTCTATAACAATGGACTTAGGAATAATGAAATTAAGCATATATGGTTCTAAGTGAGTTTGAATTCTAGGGGGAGACTTTTTGGTACTTTTTCTTTATTCGAATGGTACTTTTTTTAATGAATTAATATACATGAAACTAGAGACATGTTATCCTGAATTAGTATTAATTCACAAACGGAGACTTAATAGTACTATTTATTTCATCCAATTGGGGTGGCGAAGCGCACCGGGTCAGCTAATATTTTTATAAATTCTTAAAGCAAATGTCAAAAATTATTAACTATTAAAAGAAAATTTGTATATAGTTAAATAAATTTAGTAAAAATTTAGTAAAAATTCATCAAAATTATATTAAAATTATATATTTTTCTACAAAAAACATTTTCTCATATAAGTGGTCCTCATTAAAGAAATACTAAATTCAGCATTGGTTAACTCAAATTGTTTGGTTTTAAGTTTATTTAGTAGAAACACATCTATTTTGTTACTAATTTTAAAAAGAAATTTATAAAAAAAAAAATATTTTTCATTATTTTAAATCCAGTTTATTGCCTTAAACGCATTATGTAAGTCTAATGCTTTTACTTATTATTAAAATAACTATCATTGTTTAACTGTTATTGTTTATTGTTACTTTAAATAAAACACTTAATGCTTATTTTTAAGTAATTTAGAATTTTATTTTTCATGTACAGCTAGGCGTATGATTAATATTAATTATGAAGTTTTCCTATGTTTTATATCATAACTTTATAACATTATGGCTAAGGTTAATAATTTTAATAATATTTTAAAGCTAGCATACTAAGCATTGTGATGTCTCCAGTAATTATTTTAATGTTTAAGCGAAAATTGTTAAAAATTTAACAAACCTTTTGGAATTCTTTTTCGAGAATTTATTTTTTCACATACATTGTCCTTAGTAAAGCAAAAAACTTGTAAGATATCTGCATTAGCTGAAAGAAAATAGGAAAGAAATTAGTTAGAAATATTATAAATACTTTTTTAGGAGAAAAGTTACGGAATCTGTTCGTGTTTTCTTTAGAAAATAAGCGATAGAAGCTATGACTCTTTCTTTAGTAACAAAATAACTGAATCTGTCACATAGTTCTATAGGAATTAAGTCACACAATCTGTTTTTGTTTTATTATTAAGAAATACATCACAAAATCTGCTACTATTTCCTCCCAAAGTGTATGTGCTCATGTTTATAACGCTTAAATTTAATTAGTCCAATACCATCATATTAGAATACCGTTCGACTCACAATCACTTTTGGAGTCGATTAAACTGTATCCCTCCATCTCCCTGGCTGGCTGACTGTCCATGTACAGCATTTCCTCAAAGTACTGGTCTGAATTTTAAAGATATTTCGGCTCAAGGAAGAATCCTATTGAAACTGGCTGAAATGTGTCCATTATTTCACCTAAAACTCATAAAGAGTGGTTCTTAAGCCCAATAGAACTTGAAGTGAATTCATGACGATAAATTATGGGACCCTTTTTGGAGCATTATGAATAACAATGTTGGCCTACATGATGTCAATTGTTGCTGGTTTATGAGCATAAACCAGTGACTTCACGTGGCTCCAGAGGAAATAATAGAGAGGTGTCAAACTGCATGACCTTAGATAGGTCCATTTCCCGAAATCAATAAATCGATGGTTGCGGTTAGCGTATGGCATCATGTCATCCATAATTTCAAACAAAAAATCATTGATCGTGGTGCGGTAAAGATCTCCATTAACTGTAACGAGAGCTCCGGCTTCTGTTTTAAAAAAATAAAGTCCTTTGATACCACAAGCACGGAAACTGCAACTGGCGGTGCATGTTTCTGGATGTAATGGAGTCTTTAGATTCTGTTTTGTATTAGCGCAATTTTGGTTAATAACAAACCCTTTAAGCTAAACATCAGCTTCATCACTGAATACAATTTTGTTGCGCGAATCGATGACTGATTTTCAAAGTAAATTTTCATAATTTGGAAACGTCAATCTATTCAAGATGTTTTGTTAAAAAGGGAGTGGAGTATGATAGTTCTCTTAATACTTATTTAACTGTGTTGTAAGTTCTATCGTGCTTAAAACTATCCTTTATAAATGTCCTGTCGTAGTGGGACTTATAAGTGGGACTTATAAGAGGTGTTATTTTGAATCACCCGGTATTTTGGTAGCTGTCACTTTTGAAGCTTTTATTCTTTGACATTTGTCAAGTAGAAACTACGCCATTACTAAAAATGGAACGATACACGCTTCAACAACACATTGAAATTATTAAAATGCAGTACAAAAATGGCGAAATCTTGCAGTCACTGTTCTCAAAACTAAAGCATTTTTGGGTCATCGTGAAGCACCTAATTGCTGGAAAAATTCGAGCTGTTGAGACAAGTTAGTGATGTGAAGAATAAAACCCTTGCACGTTGCTCAAGAACAACTGAGAATATAGCTGCTGTAGTCCAAAGTTTTGAAGAAAACCCTTGTTTGTCCATTCCTCGTCATTCTTTGGAATTGGGCATTCCACAAACGTCATTTGCTTAAAGACTCGGGTCTTAAGGCTTATAAAGTTCAGTTAACACATTAACTTAAGCCGGCCGATCATCAACAACATCGTATCTTTGCTCTTTTACGGAAAAAGTTTCCGTACCGTGTTATTTCTCGAAAAGGTGATCACAATTGGTCACCGAGATCTTGTGATTTAACAACTTGCGACTTCTTTCTTTGAGGCCACGTGAAAGATAAGGTCTAGGCCAACAGCCCAGCGTCGATTGAAGATTTCAAAGTTAGAATTTGTGAGGCTATCTAGGACATAGGGCAGCCACTTTGAGATTTGGTTATGGAAAATTTCATGAAAAGGCTTATGGTTCTGTAAGCGTGGTCGTGGTGGCCATTTGCCTGATGTTGTTTTTCATTATTAACGGCATACCTTCCTCGTTATTATGAAATAAACATCCGATCATTTATCTCAAAAAATTCCATTTTTCTTTGAATACCAAAATAACACCTCTTGTTGGAAAACTCGTTAACATCATCCTGTTATCCATTTTATTAAACAAAAAATCATTGATTATGGTGCGGAAACGATCTCTGGCTTCAGTTTTGAAGAAATAATGTTCGATGATGCCACCAGTGTGTAAACCGCAAATTTGTTTGCTAACAAACCCTTTAAGCTAAACATCAGCCACATCACTGGACACAATTTTGCCACAAAAGTATATATATTCTGGCTGCTTATAGATTAAGCCATGTCTGTCTGTCTGTCTGTCTGTCTGTCTGTCTGTCTGTCTGTCTGTCTGTCTGTCTGTCTGTCTGTCTGTCTGTCTGTCTGTCTGTCTGTCTGTCTGTCTGTCTGTCTGTCTGTCTGTCTGTCTGTCTGTCTGTCTGTCTGTCTGTCTGTCTGTCTGTCTGTCTGTCTGTCTGCCTGTCTGCCTGTCTGCCTGTCTGCCTGTCTGTTGAAATCAATTTTCTGAAGACCCCAGATATCTTCGGGATCCAAATCTTGAATAATTCTGTCACACATGCTTTCGAGAAGTTTCCTATTTAAAATCAGCAAAATCCCTTTATAAATAATGTTGATATGAGCAAAAATCCGAGACAACCTCTGGAAATTTCATAAAAAAAAGACAGCTTATTGCATGCCTTGACAAAAAAGCAACAAAACGTATATTTGGATGTGTGTTGGTTTCATTGCTTTGCGTTTTTTGTTTTTTCTTTTTGTTTCGTTTGGCGTTGTTGTTTAGGAAATAGGTCTTTGAATCTTTGAATTGTGTCACAGCATCTGATACCCTATCGTTAGGAAATAAGTCTTTGACTACATGACTTTCTTAAAAGAAATCAATGACTTTTTCTTTAAAGAAATAAATATTTGAATATATGGTTTTTTCTTTAGGAAATCAGTCTTTAAATTCATTACGTTTGAAGATGTTGGTATGTACTGGTTTACAAACGTCAAGTTTACTTGAGCAAAAATAGGAAAATCTTTCCAATCTCCTCTCCTCTATCTTCTACAAACTCAAGAATTCTACAAACTGAACTTGACGTGTGTCAGCCAGCACTAACAGAATCTTTGACTTTTTCTTGAATGAAATAACTCACACAATGTATTGCTTGCTTCTTGAGGAATTAAGCCATAGAAACTATGAGAATGTTTAGAAAATATTTAGGACTTTGCATAGCTGAACTCTCTTTAACGAAGTTATTATTTCATTAAGGAAATAAATCTTTGAAAAATGTACATTTCTTTACGAAATAAGTATTTAAATCTATGACTTCTTTTTTAAGGAAATTCTTTAGCTACAAAACCACAGAATCCGTGCATATCTTGAATACTTTTGTACCTGAGTCATTGTTTCTCGTGATATTAAAACCATGTCGGTGGCCTTTAGTTGGGCTGGCTTTTGAGCTCGAGCTGTTATTAGAATTAACATTTTCTGATAGCGTACATCTGCGCTGGGCCAGTCCTGATTATAAACAGCAGTTGACACATTAACACTCTGTGAAAACATTAAAACAAATTGAAAAGTTATATTGAAATTGCCCAAAAAAAAAAAAAACTACATATTTTACCGCATCAATTAGCTCCTGGCCATAATAACATATGAGATAAATTTGTGCTATAGAAATGGCCAAGAATAAACTTAATTTCAGCAAGAATTCCGGTGAGGCACCAATGGTCATTTGAAAGCCCAGAAAGCAAATCACAAAAGAGGAGGCAATAAAGTTGAGTAAGATGGGTAAACCGAAGATATTGTTCATTTGATGGGAGAGGCTGAAACATAAATAAATTTACTTAAGTTATTAAGATAACCTTGAATCCTAAATATACAACTTACTCCAACAAATACGAATGATATTGTATCATATTTATCAAAAATTTCATATCCTCCTTGAAAGCTTTCTCTTTATTCATCCCCTTCTCCAACAACTTGCTGCGATAGCCCTCCATAGTTTTGGACAAGAAATCATAATGCATTATCATCTGCGTGGCACAGCTGCTCAGCAACAAATCCCCCGAGATTTGACCTGCAGCCGAAGTGTAGCCCGCAAAATCTTGTGACACATACAGCACATAATACGACCAATGATCCGTCCAATCCCAGGGTGTATACATAAAATAAGGCAAGATCTTTTCAATCTGGCGAATTTTTAGCCATTTTTCATAGATGAGAAATTGTGTAACCGTAAATAAGTTATAAGTCCAAATGGCAATCATGTAGATAAGAGAGAAGCCTATGGTAATGCGGGTGCACTGAGACAAATACTCCATCAAATTGTAATTCTGCTGTTGTTTCTTTTCATTGGGGAATATGTACTTTAAACTGTTGAGAAATTTTGCCAGTTCCGTTTTTTTACGCCATACAAATAACATTTTGAAATTACCCACTACTACAAAACCAATATACGATAGAGTCATAGTTGCTTCCAGGAATTTATTGCCATTTATTATGGCCAAACTCACATACACGATTTCCAGGCACAACACATAATTCATATTAATAATGCCGACATAAAATATGAAGGAAGCCAGCATACTTTTGGCCAAAGAAAAGTTTTCCTTTTTTACCAACACCATGCCGGTGGTGGTATAGAAAAAATTGGCCAATTTAAAGAAATCCTCAAATTTGGCGGGTAAAATCTTCATGTTTAAACTTTTTTTTTAACAACTAAAATTGTTTTTAAAATTTTCTGCTTTCGAAATTTCCAACTTATCTTTAACAAAGCTGCAGCCAGACTGAATACAGCTATATTTTCTTTGTTCTTAGTAGACATTTGTGGTATATCTTTATAACTCCTTCCGTTTAATTTTTTTTTTAATTTAAAATTCTTTATTGTGAGAGCATTTTACACTCCGGAACGTCTGTTTGTGCTTTATAAATATTTCATATCAGTCCATATTTAATAATACTTATTAAATTATCCGGAACAATGATGATAATGATAACCTTTAAGAATGTGACCTCTAGGAAAGTCAATAAGTAATCTGTTAAAAATGTGTTTAAATGTAGTGACTAAATCAGAAATCACTCAATATTTTAAATAATTAACTCATGGTAAATTTACTTTAAACAAGCAATAGAGCTATAGTCGGCTGTGCTGAATCTTATATACCCTTCACCTAATTATACTTAAAAAACAAAATTAAAAAAAAAAAAATTTTTATCTTTTTTTAAATATTTTAGCGGAACAAATTTTAGGCCAAAAAAATGTTTATAAATTTTTAAAAAAATATTTTTTTTTAAATTTGTTTGTGAAAAAAATATAAAATTCGTTTTAAATCTTATATACCCTTAATCAAAATATACTTAAAAAGAAAATAAAAAAAAAATTTTTGATTTTTTTTTTTTTAAATTTTTAACGAAAAAAATTTTTGGCCAAAAAAAATTTTATAGTTTTTAAAAAAATTTTTTTTTTTTTTAATTTATTTGTGAAAAAAATTATACAACAAAAAATTTTTTTTGGTAAAAAAAAAATGTGGGCTAAAAATATTTTTCCTGATTTTGACCATTGTAGGTTCGACTTACTTTGGCCTTATATACTCCGTGGCAAAAGTCTTTGAAATATTTATTATTTGATATCCATATTGTCTATATTAATGACTTAGTAATCCAGATATAGATCAAAAATAGGTTAAAAATCGAGGTTGTTCTGGTTTTTTCCTTATATCTAAGTCATTTGTGGGCCGATTTTCTCGATTTCAAATAGCAATCGTATTTGAAGAATTCACGATATAGTTATGTATCAATCATGTGTGTAAGATATTTAGGGGATTTGGAAAGTTGATTTCAACCGACAGACGGACATGACTATATAGACTCCGCTATCTATAACGATCTAGAATATATATACTTTATGGGGTTGCAAATGAGAAATGTAGAAATTACAAACGGAATAACAAACTTATATATACCCTTGCCACTCATGGTGAAGGGTACACAGAAAAAATTATTGTAAAATATTTGCTATTCACTCATGGTGAAGGGTATAAAAACGTATGAGTGATATTAATTTGAATTACAGTTTTTAGTCAATTACGGAAGTTACAGATAATAAGCGGAATGAAATGGAAATTATAAAATAATTGTCAGAAACTGTCCAATTGAACCAAGGAGAAAGCCGATTGAATTTGGTTTATATAAACTGAACTTTATTATTATTATTTATTAGTATTTTAACACAGTTTTAAAATGCAAATTTTATATCTTGTAAAAACCTTAAATACTGCTATTTATACAAGTTGAATGTTCGTTCCTTTAATGCCAACAGAATAACATCATCAGATTGTAAGTAATTATACCCTACACCACCATAGTGGGGAGGGTATATTGGGTTTGTGCAGATGTTTGTAACGCCCAAAAATATTAGTCTAACACCCACTGTAAAGATACCGATTGACTCAGAATCACTTTCTGATTCGATTAAACGATGTCCGTCCGTCCGTCTGGCTGTCCATGTAAACAAAGGTTTACCATGAAGTATCCAATTGAATTTTTACTCACTTAGGACCATATATACGCCTAATTTCGTATTTCTATGTCCATTATTACAAAAATATCAAAAAGTACCACTGGAATATAGAAAAAGTACCAAAAAGCCCCCACTTGTGGTTTCCCACTCATTCGGGTATAACCTTTATTTCATGTTTATAGGTTCATTGGTGAAGAAATTACAAAAAGTACCATTTGAATAAAGAAAAAGTACCAAAAAGTCTACCCTCACTCACTTATTATCATACATGCTTAATATCATGTTTCTAGGTCCATTATTATAGAAAATTCAAAAAGTACCATTAGAATAAAGAAAAAGTACCATAAGTACCACTCTAAAGAAAACCTGCGATAAAGTCTCCCCCTAAAATTCTCACTCACTTATTACCATATATGCTTAATTTCATGTTTCTAGGCCTATTATTAAAGAAAATTCAAAAAGTACCATTAGAAGAACAAAAAAGTACCTATAGTTCAGTTCTCACATTTTGGTACCTAAATATTATCCCCTACTCCTAACTTTAACTTCACTCAGATACATATCAGCTAACTTTAATGTCGATAAGTGAAATAATTTAAAATATTAAAAAAAAAGTATCATTAGGAAAAAAGTACCAAATCCCCTTTTCCTCCTTGAACACCCCTCAAGTTTGAAATTTAAAAATATTCCATTTTGCCAAAATTGTTTATGCTTAAAGACATGCCTCAAACAATTAAAATCTGTGTTAATGTGCTCAAGAAAAATAAGTTTTAAAAAAAGCACTAAACTGTTTTCCCGGATTTGGACAAAAATACAGCTTGGTAGTCGAGTTCCAAATAGCACTCTGTTAGTTAATTTTTGCATGAATCCAGGAACAAATGTTAAAAATTTATCAAAATTGGCTGAAAATGTTAAATAAAATGTATTTTTCCGTATTTATCCCCTTTTTGGTACCTTTTTTATCAAATAAATTTCTGTATCGTGGTGGGAGCTTAAAATAAAATATTTATATGTCTATATCAATTTGTAGAAAAACATAGTTTCTGAAAAAAGTATCAAAAATAAACACTATTTTTATCACTTAAATCATTGCAAGCCAAAATTGCGACAAATATTATTTCCAGGGGAGCTAGCATCATAAAACTTTGTGTAGAGACCGCTTTTGCTAAAATAATAGTTTTAAAAAAGTTGGCAATAGCCTCCCTCCACTTTTCTGATAACCACACCCACAGTGTATAATATTTTTGTGATCGTCTTGATAGCCTTTAGCGACTAGGAAAAAAGGATGTTCACCAGGTGGCAAGGCATTCACAAAAGTTACTCTTTTGTGCATACATTTCAGTACTACTTTGATGCTATCTCTGTCAATAGCGAACGCTACAGATCATTAGTAATTAATTTATTTTGACAGTGGACATGGATTACATAATTTGTTTATTTTTTGCAAAAAAGTCAAAATTTGGCCAACAAGATGTAAGTGTGTAAATTCAACCCCCTTTACGTTTTTCGAAAAGTTTTCTTAATGGACCGATGCCCCCAAAGTTTATTTTTTTTAAAACAAACAGAAAATTGAAACCGCAATCCTCATATTGATAGTCTAGCACATCTAGTCTACCGGGGTACTCTGATTTAATATAATCAAGGCCATCGTTCAAATTTAGCTAGATCTATATGGCAACTCCCGGATACAAGCGAAGCAAGAATAGATATTTCAACGGGTCTATCAAATAACAAGTAAGAGAGCTATATACGGCTGTGCCGAATCTTATATGTGTTACCTTCACAAAATTATACTTTAAAATACAAATTTTAAAAATTTTTAGGTAAGCAAAATTAAAAAAATTTTAAAATTGTTTTTCAAAATTTAAAATTTTTTTAAAACTTTTTTTTTAAAAAATTTTTTAAAATTTTTTTTTCAATTTTTTTCAAATTTTTTTCAATTTTGTTCCGATTTTTTCCTTGTATCTCAGCCATTTGTGGGCCGATTTTCTCGACTTTAAATATTTTTAGGTAAGCAAAATTTTCAAAATTAAAAATTTTTTAAAAACTTTTTTTTCAAAATTTTTTTTAAATTTTTTTCAAATTTTTTTTTTAAATTTTGTAATTTTTTTTTAATTTATTAGTGAAAAATAAAAATCGGTTTAAAAAATATTTTCCCATTTTTTTTTACCCATTGTAGGTCTAAATTAGTACAGCCTTATATACATCGTTGCAATGTACTTTAAAATATCTATCCTTAGGTATCCATATTGTCTATATTACTAACTTAGTAATCCAGATATAGATAAAAAATATGCAAAAAATCGAGGTTGTTCCGGTTTTTTCCTTATATCTCATCCATTTGTGGGCCGATTTTCTCGATTTCAAAAAGCAACCGAGCTGGAAGATTTCCCGATATACTGATGTATCAATCATGTTTGTAAGTTATTTGGAGGGTACGGAAAGTTGATTTCAACATACAGACGGACAGACGGATATAGCTATATCGATCCCGCTATCTATAACCATCCAGAATATATATTCTTTATGGGGTTGCAAATGATAAATATAGAAATTACAAACGGAATGACAAACTTATATATATCCTTGCTACTCATGGTGAAGGGTATAAAAACACAATTTCCATAATACTTCGTCCGACCTACATATATTGTCATAAATTGCTATAGTTTTACAATAGTTTTAGAAAATTGTTGTTGTGCTTCTACGAAAAAAGTCTTATAATAACTCCTTTCATGGTGTGTTTATTGTTTTATCATAAGTCGAAAAGGAAAAACTCTTCATTGACGTGTACAACGCCATATTTAGTTGGACCAATGAGTCAAAATAGGGAAAATTATTTTTAAACCCGAATATTTTTTTCACTAAAAAAAATTTGTTTGTCATTAATAAATTTAAAAAAAAATGTTTATAAATAAAAAAAAAAAATTTGGCTACAATTTTTTCACAAAAAAAAAAAAAATTAAAAACTTTGAAATTAAAACAAGAATTTTGAATATTTTTTTATTAAATTTTTTCATTAATAAATTTAAAAAAAAAGTTTAAAAACTAAAAAAAGAATTTAAAAATTTTGAAAGGAAATTTAAAAAAAAAAAATTTTAAATTTTGTTTACCCAAAAATATTTAAAAGTATAATTTGGTGAAGGTTACATAAGATTCGGCACAGTCGAATATAGCTCTATTAATTGTATCATTTTTATTAAAAATATTTATAGTTTGAGGGTTTATATTTACTTTTGAGGGTTGCTCACAGCAGTCATATATTTTCGTGTTATTATTTTTTGACATACGATTTTATTACTACCGTGTGAATATCCTAAATATGTTAAAACTACGAAATTGCGATTAAATAATTATTTTTGAAACCAAATCAAATTTTCAATATTTTGAAATATTTTTAAATTTCAACTTATCAAAATATTTTATCAAAAAATTCCAGTACACAAATATTTCAATTTAAATTAAATTCCCGTTAAATAAAATTTTCCTAAGAGGGATATTTTTTTAAAGAATGGAACATTTTTAAAATATTGCATTATTTTTATTTACAGTTAAATTTCAAGTGAAAATATATTTAAACTGACCATAACATTAATTTAAATAAATTTTCCTATTAGGAGAATTTTAATCGCAGAAATCAATAACATACAATTTGACTAAAGGAACATTTTCAAAATCTTTTAATATTTGAAAGGTTTTAATTCTTATTTATTTGCAACAAAAAGTATTAATTTAAATAATATATTCAATTTGAAATTGAAATTAACAAGGATCTTATAAACTCAAATTAATTTTGCAGGGGTTCAATATAAACAAATTTCAATATCTTAATAAATACATTTTTATTTAGTTTCTCCTTTTCAATTAAATTAACAGAAATACTAAACTAATTTTTTTATTTTTTAACATACATAGTCCTAAGTAAAGCAAAGAACTTATAAGATATTTGCATGATCTGTAAAATAAAATGAAAATATATTTGAAATGAAAGCTTTTTTAAAGAAAAAAAGTGGAAATACCTCTGTCATGGTGTTCCTGGAAATCAAAACAAATGAAGTGGCCTTCAATATGGCAGGCTTTTGGGCACGTTTGGCAATTAAAATTAGCATTTTCTTGTAACGGACATCGGCAGCAGTCCAGTTTTGATTGTAAACAGCCTTGGATATATTGGTGCTCTAAAAATAAATTTTATATTATTAAAATTATACATACTTGATGATGATGTTATGATTTCTACATACCGAATCTATTAAATGTTGACCATAATGATAAATCAAATAAACCTGGGTGATGGAGGAAAACAAAAACAATAGTAATTTTAGAATAGTCTCCGGCGTGGCGCCTATTGTTATCTGAAAGCCCACAAAACAGATGACAAAAGAAGAGGTGGCAAAATTTAATAGCAAAGGTTTGCCAAAAACATCATTCAATTGATCGGATAAACTGCAATGTTGTAAAATTTAAGTCTAAGTTTTAAAAATCTTTATAATTTAGCAGTACTTACTCCAACAGATTAGTGTGATATTGTACAATATTTTTCAAAAACTCTAAATCCTGTGAATAGGCCAACTCCTCATCCACCCCCTGGAGACCTCTCTGCACTTGATAACTGGCCAGTTTGTAGGAAGTAAAATCATAATGCATGATCAGTTGAGTGGCACAGGCGGTAAGCAGTAAATCCCCTGATATTTGCCCTGCGGCCGAGGTATAGCCGGCAAAATCTTGCGAGGCATACAGCACATAATACGACCAATGATTATGCCAATTCCAGGGTATATACATAAAATATGGCAATGTCTGGCCCACTTCACGTATATCCAACCACAATTCATACACCACATATTGTATAATACTAAATAGATTGTAAGTCCATATGAGAATCATATACAGCCAGGAAAAACTCAAGGTTATGCGAGAACACTGCTTTAAATAATACGGCATATTGTACTCCACTTGTAGCTCTGGTGTATTGGGAAATATCTGCTGCAAACCATTCACGAACTTGGTTAAATCATCTTTGCGCCGGTATACGAAAAACATTTTAAAATTGCCCACCAACACAAAGCCAATATAGGACATGGTCATGGTGGCCTCCAGGAAGTTTTCACCCTTTACTAAAGCCATCACCACATACAGTATTTCGCTGATTAGCACATAATTCATATTAATGACACCCGTATAAAATATCACCGTAGCCAATAAAGCTTGACTTTTGGAAGCTTCTCCCTTGACATAGGGTTGTATGCCAACACTGGTGTAAAAGAAATTAGCCAATTTAACAAAATCCTCGAAAGTGGCCAGCTTCATTTTGCTGCTGCTGGTTGTGTTGCCCCAAACTGTTTTTATGCAACTAAATTTGTTATTGTCCAGTTCATTCACTTTAACTTCCTGTTGTTTTATATTTTTTTTTCATTTTTTGTCGATTTCCTTTGAAGTTTCTCTTTAAATATTTAAAATGCTGCATTAAAAATTCTAACGAAATTTATATTTCTAATATTAGTTATTAGTTCAGTTAGTGGTGGTTTTATTACCTTTCTTTAAATACAATGTTGTAAAATAATTTGTGTTTTATTTCAAAGGGTTAATTATAGAGTTTTCGAGGCGTAAAATAAAAGTTGTAAATGTGTAAATATAAGTTTTTGAAAATTGCTGTGATTTTGAGCGTAAAAGCTTTTTAATGCTTTTGCCTCTGGTGCAATTGTCCGCCTTTCGCATGGATTTGAAAGAGACTGGCCCCTTGATTGGCTACTTGGTTAGGAAACTCTTTTAGTTCTAACTTTTTATATAAAAGGACCTATAATGTGGGTTAATGTACACATTTTAGGCACTCTGGCACAGGGCACAGAACGAAACCGGGGTGCTGAGATGCATGGACCTGTTAAGATTTTTCTTTTTTAATTCGCAACTCACTGAAGTTTTTATAGCGATTTAGCCCCAGGATTTGTCCTGTTGGATCTATGATGATGTCACACAGAGAAAACAGATTCGCGATAGCAACCCAATTTGTTGCCAATCGAATGATTATACCTTAGTGACCGAATTTTACAGATGTGGCTACAGAATTTTCGAAGGGATAACAAAAGTTTGGTTGCTTCAACCGAAATTCTTCTATATCAATTGAATATCTGTTGATAGAACCAAAAAATTCTATGTGTGCAACCGAACCATTCGATTGGCAACAATCCACAACATAACCTACAGACTCCATTACACCCAGAAAAATTTACCGTTTGCACGCCCATATCGGCCCATATTTCATCAAAACTGTAGCGGGAGCTTGCGTGACGTTCAAAGAGATCATTACCGCATCATGATCAATGATGTTTTGTTTGAAAATAAGGATGATGGATCCGAGTGATATGTGGTTTCAACTGGATGACGCTACGTGCCTTACGGCGACCGCAAACATCGATTGCGAAAAATGGACCTGTGTATTGGCCTCCAAGTTCGTGAGATTTGACAACTCTCGATTATCACATAAAGCCACTGGTTTATGTTGATAAACCAGCAACAATTGATGCCGTGGAAGACAACATTGTTCATGTTATTCGTGACATACGCTAGCAATGCTCAAAAAACTGACCCAAGGAGCTTCGTCAACAACAGCCGAAGTGGCCATATTTTTACTTTTTTGTGTTACTTTTCACATAATTCAAATTTGTTTTACATTTTGTTTATACCCTTCACCTTCGTGAGAAGGGTATATATAAGTTTGTCAATATAATTTTCGACCCTCTAAAGTATATTTATTCTGGATCCTTATAGATAGCGGAGTCGATTAAGTCATGTCTGTCTGTTGAAATCAATTTTCTGAAGACCACAAATAGCTTACAAACTTGATTCATACATCAATATATCGGGAATTTTTCCGGCTCGGTTGCTATTTAAAATCAAGAAAATCGGCCCACAAATGGCTGAGATATAAGAAAAAACCGGGACAACCTCGATTTTTGTCATATTTTTGATCTATATCTGGATAACTAAATCATTAATATAGCCAATATGGATATCTAATGATATATATTTCAAAGTCCATTGCAACGATCTATATACGACTATAGTAATTTGGATCTACAATGGATGAAAGTCGGGAAAAAATATTTTTTAACCCGAATTTTTTTTTTTTACCAAAAAATGTTTTTTGTCATAAATTTTTTTCACTAGTACATAGATTTAAAAAAAAATATATAAAACAAATTTTTGAAAAAAAAATTAAAAAACAACATTTTGAAAAAAACTTTTTTTGAAAACAATTTTACAAAAAATTTTTTTTTAAATTTTGAAAAAGAATTTAAAAAACAGAATTAATTTTGTTTACCTAAAAATATTTAAAATGTTTATTTTAAAGTATAATTTGGCGAAGGGTATATACGATTTTTTTTCCTTTTTTATATGAAAACTTTTCGGTTTTGGATCCGAATGAATACAACAAAAAGACCAAATTAAACATATTTTCAGCATGTATGATGTCCGTCTTATTATATGAATGCGAAACATGGCTTGTAACTAAAGATATTAAGCGTAAAATTCAAGTTTTTACCAACTGATGGCTCTGCAAAATACTTTGAATTTATTGGCATAATACAAATATGAAGGACATAAATATGAACGGCACATACTTTGAAGTGGGCTAACATATTACCACCAGGTAGCAAGAAGACGAGGAAAGCCGAACAACTCTTGGCGACGTACATTGGCGCCCGTAGAACAAGGGAGGTTGCAAAAATCAAAAATTTCATGTGCCCTTAAAAAATATTGAATTTACCAATTTTACAGCAAATTGTTCAACGATTTCGAATATCCTACCCTTATTGCAATCAGACACTTGGTTTAGATGATATAGCCTTTCAAAGTTGACTGATTTTCAGTTTTCTAAAACACAGAAAACTCTTAGGTAATTGATCGTCATAATTTTTGATTTTATTGATAGATCTATTTATTAGGAAAAATATTAGGAAACTAATAAAAGAAATTGTACTTTTAGCTTTGTATTTGGCCAAGTAAGTCGATATATACCAACTATCCATTTTTTCAATATTTCTCAAGTTTGATGGAAAATATATAAAAACTGTCAGTGTCTATATTTGCCATATTTTCAAAATAAGTTGTTCGATTATTCCTTTACCTAATGCAAAAATGTCTAGCTGCAAATTTTTGAAAAAAATACTTTATTACTTATAACCGTGAAAACCCATAAGATATAAATTTTTTTAAGGATTGTGAGCAATATTTTACGAAAAAAAATTAAAAATAAATAAAAAATAAAAAATTAACAGCCTGGCCCACTATGTCGAACGTTGTCTGGAACATTTTATAAAAATTTTAAAAATAAATTCAAAAAAAAAATAATGTTTAAGTCTTTTCTGGAATAATTTTAAATCATAACAAGTAAGAGTGCTATATTCGGCTGTGGCGAATCTTATATACCCTTCACCAAAAATAATTTTTTTACAAAATTGTTTTCAAATTTTTTTTTTTTTTTTTAATTTTATTCAAAAATTTTTTTTTTTTTCAAATTTAATAGTGCAAAAAATGTATGACAAAAACATTTTTCTGGTAAAAAAAAATTCGGGCTAAAAAATATTTTTCCTATTTTTGACCCATTGTAGGTCCAAATTACTATATCCTCAAATAGATTGTTGCAATGGACTTTGAAATATCTATCATTAGATATCCATATTGTCTACATTAATGACTTAGTAATCCAGATATTGATCAAAAATAGGGCAAAAATCAAGGTTGGCCCGGTTTTTCCTTATATCTCAGCCGTTTGTGGGCCGATTATCTCGATTTTAAATAGTCATTGAGCCGGAAGAATTCCCGATATATTGATGTATGAATCAAGTTTGTAAGTTATTTGGGGTCTTCAGAAAATTGATTTCAACAGACAGACGGACATGGCTTAATCGACTCCGCTATCTATAAGGATCCAGAATATATATACTTTATAGGGTCGGAAAATTATATGGTAGAAATTACAAACGGAATGACAAACTTATATATACCTTTCTCACGAAGGTGAAGGGTATAAAAAGAATCATAGAAAATCTGAAATAAAAAAAAAAAATATTTAATTTTACTTCCCATAAGATTGATTTATCCACAAATTTAAATTTTGCTAACCCATAAGTATGCACCTAAAAGGCATAGAATCCTTTTTAAACCCTCATTTCATAGGTTCAATAATTCAATTTTTAAATTTTGTCATTATCTCATTTGCTTCAGCAAATGTCAGCTCATAGCATACCCAAGGAACTTAAAGTTTGCAAATTTTAAGGAAAAAAATTTTAACAAATGTAGCCACAGTAGCCATTTGATCTTTTAAGGGTTAATGATTTTTGAAATAAAGTATTTTAATATGAAAATAAATTTGTTTTAAACTATAGATATTCTATATACTAAAGATATATTTCCACTTTTGGATCTCGGATACTCTCTTAAGAAATCGATACACAATTTCCGAATGGGGCCTTTCGGAAACATTAAGTTTATATTTGATGGTTTGTCTCTTTGCACACTTAACATTTTTTTACAAACTCTTTTATACTGTTACGAATTTGCAATAGGGATTTAAATTTAACAGTCTGTAACGACTGCCTGCAGCATTAATCATGTTTATAAACAAGTCCATCAGTAGAAGCTTCTACTTATTAACAATGTTGATAGCATGCGGTTATTAACATTGTTTATAAGTATGGTAACACTAAATGTTTAAGCTGCTAATGTTGACATCGAAAGCTCTAGAGCATTGTAGAAGATTCACGATAGATGCCGCGTGTATAAATAGTAGCTTGTTCATAGTAGCTGTTAGAGTAAACATCAACTGTCTTGTACATTTAAGTTTGTGCATTATATAAATGTGTGTGTGTGTATTAAAAACACATAGGCCCGTTTTCTCAATGTATCGACAAACTGCCTGTTACTAAATCTTGACATAAATTTATTAGGCCGAAAACTGTCCGTTAACGATTTTGGTTTTCTCAATATACCGACAAAAAATAGTATTTTCAGTTGGCAATACCTCTCAAAATAGAAATGAAAGTTGGGAACCCTGCCTTCAAGTGACACCATGTTGACATAAATCAGCTGTTAAATGTTGCCATTGAAAAATTCATTATCCTCCATGTCTGCCTGGTAGTTAGGCCTGGCATGATAAACTCTTTCAACATTCACTTGGAACTCATGTTCTTCGAGTTCATCCTCCAAATTAATTTTTTTTTTTAATTTTTAATTTTTTGAAATTATTTTTAAAAAGTTTTTTCCTATTTTTTTTAAATATTTTTTTTAATTAAATTTTTTTTTTTTAATTTATTAGTGAAATAAATTTATGACCAAAAAATGTTTTTTGTGAAAAAAAAAATCGGGTTAAAAAATATTTTTCCGGATTTTGAGCCATTGTAGGTCCAACTTGCTATAGCCTTTTATACATTATTGCAATGGACTTTGAAATATCTATCATCCGAAATCCATATTGTATATATTTATGATTTAGTAATCGAGATATATATAAAAAATAGGCCAAAAATAGAGGTTGTCTAGGATTTTTGCTCATATCTCCGTTATTTATGGACGGATTTTGCTGATTTCAAATAGGAAACTTCTCGAAAGCATTAAAAACTAACAACATTTCTTAGATTTATAAAATTTAGAGTGTTATCAAAAAATTTAGTGCTATAAAAAAACATATATTTTTTTTTGATTTTTGGTTTATGGGGGAAACCACTGTGCGACGTTCAACATAAAACAAAATTAACAAGCTGCCTGTTTTTAATGATAGAAAGGTAGTTATGTTCCAATTGCCATTGATATCAACTTATTTATTTGAATACATGGTCCTTAAAACAGCAAAGAATTTATAAGAAATTTGCATGATCTGGAAATAAAAAGAAATATTATACCTTTTATAGTTTATTATTACAAAGAAAACCTTGCCTCAGACATGGTTCTACGCGATACTTTAACAAATGTTGTAGCTTTTAGCTGTACTGGTTTCTGAGCACGTTCTGCTATAAGTATCAACATCTTTTGGTAGCGTACATCTGCCCGCCACCAATTTTGATTGTACACAGCATGGGCTACATTCGAGCTCTAAGAGGGAGAAACATTTAAAGACAGATTTTATATGGTTAGGTGAGTTTAATTACTTACCGCATCTATTAATTGCTGGCTGTAATGACAAATCAAATAGACCTGAGCGATTGAGGAGAATAAGAATAAAAACAGTTTGAGCACAGTCTCTGGGGAGGCACCAATGGTTATCTGAAAGCCCACAAAGCAAATGACAAAAGAAGAGGTGATGAAGTTTAGAAGTAGAGGCAGGCCGAAGACATGGTTAATCTGTTCAGATAAACTATGATTTATGGAAACAGTAGTTAATAAAATGAAATAATTAATACATTAAGATACTAAAACTTTTAAATTGTCACACTTACTCCAACAAATAGGCATGATATCTGGTAATATTTCTCAAAAATTTCATATCCTGCTGCTTGGCCACATCTCTCCTCAAACCTCTTTCATCCTCTCTGCTCTCATAGCCAGCAATTGTGCTGGCCACATATTCAAAATGCATTATTAGCTGTGTAGCACAGGCCACCAAAAACAAATCACTGGCTATTTGACCTGCTGCCGAGGTATAACCCGCCAAATCCTGAGCTGCATACACCACATAAAACGACCAATGATTATGACAATCCCAGGGTATATACATTAAATATGGCAAAGTTTGCTCCACCTCCTGCAATCCCAGCCAGTAATCATAGATTATATATTGCATTATGCTAAACAGATTATAAGTCCAGATTAAAATCATATAAAGTAAAGAAAAGCTCATGGTTATGCGTGAGCATTCTTTCAAATATTTGTGTAAGTTGTAGTTATGTTGCGTTGGCAAGTCCTTGGGGAAAATTTTCTTTAAACCATTAACAAATCTAGTTAATGGTGATTTTTGCAGCCAAATAAACAACATTTTGCAATTGCCCACTAAAACAAAGCCAATGTAGGACATGGTCATGGTCGCCTCCAAGAAATTATTGCCATTTACCACGGCCATTATGACAAAGACAATTTCGCTTAACAGCATAAGATTCATATTTAAAATGCCCACCAAAAAGACCAGCAGAGATAGTATAGACTTTCCCTTGTTAACAGCCAAGTTCTCGTAGGGTTGTACACCTATGGTGGCATAGAAAAAATTGGCATATTTCACAAAATCACTAAATATAGCTGCTTTCATGCTGTTGCTGTATACAAAATCACTTTATTAAGTTTTCCTTTAACTAAGTTGCTTTATCTTGGCTGTCGTTACTTTTTATAAGTATGCATGAATATTTAATTACATTGTTGTTAGTTTTAATAATTCAATTGTTGTTATTTAAAATTCTATTTCAATTTGATACTGTTTGCCCTTAGACAATTCAAAAATATAGTAATTTTGTTTTGTTTTCATTTAATTATACAATTTATACACTCTAATCATGAGTGGGCTTTGTTTAAACAAAATTATATGAAATTGTTTAAATTTCAAGACCTAAATATTTTGATTAAATGATTTAAGTTTATATAATTTTATAACACGCACATTTTATTGAATATTTAAAATCATAAATCATAGAGAATCACACCATTCATAAAGTTCTTTTGTAAAGGTCATGCCAGACGGTTAAGTGCTGTTGGGGAGTTAGAGGAAAGTTTATTGTTTTAACAGTTTATTGTGGCAAGTGAATGTGAAAGGTAGTTACTGAAAGCAGACATAAATAAACTGATATAAGGTAAGACTGGTGAAAGAAATAGAAAATTAAAACTTTCGATAATTTTTCTGAAGGAAATTAAATTTCTCATAACTTTACTAAAAAAATTAAAGTTATCGATAACTTTTCTATAGTAAATTGAAGTTAATGATAAATTTTCTATATGAAATCAAAGTTATCGATAACTTTTCAGTAGAAAATTAAAGTTTGATAACTTTACTAAAAAAAACTAACGCTATCGATAACTTTACTAAACAAATTAATGATATCGATAACTTTAATAATATAAATAAAGTTATCGATAAATTTTCTATAGGAAATCAAAGTTATCGATAACTTTTCTACAGAAAATTAAAGTTATCGAAAAATTTTCGAATGGTAATGACAGTTTCGATGACATTACTAGAGAAAATCAAATTTATCGATAACTTTTTAATAGGAAATTAAAGTTTGATAACTTTACTAAAAAAAAAACTAAAATTATCGATAACTTTACTAAACAAATTAATGATATCGATAACTTTAATAAAATAGTTAAAATTATCGATAAATTTTCTATATGAAAGCAAAGTTATCGATAACTTTTCTATACAAAATTAAAGTTATGGATAAATTTTCGAATGGTAATGAGAGTTTCGATAACTTTACTAAAGAAAATCAAAGTTATCGATAACTTTTCAATAAAAAATTAAAGTTTGAAAACTGTACTAAAAAAAACTAAAGTTATCGATAACTTTACTAAACAAATTAATGATATCGATAACTTTACTAAAATAAAAAGATATCGATAAATTTTCTAATGAAAATTAAAGCTATCGATACATTTTCCAAAAAAAATAAAAGTGATCGATAACTTTTCTTTTGAAAATTAAAGTTATCGTTAACTTAACTAAAGAAAATTGAAGTTATCGATAACTTTTCTATAGAAAATTAAAGTTATCGATAAATTTTCGTATGGTAATGACAGTTTTGATAACTCTACTAAAGAAAATCAAAGTTATCGATAATTTTTAATAGAAAACTAAAGTTTTGAAAACTTTACTAAAAACAACTAAAGTTATCGAAAACTTTACTAAAAAAATTAATGATATCGATAACTTTAATAAAATAGTTAAAGTTATCGATAAATTTTCTAATGTAAATTAAAGCTATCGATACATTTTCCAAAGAAAATAAAAATTATCGAAAACTTTTCTTTAGAAAATTAAAGTCGATTACATTTCTAAAGAAAATGTAAGTTGTCGATAACTTTGCTAAAGCAAGTTTAAGTAATCGATACATTTTCTAGTAGAAACTAATGATATCGATTACACTTTGCTATAAAATAACACTTTTTGTCAGAACTTGAAAAGCGACCTAATGGAGGCCTTAGTGAAAACCGTTTTCAAAGATTTTGAAATACCCTAAAAATTTTGAGTTATTTTGAAAAAACAGTTTTAAAGTAGTTCGTACTTAGTACTTTAGTACCTCTACCTCACATATTTTTAGACCAATTTCAAAACTTTAAAATTTTTCGGAAAAGTTCGAAATTTTTTAAAATTGTACAAATATTTGTTTATACCCTTCACCATGAGTAGCATATACCTTTGCTAAGTTTGGCATGCGATCCCACAAAGTATATATATTCTGGATCGTTATAATATAGCGAAGTTGATATAGCCATGTCCGCCTGTCCGTTTGTATGTTGAAATCAACTTTCCAAATCCCCTAAATAACTTACAAACATGATTGATACATCAATATATCGAGAAAATCTGCTTACAAAGGGCTGAGATATAAGGAAAAAACCGGGGAAACATCGATTATTTTTTGTCGATTTTTGATTTCTATGTGGATTACTAAGTCCATATATATAATAGATAATATGGATATCTAATGATAGATATTTCAAAGTCCATTGCAACGATGTATATAAAGCTATAGTAATTTGGACCTACAATGGGTCAAAATCAGGAAAAAATAGTTTTTAACTCGATTTTTTTTTTTTTACCAAAAAAATGTTTTTGTCATAAATTTTTTTCACAAATAAATTAAAAAAAATTAATTTTTTAAAAAATTAAAAAAAAATTTCGAATAAAAAAATTTTGAAAAAAAAAGAAATTATTTTGTTTTCCTAAAAATATAAAAAATTTTTATTTTAAAGTATATTATAGATTTTTTTCTCCTTCATGTTCATTTTTTTTAAATTTCTGAAATGAAGGCATTTATTATCTGGTTAAAACTAAAGCAACTTTATTGTAACATTAATGTTTACAAAATTAATTATTGTTTATACCTTTAAAAATTTCATATTCTGCTTTGTGGTTTTATTCTGCTTCTCAGATTTAATTTTTATTAATGTTTACTTAATAAAAACTATTACAAGTTTCCAATTTAGAGTAATTTATACATTAATATACAAAAATGGCTAGAAACAAGTATTCAACATTTCTTAAAGAACAAATTATAAACGATTATCAAAAACAAATTTCCGAAAAGTTTTCAACATCAGTGATTTCTCGAATAATAAGTCGATTTCGTTCAACTGGATCAGTAGTGACAGTACATTCTGGTGGTAGACCACGTAAAACTTTACAACGTGCAGATGAAATAATAATTCGTGAAATAAAAAAATAACAATTTGTCACTTCAACTGAATTGGTGTGATTGTTATCATTGGATGTAAGCACAAAAACTGTAAGAAGACGAGCTATAGATGCTATAGAGATGTGCTCGGAAACCATCAAAGAAGTCGTTTGTTTCCCTAAAAAAATCGAAAAGCCAGGTTAGCTTTTGCAAAGCTTCATATTGGTTGGAGTGCTGCCCAGTGGAGAAATATATTGTTCACGGATGTATAAAATGCTCCGAAATGAAGAATTTCACTGTAAGAAGACCAAAAAATTAACGCCTTAAGCCTCAATATTGTAAAGGTACAGTTAAAGATGGTGGAGGCTCCATAATGATGTGGGACTGTTTCATGCACCGGAGTTGGACCAATTCACCAAATAACTGAGAAAATAGATCAATTTATTTATAAAAATGTGCTGAAAATGTAATGTAAAGGAAACATGGGTTTTGGTTTTGGTTTTCCAACATGACAATGACCTGAAATATGCTTCGAAACTTTTCAAGGAATGGTTGTGTGAATCAAATATAAGTTTTCTCGGGTGGCCTGCTCCTATTGAAAATCTTAACCCTATTGAAAATCTTTGGAGCATCGTAGATCACAAGATAATAAGGAATTCGAATAAACACACCATATTTAATCGTATCCAGGAGATGTGCTGCAGTCATTAAAAATAAAGGTTAAGCTATCGACTACTAATTTTATTTTAAAGTTTTGTGATAGAAGTACAAAAGTTGATTAAGTTTTGACCAGTCAAATTGTTGTTTTGAAAAAATATATTTAAAAAAAGTGAAATAAAAATATTTTTGTATTTACGTTTAATATAAATAATGTGCTAATATGAAAACAGATAAATTTCCCGTTTAAGTTTTTTGTAGGGCACTATATTTGCTTTAGTTTTGGCCACCAGTGTAGCTCTCTTACTTGTTTTTTTTTTTTTTTTTTTATAAATTTTTGTTTTTTTATTCATATGCGCTGAAATAGAAAATATTAAAAAAATTTTTTAATGAAAAGTTGTTTAAATTTTACAATTTTCATCCGATTTGAAAAGTTTAAATCATGTTTTGTTAAGAACTAAATTTTCTTTATTTATTGCTATAAATTTCTATAAGCTTCCATATCAAAATTAGCTATTAAAAGCTACTAAAATAAAAAAAGTTTATACATTTTGTTTAAATATTCTTAACCCTTTGACAACCACGGGGACACCGGTGTCCCAACACAAAAAAATTGAATAACTAAATAACGGAAAAAATAATGGGTTCCATTTTAATTTAAATAATTTCGTAAACATGTCTCTTATTAATGTGTTTAGATTGAAACAAGTTCGGTTACAGCTTTTATTTTTTACTGTCTTTGAATATTGACAGTTTTATTGGTACTGTGTTCAAGAACTGTTCAAAAATTAGTCTTATGGTCGTGAAGGGTTAACAAAATCAATACTTATAACTTACATATGTGTCAAAAAATGCACGTCATTCTAAAGCATAATCCGTTCTTTCCAAATCAGTTAAAAAATTTAAAGTCGGACAAAAAATGACCGTGTTAGAGGTCAATAAGTAGACGAACATCACTGAAAACGGATATTTTAGAACAATTTCTGATTTTTTTTGACTCAATTTGTAATGCACTCAACAAGCCCTATAGCTCACACTAGGTCAGTTTCCAAGTTTTTTTTTTCTCACTGATCTATGCAATCAAACGCTTTTGATAAGTGCAAGGAAACCAAAACGCAAGATATATTTATAATAATCCTATCCCTCAGTAATACCCTATAGTGCAGAGGACGTGTTACAGTTCCTTTGAAAACCAGTTTGTCTGTCATTCAGTAATGTCTGTTGTTTTCATGACATATTCGAAAAACCTGGAAAGGGCTGGCAAAATATTTATTGGCCTTAGGTTTGTCAAATTTCGTACACTACACATATGTGGAATAGTTGATGTAGTTCAGAGTTGAATAGATGCAGAATGTGATCATATATAAGGAGAAAATTTAATTATTTTATAAAATTTGTATGTACTCATGTACTCCACAAGCATTTGTCTTTATTTTCCCAAATGCCATATATAGATCAGATAAAGAAATATGTGTAAACGAAATACCATCAAAAGTACTGTCATAGAGTTCATCCACAATGTCACTTTCAATATCTGAGTTTAAACCCAAAATATCATAAAAATAGTCATTAGTCTGGTTAATATCCTAATTGTTTTCCTAAGGTTTATTGGATGCTGTTCCTAAATGGCTACACATCTCTCTTGCATCCATATTTAAAAATTTTCTCAAATAGTAGGCCTTTCTCACGTTACTTATAACTGTTTTTGTCCTATTTCTGAATTTACAAAAACCTTCCAACTCACACCAGTTCCTATCCCTCATATATGCTTTAAACAGAATCCATTCACACTACCTTCTTTCTGCTTTTCTTAATTCTAGAAATAGCCACCATAGAAATGATTCTACATATTGTTACATTTTTACCTTTTAAAAACGGTGTTTATTTCCTTTAAATAAACCGGATACTTTTGATTGCAAATAAAAGCAGTTTTAGTAGTTCAAAATTTGTAACAACTCTTTATTTATTTAAAATGTACAAAAACAACAGTCTAAAAAGTCACCCAGTGTCTTTATACACGTTTACTAATTCGCAGAAATTCACACAAACTTTATAATGTACAATCTCAAAAATCTTTCGTAAATCTTCCACAATGATCTTAACGGACAAACTAGTATGATCGAGTTCAAGAACTTTCGAAGTCAATGTTAGCAGCTTAAACATTTAATGCTAATAACCGCATGCTATCAACATTGCTGATGAGTAGAAGCTTCTACTAATGGACGTGTTTATAAACATGATGAATGTTGCAGGCGGTCGTTACAGACCGTTAAATTCAAATCCCAGAGAAAAGTTATCATTAACTGAAAGTTATTTACTTAGACTAAAGCTAGGCATGTTTCTCTTGCATAAATTAAAATTTAATTAATTTTCTTATTTCAAGCTGTGTTCAATTGAGGTTTAATTCCAAATCTTATAGTATTAATAAATTACTTTTGTTATTATCTTAAATTAAATTTTAATTGTTATTGTTTTTCCTAACCATTGATTAATTACCCCAGACAGACATTAGCAAATTAAATACTTGAAATTTTAAACAAAAACTGTATAATATAATGATGCTATCGTCTAATGTTTATTCAAATCTAATTAATTTTATAACAAAATCAAAATAATGAAAGAAATCTTTTTAATAATTTAGCAGTTGCTGTAGCTGTTGCCGGCGCTGATGCTCTACTTTTCTCAAACACAACTACAAGTAAAACAACTACAACATACACAAAAAGTAGAAGAATAAGGCGAAGATATATAAAACTTCATCTACATCATTATCAGCACAGCAAAACTGCTAGGCAGGCAGTCAGGTGAATTCTTCATAGAACGGATTTTAGTATGGCTTCCGTTTCCTAAACGACACAGCAACTAAGATAGAGAGAGAGAGAGAGAACTAACAGACAAACATAGCAAGGTGGAGATGAAGTACCAGAAGTCGATGAAGAATATGAAACTTTACTAGTTAAAGAGAAGTTTTGTGTTGTTGGCTGTGGGAAAATAGAAGCAAAAGTCTCGAAGACATTGATTCCAAAATGTTTTAAAAGCAGGAATATCAAGAAGAAAAAAGAAAAAAATACATCAACGGGAATTTGTAGTTTTCAAAGTAAAAGTAACATTTAACTACATTTATACAAAAACACATACTACGTATGTAAGTATATACTTAAATAAAAGGTAAAGACCAGCAAATGTTGTAGTTAAAGTAAAGAGAAACCTAAAGATGATAATGTTACAAGTTGAGCAGTAACAATAATGTCACAGGAAGGAAAATCTACTTGGCTTGAATGGTTTACATGTTACAATAAGTATAACGTAGAACATTAAAAAAACAACTTGCTTGCCAACTTAAATACCAAGAAATTGAGATGGCAAAAAAAAAACTATGAAGAATTTATAAAGAAGAAATTAAATAAAATGATACTAACACACATATCTAATCGTATATAGACTTATGTATAAGAAAAGATAACTGCAGGTATGATTTATAGTAAAAAATAGAGTATAAAAATTGTATATTTTTTCATTTATAAGTTTTATAATCATATAGAGACAAAATTGAACACCACGGCATAGATTTTCATTGAGATGTTTCCTGAAGGATTTATAGTTATATCCTGTTTTCTTTAAGGCATTTTTGTAAGTAACAAAAAATAACAAAACCAGAAACTTAAAGTCTTAACTTCCTAATTTTTCTTAAATATCAGTCTGAAACTTACAAAAATTTTATAACGAAAATGTCCTTATATTTTGTTTGTGTTGTTTCTTTAATATTTTTTGCTTGCCTTTGAAATAGTACTTGTACTTCTGTGTATACATTTTTATTATTTTTCAATTTATTTTATATCTCTTTTTAGAGTTTTCTATGTTTTATTTCACTTTTTTTTTTTTTTTTGTAAAATCATGTTGCAATATTGTACTGCAATTTTTTTTTCTTTTAAATAAATAAATAAAAAATAAAAAAAAAACTAAATATAAAAATTGCATTTGACACTGACACACTATTAAATTCACAAACAGCATATTGAGCATTAACAAAAAAAAGTTTTATAGTCATAGAAAAAAAAATTACCATAAACATAGATGTTTTAAACAGACTTTTATTTTGGTTTTAGGTTTCAAGTGAAATTATTTTTCAACGTTTTTTTCTATTTATTATAAAATTCTTTTGAAGCTAATATTTCATATGCAGTTGTATTGATTATTTGTTTAAAAAGTATGTATAATAAACATGAAAATATGTACTTGAAATTATAAAATTTTAACAAATACATAGATATACAAAAAACGTATGATTGTTTTTAATTATTGCAATTAATACTAAATAATATTAATCATACGCACTGAAACAATTTTAAGCAACAGACAAATGGCAAATAATCAAACTAAAAGTTGTTGAAAATTTTGCTTAGAAAAGTAAAGTTATCGATAACTTTCCTATGGAAAGTAAAGTTATCGATAACTTTTTTATAGAAAAGTCAAGCTATCGATAACTTTTCTATAGAAAAGTCAAGTTATCGTTAACTTTTCTATAGAAAAGATATTGCTAGTAAAGTTATCGATAACTTTTCTATAGAAAAGTAAAGTTATCGATAACTTTTATATAGAAAAGTAAAATTATCGATAGCTTTTCTATAGTAAACAAAAGTTATCTCTAACTTTTCTATAGAAAAGTAAAGATATTGATAACTATTCTATAGAAAAGTAAAGTTATCGATAACTTTTCTATATAAAATAAAGTTATCATTAACTTTTCTATATAAAAGTAAAGTTATCGATAACTTTTGTATAGAAAATTAAAGTTATCGATAACTTTTCTATAGAAAAGTAAAGTTATCGATAACTTTTCTATAGAAAAGTAAAGTTATCGATAACTTTTTCATAAAAAGGTAAAGTTATGGATAAGTTTTCTATAGAAAAGTAAAGTTATCGATAACTTTTCTATAGAAAAGTAAAGTTATCGATAACTTTTCTATAGAAAAGTAAAGTTATCGATAACTTTTCTATAGAAAAGTAAAGTTATCGATAACTTTTCTAAATAAAAGTAAAGTTATCGATAAGTTTTCTATAGAAAAGTAAAGATATCGATAACTTTTCTATAGAAAAGTAAAGATATCGATAACTTTTCTTAGAAAAGTAAAGTTATCGATAATTTTTCTAAAGAAAAGTAAAGTTATCGATAACTTTTCTATGGAAAAGTAAAGTTATCGATAACTTTTCTATAGAAAAGTAAAGTTATCGAAAACTTTTCTATAGAAAAGTAAAGTTATCGATAACTTTTCTATAGAAAAGTAAAGTTATCGATAACTTTTCTATAGAAAAGTGAAGTTATCGATATTTTGTTTATAGAAAAATAAATTTATCGATAACTTTTCTATAGAAAAGTAAAGATATCGATAACTTTTCTATAGAAGAGTAAAGTTATCAGTTAAGTTATTTCTATAGAAGAGTAAAGTTATCATCGAGTGCTGCAGAGACACCTCAACAGCATATCGAAAGATTAGAAGCCAATCGCTCCCGAATGGCTCGATCAAGAGAAAGAATCGATTTAAAGTTGCCGGCATTTTATTACAATAAGTATGATGACTACAGGAATCACAAGGACGTACTGATTGCCGCAATGGACAAACATTGCTTACATTGCCGCATTTTGAAGTTCCCTAAGGAATCCCCGGGAATGTGCTGTTCGAACAGTAAAGTTATTCTGCTTCTAAGTAACATTTCCGGCGCCAATCCTATTTACATGCACTTCCTTCAAAATATCCAAAAGTGCAACTCATGACTTTAAATTACGTCGGCTTCATGCCCACCTTTAAAGTTCAATGCCAAATTTACCACAGAATTGGATCATTGCTCCTGCTTCCCAATGATGATGCGAAGTTCCTTCAAATTTATTTCACTGGAAATGAAGCTATAGAAGCCGAACACTATCAACGAACATGCGTGTGTATTTGCTGCAATACCCTTCTGCCGAAACATTCTCAAAACAATTGTTGGACATCAGAAATGGAAAAATTTCAATTTCCAAGTCTTACAACCAACTACAAAAATTCGGATTGGCTGTGGGAACATACAATTTTGGCACCAACAAATTATAATGTTTACAAGCTCAATAAACAAATATAATTGAAACTGCCTGGCGAAACAATAAAATGCAAATCGATTGATACATTAATAAACGAAGAACAAGCCGTCGATTATCCTATTGAATTTTTGAATTCATTGGAACCAGCCGGACTGCCACCACATGTATTAAAATTGAAGGTTGGATCACCGACTTTGTCCGACACTGTATATTAAAATCGAGATCGAGATGCAATATAAAACAGATGTTTTCTAAGGGCCAGCAACGCGGACCGGGTTCAGCTAGTAGAAAATAAAACTAATCGATCATTTTTCAACAGCTAATAAAAGCTATCGTTAAATATTCTAAAGAGGGTGAATGCTATAGAATATTTAAGTTATTAATAACCAGAATACCGAAATTCCTAAAACGGGCAAAATATGCTCCAAAAGCTGGGTTTTTTTTTATAAATTTCCCACTTTGTTTTCACTTACTGTGTGATAGTAAAAAAGCTTTTTATGTATTTAAAACACATACAGATATATAAAAATATGGAGCTTTCTCGAGAATAGTTGCTCTTTGTTTTTAGAATTTTCTACTCAAACCTAAAATTTTGTTTCAAAATTGGCTAAGTTTGGATAGGGCTGGTGAGCCAAATAACTTAATACGCTGTTGCATTAAGTTCTCTTTCCAGGTCATATATTGTATATAGTCCTCAAGAAATTTGTTTTCCATAAATGAAAAAATATAGAGATGTTTTTGGGAAAAAACTTAAAAAATACACGCATCCAAAGTTGAATCATGTAAAAAGATGTTTCAATTTTGGATGCGTGTAACTTTTTATAGGAACGAGATAAATGTTATCAAGTTTATTTTATTGTCTTTAGGATTTTATCAACCTACAGATGTAAGACCTTCTCAAGGACTATCTATATATTCAATTTTTTGCGATTTTTATAAAAATGTGAGACAAGGGGTCCCCATTCCGCCTACCACGCTGAACAGCTGTAATTCGTCTCGAAAACACCTCAGCCGAGTAAAGACTACAGCACAATATAGAAGTGTGGACTTGTTCATACTCTTTTAACAAAACATCTTTCTTTTAGGGTCAAAAAATTAAGAAAAAAAACTAAATTTTGTAGGTTCGAAGTGATTTTTATGGGCTATTTAGGGTGCCTAGATACGTTGAGATTGCATTGATATTTTCACAAGATTTCCTTACCTTTACCATAGCTAAATATTGTTAGTGAAAAATTAGGAGTCCCTGTAAGTTATTCTAAAATAAGTAACAAATTTAATAAGATTTGTTTGGTGGACTCTAGTTAAGCGATATCATTAAGTCTGATGACACCATTTTTGAGGGCCCACTGATTTTCAAAATCTTTGGAGGTCCATAAAAAAATTGGTCATTAAAAGGGCCAAACTGAGTATAGGGCTTTACTACCCTTTGGTAGCAAAGTCGTACCTATACTTTCATGACCGTGTGTTTTTTTGTACCGTTGCACTGTGCAATATTTTCTATAGAATAGTAAATTTATTAAGAACTTTTCCTTTAGAATAGTAAATTTATCTATAACATTTCTATAGAGTTCGCTACCCTGATAATTTTTATAAATAAAAGTAAATTCATCAATCAATAATCTATAGTTTATTTATATAATCGAAAATATGTAGCAAAAAATAACTTTCGTTTCAAGTATTTTCCTCCCCTCTGTTACAACAATCTCATTATGTATTTCTGTGGGCTAATACCTAAAAGAATATTATATATTTATTTCTGGCAAGACCTTCGGGGAAAACGTAAAATCTGTTAAATATAAAATCTGTTTATGTTTACCAAAATATTTTATTTATTTCAATCAATTTAAGACAAATACCATTTAGGCTTTACAAATAAGTGGGAAAGAAAACAAAGAAATCATAAAGCATATAATTCAAATAAATAAAATTACCACAGTAAATAACTTATTAGAGAGTCATTACCGGAAAACACACACAATATAAATAAATATACAAGAAATTATAAATGTACGAGTATATTTAGATGTGTGATTAAAGGATTAGTTATAAAGTTACAGTAAGGGGGAGAATAATAGCAGGAATAGAGATATTTAAGTAACAAGAGATTATGCAATACAGCTACTATTAAAAGTAGCAGCATGAATAACTGGTTATTTTCAACTTTTATTTCATTTAAAATTTTTTTGTTATGCTATTTTTTAACCCTTCCCTGTATTATGATTGAGTTATTTTTTTTGGAAAATATGCAAGGTAAAATAAATATTTTTGTTTCATTATTACAAATCACAAATTAATAAAATTTATGGTCAGCAAAGTCAAACGACAATAAATTCTATAAAGGAAACTGAAAAATAATTGTTGCCATTAACCAGGTCATCAATAATAAGTCAAGGCAACAAAAACTAAAACAAACAATAAATAGAAACTATTGTGGCATAAAAATAACTGAAATTTTATTAATGTCTAGGCTCATTACAGTATCTTGGCCATGTAATCACTGAAAACGGGAAAAAACAAGTGATAATATTAAGAAGGGTGGGTAACTGAGTGTTGAATTTGGTAAATATTAAAGGGCAAAATTGTAATTATACAAAAAGTAACATATTGGGATAATAACTATATTGATAATCTTTCTATCGAAAAGTAAAGTATTTGTTAATTTTTCTATAGAAAATTATGCCTCGATGTGTTCTCTTTTTTTTGTATCTATATCTGGATTACTAAGTCATTAATATAGACAATATGGATGGCAAAAGATAGATATTTCAAAGACCTTTTAAACGCACTGATAAAATAGAAATAATTTTTTTTTTTACAAAAAATATTTTCAATCTTAAATATTTTTTATCTTAAAGTATACTTAAGGCACAGTCGTATATAGCTGTCTTACTTGTTTTTAATTCAGTTTGATAAATTTCAGCAAGACATTGCCACTCTCTGTCATAATTCATAACTATAACTATTAAAACAACAACCAACAGACTTACTATCATCATACTTAAGTTATTATCATTTGGGGAAACATTAATGTAACATTTGTTGTGACAAACAACAACCACGAAAAACATTCTTACTCCGGCACTCACATACAACACCGAACAACACGTGCAACATAACAATTTAGTTTCTTCAACAATTCTGCTGCACCACACAACCCACTCTTCTCGGGAGTCCTGCCTTTGCTTGCCTTTCCTGTCTTATGTAGGAGTGTTGGAGTCGTGTATTTGCAGTGTGTTCATATTGAAACTTAATGATATGAGCATGAAAATGCGTGTTTTTTTATTTCAAATACATCATACAGCAAAACAAACTTTAAGTAGGCAAAGTGGAAAAAAGACAAGCAAAACTTACTGACAGTGTATGAGCAAAAGCAACTAACGAGAAAAAAACCTTTTAAAAATAACTGAAAAACTATGAAATGAAAAAAAAAAAAAAAAAAAAAAAATTGGTGGCGGGAAATTACAAAAGTTTGTTTTTCTTTTATAAGAAAAAGAGCACTGCAAAATGTTAAAGAACATTATATTCAAACAAAAATAATGTATTTCTTGTTAAAAAGAACTAAAGAGGCTGGGCGTACGTAGTTGATTTTAAAGTTTGTCGTTTTTTTTTTTTCTCTCCCAAATATAATATTTCGTTGTTCTTTGTTTGTTTTGTTTGGAACAAAAGAAGCACAGAAATATGTACATTTATCTAAATATTTAATATGTCTTCATAAAATGATGTATTACTTAAGGTTTCCTTTTAATTTTAAATTATATTTAAATATAGGCTACAACTTTATACGAGAACTTGCAAGTATTTCCCGGAAAAACAAAATGTTTTTTTTAAAACCATCACACAACTAGAGTTATACTTGTAGATAAAGAATAATAAACTTTTTAAATTAAATAATATTTCATTAGTAGCAAGATTTTAAAACAAAAGGCTCTGCAAAAAACCACTGTATAGTTGTTTTTTTTATGGGAGAATATGATTATAAATGAATTTGGAGGATGTTAGAACAACGTAGGAGGGCAGCATATTCAATGTAATTGATTTTACTTGGCCATAAAAATAAATAATTTTTAGTAGAAAAGTTAGCGATAACTTTTGTTTTCTATAGAAAAGTTATCGATATCTTGACTTTTTTAAAGAAAAGTTAACGAAAACTTGACTTTTCTATAGAAAAGTTTGCGATAACTTGACTTTTCTATAGAAAAGTAGGCGATAACTTCGCTTTTCTATAGAAAAGTTATCGATAACATTTGTTTTCTATAGAAAAGTTAGCGATATCTTGACTTTTCTATAGAAAAGTTATCGATAACTTTACTTTTCTATAGAAAAGTTATTGATAACTTTACTTTTCTATAGAAAAGTTATCGATAACTTTACTTTTCTATAGAAAAGTTATCGATAACTTTACTTTTCTATAGAAAAGTTAGCGATAACTTTACTTTTCTATAGAAAAATTATCGAAAACATTTGTTTTCTATGGAAAAGTAAACGATAACTTTACTTTTCTATTGAAAAGTTAGCGATAACTTTACTTTTCTATAGAAAAGTTATCGATAACATTTGTTTTAGCGATAACTTTACTTTTCTATAGAAAAGTTATCGATAACATTTGTTTTCTATAGAAAAGTTAGCGATAACTTTACTTTTCTATAGAAAAGTTATCGATAACTTTACTTTTCTATAGAAAAGTTATCGATAACTTTACTTTTCTATAGAAAAGTTATCGATAACTTTACTTTTCTATAGAAAAGTTATCGATAACTTTACTTTTCTATAGAAAAGTTATCGATAACTTTACTTTTCTATAGAAAAGTTATCGATAACTTTACTTTTCTATAGAAAAGTTATCGATAACATTTGTTTTCTATGGAAAAGTTAGCGATAACTTTACTTTTCTATAGAAAAGTAAACGATAACTTTACTTTTCTATAAAAAAGTTAGCGATAACTTTACTTTTCTATAGAAAAGTTATCGATAACATTTGTTTTCTGTAGAAAAGTTAGCGATATCTTGACTTTTCTATAGAAAAGTTATCGATAACTTTACTTTTCTATAGAAAGTTATCGATAACTTTACTTTTCTATAGAAAAGTTATCGAAAACATTTGTTTTCTATAGAAAAGTTAACGATAACTTTACTTTTCTATAGAAAAGTTAGCGATAACTTTACTTTTCTATAGAAAAGTTATCGATAACATTTGTTTTAGCGATAACTTTACTTTTCTATAGAAAAGTTATCGATAACATTTGTTTTCTATAGAAAAGTTAGCGATAACTTTACTTTTCTATAGAAAAGTTATCGATTACTTTACTTTTCTATAGAAAAGTTATCGAAAACATTTGTTTTCTATACAAAAGTTAGCGATAACTTGATTTTTTTATAGAAAAGTTACCGATAGCTTGACTTTTTTATAGATAAGTTAGCGATAACTTAACTTTTCCACAGAAAAGTTATCGATAACTTGACTTTTCCACAGAAAAGTTATCGATAACTTTACTTATCTATAGAAAATTTATAGAAAAGTTATCGATAACTTTACTTTCCTATAGAAAAGTTATCGATAACTTTACTTTTCTATAGATAAGTTATCGATAACTTTACTTTTCTATAGAAAAGTTACCGATAACTTTACTTTTCTATAGAAAAGTTATCGATAACATTTGTTTTCTATGGAAAAGTTAGCGATAACTTTACTTTTCTATAGAAAAGTAAACGATAACTTTACTTTTCTATAGAAAAGTTAGCGATAACTTTACTTTTCTATAGAACAGTTATCGATAACATTTGTTTTCTGTAGAAAAGTTAGCGATATCTTGACCTTTCTATAGAAAAGTTATCGATAACTTTACTTTTCTATAGAAAAGTTATCGATAACTTTACTTTTCTATAGAAAAGTTATCGATAACTTTACATTTCTATAGAAAAGTTATCGATAACTTTACTTTTCTATAGAAAAGTTATCGATAACTTTACTTTTCTATAGAAAAGTTATTGATAACTTTACTTTTCTATAGAAAAGTTATCGATAACTTTACTTTTCTATAGAAAAGTAAACGATAACTTTACTTTTCTATAGAAAAGTAAACGATAACTTTACTTTTCTATAGAAAAGTTATCGATAACTTTACTTTTCTATAGAAAAGTTATCGATAACTTTACTTTTCTATAGAAAAGTTATCGATAACTTTACTTTTCTATAGAAAAGTTATTGATAACTTTACTTTTCTATAGAAAAGTTATCGATAACTTTACTTTTCTATAGAAAAGTAAACGATAACTTTACTTTTCTATAGAAAAGTTAGCGATAACTTTACTTTTCTATAGAAAAGTTATCGATAACTTTACTTTTCTATAGAAAAGTTATTGATAACTTTACTTTTCTATAGAAAAGTTATCGATAACTTTACTTTTCTATAGAAAAGTTATCGATAACTTTACTTTTCTATAGAAAAGTTATTGATAACTTTACTTTTTTATAGAAAAGTTATCGATAACTTTACTTTTCTATAGAAAAGTAAACGATAACTTTACTTTTCTATAGAAAAGTTAGCGATAACTTTACTTTTCTATAGAAAAGTTATCGATTACTTAACTTTTCTATAGCAAAGTTATCGATAACATTTGTTTTCTATACAAAAGTTAGCGATAACTTGATTTTTTTATAGAAAAGTTACCGATAACTTGACTTTTTTATAGATAAGTTAGCGATAACTTAACTTTTCCACAGAAAAGTTATCGATAACTTGACTTTTCAACAGAAAAGTTATCGATAACTTGACTTTTCTATAGAAAACTTAGCGATAACTTGACTTTTCTATAGAAAAGTTATCGATAACTTTTGTTTCCTATAGAAAAGTTTTCGATAACTTTACTTTTCTAAAGAAAAGTTATCGATAACTGGACTTTTCTATGGAAAAGATATCGATAACTTTTATCTTGTATAGAAAAGTATCTATTTCATGACTTTTCTATAGAATATGTAGCGATAGTTTGAATTTTTAAAAAACTTTTCCGTCGGCCCTCGTAAGAAAATCTGTTTATAAGTAACAATATTCATAAACCCACTAAAACTTAAGCATTAAGACTGAGTATATTTGTGGTCTCTTGTTCACTCATTCATTCAAAACTCAAGCAGACACACACACACACCCATATATTTAATGTTAAACGGGAAATGAGCTACAGTTATAATGTCATGCTAAAGAATGACAGCAGAATAAAATAAACAAACAAAACAACTACAGCAAAACAAACTGTTATAAATATATTTATTTTATTTATTATGGATGCAACTTGAGTTTGTTGCAAAATTATTTGTTGGTATTTGGGTAACTCTTTATGGCTACATATCCCCTAAAAAGGAGAAATTAAATAGATTCAGTAAGTTATATGTAACATTATTCTGAAGATCGTTTTTTAACGTTTTTTTTATGTACTTACATTTAGCATAAATATAAATTTGTTATTAAATCGAAAAAACCAAGTTTGCTGTACATTTTTTAAATTTGAAATATTTCATTATTTTTGATCCATTTTAATTACAATTACTCTTTTCTTTAGCCCCATCTCATTTAATAACTGTAAAGTACTGAAGTGTAAAAGGAATTCGTTTTCTGCGAAATTGTTACATTATCCTTAACTTTTCCCCTCCCTTTCATACTTTTCTCTCGAATTCTGCTACAGCTTTTGTTTAAGACTTATTCCACAAATAGTAACATGATTGTAAGTTCCTTCAGTTGCTGCTCTTTGAAATGAATAAAAACAATGTTACCAAGAAACGTATACAACATCATCTCTACAATGGACAAATATAATAAAAATAAAGTTTTCTTTTTGAAAATTATGCATTTTTATAACAAACAAAGACAAAGAAGAAAGAGGAACAAAACATAAGGAGACTGCATACTAAAAATAAGGGGATTCACGTGAAACTTCTCAATAACAAGTAACCAATTAGTAATGAAATTAAATTTTGTTGGTTTTTTGAATACCCTTATTACTTTACATTCTTGTAATATAATATCACAAACTTCCACTCTACTTGGCATTTTAATTTAACTGAAAAACTTGAATTTCTTTTTGTTTTCTTCGCCAAATACTGGCAAATATAATTTGTAATAGAGAAAATACACAAAAGCATACTTAGAATGTGATCAACAATGTTTGCAAAAAAAAAAAAATTAACTCAACTTACAAATAAGGTCAATCATGATGGAATTGGTAAGGAAATTGAGAAACTCTTTTAGTAAATTATAGGCAATTTAAAGGGTGTTCCAAACTTTACGCATGATTTGGATTTCACACTATTTGAGCAGAAAAAAAGGAAGAAAGTATAGTCGGTCAAGTCCGACCATATGATACCCTCCACCGAGTATATCGTTACAACCTGTTTTCTTTTAAAATGTATATGGAAGCAATGACTAATTATCTTATTTATATGTGAAACTTATTTTTGTTGAATTTTATATGTTTACCATCATTTTCAAGAGATTTATGATCGTTAAACTGATTGTCGGAAGTGGGTCTTATATGAGAGCTATGACTAGTTATGGACCGATCGTCATGAAATTTAGTGGCAGGATTTTCGTATATATGAAAAATTCTTTGTGTTGTTACTAACATATTTTAGAGATTTATGTTCAAAGTTTAGGGAGTGGTCCTTATGGCTCCCATAGCTAGGTAAATTATGGACCAATCGATAATAAATTTGTTTGTGCGGTTGTTTTGTTTAGGTTATATAAAACTTATTTGTGTTTGTATATTTATATAATTAATAAATTAATGATAGCTGTACTATTTTCAGATAGGTCAGTTGTATGGGGGCTAGGAGATAAAGTGGACCGCTTATCATCAAAAATAGACTTTGTCCTTGAGGCAATATATAAGTTCATGCCAAATTTTGTGGAATAATCTTTGAAATTGGGATCTGTAGTTTAATTGCACAGTATACATGGACGGACGGATGGACGGACAAGGCTTAATCGACTCAGAAAGTGATCCTATGCTAGGTGTTGGAACAATATTTTTTCACTTTACAAACATTAGCATTAACCCAATATACGATCCCAACTATGGTCATGTAGAGTACAACTATTGCCAACCAAAAAATAATAGTTTGACAGTTGATTAGTGGAAATGGAGCAAAATACGAGAGAGCAATGCGGTTTCATTGTAGTCTTAGTCTTAGTCTTAGTCTTAGTCTTAGTCTTAGTCTTAGTCTTAGTCTTAGTCTTAGTCTTAGTCTTAGTCTTAGTCTTAGTCTTAGTCTTAGTCTTAGTCTTAGTCTTAGTCTTAGTCTTAGTCTTAGTCTTAGTCTTAGTCTTAGTCTTAGTCTTAGTCTTAGTCTTAGTCTTAGTCTTAGTCTTAGTCTTAGTCTTAGTCTTAGTCTTAGTCTTAGTCTTAGTCTTAGTCTTAGTCTTAGTCTTAGTCTTAGTCTTAGTCTTAGTCTTAGTCTTAGTCTTAGTCTTAGTCTTAGTCTTAGTCTTAGTCTTAGTCTTAGTCTTAGTCTTAGTCTTAGTCTTAGTCTTAGTCTTAGTCTTAGTCTTAGTCTTAGTCTTAGTCTTAGTCTTAGTCTTAGTCTTAGTCTTAGTCTTAGTCTTAGTCTTAGTCTTAGTCTTAGTCTTAGTCTTAGTCTTAGTCTTAGTCTTAGTCTTAGTCTTAGTCTTAGTCTTAGTCTTAGTCTTAGTCTTAGTCTTAGTCTTAGTCTTAGTCTTAGTCTTAGTCTTAGTCTTAGTCTTAGTCTTAGTCTTAGTCTTAGTCTTAGTCTTAGTCTTAGTCTTAGTCTTAGTCTTAGTCTTAGTCTTAGTCTTAGTCTTAGTCTTAGTCTTAGTCTTAGTCTTAGTCTTAGTCTTAGTCTTAGTCTTAGTCTTAGTCTTAGTCTTAGTCTTAGTCTTAGTCTTAGTCTTAGTCTTAGTCTTAGTCTTAGTCTTAGTCTTAGTCTTAGTCTTAGTCTTAGTCTTAGTCTTAGTCTTAGTCTTAGTCTTAGTCTTAGTCTTAGTCTTAGTCTTAGTCTTAGTCTTAGTCTTAGTCTTAGTCTTAGTCTTAGTCTTAGTCTTAGTCTTAGTCTTAGTCTTAGTCTTAGTCTTAGTCTTAGTCTTAGTCTTAGTCTTAGTCTTAGTCTTAGTCTTAGTCTTAGTCTTAGTCTTAGTCTTAGTCTTAGTCTTAGTCTTAGTCTTAGTCTTAGTCTTAGTCTTAGTCTTAGTCTTAGTCTTAGTCTTAGTCTTAGTCTTAGTCTTAGTCTTAGTCTTAGTCTTAGTCTTAGTCTTAGTCTTAGTCTTAGTCTTAGTCTTAGTCTTAGTCTTAGTCTTAGTCTTAGTCTTAGTCTTAGTCTTAGTCTTAGTCTTAGTCTTAGTCTTAGTCTTAGTCTTAGTCTTAGTCTTAGTCTTAGTCTTAGTCTTAGTCTTAGTCTTAGTCTTAGTCTTAGTCTTAGTCTTAGTCTTAGTCTTAGTCTTAGTCTTAGTCTTAGTCTTAGTCTTAGTCTTAGTCTTAGTCTTAGTCTTAGTCTTAGTCTTAGTCTTAGTCTTAGTCTTAGTCTTAGTCTTAGTCTTAGTCTTAGTCTTAGTCTTAGTCTTAGTCTTAGTCTTAGTCTTAGTCTTAGTCTTAGTCTTAGTCTTAGTCTTAGTCTTAGTCTTAGTCTTAGTCTTAGTCTTAGTCTTAGTCTTTGTCTTTGTCTTTGTCTTTGTCTTTGTCTTAGTCTTAGTCTTAGTCTTAGTCTTAGTCTTAGTCTTAGTCTTAGTCTTAGTCTTTGTCTTTGTCTTTGTCTTTGTCTTTGTCTTTGTCTTTGTCTTTGTCTTAGTCTTAGTCTTAGTCTTAGTCTTAGTCTTAGTCTTAGTCTTAGTCTTAGTCTTAGTCTTAGGTGCAGATTTTGGGCTAGAAGCATTATTGGACTACACTTTTTCGTTGCTGGTCAAGCAGTGACTGATATTAATGCTCGGTATCGCGACATTCAAATAAATTCTTATTTTTTGTTTAACGGTGGCTTATATTCCTGTAATATTTTAATTTATTTAGTTTTGCATTAAATTTTCTTTGTACTAATGACACTTCAATTAAGTATACCAATACTCTTCACAGCTAAATCAACACACTTCAAACCTAATCATATTTCTATGCTAATCCTTAGTGGAATTTGGTTTGAAAACCATTTAGAAACTTAGCACGGAAACGAAAGGAAAAAAAGTTTTAAATGCATTATTGTTAAGCGTGGTGTCAACACTTGGAAATACTACTGCTACGTTTTACAACAAACAACATAATTCCGCATCCTTTTTTTTTCTTTATGCTCCTCTTGCTCCCTAAAGTACTTTAAATCAAACGTGCCTTAGCATATGAATCAAATGTGTGGCATGTGAGAGTGATACATCAGGAACCTACAACCTACACATGCATAAGTGTATTCATTCATATGTATTAGTTATTATTCATAATGCAAATTCATATGTGTACGTTTGTATGTCATATCCATAAATATTTGAATTCTATATAAAAGTCCTTGTATTATATGCAAGTGTTCGTGTAATTTTATTGTTATTTTTTTTTTTTATTATTCAATTCACTCATGAAATTATTAATCTTATAATGGATGCCTTTGTGTGCAGGAGTATTCAATAGTATTTATTTGAATTCTTAATTCTTTTATTTGAATTTGAGCCTGTTTGTGTGTGAAATGTTTTGTGTATTTAATGGTTGAGTGCTTTTTTTCTATATGTCTGCATGTATGAATGTGGTTGTTATAATGTGATTGCAGATTTAAATCAAAATATTTGTATTATATTTAAATTTTTTAAAAATTATTGAAGACATTTTTAATGAAATAGATGAATATTTTTAAAACAAATCGGTTATAGTAAGCCACATAAACAAAGAAAACCCTTAAATTTAAAAAAAATATTTTTTTAACTAAAAGCCGGAATAATAGAGCTTTAAGGTCAAAATGAAAATAAGAGTAATCACAGGCAGTTTTCCTTTTTTAAAAACGGACGCCTATTCGCTGAAAAAATCGATTTTTCCTTGAAATTATAAATGATCACAGATAATCGTCCTTTTTCCATTTGAACCAATTTTGTGTTTCATTTTATTTTCATTTGAAAGATAAATTTTTGGTTGAAAAAATAAGCCACTATTAATGGACTTACGGATGTTTCAGTTAATTTTCATATACAAATTTGAATTTAGTTTTAAAATATAAGTGATCACAAATTGTCTTCCTTTAACCATTTTTGTTTGCCTACTTATACCTCTTTTTATGTTTCGGTTAATTTTCAAATGAAAATACAATGATAAGTTATCACAGTTAATCATCAGTTTTCCACTTGGATTACTATTATCAGACCTATAGATATGTTTAAATGGTGATCATAGCCACTTTTATGTTTCAGTTAATTTTCATATGAAAAATCGATTTTTAATTGAAAATATATTTGATCACAGGTAATAGTTGTTGAAAACAATTTTATGTTTTATTTCATTTTCATTGGAAAACTAAATTTTTGAGATGAGAATATAAGTGATCACAGATGATCGACCATTTGGACCACTACTTTCATATGAAGAATCGATTTTTGATTGAAATTAAAAGTGATTATCTTTCTACTATTTGCAATCCCATAAAGTTTATATTGGGTATGTGATTTAAAAATGCGGTGTTTTTTCAAATCTTTAGTTTTTATTTTGAAACATTTTTCAATATAAATTTATTCAAAGTATTGGCTAGTGTTAGCTATGATCTTTTCCCATCTTTCTGGCAACATATGGATTCCGAGCCAAAAGAACTGCTCATCTTTTGAGTCCAAGAACGAATTGAGAAAATATCGGATACTCTGTTCTAAAGTGAAGCGTATGCCAGAGAGAGTGTTCTGCATCGATAGAAGCAGATGAGGCAAACATCCCAACCACTTCAATTTAAATATGTTTTAACATGTATTGCAACATGTGGCCCACCCTTGTCATGATGGAATATTGCGATTTCATGTCTGAATCAGTTGCATACGGTACAGGTTCCCTGTGATGGTATGGTCAGATTTCAGCAGTTCATGATAGATATGATCCTTTTGCTTTCACCGAATATATAGAATTACTTTAGCACCTTGGATACTAAGTTTTGGTGTTTATTTGGCTGGGCTTCACATACGATCTTCTACTCTTCTCGATTTTTCACCACAAAAAAATTATTCGGTGAAAAATTCTTTTGTTATAAATGGTTTTTCAACAGGATGTGTTATTCTGAATCACTCGGTATTTCTGTAGTTGTCACTTTTAAAGCTTTCATTCTTTGATATCTGACAAGTAGAAAGTACGCCATTACAAAAATGGAACGATACACACTTCAACAGCGCACTGGAATTATTAAAATTCACCACAAAAATGGTGAAAATCTTGCAGTCATAGTTCGCAAAACTAAAGCATTTTTGGGTCATCGGACCGCAATACAGAAAATGGTGGAAAAATTCCAGCTGTTGAGACAAGTGATGTGAAGAATAAAACCCTTGCACGTTGCTCAAGAACAACTGCAAATATTGCTGCTGTAGCCCAAACTGTTGAAGAAAACCCAGGTTTGTCCATTCCTCTTCGTTCTTTGCAATTGGGCATTCCACAAACGTCATTACACCGTATTTTGGATGATATTGATCTGGACAACGTTTACTTTCAACAAGACGGCGCTACATGCCACACAAGCAACGAAACCATTGCTCTTTTACGGGAAAAGTTTCCGGACCGTGTTATCTCTCGAAGAGGTGATCACAACTGGCCACCGAGATCTTGTGATTTAACCTCTTTTGGGGCCACGTGAAGTATAAGGTCTATGCCAACAGCCCGGCGTCGATTCAACACCTCAATGATAGAATTGGTGAGGCTATCTAGGACATAGGGAACTTTGCGATTTTTTTATGGAAAATTTCATGAAAAAGATGATGTTGTTTTTCATTATTAACGGCATACCTTCCTATTTATTATGAAATAAACATCCGATCATTTATCTCAAAAAATTCCTTTTTTTTTTTGTGAATACCAAAATAACCCATCTTGTTGGAAAACCCTGTATAACGTTCAAGTTTTATTTCTGACATGCAAAATCGTCTTTCAAGGACGTTCGGCTTCAATTCAATGGTACCTAATTTCCCTGCTTTTGGATGACTCCTGCTGTTCGCAAATGTTTTGAAATTGTTGCTTGAGTAGATCCCAATGCTTTTGCAAGCTCTTGTTGAGTTTTACAATAATCACCACATCTGAACCCCACAAACCATCTATCGTACATTGAAACCATAAGCTTTGGAGAGCAATCGGTGTGGTTCAGCGGCATTTTTTTTTTCAAATTAAGAAGTAAAACAAAGCTTCCCGTATATGACACTTTTTTTGGTACAAAATTCGACATTTGAGAAGCAAAAAAAAAAACTTTGTTTTTTAAACTATAATGTTCAATAACTAAGTGGGAATAAATTACTGATGTGAACCCTTCAAAATGACATATAAGTTATTAAAAACAAAAACCGCATTCAAGAGATATGCCATTTATTGTAAGTACCGCATTTTTAAGTCATACACCCAATATATTCTGAAACGTTAAAGATAACGGAGTCGATATAGACATATCCATCTGTATGTTGCTTTCAACTTTCCGTAGCCTCCATATAACTCACATACAGGATTCATACATTAATATATCGGGAATACTTCCGGCTCGGATATAAGGAAAAAACCAGTAAAACCTCGATTTTTTTACCTATTTTTGATCTACATATATATGGATTACTAAGTCATTAATATAGACAATATGGATATTCAATAATATATATTCCAAAGACGTTTGCAACGATTTATATAAGGCTATAGTAATTTGGACCTACAATTGGTCAAAATCGGGAAAATAATTTTTTAACCCGAACATTTTTTTTTACCACATAAATATTTTTATATATTTTTTTTTACTAATAAATTTTAAACAAAGTTTTGAAAAAAAAAATAAAAAAAAAATTGGAAAAAAAAATTAAAAAAAATTTAAAAAATTTGGAAAAAAAAATTGAAAATAATTTAAAAAAAAAAAAAAATTTTTTTTTAGATTTTTAAAAACAATTTTGAAAATTAAAAATTATTTTGTTTACCTAAAAATATTTAAAATTTTTATTGTAATGTATAATTTGGGTGTCTTACTGGTTTTTCACAAAATTATTTTTTTTTAGCAAATACAGTGCCTCGTTAGTACAATTGTCGATTTTAATGGAAAAAATATTAAATTTTATAATATAAACCTGTATTTTACACGCTTGAACGGGAAATTCTTATAAATGAAATTACTCAACACATTCTTTTTATAAGGGGATTCTCAAAACTTTAAAAATTGAATTTAATGTATGTATTTTAGTGTTGTCTACATGATTAGAAAACAAATGCGGTTAAAAAAATGTTTCACGTTATAGAGCTTTCAGAGTTTTTTCACGTTACAGAGTAGTCAATGTAAGCAAAAGTTTGTTCACGTTAGGCGGTGTTCACATTACCGCGAGTGCACTGTAATTAGTTTTCACCAAAAATGGGCCACCTTTATGTTGCAGTTCATTTTCATATGAAAAATAAATTATGGGTTGAAATATACATTACTATGTATTATAGTCTTTTTTCCATTTGGACCACTTTTTATCGAGTTTCTTAATTTCATTTACTTAAGTTTCATTAGAATTTTGGGTTAAAAATAAAAGGCGTTCATTTTCCATTTGAATTAAATTTCATCTGAAATTTGTGATTTGCACAGACCAACAAATATTGCTTTATTGAAAAATTTTCATTTAATGAAAATATATTTTTCAGGAAAAACTTATTTTTCCCAAAATATTTTTTTTTCACTACAATATGTCTTCTACAATTTCTCTTAAAATGTTTATAAAACACTACCAAATTATATATCTGCCCATATCTTTATTTCTTTCCTTATATCCTTTTGAAAGTTATCTTTGGAAAACGCATTAGCTATTAGCAACCATTGTTATCAGTTTAACCATACAAAAGGTTTCAATAAATTTTCCATAAATAAAGATAAATGTGCCAGCATGCAATACAGTGGTGGGCAAAGATGCCACTGTTCAAGCCATCATACAATAAGTAGGCTTTAAGCAAAAGTGTTTAACTCATTACTGGATACAGAACCTTAAATATAAATTTTCTTTTGCCAGAAGAAAGCAGCTTATGGACATTTCTGGGTGTATTTCCTATTATAGAGAAGCTATATAAAACTTAACATAGTGCTAAAATTTTCGCTGTTAGTTGTGGCTGTTTACATATCGCCAAAAAATATTTTTATTTTACCATTCAAAACAACCACATGTTTAAGGGATAATGTTGTTGCATTATTACTTATATGTTTTTCATTTATACATACTCATGTATATGTGTAAATTATTTTGTTGCTGTTGGTTTTGTTCTCGTTATGTAAAACTGCGGTTGTGTAACAATCTGCCATAGATAAAATTTATGCAACAAACCGTCTGCTGCTATCTAAAGTTTTGTAGCATAATCTAAACATGTGAATATGAACGAAATGTAGTAAGAAATCAGTTATAATTTTAGGGGGTTTTATGAAAAATCTTTGCTATAGCTGTTGTTGCTGCTGCATTATTTTTGCTTTATGTGCCATAATTTACATGTTTTTATGATGTTTTTTCACTCTTCACCACTTTATGTGGCGAATGTAAGTTTAACATTAGGTTAGCAACCTTGAGAAATGTGCAACTAAGGATATAATATGTCTATACAAGAGTCTTGTGAAATTCTAAGCCAAGCTATGTCTGTGTAAATCACGCTCATGTCTGAAATACTTAACAGAAATTATTTATATTCACCCGGAATGTTTATTATTATGCTAGAAAGTTTGTTATTAAAAATCAAGTAAATAGGTTTAGTAGATTTAAAGTTATAAACCAAAATATAAGACAAACTGCAAAAACGTTTTAGACTTTTAAGAAAACTGTTTTTAAAACTGTTATGTTTGCTTTTGAGTATAAGCTCTAAAATTGTTGATTAAAATTTGAAATATGTGTGTATAAATCAGGTTTACTTCTAATATATAAAACCGAAATTATTGATATTTACTAAAACTATTTATCATTGTTGTAGAAAGTTTCGTATTGAAAATCAGCATAATCGGTTAAGTAGAATAAAAGTTATAAAGCATAATGTTAGACCACCTTGATATGATGTTATCAGTGAAAACTATTTTCATGAATGTTGTATTGCCTGTACTCTTTAGGATAAAGCTTTAAAAACATGTTCTGAATTGGTGAATGCTCTTGTTTGCAGCATGTGAAGAGACCTCAATATAGAGATGATAGTAAGTATTGCTGTAACAGTTCTAATTGGTTGGTGTTTAGCATTCGACTTAGTCGAATACAACATTTTCTCTTCACTTTTTCTAAATTTAACATGTGTGTATGTGTGTGGCAAAGTAAAGGACATGTTATTGTGTCATGTAATTTATAGGAGAGAAAATACTTTTATTTGTAGCTGTTTGTTGCAGCTTAAACTGCAACTCTAAACCATAAATGTGTTGACACATTCGTAGCAATCAAATTTACCACAATGGTAGCAAGTGTTAGAAGCAAGTAAAACCTTCATTACTTAGGCTAATTCGCCGAGGACAGCCATGTTTGTTATTAAGAAACATAATTTCCTTTTAATTACAATTGAAACTGCAGCCAAATAAATAAATGTTAATAAAAAAAAATACTTCAATTTAAATTATTTGCTCTTATTTTGGTAATTGTTTTGCTTTCTCTATTTAGCTGAATTATATAATATTAAATAAACCTTAATTTTACTAAAACATATTGTATTTACTGCTAAATGTATAAACTTTGAATATAAAAGTGAATTTAATTTGGGTAAATTGTGTTTTTCAATCAACCACAGCAAATATTGTATTGCGTCGCTACTAACAGCGAGTATCGTATTTTCAATAACCCAAATAAGCCAACATTAGTTTGTAAAATAAATTTTGTTGCAGTGACATGATGACAATAATGCTGGTGATGATGATGATGATTGTGATAATTTGAATTGTGGTTTATTTAGCAAACACACACATTTAAAAGAAAATTACCATATACCAACAATTCTATTACATTGTAAATATACATTTCGTATTATAGATATTTAATTGTAATATGTAATAAATGTTCTATTTACATAAAATATGTATTTTAAATAATTTAGTAAAAGGACCTTATAGGTGATTAGTATGAAGTTACATTAAATTAAATTACAATGGAAATACATCTGTAAATAAATAAAGGCGTATGATCAATATTTAATTTAGTTTGTGCCTGCAATTAAATATTAATCATACGCCATCGTATTTAAATATACATACACATTTAGGAATTAAATAAACATTTAAAAATAATGCAACATTCAAAACAAATATTTAGCTCTATTCAATTTAGAACAATTTAGAATACATATCACCAACACAATTTAATAGAAAACTATTTTCTTTAATTCTATATATTAAACTACCATTTTTCAGTTTGTTAATCATTTATTATATTGTAATATTTTTTCTTACTTTTTCTATTGTTCCTATTTTTTGTCCTCATTGCCAGACATTGGCTCTTTAAATAACAATAAAGCTGTTTATCTCATTCACCATTATTTAGACATTAATTTAAATCCTTTTTTTTCCTAGAAACTCAAAATCTTTTTTTTAGCATTTTCTTTACATTCTCCTGCCATAGTGGTTAAACTTTCAACATGTGTCAGAGTTTTACATTGACCTTAATCTAACAGCATTTTTGAAATTTATAGGCCTATTAAAAAGACATTTAAATATATCGCAAAATTGTAACAAAAAATGTCTATGAGACAAACAAATACAGAAAAATCAAAGAAAGGGTAGTTCATAAAACCTTAACTTGTTTTCCCTTAATATAAATGCCTGCTCGTTTAGAGTTTCAGAAAAAAAAAACGGCTGTCTACCTAAAATTCTTTACTAACAAACCCACCAGCAAAGAAAAAGTGTTAAAAAGTCTTTTATAAAAAACAGTTTGTTAGATAAAGGTAATAAATATGTGGCGTTTAACAAATATTGTTTACTTTTAAATAAATTCTTCAATTCAATTTGCTGTTATTTATTTGCACAGTTTAGCACATAAATGGATAAACATTTATTATTAGTTTAAAGTAAAAGAAAACAGAAACAAGTTGGAAAACGAAATTATACTCAGTAACACATAACGTATAAATAAGATTCAGTCAAAGACAAAGAATAAGACAAAGACTAGACTAGACTAAGACTAGACTAAGACTAGACTAAGACTAGACTAAGACTAGACTAAGACTAGACTAAGACTAGACTAAGACTAGACTAAGACTAGACTAAGACTAGACTAAGACTAGACTAAGACTAGACTAAGACTAGACTAAGACTAGACTAAGACTAGACTAAGACTAGACTAAGACTAGACTAAGACTAGACTAAGACTAGACTAAGACTAGACTAAGACTAGACTAAGACTAGACTAAGACTAGACTAAGACTAGACTAAGACTAGACTAAGACTAGACTAAGACTAGACTAAGACTAGACTAAGACTAGACTAAGACTAGACTAAGACTAGACTAAGACTAGACTAAGACTAGACTAAGACTAGACTAAGACTAGACTAAGACTAGACTAAGACTAGACTAAGACTAGACTAAGACTAGACTAAGACTAGACTAAGACTAGACTAAGACTAGACTAAGACTAGACTAAGACTAGACTAAGACTAGACTAAGACTAGACTAAGACTAGACTAAGACTAGACTAAGACTAGACTAAGACTAGACTAAGACTAGACTAAGACTAGACTAAGACTAGACTAAGACTAGACTAAGACTAGACTAAGACTAGACTAAGACTAGACTAAGACTAGACTAAGACTAGACTAAGACTAGACTAAGACTAGACTAAGACTAGACTAAGACTAGACTAAGACTAGACTAAGACTAGACTAAGACTAGACTAAGACTAGACTAAGACTAGACTAAGACTAGACTAAGACTAGACTAAGACTAGACTAAGACTAGACTAAGACTAGACTAAGACTAGACTAAGACTAGACTAAGACTAGACTAAGACTAGACTAAGACTAGACTAAGACTAGACTAAGACTAGACTAAGACTAGACTAAGACTAGACTAAGACTAGACTAAGACTAGACTAAGACTAGACTAAGACTAGACTAAGACTAGACTAAGACTAGACTAAGACTAGACTAAGACTAGACTAAGACTAGACTAAGACTAGACTAAGACTAGACTAAGACTAAGACTAGACTAAGACTAGACTAAGACTAGACTAAGACTAGACTAAGACTAGACTAAGACTAGACTAAGACTAGACTAAGACACAATAGGCGGCAAATTCAAATCTAACGTAATTTTGGGACAGTCCTAATAAAATTTATGTTTATTGATTGAAAATTTATAAAAAGCATTCTATTTTAGCAGTTCAAATCAAAATTAGACATATTTTATTAACAATTCCATTAAAGCATTCAGTGTGAATAAATTTGTTGTCTTGAGTCCTTAGTATTCCAAACGTATTTACTTCATTCTCTACAGAATTAATAAGAAATCTTTTGTAAATTTAGCCATAAATTTTTTTTTAAAGGCAGGCTGGTTTTTTAAAATTTAAATGGTTTATTTCCTCTAAAAAAGTAAATTGCATATAAAACTATACATAAAGCAGCGATACTACGTTTTGTCAAACAAAAATAGCACAAATCATATAACAACAAAATACTTTGACTAATATATATTGTAAGGGTTTGTGAAATTAAATAAGAGTCAAATTAAGTACACGAGAAAGACGAACTTTACATTAACACGTTTATTGAATGAATGAGGTTTAATTTATAAATGTAACTTACAACTAAAGTACAAATAACATTAAGACAATGACATTGGTAAGTAGTAAAGTGTGTGGATTGTAATGGTAGTCACAGAGTGATTCCAACATACTCCTTCTCAATCCAAATACTTTACATAAAAATGTTCAAATTTTCTTTAGAAAGTGATATTCATCATATTACAGAATTTTATATGTTTTTCTTTTCCTAAACATTTAGTGAACAAATCTGCAATATTTTCATTGGTACTAATATACTGAATACAAATTTCATTCGACTCGAACTTTTCACGAATATAATGATAGCGTATATCTATATGCTTGCTTCTTTTGTGTGCTACTGGATTTTGTACAAGAAACATGGCACTCTGATTGTCACACATTATTGTTGTTGGCGTTTTAGTGTACTCTGGAAAACCAATTTCGGACAAAATGTTTCGATGGAATACTACATCTTTAGTTCCTTGGCACATTGCGACGTACTCGGCTTCCATGGTACTTAGGGATACAATATTTTGTTTCCTAGACTCCCAGGATATTGGTCCACCAGCCAGGAACAGAATGAAACCACTAAATGACTTTCGATCATTTTTATCCGAGCCCCAGTCCGCATCTGTATAACAGACTAAACTATTAGTAGAATTATAACATAACGTACCTTTTGGTTTGTGCTTAAGGTATCTTAAGACATGTTTGGCTGCTAAAAAATGTTCCTTTTCGGGGTGTGTGTTGAACTGCGACAGCTTGGACACAATATGAGCAATGTCTGGACGAGATATGACAGCTAAATACATCAACGATCCGATTAGAGACTGATAAGTCTTTGCTTCATAACCACTGCAACCTTCTTTATTACATTTTTCTAAAATAGTACCACCAACAAGAGGGGTATTTGATGGTTTACTATCTGCCATTTTCCATTGTTGAAGTAGATCGCTTGTATATTTGGCTTGATGGATTTTTATTGCTCCTCTCAATCCATCTCTTTCTATCTCCATACCTAAGTAGTATTTCACTGGACCTCTGTCCACTGCATCAACATGTTCGTTAAGTTTCGCTACAACTTCTTTCATTGTTTTGTCAGATGAGCATGACAGAAGTATGTCGTCCACATATATGGCTATTAACACCAGCTCTCCATTCATATGCGTTGTATATAAACAATTATCAGCCTTGCAGCGTACAAAATTGAGATCAATAAGTATTTGATTTATTTTACGATACCAATCTCTACCGGCTTGTTTCAGCCCATAAAGAGAATTTTTTAGCTTACAGACCCTCTCTGGATAACTTTCATCAAAAAACATTTGTGGCTGGCGCATGTATACCTCTTCTTGTAGCTCTCCGTTCAAATAGGCTGCAACAACATCAATATGGTTTACCAAATATTTCTTCTGTACAGCTATAGCAAGTAGCATTCGTATTGCAGAATATCTTGCAACAGGGGAGTAGGTCTCGGTGTAATCTATATTATATTTCTGGGAAAATCCTTGTGCCACAAGGCGAGCTTTATATTTTTCAACCTTTCCCAATGAGTTTCTTTTTGTAACAAAAACCCACTTACAGCCTATAACGTTTTTATCATTGGGTTTTTCCACTAGCTCCCATGTGTTGTTGTTTTGTAACGTGTTGAACTCAGATTTCATGGCATCTTTCCAAAAATTTGCATTTTCGCCTTGCATTGCCTCCTGCACAGTATTGGGATCTTCGTTGACTACTGTTAGCTCATTCAACGTATCAACATTGTCAACGACATAAAGCTTTTTAGGGCGACCTCGCTTTCCAGTTTTTTCTAACCGTGGTCTTCCTCTCTTACGTTTTGCACCAGCTTGAATGTTATAATTTTCATCTTCTGAACTTTCTTCATTATCAACTCTATCAACTATTTGACCATCATCAACATTTGGCAAGCTTTGTTGTTCTGTTACAACATTCGCACTCTTATTAAATTCAATGTCAAAGAAATCCTCAGTATTGTTTTCTATATTTGTTTTGATTCCATTTTCGCCAATATCAGGTGACTGAGAGATTGAATCTTCAAAGAAAATAACACTACGAGCAACAACAATTGTTTTGTTTTCATTGTCGTACAAACGATAACCTTTTGTTTTGTGCGCGTAACCAACAAACGTATATTTTTTACCTTTTGGGTTGAGTTTCGAACGACCAGGTTTTTTGTTTAAAGCTACAGCCAGACAACCAAATATACGCAAATGAAACACACTAGGCTTACGGCCAAACCAACACTCGTACGGGGTACAATTATTCAACACTTTCGTAGGACAGCGATTTCTGAGATATGTTGCAGTGTTTAACGCTTCAGACCACAATGTGTGTGGCAGACCAGAATCCATTAGTAAGCAACGGGCCATCTCTACCAGTGTTCTGTTTGCCCTTTCCGCAACGCCATTCTGTTGCGGAGTGTAACACACTGTTGTTTGGTGCATTATACCTGCTGACGATAAATAATACTGAAAATTATTACTCAGATACTCACAACCGTTATCGCTGCGTAAGGTTTTGAGTTTTAACTCTGTCTGCCTTTCTGCGTTTATGTGAAAATCTTTAAATACTGCCAAAGCATCAGATTTATTTTTCAGGAAATATATAGTTGTAAACCGGGAAAAATCATCTATGAAAGATATAAAGTACCGCGAACCTCCTTCACTTGGAATCCTCATCGGACCACATATATCAGTGTGCACTAATTCCAATGGATTTTTAGTAAAACGTTCACCATAACTTGTAAAAGGTTGAACCGTAATCTTACACATAGCACATGTTACACAAGAAACATTTTCTATTTCTTTAATTTGTAATCCACGGACAATTTCAAATTTAGACATTTTTTCCAAATCACGAATATTTGCATGGCCAAGCCTTCTGTGCCATATGTCACAATTTTCTGTTTTATATTTTGCCATCATCACATTTTCTTTTGGTTCATTTGACAGAAAATTTGTTGTAAAAATTCCATCCTTCCATTGAGCTTTAAAAATCATCTCACCAGATTTTGTTTTTGCAATTACTTTCTCTTTCGAAAAATACACTTTGTTTTCATGCTTAATTATTTTATTCACAGATAAAAAATTAGCATTTAACTTCGGTACAAAGAGAACATTGCATAGTGTAATGTCGGTAAACTCCGATTTTAAAATTACATTACCTATGCCTTCTGCATATACACAATCACCTGAAGCTATAGTTACTTTTTGTTTATGCTCTTTTAATAAAGAGAACAACTTTTTATTTCCACTCATATGTGATGAGGCTCCGCTGTCGACTATCCAATCATTATCATTTGAGTTAGTGACACATTCTCTTACACTCATCACAATTTCTTTCTTGTTACATTCCGACTTGATATGTCCTCTCTTCCCGCATGAATAACACTTCACATTGTTATATTTCTTGGTTGATTGGTTCTTATTCTTAAGTCTTTCTTTATATTTTGAATTCGCCGCAAAAACGTGCTCTTCACCCACAATAACTTTTTCGCCACGACGTTGATGTTCTTCCAATATTTTGACCTTCAATTGATCTATTGTTGGTAATTGGTCTCTACTTTCGACAGCTACAATAAAACTCTCAAAGTCATCGGGGAGACTACAAAGCAGCAAAATACTAATAAAATCATCAGGGACAGATACATCGATTTCTTTTAATGATTCAACCAAGTTACTAAATTCGTTTATTTGTTGCGTGTAACCAGCAGAATCTTGGATTTTAAAACGTACCAATTTTTTAAACAAATTCACCTTTCGAGCAGGACTTTTGGCTATATAAACGGAGTTAAGTTTTTCCCATGCTTCTCTAGAAGTTCTACATTTTTTGATATGTATTAACTCGGAGGGCTTAATACTTTTTGGTCTAAAGATTTCCAATGCGCCTTTTCTTCTGCAGTTGCTGTTAATGGACATACACCATCAACTACCGTCCAGTAATCCAACGTGATTAGAAGACTCCGCATGTGAATTGACCAACTTGGGTAGTTGTTTTCACTCAATTTTTCGATCTGCATCGAATTTGACATTTTTCAGAAATATACAAAACAATATATTTTACAAAAATACAAAACGTTTAGACTATCACTCGACCGACTTAATTTAAACAATTTATTTGGCACGCTGGGCCCATAACCTTTGTAAGGGTTTGTGAAATTAAATAAGAGTCAAATTAAGTACACGAGAAAGACGAACTTTACATTAACACGTTTATTGAATGAATGAGGTTTAATTTATAAATGTAACTTACAACTAAAGTACAAATAACATTAAGACAATGACATTGGTAAGTAGTAAAGTGTGTGGATTGTAATGGTAGTCACAGAGTGATTCCAACATATATTTTGTTGTTGCGTGAGTTAGGTTTTTGACAACAGACTATGTTAGCCTATGGTAAATTGTATTTAAAGAAAGATTCCTATATGAAAATTTTCTTTCTTACAAAATAAAAACATAAATTCATTTAAACAATTCAAAACTACATCATGAAACTTTTACAATTATGGCAATCATTTAAATGAAACTATTTCACTATTTTGAAAACACAAACAAAAATACTTAAACAAGGATTTGTATAAAGAAAACTTCTACATATCCCGAAAACATTCGCATCCATATTCACACAAACACACACACACAAATAACAAACAATAACTTGCAATTAGTACACAACCAAAATATATGCCACACTCACAGGGAACATCCTTTATATTTTCTCTCATGCAAATGTAACTGATTATATTTTGTGGTATATTTACAGATGTATAGAAGAGTGTCAGTTAGCTGTACAAGTATGTGTGAGAGTTGTTTCTATGCTGTCACTTGCTGTCATTTAAAACTTGTTTCTATTTTTTTTTTGTTATAAGTATTTGTGAGTATTTTATACTCTATGCTGGTGTATATTGATATCCTGCACACATACAATTTCACACTCACTCACTCGCTCACTTATACGCCAGCATTAGTGTAACAATCAACTAAAGAGAGAGAGAACGAAAATAAGAAACAAAACAAAATATTTATTTGTTTGCCTTGTTGCTGTTTATTTTTGCTGTCAGCCTGGTATAGAAATGTCATTTACACAACTACAAACTAAATGTGCTACACACGCAGTTTATAAGTATTTTTGTGTTTATAACAGTATTCGCGTTATGTATTGTTACACAGATACACACAAACACAAATACAATATATGTGTAGATTGTCATTTTAGTCTAAATGATGGTGTGTAACAAAAAAAAAAAAAAAAAAACTGGAACATTTCATTGTTTTGTTAAACTAAAACCTTGAAATGTCATGATTTGTTTTGCGCTTTTTCAAGTAATACATTTCAAAGGCTGTTAATACATCACTGTTATATACAAATTAAGAGCACTAGGTCTTTGGTATTTCAAATCTTTGTAAAGTTTTTAAATAGTTGAAGAAATTTTAGTATATTTATAGGCAAAATATTTTCTCTGAAAGTAATATTTTACAATACTCGACAGCCGAATAGATCTGGCCGTGCAAAACATAATTATACCCTTCACCATGAGTTCCAAGAATTGAAAAATGAGTGGGTTCTTTCGAATTTTCCGGTTTTTTAGTACAAATGCTTGCATGTTCTTTTTGTTCTACTTAAATATAACTGATAGTATTTTACTTTAGTTGAGGAGCATACTGTGCCATTTTCCAACCGATTTTTGCAATTTTTTCTTTATTATAGGTAAAATGAAAGACACCGTTTTAAAAATTAGTTGCAAAATAACATATTTATGATGTTTTGAATTTGTTACTATTAAGTATTTCCGGATTCTATGCACTTCAACAAAACAGAATTGCTTTATAAGAACCTCTACATGCTTCTACACAATAGTATATTTCCAATGATACCAAACACTTGTGATAAACCGTGATAAATCTCCTAGTTTAATACTAGTTTAGTTAATTCAATGGAGAATGATATCTCAGACGTATGATTAATATTTAATTATGTATATGAATTCAATATTAAGTATACGTATGATTTTTTTTTGTTAATATTTGTGAAAGATATATAAGACTTGCAATGCTTTTAGTTATTATTAAAATTCACATAATTTCCTCAATTACAATAATGTATGTCTGTTTTAATAACTTTTGAATCTTCAATTAAAGTACGATACTAAACAGCATGCGTGATTAAAATGCTAATAAAATTGTAATGTCAAAGAGGGTACAGAACTTTTACAACAGAGCACAATATAGGTAGCAGTATATCAAACGTGTTTTTATTTAGCTAATAATTTAAAAAAAGTGGAACATCATGAGGCATTTTCTTGTCATGAAAACATACCATAGTTGTAATATATTACGGAAGTCATTAAATAAGGCAATTGGAAGTGTCAAAAAATGTCACAACAGAAAGTAAGTTTTTACTGGGAACCTATTTACTTATACCCTTCACCATGAGTGGCAAGGGTATGAATATATAAGTTTGTCATTCAATTTGTAATATATAAATTTTTCATTAGCGACCCCATAAATTATATATAGCCTGGATCGTTATAGATCGCGGAGTCGATATTTCCATGTCCGTCTCTCTGTCTGTATATTGAAATCACCTTTCCGTAGCCCCCAAATAACTTTCATACATAATTCATACATAAATATAGACCCGGTTCGGATGATATTTAAAATCAAGAAAATCGACCCACAAATGGCTAAGATATATGGACACCTCGATTTTTGACCTATTTCTGATCTATATCTGGATTATTAAGTCATTAGTATAGACAATATGGATATGGATAGATATTTCAAAGTAAATTGCAACGATTTATAAAAGGCTATAATAATTTGGACCTACAATGGGTCAAAATCGGGAAAATTATTTTTTAACATGAATTTTTTTTCCACACAAAAACTTTTTTTATAATTTTTTTTCACTAAAAAATTAAAAAAAAAAATTTTAAAAAATTTAATAAAAAATTTGGAAAAAAATTTAAATTTTGAAAAACAATTTTGAAAAAAAAAAAATTATACCCCTATTCTGTTAGACAATGGTTTCGTCTTGTCTGAGGAAGAAAAGTAGTCCAAGTTACGATTCATCAAGACAATATATAATTATTTTTTAACCCGAATTTTTTTTTCACAAAAAAACTTTTTTTATAATTTTTTTTCACTAAAAAATTAAAAAAAAAAAATTTAAAAAATTTGGAAAAAAAATTTAAAACAATTTTGAAAAAAAAATAAAATTTTTAATTTTCAAAAACAATTTGAATTTTTTTTTTTTTTTAATTTTGAAGAACAATTAAAAACAAAAAAAAAAAAATTTTTAATTTTGTTTACCTAAAAATATTTAAAATTTTTATTTTAAAGTATAATTTGGTGAAGAGTATATAAGAATCAGCACAGCCGAATATACCCTTCTTACTTGTTTTTTTTTTTTTTTTTTTTGTTTGGGTCAAGTACGTGTGAATAAATTGTATAAATTAACAAAGTTTCTTAGAAAATATTTAAAATAATTCAGGCTGCTTAATATAGTTGTACTGATTACGTTAATATTCTAAATTTTCAGCATTTAAAAGGCAACACTAGAAAGTCATCATATTTTTTTAATTTAAATATCTTCAGATTGCTAAATATCTTTGTAAATTCATTTATCATTGCGTGTGGCAGCCAAATATTCAATTAAATATTATCACACCAATTACTTAGCCATTTCCCTGCATTAACGCCCTAACTAATAATTTTTAGCAGTTATTCTCCATCATTCATATATTTAGCTATCTTTTAATCATTTCCAAAATACAATATTTGCTATAACGTAAAAGTATAAGTATTAATATGAATTCCTTGAAAATAGGAATTTACAAAAAGCAGAGAAATGATAGAGAAAAATGTTAAATTTCATATTTACTGCACCCTAGGGAGGAATTCCAGCACAGAAAACAAACTGACTATAATGGTAAGTTTATAGCAGTTAATATGGAGTGTCCTTCCTGTCTGTGGGTGTTAGTAGTTATACTGGCTAACATTTTCATAAGACATACAAATACATTAATAGGTTGAATGAAGTGTTTGAGTGTCTGAGTTGGAGGAGTAAGAGTGTAGATGTTTTAATTTAAGTAGCTTATCTAAGCACGCACTTAGTTGGTTTATATCTTGGTCATTCATGCATATAAGTAAACACTTTATTACATTCCTGACATCATTAAACATACATAAAACTCAGACTCTCTCTTCAGCAGGCTTCACACACACACACACATTTAGTAGCCAATACTCGTTTACACAACATCATAACGAAGAGATTTCAAGTTACATTTCTATCGTTATTATTATTATTATTAATACATAGTGGTTATTGCTAACTAAACAAATACATTCATATTAAAACGAGTACATTTATATTAGGGAGGTACTCATTCAGCAATTTTTGCATCTTTAATGTCTCCACGATCTAAAATTTGTCTACATATTCTAAGATTCAATAGCTTTAAATTTGAGTAAAAGCGGATTTACTTGAAATTTCGTGTTTTTGATCAAAGTAGAAATATTTATAAGACAATTTAGATTTAAATGCCCTGAGAAGCCACCCTAATACACACATGCATACATATTTAAGGAGTCTCCCATAACTAACTAAATATATGTCATTTGATATCAACCATATCTCTTATATACTCAGAGTAATATACATACTAAAGTATATTTACTACTTTAGAGCCAATACTTAAGTATTATATGGCAAGTGGCAAAAGATACCCAAGATATTATTACTTATTAAAAGTGTCTAACTTTTATTATAAAACTAAGCTAAAATAAAACATGTTTATAGCTACTAACAACACAATTGAAGTCTATAATTAGTTTAATTTTAAGTTTTTAAATATACCTTCTTCTGCTAATGAATATTGACATTCAAATTTCTATTTCTGTTACATTAACTTCGCTAGACCTTGACTTCTCTGTCTTTAAAACAACAAAATTCTTTAAGCTTCTGACTTACAACTTACGATGGGCTACTTAAAGAAAGTGTCATTTTTGTTAACCAAAAAATCTATATTGATGTTGCTACTAACGTCTGTTAAAATTGTGTTGCTATATTTTCTTTGCTTATAATTTACGTTTTATGTTTCATATATCTTGTCAAAAAAATTTTAATAATGTTCCACAGCACATGCTTTTTATTACAATATAATGTTAACTATATTTTAATGAAAGATTTAAAAGTTATTAACAAAGACTTAACATTGTAAGGGAGAAAAATTATGTAGAAATATAATAATAAGTAAAATTTATTTTTAGAAAAATAACCACTTTTCGTGAACACAGGAAAATAAACAAGTATATAAGTATTAATTCCTGTTGTTCCTATAAGGAGCATAGCGCCGTAACTAAACGCAAAAAATTATATAGTTTAGCATGTTTACTGTAACCATTTCAACAATATTATAGTCACAGTAACTATTTATATGATTGTGGTAATAATAATGTGGTTAATTTACGATTCACATGATTGTACCAACCATATATATGGTTACAGTAAACAAGTATATGTTTGTGACAACCATTTTTATGATAAACGACTTACCATATTATGGTTGGTACAATCATGTAAATAGTTACTGTGAATATAATATTATTAAAAATGTTGAAATGGTTACAGTAAACACGCACAACTATATTTTTTTTCTGCGTGTGATGACTAGGAACAAATGTTGCCTGATTTTTGTCATACTTTAGAACTAATTTGTGTAAAATTTTATCAGGATTGTCGCTTAATCAACATATTAATGACTGCTGAAACAGTATTCTGGGGGGACATTTGTATGGTGGCTAGGTGAAATCAATACCAAACAAACCTTATCAACAGAGAATATGTGTGACAGTTAGCTCCTTTCGTTTGGGCTCTTCGTGTTTTCAACATACGGACGGATATAGCCAGATCGTCTTAGAATCTTATGAGGACCCAGAATATATATATATATATATACTAATGACGAATATTTTGATATATGACGAACGGTATGAGAAAATCAATATACCCCCCATCTTTTTTGATGGTGGGTACAAAAAACATATTATCATTCCTCTGCTTGCAAAGCAGCATGCGTATGATTTATTTTTAATTCTAAGTATCAAACAATCATACGCCTAAGATTCAACTGGAACAGCAAACATTCTTACAGTTTTCCATCAATTTAGGAAAACTTCTGAAAATATAATTTCTAGATTATGGTATAAAGATTATATGACATTCCAATACAAGATTCACCAAAGCACCTAAGTAACTAACCTGACAATTCTTAATACTTCGCTGGATGAGCAAGCTGTGCATTGCTCCACAGCTTGCGAAACTTTGCATAAACTTTTCGCTTCAGTTAGTGTCATCATATCGACGATTTTTCCAAGTTTTTATACAGCGTACTTGTCTATAGGAGAATTCTCTCACTTTTTTTTCCAGCTTACAATCATGTTTCCCTATTCGAGTTTCCGTAGATGATTACTGGAGGCTTCGCCGTTATTAGTCTGTTAGTTGTATATGTTTGTTAATATTTTGGCTGATATATTTGTGAGGAAAATTACCAAATCAACAATTGCCGCTTTCATAGTACAATATTTTCTGTGGACTTTTAGACAATTGCTGCATTCTTCAAAGGGTTTCAATCACACCCTCCAAAAGTTCAGCATTTTATAACTCTTAAAATTAGCCTCCAAATAAACCAGATTTATAGTAAACAAGTAAGAGAGCTATATACAGCTGTGCCGAATCTTATACTTTAAAATTTTTAATATTTTTAGGTAAAAAAAAATAATTTTTTCAAAATTGTTTTTCAAAATTTAAAAAAAAAAATTTTCAAAAAATTTAAAAAATAATATTTTTTTTCCAATTTTTTTTTTTTAAATTTTTTCAATATTTATTTTTATTTTATTTTTTTTTATGACAAAAACATTTTTTTTGTAAAAAAAAATTCTGGTTAAAAATTATTTTTCACGAGCCTTATATAGACCGAAATATCTATCATTATATATCCGTATTGTCTATATTAATGACTTAGTAATCCCGATATAGATCATAAATAGGCCAAAAATCTGGTTGTCCCGGTTTTCTGTTTATATCTCAGCCATTTGTATGCCGAGTTTCTCGAGTTTAAATAGCTACGGAGCCGGAAGAATTCCCGATATATTGATGTATGAATCAAGTTTATAAGTTATTTGGGGTCTTGAAAATTGATTTCACCATGTGAAGGGTATAAAAACCAAACTATTGACGAGTTCGTTAACAATGTCACAAGAAATAAACTAGAACTGTTGTCTCTAGTGTATTTCTACTGATGCTTGAAGGAAAGTCGTCGACATTTTACGTACTGCAATTGTCAATAGAGAAAGAGTGTCGACATAGAGACATATGGTCCTAGGCTGACTACAGGGCATAGTCAAGGTCTTCAAGTCTAACTTGGAGGCCTCATTTAATTCCATTTCTTGATGTTGTAGCTTGTTGCATAATGACATCAAGCTCAATACTAAATACAAGTGTCGAAAGCACACATACCTTAACCGATGTATATCTTATCAGATAGTTCATTTTCATGTAATAATGTAGAATATTATTGCATTACCAGAAATAGATTTTATGAGGGAGATCAGCTATTGTGGAACTCCTTTATAAGCTAACGCGTTCCAAATTGCTGTAGGGTTGAGCGTCTCAAACGCCTTTTCAAAATCTATAACAAGGAGATATAATGGAAATCTCCATTCATAGGACAGCTCGACTAATATTCTGAGACTGTTGACATGGTCAACACAGGATTTTCCATGGCGAAAACCGCTTTTTTCACTCCTCATTCGGCGAGAGATTGCATCACAAAGCCTTTTCTTGATGATAAGGGCAATAACTATTACTTAGCAGCATGTGCAAAAGAGTGATACCCCTTCAGATACTACGTTCTGATACGTCGATATTGTTAGCTGCCCATTATTATCATTTAAGAGTTTTCTACCGAGTACTGGAGTCTCTGTCAGTTTACGTCAACATCAACGACTAATGACTTTGGTATCTTTTAAGGCAAATTAAGTCGAAGTATTTCGAAGAGCACCAAACACTTCTATCAAAAAGCAGCTCATTAAGTTAAACGCATTGAATGTTTTGAGGGCAGATCCAAAGATAATGCTGGATTGAAGTCGAATAAAGTTCCAGCTTACAAAGCGTTAAAGAACGAGCAAACAAATTGAGGTAAAATTTTATAATTTTATGTTGTTTGATGGATGATGAAACTTAAGTACTTATCATGACTTCCGGTTCAAGATTTTTATGTAGCAGATGAGCTAGGTAATGTTCAAGAACAACACCGGATAGAAAAACAAACAAAATTCCCAAAGAAATTTCTTGTGTGGCAAGCCATTTGCAGTTGTGGCAAAAGAAGCCAAACATTTGTGACATAAGGCACGATAAACACAGAAATATATATTTCTGGCCTGATTTAGCATCATGCCACTATGGAAAAGGCCCTGGGAGGTATTTAAACTATAAAGTCAATTTTGTACCACTGGAGGCAAATCCACACTGTGCAGAACTTCGGTCTGCGGAGAGGTATTGTGCTTTTGAAAAAAAAATAAAATATTAAAGAAAACAGGAAAGGTATCGCAAGATATGTCCGATTTTAATCATAAGTACATAAAGATAACGGAAGCAGCTTTAAAATGTTAAACGGGAGGATTTCCAGAAGTTATATGCCAATATTATAATATTTAATGATTTTATACAACATTTAAATAAATTTACGCATTTTTGAGAATTTTTATATTGAACAGTTTAAGTTTTATTTGACTTAATACAAGAATAATTTTTTTCTTTTGGTTCACTCTTTAATTCTATTTCCAGACGCCTATAATATTTTCTTAATTAAAAACTAGACAAAATCATCTTAAATATGACATTTCTAAAGAAATATTAAATACTTGTATTATAATTACCTAAAATTAGCTGCGTATGTGTCTATGAGTCTCCATACTTATATAGTTTCTTTAACACCATGTACAGTGGTGGCCTTATAATAAGAAACGATGTTTTAAGAAAACTAAAATGTAATTTCTTTTAAGACCTACACGTGGTAAGCAAAGTTCAGTAATTAAAAAAATTAAGATTATTTTTCACGGACTTGCATTTGGCTGGCCACAAAAGTGGATACGTGCAGTTTCTGCTTTAATTTCTGAACTTATCTTATTATTAGTGACAGTGAGTGTAATTTGAAAAGCAATTACTTAACTTAGTTTCTAAAAAAGTAATGAACTCCAAAAATCAGAGGAAGTAAATAGTGAGTGTTATCAGAATGGAAAACAGTCAATGTCGCCAATCGCACAAAAATTTGCTCATTCAAAACAAAACAAGCAAGAGAACTGTGCCGAATCTTATATATAATTCAACAAATTATACTTTAATATACAAAATTAATTTTTTTTTTTTTCTAAATTGTTCCTTAAAATTTAAAAAAAAATTTTTTTTTCGAAATTGTTTGTTTTTGATTTTTTTCCAATTTTTTTTTTAAATTTATTAGTGAAAAAAAATTTTAGAAAAAAATTTTTGGGTAAAAAAAAATCGGGTTAAAAAATATTTTTCCTGATTTTGAAAAATCTACTTTACTTAAATAAAGTTCAATGGAGCGATGAATCCAAGTTTAACTAGCTGTCATTTCTAATTATAAGGCCACTACTGTAGTTATTTGTGTTTTGCTTCATTCAACCCGCATTACGAATGGTCAACCACAAAACGTTCAAATTACTTGAGGTTATTAGCAAAGAGAGAGAGGCTGATGATGTTGCCACGTACCTCATGTTTTAAAGCTGCTGCTTTTGCTGCTGATACTGTTGTTGATGTTTTTGCTGTATTAGCAGCAATTAGAGCAATCATGAATGGCTGGCAGCTAAACGCATTAGAAAATACAATCATGCTAAAGACACATGAACAAGCAGATTACCTGTTGTAGTGTGAGTAAATGTATGAGTGGTGGTAGAGTATTTTGATAAATTAAAAAGAAAAAACTAAAATTAATTTTCATTCAAAAACTAAAAGCTGCAGTTTGAGGTTTTTATGACAAACTTTCTTTGTTTGTTTGTATATTTATTACGTTTGTGTTTGTTAATTCAAAGAAAACTTAGAAATTTTGTTTCGCTGTTTGCAGAAATGTTTGTCAGTGCACTAGAGTGTTTGAGTGTCATGTACTTGCTTATGCTTCTGACTCTGTCATTGTCATTATTTATACCATTTATAATGTGGCTGCTGATTATAGGCTTGATGATATGGTCTGTTGTTGTCTTTGCAAGTGCACCCAGAGAAAAAACTATAGTTGTACACAGTTATAGGCTATTCAATAACAATATGGTCAGTGTAATTATTTATATGGTTGCGGCAATCATAATATGTTACAGCAACGATTCTCAACATTGCAGCACACTACTAATATTATCAAATAACTTGTAATAATGTTAAAATGATTGCTGCAATCATGTAAAACTATATAATTTCTCTGGGTGTGTTTTTGTGTAGGTAAGTGTTTGGCCTGTGTGTTGAGCTTCTAATTATCATTAATATAAAATACTGTTTAATGTCTGTGTGTTGTCAAAGATAACTGCACAAATAAATGTGTAGTTAGTGAGCCATTCATTTACCTTTAATGTAATTATGTTTATTTATCATGCTATTAAATTGAAAGTTAATTTTTATGCTTAAGTTAAGTTAGACACTATAATTAGGATTAAATTGCTTTCAAGTTAACATGAATTCAAGAATGTTAAAGAGTAATAAATATAGACAAATTAAGCTAATGTTGCCTATAGCTAATGCTGCCTACGGTTTCTAGAATTAAGTTTTATAAGACTATTTTCTAACTGAATGCAAGTCATCGCTACAGACGCAGATATTAGCAAAATGTTGATATAAACTTTGTACGTCTAAAATAAATATATCTCCAACTATAACCAAAATACAAGCAAAACATTATACGAGATCATTAGAGTTAGGATCCGCAAAGAAGGGAAGCCAATACTCCTTAATGATATGTAAGATGTAGCTAGAAATATGTCAAGACTTTACCAATGGTGGGGTTGATCTGGAAACTAGAGAAGCCATGTTTAACAGAAGATCCAAATGAAGTTTAACCAGCTCAACATAAGCTATTGTGCTGCAATATACCAGGATATCTTGATACAGATCATCTGCGAAGAAAAGATAAGACGTCGCTACAAATCACCAAAAGTACAAAAGTGTAGGTTTGGGAAATGTGAATTATCAGCGAAAACCACTTACATGGGTAGAAATAAAGATATAGAGGAAGGGATGAAGCTGATAAAAGAAAGCTGATCCGATTCTAACTCAACCTTCTGAATATATTGCTCCACATGCAGACATTGGTAAATTGTATAAAGTTTAAGACCTTTCCAGAAGTAAGTGGTGCAAAACTTAGTAACCTTATGGATGAGTATGACAACACGATATGTACAGAGCCTTGGTGTTTGATGTGGGAAATTGTCTGGCAAACTTGAGATAAGTGTCCCATATTTGCGATCATGAAATTTTACAAGTTGCTATATGACAGTAATATTTGTAATATTTCTTATTATACCCTACACCACCATAGAAGAGAGACTATTATGCGTTTGTGCTGATGTTTAACCACCTTGAAATATAACGATCTAATCAGAATATCTTTCCAAGTTGATTAAACGATGTCCGTACGTCCGTCCGTAGTTGGCTGGCTGTCCATGTAAACCTTGTATGCGTAATAAAAGTCGCAGTTTTGAGGATATTTCGGTAAAATTTGGCACATGCATTTTTTATCATAATTGGTAATTGCTCCATTATAAGGCCCACTTCCGAAAATCACACACGAATATAAATTCTTTCTTTCTCTCAACTCATGTAGTACCTCGTCTCTGTTACACGCAGAAAAAAATATGTAACCATTTCAACATTTTTAACAATATTATACTCACAGTAACTATTTATATGATTGTGGTAACAATAATTTGGTTAATTTACGATTCACATGATTGTTTCAACCATATATATGGTTACAGTAAACAAATATATGTTTGTGGCAAACATTTTTATAATGAATGATTTAATCATAATATTGTTACGACTGTGCAATGACGATTTCAATTTAACGGTCAGTAAAGACTGCCTGCAGCACTCATCATGTTTGAAGGCACGTTCATCAGTAGCATGCGTTTAGTGGCATTGTTTTTAAGTATGGGAACACTAAATGTTTGGGCTGCTGGCAATGACATCGAAAGAGCATTGTAGAAGATTCCCGAGAGTTGGTGTGTGTATAAATGGTGGCAGAGGCTGCAGTCGAGAGTGGAGTTAATCATTGGCGCTGTTAGAGTTGACATCAACTGTCGTGAGCTTGAGCTTGTCATTATAAAGTGTGTGTGTGCATTTCTGCGAATTTATAAATGTGTAAAAAGACACTGAGTGACTATTTGAATTGTTGTTGGTGTACATTCTAAATTAATAGAGAGTTGTTAAAATTTAAACCTACTAAAACTGCTTTATTTATTATAAAAGTATCCAGTTTATTTAAATGAAATAAACCCAACGTTTTAAAAAGGTAAAAACGTAGCAATATGTTGTTCTAAGATTATAATATTCATAAGCCGAGAGCAATATAAGGCGTGCCATACTTCATCATATAAATGGTTGTCACAGCCATATACTTGTTTACTGTAACCATATACATGGTTGATACAATCATAGGAATCGTAAATTAACCATATTAATGTTACCACAATCATATAAATAGTTACAGTGACTATAATATCGTTAAAACAATTTTAAAAGTGTTGAAGTTGTTACAGTAATCATGCACAACTATATTTTTTTCTGCGTGTAGTCAGTCAATGTATTAAAGAGTTTTCAAGCTCTTGCGACGTCTATCTGATATTACTTTAGAGACTACTATGGTAGTGAACAGACGGCTAAAATATGATTTAAATATATTCAAAGCGATGTCAGTTGCTATTTCGCTGGAGAAGATACTATGAAGGTAGTATATTCAGTCACTTTCTTCAAAACGCTGAAAATAGATGGCGTAATTTGGACACATATAGGGTGGACAAGTTGATATGGAATTCTTTTAATATACAACTTATAAATTCCAACTAGGGGGATATATAAAGTTTGCTGGCAGTATTAACGGTTCACCGCAACGCACCCAACTGAAATGAAAACAATTCAGAAACGAGACGGTGACGAACACCAACGTTTTTCAGTTTTCGTTATCGGCGCCGATTACGGTGTATATAAGATTGCTGTATTAGTGACTCATTCAAAATTAAAACTGGAGTGAGACAGGGCTGTGTTCTGTCGCCCCTACTTTTTAATATCCTCCTGAACAACATTATTGAGAAGAGCATTGTGTGAACAGAGGGGAATAACTTGGGGATTCAACAGAAGGCTAGAAGATCTTGACTATGCCGACGACATATGTCTACTATCCCACAACTTCAATGATACGCAGGCTAAGATCAGTGCAGTACGAACTGAAGCAGCTAAGGCTGGGCTAAAAGTAAATATTGCCAGAACTAAGGCAATGAGAATTAATGTTTCTAACAACTTAGCATTCACAATAGACGAGAAAAATCTCGAAAACGTATCAACGTTCTGATATCTCGGAAGTCTTCTGACTATCACACGTGGTTCAGCAGACGACGTAAGAAACCGAATAAAAGCTGGTATACATTCGTTTGGTATCTTAAACCCCATATGACGATCAGCACATATTTTGAAAAGAACCAAGGAAAATATATTTAATTCCTGTATAAAATCATCTCTTCTTTATGGATGCGATTCATGGAATGCAGTGCAGAAGGATGTTAACTTGCTTCAGGTCTTCATAAATCGCTGCCTGCGGAGAATTTTAAAAATATTCTGGCCAGTTACGATATCAAATGAAAGGCTATGGGTCCAAACCTCCCAAAACCCCGTACATGCCGAGCTGCGAAAAAGAAAATACCGCTGGCTAGGACATGCTTAGGAGATTTAAAATCCTTGATTTCTCTTAAAAATTATAGATATTTTTAAGTAATATATACACATGAATTAACATGTAATTTTGTTATCACAAACCCAGGAGAAGACTAAAAAAAAACATTAATTGTAAACTATATTTATTTCAATTTCTTTTAAATTTGCTTTAGTCACTCCTTAGCAGTTACATTTATATTAGCATTCGTTTAATGACAATTTCATTTTGAAAATTAAATCATCAAGTTCATAAGTTTAATAACTTAAGTAATTTATAATGAAAATGAAAGAAACATATAAAAAAACAACGAGAAAATAAATTAAAAAAATAATTATAAAAATTCTCGTTACAGATTTTTATATAGTAAAGGGTGTTTCATTAAGAGCTTGCTATCTTTAAATTTAAATAAAATTAAGTGAAATTAAAATTCATTTGAAAGGCCTATCGATGCTATAATGTAGGGAATGTAAAATGCTGCAAGTGTCCTGTGAAGCTTCGAGCAATGACGAGCAACCGAAAGGGCCAATTTCCATGACTTTGGCACATAAATCAAACTGAATATGACTGACAACATGGGTTATATTGGCTTTGAGGGCCACTGTGGTTTGCGATTATTCACATATACTTGCGTCTACAGAAAACACCCCAAGAAAAAGTCTAACGGAGTCAAATCGCACGATCTCGGTGGCTAGCTCACATTACTTGCACGTGACATGATGATGCCCTAAAATCGTTCGTGGAGAATTTTCAATGTGTCATGAGCTGTATGGCACGTAGCGCCTTCCTGTTGAAACCATATTTCGTTGATGTCCATATCATCCAATTCAGGCCAATAGAAGTAATCCTCAACATATAGTGCTCGCTGTTAAGGGACATGGCCTCCACATCGTTGTTCTTAAAGAATTATGGATCGATGACGCTTCATGCTCAACATTCACATCTAACCGTGACTTTTTCGAGATGCATTGGACGTTCTTGGAACTCATGTGAGTTAGTATCATCCGAAATTCGACAATTTTGTTAGTACCCATTCATCCATAAATGGGCCTGAACGTAAAATGGGCAAGGAGTGCGGAATTTTGCCCGCACAGAACATCCATTTTGATAAAACAATTTTATAAGTTTCGTGAGATGATCATGCTCTAAAATCGCTCGTGGAGAATGTTGAGTGTGTCGTGAGCTGTATGGCACGTAGCGCCTTCCTGTTGAAACCGTTGGTGTCTATACCATCCAATTCAGGCCAACACAAGTTGGTTATCATCGACCTATAGTGCTCGCCGTTAACGGACATGGCCTGGATATCGTTGTTCTCCAAGAATTATGGACGGATGATGCCTCAAGCCTAACATCCACACCAAACCGTGACTTTTTCAAGATGCATTGGATGCTCTTGGAGCTCATTTGAGTTAGTATCATCCCAAATTCGAGAATTTTGTTTGTAGCCATTCATGCATAAATGAGCCTCAGTGTAAAATGGGCGAGGAACGCACAGAACATCCATTTTAATAAAACAATTTTATAAGTTTCGTGAGATAATTATGCCCTAAAATTGCTCGTGGAGAATGTTCAATGTGTCATGAGCTGTATGGCACGTGACGCCTTCTTGTTCATCCAATTCAGGCCAATAGAAGTTGGTAATCATAGACTTATAGTACTGTTCTCAAAGAATTATGAACCGATGATGCCACAAGCCCAACATCCACACCAAACCTTGACTTTTTCAAGATGCAATGGATGCTCTTGAAGCTCATGTGAATTGGTATTGTTCCAAATTCGACAATTTTGTTTTTACCCATTCATCCAGAAATGGGCCTCAACGTAAAATGGATGAGGAGCTTGAAATGTTGCCCGAACAGAACAACCATTTTGATAAAACAATTTTATAAGTTTCACGTGTTCTAGAATGCTCTTTCCATCCATGGTGATTTGGCAAAACAAGCTGAATAAATTACAGCCAATTCCACAGATGTAGCTTCAAAAATATGGCCGCTATCAAGTGTTAAAGAACGAAAGTCCCCTAGTGGAAGACCCTTTTATTTCTTGTTTTATTTCCCCTCTTATTGTTCATGCTGAAAAGCTTTCATTTGTTTTCACATCCTGTTTGTTTTGATTTCCTTTATACTTGTCGTCATTGCTCTTTCCCTCTCCGTGTGTCATTCTTGCTGGCAGTGCGTTACAAATTAGATTTAAATTCGTTTAATTTTTCAATCACAAACCATCTAATCTTTGGATGATGACAACAACTTTGGCGATGACGATGACAATGTTGTTTTAATTACTACGTAACGTTAAATTGCTTTGGATATAAATTAAATTTTGCTTTCAGATAAACAGGAATGAATCATGGTTGTAGAGTTTCACTTTCTTGCTTCATTTACTTAAGGGATGTTTGCGTTTTTTTTTTATGGGAATTTATGTTTGTTTGTTTGTTTTAAACTGCAGTTGTTTTGAGTACTTTTAAAACTTGTTGATGGTTTGTTTGTTGGTTACTTTGGAAAGGTTGAAAGGTATACATTTTAGTTATGAGAGGAAGAAAGAGAGAGAGCGAGAGTAGAAGAAAATATGATTAATCTTTATTAAAACGAAAACGGAAATGAAAATGTACATTTAATTACTTAATAGTTTTACAGGCTATGGTTCTAAATGATTGCTTAAATTAAATTATAAAAAAAATTTCATAGAATTGTTTAATAATGATCAATTTTTCTGTTAGCTTTATTAAATTGCTTAATATTACATTAACTTAACAATTTATCAAACGACATATGTTCATTTCTGGTTTCTTTATTGAAATGCGTTAAAAAATATGATTTTATTCTCTCTCAATTACAATTTGTGTTCAATCCCGACATTATTTTCCACAATTTAATACAATATTTTCTAAATATGCAGCTCTTAACTCAAACTGCTTTTTTCTACACCTAAAGGGATTTCTTCTTTTGGTTTTTTGCACTTCGTTTCACAGAACTTTTTCTATTACTATTAGTTTCCTCAGTTTACATTTCCTACTTTTTTTTATTGTATGCATTTTAAAATCTCATTTTTTTTTTTTTTGCCTGGCAGCTTTAGAAAAGTATAAAAATCAATCAAAACCAAGAGTAGTTTCGTTCTTTTTTTTTTTGCTTGGTTGAAGCACAACCAATAATTTTTCTGCTAACAGGCTTCCTTGGGCTGTATGGTAAGGTACAAATATACAAACGTCTGTATGTTGAGAGAGGGAAATCGAAAACCCCAATGAAACCAATCAGACCATGAAAGAAAAAGTACAGCATAAATTGGTTGAACACATGTTACCAAAAGTGTTAAAAATGTAATGGGTACCTACTAATACTTACTAACATACATACATACATACATACATGCTTGCTACTGATACAAATACACTTACATTTATAAACATACATGTATTACCATCCTAAATCCTGTTGTGGCAAGTGTTTGATTGTACTTCAGTTGTGTGCTGTAATGCAAAGAATATGTTTTAATATCAGCATGACTTGCAGGCATCTGGTTCAGGAAAAATAGAAAAAAAGCAATACAGCTCTTGTATGTAAGTTTGTAAGCATTTTACAGCATTATATGTATGTGTTTCTTTTTTACAAAGTTATAATGGAAAATTGCTTAAAAAAATATGTAATTTTTAATTTAGGTAAGAAAAAAAAAAAAAAAAACTGAAAAGAAATTGTATAGGATTGATTTGCTTATAACATAAGTGATAGATGTTTAAGGTGTTATACAATTACTAAAGAAAATATCAAAAGAGTTTTAGAGATAAACATTTAAAATTTGTTATTGAAAAGCTAACAGTCTGTAGATTACATGAATAAAGATTGGTGTGCTTTTGATATCAACTTACATATGTGTAACAGACTCAAATTATTTTTTAAGAAATCATTTGCTGTCTGTTGAATTCATTAATCCACTGAGCTAAGACAACATAAGCATATTAATGGTCTTCCAATAGGACTTCCCAACAACTAAATATGTCAAATTGGCTGTCATTAAATCAGTTTGTTTTCCTAAACCACCATGGACGGCTATAGCATTCAATAACACGTGCAAATGATAAAATTGTTTTATCAAAGTGAATGTTCTGTTCGGAAATCTCATATTTTACGGTGCGGCCAATTTCTGGATGAAAAGATAAGTCGATATAAACAAAATTGTTGAATTTGGGACGTCACCAATTCACATGAGATCCAGGAGCGTCCAATGCATTCTGAAGAAGTCACTGTTCGGTGTGGATTTTGGGCTAGCGGCGTCACTGGTTCATATTAATTTGATGAGGATGTAGGTCAGGCCATAATCGTCAACGACAAGCTATAGTAGTCGCAGATTACCAACTTTATTTGACCTTAATTGAATGATATTTTTACGTTTTTACCTTTTTAAAAATGGTGGTTTATTTCCTTTAAATAATCCGTATTCTATCAATTGCAAATAAAAGAGATCAGTAGTTTAAAAATAGTTTAAAAATGAAAATTCTATATTTGTTTAAATTAGCACAATAATTTAATAGGCTTTAACAGCGCCTGTTCTAGCCTACGATACAATAACTGCTCTACAACTTGCTGTTACTCTTTATATAAACAGTGCCATCTTACAATAGTTTCATGAATTATCTAACAGACTAAACTAGAATGTTGCATTTCTCCAATGAGCACCTAGAGCAGCTTTAATATGATGAAAGCCAATAATATTTTTTCAAGTAGATGTAGTCAATAGAACCGTAAGTTTTAATTTTCAGGCGAATCATTCTGAACGAACGCCAGGTAAAAAATTATGAAGGAAGCCTGTAGGTGGTCTTGCCAGTTTACCAGTGTAATATGACACCAAAGATAAATTTTATATATAAACGAATTTTATTGAGAAATTAGAAAATAAGTTTTCAAGCAGTGATTCCTTTTAAAACTTAGAACTTTATCATATTACGACAACAAAACTAACATGCATGTTGTTTTAGCTTTTAGAATTTATAAAGTTCGTAGCCCTTGGTTGGTTAATTAAGAAGTTGTAATGAAAAATGTAAAGAATCATCATAATTAATAATACTCATACGCCGTGTAATTGATTTTTAATAAAATTTAATTTTACTGAAGCTAGTTTATCAAAATAAATGTAAACAAATCAAGTTTCAAATAAAATTACCAAATGAGAAATTAGACTTTTTAAAATTATGCTCTATACAAAACATTTGGTTATGGGCTACTTAGAGGCTTATGTTAAATTTTGAAATCCCTGATTATGTAGTTTGATGATGATGTTTTACTTTAAATACAAGATTCAATAAATTTTAATAGATGTTCATTTAAATTGAAAGAAATTTATATACAAATGTAATAGCTTAAGTGTCAGTTTTAAGATTAGGATTAAAATTGTGCCAGTTAAGTGGAATATGACGCCAAAGGTAAATTTTATATATAAACAAATTTTATTGAGAGGAGGGTATTAAAATACGCATTACTTTTATCAAATAGACCGCATAAAGCCAGATTTAATTTGAAACAAACGACATGGATGTCACATTTTTTGCAATGTTTGCACCTTTTTTTTGGCTTTTCTCTCCACCCAAAATAAGAAAAAGATCGTCAGAATCGAACTGATCATCAGCAACTTGATTATCAGCTCTTTTCCCAACATCTGATATGCCAGGCTGTAGTTATAAAGGTTCACCAAGATTTGGAACAAATGGTCGTCCTACAACCCGTATATTTTTGAAAGAAACAAGTCCAGCAGCTATTTCCTCACGCACATCTGGAAGCTGCAAAAGCAGTTCTTTAATCGGACACATTGTTGAAAGCATTTGCCTTATCGGCCTGCAGACGTTTGTATAAAATGAATGTATGTGTAAAGACCATGTCCACAAAATGGTAGAACAACCTAATCATAATATTGCGAGTCTTAGCTCAAATATGGTATCGACCCTGGAGACCATCCATGAGGTCTACTCCACCCATGCGATCATTGTATTCTCGAATAATTTGAGGGCAATTGATTTCGATGAATTTCTTCTGCTTTCTATCATACAGAGGAACCTTTGACTGTTCTTCGCCAGTATTGGTTCTTCTGAATCGGGAAGGACATATTTGTTATCCTTCCATAATATAGTATTCACATCGACTACATGTACATCCCTCCTCTTGGTTCATTTCACAGTTTACACAAAAGCAAATCATGATCAACAAGAAATATGACAAAACAAAATTAGTACCTCTCATTGTGCCCAAACCATAATTCCTTTGGCTCGTAAATAGACTAACAGCGGCTTCGATTTGTAAAAGTTATCAAAATACAGGATGTGAGGCATGAAATTAGGAATCTCCAAACATTTTAGGTAACTCCAATGTCCGGTATAACAGGTAAAATGATATTATCTTCGGACCCATTGTAGATTTAAAACCGGTAGTCAAAACCGTTTGAATCCCAAAGCACGAACAATTTGATCACACTTTTATGCGGCTTATTGGACATGTGTTTTCGAAAATGGTGTTCCGTCTTTGGAACATAAGTGGAATCAGCAACAGCAAGACTGTCATCGCTATCAATACTTTCATCTGTGCTGTCTAAGGAACTCTACAGAATTGATGAACTCTAGAAATTTTTCATCAGACATTTGCTCCAAATTGATATTTTTCGTATAAGGACATTTAGTAACATCCATCTTTAAAACAATAGTAAAATAAAAGGATGCACATAATAGAACCATAAGCAAACAATAGAGTTTTATGAACAAAAGGTGAAAACTACAACGTAAGAGAGGAGGACATTTTGTTCGCTATTTCGTTCTAAATCAAACTTTTTATTTTTTTCACTTCAAATACGTTTTAAAACTTAAACATAAAATGTTATCTACTTACCGTAAAATTCTGATGTAGATCATTTTATTCTAAGTGTGGTTTTTTAATAGTTAATTTTGCGAAATAATTTTCGTTGCTAATTTGATGACTTTATGCACTTCATTGATCATAGCTGACAAACTACTTGAAAGAAGAAAATGTAAAAAGGTGTTGTCTAAAGATAGTTTTCACTATTTTGAAGCGAAAAAATGTTTAATACAGCACTGGGGCCCAAAAATCGAAGACCGCCTTGAGGTGACGTTAGCAGCTTTGACTACAGAGTGTCATCAACATTTTTGATAAGTAAAAGTTTCTACTGATGAAAATGATTATAAACATGATAAATATTGCAAGTAGTCGTTACAGAGCCTTAAATTCAAATTGAGAATGCAATTTTGTAACAATATGGACAACAACGACATGTGATTGTCCATATTGTGCCACACAGCTCATGTCATATTGGACTTTTTGCACGAGCGATTTGGGGATATAGTCATGTCACGGGGAGGTGATGTGAACTGGCCACCGAGCTCGCTCGATTTGACACCGTTAGACTTGTTTGTTGTTCGGTTTTCTTCAGTTGCAGGTCTATGCAAATAATACACAAACCATAGCGGTCCTCAAAGCCAACATAACCCATGCCATCAGTCAAATTCAGCCTGATTTGTGAGCCAGAGCCAAAGAAAATTCAACATTTTGAGATGACATTTGAAAGATGTTATATTCCATAAATAATGTCATCGAGTGGTCTTTAAAATGAATAAACAATTTGTTATTTTTATTTAAAGATAGAAACCACTTAGTGAAAGGGCCTTTATAAGGGCTGTCTAGAAATGTATGCAACATTTTAATTTGGTCCGTCTGTACCATAACCATAAAACCATTTTGAAAACTGAAGGTTTGTAGAAAGCGGTTATAATATGAGAGAACAATATTTCCAAAAATAATGAAAATTTTTTGGCCACAATTTGAAAATTTCGTATAAAATGTGGTCGGAATATTGATTTAACTTCGTCAACTGTAAAGAGAAATTGGAGCCATTGGTGATGGTAAGTAAACTTACTTGTTGTCCAATTACAAACTCTTCAAAAGTCAATATCGATGCAGTAAGTGAGAAACATCTATTCGTGGTAATAAACAGGAGTTACAAAAGAATTAAAGCCTAATAATCATGTTCAGCGAAGAAAGATTGTGAGTGGATCATCTATATAAATATATAAATGTCTTTGTAAGCTGAACTGATTTTATTGAAATTTGGAACGTAGATAGATCCTTACTTGAAAGCGTCAATAGGCTATAATTTTTTCAATACTTGGACCAGAAAGAGATAAACAGGGAGAAAACCGTTTTTTTTTTTTTTTTATAAAGTCCTTACATATTTTTCTACTATGACAGGGGTAGCGAAGAGCACCGGGTCAAGCTAGTAAAATATAAATAAGTGGATGTAGATTATTAAAAAAACATGCTAAAAAATTAAGCACATTCTCACTTTAAGGCTTGGTAATTGTCAAAATTTCCGCATTTGCAATTCAGAGAACCTACATGAGATTGTAGTTAAATAACAGTTTGGTTCAGATTTTTTGTTAGAGACATTACTATACTGTTACTGCTGCTCGATATCGCGACATGATAACATAGTTCTTTATGCTTAAATTGGATGATAATCATTTAGCCGACACATAAATATGTATGGTGCCACATGTCATTTTCAATTCAATTACTGCATTAGACATTTCCTAGCTGTATTTCCTCGATAATAGTTGGCCTTATAGATTATGTGATTTAACACCATGAGATTTCTTTTTATGGAATTATTTTAATTCAAAAGTCTACGCCAACAAGCTCACAATCACCATGTTTCCATTTGTTGCACCATCCCTTGCCAGGCTGTTGGAGCTAGTGACTGATGGTTTCGAAAATAGAGAGACAAATACTGCATCTGAAATATTTCAAGCGGATCGTTCTCAGGACAGTATGTCAACCAGATTACTACCTTGGAAGTCTCTACACAGAGAAAACAGATTCGTGATAGCAGCCGAATTTGTTGCCAATCGAATGATTGTACATTAGTGACCAAATTTTACAGTTCTGGCTACAACATTTTAGAAGGGGTAGCAAAAGTTTGGTTGCTTCAACCGAAATTCTCCTTTATTAACTGATTTCCTGTTGATAGAACCAAAAGGGTCTATAACTGCAACCGAATCATTCAATTGGTAACATATTCGGTTGCTACTACGAATCTGTTTTCTGTGTGTATATACATAAACCCAAACTAGGCTGATTTCACATACTTTACAGATATGTCCCACTAAGTTAGAAGACGATGTTTAATGTTTAAGTATTTTTCAGACACTCCCACGTGGACATCAGATTCAAGTCAAGCGCCAAAGGTAATGAATTTATTACAAGATTAAACAGTTGGGGTGATGCATACCGCATTGTGACCAACAGTTTCACACTCTGTAGATCATAGTTATATCCGTAGTGGAGGATATCACTCTAAAAAGGCAATAATTTACTGATCGATGCCAAGTCTCTACAAGAGCATAAGAAGTAACATTATTGGAGGCCCCCACTTTGACCTGAAAAGTCACTAATGTATATTCCTTTTTATCAAAATTCATTTCAGTGTGACTCTCAGGCATAGCAATATTTGATTTTTATACAGTTTAATTGAGAGGTGGTTGGTACGTCGGGCTTCAAGTGAACATCAATCAATATTGTCCCTGATTCTTCAATATAAGTTAAGCTTTAAATAATGCAAAAAGCCAAGGCATATTAAGAGCTGCGTTGTACAGCATTTCAGCCGGTATAATACCGTGACACGGGGATATGCAAGGAACAAATATACTCAGGCCACACTTCTGTCTCTCTGCACAGAAGAGAACAGTAACATCAGACAGGTCATTGAGTATTTGCATGACAGCTCTTTTCGTGACGAGATACCTCTAGGGTCTCTTTCATTAAAGGAATAGGGTGGCTATTTAAGGGACGCTCTACGGCAAATTCCGAACTCGGAATAAAATCTTTCTTTCTTTCTTCCTTTCTTCCTTTCTTTATTTCTTTTTCTTTCACTAGGCGGTTTTTGGACTCTTCTCTCTTAACTATCTAAACATACTTATTGAAGGGAATCACAATGGACCTCATGGTCTCCTAACCTAAACTAGGGTATCTTTTCCACCAGTTGTCCAACTGCCACAAGTTTTCTGTTTGTAACTTAGGACAAACAGTTCTAGTTGATATTATTTTGCGTACACGCAGAAAAAAAATATAGTTGTACATTGTTACTGTAACCATTTCGAATTTGTGAATGGTTACTGTAACAATTTCAAAATTTTTAACAATATTATAGTCACAGTAACTATATATATGATTGTGGTAACAATAATATGGTTAATTTACGATTCACATGAATATTTCAACCATATATATGGTTACAGTAACCATGTAATGTTTGTTACAACCATTTATATGATGAATAATTTTATCATAATATGTTGTTCTCAGATTATGGTATGAGAGCATCATAATATGGTAAGTACTTCATCATATAAATGGTTGTCACAAACATATACATGGTTACTGTACAACTATATTTTTTTCTGCGTGTAGACGACCGATCTCCTTTCAGTTTGCTACGAAAGAATGTCCAACATATGCGTTTTTTGTTTCTTATCACATTCTGGAATTTCTACAACATAGACGTACTTGTAAGCAGTGCAGATAAAAATATTGCTTTATTTTCTCTCCGTTTACTCCTACCTCTAGAAAGAGTGAGGTTGTATTTTCAAACCCGTTCGTCTACATATTAATTGACATCAAAACATCTGACGATATTGATGTAAGGGACGGCGATTCCTTGGGAGAATATCTTTCTCACGCGTTAGTCTCCATATCAGGGACCTCAGTAAAAACAAATTACTAGATTTACAAACGTCTTTCAAAAAAAAAAAAAAAAAATCTATAAAATATTTAACAATTTGCATGAGATCCATGAAAGCGGCAGATTAATTAATATGCATAGCACTCTTTCAAAATAATCCTAAATACCTGTAAAAATATTCATAAAGCAATTGTATATCGCTATACTTTTACTTCTAAAACCTGTCTCTGCAGCCCTTGAACAACAATTCAAACGTATGATTACTTAATATTTAGTTGTATTAAATATCAAGTATACGTTTTTAAACAAACACATATTTCCATTGACACCAAAAAACAATTGAGCTTTTGATAGCATGTCAAACGTTTTTCATCCTTAATAACATTACACATAAATAATTTATTTATTTATTTTTGTGATGCCATCAAAGTTTAAATTGTTTCTAATAAATAGGAATGACAAACATATTTGTAATTTATATAATAAATATTTGTTTTTTGAAAACAAACTTTTAACAAGTGTGTAAGTACATAGATTTTTGTGTGGGCATATTGTATGTAGAATATTCTATAAATACAATTCAAATAAATATGAATGTGAAAATAAACGAGTGAATAGATGAATAACTAAATGTATACTGACTGCATGTGTATGAATTAAACTAATTGTAATTTGTTATTGTTTTAAAACTTGTAAAATATTTAATATTATTGTTATGAAAATAATCCAAATAATAACAATAATTATAAACACGTACAATGTATGTTTAGCATGAAATAGAGGGTATTTCATTAAGTGCTTTTAATTTCTAAATTTAACAAATCGTTTGAAAATACTGTCGATGCCATTATGCATGGAATATAACATTCTGCAAATGTACGGCGGATTGTCTAAACTTCGCCGACTTTTAAAAAGTCATCAGCTAGGTGATCAGAAGCCTTCGCATTTCCTTCAAGTTATGAGAAATCTTGCTTCTGGTCAACTGAATGATTCATTACTCAAAACTCTATTTTTGAAATAATTACCTGAAGATATCAGATCGATTCTTGTTATTAGTAAGTGATGTTAGTTCCTTTGCACGTCAAGCCGATAGAATCATGAGTCTACGTTCACTACAACTTTTTGAGATGAAATCAACTCCTGAAAATGCTGATGTTTCGCTGTTATGTAAAAAGATCGATGCATTAGAGAAGAAAGTTAACAACTTTACTCATTGATGTAGAACTGAACGACAAAATCGAAACACTTCAGCATCTGGTAAGTCAAGAAATCGAAGCAAATCTCGAAATAATGATAGGTGCTTGTAACACAACAGATTTGCTGAGTAGCCAACCAAATGCATCAAATATTGTTCTTTTTCAAAAAATTAAAAACTCATTCGGATATTGCGAAATTTTGGAACTCATGTTGCTTATTTGTAAAAGATACTGACGCAGAGGTATCAGTCATCCCTCCGAAATGTCACATTCCTATCAAATCAAATTTTTGCTGCTAATGGTTCACAAATTCGTACTTTTGGACTACAAAACTATTTACAATTTTCACGTGCTATAGAACACTATATCCTTCCACAATGATTTGGCACAAGAAACTGAATACATGACAGGCAATTTGACAAATGTATAGCCAACAATATGGCAGCTAGCAACTCTCAAAGTTCGGAAGTTCCTATTGGAAGACCCTTTACATATAAGCATTAAGGCAAATTAACAGTGAAGTGGAAATTTATAGCAACATTTAGTACAACATGAAACTGGAACTTTTGTTCCAGTCCGCATTAAACTTAGCAAATTAAGGAGCTTTCAGAATAATATTTATATTCTTCTGCCTTTGTGCACTGGAACAAAAGCGAGATAAATTCCATATGCATTTGTTCAATTAGCTCATCAACTTAGTTCATTTAACAGCACTGCTAAATTTTATTTCATCACTATTTTGAATATATGTAGACACTTTGCAACAATAGACAATTGTATACTAAATTAATATTTGATTTTTCCATGGTATAACATATTACAAAACAATATTTAATAAACAAAAAGTCAATACTCATACTACATTTGTTAATATTATTTGTTTTAGTACTTATTATGTATTTAGTTTTGTATCAACAACTTAAACATTATATATGAATATACAATAAATTTAAAACAAATTAGAGTGCTAATTCGGTTAAGCCGAATCTTAAATAACTTTCAATTTGCTATAGAAAATAAATATTTGTTTTGGCACAATTTGGGGAAAGAAAAGTAGTGGTGAAAAAATAGTTTTTTGGGTTGGAGTTTTTGGTTCATATTTCAGTAATTATAATAAACGTATTTTTAAAAGATCTGTTCAACATCTGCATCCAAAATGACGAATAAAACCACAAGCAGTTGATATCCTCAAGAATATGATGAGTAGTTCAAATTATAAAGCAGTATTGTCAACAGCAAACAAGTAAGAGGGCTATATTCGGCTGTGCCGAATCTTATATACCCATCACCAAGTTATACTTTAAAATAAAAATTTGAAATATTTTTAGGTAAACAAAATTAAATTTTTTTTTCTAAATTTAAAAAAAAAATTTTTTTTTCAAATTGTTTTTTGAAATTTAAAATTTTTTTTTAAAAAAAAAATTTTTTATAATTTTTTCCAATTTTTTTAAAAGAAATTTTCAAATTTATTTTTGAAAAAATTTATAAAAAAAAAATTTTGTGGTAAGGAAAAAATATTCGGGTTAAAAAATATGTTTTCCGATTTTGACCCATTGTAGGTCCAAATTAGGGTATTCAATCTATTAACCGTTAATCGGTTAACCGGTTAACTGTTCGAATAGTTTAACAAATAAACCGATTAATTTGATTCGATTAACCGATTAACCGAAATTTCTTGTTTTATTGTAATTAATATATAAAAATATAGTTTTAAACACACAAATTTTATTTCTTAACTCATGAATATTCCTTCTAGCAATAGTTTTTTGAAGCATTGCTCAAAAACTGAAACTAAGGAATTTGGAAATGACGTTTTTTCTAGAATGTTTCATGATGAACTTTGCCCTAATGGGTAGGAGGAAGACATGATAACAGTCGCAATTAAAGACATTACAGAAACGAGTCTTTTATCAGAACTTAACGAAACTATTAAAAGTATTTAAAATCTAAAAAAAATATTACAAGGACTCCAATGGTATAAGGAAGGATTTTATATGCTTAGAAAAACCTGAACAAAGAGCTGAGAAATTGGATAGTCTTTCTCATGCGTTACTTTCGATATCTCCAACATCTACAATCAGTGAGATGTCAAGTTCTTTCAAAACTAAAGAAAAATCGTTTAAAAGGAAACTTTTTAAATAATATTCTTTTCTTAAAAGTTTATTTCAGAATATCTCACTCAAATCCTTAAAAAAAAACTCACATGTGTACATAAAAAGGATTTCAAATACCATATATTTTCCTATTATTTATTTTTTTGTTGAAATGCTTAAGTAAGTACACAAAATTCATGGTTTTATTTTCAATTTAAAATTAAAATAGAAAGTATTCGGTTAATCGAATAATTTAAAATTAACCGATTAAATATAAACCCCAATTAATTATTTGCACGACTAACCGATTAAACCAGAATCCCGATTAATTGAATAATGATCTAATGATAGATAATTCCAAGTCCATTGCAACGATTAAGGCTATAGTAATTTGGACCTACAATGGGTCAAAATCGGGAAAATTATTTTTTAACCGGAATTTATTTTTTACACAACATTTTTTTTTTTAATTTTTTTTCAAAAATAAATTTAAACAAACTTAAATAAAAATTAAAAAAAAAAATTTGGAAAAATTAAAAACTATTTTGAAAAAAAAAAAAAATTTTTAAATTTTGAAAAACAATTTGAAAAAAAAAAATTTTTTTTAATTTTGAAAAAAGAAATTTAATTATGTTTACCTAAAAATATTTAAAATTTTTATTTCAATGTATAATTTCGGCAAAGTCCCCGGTTTATTTAAAGGAAATAAATCACCGTTTTTAAAAGGTAAAAACGTAACAATATCTTGGTCTCTTTCGTGATCTTATCAAAAATACCGATTGGTTCTCACGGTGACCACAGGCATTACAAAGCAGTAGAGATTCGGGTTGCTCCCTAATTTTACTTAGTTAGTTAATGTTTTATATATAATTTTATATCGTTCAAAATATACTTCATTTTAAAATTTTGTAATTTTAATTAAAAAATTAATTTAATGCTTCAACAAACAGTACACAGCCACAATCCCTACACAAATGGACCGTAAACAATATTTTTGCTTTATATTTCTTAATTTGTTACCAAACTAAAATGCTGCTTCATTATTTTTTAAGGCAAATAAATAAAATTTGCAAAAATTTCCAATAAAATCTAATTTTTCATGAACCACAACAACCCAACAACATTTAGTTTTAAGTTAATCAGAATATAGTTTTTTTTTTTTATTATTATTTTGTTGCTGTGATGCAGTTGGAAAAATTTAATTAAAAACGTTTATAGTAGTTATTATGAATCTATTGTACAAATTATAATTACAAATGTTATACTCATCCAGACAATACTGGAGCAACACATAGACACATTTATATTTATTGTTTAGTGAGAAAAAAAAACCAACTCATATTTTAGATGTTTCCTTATTTATAGTATTCATTTAACTAAAATTTTTGGGAATTTGTTTTATAAATTTCCAGCGTCAATAGAATATGTGTTGTTGCTTTTTATTGTACAGTAAATAGTTGGAAACTAATAAATATTTTCAAATTTTGTTTTTGTATTATTATTTTTGCTAACGATTTGCTTTTCTTTTTTTGTTTGTAACCACTAAAAATGGTCAGTTTTTCATAGTTTTGTTTAAATTGAATTGTAATTAAAACATGCAGATATCCTAACACACAGGTTTACTCTATATATTTTGTTGATTCTCCAGTTCGTTTTATGCAAAAAAATAAAAAAAAACGAGAATTTCATTAACACTTGAAAAATCACAAATAGATTTAATTTTCATTTGATTTTTACATTTAGTTAGTATCCAGTGTATATGTATGTATAAAGATTTGTGAGTGTTTGTATTTTTATTGTTTGTTTAGATCAATTTTAGTTTGTTTAAAATTTTCAATTTTGTACAATGATTAGTTGAAGCAGGTAGGGGAAACCTATAATAAGTTTGTGTCATTATTTGTTACTACTTAATATCGAACCTTTAGGCTTCCGAATTCGATATTTGTAAATAATTTTGCAATCGAACTGATAGTTTAGATTAAACAGATTTTTTGTCATTTTTTTTCGATCACCCCACTGTGTAACGTATCATCTAAAGAAAACAAATAAGAGAGTTATATTCGGTTGTGCCGAATCATATGTACTCTTCAACAAAGTATATTTTAAGAAAAAGAATGTGAAAAACTCCTTTTAAAAACATATTTTCCGCAATTTTGTCCCACTGTATTTGAAATGTTTATTATTAATTATCATTATTGTCTATATTAATGACTTAATAATCCAGATATAGAAAAAACAAATTAATAGCCGTTAAAATCGAGGTAGCCGTGATTTTATCCCTATCTCTCAGCCAATTGTAGACCGATTTTCCCTAATTTAAATAGCAACCGAACCGGGACTATAACGGCTATATTAATGTATGAATCATATATGTGAGTTATTTGGTGGCTTCGGTAAGCTGATTTCAACATACAGACGGACAGGCGGACATGTTTAGAGCGATGCAAAATGGCTCAGAATCGTTTTTAATCGGCCAAAACTCTGTAACTTTTGAATCGATAAATATATTTTGCAAATTTTTGTTTGATGGAGATATATTTTCTTGAATTTTGTTCAGAAATTTAAGGCTAAAGTTGGACTTTTAATTTTTTTGTTGTATGAAAATGTGGATTTTTTTTAATCAGCTTTACTTACTTTTAAAAGCAGATAAAAACAAGCAGGAGAGCTATATTTTATATATCCTTTACCAAATTATAATTAAAATAAAAATTTTAAAATTTTTTTTTTTAAAAAATTTAAAAAAATTTTAAAAATTTTTGCGAAAAATTTTTTTTTTTTTAATTTTTTTTTCTAATTTATTTGTGAAACAAATTTTATAACAAAAACATTTTTTTTGGTGAAAAAAAAAAATTGAGTTAAAAAATATTTTTCCCGATTTTGACCAATTGTAGGTTCGACTTACTTTGGCCCTGTATACGCCGTTGTAAAGGTTTTTGAAATATCTATTATTAGATATCCATTTTGTCAATATTAATGACTTAGTAATCCAGATATAGATCAAAACTATGTAAAAAATCGAGGTTGTCCTGGAGGTAGCCGCGATTTTTATATCTCAGCAATTTTTGGGCCGATTGTCTCAATTTTAAATAGAAACCGATCCGGGAGAATTCCTGATATATTAATGTATAAATCATGTTTGAAATTTATTTGGGGGCTACAGAAAGTTGATTTCAACATACAGACGGTCAGATGGTACTAAATGGTATTTAATGATATCCTCTCCATGATAAAGGATTTTGTGAACAGTTGCACACTTATTTCTCTATGGATATTTGATTGTATATATTCGTGCAGTTTTCTTCGCATAATCACCAAATTTTCTATCATCAATTTGTTCATAGCACACAACCCAGCATAAACTTCGCTTACAAAGCTAAAAGTAATGTTTTTTTTTTTTGTGTTTTAATTTACTTTTGAAGTAGTAAAGTCTAAAAAAACAAAACAAAATTTTTTTTATTTTTTTTCAATTTGCCCATTTTTTGCTTGCATGTTTATTTTTAGAAAAACAGAAAAGAATAGTGTGTTACTGTGAGAAACCTTTATTTGACGCACGATAAAGTAACTAAGCAGTGGTGTATTGAGTACAAAGGGATAGCTGTTGGTTCGACTCGTGGCTGCGACTTATTTATTTTATTTTTTATTTTTTTGTTTGTAAATGTAAAATTCTATAAATAACTCTACTAACAAAAAACAACTTATTTCCGGCCAAAATATATGTATTTATTCTGCGAACAAAAATTAGTACTTATACCAGTAGAAAAGTAAGTAGTCGTCTAATCGTCAAATTCCCCTTGTTTTTCGGCTTATTTGTATGTAAAGTTTTTGCTGGGTAAGATAGATATTTAGGAATCTGAGGCTATTTTAATTAAAAATAATATGATGACATTCTAGTGTTTCCTTTTAAATGTTGAAAATTAAGTATATTAACGTTTAATCAGTACAAATAAATTTAGCAGCCTAAATTATTTTAAATGTTTTTTAAGAAATTTGTCTCTTGAGCCCAAACAAAAAAACAAGTAAGAGAGGTATATTCGGCCGTGAAGACTCTTATATGCCCCTCACCAAATTATACTTTATAATAAAATTTTTTACAATTTAAAAAATAACTTTCTTTATTAGTGGAAAAATGTTTTTTCAAAATTTCTTTTTAATTTTTTAAAATTCAGTAGTGAAAAAAAATTTAAGAAAAAAAAAAAAAAATGTGTTTTTAAAAAAATTCGGTGTAAAAAAAATATACCCTTCATCAAATTATACTTTAAAATAAAAATTTTTAATATTTTTTTTTTTTTAAATATTTTTAAAAATTTATTAGCGAAAAAAGTTTTATGAAAAATATTTTTTTTTATTTTAATATTTATTTCTGAAAAAAAAATTTATAATAAAAAAAAATTTTTTTTGGTGAAAAAAAAAAAACTTCGGGGTAAAAATATTTTTCCCGATTTTGAAAATTGTAGGTCCGACTACCTTTGGCTTTTATACGGCGTTGCAAAGGTCTGAAAGGTTTGAAATATTTATTATTGAATATCCATTTTGTCTAGATATAGATCAAAAATAGGTAAAAAATCCAGGTTTTCCTGGTTTTTTCCTTATATCTCGCTTTCAAATATCAACCAAAGCGGGTCTATAGCGGATATATTGACGTATGAATTATGTATATAAGTTATTTGGAAAGTTGATTTCAACACACATACAAAGAGACGGACATGGATATATCGACTCCGCTATCTATAGTATATATAGATAGCAGAATATATATACTTTGTGGGGTTGCAAATGAAAAAAACTTATATATACCCCTGCCACTCATGGTGAAGGGTATAATTAGGTTCCCAGTAAAAACTTACTTTCCATTGTAAAACGTTTAGCCTTATTTATTTATTTAATGCCTTCCGTAATATATTACAACAGACCATACCTCTATATTCGTGGCAAGAAAATGCCTCATGATGTCCCGTTTTTTTAAATTATGGCCCAAAAAACAAGTTTGTTAAACTGCTACTTATTGTGCTCTGTTACAAAAGTTCTGTGTACCCACTTTGACATTACAATTTTAATAGCATTTTAATCACGCATACTGTCTAGTATCGTATTTTAATTGAAGATTCTTAAGTTATTGAAATAGACTTACTTAAATTGCAATTATTAACAACTAAAGACATTACAATTCTGATATATCTTTTACAAATATTAATAAAAAAAAATAGTTTGTCTTAACTCCAGGCATGAATATTACGTATACTTAATATTGAATTCATATACACAATTAAATATCAATCATACGTCTGAGATATTATTTTCTATTGCAATAACTAAACTAATATCAAACTAAGAGATTTATCACGGTTTATCATAAGTGTTTGGTATCATTGGAAATATACTATTGTATAGATTTAGAGCCATTATTACAACTAGCCTTTATGTTCGTAATAATAGTAAAAGTTAACTTTAAAGCTACCTTTTTCTATTGCTTAATGTTACCTTTAACTATTACGAACATAAAGGCAAGTTGTAATAATGGCCCTTAGACTATTTAAAAACATTGAAACCTCTCGAATAAAATTATGAAATATTAAGAAATATTTAATAAATATATATTCTTTTTTTTTAAATTTAAAGCAACTTTCTTTAGTTTTTCTGGATTATCAAAGAGGCTCAGTTATAGATCATTTATGCCTAATATTAACACAGTTAAACAAAAGTGAACGAAAAAAAAAAACATGTAGATGTTCTCATAAAGCAATTCAGCTTTGTTAGAGTCCATAGTCAAGTCACAAATTAAAAACCTCTTAAATATGTTATTTTGCAACAAATTTTTAAAAATGTTTTTTTTGTTTTAAAACATCTTCCCGCTTTTTGTTTTTAAAATACTCTTCAGATAATTCTTTATAGCTAAAGCTCTCCATGTTTTATAAAGGATTTTAAATTTGATTGTTGTTGCTTAGATATTTTATAGAATACCACTGGCTTTTATAATTTTTCTTACATTATGTTATACTGTGTTCCTAGGTAGCATAAATAAGATAACTATCACAACTTTTATGGCTTAGTGTATCTGTTAGTGTATTGAGTCATATGAACAGGCAAAATAAAAATAGAAAACATTTTGGGAGTCGGGAGGACACTTCGCTTTTCTTCCGGTAGTAAAATCATATAATCACATATGTGGCTACAGTAAACAAGTACATGTTGCTGACAACGATTTGTATGATTAAGGTTTTACCATATTATGTTGCTTTCGGCTTATGGATATCATAATCTGAGAACAACATATTATGATAAAACGATTCATCATAAAAATGGTTGTTAAAAACATATACTTGTTTACTGCAACCATATATACAGTGGTGGCCATGAGGTTAGCACACTTCATACTTGCTGTTTTCTAAAGCAAATTATTTCATTTCATTGCAATTATAAACTACAGTTTTTGGTAATTAGTGTTGTTTATGGTGTGATCAATAAGTCCCGTTACTTTTTTTTTGCATTCTATCGCTATTCTCTTTCAAATTTGTATTTTAGTGCAGTAATATGTAAAATAAGCTGGACACAATTTTAGCACATATAAGTATAATTAAATTTTTTAAAAGTTTTTTGAGGGTATAAATATTAATTGGTAAGTTTAGGTATTACTTAATCAATGAGGAAGAAAAACTGACTTAATAAACATTATTTAGATATGGCTAAAAAAAGTTTTGTACAGAGGAACAGCGAAAGATTATTCAACAAATGAACTCGAGAGGAACAAGTTTAAGTGAGATTGCTTATACTTTGGAATGCTCCAGAAAGATGGTTTATAATGCACTAAGACATATTCAGAAGTATAAAACATCTAAAAATGTTATACAGGCTCCTCGGCCCAGAAAAACTTCACGTAAAGAGGACACTTTAATATACAGAGCCTCTGTCGGAGATCCTTTTAAGAGCTCCACCGTAATCCAGAGAGAAATTTCAGGAAAATATGGTATCAACGTGTACAGCAGAACGATAAGAAGAAGACTTAATGAAAAAAATGTACGTGGATGCATTTCTCAGCATAAGCCACATGTTTCAAAAAAGAACATACAAGCTCGGTTGTCCTTTGCTCGTGAGCATTTGGAAAAGACGTTAATTTTTTGGAAAAATGTCCTTTAGAGTGATGAATCTAAATTTTGTAGATTCGGATCGGATGGTATGAGGTATGTAAGGCGTCCTCCGAACATGCAACATAATCCAAAGTACACCAGTAAAACAATAAAACACGGTGGGGGTAATGTGCTGGTGTGGGCAGCATTTTCTGGGTATGGTGTTGGTCCTATAAAAAAGATTCATACTCGTATGGACCAGTATGTATACCAGAATATACTTCTAAATACAATGCTACCTTATGCAGAGGACAACATGCCACTTAGGTGGCGATTTATGCAAGATAATGATCCAAAACACACCTCACGCTTAGTGAGGTGTTGCTTGGAATCGAACAATATCGACGTGTTAAAATGGCCAGCCCAATCTCCCGATCTCAATCCTATTGAGAACCTTTGGAATGATGTGGAGCAGCATATAATGAGAGAAAAGCCTAAAAATTTGGCCGATTTATGGAAAGAAGTAGAAAAAGCTTGGAATGATATTTCAGTGGATCGCTGTATGGCCCTTGTAGAAAGTATGCCAAGGAGACTAGCAGCTGTGATAAAAAATAAAGGGTATCCAACTAAGTACTAAGTTTTTAGTGAAATAAGTTTTTTTGTTTTGTTACTTTTTTAATATGAATAAACTTTTTTATTTTGTGCTAAAATACTGTCCAGTGTTTTTTTGAGGTTATTCTATTCTGGATAGAAAAACGCAAAATATATATAAAGGAATAATGCTGGACATGATGGGACGTTATCTTTGAAGGACAAGTAACACGCATGCAAAAGATATCATAAAAAAATTAAGAAATATAGGATATATTTGCGTTTAAAAATAGCAAGTAGCTAGTGTGCTAACCTCATGGCCACCACTGTATGTATTATAGACACAATCATGATAATCGTAAGTTAACCATATTATGGTTACCGCAATCATATAAATAGTTACTGTAATTAAAATTTTGTTAAAAAACCTTTTCTCTGCGTTTACTTAATGGGATCGCAAATGAAAGATGTTGGAATTATAAACAGAATGACAAACTTATGAAACCAGTCATGATGAAAAATGTTTTTTTTTTTTTTGGAAATAATTCGGTATCTCGGGAACTGTTGGAGATATTGTTACAAAATTTCACAAGGTTGGAGATGACGTGATTTTGAGTTGATTATAATATCTGCTTCCTAGCGCTAATGGGGGCCAGTGTATGGCCCTTCAAAGTTGGTCACCTCGTGTCTCATGTATGCAATATATGAAAAAACGTAAACAATTTTCAAAGGAGGCAAGGTTTGTGGAACTTCTGAAGAGTAAATAAAGACTATTTATATAAGTATTTGATATTGTTGAAAACCATAGGACCTGAAGATTGATATTTCAGTAAAATTCAATAATTTTATAAATTTTAGGGATCTCATTTACCTTAAAATTTAAAAAAAATTATAATATCATGATTTTCTATGAAGAAAAATATAAAATTTTAATTAATGTAAAATTTTAACGGTTAAAGCTAACATTACAAAAGTTGGAACTTATATAGATCTAAATGTCCTTAAATTAACGGTATAATAATTTTTGACATTTTTTATTTTAAAATACCAAAATTCCTAAACCGGGAATAATGTGTACCAAAAACTAATTTTTTTTAGAAAAGTGTCGACTGTGATGTTATTTACCGTGTGATAGTAAAAAAGGTTTGTAAATCTTTAAGTAACATATAGGGTTATACCAATATGGAACATGTTCGTGGATCGATGCTTTGCCTTCTTAGAATTTGTTACTCAAACCTAAAATTATTTTTTAAAATTGACAAAGTGTGGATAGGTCTGGTGGGTGTTGTGTCTGTTTTAGTGAGCCAAATTTTACATTACACGCTTTACCATTAATTTTTCTTTCCAGTTCATATAAAACTTGTGTATAGTTCAGAAGAAAAATTTGTGCTACAAAAGAAAAAAATATATGGGATTTTTTGGGAAAAAACTTAAAAAATACAGCCCTTTTTATATGTTCCAACTTTGGATGCGTGTAACTTTTTATAGGGATAAGATAACTATTAGCAAGTTATACCTATTTTATTTAGAATTCTATCACCAATATAGCTGATATTTTAAAAATAATTTTCGACAATCCGTCTCTAAAAAACCATAAGAAAATCGAGCAAAATTAAAAAAAATAAATCAATAAACCTAAATATCTCTTCAACTAATAGAGATAACCTACATATGTACATTTTTTGTAGATCTTCTCAAGGACGATTTATATTTTAAATTTCAGCTCATTTGGATCATAAATGGATTTTTGGCGATTTTTTTTTAAAAATTTGAGTCCCGAGGTGTCCATTTTTGAAAAGCTACACACTGGCCCCCATTAGCGCTAGGAAGCAGAGCATACACAAATCAACTCAAAATTACCTCAGCTCAAAACGTGTGAAAATTTGTAGCAATATCTCCAACAGTTCCCGAGATACCGACATATTTCCAAAAAAAAAAAAAAGTTTCTAAACCACTGTGCGTCGTTTGAGAGTTATTTGAAATGTCGAATATTAAACTTTCATATTGTCTATGCTAATGACTTAGTAAGCCACATATAGATAAACAAAAATAGGTAAAAACTGGAGACAGTCATGTTTATTTGCTTATATCTCAGCCATTTATAGGCCGCTTTGACGGAATTTAAATAGCAACTGGACCGGAATATAAGTTATTTGGGGGTTTTGGAAAATTGATTTTAACAGGCGGACATGGCTATATGACTCCGCTATCTATAGCGATCCAGAATATAGTTAACGTAAAAATGAAGAAATTTCAAACGAAATCACAAACTTATGAAACCACTCATGGTGAAGGATATGAAAAACCTTGTTTATATTTGATTTAAATCTTGCTTAAATTTTGGGACACTCTTTAATTAAAATACCGATTAACTTTGTTAGATATCATTGACTGCAATGTTTTCCGCTTTCAGATGAATACAGATGTTGTTTTTGATATAAATGAAACTCTGAAAACAGAAGAACTTTACTTAACCCGATCATAAGTGCATTAATGTTGGGATCTTTTTTGCATTCAGGAATTATGGAATTATTTCTAGTGCCAGTAATTTACCACTCCAGTACCTTTCGCATCATCATGGTCATTGCGGTATTGATATTGTGTTGTGTTGAAGAGTGCTTTTTTGTAGTTGTTGCTGTTGTATTCCAAATAAGTATACCACAATATGCTGTTTAAATTTTACCACAGTTTTATACTGACTGAATATTATTGTGGTGGCTTTGGCTTTAACTTTGCTAAAAATTTCATCAACAATTTTGGTGTGTTTTTTTTTCCATCTTTTTTTTTTTTGTAGTTTTCTAATTTTACATGTTGTCTGTTTGTGGAGGATTTTTCAACATTTTGCAAAAATATTGTTGTTATTCTCTTTTCATCTTTTGCATATTTTTTTTTTTTTTGTAGATTTTAATTTACGCATAATTTATTACATTTGATTTTGGTAAAATGTTGTTTTTTTTTTGTTGTTGTTTGTTTTCAAAATTCATTTGTTAGATTTGTTTTACAGTTTTAAAACAAAAACCACATGGCCTCATATTAACAAAAATGTTTAACACAAATGTTGGCTGGTTGGCTGCTTGACTGAGTGACTGACTGGCCGCTATGTGAAGTAGTAGTGGCTCAAAATGATTGTTACGTTTATGGCCAACATTTTCAAATAATAAAAATCTTTTTAGGCAAAATTAATTTTGTACAAAATACTTATATAACATTGGTTTTAGCATTTGATGAAAATTAATATGATTGTGATGTGATGAGTTGAGTAGATGTTTTTCAATTTCTCTTCCGTTTTTTTTTTTTTGTTGGTTTGCAATGTTATTGAAGTTTTTCATGTTTTTCCAAGCAAAGGCTCTAACTAAAAGGGAGTCCAAAATTATAATAATTTTTAAGGATTTATTAGCAGAGCAGCAATGAATTTCATATTAGATCTTCCAAAAAAAAATGAAATAAAAACTTTCATAAATGTTTCCATATTCATGATTAATTTTGCCTTTATTGCTGGGTATTGGTAAACTGTTAAAAATGTTTGCAAATACTAAATAAATGTTAGCTTTTAAGCAAAAGCATTTATTACCATTTGCTAGATAAAATCATGCATCATTAAATTGTTGTATGAGAAAATATTTTCCCCTAAACAATAAACAAATATTTATGGTGGTCAGTTTAGTACCATTTGAAATGGTTTTTTCTTTAGCTGCCTTTGAAAATCTCATCATTTGTTGGCTTTTTAAACTATTTATTTAGTGTTGGAAATCAATGTTTACTACTAGTTTATTATTGCGATGCTTAAAAAACTTTATGTTTGTCATCATAAGAGCAAATTGTTTTATATTTTTATGTATGCTAGATTTTTTGGAGGATGTATTTTAGTAGTGTCAATATACCCTTTAAAATGTTAAATATTTTGTGTAGTTGTGTTCGCAACTCAATGCTGAAATTACTCTGCAGTTGTGGTGACTGTAGTTTAGAGTCACTACTGATTACCATTAGTTTAAACATTATTTTTGTTAAACTTATTTATTCTAATTGAATTTATTTACATTTAGTTAAACTTTAGTTAACAAAATTGGTTCCTGTTTTACTTTAATTTTCTTGGAGTTTTCAAAATCTACACTTTTAACAACTAAACTTAACAAAACCAAGTTTAAGTAAACTCTAGTTAACTCAGTATTTTTGCATTTTTCAGCTGGTTTTAATTTTACATGTTAAGCCTTGCTATAGTTTCAGCTATATCTACATTGTTTATTTTTAAACTTGATTCAAACCAAGTTTAGGTAAACTTTAGTTAGCAAAACTTGTTTTTAGCTTATTTAAATTTGGTTTAACTTATCAAAATTAATACACTTTTCACTTAAACTCTAGTTAAATATTTTTTTTTCAAATTTCAAGTGTTTCAATTAAGAAAAAATATATAAAATTATCAGATAATTTTATATATATTTTTAAATATTAAATAAATTTAATGTCTTACAGCATTTTATGTATTCAAGTCAAATTTGACTATGTTTAGTCTAATTTTAATTAATAGAAATTGCTCAAGTTTTATTAAACTAATCATAGGCTTTAAGAAATTCATATTTTTTCTTCTTAAACGCAACAAAACCAAATCTATTTAAACTCTAGTTAACTAAGCGTTTCTACAATTTCCCAATTTTTGTAATTGTAATGTTTGTAAAGATATTCTTACTATTATTTTAAACCTTGTCTTAGTTAAACTCATTTTTTTTCATTTAAACGGAAGTTAAACTAAGTTTAGGTAAATTTTAGTTAACATTTATTTTTGGTATTTTACTTGAATTCTGTTGGAATTTTCTAAATTAATACTTTTAAAATTTAAACTTAACAAAACCAAGTTTAAGTAAACTCCAGTTAAATAAATATTTTTTATTTTAGTAAGAATTTTTTAGTTACAATTTAACATCATTATATAATTTCAGCTATATTTACATTATTAATTTTTAAACTTAGTTCTAACCAAGTTTAAGTAAACTTTAGTTACCAAAATGTGTTCCTGCTTAATTTAATTTTCTTGGACTTTTCAAAATAATCACTTTTAACAACTAAACTTAGTAAAACAAAGTTTAAGTAAACTCTAGTTATCTTAGTATTTTTGCATTTTTCAGCTTGTTTTAATTTTAGATGTTAAGGGTTGTTATAACTTCAGCTATATTTACATTTTTTATTTTAAAAGTAAATTCTAACCAAGTTTAGGTAAACTTTAGTTAGCAAAACCAGTTTTTAGCTTATTTAAATTTGCTTTAACTTATCAAAATTAACACATTTTTCACTTAAAATCCAGTTAAATATTTTTTTAAAGTTTCAAGTGTTTCAGTTAAGAAAAAATATATAATTTTATAAATTTTTTCAAATATTAAATAAATTTAATGTCTTTATTTATACAGCATTATATGTATTCAAGTCAAATTTGACTATGTTTAGTTTAACTTTAATTAATAGAAATAGCACAAGTTTTATTAAATTAATCATAGGCTTTTAGAATTTAATATGTTTTTTCTTAAACGTAACAAAACCAAATCTATTTAAACTCTAGTTAATTAAGCATTTCTAGAATTTCCCAATTTTTTTTAATTTTAATGTTTGTAAAGATATTCTTACTATTATCTAAAACCTTGTTTTAGTTAAACTCAACCTTTTTGAATTAAACGGAAGTTAAACTAAGTTTAGGTAAACTAAAGTTAAATTTTTTTTTTAGTTTTTTTCTTGAATTTTTTTGGAATTTTCTAAATTAGCACTTTTAACACTTAAACTTAACCAAACCAAGTTTAAGTAAACTCCAGTTAACTTAATATTTTTTTAGTTTTTTTGTTTGTTTTACAATTTATCGTCATGATATAATTTCAGCTATATTTACATTATTAATTTTTAAACTTAGTTCTAATCAAGTTTAAGTAAACTTTAGTTACCAAAATGTGTGCCCGATTTACTTTAATTTTTCGATGAATTTTTTAATCCCTTAATATCCTTTTTGAAAGGACTTTTTTTGATTTTCTCGAAATAAGGTTAAAATTTACCCCTAAAGAGAGGAGCTAGAGGACTATGATCTTCCACAAAAAGGATCCCCATAAAATTCCATAATAATATAACTCTGTTAATAAGAATTCTCTCAGACATTAACTTACACAATTTTTTTCATTTAGTACAATGCTCACTTCGATTAAAAAATTAAAACTTTGACCCACTGTACTATGAGTTTATTCTACAAAAATGATTTACTCAACATGCCTTATTCTGTTCCAATCAAAAACTCTCAATTTGTTGGACAGTGTAATTAAAGTAAAAACATAAAACACAGAGACTCAAAAAAGAAAAGAAATAAACTGACTACACTCTAAGGCACACTAATATGACTCTATACTAGATTACTTAGGATGTGTAAAGTATCCAATAGAAGAGTATTCATTAATAAAGATATTGCAAATGCAGTCCTTTTATACATCACCTTTTCACTAAGCTTCTTATTTGATTAGCTATAATTTATATATTTTTTTGTTATTTTATCATTGTAATGCAAAGAGAAATCTACTATTCCCTTAACACATCCTAGGTAATCTATTATAGAGTTTATCTTAACATTGATATTGTTACGAATGTGCAATGATGATTTGAATTTAACAGTCTGTAACGACTGCCTGCAGCATTCATCATGGCACGTCCATCATTGACATTGTTTGTAAGTATGGCAACACTAAATGTTTGGGCTGCTGGCAATGATATCGCAGGCTCTGGAATTCGAACATACAAGTTTTATCCGTTAAGAGCATTGTAGAAGATTCCCGAGAGATGGCGTGTGTATAAAGAGTGGCATAGACTGCATTCGTGAGTTAAGTTTATCATTGGCGTTGTTAGAGTTAACATCAACTGTCTTGTGCATTTAAGGATGTACGTAATAGAGTGTGTGTGCATTTCAGCGAATTGATAAACGTGTATAAAGACACTGAGTAGCTATTTAATTCTGTTGTTGTTGTACATTCTAAATAAATAAAGAGTTGTTATAATGTTTAGTAGTTTAACTGCTTTTGCAATCAAAACTATCCGGTTAATTTAAAGGAAATAAACCCACGTTTTTAAAAGGTAAAAACGTAACAATATTCTCTAGAGTGTAGATCTGTTTTATTGTCTTGATTTCATTTCACTTTAGTGAACAATATATAGTCATTTTACACTCTTATATTCGATCAAAGTGTAGTCAGTTTGAGAGTTTGGTTATTTGTTGGTCGAATACGTTTAGTGTTGAGTTTCTTCTGTGTTTCTAACTGATTGACTTTGTTTCGAGTTTACTAGTGTTCGAAATTTGATGAGGAGTCATCTCTGTTTGCATTTGACTAGTCTACTAGAATTGAAAAAATATCTCTGTTGTGAACCGACTGGTCGACTGTGTAGGTTACTTGTCGACTCAGATTAGAAGTTACTGGTCGACTTTTTTTGGAGTTGAATGGTTGACATTGTTTGGAGTTAACAAATCATCTCCGTTTGAAAGTGACTGGTCGACTGTATTTGGAGTTGATTAGTCATCTCTGTTTGGAAGTGACTGGTTGACTCTGACTGGTTGCTCTGACTTTTCGATTCTGTTTGAAACTGACGGGCCTCTGTTTTCAGTTTACTGGTAGATTCTGTTTAGTGTTGTCTGTTTTGAGTAAATATAAACATGTTGGAGAATAGGTAATTTACAAGAAAGAGACAGGCTATTGAATTAAATTAATGTAGCTTTTGGAAGCTATTTAACGGAGCATGTGTGGTTACTGACTCATTGGAATCACTGCAAGTGCTTTTTCACACCTTAAGTGCTTTGTACCAGCTACCAGACTGTCTCTTGGTAATCTATGTAGGAACAATTCACTTTCTTTAAGGACATACCTAATTGATGGCTAGTTGAAAGATATCAAAACTGTTTGCATTATAAGTTGTTGTTTTAGTTAATTTCAAATACATATTACCTTGTGCAATAGCAACAAGAAAACTTTAAGCAATTAAAATTGTTGTGTTTTTTATAATTTTTGTTGATGTGGGATGATGCACTATACCATTTATACCGACATTTGTTTGATATTTAATTTCCATTTAAAACATTAAATTAGTTCTACATATTACTTATTTCACATCATTAGACAGTTGTAACGTAAAACTTATTAAACAAAACTAAAAATTATTTGAGAACATCAGCAAGTGTTTAAAAAGTTGCTAGAAATTTCCAGGAATTGCATTAGCAAACTACTTTGAGTGATTTAAACTAATTGCAATAAAATATAAGCAAAATTTTTAATTGCTAACTTTTACAAAAAACCTAAAGGGGCAAGGAAGTAATAATTTTAAAAATATATTCATATGTCATAGAATAATAAATATACAGAGATAGTTTTGAGTTTAAAATAGCCAGCTTAAAGTAATGCAATCAAGTTAGCTTTAAAAAACTTTGTTAGGGAATAGGGGAACAATTACTTCTTTATTAAATTTTTATTAAAATTTCTATTTAAAATTTTCTAGTTTGTTTTATTTCACAGTCCTAATTCCTGCTTTCAAATTTATAACAATTTAATTACTTAATAGGTCCTTTACAAAAAAAAAAAAACCTCCCTCTTTAAAACATGTTGTGACATTTAGGAATTGCTTCTTTTATTTTTTAAACATTTATTGTGACACACATTAAAAAAAATATTCTTTTGTTTTGCTAAAAAAAACCACCTCCATCCACTCAACCACCATCCACATACTCCAACCCCTACTTATTACGATTTAATCGTTTTGGCATGTTACAAAACAATTTTTCAAAACCAACAACAAAGAACAAAATGCCACTAACGTTTTTACAAGAAAGCGGAAAACGTTAATAAAATGTAACGCAAAGTGAAATAAAACGTCAACAATCATTTTTACACTCACATTTCTACTAACACCCTGCAATCACACACTGTACAGCACTGTACTGTACACTGTGCAGTATAACATTAAATGTTGCCTGCTTTCAGGCTGCCAATAAAGAAATGCTGGCGATGATGATGATGATGATGATGTAGTTACAAAACTTGCATTTCATTGCAAATTAATTGTGTTTACTTGTGATTTTAACCGCGCACTTTTAGTGACACACAAAAAGGGTGAATGAACATGGAAAATGTCAGTAGCATTTAAAAGCATAAAATATTCACACAGACGTCACAGTCTTTCGTAGACAGCCAGAGAAATGTATATTTTGTTAAAATTGTTATCATGACAACCATTATCATCAGTAACATTAGATTCGGCATGTAGCATATCTAAACACCAAAATATATATTCCACACCACTAAATTGTACATACTACTTATTCATTTACACGCACGCAAATTGCACATACACACATCCTTACAAGTACTCTTTCTCTGACAGCCATTTCCCAACAGTACTGGAGACTTACACAAACGTGTTTTTTTAACACTCGCTAAATGATGTATAGCCATGTGGCTTTATGATAGCAAAGAAGGAAGTCAATTGATCCTTCATAGGTTTCAAAGAGTTAGTGTAGCAGCTGATCCACTAACTGACTTAAGTCAAAACTCTTAAAGGATTTACAATGAGTTAAAAATGACAATTGAGAATGATAAGTAGAATATCTACATCCTCCTATTGATATATACACAATATGTAAACTGACTACCATATTGATTACTAAGGGTCACTAAAGTGACTGGAGCTATATTAAGTAATACCTTAACTTGCGCTTGCATTAAAAAGGACACAAATATATTAAATTAACCAAAAATTAATTTATTTGTGTCACTTTTAAACTGCAGGTTTAGATGGAGTAAAGATAACAACACTCATTCATACACTCGTATACACCAACCAACAACGTAATCATTAACCATTGTTATATAATGTTAATGACAGTAATGTCACTTGCATTAGAAAGGAAATTTCAATAGACAGACATCCAACTCATACCCGGTTACACATACATTTATACAATCTTTCACACACATAGATGTATGTGCGCAAAATGCACTGGCCGGAAATGGCCAATGTTTGTTGGGGAAATTCTAATGTTGAAATTTTTTAGTATGAAAGTTTGGAAATGTTATATTTAATACTTGAATATTGTTCCGTTTTTACCCTTTAAAAATAGTGGTTTATTTCCATTAAATAAACCGACATAAACCAGTCTCCTGGGCCTGATGTTATACCAACACTGGTCTTGAAGCAAATTTCTTCGACTGCTGCTCGTACATTAGCTAACCTTTACAGCACTTTATACCATGCCGCCAAATTTCTTGTATGGTGGATGGTTGCTAATGTAACGCCAATTTCCCAATTGCAATTTGTTCTGCAGTTTCCAAAGTTCTGGAAAGTATGGTCCACCATTTTGTGAATATTTATAGTCCAATAATCTACTCAGTGACCGGGAGTATGGCTATCGTAGAGGACGCTCTTCGGCAGACTTGCTAGCCTTGGTATCGGTAAATTGGTGTTATTTTATTCACCATTTTGGCAAAAGTAAAGTGGTGGCTGTAGATATTTCTAAAGGTTTAATTAGACGTGCCATAACCGTAACCATATAAAACAGCTGTTCGAACCAAGCTTATGGGCAACAATGTATTTGATAATTGGTGACATGACATAACGCCATAGCCATAACAGTAAAATGCTTATGGTTACGGCAATGGCGATACGGTAAGGCAGGACTTATAGAATTTGAAGGCGTTTAATAGGGTGTAACATGGTGTGGTAATAAATTCCCTCGATTTATATCGAGCTTTCTCAGAGATCAAGTTGTTATAGATGGAATCTCATCAAACGAGTTTAAGCTCAATTTAGGGGTATCGCAAGGTCTTCGTTGTTTCTCCTACTCGATTTTTTATCTTTCTAAACGAACTTCTACTTCAAACATCCAACTCTTTCATTCATATTCATTCAATTATAGACCAAGCCTGTCGGAGATTGGGGCTATGAGGTAAAACATAAATTTAACGCTTAACCAAGATCTTCTGACAATCTCTGAATAGAGTCAATTTAAAGGCACGCAAGACTTAATGTTGTTTGTTAACACACAAACGGACAACAGGTGATATTGCTCCATCTTTTTTTATGGGTGGTGTAAAAATTAAAGAATCAGAAGCTCTTGATATTCCAAGCATGAGTATTCAGTGCGATGTCCTCCAAACCGCATTTTTAAGGGTAGAAAGCAGCATTCCAGTGCCTTGGTATTCTAAACTGGAAATACCTTAAAACATCTGATCTGCTTACTATTTACACCACTTATATCCGACCCAAAATGGAATACAACTCGCGTGTTGGCCGATGCTTTGATGTCTTTTTTGGAGTTACTCGACCGCTTACAGGAGAGAGCAAAGGTGCTTGTCGGTGACAGTAGTGTATCCAGCTGAATTGACTCACTGTAACATCGTCACAATGTGGGTTGTGTTTCACTGTTCTACCGGTACTGCAATTACATGTGCTTTGCTCAAATTAGGGAACTTGTTTCAGAAACCCTTAGCTATTTACGCAATACGCGTTCTTCGGCAAGGGCTTATCTATTCGTCGTCCACTGGATAGTCGATTGCACAACACGCTACAAGGAAAATTCATTCTTTAGTACGGTCCGTATATGGAATAAGCTTCCTGATGAAATCTTTCCTATCACTTTCAGTATAGGAAAATTCAAATCAAATGTCCACAAACACTACTCCCTCTATCCTACCTCCCATAATCTATTTTCCTAGTTCCAACACAGTGCTGGTCCATAATATTCACCAAAAAGCTGCTTCACAGTGAATGCTGTCATACTTACAAACAATGTTAGTAACAGCATGTTATCAACATTGTTGATAAGTAGAAGTATATACTAATGGAAATGTTTACAAACACGATTAATGTTGCAAGCAGCCATTAAAAAATATTAAATTTAAATCAATAAAGCTATTTCCTAACAATATACTAAGTTGTCTAATATTTAACCAATCACGTAAATTTAACAAAATAAATTTAAAAAAAAAAATAATTTTTTTTTTGAAAAAAAATTTCGAAATTTTTAAATAAGTTAATTTTATCACAAGAACATTTTTAAACGTTACACATATTGTACTATGAAGTAAGTGTGTTATCATATACTGTTAAAATAGACAGGTCAAGGATAGAGACGACATTCAATCATTAACTTGCTTATTGACCATAACATCAATCCAGAACTTCTTAGGCATAGATTGGGATCGCTCGGGTATTACAAATAATAGATACGATCATAAAATTTGAAGCGAATTGCATAACGAACCTAATTGTTGTAGGAATACCATTTCGCTAAGGATCTTGGAATGGTAGCATCGTATTGTATAGAGTCGTTTATATATCACAATATGGAAGATATGATCCACAATTCAATATAAACTTTTAGGGCCTAGAATCTTCCATATCATTGCAAAATATAACAGTGATCAAGTGCTGAGTTCATCACCGCCTCCTTTTCTTACAAATGCAGTGGCAATAGCTTTAGGAATATATCTAGTACATTTAAGAGTGTAAAGCTAACATACCCAAGCAGATGTCAGCACTTTAAGTGGTATTCTCAGCTAGGTTATTTTCTTTTCTACAGAGCTGGACTTCTGGATAAACAATTGAAATAGTAACACAGTGAACTTTATGTGATGCTACTCCCTAAATCTCTATAATGCTTAAATTGCTGAAAAAAACATTCAATGACATTTAACTGTGAGCTCAATTTACTATTAATAATGACACAAAAGACATTTGGTTGTGTAGTTAAGATTAGTGTCAGCTCTGTACATAGTTATGGGTTAGAACTCGGGTATCTTTTACTGAACAAGTTCAGTTTTATTGGGATTTATAACAAATTAACTTACTATAGCTCATTGTGATAAATGGAATAGACAGCATTGATAAAGTTCTTTATAGAGGAAAGAATTTGTTGTTGAAGGCAATATTGTTGTCAACATCAATACGAGTAGGGGGTCAAGAAGCCTTTTTATATGAAACACAGTTTTTTGAATACAAAATTATTTTATATTTCAATATAGTCGCCTTTGTGTTCCATTCACTTTGTTTAACGTTTCTAAATTTGTTTATCCCTTCCAAAAAATAAGATTTGTCGAGGTCATCAAAATATGCATTTTTTTCAAATACAAAATAGTCAGACGGCGTTAAATCCGCCGATTGTGAGCAACGACTGCCGCGTCTTGCGGAAATCTTTCTCATTCCCAAATGATAATTTTAAATCGTTGGTGGCTCACTAATACATACGCAATACGAATGCTCTGAGTAAAAACACAAACTAAACTCAAAACAAAAACAATTTCATTCAGTTGCTTGTCAGCATTCAACAAAGAAGCACACGCATTTTTTTCACTACTACATATGTATTTTAAGCACTCTCTCGTTGGCCACCACTGTTCTAAATTGAATTAACTGAGCCATATGAGATGCCTTTGGCTCAGTTTTCTTCTTCTCGCACTTTTAATCTCCGATCGGCCAACACCATATTGGTATTTTTTTTAATGGTTTCGGATGTAGAGACCTCATCTGGCCATCCGGAACGTTTGGCATCTTCCATGCTTGTACGACCACAACGAAATTTAGTAAACCACTTTTTTTACCATTGAAATTGAAAGTAGGCTAAGCTTGATAAGCCTCTGTTTGAGTGATGGGTTTTTTCCGCAAAAAGTAATGCATTATTTCACTTTTTTCCAATTTCTCCTCAACTCACGACATAGTCTGCTGTCTAAATGACGCAGCTTGTTAAAATTTTGACAAAAATTCAACTAACAAATGCCTGCTGAGACAATGTTGTCCTTTTTTTGCCCTATTTTACTGTATAATTTCAGAGTACTTGGGGGGGACATTTTATTTGCGGATAGGTAAAACCATGTACCGATATTACATATTTTCAATACCAATCAAACCTTACCAACGGAGAATGTTATTGGAAAATTTCAGCTCCTTTGGGTCCTATAGTGTTTTCAACAGACAGAAGGACGGACATAACTAGATTGGCATAGAATTTCATAAGGAACCAGTTTCTATATACTTTCGTGGACCTGCGATTGATATTTCGATGTGTTACAAACGGAATAACAAATTCAAAATTTGTAAATCATTCTGATTTTGCTGCAAAATGTTCAAGATGAGGCCGGCAAACTTTTAAATATTGTTACGTTTTAACCTTTTTAAAACATTGGTTTATTTCCTTTAAATAAACCGGATACTTTTGATTCCAAATAAAAGCAGTTTTAGTACTGTAACAATTCTTTATTTAAAATAAACAACAACAACAACAGTCTAAATAGTCACTCAGTGTCTTTATACATGTTTATCAATTCGCAGAAGTGCACACATACTTTATTATGTATAAACTCAAATGTACACGACAGTTGATGTTAACTCTAACAGCGCCAATGATGAACTCAACTCACGACTGCCACCTATGCCACTATTTATACAGACGCCATCTATCGTGAATCTTCTACAATGCTTTTAATGGACAAACTAGTATGTTCGAATTCTAGAGCTTTCGATGTCAATGTTTGCAGTTTAAACATTTAGTGTTGCCATACTTATAAATAATGCTAATAACCGCATGCTATCAATATTGTTGATAAGTAGAAGCTTCTACTGATGGACGTGTTTATAAATATGAATGCTGCAGACAGTCGTTACAGACCGTTAAATTCAAATCGCTATTGCAATATTGTTTAGCAATGAAAACTCATCCAATATGCAGGAAATTATCAAACGTGTATGTTTTTAAGTGACACTTAAAGTTTATCTATTATTTTTATATTTTAATCTAATTTCCCTGCACCCTGTCTTCGTCTACCCTGCTTTAAGTACAACTAGTTTGTTAAATGGATGATAATGAAAATCTCATAAAAAGAAGACGAAAAAAAAGAAACTTCTTTTTAAAAAAAAGCGAAATGAAATCAAGGAATATTTGGCAAAATGAAAAAAATAGCAATTTACGTGCTGCACGCGTAATCTGCTTGATTAACATTTTAATTGCGCTCGGATAAATTTTGTGGGTTTAATGATGAAGAAGACAGTGTGGTGGTAGGTTGGCATACAGAGGCAACGCTTGCTATTAGTCAAAGTGCGCAAAAAGCACAATTAGCAAAACAGCAAGGAACAAATGAAATGGAGACATTAGTGATGATAAGTGAATGATGGATAACATAATTACTAATATGAGTATTTAAATTTAATTTAAGAGTTTTCTTGGTTTTTAAATAACAAAGAAATACATTTAAAATATATGCCTTTTTTAACTAGAATTAAAGTTCTAAATTTGTGGCCTACTTTCAGGAGTTCTTAAGAAAAGTTAAGTAAAGTAAAGTTTAAGCAGTATTTCCTTACTCATTATTACTTTGTATATTTTGCACACATTTTTTACATAAATTATAAATTGCACTTAATTCATTCATTCTATTTTTGTGTTTTTTTTTTACTATTTTTTTTTGTGGTACTTTTTGCGACATTACTACAACGTGCCTTCGTTTAACTAAAAAGTATTAAAATATTACGCTGCTAAAATCCTTTATAAGTTCTTTTTTGTGTTGTTTTTGTACGTTTTGCATTCTAATGCATTTTATATTCAATGTAAATACATTTTCTGTTCATCTTGTTCTGTGCATTTGAAATAATAGTTTACATAAGACTTGGCTGCGTAAGAGAGAAAGAGACAGGGAGAGAAAGTGCGGGTGCCAAAGCATATTCTTCATTTAATTATTCTCTGCTAACCCCAAAAAATTCATTAGAATTTTAAAGTTATCTGGCAGCTTTTGTCTTTGCAAAACAAAGACCCTTGAAAATTTTGCAAATACTTGATCTTTAACAACAAAAAAAAAAAAAAGAAGAAAACAACCAAAGAACAAGAAGAAAGTCAAAAGAAGCAACCCAAAGCAGCTTGGGCAACTTTTTGGCCTTTTCAAAGCCTAAACAAATATTTATCTCGACTGGTATCTAGTCGTCGAGTGCCAATGTTGGTTGGTAAATTAATAATGCTAGTCAAAAAGTTAACAGAAAATAGAAAAATAAAAGAAAACTCAAAATAAAAGGCTAAAGGCAGCAAAATTGTTATTCATACGCACAACTTTGGCTCATGCACAGACTTGCATACATTTGAAAATTTTTAGCCAGTAAAACCAATATTTTGATTCCCTGTTTAAATTAAACTTTGTCTTTGGTTGTTCTCCTCTTTTTCGTTTTTTTTTTCCATCCCTTTTCTTTAGTTCAGTTTCAGGTTTTAATTGTGTTTTTTAGTTTTGTGTTGAGGTATTTGTTTGATTTTTTTCTTTGGTTGGTGATCTGTTTTTCTTAGTTTTTTTTTTTCTTGTAATTATTCATGACTAGGGAAAAGTTTGTTTTTTGCAAAAATTAGATGATTTTGCTGTAGTAGAGCAAACAATTAAAATTTCCAAATTAATGCTGGAAGCGGATGGAATAGTTGATAGTTAGAATCAGTGTTGCCAGTTTAGCCTTTTTGAGGCTAAATTTAGCCTTTTTATTTACTCTTTAGCCTCGAAATTTTGGTTTTAGCTTCGTGGCTTTTTTCTAGCCTTTTTTTAATTTCAAAATAGCCTTTTTTTAATAAAAAAGGCTAGAAAAAACCACGAAGCTAAAACCAAAATTTCGAGGATAAGGAGAAAATAAAAATACAAAATTTATATTTGTGAGACATTTTCATTTTAATTCATTACTGTTTTTAATTTAGCTTTTCAATATACTCAAGAATTGTGCAGTATTAAAAGAACAAATAACAATTGCCAATACCAAGTGTTTCAAAATGAAATATAGTATTTTATATCTGAAAGCTATAAATGTCTAGCAAATTCGCTTTCAAGACAAAATTGTTATTACACATTATATTCATCGTTATATAATGGACAAGAGCCCCACAAACTCTTGAAGGCTTCTGATACTCGATGGCTGTCATTTGAAATAGCCGTTAAACGTATTGTGAATCTGTGCTTCGAGTTAAAACCAGCAATGCTTCAAAGCCAAACATTTAAGTGATTAATATACTGATTATAATTTGGTGTATTATTTTCTTTTAAACCAGTAAGCATTCAGCGGATCCAACAAAGCTGTTTTCTGGTTTAAAATTTCTTCTCCATAGTTTGTGTTTTCAAATTGTAATACAATGCAAAGAATTTGATACATTATCGTCCCCAATTGAAAATTGTTTAATGTTTTCACCACATTTTTCATGCAAGCTTGAAGAATGAGAGATAAAATAACGAACGGTTTAATTAGTGACGATTCTGAAAAAAATAATACGGCAAATTAAACTAATTGAGCAATTGCGACAAAGATTTTCATATGAAAACTCTTCGCTAAATCGATTTTTTATCCGTTAATAATACACTTAAAATAGTACTCGTAAAACCAAAAAAATATATTATGTATGTGAAAAATAGTAAATGCTTAGTACTTAAATTAAAAAAAAAACAAAATTTAAGTTTTGTCTGTATAAAAATATATATGGGGTATTTAATGTCAAGTGAACCATATTTTGAAATCGATGTCTTCCGATAGTTAGTTCTATTAGATAGTAATTCGGACACAATTTTTAAACAAGATCGGTCGAAAACTTTCTGAGTTAAGCTAAGTACTCTGTTCAAAATTTCGTGCGAACTGCTGTCAAACTACATATAAAATTGTTTGGAATGAAATACATGCGAAATAATTTCGCAAAAGCAGTACTCTGTTTTTATTGTGGAAAACATGTGAAATACATCTGGCAACCTTATTTTTCCACACGAAATAACATAAGCGGCACTTATTTCGCACGAAATTAAAACCAACAGCTGATCATTTGTTGCATATAAAAGTTTTCGCACGAAAAAACCATAATTTTTCGCAGATATGAACAGAGTACTAGGCTTTAGAGGGGATCAGAATTTGACATTTTGGCCAAGCAGGTGTTTTTTCTCATCCATGTAACTTATTACCTATTGCTCTTAGCAAAATGTGTCCCAAATAGTTTACATAGCTATTTCTTCAATCTTTCAGAATAAAACATTTTTTTTATTTGTTTTGCAAAATCTAAAATTGTTGACATTTTTTTCAAAATGGGCCCTTTTTTAATTTTTTTTTTTGCTCAAGAGTAAGCTTATTTCCATTCCTTTAAGAGGTTTTTGATCGCTTAGTGGGATTCGAGTGGAATATCTATCAAAATAAATATTTTGTAACTCAAGACATACAATTTTTGAAATTTTTTTGCAAAATCAAAATTTTTATCCAATTTATTTATTTTTATGAATTTTATGAACATATTTTCAAATTTTTTATTTAAAAATAAATATAAAACTAAATTCTTAATTTATAATATTTTAGCTTTTTTTTAGCTTTTTTTAAAGCAGTTTGGCTTTTTCTGGCCTTTTTTTGAAGTCAATATAGCTTCTTTTTTTGCCAGCTGCTGGCAACACTGGTTAGAATGTGCATGAGTTTAAATAGTTAGTAATTATTGCCTACTTTTGGGGTTAAATTTGAAAAAATTTATTACAAATATTTAAATAATAAATAAATGATAAATAAGTCATTATACGACAACGTCTTCTATGTAGATATTGACAAGTAAGTTATTACCAAGTTTTTACTAGGATATTACTCAAATTTCGAGAATTTTAGTTAAAAGTCATCATGATAGGAGCAATTGTCACCAAGTTAATGCAATTGAGAAACATCAGAGGGCTTCTAAAAAGTAAACTTTGATTATCCAACCTCAAATGATGAAATAAAAAAAAGTATAAAAATTTCTAATAAATCAGATTTTTTTCAGCAATTTCTTTCAAAAATTGCTAAAATTTTAATTTGTTTTTCTTTGTGAGGTATTTGTTGTATTAAAAAAATTCACATGTTTAACTCCTTTTTCAGGTTTTATTTGATTAAAATATATACTTATTCTCATTTCCATTTCCATTTCAACTTTTATTTTTATATATTTATTTATTTATTCATTTTTCCTTCACTACAAGCTGTTGCATTGACCTCTGCTCTACACTTTTTGCTCCATAGCATCACATACACGCAAAATGACATTTTTATGTTTAGAGATTATGGTTGACAAAAAAAAAAAAAAGAGAAAAAACTATACAATAAAAGAAACACACTAACAAGAAAAGAAAATATAATATAAAAAAAGGAAAATAAATTTAAAAATCATGTACAATCACATGCTCTAACACACACACATACACACACTCGAATGAAGAATACAAGCAAATCAAACTATATGTGAAACAAAAACTAAAAAAAAGGACAATCTAACCATACCACAGCAAACACAAATGCAAACCAACACTCACAAATACTTACACGATCAGAAAAACACACAAATACATTTATGTATTCACACATACATATGCATGTATGTGTTTGTATAAATATGACACATATGTATGCATAAAATTGCATAAATCAGGAAGTTTAGAAAAAAGAGTGCACAATAAGAAGAAAAAAAAAACACATAAAAAAGAGAAAAGTAAAAAAATCCTAAACAATATACAGCTGATAACAGCAGGAAAGTTAAGAAAAAAAATAAATAAATACGAATACAAAGAAAACGAATTAGGGGAAAAAATACAAAAAAAAGAGTAGTTATACTTAACATCTAAATATAAAGGGTGTTCCAAATCTTGCCAGAAACTGGCTGTATTTCTATACAGAAATCTAGCCAGTAACTGGCTGTATTTCTATACAGAAATCTAGCCAGTAACTGGCTGTATTTCTATACAGAAATCTAGCCAGTAACTGGCTGTATTTCTATACAGAAATCTAGCCAGTAACTGGCTGTATTTCCAAAAGATTTTAGGAATTAGAAAACATGCTTTTCATAAACTACACCAACATAATGGGGAGGGTATTAGCGAAGTCAATATAACCATGTCCGTCTGTATGTTGAAATCAACTTTCCGTAGCCCCTAAATAACTTAAAAAAAAATAAATTTAAATTTAAAAAAAAGTGTTTAAATATTCAAAAAAAAAAAAAATGGAAAAAATTAAAAAAACAATTTCGAAAAAAAAAAATTTTTTTTTAATTTTTGAAAAACAATTTTGAAAAAAAAAAATTTATTTCTGTTTACCTCAAAATATTTAAAATTTTTATTTTAAAGTATAATTTGGTTTTAATTAAGATTCGGCACAGCCGAATATAGCCATCTTACTGGTTTTACCTTGAGTTTGTTATTCATTCTATTGAATTATAAAGTACTTAAGATAAAGTTCTGTATGGAATATTACTTCGGGCAAGCGGCCTTTATGGCTTTGTTGTTACATACTCTCACTTTTGTCGAAATTTTCCATTGATGCATGATTAAATTTCTTTGTAAAAATCTCAGGTGGTTGTGGGCATGTTGGCTTGCAGCTTTGACTTCAAATAATTACATAAAAAGGATTTTATTCAGATCATCGAAACGAATAAAATGCTGTAATTGTAAGGAAACTAACGTTGTGTTATTGAAACAACAAGTTGTCCCTATCAATATCCTCCAATTTAGTCAGAAAGAACATGTCAGATGTATAGTCCAATGGTAATGCCAGCCCAAAATACTCACTAAACAGAGACTCGATGTGAATGCATTTGCTTTTCCACATCTATGAATCTCAAGTGACGACCAACTAAGTCATCAAGGTGAAAGATCAGCATTTACTTGTTTAATGAACTCTTTTATCAGTGAATGATAATTTGAATTCAGTGCCTGTGTCAAGGAGACTTAGATCTTCAGTGACTATACGATGCATATTGGGGCGAAACTATTTGAACCTGGTAAAAATCACAAGATTTTGGCATAAGTTTTGGTATAGCTGTAAAGAGAATTATCTCAGTAGTGTAAATATGTTGAAACTTGAGAATATTTTCACATTTACATGCGATAAAGTTAAAGTGTATCTCAGTAAGAATGCATTTTTTCATTTTAAAATAAAATGCAGCAAAACAGAAAACGCTATATTTGTTTCCAACGTTAAAACAAATAACATATAAAACCTTTATAAAATAGCCCATTGTATTGATTTAATGTAAGCAAACAAATTATTATATTCATGAGCTTTTATGGCACTTATGAAGAAATTTATATACAGGTGTTGAAAATACCGATGTTTGCATTTTTCTGAGCTCCTATTTGAGTTTCATGGTCTTATTTTTCTTGATTTTTATTTTAAATAATCTACAAAAACTCTTCTATTTAACAAGGTCCAAAAACTCTCAAATTATTTTTAATTTAAAAAAATTGGGACATCTTTTCACTTTAGAAAGTCTGGAATTTGAAGAGTGTTGGAAAACACCATAATCATCTGGGCGTGACAGTTGGATGATGGAACAGTTAACAATAACATTATTTAAAAAAAAAAAAATAATCTCTGATATTTCTTTTCATGAAATATTAATTTTGTGCACACATTTCAAAATATATTAATTAGAATTGATGGTCAAATCAAATTCCAAAAAAGCTAAAATTTTCAATTTACATCTGATTGATTAATATCCATATATATTTTTTTAGAAAAAAGATTATTTTCTACTTTGCACATCTTATCAATAACAGGTTTATTCACTTCCAAAAAAGTCCACTTCTCTTCCTTTCTCTGCCACTTGATGTAAAATATAATAAAATGTTCTCGATGAAAATAGATAAAATATAGAAACAATTATAAATGTTCTTTCAAGGTAGTTCTTTTTTTGTTAACATTTTGAAATAACTCAGAGCCAGATTTTCAAATGTTGCTTTAAAGTGTTACAGCAAAACATAACGTAATTCAATATAAGTCCTAAAACACTAATAGCTCATGTTCCTTTTCTATGGCCAGTGTCAAATTTTTGTTGCAATTTCATTCCACATACGTTATTTTTTGAGATAGTTGTGATATTTGTATTGGATTGTAAAGAAGACATGTTCCGACTAAAGCTAAGTACTCTGTTCAAAATTTCGTTCGAACTGCTGTCAAACTACATATAAAATATTTGGAATGAAATACATGCGAAATAATTTCGCAAATGCAGTACTCTGTTCTTATTGTGGAAAACATGTGAAATAGGCTTAAGTATGAAATAAAATATTCGTCAAATGGTTTGCATTATATTTAAAAAGTGTACTTTTACTATTAAGTAGATCTTCCGATGATCTATTTAAATTTTCCATAATTGCGTTTTTAATTTTAAATCTTCCCCCAAACTGCAATGTAGAATAAGGTGACGTATGATAAATATTTAATTATCTTTCAATTAAATATTAAGTATACGTCTGTATTTTATGTGTTAATTTCATATGTTAGTTTGTCATTCCGTTTGTAATTTGTACATTTTTCATTTGCGACCCAACAAAGTATATATATTCTGGATCGTTATAGATAGCGTAGTCGATATAGCCATGTCCGTCTGTATGTTGAAATCAACTTTTCGTAGCCCCCAAATATCTTAGAAACATAATTGATACATCAATATATCGGGAATTCTCCTGGCTTGGTTGCTATTTATAATCCAGCACAAATGGCTTACTGGATTACTAAGTCATTAATATAGACTATATGGATATCTAATGATAGATTTTTAAAAGTCTATTGCAACGATGTATATACGGCTATAGTAATTTGGGCCTTACAATGGGTCAAAATCGGTAAAAATATTTTTTAATCCAAAATTTTTTTGCCAACAAAAATTTTTTGTCATACATTTTTTTCATTAATATATTAAAAAAAAAAAAAATGTTTACTATAATATATTTAAAAAAAAAAATGAAAAAATTTTTTTTTAAATTTTGAAAAAAATTTATTTTGAAAAACAATTTTGAAAAAAAAAAATAATGTTTACCTAAAAATATTTATAGCGTGTAAAAAACTAATGAAGAGGTTATATCGAAAAAACTGTTACCTCTGCGATGATGTACATCTTTTGTTATTTTGCGAATTTCCTTCTTATCCACATAGCTGGCCCGTGGAGTGATGTATAGATCTTCATAAAATTACCATTTCTTGAGCACGACGACTAATTAATGTTGCCCGATATGTTCACGCTGTGCTTCAATATTGGCATTTGAAATGTTTGTTTTTGGACAACCAGTCGGTTTAGCATCATCAATTGATCCAATATCCCTCAAAATTTTCAATTACACTCTTCTAGTTGAAGAAACTAGGTCAAAGTTTTGGATAATTTCTGTAAGAAATTTTCGAACTGTGACCGTAAAAGCTTTATTATTTTAGAAAACTGTTCAACACTCAAAACGCATTGTCCACTGTTAGGTGTCAAACTGTTAACTTTTTGATTTTGGCTGACAATACTTTATTGCTTAAATGGAGGTTACTTCAAATAGTGCGTGACTTCTGGGACACCTCTTACATAGAAGCGGAAACAAAGATTGCAGTAGTAGGTACAGTTGTATTGGGTAACCAATAAATATTTCAACTTTGTAATATATAATCATTCATAATTTTAAAAAAAATCCTAAATGTCCATTGAGAATTCTATGTAAACTTTTTAAAACTTTAAAATTCATAGCCTATATTCTGGGGTTAACCCATAAAATAAATTTAATCAGTGTGCAACATGTTCTTTAAATGCAGTTCCCAGCAGTTAAACAAGTAGTCAATATAGCCCTTATAGACAGTAATCGTCTCTAGTGTCTGATCTTTTGCCTTACTACAGTTTATAGATTTTGGGTCCTTTGACTCGTATGTGCTTGTAGTGCATAGGGAAGTCAATTGGTTAATTTATAGATATAATTTATATATCCCATTAAATCTAGTGTAAAGACAATTGTCTCTTAAGTGTCTCTAAGTAATCTAGAGTGAAGTCAGTTTAAAAGTTTATTTTGTGAGTAATTTGTACCAATATGTATACAAATTTCGTTGATATAATTCTTATACAGTCTATATTGTTTTTGTTTAAGTCTCATGTGAAATGGCGTGAAGTCGATAGTCACATCAGTGTCTTTAAGTAACCATTTTACCCAGTAAAACTAATCTATTAGAGAGTAGGCAGAGGAATGTTTGTTTACAAGCAATAGGCTATTGGACTGTCTAGAGGTATTTTTAACCTACTCTTTGAGGTCAATTAGTTTCACCTACATGTTAAAATAATTATTTTTGTAGCTGATGAAGAAACCAGTTAGGTAGTTAGTAAGGTAACTAACTCTATGTAAACGGTATATGAACCCAATGCATTGACTACTTTGAGCCAGCTATCAGACAGTCTCATTGTAATCAAAAAGAGTCAAAGGCCATTCCCATGTTCAAAATAACTAGTCAAGTAACTACTTATGTAACTAGTAGTCACCCAAAGTGATAGGTAAAATCACTAGTTCGGGACTGTCACCTTGAACAGCTGGGTTGTGCAACATGTTCTTTCTATGTATTTGTGGGTGCTTGCCACGCAGTATGTAAATGTAGACTTTGTGTATGTGAGAGAGTGTTGTATTACAATGAAGTTACAATACAGTTTGGTGCTAAATTTTTTTTTTCATATTTCTTTGCACAATAAGTTGCATTTCTGGCATTATTGTTGCTGTTGTTGTGTTTTATGATGGCCTTTAACGTTTGTCGTTTTACCATTTCTGTGTTATCAGTTGACCAATGTTTTCTATTTATACTCATCCATTTTTTTTCCATTAATTTTACTGTTTGTTAGTTATACAACTTCTTTGGCTATGTGTGAGTGTGTATGTAGCTGTATGTGCGTATATATGTGGGAGTTAAAAAAAAAACTCTGTTTGGCTTTTGTGGTATTGAACCACAGTTATACTTACTTACATACCTACCAACAGCTCTGAAACATTGTAGTAATAAAAAAAAGTGAAAAAAAATTACACACTAAAAAGTAGTAGCGAGTTAACTGTGTAGAAAAGAAGAAAAAAAATGTATTGTATATGTGACCATAGTGCAGACTAAAGCGTTCGTTATGTGTTAAAACAACCGCAGAGTTGTTGACACTTTTATGAACTACAACAGCACACAATGGTCGGTAGTGTTGCCGGCCATTTTACGTGGTTTTAATAATTCCTGCACAAGCATGTTCACTGTTTTGTTTGTTTTTTTTTTATTACTTTTGTTACATTTTCTCGTTTTTTTTTTTTTTTCATTTGACTTGACATTTGTTTGTTAGATAATGCAAGAGAAATGAATAAAGAGATTTAGCTGGAAATTTTTAATTGTATTGTGAAACCTTGAAATGTTTAAATATCTTGAAATTGAAGAGGAAAACCAGATCGAAATATTTTTAAAGTTTTAATTTGAAATACTTATCATAGTCAAACACAAAAGTCGGTTCAACTTTAAAATGATAACATCAGCTCAAAATTTCTTAAAATTTTACTTCCTCAGCTCCTGCCTTATATAACTCATATTCTTAACACCATCCTTGCGATTAGTGTCTTTCCAACTAACTGGAAACATGCCAATATAATACCAGTTTCTATGTTTTTCTGTCCAAAGTTCTTGTGAAAATATTACATAAACAGATAAGTGATCACTTATCTCAATATATTCTGCTCACAAGCAGGCAACCTGGTTTTCGACAGAAACACAGTTGCATCACAGCTTTAGTAGATGTTATTGAAGGGATACGTTGTTCTATTGATGGTGGGTGCTGCTAGATCACTCGAAAGCTTTTGATTCTGTTGATAATTCTTTACTTTGCTCAAAACTGTATTTTTCAGTGGCACATCACTATCATTAATTAAATCGTGCCTTGAACAGCGTTCTCAATCTGTGTTCTTATTCTGGTGCTTTATCTGTTACCCGAGGAGTAGCACAAGGTTTAATTCTGGATCCACTTTTATTTTCTTTGTATGTTAATGACTTACCTAATAATGTGTTCTACAGTCAAATTCATTTATATGCTGATGACGTACAGCTATACATCAACACATCTCTTAAAACTATAAATGAAAATGTATGTAAGCTCAATTATGATCTTGACAGCATTTATTGTTGGGCATCACAAAATGGTCTATGCCTGAACTTCCAAAAATCAAAATGCTTAATAATCCGTAAGAAATTCTTAAAATAAAATATTAACGTTGACATTCGTATTAAAAAAAAATTAAATCGTAACTTCAGCAAAGAATTTAGGCATTAAATTTAATAGCTCGCTCAGCTGGGATAATCACGTTAATATTGTAGTAGGTAAAACGTAGTTAATGCTTCGTACTCTCTTGGAACACACTTTTGCACTCCAGTTAACAGTATAATGCTAATTGCTAAAACTTATTTAATGTCGGCACTTCTTATAGATGCGAAGTGTACGTTAAATATGATTCCACTAGTAAGCGGAAGTTAAATACTCTTTTTAACAACATTACTAGATATATATTTGGTCTTCACACTCTTAAGTAGAAACAACAACTTGTCCTTTGATAATCTGGTCAACATTAGGACACTAATACTTCTGCACAACATCGTGTCCACAAGTGTCGTCGTATTTATATAATCGGATAACTTTTGCTGGGTCCAATAGGGGGAATAAGGTTATACCTATAGCACACAGAAGTAAGATAACGGAATGACAATTTTATTATAACGCAATCCATCTATGGAACAGACTTTCGAATAAAGCACAAACAAACAGCAGCGTAAACACTTTTAAAACCGAAATAACAAAACATTTGAAACAAAATATTTGTTCAATTCACAACGTCTCTTATCATGTCATATTGTCATAATGTCCTAATATTTCAAGCAAAAAATGTCTTAAAATAATACTGCATTCTATGCTATGTTTATTCTGTTATCGCAACGAACCAGCAGAAACCAACGCCGAATGCCTAAGATTCGGTTAAGCTGAGTTGTGATATATTAGGACATTATAAGAGACCTTGTGAATTGACCAACTGTATTTACGATAAGTATTTTTGATAATTTGTATTTAATTATCACTTTTGTAATTTTTTGTTATATTTTGTTGATTTCAAATTATTTTAATTTTAAGTACCACTCTTAAGTAAAGTAGACTTTAGTTCTCTTAAACTATACTATATTTTTGACTATGATTATGATCTAATGGTTTCAAATATTTGTGAAATCTGTATATAGTGTTTTATTACAGCGTATCGTTTGAACGTAAATTTAGTTCTTGAAACAGAAAAGATTTTTTACTTAGAAAATTTTGAATTTTGTACTAATAAAACTTCATATGCGGGAAGTTTTCCTAATTTGAAAAAAAGTGATTGATTGATCACCAAAGCTTATAGTGAAAGTCGTGCCAATGGTTTAAAACGTGCTAAAGATGGTTTGTTCAGTTCAGAAGTAGTGATTTTGACACGGAAGGCGAAAGTCGCCCAGGCCAGCCAAAATAGTTTGAAGACCATGATGATTATTGTCAAACTCAACATGAGCTTCCAAGATCATTCAGAGCTACTCAATCAGCAATTTTAAAACGTTTGCGGGCAGCAGGATTCATCCAAATTGGGTACCATACGAATTGAAGCCGAGAGACCATGAAACTTGAAAGGCGATTTTGTATGTCCGAAATGATTCTTAAACGCTGTAAAAGAAAATCATTTTTAATGATTCGTTGCAAAAATGATTTTCTTTTACAGAGTTTAAGAATCATTTCGGACATACCAAATCGCCTTTTAAGTTTCATGGTCTCTCGGCTTCAATGATGAAAACCCGAAGCATAAGAGTTCATATGTGATGCCCGGCCAAATCTACACAAAAGCATAATAACCATGGCTCTAAGGAATTGGTCTGTATTTGGTAGGGCAAAAGGGTAGTATCTATTATGAGCCACTAAAATCTAGCCAGATGATCACCAAGAACCCGCATCGATCGAACTGATTCGTTTGAAGAGAGCATTGGCTGAAAAATGCCTAGAATACGCGGCCAGACATGAAAAAATAATATTCCATCACGCCAGCGGTCCGACACATGTTTCTATACCTGTTGAAAACTATTTAAGTAGAATTAAGTGGTTGGGAAGTTTTGCCTCACCCGTTTTATAGTCCAGACCTTGCCACGTTCGACTACTATTTGTTTTGATCGTTGCAGATTGCTCTCTCTGGGATACTGTTCGTTTTGGAACAGAGTATGCAGTACTGGCATGATTCGTTTTTGGTTTCAAAAGATCAGCAGTTCTCTTGGTTTGGAATCCATACGTTGCCAAAAGGATGGGAACAGGTCATAGATAACAATGGCAACGTTTCAAAATAAAAGCTAAAAATACACCCAGAAATAATTTTTTTGTGAATCCCATTAATGCCGTGCTAAAAGTCTTGGGAAAAGCAAAAAGTCGATGGTTAATTGTTTAAAATTCTTCTTGTTCTTTGGGCAATAAGAGGAGTTATTGATGGTTTCTGTAATGTTTCCGGAAGTGATTAGCGATATTATGAAAAATTACTAGGGAATGCTCAAAATGTTTGGCATAGAGAGTTGTGCAGAATATACTAAACTTTACTTTACGGAACGGACTGTGAACTTCATTAATCGGAGAATGTGGATTAAAAAAAAACCCACAAAAAGTGATTTATATCTATAAATCGGCATTTAACAATGTGATTCACTAAAAAACATTTTTTATTGGTTAAATGATAACGCAAATTTCATAATGTAAGGAGTGAGATCGAAACATTCTTAACATACATATATGTTAATAAAACGAAACCACTAAACTTACAGTGTTGATTTTTCTTTCTTTGATTGACAATTTACCAAAAAAATATTTTTATAGTATTAATCACTAGTGATGAAATTTTGAACCTTTTTCGGAAACCCTTCCATTAACGTTTTTATAGTGCTTTCTGTCACTTTGCTCGAACATGAAGTCCATTTCCGTTTAAAATCTACCACACTTTTTTACACCTTTTGTGTGCTCTTCAATTCTCTTTTAACAAGAGCCCAATATCTCTTCACTGGCCTTAGCTCCAGGCAGTTTGGAGGATTTGCCTCTCTTGGTACAAATATTACATTATTGTTCTTATACCGCTCAAGATAGTGACAGGGTGCCAAGTCTGGCCAAAAATAATTATGAAGTCTTATGAATGGAAGAAGCCTTGTTTGTTAACAATCCTTGATGTAAATTTCGGTATTTATAGAACCATTTGTAACAAATGATTGTCTTCTATTGCTGCAACTGCATATTGCTTGCCACACCAAGAACTTTTTGGGAAATTTTGTCTGATTTTGGGTCCTAAACTTTTCTTCAACATTCCATCGAGCATCAGCTACATAAAATTTTTGTAAAGGAAGTTGCGAAAAATCTGCCAGAACATAAGTTTCGTCATCCATTATGCAGCAAGAATATTTTTTTTATAAAATTTGACTTCAATTTCCGTGCTCTGTTTTAGGCCTCTAAATTTTTAGCAGCGATATGTCAATCACTTTTTGAGCCTTGTATGTTTTTAAACCTGCATTAGCTTTAACTTTTCGTACCAAATTGACCGGGCTGCTTTCCTTCCGAATGTGTTGAGAGCTCTTTTGAAAATGCTTTCTATTTTTTGGCTTTAGAAACATCATGTGAACCATTCCTTCTACCTGAACCAGATTTTCTATCAACGAACAAGTTCTCCCGGTACTGTTTAATAATATTGGAACAGTTTTACGGCAGACCTTTGAATGCTTGCCCAACTTTTTGTAGGACCAAGTTGGGTTTTGTTGAAAATATTTAATAATTTTTGTACGCACTTTTTTTTGGGCACTTATTTTAATCAGATTAACAACAAATGAATATAATTAACATTAAACATAATAACTGACATGTTTTACAAAGATAAAAAAAAAAATCGAATAATACTTAACCCAAGTTTTAATGAAAAACATGTGTTAAGAATTTTACGATCTCACTCCTTATTCCGTATTCCTTTGTTCAGGACCTCTTAATCAGTTCATCTCCTGTTTCAACTACTACTTTGTAATGTAATTTTTTGTTGAGTAGATTTGTCATTTAAAGGACTAATATCCAGAGTATCTGTCCATCCATTAATATTTTGCGAACTTGGAAAGTTAAATGTCGGTATAGTACTGGAGCTACGCATAGTTTGATTATGAAGGTTAATGAATACAAAGATTTAATAAATTCTATCATTGATTTCACAGCTTCCTAAGATGATGTATCTAGTATTGGCATCAAATGCCAGGTTTAAATCATATTATCATATAGTGTAGGCTATATAACAACGACTGGTGGTACAGTTTATAATAAGCCATGTAGATGGATACACTGATGTTATTGCTATGAGCCAGTTACATAATTCCTATTGTAAGTTCTGCTGAGAACATAGAAAAATATGAAAAAGTATTTAAGCAACAAATTAGGATCTATGCTTATTTTAGTCCTTTATATAGATTTTGTTTGTAAGTAGTGGCCGGGAATCCTTTTAAACATAGGGCTCTAAATCGTTTTAAAATTTCCTTTTCCTAAGATTTGCTGTGACAATTCACAATTTTAACATGGTCGCTATCCAGCTGATTATGCAAATATCAAGAACTAGATACTCTATAGCCAATTGCATTCCAATACTTGTTAATTATCTCAAGACCTATTCTAGATATAGAAAAGTTTAAATTCCAGTTATCCTTAATACCTCGCAAAGTAGCCTCTTGGTTTAACCGTTTGATCTTTCTGAGAAAGAATTTTCTAGGACTCTTTTACATATACTGCATTGTAACTTCATTTCTTTGATAATTTTCACCACAAACCCAACCATTTTGTTGGCAAAATATTCGAACTTAAATTTCACCTTGTCAAAAGCATGAATATTTTACCAAGAAATACCATATCCTGCCTTTACATTCATTGCATTTTTCCTGCTCTTGTTTTCGTAAATTATTTCCTGACTTTTAATATACATAGTTTTTTTATTTTTTCTTTTTATTTTCTGTTTGTTTTCACTGTAATAACTCAATGTCACATACTTTGATTTTTCAGTTACTGAATATTTGCATTTGTGCGCTACAACCCAAAGGGAAGAGATGAAATTGTGACCTTTAAGAGACAGCAAAAATTCAACTTAAAATGACAACAACAGCAGCAGTAGCAACAGTAACCAAAAGAGAACAGCAGCAGTTTTTAATGCAACACATTTGTAAATATTAAAAATAAGAAAATAAATAAAATAAAAACTGTATGGTTTTTTTATAAATTCTGTTTTATTCATTTAAAAGAAATGAAAAAAATAAAAGTATATAAGTATACAAAAATAAAACACACATGAGATATGAAAACTGCACTTAAGAAAATGAATTGCATTCAAATGAGCAACGTCAAAGAACAACAAATAACTATGTACAAATACTTCCATGATGTAAAAGCGCTACAAAAAAGGACTTTCTTTGCTTACACAAACACTAGCACACACATGTACATTATACACAATGACAACAACTTTAATGAAAAAACAAAACTGAGCATCATCGCTTTGGCACTTACACTCCAATGTAATTGAATAAGATTTAACAGTTTATGAAATGTTTACAGTCAAATTTTCGAATAATTAATTCTCAATTATAATTTTGAAATTAAAATAAATTTTGTCTTTTAACCATTCCACAGTGGGGCAAAATCAAAATTTTTTGGAAATAAATCAGAAAAGATTTCAGGGCAATACCAATTATGGATCCAAAGAGAACAAAGTAAAATATAAATTATTATCAAAGCAATAAAACAGGATCAAGGCTTAATAATGTCCTTTACATAAATTATGTCTTGAGTAGTGGTCGGGAATCCCTTTAAATCCTTTCAAAATATCCTTACCTTAGTCAAGAGATGGATGCTGACAATTTTTAAAAAAACATATACACACATACTTACAAACTTGTGACAGTATGTGTAATGATGAGATAAAACAAAAGATGAGCCAAAAACAGCAGCAACAAAAACAATTGGAGGCTGTAAGAGCAGCAAAAGATGGAGATGGAAATAAAAAGAAAACATTTTATCAACAGTATGTGATACTCACACAAACACGTGTAAGAAGATAACAACAACAACAATATAAAGACAATAGTTGGAAAAAGACACAAGTGTCTATATAAGAAGAATATAAAAAAAAAATATCAAAAAAGAAAGAATTCAAAAACAAAGAATAAAAAAGAAAAGAATTAAAATGTATGAATACCAGCAATGCACACCTTCTGCAGCATTTTTTCTTCTCAGTTTTTTAAGTTTTATTTTTTTGTTTTTTGTACTTTTTTTGGGTAAAAGGAAACGGAAATATGTAAGCCAAATGTATACACAGAGGAGCAGTTTTAAATAACATTAAAACAAAATATTTACACAACATCAACCACTACACTCATCACATTTACACACATGGTGGTATGTACATGCTTATATAATAGGGAGGTCTTTATTTTGCACTTCCTTGGATTATCGATGCATCCAAGACGTTTTCAATTTCCCGGCTCTTAACTGACAGGCATCTGTCAGTTAACTCCTGTCAAAATTTGAACAATCTGTGTCATTTAGTTTGTGTTTGATAGCCATTGATAAAACTGAATTTCATCTGATCATTAAGCATTATTTTTTGCGGAAAAATCCACCATTCAAATGAAGGCTAAGCTTGATAAATACTATAAGAACTCTGCACCATCAATTTCAATTGTAAAAAAGTGGTATACTGAATTTCGTTATGGCCGTACAAGCACCGAAGATGCCGAATGTTCTGGACGCCAAGTTGAGGTCTCTACACCCGAGACAATTGAAATACTGCACAGTGTGAGAAATTGTGGAAGCTACAGGCATCTCACATCACTCAGTGATTTCAATTTTAAATGATCACTTGAGTATGAGAAAGCTTTCTACATGATGGCTGCCGCGTTTGCTGGCAATCGGGTTGAAAAATCCATGAATTTGGCTACGAATTATTCCCTCTTCTGCCCTATTCTCCGGAGTTTGTTGCGACAAAGTAGGACAAAGTGCATTGAAAAATAAAATAATTTTTTATCCAAAAATCCGTGTTTCATTCAAAGACCGGAGATTCATTCAAAAGCTTGTGTTTCGTTCAATTAAAAATAGCTTTTTTTGTATTTCAGTTACCCATAGATCCTAGAACCTTAGGATTCATAAAACGATTAATAAAGCCTATGTGGTCCGAAGGATATCAATTGGATCTTTAAGGCACTCATCGCAAAAATGCGATGAATCCCCAACACTCAGGGGATACCCCTATATATGCAGTGCATTGTGTTGATGTTAGGTAATGATGTTATGGGAAGGAGGAAAGAGGGAGTAGTGTTTGTTGACGTTTGACTTAAATTTATAAATATTATATTCTGCCAGGAATACGTTGGCAGGTAGTAAATTCCACATACATATAGTTCGACCAAAAAAAGAATTTTCCCTATAATGCGTCGTGCGGTTGATACTCAAGTGTATAACAAATTGGTGCGATCTGCGCGATAGTCGTGTGATATTACTTATGTATGCTGAAAAACACTAGTGATAATATCTGTAAAATAAGGATAAGCTGCCCACATTCCGACGATGTTCTAAAGTATCGATAAACCGGGTAACAGTTTCATCACCTATAAGATCAACCGCCCCACTTTGAACCCGGTCCAGCAGCTTTAGACTTGACCTTACAGCTCCGGCTCATAAGTGTGAGTATATGCGATGAAGGTTGGAAGGGGAGAAATATGTCCAATGGACGTCACACTGTATTCTCGTGCCTAGAATCATAAGGTTATCTGAAACTCCAGCAGATGCATTACCCATACGAAGAATTGCTTGTGGTGAGACCGCAATACGTTTGTTGAAAATAACCCGGTTCAATTCACCCCATCTGGAGATTGTTATAAGGTCACGATTTATCGAGTCATCCATATTCTTTCTTGAGAGTTTAATTTCAGAAAGAGTTGGTCTATGGTCAAATGAATATGAGTGAAAGATATTACTGTCATTCGCGAAAGAATAGATTGGATTTGAAGTGATTGTTAGTAAATCATTCATGAAAATTAAAAAAAGGGAAGGAGAAAGAACAGAGCCTTGGATGACTCCAGAGCTCAATATGAAGTTCTCGGATCAAACCCCATCAATTACTACCCTCATAGTATGTCCACAAAGGAAACTAGAAATTAAACGAGAAAATTCAACCCCGACACTGAACGAGATCAATTTCGAAACTAGTTCATCATGCCACATCCGGTCAAATGCTTTCGAAATATCGAGTGCGACTACCATATTCTCTCCCATTCGGTGTATTGATTGACACCACTGTTCTGAAAGAAACGACTTCTACGGAAGCCATATTGTCTGTCATTTCGATTCTAAATACTTGACAAGGTGATAGTTTAACATGCTCTCCATAACTTTCGAGAGCGCCGAACAAATTGCGATTGGGAGATAATTGTCCGGATTGGTGGGGTCACTTTTTTGGGGTGACCCCACGGCAGAAATGCCATTGAACGTGGTGCAGTAAAGTCTACGTCATTAAAATCTCTATTCACTATAGTAAACTTTTGTAATACAAATGGCCGTCCACTCTGCTGTGAGGCTGAGCGCTGGTTGGTTTAATTTGATTACTCTTGATGCTGGTGGTCTGGTAAAGACGTAGGACACTCTAAAATACTACTTAGTCGACTATGGACATATTCATAGCTATGTCGATTATTGAATCGCAAGACCTTCCTTCTTTTACATTCAATTCCACATAATGATTTCGATTAGGGATATGTGGCTAAGTGGACTCTACACGCAGAGAAAAAATATGGTTGGACATGGTTACGACAACTATTCTATGTTCTTTGTAACAATATATTGTTGTCGTAAACATATAATTGTTGTTTTAATTTAATTTCAACAATATTTTAGTTACTGTAAACGTTTATATTTTCATCGCAATTATAAATATGAAAATTGTTCACCGAATCAGAATTATTTTTGGGACAACTAAATAATGGTAAATAGGTAAACATATTATTATTATGTACAACCATTAAATGTTAAGTTTCTATACGCGTAGTCATAATATGTTTAAAATGCAAACAAAATATGTTTACTTTTAATAGTCTTTTTTCCCACCATTTATGAGTGTTGGTGTTTGTCTAAGCTATATTATTTTTACTAGTAAATTTTAAGTGTCTGTAATTCCCATTCACTCTATAGTTTTATTTGTATATTATCTTTAACTTTCCTAAAGCGAATAACAATAAATTTCAGTGAATTTATCAATAATATTTTAATTGGGCATTTAGCTAGTACCTTAAAACTAAAACCCATTAAAATAAAATTTTGTATTTCAAAAAATATATTTTAATAATAATATGATTACTTTGGATCATAATATGATTTAATTGGGTCATAAATATGATTACTATGGGTCATATTATGATTGATTTACATCATAATATGATTATTTCAGAACATATTATGATTGATTTGTATCATAATATGATTATTTCAGAATATATTATGATATTTTATGATACTTATAATGATCATAATATGTTGGGACTACAATCATAAAACTTATCATAATATGTTGCTCTTAGATTATGGTTACCACAACCATGTTTTTTGTCTGCGTGTACCTCTTGTTGGTATCATAAGAGTGTATACTAATGGCTCTAAAAGATGCAGAATGGTCGGTGGTAGATTCTTTATTGAGGTCTTTGGGATAAAACCCTAATCAGGGTAATTGTATATCAGTAGATTTAACCAGAAGGAGTGCAATGATGCGTGAGGAGGCAATCGACCCATTTTTTGGAATTTCACACAGAACAGATGGACCAATGAATTCACCTGCATTATTGGGAGGTCGACCTGCCGGCAGGACGAATCTGCCTATACGATTCCATCGTGAGCAAATAAGGCCAATTGCTTCTAACATAATTGAAACACATGCTAGGGGAATAGTCTTATGCTTTAATTATTACTGCATAACAAAGAATAGGAGGAGACTGTGTTCTACCTCCTATTCCGCCATTGAGCGGCTCTGTGCAACATGAGGGAGCGCATATTTTGAACCCCCTTAGTATCGTTGTGTCTAGAAGTGCTACCGAGAATGAAGCTGAGCCTCATCCATTAATTTATCACAGAATATGGTTGGTTTAATCTGTTTACACTTGGGTGTCATAACATGATACAACTAGAATGGAACCAAGTGAGCTGCTTGAAGAGTGGCTGCCCACGGAATCTAAACCATGGCGTTTAAATAAAAATTACTAGCTGAACCCGGAAAACATCTGTTCAATGTTGCATCTCGATTTAAATATACAGTGTCGGATAAAACTAAAGCATGGACTCCCCCGACCTTACTTCGCACCCGAAACACTAATTATCTGTAGCCAGATGACGGCGGATGAGGTGGTCATATGAAAAAGTTGTAACAGATATCTATAAGTATGGCACTGTACCCTATGCCCTTAAAACAAGAACGAATGTATTTAAGGCAAATTGGATACAAAATACAGAGTTTATTGATATTTTATTTGGAGTAAAAATATATAAATCCAAATATATGCCAACAATAGTCAACAATTGGCCTTGTGCTTTGTTAACGTTTATAGCAAAAACAAGACGAAACGGGCACTGGACCCGCTTGAATTAAAATGGTAAGTCGTTGGAAATCAACGTTATGCGTGGAATCAGTACGACTTCACCTTTGAATCTGCCACCGATGATTGTTGCTTCAATGAAATTTTGTTGATGGCCAATCTTGTTACATTGTATAATTTCGGCGCGTGTAAGTTGCGCAGAATCATTATCGATGATCCAACCTTCAATGTTAATAAATGTGGTGGCATTCCGGCTGATTCCAATGAATACAAAAATTCAGTATAATAATTGATGGCTTGTTCTTCGTTCATTACTGTGTCAATTGATTTGCATTTCATTGTTTTGCCAGGCAGTTTTAATTTAATTTGCTCATTGAGCTTTTGCACGTTCCCACAGCCAATTCGAATTTTTGAGTTGGTTGTAGGACTTGGGAAGACCTTGGCGACAACGTATTGAATATTCATTTGCATTTGGCAGAAGTCATTTTCATCTGGCAGGAAAGAAATCTGATTTGTGGCGGGATCAATTGGAATTTTTCCATTTTCGATGTTCAACAATTGTTTTGAGAATGTTTCGGCAGATAGCGTTCGGCTTCTGTAGCTAAATTTCCATTGAAATAAATTTGAGGGAACTTCGCATCATCATTGATAAGCGGGAGCAATTATCCAATTCTGTGATACATTTGCGATATTAGTTGCCCCGAAGGACATCATTTGAAAGCATGAGTTATGTATTCGGATATTTTGAAGAAAGTGCTTGGGAATCGGAGTTATGCCGCAAATGTAAATTAGAAGCGGCTCAGGCAGCTCAATAATTGGTGGCAGAACAACTTTACCTTTCGAACAGCACATTCCCGGGCATTCCTTTGGGAACTTCAAAACGCTGCAATGTAAGCAAAGTTTGTTTATTGCGCCAATCAGTATGCAACAATCGGAGTTATTCAAAATATATACTTTTTTAAATAGATTCTACAGGCCGAAGATCAAAAATCTAACTTTACAGTATTACCCGCTAGGCTATTCTGAAAACTCCCATCATAATCGTTTTTGAGTTCATTCGGAACATACATAGGTTAGGTTAGGTTAGGTTTCCAGGCAGCCGCGAATTGAAGAATAGAAGAACATCTCACGTGGGTCCAAGAAGTGGTCCCTTTGTGTTACCTGAAAGTCAGAAAAAGAGGGATAGATAGAAATGAAAAGAGAGAAGGGCAAGATTGAAATGTTAAGAAGGAGATGTTCGAAGAAAGAGAGAAGGAGGAGATTTCAAAATAGCGTATCAATGAGAGATTCCCATGTTTGGTCTTTTTTAACCTATTACTACTCCTTATAAAGGCATTAATGCCCTAAGGCCTCATATTCGAGAGCTCAGAAAGACTATTTAGGGAACGATGTCCCAAAAACCGCAAGCGTAGATCTCCTAGTGCCTGACAGTGACAAAGAAGATGAAAAACGGTCTCATCGTCCTTCTCGTTTTGACAGCTTCTGCAGAAGTCGTTGTAGGGCAAGCCAAGGCTCCTCGCGTGGTTGCCAAAAGTGCAGTGTCCAGTAATGACAGCCACTCAATTGTGAGCTTGTCAAGCCAAAAAGATATGTTTATATATATGAACACACATACATACAATTCAATATAATCTGATATCAAATACCAAATTTTACATTTTCCAAAAAAAATTGCGATTTTGCTCAAATAATCAACATTTTATTTTAACATGACTGAGAACAATGCTGGACCTTGAGGGCATCAACAACCATTGAAGAGCAAAATAGGGATCTCCCTAATGTACACGCATACACACACACACACAATAGCTTGCACTTACAGGTTACCATCACTATGGGATGAGACGCTTGAGAAATAGTAACAGTGATAGACAGAAGAATAGAAACAACAGACATATTAATAATTAAATCAATTAAATTGAGCACATAATTAACTGATTAATATAAAAAGTTTGCCAAATTAGATATGTTACTAATTGATATCAAGATTTGTTAAGAATATAACAAAAATTTAAAAAATCTCCTGAAGGTCCTTATTAATCTATCACTGACTTTTTTAAGCAATTTACTGAAATAATGTTTATTTTATCTGCGTAAGAGAGTTTTTGTGTGTGTGTATATGTGTATAAATTGTAATTTAACCGAATAAAACATGAATATATCCCTTGAATAAATACGGCCATATATGTATTAAAAAACCAAGTGTTATATTCAAGGATAATGAAGGATTAATGCTTAAGAAAAAAAGGAAATTGCAAAATACTCAAACAAACAAATACTTATACAAACTCTAGATATTGCAGCACTATAAATTTCAAGGATATTTAACACTTTGATTTTTAATACTTCTTGTGTTCATCTTTGTACTGACAACTATTTCTTTTACGTTTATTTGTATAAGAGTGAGTCTTTTTTTGTTTTAATGTTATTTTAATGATACTTTAGTGTAAACGAGTGTAAATCTTCTTTATATTTATATTTGGTATTTTAAAGATACAATTATTGACATATATTTATACTAACACACATGCAAGCACTTAAGATTTAAACCACATTCAGATAAAGGCCACTGCAAGTCTTAATGATATTGGTAAACAAATAAAGAGATATTCAATGAGAAGAATTTTATAAATTTTTATAACAAACTTAAATATTGTGCTGTCTACCTTTAGTTTTTTTTTTGTTTTATGAGCAAACTCATTAGCATCTAATGATTTTTAATTAGTTTGTAATGAATTATTAAATATGTAATTATGACAAAATTGCTTAAACATCTGTTACCATTTTAAAATTATTAAAATATAATAATAATTACAAAAAAACTAACAAGATGACGTATACCAGCCTGTTTTAATACCCTTCGCCATGAGTGGCAAGGGTATATATAAGTTTGTCATTCCGTTTGTAATTTCTACATTTTTCATTATATATATATTCTGCATCGTTATATATACGAAGGCGATATAGCCATGTCCGTCTGTATGTTGAAATCAACTTTCCGTAGCCCCCAAATCACTTACAAACATAATTGATACATCAATATATCGGGAATTCTCCCGGCTCGGTCGGTATTTAAAATCGAGAAAATCGGCCCACAAATGGCTAAGATATAAGGAAAAAACCGAAACAACCTAAAGCCTATTTTTGATCTATATCTGGATTACTAAGTTATTAATATAGACAATATGGATATCAATGATAGATATTTTAAAATCCATTGCAACGATTTATATAAAGCTTTAGTAATTTGGACCTATAATGGGTCAAAATCGGGAAAATAATTTTTTAACCCGAATATTTTTTTTTACGAAAAATTATTTTTTTTATAATTTTTTTTCACTAATAAATTTGAAAAAAAAAAAAATTGAAATTTAAAAAAAAAAATTTTAAATTTAAAAAAAAAAATTTGGAAAACTATTTAAAATAAAAATTGGAAAAAAAAACAATTTTGAAAAAAAAAAAAATTTTTAAATTTTGAAAAAAAAATTTGAAAATTTTTTTTTTAATTTTGAAAAAAAAAAATTACTTTTGTTTACCTAAAAATAATTAAAATTTTTATTTTAAAATATAGTTTTGTGGAGGGTTTATAAGATTCGGCACAGCCGAATATAGCTCTCTTACTTGTTAATGAACAAAAAGGTACAGATTCTGTATAATAATACAATAGTTAAAGATTATTGTGAATATTTAATTAGAACAAAATTAATAGCAATTTAATAAAAACAAAATCAAAATAAAATTTTTAATAGAAGAAAATTCTATTGATAGTTCTGTGCTTGAAATAATTAAAATAATAAACTAACACTCCCTCACTTTAACCAATAAGTGTAAGTGTGTGTGTTTAGGTGGTTAACACAGATGCAAAGTACACATGTATGCTGGCTAAAAATACACATACCCCTTCCAATAAACTATAACTGTGTATTAGTTTGAATATTTACCAATACATATGTAGGTATATAAGCATATGAAGGTGTGAATAAATAACAATTATAAATTAGATTTAAATTAAACACTCTTCATTTCAATATTTTATTTGGCGACAATTATATAAATCCTTCAATGTAAAGTGGAAAAGTTCAAATACAAATCAGTTTTTCCAATTTTTTGGAAAAATATTTTAAACATTTTTAAATGCTTGGTTCATGGTCAACCAAACTCATTAAATTGTGGTAGTTTTGGGGAAAAATTATGCAGAGTATTATATATAATCATCTTCCTGTAATTTATTTTATTGTTGGATTTTTGTTTTTATTTTTTAATTTTTGTTAAGTTCTCCTGTTTTTTTTTTTTTTTTTTGGGGGGGAATTCTAGTGGTTATTTTATGGTTTATAGAGAATTTGTTGACCCATTTGTTGAGTTTTGTAGAATTTATTTCTATATTAGTAGAAATAAATAATATTGTGCATGTGAAATTTTAATTTTACTAATGTGTTACATAAATACATACATACAAATATATAAATAAATAATTTTTTTTTTTTTTTAATAAATATGGAAGCTCTGGTGATGTGTTGTCTATTTATTTTTAATAAATAACAACTCATTTGTAATAATTACAGTTTGTAGAATTTGTATTGTGTGTGAAACATATACATGTTATAAATTTAATACTGATATTCATATGCAGATGTTGGTACAGTGGATAACAGAAACAAATTTATATATCTAAAAGTTTTATTTAAAAAGCAACTAAAACTGAACCAGTGCTTCTGGAATACCATTAAAACTGAAGGAATTATTTCGAAGCGCACTAAAAATTGACCGATTTATTTTCAAACCCAGGAAAACATAATCAGTTAATATTGAATCGAATGAAAAGTCGTACAAAAACTGAACGAGTCCATTAGTTATGCCACAAGTTCAAAAATAGTTCAATTGGAAACACACGAATACAGAAACAACCAATTCGTTTTGAACAGCACGAAAACGAATCCGATTCATTTGGAATCGTTTGGAAACTGCAATAATATATTTCGAATCTCACGAATCATTTGAATTCTTATGGAAACTGAAACGGTTTATTAATTATGCCACAAATTCAATTCGAATCGCACGAAAACTGATCCGCTTTCTTTGGAATTTTATGCAAACTGAAACTATTAATTTCAAATTCCATTAAAACTGATCCGGTTAAATTTATTTTGCCACGAATAATACATCGGTTTATTTCGAATCACATGAAAATTGAACGGCTTCATTTCGGGTCGTACGAAAACTTATCCGGTTCATTTGTTATGCCAAGAATTATAATCCGATTCATTTCGAATCGTTTGAAAGGTTCAATAAAACTGTACATTTTTAATTGAATAAAAATTGAACCGGTTTATTTCAAATCGAATAATAAAACTTAACTAATTTTTGATCTAATAAAACTGAACCGGTTCTTTTAGAATGACATGAAAACTGAACCGCATAAGTTTCAGTTTTAATCGAATAAAAATTATTGGATCATTTTGAATGAAAATATAACCGTTTCATTTTAAATTATATGAAAACATTATCGAATCGAATAAAACATAACCGTGTCATCTTTAATCGAATAGAAACTACCGGTTCATATAGAATGATATGAAAACTGAAACGATTTAAAACTTTAATTTTTAATCGGATAAAAATGTAACCGGTTCATTTCTAATCGAATGAACAGTTTTGTTTATAATAGCATAAAACCGAATTGGATCATTTCGAATTGAATAAATACTTAAGCAATTGAATTAATATTGTATAAAAACTGTAACAGTTCATTTGGAATCGAATAAAACTTATCCGGCAAATTTTTGTTTTGTTTGTTTGTTCCTTTAAAACTTATAATTCATTATATTTCATCACCAATGACCTAGCCTATTGTAGGCTAAGATCGGTAGCAAATTTCTTCTTAAAAAATATGAAGATGACATAAAAACTGAAACAGTTAATTTTGAATCGTATAAAACTTAATCGAATAGAAAATAAACCAATTCATATACACAGAAAAAAGTTTCAACATAAATAGTATGATTTGATTTCATTGATTTTAATTCATAACATTTATAAATAATTTCTTAAATAGTATGATTTTGTTCATATTTTTTTGTTTTCAAATAAAATCTAGAAGGCTTGAAAAAAAATGTTTCAATTTTCATTTATATTTTTATGTTGTTTAAAAATGTTTGAAATTTTCCATTGAAAATTTTTATTTTTTTATGATTTTCAGCTACATATTGAGAAAATATGCGCGAAGTTGACTACATTTTTGGAGCAGATGAAATGCTTTAATGATAATGGATGCTCAATTATGTTTAATGATATTTCTTACGTTTCAGATTTGGTTGTCTTATCTTGAATAATTGGTCAATATAGGGTTATTTTACAAACATATTTGAACTAAGCCATCATGTAATGCAATTGTAAAGCAAATTTATTATAAAATATCAACAAATTTATAAAAAAAAGCAAAAAATTCCGTCATGTACAATTTTATAATATTTATGAACATGTTCCTATTCTGAATAAAAAAAGTTTGGGAAAAAAAAGTCATGTTCGATTAATAATATTTATTACAAAATTCATTCCAATTATGAATTTCTTTTTTCTGTGTAGAATGACATGAAAAGTAAACCGGCTTATTTATAATGAAATATAACTTAATATTTTCAATTTGAATCGAATACAAAATTTAACCGGTTCATTTCTAATCGAATAAAAACTAAACCGGTTAATTTTTTACGAAAAAAAAAATTGTACGAAATTCATTCATTTCGTTTCGCATGAAAACTAAACTGGTTCATTTCAAACCGAATATAAACTAAAAAATTCATTTCGAATAAAATAAAGCGGAAGCGGTTCCTTTAAAAATCAGAACCGGATTTTTTTTCGAATCGTTTGAAAAATTTAAAATAATATGAAAAATTAACCGTTTCATTTCGGTTCGAATAAAAAGTGAAGCTGTAAATTTCGAACAGAATAAAAACTGAACAAAACATTTCGAATCGAATGAAACTGAACCGGTTCATCTATATAAAAAAAATCAATTGTAGTTCTTTGGTATTTCCACCAGTTGAGAACAATTTTTCTTTTAAATATTTGCCATAGTCCAAATTATATTTTTACGGAAAGAAAAATTGACCACACCCACATTTACGCCCACTTTTTTGGATTTATCTAAATTCAGAAACCGGCTATTTTTTTCTCAAATGCTCGCAGTAATCCAATTAAGTTTTTACTGAATGAAAAATTTACAACGCTTACATTTACCCCCACTTTTTTCGACATATCTAAATCTGCAGACCTATTTGTCTAATTTCATCATTTTCCATTCATGAAAGATATCCAAAAATGGTCAAAGAGTGTACTTTACTGAATAGAATGTATTACGTCGAGTTGGTCGACCGCCATCTACAACATTGACCAGATTTTTTTAATATTCAGGAATGATGGATTTTCCGGAACGCTGCAACAATACGAAATGCCAATAGGAATCAATCGTTAAAGAAATAAGGAAATCCAGTTCCAGGTTTCCCTAATTTATTTTTCACCGACTCAAATGGTGAACTATGCGTGTCAACGCTTGAGATTGTTAGAGAATGACACTCATTGGGAATACACTCTCGGATATGCTGTACTTTCGTCAAATTCTCATCAAATATGAACATTGTTTTCGATAATTATCTAAACATGCTTCCCATCCACACCGACTGATTTGTGGAGCAAATGTGGAACAAACGTTCAAACATCCACGAATTGCATTTTAAGATTCAAAATGACAACAGACTTAGATTTTTTGTCTCTTAGTAACGCTTCTATGTATATTCTATTCTATGATCATAAGATTCATTGTACATATTAATCAAATCAAATGTACATCAAACATAACCCAAACTTATATGAATAATTCAAAAATATATTTTTTTTTAACTTTTTTATACATTTCAAAAAGCTTCTCACTGTCGGTTCAGCTAGTTTAAAATAAAATATCATTAGATAAATTTACCAGTTCATTTAAAGTTTAAAATATTATGCAAAATTAAATCATTTAATTTCACTTGAAAAGTGAATCATTTACCTTCCTAAAAATTAAACAATTCATTTCAAACCGAATAAAACTAAACGGGATTATGGAATCGTTTGAAAATGTAGCCGTTCATTTAAAATATCATGAAGCGTTTAATTTCGAAGGGAATATAAACTGAAGGATTAATTTCGATTGGAATAAAACCGAACCGGTTCATTTAAAATTTTATATAAACAGAACCCGATCTTTTCGAATCAATTAAAAAATTTACCAGTTCATTAATACACAAACCATTTCATTTCTATTCCTTTTAAACGGATTTAAAACTGAACAGTTCATTTCGAATGTAATAAAACTGAACTGGTTTCTTGTCTTAATCATATGGAAAATTTACCGTTTCATTTAAAATATCATGAATAATTAAGTCGATTTATTTAGATTCGAATAAAAACATTTTGAAAATTTTATGAATTTTTTGAAAAATTTGGATTTTTTTTTATTTTTTTATCCCTCACCATGAGTGGCAAGGGTATATATAAGTTTGTCATTCCGTTTGTAATTTCTACATTTTTCATTTGCGACCCCACAAAGTATATATTTGTTGGATCGTTATAGATAGCGAAATCGATATAACCATGTGCGTCTGTATGTTGAAATCAACTTTCCGTAGCCCCCAAATAACTTACAAACATAATTGATACATCAATATATCGGTAATTCTTTCGGCTCGAGAAAATCGGCCCAAAAATGTTAGGAAAAAACCGGGACAACCTTGATTTTTGGCCTATTTTTGATCTATATCTGGATTACTAAGTCATTAATATAGGCAATATGGATATCTAATGATAGATATTTGAAAGTCCATTGCAACGAACAATGTCGGGAAAAATATTTTTTCACCTGAATTTTTTTTTTACAAAAAAATTGTTGTCATAAATTTTTTTTTCACTAATAAATTTAAAAAAAAAAAATTTGGAAAAAAACTTAAAAAAATATTGGATAAAATTAAAACAAAAATTTAAAACAATTTTGGGAAAATTTTTTTTTTTAAATTTTTAAAACAATTTGAAATAAAAAACATTTATTTTGTTTACCTAAAAATAATTAAAATTTTTATTTTAAATTATAATATGGTGAAGGGTATTTAAGATTCGGCACTGCCAAATATAGCCCTCTTGTTTGTTTTTATCTATATCTGGATTACTAAGTCATTCATATAAACAATATGGATATCTAATGGTACCTATTTCAAAGTCCATTGCAACGATGTATATAAGGCTATAGTATTTTGGACCTACAATGGGTCAAAATCGGGAAAATATTTTTTCATCCGAATTTTTTGCTAACAAAAAAACTTTTTTGTCATAAATTTTTTTCACTAATAAATTAAAAAAAAAAAAATTTTAAATATTAAAAAAAAAGTTGGAAAAAAATAAAAAAAAAATAATTTCGAAAAAAAAAATTTTAAAAACAATTCTGAAAAAAAAAAATTTAAATTTTGAAAAAATAACAAATTTATTTTGTTTACCTAAAAATATTTAAAATTTTTATTTTAAAGTATAATTTGGTGAAGGGTACATAAGATTTGGCACAGATTTGGCATTGAAAAATGTATGATTTTTTTAATAAATCCAAGAATTTTTGTAAAATTGGTGATTTTTAAAAAATTTTTACATTTTTCGATTTTTTCGATTTTTTCAATTTTTTTTTTATAAATTTGTCAATTTTTTGTTAAGTTGAAAATATTATATTCAATGAATTTATTAATATAATTTTCAAGCCTCAATTTCCATGAATTTTTGGCATTTAGGTTTCAAATTCGCAAATAAAGACCTTTTCAAAAAAAAATAAAAAATTATAAATTATCTTGGTTAAAACATAACATCGCATAAAAGACCGCCATTAATTATGAAACAACTGAAATCTTATGCTAGTCGCTTGAAAATTGGACCACTATATTTCAAATTAAATGAAAAATGAACCATTGCATTTCAAATAGCTACAAAACTGAACCTGTTCCTATCAAATCACATGAAAATTAAACCGGTTAATTCTGAATCTCTTGGTTAAAAAAGTTTTTGTTGAAATATTCCTATTTCTTTTAATTGTTATCCACTGTAGCAACATTAATTTGAAATATATTCATTGTGTTTATTTGAGGTTGATGTCATCAAGGATAATAATGATGATGAGAATGTTTTATGATTATTATTTTTATTTTAATAATGTGTTAAATGTTTTAAATTATCAATGAAATTCTGCTCTTTGCCATTAATTTATTACCAAATGATAAAACAATAATAAAACGGCCATAAATTATTTAATATTTATTATTGTTTATATTAATTTCATTATGAAATAAATGCTTTAAATTAATTTTTGAAATTAAGGTGAGAAGAAGCTTATAAATCATTTGAATGTTTTTAAGGTAAATAAAATGAATGAAAGGTAAAATGTTAAGAAATTTTAAGAAAATTTTCAAATTTCTTCTAACAGTTTAAACTGAGTTCATATAAAATCCATACAAATATTCCGTGATGGACACAACTTTTGTAGAAAAACACTTAACACAAGCTGTTGATTTTATACTGCTGACTTAAACTCTAGGGAAGGTATGAAGAAATCAGAGTGAAATTAGTTCAAATATGAAATTTTTTTTCAGATAGTGTGAACTGTTCAGAAAACTTTTAATTATCTACTTGAAACATTTCATACTACATTATTTTAAACATTTCTTTCTCTTGGCCTTAACATTCTCTAATATTCCATTTGTTTTTGTTTTATTTTGCCAAAATTATAACTAATGCCATTTGAATTGCACTAAATCACTTAGAATTTTACAGAAAAACTATATGCGTTAAAATTCCATTTTAAGTAGTTTTAAATACTTAAAACAAAACTTTGTTTCTTACACCGTCCGTCCCTCAGCCCGTCCCTCCGTCTGTCTGCATTTTCCTTTCCTGCATTTGTGCTGCTCCAACTTTAAAAAATACATAAAATATTCTTTTAAGCCTTTGGGGTTATAAAAGAGTATTTTGAATTACTTTGGAAATTATTATAGTTGTTCTTTTTTTTTTATTTATTTGCATTTAGTTTTTGTTGCTGCTGTTTTATTTGAAAGTTTTACATCCAAAAACTTGTGGTGATTTTCTTCTTTGCCACTTCATCTCTTTTCTAAGTAGTTGTTGTTGGCTGTTGCAAAATTATTTGAAAATACATAAAATTTTTACTTTGGTTTTAATGCTTAAAATCCTGTTGCTGTATTTTATTTATTTATTTTTGTTTTTTGTTTAGTTGTCTGTGGCTGGTTTTGGGAGTAGAAAATCTTGGTGTTTTATTTCAATAGTTGCAAGTGCAAGTGGAAATAATTTTACACAGAATTGTACCGCAAAGAAAACAGTTTGAGGAGATATTTTTTTTTTAGTAAAAAATTAATATATAAACAATTTGTGAAAATAATGATGAAAAGGAGGTCAATGTTGGAGTGAAAAGCTGGTTTTCTCCTTTGATTAAATTTTTTGATTGAAAATAAATCCTTTTTCGTGCAATTTGTAATGAACAGATTCAGTTTATGTGCAATTCGATATGAATAGGTTCAGTTTTCATAAGATTTTTAAGATTGAATACGATTCGAAATGAAACGGTTTAGTTTTCATAAAATTCGAAATGAACCGGATCAGTTCTCATAAGATTCGAATTAAAATATATTAGTTTTCATGCGATTCGAAATGAACCGGTTCAGTTTTCATGCGATTCGAAATGCACCGGATCCATCTTCTTAAGATTCGAAATGAACCGGTTCAGTTTTCATGCGATTAGAAATTAACCGGTTCAGTTTTCATGCGATTCGAAATTAATCGATTAAATTTTCATGTGATTCGATTTAACCGGTTTAGTTTTGATGTGATTTTGAATTAACCGGTTCAGTTTCCATGCGATTCGAAATGAACCGGATCAATTTTAATAAGATTCGAAATGAATCGGTTTAGTTTTCGTATGATTCGAAATTAACCGGATCAATTGCAAGTGATTTTAAATGAATTGGAACCGCTTCAGGAAGCGGTTTAATTGCATAAAATTCGAAGTAAATCGTATCAGTTTTCATCTGATTCAAATGAACTAGTTCAGTTTTCTGGAGATCGGATATGTTCCGTTTAAGTTTTCATGCAATTCATAACAAACTGGTTTAGAGTTATGGTCTTGTAGTTTCTATACTATTCAAAATGAATTGGATCAGTTTCCAGGCGATTCGAAATACTCCGCATCCATCTTCATAAGATTTGAAATGAATCGGTTCAGTTTTCATGCGATTTTTTAGAAACGGGTTAAGAGATTTGAAAATAATCGGATCAGTTTTCGGGGACTTTCAGTTTTATTGCGATTCGAAATTAACTGCTTCAGTTTTCATGGTATTCTTAAAAAAACATTTCTATTTTCAAGCGATTCGAAATTAACCGATTCAGTTTTCATGTGATTTGAATTAAACGGCTTAGTTTTTATGCGATTTTGAATTAACCGGTTCAGTTTCCATGCAATTTGAAATGACTCGGATCCATTTTCATAAGATTCGAAGTGAATCGTTTTAGTATTCATAAGATTCGAAATTAACCGGATCAATTTCATGTCATTTAAAATGAATTGAAACAGTTTGAATGTGATTCAAATGAACCGGTTCAGTTCTCATAAGATTCGAAATTAAGCGGTTCAATTTCATGATATTCGAAATAAATCGAATCAGTTTTCATGTGATTCAAATGAACCGGTTCAGTTTTCATGAAATTCGAAATGATCCGGTTAAGTTATCATGCGATTCAAAATTATTAGGTTCAGATTTCGTGCAATTCTTAACAGACCGGTTCAGTGTCCTAATTCTTGACGAACCGGTTCAGTTTCTCTGCTTTTCTAAATGAACCGGTTCAGTTTTCATGCGATTCGAATCTGACTACTATTTGTTTCGATCCATGAAGAATGCTAGTAAATATCCCCAAAAAGAGTGACCTGACAAACTGCAAACACTGGCGGGGCATTACCATCCTTAGTGCAGTGAATAAGATCATAGCGCAAATCATTAACCGGATAATATTTGACACTGTACTTAAGGATCTAAGGACCGAACAAGCTGGATTCTGGTCCCAAAAATCCTGTGTTGATCACACATCAATGGTCTACGAAGGTACGCTCTCCGATTTACCTTCTGTTTATCGACTTCGAAAAAGTTTTTGATTCGCTGAATCAAGATCATAAGCCTTACTCAAACTCTTTATCGTGATGTTAAATGTCGTGTTGTCCGCAATAACACATTGAGCAGTAGTTTTGATGTTGTAGCTGGTGTCCACCAGGGCTGCGTGCTTTCTCCTTTGCTTTTTAATACCATGCTAGATGTTATAGTTCGTAATGCTACTCAAGCTAATAGACACATAAACTGAGGTCTTACCCAACAACTCGAGAGCCTCGAGTATGCGGATGACACTGCTATAAAGATATGGCATCTAAATTGAAATGCATTGAAACAGAGGCCATAAAAGCTGATCTAAGAATAAATGTAAGCAAGAGTAAGGTAATGCGCTGCAATACAGTAAACACCAAAAAGTTTCGTATATGGAACAATGAAGAAGTCTCGTCATTTTGCTACCTAGGCAGTATCTTAACAAATACAGGTGGCTCCAGCAAAGATGTAGCGTACGGAATCTCAAAAGCCAACCAAGCATTCGGTTCCCTTCGGCTCTTTAACTCTTGTGTCAAGTCTGTGCTCCTCTATGCATGCGAGACGTGGAATACGATAGAACACGACTTAAACTCCCTACAAGTGTTTGTTAATCGATGTCACCAAAGAATATAAAAAGTTGTCTGGTCTAACACTATATGCAATACGGAACTCTGGAGACAAACAAATCAACAGCCAGTCCATATTGATATATTGAACCGCAAATGGCACTGTATTGGTCACACGCTACGTAGGCCTTCAAATGACACAGATAAAATTTCCATTGAATGGAACTCACAGGATAGGACACGAAGAGTAGGCAAACCGTTACACACATGTCATCGGCAACTGAACATCGAAATCAGACGTAGTGATCTAAGCTGGATAGAAGTAAAACAAATATCATCAAACCGAATCGAATTGAATAGATTCGTTGTGGCTCTTTGTTCCCAATAGGAACCACAGGACATAACATCTATATAAATGTAAAATGCTCTCTTACCTTAGAATAGAGTATACGAAATTGACTTGATTCATTCTTGGCCTCAAAAGATGAGCAGTTCAATTGGCTCGGAATCCATATGTTGCCAGAAAAGTGGGAAAAGTTCATGCCTAACAACGGTCAATACTTTGAATAAATTTATATTGTACAAAAGCTTCAAAATAAATGCTAAACATATGAAAAAATCCCGACGTACTCCCAATAAATTAAACCGTTCGGTTTCCAAATGTTTATAAATAACCGGTTTAGCATTTTTGTTCGATTATAGATAAAGTAGTTTCCTTTTTATTTGATAAAAAATCTAATGGTAGGATTGAATTTGAAATTAATCTGTTCCGTTGCTATGCTATTCCATATTAAAAGATTAATTTTCAATCGATTTAAGCTGAAACTGTTTAGTTTCCTCCCTCTATTAAATTAAACTCTTTTTATTTTACTTTCACTTCTACCACTGAGTTTGATTTTATCCTTCCTTAATGCTCTCCCTTTGTTATAGTTTCTTTAGCCAAATAATTGTTAATTATGCGCTTGTTTGATAATCAGCTTAAATTAAATTGAAAACAATTAAATTCTTTATGATTTTGTTAACAATTTTTGGAAAATTCAAAAAATCCTCCCCTAAACCCACTTCTTGTTTCACTAATCTAGCCTGTAAAAGCTGCTGAGAAAAACCATACTGTCTATTTTAAATTCCCCAAAACATTAATATTGCTAAAGATATTTGTAAAACCTATAAATTTCTAGTTTTTCTTCCATACCATACAAACTCAAAATTTATCTTTATGTAGCCTAAGCTTTGCTATACGTGAGAGAGTGTGTGTGTTTTGTTTGAATTTGCCATGAATACTCACATTCAAAACTCATTACTGCATTAATTAAGTTTTAATGGCTGACAAAATGTTGAAGAAAACGCTTTAGTGTCATCAACAGCAGTAGCAAACAGCAACAATACGTTGAGCATTAAGCGAAGCAGCATCGTAGTAGTGTTCTCATCACCACCAGCAGCAGCAGCAGCAGCAATCGAAAGGAAGTTAGGAAATATGTAGCTGTAACATTAACAGCCGTATCATTGAATTCCATTGACTAAAATTAAAGTGTTGAAATTTGTAATTTTTCGCAGGAAATGGGAAAAGTTAAATTAAGCTCCCAGCGTTTTATGACACAAATCACATTGATTTGTGTGTTTCTGTGTCTGTTTTAGTTTTTGGTGTGAGAATAAAATGTCTTGCAGCAATTGACCCATGGAATGAGTGGCAAGTGGAAGAATAATGATAGAATTTTATTGCTGAATTTAAAGAGGATTTCAAAAGATTTCTAATTTAGGTACTTAAATTTTTGTTTCAAATTTGTTACTTTAATTGACGGGGCGTATGAGCGATTTTTAATGAAGTTTTACAATGTTGTAATAAGTATACGCAGTGAAGTACCTAAATAATTCAGTTTTATGACCTAATAATTTGTTTTAATATAAAGATAAGCAAGGTCAACCATAGTTTGTTTAAAATAAAGTTACTGGGTTTAAATGCCAACTGGTTGTTGGTACCGACTTATGGTCAAGCAGAGTAAAATTTAAAAAATTTTTCTACTCAATAAATTTTTAAGGAATTTTAGCTTTAAAATATCAGCTATTTAAATTATTTAGTATATCACAGTGCAACGGACACCACTACCTGATAAAAGACCAAGAAAAAGACCCCAGTTTTGCCCTAAGTCATGCATTTTTTGTATGGGCCCCCAAAGATTTGTGGCCTCGGTGTAATTTTTGAAAAAAAGTAAGCATTTTCTCAGGCTCATATCTTGCAAAGAGTTCGGAATAAACAAAATTAATTTTTTTTTTTTTTTTTTCAAAATTGTTTATCAAAATTAACATTTTTTTTTTTCGAAATTGTTTTTCCTTTTTTATACCCTTCACCATTAATGGCAAGAGTAAAAATAAGTTCGTCATTACATTTGTAATTTATACATTTTTCATTTGCGACCCTACAAAGCATATATATTCTGGATCGTTATAGATAGCGAGGTCGATATAGCAATGTCAAATGGGTCAAAATAGGGAAAAATAATTTTTAAAGCGATTTTTTTTTACCAAAAAAATCTTTTGTCATACATTTTTTTTCACTAATTAAAAATGAAAAAGTGAAAAAAAAAAAAAAATAAAATAAATTTGAAAAAAAAAAATAAAAAAAAAAAAAAATAAAAAAAAAAAAAAATCAGAAAAAATTTGAAAAAAAAAACTATTTCGAAAAAAAAAAATTTAAATTTTAAAAAACAATTTTGAAATAAAAAATTTAATTTTGTTTACCTAAAAATATTTAAAATTTATATTTTAAAGTATAATTTGGTGAAGGGTATATAAGATTCGGCACAGCCGAATATAGCTCTCTTACTTGTTTTTTTTTTTAAATTTATTATTGAAAAAAGAAATTTATGACAAAAAATTTTTGGTAAAAAAATTCGGGTTAAAATTTCGGTGTAAATTTTTTAGATAAGAATCATTTTGTAACAGATTCCAGAATAAAATTTTATGACAAAGAAGTAGAATCAAGTGGGGTTCAAGTGATGATGAAATGGCTCGATTTAACTGAATCATGCTTTATTTTTACTTTAGATAGTCATTAAAGATCATGTGATGATGCGACTATTTAAATATACAACTCTCCATTTGAATAAGAGCATAGAACCAATGCATGCTCGATGTACCGACTACGTGTTTTCATTTGATTTTAATTGTATGCGTATGAGTGATATTTAATTAAATAGTTCAATTTAAATCACGTATACGCCCATATACAGTGTTGGAAAAAATAATAGAAACGAAAGCATTTTTTTCCAATTTTGTAAGTATATTTGTCAAGTTTAGTTTTGTTAAAAAAAATGTATATGCAGTTTTGTTTATCAGACATACAGCATAATAAAAAACATAATCAATCCTCTTTTCATTAATACTATATGTCTAACACTATATGTCTAACAATGTAAAGAGTCAATATTTTTGCTGGAAAAAATAATAGAAACGCGTAAAAGGATTCAATTTTTAGAGGCACATGTTTTTATTTTTTGTTAAAAAATTGTTTTATTTTAATATTTAGAGGCTCTACCTTTGTTTTTCATAACTTCATTGCATCTGCGAGTCATGGAATCAACCAATTTTTTTTGAAAAAGTCCTTGTCAATGAAAAACCACTTTTCCTGGTTTTTTCCCACAATTAGTCCTTATTTTTCAGACTGATGCCCTCCAGCTTCCTCTTGAGCACTCCCCAAAGGTGTTCTATTAGTTTAAGGTCCGGTGACTGTGAAGGCCATTCCATAAGAGGTACTTTATTGACTGCAAACAAATCCTTTGGCAATTTTGAAGAGTGGTTTGGATCACTGTCCTGCTGAAACTCCCATCTCAAGGACATTTCTTCCTCAGCAAATGGAAGGATTATGCTTTGCAATATATTTACGTAGTCCGGGGTGCATATTTTGATCTTTATTCAAAATATTGAACAGACACCAGAAGAATAGAAACACGCCCAGAGGAAGCTGGAGGGCATCAGTCTGAAAAATAAGGACTAATTGTGGGAAAAAACCAGAAAAAGTGGTTTTTCATTGACAAGGACTTTTTCAATAAAATTGGTTGATTCCATGTGTCGCAGATGCAATGAAGTTGTGAAAAACAAAACTAGTGCCTCTAAATATTAAAATAAAACAATTTTTTAACAAAAAATAAAAAGATGTGCCTCTAAAAATTGAATCCGTTTACGCGTTTCTATTATTTTTTCCAGCAAAAATATTGGCTCTTTACATTAATAGTCATATAGTGTATTAAAATATTAATTAAAAGAGGAATGATTATGTTTTTTCTTTGTTGAATGTCTGATAAACAAAACTGCATATAAATTTTTTTTAACAAAACTAAACTTGACAAATATACTTACAAAATTGGAAAAAAATGCTATCATTTCTATTATTTTTTCCAACACTATATGTCGTATTAGTGTTGGATTTCCAATTAAAAATTTAAATAAATCAAACATTTCCAAAAGTTGACTAACGATTCAGAACGGCTAAGGATAACGCTTATTTGGATTATTTCGGTATAGGTAATTTAAAGGTAACAGTATTTTGGCTTATTTCGATAACGGTAATTAAGCGGTAACAGTATTTGCTGTCATTTTGGTAACGGTAATTTTATTCTGAATTATTTTATTAATAAAATTAAAGAAAAGTTGCTTTTTATTATAGATTTTTATAGATTTTAATAAAATTAATTTTTATATAAAATTATTTATAGAATATCGGTAAAGTTATTTAGATATAAATTTCTTAGTTAACCTTGAAAACCAATACCCACCCGGGTGGTGTTTAATCCTTAAATGCATATTGTTGCTAATTGTCTACATTCCAGTTCCACTTAATTTTAGACGAACCTAAGCTTGATACTAATTCAGATTCTCCATCAGCAAAATGAAATATAAAAACCAAATAAATATTTGATACTCTATAGAAAAATAAAAGTAAAAAGCATGCAGTTAAGGGTAAAAATGTTTTTATTAATGTCTACAGAACTCTAAAATTTGTGAGTCTTAATTTCATTTAAATCGAAACAAAATTAAAAAAAAAAAATGTATACTAATAAAACCGAAAAGGTCGCCCGTATGGGTATTGGTAAAGCGAAGGTTAAATTAGTTGATATTTCTGTTATAACTACTTATGTATATATGTGGTTTGTTTTTAAAAGGCTCGATTTATTTAAACATCTTGATTTATTTAAATTTCTATTTATAAATCTCACGCTATTGTGACTTATATAGACGTATACTTGATTCCATACAAATAATTTAAATAAATATCACTCATACGCACCTTATAGTCATATACAGGGCAAGCTTTTTACTTGAAAAGTCAGCTTTTCCATATTTCACAAGTTTTTAGAAAAAAAATAACTTTTTTGCTTAACCTTGCATAAATATGTCTATTTCGCACTACGACTATAATTTCTTTAAAGAAAATTTTACTTTTCATCCACCATTACACAACGAATATTGGTTGTAAACCCCATAATTTATAAAATTTTCTTTTGATATTTTATGTAACAAATAAACAAATTTTAAACAAATTTGTATAATTTAAAGCTTATATTTTATTTTTCCTATGCATATCCATGCCTTTATCATGAGTGGCATACATATGCATAAGTTTGTCATTCCATTTGTAATTTCCACAATTTTTCATTGTGACCCCACAAAGTATTTATACTGTGGATCGTTTTAGATTACTGAGTAGATATAGCCATATCCGTATGTCCGTCGTTTTGTTGAAATCATATGTACATGATTAATATATCAATATCAATATATGGCTGAGATATAAAAAAAACGACTGTTGTTTTTCTGGCTTAATCGGTTAACCGATCAACAATTAATCGGGGTTTAGATTTAATCGGTTAATTTTAAATTATTCGATTATTAGTTTACTTAATTATTTAATAAACGAACAAAAACATAGGAAATTGTCCATCATATGGGACAAGGACGACCAGCGATGTTTTACAGCATGTATGCAGCGAATCTCTTTATTTTCTTGCAACTTTACTTAAGCCTGTAATTGTTGCTGATTTTAATGAGTAATGGCTAATCGGTTAATCGACACAAGTTAATCGGTTTATTTGTTATTTGAAAATCGGAAATTTTGAAATATTCGAACAGTTAACCGACCAAAATTAATCGGTTAACCGATTAACGGTTAATCGATTGAATATTTTAGTATGTATGGAAACGTAGATACGATCATAGCAGTGTACAAAAAAATTAATGAATGTTGTAAACTTCGAGCTAGATTTCATGTGTGACGCTTGTTTTTCAAAAATTTTCTTTTTTTACAAAACATTTTTTTTCGACAAATTTTTCACCAAACTTGGTTCGCAATTTTCAAGATAATTGTTTTTAATTTTTATCTTAAAGTATATTTTAGTGAAGGGTATAAAGGATTCGGCACATTCGAATATAGCACTCTTACTTGTTTTGAGTTTATTTGCGCTTATTTTTAATTTTTTTTTTCTCTTTCATATTTAAATTTGCCTTGGTCAAATAAAATCTTGATTATTTTCAGTTTTCAGGAATTTTAACGGTAAACTTGTTTCACACAAATCAAAAATTATAAATTCATTATAATTACTTCTTTTTTGAACTTATATAGGAGGCTAGAATCTATTAATATTACTGGAGTTTAATATATTCGTTAAAACTCCATTATATTTTGAATAAATTTCTAAATCCTTTAGAATGCTTTATTTTCTACTTATATGTGTATTTACTTGCGCCCCCCAATTATTTTCACATATTTTCTGATGAACTATTAAAAATATATTTGTTTTCACAAATATAAATACCTCCAATTGATTTTATTACATTAGTTTGAGGTTATAGAGTTTGTAAAAAGTACTTTATATTTTGCCACTATTTGTGTAGTAACCAACGAAAAAGTGGCGAGTTTTTAATGTTGAACATTATGTTCAAACATGCCCAAATAATATTGCGGGGGGACATATGTATGGGACCAATTGAAATCATGAACCGCTCTGCAGCGAATATTTGTGTAAAACTTCAGAGAGCTAGATCCTTTAGTATCGACCCCTATCGTGTTTTCAACATACGGACAGACAGACTGACGGACGGACATAGGTCAGCTTAGAATCATATAAGGACCCAGAATATATATACTAATGTTAGCCTGTGACAAATATTTTCAAGTATTTTTATTGGTGGTGAATTCTGAGATACCTTTTGAAATTGAATAGAAATTGTGTTTGCAGGCCTTTACATTTACTCATGTGTTGTGTGTGTGGGTATCTGCATATTTGCGAGTGTAAAACGTTTGTAAAAACGTTCTTTAACAATATGCATGGTTATGAAATATTTTTGCATTCAATTTTTGTACCTTTTTTTTTTTGCTGTTTTTTTTCGAAATCGCTTTTTAGTTTTCTATCTAAAACATAGCAAAAAAAGAACAGTTGATGAACGTTAGTAAAGTAACAAGGTGTAGTGGTATAGAGTTAAACGAGGGTTGAGTTACATTGGAAAAGGCTAAATAATGCCTAACTTAAATTCAATATACAGCAAACCTCCTACGTTCCCTAAATAAAATCTGCTGTATGTGCTGCAGCCACCTCAGCGTGTTAGATGAAATAAATTTTCTCGACCCAGCCAAAAATAAATCACTTTGACTTGTAGTTGTTGCTTTAACTGAGTTTTTACTCATTCCACCTCTGCCAGTAAAATGAAAATATGTGCATTTTTTAAAACCTCAAAAAAAAAACAAACATTTTCCAAATTTATACAGTTAAACTTCTAAATGTACATGTAGGTACAGATATGTGCACAGTTTTAGTTAGTAGTCTCTAAAACTATCCATTTATACTCACATAAATACAGGTACTCCATTTTAAACCTGGAAATAGCTACATATTTCATGGAGGCACAAATGAAGTTTTACTACTTTAAAGACTTTTTTTAGGAAAATCATTAAGTTTTTGGAATATTTTTAAACAATTCATTAAATATTTATCACTTATTTTGCAAAACCATTTCAAAAAATCTTAATTTTATTCCAAGGGTTAAAATTGCAAGTAAATTTGCTGCATTCTCCTCATCACTATCGGCATTTCTCTGTTAGTAGTTGTTGTTTTTCAGCGCACTTTTGGCTATGAGTAATTGTTGCTGGCTGTACATAAAACACGACACCACTTTTATTTTTTGTTTTTATAGGGTAGGTGAAGCCTCTTTCAAACATTTCATAAATATTCATAAATTTATTTACGTATTTTTTCCCTCTTTACTTCTTTATAGCGTTTTATTTTTTTTTTAATTAAAATGCAAAACTTAGACAAAATAAGAAAAACTTCAGGTCTAAGCGAAATTGAAATAAAAAAGAACAAATGTATATCAGTTTTGTTTGGGTTGTTTTCCTACTAAGCTAAATAAATCTATTAGTTGTTGGACTAGTATAGATTTTTCTATTTGAAAATTGAAGTTTTAAAAATCTAAATGACCTTAGCCAAATAGAAATAGGTTTGTTTGGTCATATAAATTACATTCATTTGAGAGATTTTCATGAAATTAAAACAAAGAACTTGTTGCTCCAAAGGGGAATAATAAAAAAAGGTCTAGTTTTAATTTTTGATTACAATAATGGTTTTCCTACAATGAAAATAATTATATTAAATTCAATATGATACCTGGGACAATTGATCGGAAACTGGACTGTAGTTGGACATCATCGATCATAGTTGACATCATCGATTTTAAAGATAGAAGGCCTTTCATTAAGAGCTTTATATCTTTAAATTTAAGTAAAACCAAACTGGCTAGCCCACATCCGAAATGTCTAACGATATGACCTACACTTGAGATGACCATGCCCTCAATTCATTTGTGCAGAATGTCCAATGTGGCATGAGGTGTGTGGCACGTAGTGCCGCACATGGGTTGAGCGGCTAAAAATAGAAAAAGTTGTCGAAGGTCAAAGAAACTTGGCACATAAGCACTTTATTTTTGAGTTAAAAAAAATGGAAAAATCAAAATGATCCGCCCACTTTTACGCCCACCTCCCATACAAAGTGAAAATTAAATTTTGACCTACGGCATTGTTTTTTGGCACATAGCATTTTTAAACACTCAGAATCATTTGTGTGAAATTTTAAAAATATCCGCCCACTTTTACGCCCACTTCCCATACAACTTGTATTGCAAAAGTGGCATAACTCCCTTGATTTTGAATGCATCAACTCAATTTTCACAAAAAATAAATATTATAATTGTAGAATGGGCTACTGAAAATATATATCTGATCCGCCCACTTTTACGCCCATCACCCATAGAAAAAACATGAATAAGTAATTTAACCATAGTCTTTTAATAATTTTTTAACATCATTATCGTACTCCTATTTTTTTGATTTGCAGCTTTGAGCGAAATCTATTTATAAATGGGTCTGAAGACAATAAAAGATTATGCATTACGTATTCATTAGTGGCTACACGTCCAATTCTTCACGAATGATGTAATCTATGGGCTCTATAGTCTTTATTGCTAGGACAGCATACCTGATACAAATAATCAATTAAAATGTAATAACTAAAAATGAAATCATTGAATGAGGGCCTTTAGATAGAGACATATTGGTAGAATAGCTTCCTGACTAGTATGTATAGTACATTATGTAATAATGTTAAACAGTAAAGATGGCAACAACACCATGCATGTACGAAAATTCATGTTTTGTTAATTTATCACCTTATAGTATTTTCTTTTTTTTTTTTGAAAAGGAGCAGGTAGGAGCAACTGAGTTTTTTTTAGCTTTTAGCTGAGACTTTAAGCTGTAATTCGGCATCTTTCGTTAAACAGCGCTCCACAGCGCTAAAAAGATGCGGTCCACTGAAGTTGATGAACATTAAAATTTTGATGTTGTTTATATTTTGTTCTACGAAATTTTTTATATGACACTTTTTCCAACTTTTTTTAATGCAAATCTCATCTATGACAATTGTCATATACGAAAATATACAACAAAGTCAAATGATAAGTTTAGTCTGATTGTACCAAAAGACTGAATATACAATAATTTTGCATGCCATTTTAAACAAACGTACATAAATAAACTTCGAACGTGTCTGTCCAAACAAATAATAAATATATATCTGTCAAAAAAATACCAAAAAATTATCCAAATCGGCGAACATGAAAAAAATCAATTTCGGCCACTCTTCAACCAATGTGCGCCGTCCTGCTGAACCTCATGTCGTTGGTGTCCATATTAAAGAAGTTGGTAATCAGCGACCTATAGCGCTTGTCATTGACAGTGATGGCCTGGCCGTCATCCACAAAGGAATATAGACCAAACAGTAACCTTATCGGGATTCATTGAATGTCTTTGGATCTCAAGTGGATTGCAAACGTCCAAAATTCGAAAAGTTTGTTTATTCATCTAAAACCATCCCTCCCCGCATTATATAAGATGCTTGCGGATCATTGAACGAACATAACACAAATTTTGATAAAACAATTTTATCACATGCAGTCCATGCAGATTTGCCAACACAAACTGTCGAATAGCCTATTCGACAGCTGCAGCTTCAACGATATGGTCGCTATTAACTCTCAATGTTAGAACGTTTGAAAATCCTATATTTGCCTAAGTTATTATGTAAATCAAAAACATTTTGACATTTGACACTTACCGGGCCATAGATTACTCAAATGATTTTATATGAAAAAACTAGTAAAAATGCTATCATTGGCTGTGACAAATTATATATACCCTGCTCCAAAGTATACTTTAAGATAACTTATTAAAAACAATTTTCTTGAAAAAAAAAAATAAAATGAAACAAAAAGTTTAGTGGAAAAAACAAATCTAATTTGATAAAAATATCTAAAACAAGTAAGGGAGCTATATATTCGTGCCGAATCTTATATACCCTTCAAAATAAAAATTTTAAATATTTTTGGGTAAACAAAATTATAATTCTTTTTTTTCAAAATTTAAAAAAAAAATTTATTTTTTTCAAAATTTTTTTTTTTATTTTTTTAAAAAATTTTTTTTTTAATTTTTTTAAATTTTTTTATAAATTTATTAATGAAAAAATCTATGTCAAAAAACTTTTTTGGTAAAAAAAATTCGGGTTAAAAAACAATTTTCCCGATTTTGACCCATTGTAGGTCCAAATTACTATAGCCTTATATATATCGTTGCAATTATCATTAGATATCCATATTGTCTATATTAATGACTTAGTAATCCAGATATAGATAAACAAGTAAGAGAGCTATATTCGGCTGTGCCGAATCTTAAAACCCTTCACCAAATTATACTTTAAAATAAAAATTTTAAATATTTTTAGGAAAACAAAATTAAATTTTTTTTATTTAATTTTTTTTTCAAAAAATTTTTTTTTTCGAAATTGTTTTTTTAATTTTTTTCTAATTTCTTTTTTTTTAAATTTAAAAAAAATAAAAAATTATTAGTGAAAAAATATGTTTGGTAAAAAAAATTCGGTGTAAAAAATATTTTTCCCGATTTTGACCCATTGTATGTCCAAATTACTATAGCTTCATATACATCGTTGCAATGGACTTTGAAATATCTAACATTAGTTATCCATATTGTCTATATTAATGACTTAGTAATCCAGATATAGATCAAAAATGGGCCAAAGATCGAGGTTGGCCCGGTCAGCCATTTATGGGACGATTTTTTCGATTTTAAGTAGCGACCAAGCCGGAAGAATTCCCGATATTTGTGGGCTCCGGAAAGTTGATTTCAACATACAGACGGACATGGCTATATGGACTTCGCTATCTATAACGATCCAGAATATATATACTTTGTGGGGAAGCATATAGCCAATTCCACTAGAATGACAACCACGACTGAAAAAAAAACCCTTGAAACTTTTTTCAACATTATTTGAATAGGAGAAAACACTTAAATGTTTCTATGTGAAAGTATATAGCCAATTCCACTAGAATGACAACCACGACTGAAAAAAAAACCCTTGAAACTTTTTTCAACATTATTTGAATAGGAGAAAACACTTAAATGTTTCTATGTGAAAGTATTTAGAAGGTATTACAACATTTTAAATGCAAAAATAATAGTTTAAACTGACTATATTTCATTTTTTTTTCACGTACGATGACATGGAATTGCCCATATGCAAAATGTTTAAATTAGAATTGTAATGACAAACTTATATATACCATTGCCACTCACAGGTGTTTGGTACTTCTTTGAAGTTCGAACATTTTTAAGGTTATAAAAAATATAGTTTGCACATATCTACATAATGAAATAAGTGTCCTACTTGAAATATTGCACAAACATAAAAGACGGTTCAATAAATCTTAGAAAATTTTAAGTTGTTTGTTTTCGAGAGTATAGTTTATAGTATATAATGTATAGGGTATACAACTTAGAGTATAGGTGCAGTGAAATAAATCCCCAGGAAAAAATGAAATAACCTCCACACAATTTTACATACAAATTGGCACTTATTTCATTATGAAATAACTCCTAATGAAGCAATTCCTACCGAAATTTTTTTCGAAGGAATTCTCCTCTGCGGTGTATCAGAACCCGTAAAAAAGCTAAAGGTTTTCTGAAGTATTTAGAAACATATCTGCAGTAAATAAAATCTTTACTATCCGATGCCGGTTTACGATACACCACAGAGAAGAAACCTTTGTTTCAGGCCGTAGCCTTCCAAAGCAAGAACACTATATGAGGGAAGCCGGTTTTTGTTCACCCCAGAGGATACAAACTTAAACGTTTTTTTAAGCATTAATACATGCAGTACTTCCGAATTTGTAATTATATCACTTTCGTTGGGAGTTATTTTACATTTTTTAGGAGTAATATTTTTATTATTTAGTATTTTCATTTGTTAAGTTTGGAAATTAGTTCATTTTTGTTGGGAGTTATTTCATTATACCGAATAGAGTATAGAGTACACATGGAGCGGAAACTAAAAAAAAAACTCAAATAAAACAAGTAAGAGGTCTATATTCTGCTGTGCTGAATCTTATGTACCCTTCATCAAATAATAACCTAAAGAATTTTTTATAAACAAAATTAAAAAAAGTAAAAAAAAATTTCAAAAATTTTTTACAATATTTTTTGTTTTTTAATATTTTTTCAAAATTTAAATTTTTTTTTTTTAAATTTTTATTTATGATTTTATTGTTGAATAAAATTTTATGACAAAAAGATTTTTTTTGTTAACAAAAATAAAAAATTTCAAAATTTTTTTACAATATTTTTTGTTTTTTAATTTTATTTTCAAAATTTAAAAAAAATTTTTTTTTTAATTTTTATTTATGAATTTATTGTTGAATAAAATTTTATGACAAAAAGATTTTGTTTTTTGTGAAAAAAAATTCGGGTTAAAAAATATTTTTCCCGATGTTGACCCACTGTAGGTTCAAATTTCTGTGGCGTTATATACGTCGTTGCAAAGGTCTTTGAAATATCTACCATTATATATCCATATTGTCTATATTAATGACTTAGTAATCCTGATATATATAATCCAGATAATTTGTGCCCTTGCTGAAGGATATACAATTTAGTCAATTTCAATATACAATAGTTCGCATAGATTTTTTTACCAATACATTCTCATTACTTAGGTTTTTAACAACTGACTTAGGTTTTTGACTGGAAAGTTTCCGATCTATGTGTATTTATCTATGATATAGAGTAGAATAGCATTCAAACTAGTTTTTCTTCAAATTTTTTTCAACTCAATAGAAACTCTAAACCAAAACTTTTTTTCTTTTTCTTCAATTTTATTTTGTTGGTAAAATAGTCCATAGTATTTACAGATTTCTTGTATTCATCTTATGTCATGTGCTTTTGAAGATCTCTTTAACTTCAACCGCATCCTACTTTAATGACACTAACAACAACAACAACAAAAACAACTAATAATAAAATGTTTACAAATTTCATGAGTAGAAAAATGTTTTAATGAAAACTGTCAGTTGCATTCCAAAAACATGTAACCGAGAGTTGGAGGGAATAAAAAAAAAATAGAAGAAGAAACAGAGAAGTGGAGATAAAAAACTAACTTTGGAAAAACCTCAGCTGAAATGGAAAAGTAGCAAAAGTATGAACTAAATGACAACCACAAGATAAAGACAATAAGATGGAAGAAAACAGCCAACAAAAAACAAAACATACTTATACAAATAAAACTCTAAACATTTAAAATGAAAAACAGGCATTAAGAGAAATAAAATAGTAGAGGGAAGAGCAACAGCAGTTACGCATAACGCGCTTTAACACTAACTCATATACAGTTCATGGTAAAACAACTGAATCGCAGTGATAATCATAAGGAATGCACAATGGAAAGTTGCCAGCAAAAAAAGAAACAAGGATTTATAGTTCGAAAATAGTTTAAAATATTAACATCATATCCAATGAATTTAATACAGGATTGTCCAAGGATTTCAATGCTCAGTAATTTATTTATTATCTATTTAGATAGATAATGCTTTTTTAACCAACTTTTCCTTTAGCTAGTTTCTTAGATTTCTAACCCATTGTGCCCATCTTGTCGAAAAACAATTTTGCATTTGAGAAATTATTTTCTTGTTTTAATGTTGCCATCATCATTGTCAACCTTTTCGCGATATTTGCAGCTGAGCACCCTTTTGGTTTTGGTTTCTATTATTATCATGATTGTTCTTCTCGCAATTCCAAGAACAGATTACAATAAAGATAGCAAAAACACTGAAACCAAACTGACTTGTTTTCCTATTTACATATTTCTCTTAACATTTAAGGTTAAAAAATGTGTAATGAACAAATGTATTTATTTTACACAACATCAAGAGAAACAAAAAAAAAAAAAAACATTTCTTTTCTATTTATTTTGCATCTTTGAATGACTTGTTTATGTTGCACAATTTTTGTTTAACATTTCAGCCATTTTAATTTCAAAACTATGGCGTAATTAAAAATATACTAAACTCTACATTACACACGCCAGAAGTTGCACTAAAACCATAAAACGTTGCACAGGCAAACAGCAACATAAAATTTATATATTTTTTGTTTTCGGTTTTTTTTTTTCTGCATAGTTTTTACAAAATTCATGTAGAATTAATATAAAATATTTTACATATTTGACTGTACATTGAAAGAGTGTGTGCATATGTTTGCATATGCATTTTATTACTCTGTCATGTATAGTTTTGCACAGAGTCCTCGTCGTCTTCGTATTTGTTTAACAAATTTTTGTATGTTAAAAATTTTTCAATTTTAAGTTTCATGTCAACATTTGTGGTTACTTGCACATGGTGGCTGGTTTTTCACCAACAACATCAACATCATCATCAGCAGCAGAAGCAACGTCATCACATACCTTCTTTGCAACAAGAAAATTAATATTTCATGATTTTTTTCCCCTTTTTCTGGGAAAAAAACTTGAATATTCGCAAATAAAACAGCAAATATTTGTGCATATTAAAATAAATAGAAAATAAAAGAAAAACAATAACGGATGTGAACAATTTTGATGTAGTTTTAAATCAAAAATTAAATAAAAAATATTTATAATAGAATAATAGACAGTACAGTGGGGACGAACAAAACTAGAACAGAACTAGAACAGAACTAGAACAGAACTAGAACAGAACTAGAACAGAACTAGAACAGAACTAGAACAGAACTAGAACAGAACTAGAACAGAACTAGAACAGAACTAGAACAGAACTAGAACAGAACTAGAACAGAACTAGAACAGAACTAGAACAGAACTAGAACAGAACTAGAACAGAACTAGAACAGAACTAGAACAGAACTAGAACAGAACTAGAACAGAACTAGAACAGAACTAGAACAGAACTAGAACAGAACTAGAACAGAACTAGAACAGAACTAGAACAGAACTAGAACAGAACTAGAACAGAACTAGAACAGAACTAGAACAGAACTAGAACAGAACTAGAACAGAACTAGAACAGAACTAGAACAGAACTAGAACAGAACTAGAACAGAACTAGAACAGAACTAGAACAGAACTAGAACAGAACTAGAACAGAACTAGAACAGAACTAGAACAGAACTAGAACAGAACTAGAACAGAACTAGAACAGAACTAGAACAGAACTAGAACAGAACTAGAACAGAACTAGAACAGAACTAGAACAGAACTAGAACAGAACTAGAACAGAACTAGAACAGAACTAGAACAGAACTAGAACAGAACTAGAACAGAACTAGAACAGAACTAGAACAGAACTAGAACAGAACTAGAACAGAACTAGAACAGAACTAGAACAGAACTAGAACAGAACTATATCTAAACAAACATTTCTAAATTTGTATTTTCATATAAATTCTTGAAATCTAATAACCTTGTCTCTATTGATTAGTTACTTAACAATATTCAAACGGTCTATAAATAAATAATTTCTTTAACACTTTCAGTTCGAAAGAAACACCTTAATTACTGCTATTAACACCCATAAATCTCATTATTTAAATATAGACTTTTCGTTGCAAATGGTGTTGAAATCTGAAATAACTTTATTACTTTTAGATTTACCTTGTGCACAAATCTTTATGGGCAATTTTCCAAAAAATTTCGCAATTGCTTTTACATATGAATGTAAGTTGCAAACACACATAGAAAAATTAAAACATTTGCATAGTTTGTGTAAAAGTAAAATTTTCAATTAAGTGTTTAAAACGAAATTTCCGCCAAGTATAGCCAAACAATTGTTTTTGGTTGTTATTTTTTTTTTTTTTTCATAGTAATGATTTTCAAATTTAAACAAAATTTCATTTTATTTTACATTAAAGCTATGCAAACTGTTAAGAGCTTAATACATAAGCAAATATAACACTTGGCTTTTAGAAACCATCCGTCCGACAGACGAAACTCCTGCATATTATATGGCCAAAATGAAAATCATTTTTATGTCTATAAGGTTTTAAACAAAGTTAAATACATTCATGTTTGTATATGTCTACTTAGATTAACATACAGTGTTTTTGTTGTTTCTAAAAAGAGTTGGTGTATGGCTATGTGTTGTGGTATTATAGTATGTTGCAGGATAAAACTAAATAAATTTTCGAATAGAGAAATAAAGAAAAAACTAGTATAGAATACAACAAGAATAAATATGTTCAACATCAGCGCAAAACCTTGCTATTATTTTGCCACTACTCAAACACGTAGAAATTACCGTTAAAAAAGCGATTTTATGTGTGCAGCAAATAACAGTAGGTGACCAATGAAAAAGAGACTGTATATATTTAGAAAATATTATAATTTGTTTACTAATAAGGAGTACAAAGTTATTATTAATTGTGTATGTACCAGTGCGTATGATTAATATTAATTAATAGGTATTTTAACAAAAAGTGTTATAGTTAAACTACTAATGATGACATTCAAGTCGGTCCTGTGTCATTGAACAGCTAACCGTCTAAGGTATAAGCGGAGAATATTTTCCTTATGTTATATGGTAAAATTTGGAATTTTATCATTACTAAGAATGGTGTGAAATTGTAAAAAAAAAAACTTAAAAAAATTTTTCTTTTATGATTATGATATTTCAAAATAATTTCTTGTTTAGAATTCACTAATAAAAGCTTTTCTATTTTATGTAACAATTTTTAAAATGATCACAAAACTTCTATTAAAAAATTAATTTTTTTTTTTTTTTTGACATTTGCAAGATTTATTTAAATGAATTTTATTGGATTCTTTATTCCAAAAGCTGAATAAATCCTAATTGATTAACAAACAAATCAAAATGTAAATTTCAAATATTTATAAAGACATACGATTGTTAATATCTAAATACAGCCTCCTACTACTTAAGTATTATTTTGTCCTTACTCCAACACGTAGAGTTTACTATGTAGTAAAATACAATTTTATAGGTTCCAATCATCAGTAAAGCAATAAAAATATATAATTTTGTATATTCGTAATACGTTTAATACAAAAACATAAAAAAACTTATTAATTATTTAATGATAATGAAAAAAAATTAATTTTTATTTTCATATATACTGGAGCGTATGATTAATATTAATTCATGGGTATTTTTAAGAAATAGTGTTAAATCTAAAAATATGAAGCATTTATTTAAATCATTTATATAACCCTGGATACCTAGTAGTCTGAGGTGTATGCAGGTAAAATTTTGTTTTGGATTAAAGCCTGGATTTTTACCCTTTCTTCGACAGGTGTGAAATTTTGAAAATTTTTTTAAAATAAAAACTCAAACATCAGAAAAGCAGCTAAAAATATAGAATTTTATAAATTCCAAAGTTGTTTAATGAAATAATGCAGAAAAATCTATAACTTATTTAACAATAATGAGGTAAAATTAACTTTTAATTTTAAGTATGCAGGAGCGTATGATTAATATTAATTCATGGTTAGTTTAACAAAATGTGTTATATCTTAAAATCTGAGGCAGATATTTAAATCCCTTTTATGGCACAGGAAAACTAACAGTCTCAGCTAGACACTAGTAGCCTTCTACTTTGTCTATAAGGTTGATAGCCTGGATTTTTACCCTTTCTTTGGGAGAAGTGAAAATTTAAAATTTTTTTAAAAATTATTTTTAGTACCAAAACATTGCTGTATGTTAGTGTATTTTAAACTAATGGTTTTTGTCAGTAATTTGTTTTACAAAATATTCTGTTTTAAAAAATATTGTGTTGGTTGTGTCCATCAAAATTATGTTGTAGTTATATATTTTTTTGGACATTTAGAAACAAGCGGTGAAATAAGTTTGAAAGGATTTTTCATAACTAATTGGATGGATCATAGTTCATTTATTCACAAATAAAATTTTGTGTTAAAAATATTCGATTTAACCTTTACTTAAGGTACCTAATATTGTAATAAAGTCACCGACTATTCAAATTGTATGTTGCTACAACACAAACGTGAAGATTTGATGGTCAAAAATATAGAATTTTATATATTCCAAACTTGTTTAATGCAATAATGCTGAAAAAAACTATAACTTATTTATTAATTATAAGGTAAAGAACTTTTATTTTTTTGTATGCAGGAGCGTATGATTAATATTAATTCATGTTTTTTTAACAAAATGTGTTCTATCTAAAAATCTGAGGCAGACATTTAAATCCCTTTTATGGCACAGGAAAGCTAACAGTCTGAGCTAGACGATAGAAGCCTTCTACTTTGTCTATGAGATCGATAGCCTGGATTTTTACCCTTTCTTTGGGAGGAGTGAAAATTTTAAATTTTTTTAAAAATTATTTTTGGTACCAAAACATTAATATTAATTATATATTTGATTGAATAGATAGTAAAATTAATTATGTTATGTTTCTGCTAAAAAAAACCTCTCATAGTGAATAATAATATATTCACTGAATATAGACACAGTTCAAAATTTGTGTAAAAAATATTTTATTTAACAAGGACTATTCCAATATTATGTAACCACTATTCAAATACATTATAATTTTGTGTACTTCAAACTTGTTTTATAAAATAAATCTAGAAATAAATACAATATTAAACAATAATGAAGAAAAATTAACTTTTAATTTCATGTATACTGGAGCGTATGATTAATATTAATTCATGGCTATCTTAACATAATGTGTTATATTTAGAAAACTATAACCGATATTTTAATTAAGTATATGACATTTTAAAGCTAACAGTTCAAGGTACAAAATGATATAATCTTTATTGGTCTAACAAATCAATAAACTGCAAATTTTACATACCTTCATCAAGTGAGAAAATTCAAAATATTTTAGAATTTATTTTAAGTACTCAAAATTTGACTGAACTGTTTAAAAATATTTATTTTGATTCAGAAAAATTTGTACAAAATAAATTTATTTAGCTATGACCTTTTCCCATCTTTGATCTTTAAAGACAAACCGTGTAATGTTAAGGAGTTTCATTGGATTATTTCAGTTAAATCCAATTTTAGTTACAAATGCCACACATAACCTTGACTTTAGGGATTCCTATAATACAGCCTTATACTGTATACTCAAACACCCAATGCATACACTTCCACCACACACATGTTCATGTATGTGCTCTCATACAAATAACAACATTTAACACTTTTGCCGTCGGAAATAAGTGCGTACATGGTTGTTATACTACAAACACACACAATATCAGACATCATATAACGAAAACAACTACATTTACACAAATGTTCAATGTACCAACCACCAATCGACAGTTATAGTACAACAACGTTGCTATTTAAATAAAATTGTACAATTGGTTTGCTCGGCTGTGTATTAGTGGTGTACATGTTTTATATAAGTGTGACACTTATTTAGCAGTTTTTGGATTTTTGGATGATCTAAAAAATGCTCCTGAAAATCGACAATTTTAAATCGGTGTCTAAGCTAAACCATAATATGTACTACTGTTAAAATTTGCATTTTTATTACTCATTTAGTTATTATTGGAAATGATAATTGTTTAGCATTTTATTTTCAGATGACGTAGAACAAGCATCACAACTGTAAAAAGTGCAAAGTAAAGGCCACCCTAATGTGTATATAAGTATAAGTGTGAGTAATTTTTTCTGTATTTTTTCTAAGCAAGAGGTTGTAAGTATGGATTTCCGTGCATAGTTTTAGTTTCCGGTTGTAGTATTTTTTCTAATTTGACACCCTATTCCCCCATGGTTCACTGTACAGCATGGCAACTGAAATTCTCCACGGCAAGCCAAAGTTTTACAAAGTGCGGGTGCTTGTGATTGTAAGTTTTAAAAGTGAACGAACATTGATTTGTAAATCAAGATTTAAATGTGTAGTTTTCAGTTTTATTTTTTGTAATGTTTTTTTTTTTTTTGTTTGTACTAGAGTAACAATTACAAATGTACAAACATGTTCGCAATGCATTTATCGGTTTCTATGCTAATGAATGAATTTAAAATAAATTTAAATTTAAGTATTGAAAGTTGTAGCAAAGGGCGATATGATAAGCAAGAAAACAAGTTAGAAACAATACGAGCCAATGAATCTTATATGAAATAAATTCAATCCATACTATATAAATAGCATGTGTTTAAAACATTAAGTAAGAGTGCTAATATTATTTACCCTTCACCAAAGTATACTTTAAGATGCAAATTAACTATTTTTGGCAGAAAAGAATTTTTGATGAAAAACATATTTTTGGTGAAAAAAAAAAAAAATTGTTGAAACAAAATTTGGAAAAACTAATTGAAAATATCGAGTTAGTTTTTTATTTAAACTCATCTATTTGTGGGCCGATTTTCTCGGTCTATAACCGATATATTGATGTGTAAATTTGAACTTAAGTTATGAAATATTGTAATAAAACCACCAATTATTCCGATATTATTTTATTACTTATACCATTTTCAAACATTTCGAATATAATATTAATAAGAACATAAAACGCCGCTATAAATATAGAATTTTATATATTCCAAACATGTTTAATAAAATAATGCGGAAAACCTATGATTTATTTAACAAAAATGAGATAAAATTAACTTTTAATTTTATGTATGCAGGAGCGTATGATTAATATTAATTCATGACTATTTCAACAAAATGTTTTATAACTAAAAATCTGAATCCAAAATTTAAATAATTTGTATGGCACAGGAAAGCTAACAGTCTGACCTAGATGCCAGTAGCCTTCTTCTTTGTCTATAAGGTCGATAGCCTGGATTCTTACCCTTCCTTTGGGAGGTGTGACAATTTAAAATATTTTAAAAAATATTTTTTGTAACAAAACATTGCTGTATTTTTCTATAATTTAAGTTAATGGTTGTTTACAGTAATTTGATTTGCAAAATATTCTGTTTTAAAAAACATATTGTTGGTGGTTTCCACAAAAATTATGTTGAAGATATAAATTTTTTTGGACATTTAGAAACCAGCGGTGAAATTAATTTTATTGGATTTTTACTTAACTAGTTGAATGGATCATAGTTCATTTAATCACAAATAAGATTTTGTGTTAAAAATGTTTAATTCAACCTTTAGTTAAGGTACCTTATATTGTAATAAAGCCACCAAGTTTTCAAATTTTATGTTGCTGCTACTCACATGCTGTTGATTTGAAATTGAAAGCTGACATTCCGTGTCAAAATCACCACGTTGAAACCGATGGAACACATTGACCATAAGCTTTGATGAACAAGCTGTGTGCTTTTTTTAAATTTAAAGAAGTAAAGCAAAACTTCCCGCATATGACGTTTTTTGTTGGCACAAAATTTTACGTCTGTCTGTCTGTCTGTCTGTCTGTCTGTCTGTCTGTCTGTCTGTTACATACTTTGACAAAAAGGCAACAAAACGTATGTTTGGATGTGTGTTGGTTTCATTGCTTTGCGTATTTTGTTTTTGTTTTATTTTTGGTGTTTCGTTTCGTTTGAAGTTGTTGTTTGTATCGTTTGTAACTTCTACAATAAAATCTGTTCGCCAGCAATTAGATGCAAAGTTTTTAAAAGTTTTATTGATGTATTTAGGATGCTATACGCTGAAAGTGGGCAATTAATGCATCCACAACAAAGGTGAAGGGTATATAAGATTCGGCATAGCACTTACTTGTTTTTGTAAATTTTTTTTGTGTGTAGGGTATTTCTCAGTCCTTTCACCGACCTTCATTTCTACCCTAAAATTGACTTGTTAAACTACGCATTTTCAAACACGCAACTTGCAGTTTTTTTTTGTATGGTTTTCTTTACTTAATTAAATTTAAAATGTTGAAACATTTTTACGAGCTTAGTGGAAAATTCAAATGGATACTAGTACATTGGTTTTGCTTTTATGGCAAACACAAAAAAAAAACCAAACCGGAAACTAAAAACAGGTTACGCGGTTCAGTAGCACAACAGCTAAACAGGAAATATTTAATTTAAGTTACTAATTAAGGTTTTAAAGTACATATTGAAAATGTTGAAAATTAATTGTTTGTCTACTAAAACATTAATGCACAGTAATTTTAAAACCATAACAACAAACAATTAAGTATATTTCAAACTTAATTAATAAAAACAGGGCAAAAACAGTTATTTTTAATTTTATGTAAACGGGAGCGTATGATTAATATTTATTTAAAAGTATTTTATTATAAAATGCTATATCTTACATATTACTAAAGATATTGAAGTCACTTAAATTGCAGTTTAAAGTTAATAATCAAGTTAATTTATGGGGAGTACTTTCTTTATGCCTTAAGATGGACAGACAGCTAATTTTGCAATTCTTGGGTAAATTTTCAATATTTTAATTTGTAAAAACTTAACTTATTTTATAAAATTAATATGATGCCATTAATTTAGAATTAAAAGTATCATATAAACTAGCAATACCAACATGGCTGAAAGTATCAAAGCCTGTATCTGTTATTTATTAAAAGTTTAACTAACAAAAATACAAATCTCAATTTAAATTCTTGGATACATTAATCTAAACTCCAATATTTACTTCACTCACTCAAACATCTCAACCTCAGTTTAAACTACATTTATTTTCATTTAACGCTAAATAAAATATTTTCCAAGTTTTCATAAAATTCACATACTTTTTTTTTTTGTACTTCTCCCCCTATATTCCCTTTACCATTTCACCCCTTTAGAGTTTTCGGCAAGTTTAAGCATAAATTTGCTTGAGTACCCAAAAGTGATACAGCAAAAATCTTAAGTTTACTTTGTAAAATATTTCGCCAACAAAAGGGAAACAAGTTTAGAAAGCGAACGAAAAACGAAAAAAAAAAAATTAAAAATATTATGCGGGGTGTTAAGTAAAGTTTTATATGAATTTCAATTGGTTTAGGGAAGTGGTTTTTGCTGTAACTATTGAGAAAATCAGTGGATAAATCAAGTAACTAAATACACTTTAAGTATGTAAACGAGAGTACATACTGACAGTTTAACACAAAAATTGATTGATTTATGGGAATAACGCAAGACACAAATGAGGAAGTGGTACAAGATTTTAGCTGGAGGAAAGTAACTTGGTAGTAACAGAAAATAGTTATAATTTTCGAACATGAGCTTAAGAGATTAGTTATGTTCTGCTTCTCTGAAAATGTTTTGCATATCGACTACATTAAATATAGTGCTATATAATAAAGACTTTTAAAAACTATTAATTTCTAATGTTTCCTTTAACTTTTAACCTTTGTAACATAGTTTTCCGAGTTCTTGGAATAAATATCTAGTGTTTAAATATTTCTCAGTTTTGTTTATCTTTTCAAATCCCTTTTAAACACAGCATATTCTAGCAAGTTACTAACTTCACCTTAAATTTAACATCATGCAACATTTACTGTTTGCCACTAAAGTACTTTAAGTTTTATGTGGGTAAAAAAAAAAAAAAAAAAAAACTAAAAGAAAAAACTTTTACAGAAACTAAAGTTTGCATATGTTGCATTAAATTTTTATGGCACAAAAAAAAAATCCCTCATGACTCTACAATCATTTTTCACTACCACCTCTTCGCTTCCACCTCTAGTTATACTTTTTTTTTCCCCCGGCATCATATTTCATCAGCAAAGCTCTCTTTCCTCAAACATCTAAACTCACACACGCATCCATATATGTATAAGAGTGGATCATATAACATTTCATTAAGGATTTGTGCATGTCAGTAGAGTAATAATCTTAAAAAATATACATACGTATGTACGTTTGTATGTCGTATGTAGATATTTGATTAATAATACAAGATGTTGAAAACTAGTTTTTTGCCTTAAAATTGTTCTTTATTTTTGCTAAAGTTTCTAGCAGAATTGCTAATTTGGCAAAAAGTTTTCGGTTTTAAAGATTTAATTAAGCAGCAGTTTAGTAAATTTATACTAAAGCCTCATGTGTTAAGCTTCAAAATAGATTATGAGGTTGACAAATATTTCAATATCTTAGAAATTATTACAATTTTAGTGAATTTGGCAGTTAATTAATATTAATCATACGCCATCCCTTATAGTTTTCAATGCCTAAAGTTAAACTATTTATAACTTTAGAACTGTTAGTCAGATTTTATAATTTTTCATATTGAAGCTAATGAATTGTAGATTTTATAATTTTTTTCTAAAAATTAATTTCCTATTCATTTCTTGAACAAAGGATATCTCAAAAAAGGTAAAATTTCGTTTTCAAAAACTTTTCCCTAAATGTGAGCCACTGCTTGATTAAAATCATACATAAAAATACCTTTTGAAGTAAAAGTTCCTTTTGAAGTAAAAGTACCTTTTACACTAAAAGTACCTTTTACACTAAAAGTACCTTTTACACTTAAAGTACCTTTTACACTAACTGTACCTTTTACACTAAAAGTACCTTTTGAAATAAAAGTACCTTTTGAAGTAAAAGTACCTTTTGAAGCAAAAGTACCTTTTGAAGTAAAAGTACCTTTTGAAATAAAAGTACCTTTGAAGTAAAAAAACCTTTTGAAGTAAAAGTAACTTTTGAAGTAAAAGTCCTTTTGAAGTAAAAGTCCTTTTGAAGTAAAAGTACCTTTTGAAGTAAAAGTACCTTTTACACTAAAATTACATTTTACACTAAAATTACATTTTACACTAAAAGTACCTTTTACACTAAAAGTAGATTTTACACTAAAATTACCTTTTACACTAAAAGTACCTTTCTTACTAAAAGTACCTTTTACACTAAAAGAAAATTTAACACTAAAATTACCTTTTGAAGTAAAAGTCCTTTCGAAGTAAAAGTACCTTTTGAAGTAAAGTACCTTTTACACTAAAATTACATTTTACACTAAAATTACATTTTACACTAAAATTACATTTTACACTAAAAGTACCTTTTACACTAAAAGTACCCTTTACACTAAAATTACCTTTTACACTAAAAGTACCTTTCACACTAAAAGTACCTTTTACACTAAAAGTATCTTTTACACTAAAGGAAAATTTAACACTAAAATTACCTTTTGAAGTAAAAGTCCTTTCGAAGTAAAAGTACCTTTTGAAGTAAAGTACCTTTTACACTAAAATTACATTTTACACTAAAATTACATTTTACACTAAAATTACATTTTACACTAAAATTACATTTTACACTAAAATTACATTTTACACTAAAAGTAGATTTTACACTAAAAGAACCTTTTACACTAAAAGTACCCTTTACACTAAAAGTACCTTTTACACAAAAAGTTCCTTTTACACTAAAAGTACCTTTTACACTAAAAGTACCATTTACACTAAAAGTACCATTTACACTAAAAGTACCTTTTACACTAAAAGTACCTTTTACACTAAAAGTACCTTTTACACTAAAAGTACCTTTTACACTAAAAGTACGTTTTACACTAAAAGTACCTTTTACACTAAAAGTACCTTTTACACTAAAAATACCATTTACACTAAAAGTACCTTTTACACTAAAAGTACCTTTTACACTAAAAGTACCTTTTACACTAAAAGTACCTTTTACACTAAAAGTACCTTTTACACTAAAAGTACCTTTTACACTAAAAGTACCTTTTACACTAAAAGTACCATTTACACTAAAAGTACCATTTACACTAAAAGTACCTTTTACACTAAAAGTACCTTTTACACTAAAAGTACCTTTTGAAGTAAAAGTACCTTTTCAAGTAAAAGTACCTTTTGAAGTAAAAGTAACTTTTTAAAGTAAAATTACCTTTTTTTAAAAGGTATTTTTAGTCATATTTAAATCGTATTCCAAAAATATGTAATAATATTTTATAACAGAAATCCCTTATTAAAGAATATTACACAATTTTAATTTATACCACAAGTATGATGCATAAACTACAAATTATTCTGTAAAACTTTCACAAAAAAATGTTTTTATTTTTAATAAAAGGGCACCAACATATGACTGATGGGAGGGATTTGCATGATGATCAGAATCATCAGCATCATAATGACGATGATTAATAACAATAAATACCATATAAATGTTAAACATGACCTCTCCAATTGGGTCGGGTAAACATGTGGCATGTAATTTTAAATTGTATAACATATGTATGTTTTTTATACAAATAAATTCACTAATATTTATATATACATTCAGGTGCATATGTACGATACAGTAAACCACTGATTTATATAAATTTTTACAAAAATATGAAGGAGCTTAATTGTCATGGCAGTTTTAAAACATTAAATACCGAAAAAAAAAATTACAAACATTCATATGTAGGGAAAATGTATGAGAGAATTATGAATTCTCACACACACTTGCTCTTATTTATTTAAAAAAATATGTAGTCCCTTAGAGATTTTTTTATTTGACAAAAACAACAATGACACATACATAAGTAGCCTGATTTTTACTATTTACGTGACTTCATATGAGTCACAAGAGTGTGAGTATTTTACATAAATACTCAGGTATTTCTTTTTTTTAAGTATGTATTATTTTAAAGCAAAATCTATAGGGATTAACTTTAAATATTTTAAGTTACATATATTTAAAGTATAAAAAAGAACTTTTAGTCCAAAAGGTGCTTTTGGTCCAGAAGCTGCAAAATGTACATTTAGTGCAAAAGGTACTTTTAGTCCAAAAGGTATTTTTAAAAGGTACTTTTAGTGTAAAAGCTATTTTTAGTGTAAGAGGTACTTTTAGTGTAAAACGTACTTTAAGTATAAAAGGTACTTTAGGTAAAATGTACTTTTAGTGTAAAATGTACTTTTAGTGTAAAAGGTACTTTAGGTGAAAGGTACTTTTAGTTTAAAAGATACTTTTAGTTTTAAATGAATTTAAGAACCTTAACATTCAGAAATCTCTAATCTATCTACTGATACGTATGAGTAATATTATTTTTTCATCTAGATATAATTAGTACTCATACGCCCCCATAACATGGTTTAAAAATATTAAATTAAACATCAAAAATATGTAAATTTTGTCTATTTTAGTAAGTATTTCAACATTTAAACATTTTACTTCTCTAATGCTACATATTAATGCTCTTATTTTGTTTTAAACTTAATTACTTCCACCCCAATAAAAACATACTCTCGAATTTTCGGTCATTGACAGCTCACGTTTTACATGTTTATATTTTGAATTACTGTCAGTTTTAAGCTTGAAAAGAAAAACTTTCGTTATTTAGTAACAAACTTAAATGGAATTAATCACAAGACATTTGAACAAAGAAAATTATAATACATGTTCAAATGAAGTGCAGAGTGAAAACCATTTCCAAAAGAAAAGAATAATATCTATTAGAAACTCAAAAAGGCCAAAAAATTGGCTGAGGGCTAAAATTTAACATAAATGGCTTGAAAATAAACTGAACTAAAGGAGGTTTTTTTTTTAAAATTTCATTTCATTTGTGGGAAATGGTGTTTATCTCCCCAAAATAAGAATGAGCTTACAAAAGGAAAAGTCAAATTAAATACATTGAAAACCCATTGTCTAGATATTTAACATCTTTGACATTTCTTAACATCGTGCACTCACTTATACACACTCCACACATTCTCAAAATACATACTCAGTGAAAGAAAAATAGAATATACTGGACATTTAGCACGCTTAAATGGTCTTAAAATTTCTTTTGTTTCAATTCTGACATCTCGAACAACATTTTTAATATTCTGTAAGTTTCTTGCATTGTTTTTGTTTTTTTTTTTTTTTTTGTATATAACAGTATTTAGTTGTTTATCTCGTTGTTGTTTTTATTTATTTGTTTGTTTGCCATCATCACAAGTTTTAGTTGCTTTTTTTTTGCTTTTTGTTGGAGAACATAAAATTGACATACTTTGACATCTTGAAAATGATAAGAACGCAACAATACAAGACAAAAAAAACAAAAAACAATATTTTACAATTTGTTAAGAATCCTTATAGATTGAAGGAGAAAAATGTACACAAATGAAAATATATACTTAAATATATGATGGGATGATATCAAAAAACCAACAAAGCGAGTGAGATAACGTATCATTATATACGATCTAGAATCTGTTAAAAACAGGGGCTTAACTGAAGGTATATTGAACAGTATTAGTGAAAAAGGGCCAGCAGTCAACTTATCTTTACTAAAACAATAATTAAAATTGGATTTCAAAATACCTTTAAAAGTTTAGATTACATCCAGATTGATAAATAATATCTACAAATATATCCTTAAACAAATGCTAGTTTCAAAATATTGAATTTGGGTAATACAAACAAAATTAAATAATTATTCAGGGCCTTCTATCACACAGTTTCTAGCTTATCAACCTCCCATTTGGTCGTTTAAATTGTCCACAGAACAAGAAAAAACAAAGAGTTTCATACAATTCAATTCATTGACTTGAAAATAATTTGTTGAACTGAAACCGCACACAGAAAAATGATATGACATACATACACAGATACACTAAAAATCGACAGAGATACGAATGCGATAGTAAATCACCACTCATTGTGTGTTAAACAAGTAACAATTTCATTCTGAATTCAGTTTTTTTTTTATCTGTCGATTCCCTTTCATGTGTTTTTGTGGTCAAAAGTCTTTTTAGTGGTGTCAACGATTTTGTTCTCACTGTTCATTTTCTGTTGTCAAAATTGTTGCAAGGTTTGCAATCAGTAAAACAGCAATAAACGAAAATGGTACTTTTAGTGTAAAAGTACGTTTAGTGTAAAAGTACTTTTAGTGTAAAAGTACTTTTAGTGTAAAAGTACTTTTAGTGTAAAAGTACTTTTAGTGTAAAAGTACTTTTAGTGTAAAAGTACTTTTAGTGTAAAAGTACTTTTACACTAAAAGCACTTTTAGTGTAAAAGTACTTTTAGTGTAAAAGGTACCTTTACTGTAAAAGGCACCTTTACTGTAAAATGCACCTTTACTGTAAAAGGCACCTCTACTGTAAAAGGTACTTTTAGTGTAAAAGGTACTTTTAGTGTAAAAGGTACTTTTAGTGTAAAAGGTACTTTTAGTGTAAAAGGTACTTTTAGTGTTAAGGTACTTTTAGTGTAAATGAAACTTTTAGTGTAAAAGGTACTTTTAGTGTAAAAGGTACTTTTAGTGTAAAAGGTACTTTTAGTGTAAAAGGTACTTTTAGTGTAAAAGCTGCTTTTAGTGTAAAATGCACTTTTAGTGTAAAAGGTACTTTTAGTGTTAAGGTACTTTTAGTGTAAATGAAACTTTTAGTGTAAATGGTACTTTTAGTGTAAAAGGTACTTTTAGTGTAAAAGGTACTTTTAGTGTAAAAGGTACTTTTAGTGTAAAAGGTACTTTTAGTGTAAAAGGTACTTTTAGTGTAAAAGGTACTTTTAGTGTAAAAAGTACTTTTAGTGTAAAAAGTACTTTTAGTGTAAAAGGTACTTTTATTGCGAAAGGTACTTTTAGTGTAAATGATACTTTTAGCGTAAAACGTACTTTAAGTGTTAAAGGTACTTTTTGAGTAAATGGTACTTTTAGTGAAAATGGTACTTTTAGTGTAAAAGGTACTTTTTGTGAAATATGTACTTTTAGTGTTAAAGGTACTTTTAGTGAAAAATGTACTTTTAATGTAAAGGTACTTTTAGTTTAAAAGGTTTTTTAGTGTAAATAGTACTTTTAGTGTTAATGGTACTTTTAGTGAAAAAGGCACTTTTAGTGTATTTGGTACTTTTAGCGTAAAAGGTACTTTTAAAGTAAAATGTACTTTTAGCGTAAAAGGTACTTTTAATGTAAAAGGTACTGTTAGTGTAAAAGGTACTTTTAGTGTAAAAGGTACTTTTAGTGTAAATGGTACTTTTAGTGTAAAAGGTACTTTAAGTGTAAAAGGTACTCTTAGTGAAAAATGTACTTTCAGTGTAAAAGTTACTTTTAGTGAAAATTTACTTTTAATGTAAAAGGTACTTTTAGTTTAAACGGTTTTTTTAGTGTAAATGGTACTTTTAGTGTTAATGGTACTTTTAGTGAAAAAGGTACTTTTAGTTTAAAAAGGTACTTTTATTTTAAAAATACACATTTATTTTAAAAAGGTAGTTTTAGTTTAAAAAGGTGCATTTAGTTTCAAAAGGTAATTTAAGTTTAAGAAGGTACTTTTAGTTCAAAAAGGTACTTTTAGTTTAAAAAGGTACTTTTTTTAAAAGGGTACTTTTTGCTTAAAAAGGTACTTTTAGTTTAAAAAGGTACTTTTGGTTTAAAAAGGTACTTTCAGTTTAAAAAGATACTTTTAGTTTTAAAAGTTTCTTTTGGTATAAAAAAGGTAGTTTAATTTAAAAAGGTTCTTAAATGGTGCTTTTAGTTTTAAAAGGTACTTTTTGTTTAAAAAGTTACTTTTTCTTTAAAAAGGTGCTTTTAATATAAAAAAGGTACTTTTAGTTTAAAAAAGGTACTTTCGGTTTAAAAAGGTACGTTTATTTTAAAAAGGTACTTAAAAGGTGCTTTTGGTTATACAAGGTACTTTTAGTTTAAACAGGTACTTTTAGTTTAAAAAGGTACTTTTAGTTTAAAAAGCTAGTTTAATTAAAAAAGGTACTTAAAAGGTGCTTTTAGTTTTAAAAGGTACTTTTAGTTTAAACAGTTACTTTTAATTTTAAAAGGTACTTTTTGTTTTAAAAGGTACTTTTATTTAAAAAGGTACTTTTAGTTTTAATAGGTACTTTTAGTATTAAAAGTTACTTTTAGTTTAAAAAGTTAATTTTAGTTCAAAAATGTACTTTTAACTTAAAAAGGTACTTAAAAGGTGCTTTTAAGTTTAAAATATACTTTTAGCTTTAAGAGGTACTTTTAGTTTTAATAGGTACTTTTAGTTTAAAAAGTTACTTTTAGTTTAAAAAGGTACTTTTAGTTTAAAAAGGTACTTTTATTTAAAAAAGTACTTAAAAGTTGCTTTTTAGTTTAAAATATACTTTTAGCTTTAAGAGATACTTTTTGTTTTAAAACGTACTTTTAGTTTAAAAAGGCACTTTTGTTTAAAGATATATTTTTAGTATTTTTAGTGTAATTTTGGGCTTTATGTTGCTTATGTTGTTAAATATTGCTCCAGTTTGACAGATCTCTGTCCTTAGCTTTAGTTCGAACATGTATCTTGTTTATGACAATATTGGCTTCTTATTATTTCAATTTTTTTTTTTTTTTTTTTTTTTGTGTTTACATATATTTTTCATTGAGTATATACTATATTTATAAAATGCGGGTCAATTTATAAGTTAATAATCATAAAGACTTGATATGAATGTGTTTTGTTTACGTGTTGTGAACTCTAAAGAGGTTAAAGGGGAGAATTATTCACCAGAATTGGAATACATAGAAAGCGAGCAGGGTTAAGCGTTAGCGTCGTCAGGAGAAGAATCCCACCATACCTATTTGTTGGCCAATAGTATAAATTATTTGCAAGCATCCAAGGACTTTAATGATGATAAATGTTTTATTATCCAGACCTTAAGATGTATTAAATATTTGATGTTTTATTTTAAATGCTTATATCGTTACAAATGTCAATTTCAATTTGAGCAAACACAAATAAAGGGATTATGTATCTTTCAATGAACATACAGTAATATTTATAAAGCAAAATGTAAGATTATCTTATAAGATATGAGCAAATGCTAAATTGTCGATTAAAATAAAACAGTTTTTTTTTAATTTTAATATTAATCATACGTAATGGGTTATTTTTTAAAAAGTTCAAGAATGATGTTTTCTCACAATTTATTAAAATATTTTAATTTGAAACAAGAAAAAGCTTTAAAAAATCAGCTGTAGTACTTATTAAAGCCATATGATGCTGTCACTTATATCTGTTATATGAAGTGGCAGAGAATTTCAATCAAAATTGTTCTTTCATTTGCTTCTACGAATATTTTTCTGTGAATGCCAGGCAAATGCATATTGTGATTTTCATTAACAAACTTTGGCAAAAATCCAAAAAAAAATATATAGTTTTCCTCCTTCTTCTTCTGTTGCTCACTCTGCTTATGAGTTTGAAATAGTGAATCGTTTTCTTTTTTTTTCATTTTGTAAACGAACCTAGAAAATCCGTCTTATTCACTAACAGGATATGGAAGTTGTTTGTGTTGTTGTTGTAATTGCATATAAACCCAATAACTGTACAACTACATTTGTGAAAGAGAAATAGAAAGAGGGAGAGTTAATGTTATTTTGTGTGTGTGTGTGTATGTATGGGTATTCGCAATAGTGGTTTGGAAAATTGTAGTGACCTCAAAAATTTTAATCTGCTCGAAATGCCAACTTTAGTTTATTTTCTTTCTTTTTATACCAGACTGATGATGGTGAAGTTGTTATTGTCTTTTTTGTTGTGGTTATGCTCTTCTTGCAGGATTACCACAGGTCGTTACATGTTCTTGTTTCTGTTAAAGTGCGTTTACACACTCAAACACACCCATTTCTATGCTTTTATAAAACATTAGAACCCCTAAAAGTTTACAATAGAAAAAAAAGCATATTTTTTTGATTTCTTTTTAAGAAAATAATAATAATGATTTTGAGATTTGAGGCTTATAAACATTCTCCTGCTCTACGGCGTTCTGGCTATGTGTGTGTGTGTGTGTTTTTTTCTCTTTTTTCTTCTTTCAAAAGTATTAAAAGTGATTTGTTTTGTTCGCATCAAACAAAGAATGTCAGCGGAAGGAAGGAGATTTAAAATAAGAAAAAGTTTTATTTTTATTCTCATTCTCAGATTACTTGGCAGCGCAACGTACACACTATATATTGATAGGAAGAAAACTGTTATATGTAATCGTATTATTCGAATTGTTTGAATAAAAACAAGTTTCTTAAGAAAAGTTTAACCCCTATAAACTATGTGTGATTATAGCGGCTGTTTTATAATCATATATATAGTTATATAAAACTAGCTACAGGCAATGAACCATAAAATTTGTGACGAAAAAGAAACGTTTTGTTGGTCGTTTGACTAACATTTAATGTTAACAGAATTTAAATTTAATTGTCAATCAACTGAGTGTTAAATATAAGGGTAAAAATGTCATAGAGGCTAGACAATGAGATCAGAGTTAGGAAATTTAGAATAAAATTTTTTCAAATCTCCCACATCTAAACAAAATTTTGTAGTTGAACTAAAAGTTAATTTTTAAAGTAAAAGTACATTTTAAAACTAAAAGTATCTTTTTGAAATTAAAGTACCTTTAAAAAAAAGTACCTTTTCAACAAAAAGTATGTAGCAACTAGTACTCTACCATAAAACTACTTGATTTAAAAAATAAAATATCAAAATAGTTTCATTGAATTTTTAATAACTTTTGTAGAAAATATGAAAAAATAAAAAATATATTTTAAGATTGAAAAATAAAAAATTGAATAAGAATTTAATTAAAAGTACCTTTTTAAACCAAAAGTATCTTTCTAAACAAAAAGTACCTTTTTAAACTAAAAAGCACGTCTTTAAAGTAAAAGTGCCTTTTTAAATCAAAAGTACCTTTTTAAATTAAGAGTACCTTTTTAAACTAAAAGTACCTTTTTAAGCCGAAACTACCTTTTTAAACTAAAAGTACCCTTTTAAACTAAAAGTATCTTTCTAAAGTAAAAGTACCTTTTTAAACTAAAAGTACCTTTTTCAAAAAAAAGTACCTTTCTGAACAAAAAGTACCTTTTTAAACAAAAAGTACCTTTTTCAACAAAAAGTACCTTTTTCAACAAAAAGTACCTTTTTCAACAAAAAGTACCTTTTTCAACAAAAAGTACCTTTTTCAACAAAAAGTAACTTTTTAAACAAAAAGCACCTTTTTTAACAAAAAGCTCCTTTTTAAACGAAAACTAACTTTTCAAACTAAAAGTACATTTTTGAACTTAAAGTACCTTTTTAAAATCAAAGTACCTTTTTAAGCTGAAACTACCTTTTTAAACTAAAAGTACCCTTTTAAACTAAAAGTACCCTTTTAAACTAAAAGTAGCTTTCTAAAGTAAAAGTACCTTTTTAAACTAAAAGTACCTTTTTCAACAAAAAGTACCTTTCTCAACAAAAAGTACTTTTCTAAACAAAAAGTACCTTTTTCAACAAAAAGTACCTTTTTAAACGAAAAGTAACTTTTCAAACTAAAAGTACATTTTTGAACTTAAAGTACCTTTTTAAAATCAAAGTACCTTTTTAAGCTGAAACTACCTTTTTAAACAAAAAGTACCTTTTTCAAAAAAAAGTACCTTTTCAAAAAAAGAGTGCCTTTTTAAACTAAAAGTAACTTTTTAAACTAAAAGCACCTTTTTAAAATAAAAGTACCTTTTTAAAGAAAAAGTACCTTTTTAAAGTAAAAGTACCTTTTTAAACTTAAAGTACCTTTTTCAACAAAAAGTACCTTTTGCAACAAAAAGTACCTTTCTCAACAAAAAGTACCTTTTTCAACAAAAAGTAACTTTCTAAACAAAAAGTACCTTTTTTAACAAAAAGTAACTTCTCAAACTAAAAGTAAATTTTTGAACATAAAGCACCTTTTTAAACTCAAAGTACCTTTTCAAACTAAAAGTACCTTTTTAAACTAAAAGTGTCTTTTTAAACTAAAAGTACCTTTTTAAACTAAAAGTTTATTTTTAAACTAAAAGTACCTTTTTAAACTAAAAGTACCTTTTTAAACTAAAAGTACCTTTTTCAACAAAAAGTACCTTTCTCAACAAAAAGTACCTTTCTCAACAAAAAGTACCTTTCCCAACAAAAAGTACCTTTTTAAACAAAAAGTACCTTTTTCAACAAGAAGTAACTTTTTCAACAAAAAGTACATTTTTAAACAAAAAGTATCTTTTTTAACAAAAAGCTCCTTTTTAAACGAAAAGTAACTTTTCAAACTAAAAGTACATTTTTGAACTTAAAGTACATTTTTGAACTTAAAGTACCTTTTTAAACACAAAGTACCTTTTCAAACTAAAATAATCTTTTTAAACTAAAAGTACTTTTCTAAACTAAAAACTCCTTTTTAAACTAAAATTACCTTTTTAAACTAAAAGTACCTTTTTAAACTAAAACTACCTTTTTAAAGTAAAAGTACCTTTTTCAACTAAAAGTACCTTTTTCAACTAAAAGTACCTTTTACACTAAAAGTACCTTTTACACTAAAAGTACCTTTTACACTAAAAGTACCCTTTACACTAAAAGTACTTTTTACACTAAAAGTACCTTTTACACTAAAAGTACCTTTTACACTAAAAGTACCTTTTACACTAAAAGTTAAAAGTACCTTTTATATTAAAAATATTAAGCAAATTTTTGTTGCCGTGAAACATTACAATCCCACTGTTGCTGTTTCAGCTAAAATTAAATTACAAAAACAAATTAAATATTTTATCCAAAATGTTATTTTCAGGGTCATTGTATTTAACTTTTATATTTGTTCATATATCTATGTGTTTCTTATTTGGCTGCAGTTCTACCAAATATAAATATTATTCCCGTGTACAACTTTTTTCTACTCTCAGCATATTCATTGTGAAATATTAACGCCCTTGCCAGCGAGTGTGTGTATATGTATGTTGTTAAATCCTTATGCTGACATTACAAGAAATATTACAACAGAAGACAAATACACTTAAAGAAAACATGAACATTTATACTGACACATACATACATACATGCAATATACTCATGTGTAGCCCAACGCCAGCAACCTAAAAATATGCAACAATATTAGAACAACATACATAGTGATAACATGTGGGGGGAGTTTCACAGTGAGAATAGCTTAAGAATTAAAATAGGAAATATGTTTGTAATTAAAAAATATTAATTTTTTAGCATTTCAAGGATATTAAGAATGAGTATTTTTTTAAAAAACGAACTTTTCATTTGAAGATGGTTTATGATGAAACTCCCCCCATCATTCTCTGCTAACACCAACGATATATAGAAACACAACAGCAAAAAAAGGAAATCACCAACATATTGCAGCACTATTAGAAAATTTATTACCAAAGTATGAAACTGGCAAAAAATGTTCGCAAAGTACTAAGACAAATAGAAATGTATCAGCTAAGAAAAGAACCAACAAACGAATGGAGAACAAGATGAAATAAAAAAATTAAAAACAAATATTTCAATATTAAATGGCCACTCAGACATGTTGAAAGGAAATAAGCATGAGCCAAATATATACGACTGCACAAGTATCACTGAACATTGAAAGCACAAACTAAAAAGAAACCCAGGCAAACATTAAATATTTATTTAAAATAAAATATTTATAGCCCTCAAAAGAAAAACGAATAGAAAACAGAAGCAACAAAAAAAACACAGTCAAATATTAAATGTTGAAATAAAAATTGGTCGAAATGAGGAACAATATAATAAAATACACAAAATGGATGGTAAAAAATCAGAAAAAAAATACACAAAATTGCTGACACAAAATGCAGTGGACATTAAGGAATTATAAAAAAAAAAATAATGCGGTCATATTTTAATTTTTAATAAACGCAAAAGCTGTTCTAATAAACATTTTGAGGGAGTTTGGCAGAGCAAAAAAAGAAAGAAGGAAATATAAAAGTCAAAACAAACTACTTATAATGAAATGAGATAAAGGTAAATGTTTGCGAGCATTTTTATTTAAAATCAAAAATGTGTCTACATCTTTTATTCCATAAATACAATCAAACTTGCATTACTACAACCATAACTTCCCCCTAATTTCCATTCTCACGTTATCCTATCATTGTAATCAATTAATTAAATCAAGAATTTAATATACCACTAATTAATATTAACATATTCATACATTTCAATATTATACTCCTCATACCAGCATATCTCTTACACTATTGTTTAATTTAAATCAATTTAATTTGTTTTATTGTACTCTTGCATTGTATTTTAATAAATTTCTTCGACAAACAATGTGAACAGAAATTGCAATGCGTTACAATTAAATCTCGGCCAATCATTTATCAATTCATCTACAATTATAGCCGTATCAATGAAGCATGATTTTTGTTATTTTTTGCTTGTTTTTTTTTTCTGATTGTAAAACTTAATTATTGTTGTTGTTATTGAAAGTTTGATGATTGACCTGTGTTCATAATAAATACATACATTTTTTTGCAGTAATAATAATGTTCAGCAAACATTATTGCAAGTAAAATGTATTCATAACTATTAATTTCATTTAATTTAATGAAATCATATGCCGCAACTACAATTGACATTGTCTTAATAAAGATCAATGTGAAAACAAACACACACACATACACCACTCATACCAAAGTAAATTCCCAGTAACAACAAAAAAGTACTTGCTACACTCTCACCACCATTTTGTTAAAAACAAACAACCAAGCATCACTCTCCGCGCTCCACGCTCCACGCTCTTAACCAACCACCCACCACTTAATCACCATGAGTGCTGAGAGTATGTGTGCGTGTGTGAAAGTGCATAACTACGGCTGTAAGTGTGTACATGTATGTATGCGTGTTTTAAGCATCATGCTTGAGAGGTGAGTATGAGAGAATTATGCATGTCTGGGGTCTGTTCAGAGTTAATATCAAGTGCAATTACATTTGTTTACCTGGGTAGAATTTTTTAATTTAAAAATAACTCGTTTGTTTTTATACTTATTTTGTGTACTTGTTGTCGTTGTTGTTGTATTTCAGAACTGCTCTGAAAATAATTATAATTTTTACATATGTTTTTTTCCCTGCTTTCACATTTTTTATTATTTAAAAATATATATTTTACATGTGAGTTTTTTGCTCACTTTTACATGTATATTTTACTCATTAAAAATTACAATTCAAGCTTAAATATTTTGTAGATTATGTTTTTATATATTTTTGCCCGCCCTACAACAATGAAACACTGAGAGAACAGAACTAGAACAGAACTAGAACAGAACTAGAACAGAACTAGAACAGAACTAGAACAGAACTAGAACAGAACTAGAACAGAACTAGAACAGAACTAGAACAGAACTAGAACAGAACTAGAACAGAACTAGAACAGAACTAGAACAGAACTAGAACAGAACTAGAACAGAACTAGAACAGAACTAGAACAGAACTAGAACAGAACTAGAACAGAACTAGAACAGAACTAGAACAGAACTAGAACAGAACTAGAACAGAACTAGAACAGAACTAGAACAGAACTAGAACAGAACTAGAACAGAACTAGAACAGAACTAGAACAGAACTAGAACAGAACTAGAACAGAACTAGAACAGAACTAGAACAGAACTAGAACAGAACTAGAACAGAACTAGAACAGAACTAGAACAGAACTAGAACAGAACTAGAACAGAACTAGAACAGAACTAGAACAGAACTAGAACAGAACTAGAACAGAACTAGAACAGAACTAGAACAGAACTAGAACAGAACTAGAACAGAACTAGAACAGAACTAGAACAGAACTAGAACAGAACTAGAACAGAACTAGAACAGAACTAGAACAGAACTAGAACAGAACTAGAACAGAACTAGAACAGAACTAGAACAGAACTAGAACAGAACTAGAACAGAACTAGAACAGAACTAGAACAGAACTAGAACAGAACTAGAACAGAACTAGAACAGAACTAGAACAGAACTAGAACAGAACTAGAACAGAACTAGAACAGAACTAGAACAGAACTAGAACAGAACTAGAACAGAACTAGAACAGAACTAGAACAGAACTAGAACAGAACTAGAACAGAACTAGAACAGAACTAGAACAGAACTAGAACAGAACTAGAACAGAACTAGAACAGAACTAGAACAGAACTAGAACAGAACTAGAACAGAACTAGAACAGAACTAGAACAGAACTAGAACAGAACTAGAACAGAACTAGAACAGAACTAGAACAGAACTAGAACAGAACTAGAACAGAACTAGAACAGAACTAGAACAGAACTAGAACAGAACTAGAACAGAACTAGAACAGAACTAGAACAGAACTAGAACAGAACTAGAACAGAACTAGAACAGAACTAGAACAGAACTAGAACAGAACTAGAACAGAACTAGAACTAGAACAGAACTAGAACAGAACTAGAACAGAACTAGAACAGAACTAGAACAGAACTAGAACAGAACTAGAACAGAACTAGAACAGAACTAGAACAGAACTAGAACAGAACTAGAACAGAACTAGAACAGAACTAGAACAGAACTAGAACAGAACTAGAACAGAACTAGAACAGAACTAGAACAGAACTAGAACAGAACTAGAACAGAACTAGAACAGAACTAGAACAGAACTAGAACAGAACTAGAACAGAACTAGAACTAGAACAGAACAGAACAGAACAGAACTAGAACAGAACTAGAACAGAACTAGAACAGAACTAGAACAGAACTAGAACAGAACTAGAACAGAACTAGAACAGAACTAGAACAGAACTAGAACAGAACTAGAACAGAACTAGAACAGAACTAGAACAGAACTAGAACAGAACTAGAACAGAACTAGAACAGAACTAGAACAGAACTAGAACAGAACTAGAACAGAACTAGAACAGAACTAGAACAGAACTAGAACAGAACTAGAACAGAACTAGAACAGAACTACTACAACTCATGAAAGAGAATTATCCATTATTATGTTTTTTATAGAAAAGTAATTTAAATTAAAATTTTCAATTTTTCTCTGTGTTTTTAAAATGTTCCTTGTACTCTTTTCATATTTCATTTTTTTATTTAACAGTAATTTTTGTATTCCTTTCACCTCTTCATGCAACTCATGTGTTTTTTTTATATGGCACGCCTGAAATGATTCGTTTTGTTTTGTTCTGTTTTTTTTTTTTTTCTTATAAAATCTACGAGTAGTGGCAGTTTTTTGTAAAAAAAAAAAAAATCCTTTTTATTCGAGTTAAATAAACCCGAAATCATGTGCACTGCACATTAATTTCATGACGCTTCCGTTGGCATTTTTCTTTTAACTCTTCATACTTTCTTTGGGGCTTTTATTAAACATAAGTGGTTAATGGCGCAACAGCATGGTGCATATGGCATAAAAGAGGGGGCAGGAAAAAAAAAAGAATGACAAGAGTTAAATAAAAGTACAAAAATAATAAAGAATATGAGTTTAAAACAAATTATACGGGAAGCGTAGAAAGACTAAAGTGAACTCGCAACAAACGTGTAAAGCTGACTTTAGCATACATTTGAAAGTTACTGCAAACACAGAAACACAAACGTTTTAAACAGCATGAAATGGCCTGGCTTAAGGGCAAAAAGAGTTGCAGGCAAATGTTAGCAGCTGCTGCTGCTGCATATAAACATCAACATAATCATCAGTTATACAAGCAAGGCTTGATGTCGTCATCAACTCAACATGATTATGCCACAATAACACAATGTGAGTGTTGTACGACTGTGTTTGCATACAGAATAAGTGACATTTTTTTGTGTATTATAAACCAAAAATCATCATCATCGTCACTTTCTTCACATGCACACACACCAGTAATGTGTAAAACACAACCTGAACCCAAGTGCTGGCTTGGTGGATGTAACAAACAACTTCCAATTTACACATTGTGGCATGTAACATGTTCCCTGCAACTGATTTTATTGTTGTCATTTGAATGTTTGCCACTCTCTCTCTCTCTGTCTCTGTCTCTCTCTATTACTGACTCACTCAAACAAAACCCTTAACAGACAATCACTATCGCAATAATAATGATGATGCTGCTGCTGTTGGTGCTGACGATGTGATGTGTTTTCATGTTGCAGTTGATAATAATGATTTTGTTGCATTGATGTAGGCAGAATAAGCGTTTTCCTACTTCTCGTTGTACTTGTTGTGCTCTATACCATGTGTTAATTTTTTATTACAGTACTACGGCATTAAAACAGTACAAGTGTGAGTGTCTGTCTGTTTGTCTGTAGCTGTGTAAATATATAGCCTTTTGTATAGTCAGTCGTAGTGGTTGGTGGCTGTTGCAAGCACTTCATTTATGTATAATAAACATGAGTAAAAGCTTTTGTATATACCAACTGACCTATAAGTGTTTTGACTGTCTGATGATGACTGTGTGCGTGTGTGTGTGTGTGTATCTCATCAACACATCAAACATTCAAATTATACACACATGCTAACAACACTACTACACACACTAACACTCAAAGATAAAACATCATTGCGCACTTTGGCAGAAAGCATAGTGGGACTGGTTACAATATTTATTAGACATTCTGAACTACTTATCCAGTCATATCGATAATTGGTTCTTTAAAAGATCCAGATTTAAGATTTTAGAACATAATTTTTTTAGCTGCAAAATTTAGCCTCAGAGCCACATTCTACGTTGAGGGCAGCTATGTGGAGATGTTTGACGAAAATTCAAAAACCTGAAAAGCGAATTTGAAGAAAAGATCGAAAAAATTGGGGTCGAACGAGGCCTATGAGGCAAACTTCCCAACCATTTCATTCTAAATACTTGTTAACAGGTATTGCAACTTGTGGCAGAGCGTTGTCATGATGGAATATTACGGATTCATGTCTGGCCACATACTTTTTCGGCAAAATTTAAAAAAAAAAATTTTAAATTTTAAAAATAATTTTTTTTATAAATTGTTATCAAAAAAAATTTTTTTTTTCAAAATATTTTTTTTTTAAATTTTTTTTAATTTTTAAAATTCCTTTTTTAAATTTACTAGTGAAAAAAAATTTATGACAAAAAATTTTTTTTGGTAAAAAAAAAATTCGGTTTAAAAAATATTTTTCCCGATTTTGACCCATTGTAGCCCCAAATTATTATAGCCTTATATACATCTTTGCAATGGACTTTGAAATATCTATCATTGGATATCCATATTGTCTATATTAATGACTTAGTAATCCAGATATAGATCAAAAATAGGCCAAAAATCGAGGATGGCCCAATTTTTTCCTTATATCTCAGCCATTTGTGCGCCGATTTTCTCGATTTTAAACAGCAACCGAGCCGGAAGAATTCTCGATAAATTGATGTATGAATCAAGTTTGAAAGTTATGTGGGGTCTTCAGAAAATTGATTTCAACATACAGACAGATCGACAGACGGACATGACTTAATCGATTCCGCTGTCTATAAGGATCCAGAATATATATACTTTATAGGGTCGAAAAAGTATATATATATACCCTTCGCACAACGGTGAAGGGTATAAAAAGATACCCATCCCTCTATTAATATTTGAAATTTATTTCAAATTTTTTACTTTAGACTTTACTAAATATTGTAAAAGTTCTACACTCAGTATCCCTGTTGGAAGGCAAATCAATCCCACTGTCCATTGTGCATTTAATTTTTTTTTTTTTTTTATTTTATTTTTTTCATCACCCACACTTGTTCTATTTTTCTCTTCTAATGCTTTCTATCTGGCTGTCTTTATTTGCCACACAAAAAGGCAACATTTGATTTTTATGTTAAAAACCTCATCATGTTTTTCTCATGCCATTTTACCCATTATCACCTCTGTGTCTGTCATTGTATACAGTTAAATATAGTTCCGGGCATACATTTCTTTTTTCTCGTATTGTAATTTCAAGTTGTTCAAATAAACCAGCCAGAGTATGGGGATTTTAAAACAGCTAGAGATAGTTTTCATTTCAAACAGTCAGCTAAAAGGTGTTTGTAGTTTTTTTTTCTTTCTTTCTTTCTTTCTTTCTTTCTTTCTTTCTTTCTTTCTTTCTTTCTTTCTTTCTTTCTTATTTTTCGAAAAATGACTTGTTGTGTTAATAATGCTTAGCGGTGGTGATAGTTAAAAGTAGTAGAAACATTAAGTAAGGGGTAGAAAAGGGATTGTTTATGGGAAATTTTAAATAGTAATGAATTAAACTGGTCATATAAGGGGAATAAATTATAGTTTTGTAATAAAAATCAGTCAGAAGTAACAGTTGTTGTACTATACTACACGAAACGGATTCTTATACATTGTTACGTTTTTAACTTTTTAAAACAGAAATTGACGTTTATCATTTCGCAGAAATGCACGAACACTTTATAATGTACAAACTTAAATGTACAAGACAGTTGATTTTAACTCTAACAGCGCCAATCATGAACTCAACTCAACTACTGCAACCTCTGCCACTATATATACACGAGCCATCTATCGTGAATCTTCTACAATGCTCTAGAGCTTTCGATGTCAATGTTAGCAGCTTAAACATTTAGTGTTGCCATACTTATAAACAATGCTAGAAGCTTCTACTGATGGACGTGTTTATAAACATGATGAATGTAGCAGGTAGTCGTTACAGACCCTTAAATTAAAATCGCTATTGCATATTCGTAACAATATAAAAGTCATTGAATTCTGAGAAATCTGAAAAATATTATTGATCAGTTCACATCAGTAGAAATTGGAAGCTCTATCGGCATTATTGATGGTAAATTTCTAAACTGTATTCAAACACTGCACATTGAGGTGAACAAAATCGTCATTAAGCCGTATTACAATATTTTTTTAGTCTGCTTGGGTGTTTCGTAGATATCGTTGAAGTTTTGAAACAAAACTAAACATTTTTTTAACAAAAATTAAAATTTTTTTTTTAAAGTTCGTAAATAAGTAAAAATACAACACAAATCACAATATAGTGAGTGAACTAAATTGATAAACGATAGGATTTCCATACAACAGTAACATATTTTAAATTGTGTGTGTTTGCTGCTGTTGTAAGGACTGATATCGAAAAATTCTTAACACACGTTTTTCATTAAAACTTTTAACCCAAGTATTATTTGATTTTTTATCAAGTTACCTTTATAAAGCATGTCAGTTATTATGTTTAATGTCAATTATGTTCATTTGTTGTTAATCTGATTAAAATAAGTCATCAGAAAAAAGTGCGTACTAAAATTATTCAATATTTTCAACAAAAACCCAACTTGGTTCTACCAAAAGTTGGCCTAACAATCAAGATCTGCCGTCAAACTGTTTCCAATGTTATTAAACAGTACCGGGAGAACTTGCCCGTTGATAGAAAACCTGGTTCAGGTAGAAGAAATGGTTCACATGATGTTTATTAAGCCAACAAAATAAAAAGCATTTAAAAAAGAGCTCCCAACACATCCGGTAGGAAAGCAACCCAGTTAGTACAGTACTCGGGCTATTTGGTATGAAAAGTAAAAGCCAATGTAGGTTCAAAAACATAAAAGGCTCAAAAAGTTCCTGACAGGAACTCTGCTAAAAATTTAGAGGCCAAAGACTGAGCACGGAAATTGCAGTCAAATTTTATACAAAAAATATACCTGCTGCATAATGAATGACGAAATGTACGTATGAAAAATTTTTCGCAGCTTCTGGGTCAATTTTTTATGTGTCAGATGCTCGAGGGAATGTTGGAGAAAAGTTTAGGACCCAAAAGCAGACAAAATGTCCCAAAAAGTTCTTGGTATGGCAAGGCATATGCAGTTGCGGCAACAAAGCCAAACATTTGTTACAAAGGGCTCTATAAATACGGATATTTACATCAAGGAATGTTTACAAAAAAGGATGTTTCCGTTCATAAGACTTCTTAATGTGTTAATTGGCCTGATTTGGCATCTGTTAGTATGGTAAGAAAGGTCTTGAGTGGTACAAGAACAATAATGTGGTATTTGTACCAAGAGAGGCAATTCCTCCAAACTGCCTGGAGCTAGAGCCAGTGGAGAGATATTGGGCTCTTGTTTAAAGATAATTGAAGAGCACAAAAAAGTGTCAAAAAGTGTGGTAGATTTTAAACGGAGATAGACAACCTGTTCGAACAGAGTGACAGAAATCACTATGAAAACCATAATGGAAGGGTTTCCGAAAAAGGTTCAAAATTTCATCACTAGTGATTAGAACTATAAAAATATATATTTTTTTTTGTAAATTGTAACAATAATTTCAATCAAATAAAAAAACATTCAAAACTGTAAGTTTAGTGGTTTCATTTTTATCTCAGTCCTTACAATAGCAGCAAACAAACACAAATTTTACTATTGTATGGAAATCGTAGTTTCTATCAATAGAGTTCTCTCACTAAATTGTGAATAAAATCAAAAGTTGTGCACCAATTTCATCGCATACTAATTCATTTTGTTTGTAATATACAAGGTGGCGCAAAAGTAAACTTCGGATGTTTTTTGGCTGTAATTAAAAAAAAAAATGAAAAACTTTGATTCTTCTTATGGATTATTTTTATTTGGTCTTTTAATTTGTTTACATCAAGTCGAGAATATGATGTCATGTAAATCGCCGCCGCCACAGTTGATTGTCATTTGAGCCCTTTTTATGTCATTTTCCATCACTTTGGCCAAAACTTTCGGCGATAGGTCCTCACATTCTTTACGGATATTGTCTTTAAGAGCTGCAAGAGTCTGAGGCTTGTTGACATAAACCCGCGACTTCAAAAAGCCCTACAAAAAGAAGTCTGGAGCGGTCAAATCAGGCGATCTTGCTGGCTAGTGCAAATCGCCAAAACGGGAGACTAGGCGCCCGGGAAATGAATCCTTCAGCATATCGGTTGTGGCACGTGCAGTGTGTGCCGTTGCACCGTCCTGTTGGAACCACAAATTTTCCAATCCCAATTCATCAAGTTGCGGCAAAAAGAACTCGTTGATCATTGCTCTGTAGCGCTCACCATTAACCATTAACAGTAACCGTTTGGCCCGCGACCTCTTCGAAGAAAAAAGATCCGATGACTCCTCCAGCGAAAACAGCACACTATACAGTGACTTTGAACGGGTGTAATGGCTCTTCGTGGGTTACACGCGGATTTTCAGTGCCACAGAAGTGTAAATTTTGCTTATTTACGTACCCGCTAAGATGGAAATGGGCCTCATCACTCATGATTATTTTTGATGAAAAATCATCTTCCTCTTGGTGGTGATTAAGGATGGCTTGAGAGTATGTTAGACGCGATTGGCGGTCAGCAGCTAACAGCTGATGCACCGTCTGCACTTTTTATGGAAACATCTTCAAATCTTGTACCAAAATTCGCTGTAAAGACCGTCGACTGATACCCATTTGCGTGGCACGTCGTCTGGTCGATGTCGACGGCGCTTCCATGACATCCTCGGCTACAGCAGCAATATTCTCTGCAGAACGGCTACTCCGGGATCTGCCACGCCTGGCAGCATCTCGTGTTGTGCCAGTCTCTTCGAGGCGAGTGGCTAAACGTCGCAGTATTTCACCAGTATGCGTTGGACGGCCAGGAAATCTGCGACGAAATTCACGTTTTTCCAAAGTCACCGACCGATTATTGGTCAAATAAATAGTCAGCAATGTTCCGCGTTCTGGAGCAGTGTAGCGTAACATTGTTTATTAACGTGTATTTCTCATGTGTTTACTACACAAATGTCAAAACAGAACTGACATTAGGGGCCAATCGCAAAATTTATAGCATTTTCTGATAGGAGGATTACTTTTGCGCCACCTTGTATATATCTATATACTACTGCTCCAAAAATGTGGTTTGTGTTGTATTTTTGTTTTTTATATTTCATGTTTCTAGGTCCATTAAGTGTCATTAGTTCTCCCTATGCTTGATTCAAATTTCACTCTGATGCCCGGATTAGAGTTAGATATTAGAGTTTTTTTATACTAAAATTAGATTTTTTATATAATATGTAAGTGATTACAGATTGAGCTTATTTTCCCCGAATGTGGTATGATCATATGTCTATGTAAATTTATAGAAAATCAATATTATATGAAAAAAAAATACCAAAAAAAAGTAAAATGATTACTCCTTAATTGTTTCGATTTTTTATTTTTTAATAAGTAAAGAATACGACTTGGAATTTATTGCTGTGTTTATTGGTTTAAAATATACTAAATACAGCTTTTACAAGATTTCTCACAAAGTTTTCTCAAAGTTTATAATTTCAAACAAGTAATAGTGACTATAACAGTGTGCCGAATCTTGTATTCCCATCTTGTATTCCCACATATATATTATTCTGATATATTTAAACCATATATCATATGTTGCTTTAAATGTAGAACTAATTTGAGCAAAATTTTAATAATGTTATCAACATATTTATTACTTTTCGAACACTATTCCGGGGAGACTTTTCTATGAGGGCTAGTTGAAATCATAGACCGATATTGCCCATTTAATGCCAAAAAAAAACATCTCAACCGAAAGTATTTGGGGAAAATTTCAATGCTTTGGGCCCTATCATGTTTCCAACAGACGGATGGACATAGATAGAATGTCTTGGGATCTCATGAGGACCCAGAATATATATACTAACGTGGGTCTGCGACAAATCTTTTTAAGTGTTACAAAAGGAATGAATAAATCAATATATAGTGGGTATAAAAATGCAAAATGTTTGCCAGAAAATTGTTCTCTTTAGATTTCTCTAAAATATTCTGTTCTGAAATCTTTCTTCAAACCAGCCTAAGAAATATATTCTTAAATAAAGTTGTATCAATTCAAAATTTAAAGATTTCTTTTTATTCCTCATCACTTACAAAAAATTATATTCCTACAACTGCTCTTATGCAAGCTAAATTAATACAAAAATTTTACAACATTTATTTATATTTATGCACAATTTTGACTGTATTAACACAATTCAACTTTGTAAAACACAATAACAACCACACCAACGTTACGAAAGAGCAACAACTAAACCAAAAATACAAAAAACATAAACTGCATACAAAAAAAAGAAGAAAATAATAAAATAAAATTGTTGTCATAAATAATCTAGACTGCAGTTAAAAATGTTCTCTAACATGTTTCTGCTAAACAGTGAAAATCCTTTTTACAACCATGTTATAGTTGTTGTGTTACACGACGACACTTCCTGAGTTAATTTTAGTTTTTTTTTTTTTTTTTCTCATAAAAAAATAAACTGCAAAAATACAAACACACACACATACACAATTGTATTCCAAAGTATAATAAAAACACATTTAGACACTCATACATACATCTATACACTTTCCAAAGCAGTTGCAAGAAACAAAGAAAATATGGCTGCAATACAAGAACAACCAACAACAACAATACACAATCACTCTTAACTTTTTGCGAGAGCAGAACAGAGCAGCTTTCTTGGCAAACAACCTTGAACTGTTTTTATGTTCAATATTTATGAATGCATGTGTGTGTGTGTATACTAGGGTGGTCCTTATTTTAAACTTTTTGGATTTTGGATGCTGCTAAGGTCTGAATATGTTCTACGTCATCTTAACACCAAATACTGAAAATTTCGAAAAAAAAAATTTTAAAAACAATTTTGAAAAAAAAAAAAAAAATTTAAAATTTTGAAAAAAAAATTTTGAATTTTGTAAGAAATTATAGTCGGTCAAGCCGAGTATATGAATAAATCATTATTCTTTAACAATTTCAATAATTTTGTACTCGTGAGTGATTTTCGCTCCTGAAATTAGGTTACGTGATTTATTTCTATATGAAACTTATTATACATAAGTTTAAGGTATATATAAGTTTGTCATTCCATTTATAATGTCTACATTTTTCATCTGCGACCCCACAATGTATATATATTCTGGATCGTTATATAGCCATGTCCGTCTGTATGTTGAAATCAACTTTCCGTGGCCCTCAAATAACTTACAAACATAATTGATGCATCAATATATCGGGAATTCTTCCGGCTCGGTCGCTATTTAAAATTGAGAAAATCGGCCCACAACCTCGATTTTTGGCCTATTTTTGATCTATATTTGGATTACATTAATATAGACAATATGGATATCTAATGATAGATATTTCAAAGTCCATTGCAACGATGTATATAAGGACCTACAATCGGGAAAATATTTTTTACCCCGAATTTTTTTTTACCAAAAAAATTTTTTTTTCATTAATTTTTAAAAAAACTTTTTTTAAAAAATTAAAAAAAAAAAATTGGAAAAAAATTAATTTAAAAAAATCAAAATCGGGAAAACTATTTTTTAACCCGAATTTTTTTTTACTAAAAAAAATTTTTTTCACTAAATTTAAAAAAACTTTTTTTACAAATTTAAAAAAAATATTTTGGAAAAAAATTTCAAAAAGAAAAAAAAAATATTTGAAAATTTTTAAATTTTTGAAAAAAAAAAAAATTTATTTTGTTTAACTAAAAATATTTAAAATTCTTATTTTAAAATATAATTTGGTCCGAATATGGCTCTATTACTTGTTTTTGTTAAGAGATTTATGCTTGTTAAATTTGTATTCGGTGGGCCTATGACCAATTATGGACCGATCTTCCTGAAATATTGTAGAGTGATTTTCTTCAATATGAAACTTATTTATATTGAATTTTAAGTTGCTACGAACATTTTTAAACGACTTTTTCTCGTTAAAGTGATTTTCGAAAGTGGATCTCATACAGGAGCTATGCTCAATTAAGGATTGATCCAAAAGAAAATGTTAAATGTGATGTCCTTTTATTTAAAACTTATTTGTGAAGGAACTTGTGTGGATACCTATATAATAAGACTTTTATGACAACAAAGTCCTATTTCGGTAGGACATTTGTATAGGTGAAATAATAGACCAATTTCAGCCATTTTAAATAGCCATCGTCCTTGAACCCAAGAATAATTACGTGTCAAATTTGATCGAAATATATTCAAAATTGCTACCTGTACTTTGCACATCCTTGGACAACGTTTAAACGACTCAGAACAAACATTTGCACAAACGCAAATATACTCGAACCTTCCCCACTATGTTGGTGTAGGATATAAAGCTTTATGTCTTTTGAACGCGGTTTTTAATTTTAGTAACTCATATGTCACTTTGAAGGGTACATATCTGTCATTTCTTTTCAATTAGTTATTGAACATTACAGTAGAACAACATTGTTATTTTTTTTGCTTTAAAAATGTCGAATTTTGTACCATCGATTTCAAAGTGCCAAAGAGGGTTTGTTTGGTTCAGAAGTGGAAGACAAAGATCGCCCAGGCTAGCCAAGAATTGGAGGCATTACTACATGAAGATTGTTGTCAAACACAACAAGATTTTGCAAAATCATTAGGAGCTCCTTAAGCAGCAATTTCGAAACGTTTGCGAGCAGCAAGATTCATCCAACAGTAATAAAATTGGGTACTATACGAATTGAAGCAGACATACCTGCAGACGCTATAAAAGAAAATAATTCAGTGCAAAAATCATTACGTGTGATGAGAAATGGATGCATTGCAATAACCCGAAGCATAAGAATCGACATTAAAGCTAAGTATCCATGTCCCTAAGGTAAATCTATGTATTTGGTGGTAGCCAAATAAGCTGCTGAAATCTGGTCAGACCATTACAGTGAACCTGCACCGGACGCAACTGATTCCTTTAAAGCAAGAATTGGCTGAGAAACCTCCAGAATTTGCGGCCAGACAAACCGTAATGTTCCATTATTACAACGCATAAAAAGTATTTAGAGTCAAGTGGTTCGGAAGTTTTGCCTCACTCGCTTTATTATCAAGAACGTCTCACATCCGGCTACTATTTGTGTCGATCGATGCAGAACGCTCTCTCTGGGATACGCTTCACTTCGTAACAGAATATCTGATTCATTAAAAAATCCCAAAAGAGTGCAACATAAGGGCCACCCTAGTGTGTTTGCATGCAGTGCTCTCTTTCCTTCTTATGTTTTCTCCTTTGCTCAGTTGTTTTAGTTGTTTAGTTGCTATTAAAGATTTTCCTTGCTGTTTAGTTGTTGTTAAATATGAAATTTTCTTTTATTTCTGGTTTTTAGTTTTATTTAGTTTATGTTTTTTTTTATATATTTTTCGGTTATTAATTAAGCATTATGTCATGTTAACAGGAAGTGCAAGGGGGAGGCAACAAATGGTTGAAGAGTAAGTAAAGAAAATCAAGAAAATTCATGCACAACTTTGAATGCAACTTTCGTCTGCCTTTGTAGCGAAAAAAATAACTGGGAGTCTATAGTGGAGATGGGGGTTTTTGTTTGATGCTTTTAACATAGTCAAAGTATTACTAGTAGTTTTTGTAGCTTTTACTTTTGTTGTTGCTGCTGACAGTGTTTTGTTTTATGCATCATTTACGACTGACAGCAATGACACTCTTTTCATTATACAATACACTCTCTTACCACCCTCCTATACTCCCAGAAATACAACATTTCCACCAAAAAGTTTTAAGTTTGCTTTGGATTTTCTTACTCCTTTTTGTCATAATATATATTGTTGCTGTCGCTGTGTAAATTCTTTGGTCCACAAAATGTTCGTTTCATGTGAACGTTTTAAAAATGTACTGACAGCCACATGATAAATGAATAAAACTGTAACGGGAACATGATCTTTAAAATGTTTTCTTGAATAACGTTCTTTATATCTTAAGGTTTCTTTTTTTCTCTCTGTGTCTCTCGTTTCCTTTAGTCGAAATTGTTGAATATTTTAAACTTGGTGAATTTTTTTGGTTTTTACTTTTCCGAGGTAGAAATAAGTTGGTGTTTTAATACAATTAGACAGTAGGACGAAAGGAAAAATTAAATAAGAAGTATAACATCATATTGATCTTTTCGTTTGGAGTAGTTTAGAAAGTGTGTTATTCCATTAGCAATTTTTAAAGTATAGATTTCCATGAGCGTCGATCATCAGCGCTTCTTCTTAAGTTTCGCACACTGAGTTCAGATGGATGTTGCGCTACTTGATCTTTCCACTGGAGATTTGGTTGCTCTCTTCTGCGTCTTCCCTCCGAGACATATTAAAAGGATTTTTTGCTGGATCAGTGTCATCCATTCGCACAACATCCCCGAGCCACCGTAATCATTGTAGTTTGGTACGTTTTACAAAGTTCACGTCATCATATACTTCATACAGTTTATGGTTCATATGGTGTCTGTATTCTCCATAAACGTAGACAGGTCCACATTTGGAGTATTTTCTTCTCAAAGACGCCAAGGACAGCTTCATCTGCCTGCTCAAGTACCCATGCTTCTGCACCATATAACAGCACTGGTAGCATTAGCTCTATGTAGAGCGTGAGTTTTATCTGTTGAGAAAGGGCTTTATTTCTAAATTGCTTGATAAGTCCGAAGTAACATCTATTTGCAAGCATTATTCTTCGCTTTATCTCCAAACAAGTATAATAAGTCTAAGATATTCTTCAACTACCGCGAAGTTATAGTAACCAACATTCACATATTGACCCAGTCTCATGGATTCTCTGCTTGTCGGTACCATTAACTTTGTCTTATCTTCAATCACTGCCAGATCAAGTTGGTATTAAATGGTTCTGAGAGGTCTTTTCCAATTGTAATTTGATAATCTGCATAATTGTATCAACATTGTAGGTATACCAAACTCCGACATGGTTTCGAAGACTTTGGAGCTATCGGACTGTCGAAAGCGGCCTTAGAATCAACAAAAAGGTGGTAATCGATTTGCTTTTCCTTGGTCTTTTCCAGGATTTGGCTTAGTGTGAAAATTGATATGGTCCGATTTTTTCGCTGACTTTAGATTTCAATCTTTCATACAGAGTGCCTGACAGAATCTTGTATGAGATGGGAAAGAGACTTATACATCTGTAGTTAGAGCATACAGTTTTGTCTCCCTTTTTATGCACAGTAAACAGCACACTGACGTTCCAATTTTCCGGCATGCGTTCATTCAGTCAAACATTAGCAATGCGTTGATGCATGTACTCTAATAACTTGTTTTTTTCAGCTTTAAATAGTTCCACCGGCAAACTGCATGCTCCCTCAGTTTTGTTGTTCTTAAGTCTGGATATCGCCAATTTGACATCAGCCTGACTAGGTGATATAGAATCTACATTGTTGTCCACGATCGGTTCGATGGTATTAACATCATTATCATCAGATACCAATAGATATGAAAAATAATATTTTCATATGTTCAGTATACCTGTGTATTAGTTACAAGATTATCATTTTCATCCTAAAGGGAGGAAAAAGCTAAACTGAAACCTTCTGTCTGATGTTTGACCCTTTGGTATAATTTTCGTACCTCATTCCTACTCCTGTTCATTTCAATTTCCTCACAACCACGTCTTTCCATCTCTCTTTCCACGCACCGGAATATACGTTTTTCCCCTCTCTTTTTCTCCTGGTATCTCTCTCGGAATAAGGACTACTTTGTAGCAAATATGTAAATTGAGTGAAGTATGCGGTGGCCATTTTTGGCACGTTCAGCTTAGCGACATCAACCTTTTTTTGTGTTGCTGTGTCGTGACGTACGTTTGTCGCTTTGCTTAATCAAGTTCGCTAAAAAATGTTGAGCCTATATTGACCCTCGTTATTGAGTCGATATTGACCTCTCGCATTGAACGTACGTCCAATATACTGGATGAGAATTTTCCATCAATAACAACGTGATCAATCTGGTTGTTAGTGGATTGATCTGGGGATGTCCACGTTGCTTTATGGATATCGTGGTGTTGGAATCTCGTACTGCTGATAACCATGTATTTTACCACGGTGTAGTCTTACGCTGCTATCGGAAGTTTTCCCATGAAGGATGAATTTACAGACAGTGCATCCAAAATCGGCACATGGGCACATATGAGAGAGATGTTAAAGAATTTTGCCCGGATACAAATAGAAGCTAGCCGTTCGTTCACTGGAGTAAAACTAGAGACAAAGTGTTTCATTCTACTGCTAACCCTGAATTTGTATGTGGATTTAAAATTCGTTCTTTGTGTGATGTCAGTTATATGTTAGGTGTTCTAGTGACACCATTATCTATCCAACGCATTTCCTGTCTGGCAGTAATATCGCATTTATACCTTTTCATGAGTATAATGCGAGAACAGCATAGTCCAGACATTTTAAGTGAAGATTCTCAGGTCGTGCTCCTTTTAACGTTGGCAGTGATCGTCAACAATTTGGGGGAGTCATTTTTCCATTTTTCCATTTTTCGTATCTTTACTGTAATTGAATTTTTGAGGGGTGGATTACAAGTCCAACCCCTCAACCATTTTTTTTAGTTCTTGGTTGAACTTAGAGGAACAGGTCGATACACTTTTTCTTTTATTTATACTCATACAGAGTCCGTATATTCCAAGTGCAGATTTTCAGATGGTCTTACTTTAATCGTTTGCGGTGATCGTCAAGAAGCATAAGAAGCTCTTACTAAAATAAGTGGAAGACGTTTTTCTATTTTTCGTATCTTCACTGTAATTAATTATGGATTACAAGTCCAACACCCCAACCATTTGGGCAAAGGTATATATAAGTTTGTCAATCCGTTTGTAATTTCTATATTTTTCATTTGCGACCCCACAAAGTATATATATTCTGGATCGTTATAGATAGCGAAGTCGATATAGCCATGTCCGTCTGTATGTTGAAATCAACTTTCCGTAGCCCCCAAATAACTTACAAACTTAATTTATACATCAATATGTCGGAAATTCTTCCGGCTCGGTCGTTATTTAAATATGGATATCTAATGATAGATATTTCAAAGTCCTTTGCAACGATGTATATAAGGCTATAGTAATTTGGACCTACAATGGGCCAAAATCGGGAAAAATTTTTTTTTCATTAACTTTTTTTCACTAATGAATTTTAAAAAAAAATTTTTAAAAATTAAAAAAAAAAATTTGAAACAAATTAAAACAAAACAATTTCGAAAAAAAAAAATTTAAAACAATTCTGAAAAAAAATTTTTTTTTTAAATTTTGAAAAAAAAAAATTTATTTTGTTTGGTGAAGGGTATATAAGATTCGGCACAGCCGAATATAGCTCTCTTACTTGTTTAATTCTTGGTTGGACTTAGAGGAACAGGTCGGTTCACTCTTCCAACGGGTATTGGAGTTAGCTTATCCATGCAACACCACGAGAGGTCGGTGTCCACTTGAGATAAAGGATGAACCAAAAAGTACCACCAGTTCTCCCATTTTGGCACCTTAATATCATTAAGTCCCAAACCTTGATTCTTTCTTAACACAAAAACATATCAGCTAAATGTCATGTCTATAAGTTAAATAATTTAATATATTCAAAATGTACCATTAGATGAAAAAGTACCAATTTTCCTTTTCCCTCCATTTGGCAAAAAATATGTGACAAAGATATGTCTCAAACGATTCTAGTCTATATTAATTTTCTCCAAAAAAAAAAAAAATCGCGGGATTCAGTCGGATAATCTCGGTAGTTAGGCTCGGTTTCTCGGGGCATTATACTCACTTTCCTCAGCTAATGAAGTAAACAGGATCGGTTTAATAAGTAATAAACATATTGTACTATACAATACAATGTACTTAAGACTATAGTGCTTAATTTACGTAAGTGGGCAGACAAAACCGCTTGCCGAAACTAACAACAGAAGTTGTAGTGGTGAAACCGTCAACCGAAGTTGCAGTACAAAAATTAACAATCGAAGTTGTAGTTCCGAAACTAACAAACGAAGTTGTAGTGCTGAAAATTGACTACCCAAGTCGCATTGCCGAAACTGATGGTCAAAACGGCAGTGCCGAAACTGACAACAGAAGCTGCAGTGCAAAAACAAACAATCGAAGTTTTAGTGCCGAAACTAGCTACTGAAGTTGTAGTGCACGATACGTTGATGAAATCGTTGTGCAAGGTGACACACGAATCAAGCTTTAACAGTCATATTCAAGTTGTAGTGCACGATACGTTGTGCAAGGTGACACACGAATCAAGCTTTAACAGTCATATTCAATAACACAGGGCAACAAAATCGATAAAATTTTAGAGGCTTTTAAACCACTACACAATTTTGATGTATTGTGGATCCAGTAGTACAAATATGGTCCAAATTTTAAATTTTATGGGGAGGTTTTTTTTGATAAATAAAATTGTGAATTTTTTTCAGACGTTTCTCCACATAATTAATGATAACTCAGAAAGTATTAGTCCAATATTATTAAAGTAAACTTAGAAAAATTTAAATTTACATAACCTTTAAACTGTAAATGTATTACGTTTTAATCGGTTTAGAAGTTTCGGAGTTACAATAACAAATTGAAGCAAAAAATATATTTTTTACGTGAAAATAGATAATTTTTTTTTTTTTTAAATTATTAAAAATCGAAAACAGCAGAAAATATTCAGATTTATGACTTTATCATAAAACCACATTTAATAGCAATAAAATGAGATATCGACCATAAAAATCGATGGATTCTTTTTGTATTTATTCACAATTAAGTGAATTCTCTCATTTCCACAAAATGTTTGTTTTTTGTTGGATATACATAAAATTCGGAAGTTAATATTCTTATTTCGATTGATTGAATTTTAAAACCATTTTTCCCATGCTATGTTCAAATGTTCACATATATATTGCGTTTTAATCGGCTCAGTAGTTTCGGAGTTATAATAACAAATTGAAGCAAAAAAAAATATTTTGTACGTAAAAATAGCAAATTTTTTTGTTTTAAAAAAATCATGAAAAATCTAAAACGGCATAAATTGTTCAGATTTATTACTTTATCATAAAGCTACATATAATAGCAACAAAATAAGATATCGATGATAAAAATCAATTGATTCTTTTCGAATTTATTAACAATTTAGGGAATTCACTAATTTTCATAAAATTTTTGGTTTTTGTTGGATATACATAAAATTCGGAAGTTAATGTTCTTCTTTCGATTGATTGAATTTTGAAAACATTTTCCCCATGCTATGTACAAATTTTCACATATATATTGCGTTTCAATTGGCTCAGTAGTTTCGGAGTTATAGTAACAAATTTAAGCAAAAAAAATATTTTTTACGTAACAATAGCAAATTTTTTTGTTTTAAAAAAATCATGAAAAATCAAAAACAGCAGAAATTGTTCAAATTTATTGCTTTATCATAAAGACACATGTAATAGAAACAAAATGAGATATCGATTATAAAAATCGATGGATTCTTTTTGAATTTATTCACAATTACGTGAATTCACTAATTTTTACAAAATTGTATGTGCTTACAAGCGTGTACTTTGAGTTGAAATTTTACATATGTTTTGTTATTGTTACAATATGTATTGTAACTGTTGTTTATATGTGTATTATTTGAGAAGATATAAGGTTACCGAATTTATCCGTTTTTACCCCCGAACCTTCGAATTTCCAAAGATGCCTCCCTAATAGATCTACATAAGGAGAACCTACAGTCTAAAATTTCATGTGTCTACCTTTTGGCGATTGGGGGGTGGTCAATATTCAATCAGTCATTCACTCAGTAACGTTACCCTTTTATACATATAGATTATTGGATTTATCTTCTTAAAATTATACATTTACTAACGGCCACTGTGCAACCACAATATTGTTGTTATTTTATTTTTAAAATTTCCCTATTATTTTCTTAGTTTTTTTTTCTACAGTTTTTTTGCACCATTTTCTTCCAAAACATATTTTGCATGACTTTGGGTTTCTAAGTAGTTTACATGCTTCATTACGACGACTAGTGGTGGTACAACAATGTAGAAAATTGTTGCTGCAGCCAAAAGCTGTAACTGCAGCAGCAGCAACAACATTCTTGTCATTTTCTTTAATGGCACTTGAAAAAATTTTTGAGACTTTAACCCCCCCAACAACTGCTAACAAATTGGCATCACCTTGAGTGTAAAGTAGTGAAGGGAAAACTCAGAAAAAAAAAATAACGACAACGAGAAGAAAATTGTCACGTTTTTCCTAATAAAATGGAAAATTTTTCTAAATGCACAAGGAATATGAGATGTAAGCAAGTGTATGAACTTAAATAAAAGTAAATGTGTTTCTACCATGTATATTAACATTAAATTGAGGCTGAAAATAGTGACACAACATTAAGCTAAAGCAGCTAGAAAATATCCAACATAAGGAAAACTCTTTAACCCTACACCCACCCTTAACAAGAAGAGACATTGTCTTTTTAATAAAAAAAGCAAAAAAACGTACAAACAAAAGTACTTTTCTTTTTGCATAAAAAACACAAAAAGACAACAACGTTCTACTGCATTATTACTGCACACAACACAAAGTTAACTACTTTTGGATGCTTCACGTAACTTGTACAAAAAAAAAAAAAAAAACAGCAAGCAACTCTTCTTTATTTACCTGTATATTCAAGGAATGAGGTAATTTCCCTATGTCTCTTTACATATATACTGGCATCCTTTTTAGTTTCTACTTACATCTAAAATTCTGTTGCTTTTCACTATTCGTTAGAATATCATTAAGTTTTAAGAAGTTGTGCATAACCTGCGTCCTTCATCATGTTGCCTTTTCAAAAGATCATTAGGAGTCCATTAGTCATTAGAAGTTATGAAGCATACAAACACACAGACACACACACACATACACGCAACAAACACTTTATTGCTGTTGCATGCAGCATAAACTTAAATTGAGTACACAAACTAAAAGTGAAACGCTGCCATAGCAGAGCGACTGAAAGAGAGAGAGAGATAGATAGAAGAAAAAAAGGTACAACATTTTGAACTTTGTTGTGAACTTAAGTTAAATAGTTGTAGTACTTTGTACTTATGCTCACTTGCTTAATTTTTAGTTTTTCATTTAGTGGCAGTAGGCTGGCTGGGGTAAAACTGTGAGGAACGGGTAAAAGACATTGTGGACAGAAGGTAAGTAAAGGTATGAAATCATTTATAATCATACTTAAAGTCTACATATGTTTTACTAATGCCCAGAATAGATAAATATAATAGAACCTCCAAGTATTACGGAAACTGGAATGTTAGCAGCTACAGAAGCAATGTTTAGAATATGGAAAATCGATCCCTTGGATATTTACATCAAAGGCTTCAATTCACACAGAATGCTAAACTTAATGCTAGAAGATCCGGAACTTTATTTTTGATATTATTTAGATATTTAGCTCAAAAACTGAAGAATCATGTCCATTGGGAGAATGATATCACCACAAGAATTCTGCTCTGAGATAACTTTGAACCTTTGAATCATAATACTCTTTTTTTAGCTTGGACCAGCACTGAGGAGATGACCCCTACTCATGCAATGCATTGTGTTGGAACTAGGAAAATAGGTTATGAGAAGGAGGGTAGAGGGAATAGTGTTTGTGGATATTTGATTTGAATTTTCCTATATTGAAAGGGACAGGAAATACTTCGACAGGAAGCTTATTCCTCATACGGACGTTACGGCGATCCACTGACCAATCGAGCACAAATGGATGAGCCCCCGCTGATGAACGCGTATTTCGTAAGAAACTACGGGTATCAGGAACAATTTCTCTAATTTCATCAGAACACATTCCATTGTAGTATCGATAGAACAGTGAAACACAACCCACATTGCGACAATGCTCCAGAGAATCAATAGAGCTAGATACCCTACTGCCACCGATAAGCACCTTCGCCTTCTCCTGTACGCAGGCCAGTAACTCAAAAATAGACTTCGAAGCACCGGCTCATACATGAGAGTTGTATTCCATTTTGGGTCGGATATAAGTGGTGTAAATAGTAAGGAGATCAAATGAAGTGAAGTAATTCGTACACCGCCTTAGAAAGCCGAGACACTTGAATGCTTCTTTCGACACTTGAAAAATGTGTTTTGTCCAGCGAACCTCACACTGAATTCTCATGCCTAGAACATCGAGAGCTTCTGATTTCTTAATATTTACATCACCCATAGAAACAGATGAAGCGACATGATATGTCGTGCGTTTATGTGTTAACATACAACACTGAGTCTTACATGCATTAAATTCGACTCTGTTTGCATAACTACATTCAGAGATTGTCACAAGATCTTGGTTAAGTGTATCATTCATGTTTTGCCTCATTGCCCCAATCTCCGAAAGGCTTGGTCTATAGTTGAATGAATATGAATGGCAAATGTTGCTGTCATTTGCAAAAGAATAGATAGGGTTGGAAGTTTGACTTAGAAGATCAATTAGAAAAATAAGGAATAGAGTAGAACAAAGAACGAAGAACGAAGCCTTGCGGTACTCCTGAATTAATCTTAAACTCATTTGATGAGATACCATCTACAACAACTCGTATAGTGCGATCTCTGAGAAAGCTCAATGTAAATCGAGAGAAGTCATTACAGACACCAAAAGCAATACATTTCGATAAGAGCGCACCATGCCACACCCTATCGAATGCTTTAGAAATATCTAGAGCCACCACTTTACTTTCGACAAAACGGTGAATGGAACGGCACCATTTTTCTGATAGGAAGGCTACCAAGTACCCCGTAGAGCGTCCTGTAAATCCTGTAAATTCGAATTGCTTGCAAATAAGAAAGAGTAGGAATTGAGGAACTAGCTAAACTAACAAAACTAAAACAAAACCGTTAAGCCAAAAATGAGCCTCATAAGTTACCCGTTTCGTAAGTTCTATCGGGTTTAAAAAAACAACCTCTACATATTAAAACTATGCTGGGTAGTAGTTCATAATAACTCAACTTGCGTTCGGCTAGACTGATATCCTTGAGTCCAATATATTCAAGCTATTCAGGCTTACTAACGATTCAAATAAAGAAAATGACATGAAATTGGAGTTCATGGGAGTTTATGGGTTTCTTCACCATATGGACGATTTAGCCACTTTTCAATAGAAAACAGTCTACCTACCTTTAAGTAAGTGTTCCCATCTCCTTTGCCAGATCAGATGATTTCCGCTAGAATGCTTGCTGCTTGAGCAGCTATCGTTTGAAGCCGCTGCAGACTTTAATGCGGCCTCTCCTAAATATTGCTAGCGTATTATTCTTCAATGAAGTGGCTGCAGCTTTTTAGCATACTGGTGGCCCATACAAGAAATAGGAGCCAAAGCCTTGGTTACTCCAACGGCTATCTTACATGAATATTCAATACAGTTTTTGAAGTTTAGGTGATCGTCTAGGACACAGATATTATGTAGCCTCTGGGGAAATTATGTCTTTCGTTTCAACTTTTATTTTCAAGGTATCTGCTATTTTCTTTTCGCTTATGAGAAGGTTAGGTTAGGTTCCATGGGCAGCTGCTCCTCAAGCAGCTCACTTGGGTCCATTCAAATCTGATCCCATTGTGATACCCAAGGGGTAGACAGCAGGGTATTTACAATACATCCGTTGCCTCCAGGTTAAACCAGAGTAGATTCGTCTAAAATTCATCCTTAATAGCTCATGCAAGCATGATAGGAATAAAAATCCGAGGATGCGTTCCCTCAGGTTTGTCAGAGCCGGGCAGAAAAGGTGATACACAGTCTCTTCATATTCTTCATTATGGCAGTTTCTACAGTAATCATTGTACCGTAGGCCCATTCTTTTAGCATGTGCTCCAATTAAACAGTGTCCTGTATTAAAGGAGACAATTAGCCTTATTTGCTCATGACGGTAATCTATAAATATATTCATCCTGCTGGCATCATATACGGGCCAGGTCGACCTCGCTGTAGCACAGGAAGAACCAATTTTATTTTTTGCTCAACCAGTTGTAGATTTATTGATATTAGCCAAAACTAATATCTTCTTGACTGTTTCGTTGGTGTATATTTCAACTCCTTTTATATGCCTCTCTTGTACTATAATCTTAATCTTATCTGCAAAACCAACAATGTTTGCTTTTTGAGATCTTCTGAAGTGAAATATTTCATGGTGCATGGTAATACAAAAGTAATTCAAAGACTGGTGCTTGGGGAAACTTGTTGTAGCAAGAAGAGTTTCCATGCCTCTGTCTGTTTCCACATTCAATAGTGACCGGTAGACTGAAGTGTAGTCTGTACAATCGAGAATATGTAAGAATTTAGGCTGGTTTGTAAAAGCTTTTCCTTTTTTCTAGTTCACAAAAATTGTGGCATCATTCAGATAGAGCGGGTGTTCGTTTAAGTCCCAGTTTTCGGACTCTAAGGGTTCAGTATTTCTTCCTCGGCTATTTCTACTTCACTTTGTGTCGAAGGAGGCAATGAATTAGTCCAGAGTTCTCCCTGTAGAAATAGGTCCTTTACTATGTTTTATTAGGGATGAGCACTTAATTTGAGGTGACCTCAAGCTTCCTCACTCCACTGTATGAAACACTCTGCTTTACTGTAGTTAGTCGCAATTTTCAAGTCTTTAGTCGCCAGTCGGTACCACTTTTAACACCTGACTTATCTTCGAAGTCAGGTGTTAGTCGTCTGAACCACTTTTTATAAACTTTTATATTCTCTCAGTAATTTTAGTTTTTCCGATATTCGTGCTTTTATCAGGTATGAGCGCATCATAGCCGGTCATAAGTTCCACTACGATTCTATCTGCCATAATTTGTGGTGGGTCAAAATCGGGAAAATAATTTTTTAACCCCAATTTTTTTTTACCACAACAAATTTTCTTTATAATTTTTTTTTCATAATAAATTTAAAAAAAATTATAAAGAAAATGTTGAAAAAAATAAAAAAATAATTTAAACAATTTTGAAAAAAAAAAAATTTTTTTTTTAAATTTAAAAAAAATAAAAAATTTGTTTTTGTTTACCTAAAAATATTAAAAATTTTTATTTTAAAGTATAATTTGATGAAGGGTATATAGGATTCGGCATAGCCGAATATAGCTCTCTTACTTGTTTTTAAATAATTCAGTATCTCAGGAACTATTAGAGATATTGTTACGAAATATCAAATAGTTGGAGCTGAGGTATTTTCTAGTTGATTTACAGTGCACGCCCCCTCAAAAATGGTCACCTTGGGTCTCACAGTTTTAAAAGAAATCGCCAAAAAACCATTTATTATCCAAATGAACTGAAATTTAAAATATAAATAGTCCTTGAGCAGACCTACAAAAACTATGCTTACATATGTAACTTATCTGTTTAGGGGAAGAGAGATTTTCAAGGACTATTCTTATCTTAAATTTCAGCTCATTGGAATCATAAATGTTTTTTTGGGGATTTAAAAAAAAATGTGTGACCCGAAGTGACCAACATTGAGGGCCCCCATTACCCCTAAGAAGCTGAGCAACCGTAAATCAACTCGAAAACACCCCAGCTTCAACCATGTGAAATTTCGTAATAATATCTCCAATAGTTTCCGAGATACCAAATCCATTATTCTGAAAAGAGATTCACATACAAATTTCAAACTATTTTTTTACATTTCAAGGATTCTATACCTTTAGATATCACTCTCTATACCATTATTTAACTGGTTTAATGCTTAAACAACAACTACATTAACAACAACAAAGTTTTATAATTGAAATTCATAACGAAAATTTTGAAGTGCATGAAGTTTTGAACTGGCTGCCAGGCTAAAGGGCAAAACTACTTAACAACCTCGAAAAAAAAAACAACACAGGAAGAAAATAAACAACAACAACAACAATTATAATTTCACAAGAACAATTATAATCACGAAATTATAAAAACTGAACTAAATTAATGCGAAAAAAAAAAATAAAATATTAAACACAAAAAATTTAAATAATGTTACAATTAAACTGAAAACAACCCATTTTTTTGAACTGTGAAATAAGTCACATACTTCTACAACAAAAGACTGTCACCCCTTAGGGTATTTATTATCTATTTATTTGTTATATTTTTTAGACGTTATTTTTTTATTTAAAAAATATATTTATTTCTGTGTTTAAAACAAAAAAAAAAAAAATGAAAAATTCTAACCCATCTGTTAGTAACAAACCGTGGAACAAACCAGCTTGAAAAAAACCTCAAAAATTTACGCTTCAACGAGTTGCAACATTTAAAAAAAAACACCGTTGTTGTTGTTGTGTTTACAGCGGTGTGGTTGTTATTATTATTGTTGTGTGTAGTAAATATATATGTGGCAATATTATTGTACACTAGTAATTTATGAGGGGGTGGGTTATTTGCCTGACTGGCTGTGTGTCTCGTTTGTTGGTTCCTTCCCCTGTAGCAGCAACCAGTTGATCTCACAAAACTCTGTATGGCCGACTGACTCGGTGTGTGTTTTTGAAAATAAAAAAAAATTGTGAATTGGAAAAAGCAAAACTTTAGGCACGTTAAATATTCGCAGATTCATTGTATTGGAATTTTGTTGTTGTCGCTGTCGTCCATGCATCGCTGAGCACACACGCATTAAAAACGAAATACATATTTACAAAACACAAACATTTTGATTTTAAACAAACTTTGTTCGAAATCATTAACGGAAATGTTTATTTTTAGTGGCCATAAAAATAATGCGATATCGAATGTAAGTATGTATATACTATGTAGTGTGTATAAACACATTTTCGTTTAATGTTTTTGAAGTTTTAGGGAATTTTGTAAATTCTTTAGCAGTTTTCAATAAAAATTTTATAAAATGCTTGAATGAAATGTGCAGAAAAATGCTAAGAATCTGTTCAAATGATTACAAGGGGGAGCTAGGCAATTAATCAATGCCTTTGAGGCTTGGTAAAGCCATGAGTTTAATAAATTAAGAACAGTAATCTAAAGAGTTTTAACAGGGAATTGATGAAAATAGCATTAATAAGACAACATTACTTTTGAATGTATAAAGAGCAGTGGGAGGCATAAAGAGAATGTGGAGTAAGGAAAATAATATCTATATGTGCCGAAAAAACTTTTTTTATAGAAAAAGTTGCTCTGGGCCAGACGACTTTTTTATAGAAAAAGTTGCTCTGGGCCAGACGACTTTTTTATAGAAAAAGTTGCTCTGGGCCAGACGACTTTTTTATAGAAAAAGTTGCTCTGGGCCAGACGACTTTTTTATAGAAAAAGTTGCTCTGGGCCAGACGACTTTTTTATAGAAAAAGTTGCTCTGGGCCAGACAACTTTTTTATAGAAAAAGTTGATCTGGGCCAGACAACTTTTTTATAGAAAAAGTTGATCTGGGCCAGACAACTTTTTTATAGAAAAAGTTGATCTGGGCCAGACAACTTTTTTATAGAAAAAGTTGATCTGGGCCAGACAACTTTTTTATAGAAAAAGTTGATCTGGGCCAGACAACTTTTTTATAGAAAAAGTTGATCTGGGCCAGACAACTTTTTTATAGAAAAAGTTGATCTGGGCCAGACAACTTTTTTATAGAAAAAGTTGATCTGGGCCAGACAACTTTTTTATAGAAAAAGTTGATCTGGGCCAGACAACTTTTTTATAGAAAAAGTTGATCTGGGCCAGACAACTTTTTTATAGAAAAAGTTGATCTGGGCCAGACAACTTTTTTATAGAAAAAGTTGATCTGGGCCAGACAACTTTTTTATAGAAAAAGTTGATCTGGGCCAGACAACTTTTTTATAGAAAAAGTTGATCTGGGCCAGACAACTTTTTTATAGAAAAAGTTGCTCTGGGCCAGACAACTTTTTTATAGAAAAAGTTGCTCTGGGCCAGACAACTTTTTTATAGAAAAAGTTGCTCTGGGCCAGACAACTTTTTTATAGAAAAAGTTGCTCTGGGCCAGACAACTTTTTTATAGAAAAAGTTGCTCTGGGCCAGACAACTTTTTTCTAGAAAAAGTTGCTCTGGGCCAGACAACTTTTTTATAGAAAAAGTTGCTCTGGGCCAGACAACTTTTTTATAGAAAAAGTTGCTCTGGGCCAGACAACTTTTTTATAGAAAAAGTTGCTCTGGGCCAGACAACTTTTTTATAGAAAAAGTTGCTCTGGGCCAGACAACTTTTTTATAGAAAAAGTTGCTCTGGGCCAGACAACTTTTTTATAGAAAAAGTTGCTCTGGGCCAGACAACTTTTTTATAGAAAAAGTTGCTCTGGGCCAGACAACTTTTTTATAGAAAAAGTTGCTCTGGGCCAGACAACTTTTTTATAGAAAAAGTTGATCTGGGCCAGACAACTTTTTTATAGAAAAAGTTGCTCTGGGCCAGACAACTTTTTTATAGAAAAAGTTGCTCTGGGCCAGACAACTTTTTTATAGAAAAAGTTGCTCTGGGCCAGACAACTTTTTTATAGAAAAAGTTGCTCTGGGCCAGACAACTTTTTTATAGAAAAAGTTGCTCTGGGCCAGACAACTTTTTTATGGAAAAAGTTGCTCTGGGCCAGACAACTTTTTTATAGAAAAAGTTGATCTGGGCCAGACAACTTTTTTATAGAAAAAGTTGATCTGGGCCAGACAACTTTTTTATAGAAAAAGTTGATCTGGGCCAGACAACTTTTTTATAGAAAAAGTTGATCTGGGCCAGACAACTTTTTTATAGAAAAAGTTGATCTGGGCCAGACAACTTTTTTATAGAAAAAGTTGATCTGGGCCAGACAACTTTTTTATAGAAAAAGTTTGTCTGGGCCAGACAACTTTTTTATAGAAAAAGTTTGTCTGGGCCAGACAACTTTTTTATAGAAAAAGTTTGTCTGGGCCAGACAACTTTTTTATAGAAAAAGTTTGTCTGGGCCAGACAACTTTTTTATAGAAAAAGTTTGTCTGGGCCAGACAACTTTTTTATAGAAAAAGTTTGTCTGGGCCAGACAACTTTTTTATAGAAAAAGTTTGTCTGGGCCAGACAACTTTTTTATAGAAAAAGTTTGTCTGGGCCAGACAACTTTTTTATAGAAAAAGTTTGTCTGGGCCAGACAACTTTTTTATAGAAAAAGTTTGTCTGGGCCAGACAACTTTTTTATAGAAAAAGTTTGTCTGGGCCAGACAACTTTTTTATAGAAAAAGTTTGTCTGGGCCAGACAACTTTTTTATAGAAAAAGTTTGTCTGGGCCAGACAACTTTTTTATAGAAAAAGTTTGTCTGGGCCAGACAACTTTTTTATAGAAAAAGTTTGTCTGGGCCAGACAACTTTTTTATAGAAAAAGTTTGTCTGGGCCAGACAACTTTTTTATAGAAAAAGTTTGTCTGGGCCAGACAACTTTTTTATAGAAAAAGTTTGTCTGGGCCAGACAACTTTTTTATAGAAAAAGTTGTTCTGATTCAGACATGTAGTTTAGAAGAGGCAGTTTTATTACCAATTTTTATCGATCGATCCCATTATGTGATGTAGAGCATAGTTGTTTCTGTCTAAAACTGATATAAACAAAATTTTGCTTTTCTAAACCAGTATCATGGGAAAACATACATACAATTTTCTTTATAATTAAATTTATTTCATCATTCTTCATAACACATGTACTTATTGAATCTTTTGTTTTATTATTTTATTACCCAATGTAGCTACTCAAGCATTAAATTATATATTTAAACATTTATAACAACTTCTTAGACAAAACACAAATTCAAATAATTATCTCTAATACTTATGTATTATTTAAAAAAATTTTCACAAAATTCTACATAAACTCAAATTTTTCTTATTATTAATTAAATCAACCAACCATAAAAATGTCGCTTACATTTAAAAAGAACATGTTTACAAGCAACTGAATAAGAACAGTACCATGCAACATGTTGCTAAGCAACAAGCATTGATGAGAAGAGAAACAAACAGCAGTTAAATGAGACTTAAAACAATTGTTTACTTTTGCGAATAATCATGCAATGAAAAAAAGAACAACAAGAAAAGAAACCGGTTTCACTCAAACATTAATGTGTGCCGTTGTATGAGTTTTGTGGGTGTAAAAACGAAACAACAACAAACATGTGCTTGTTAAAAAAAAAAAAAATCAGCAAAAAAACATAAACACAACATGTTGGAGTTGTATGATGCAAGCTAAATGAGAGTATATTGCAGTGATGGGAATTTTAGTTAACAAAGAGAGTTTATTTTAAGAGTAGTTATATATTATAAAAAACAAAGAGTTTGTGTTAATGAAAAGAGTATAAAATTGGTTTTCTGTGATAGTAAGAGTGAGGAAAAATTTAAATTTTTAATGGAATTGAATTTTGTATTTATCCAATTTGAGTATTTTGCCTTGAATTTTTGGTCAAAGAAGGTTTGTTTTTCAGGAAATTGAATGATGAAAGTTGTATTTTTATTTTATGAACTTCTTGAAAAACTATTTTGTTTTTGTTTTTTCTAAAATTTCAAAGAGGAAACTACTTTCATAAAAAAGTTTATTAACAAATTTACAATGCTGAAATAATTCTTTAGAGACTTTATAAAAAAAAACTACAAATTTTCAAGCTTATTTATAATAAAATTGTTTATTTTATTAAAGGTTTGTAAAACTATAAAGGCCATATTCATAATATTTTTTTTAAATTATAAAAGCGAAACTAAATTTGTTTTACAAATGTTTGATAAAATAAAAATTACGTTAAGAATAAGAGATATAGCTATTTAAAAAATTGTGTACAAATAGTATTTAATAGTAAAATGATAATAACATGAAATAAAAAATTTTTTGAAAATTAAAAAATTGAGTTTTTGAATTAAAGTTAATTGAAAAATTACACATTTTAAAAACGTATTTTTAAGTGAAAATTTTAATTAATACGGATTTTTCAACATGAAATGATGTTAATAATATTTAGAAAACAAAGTAATTTGTTATTTACGTAAAAGTACTTGTTGAGATTGTATTCGTATTAATTAATAACGCAAATTTTTAAAAATACATTTTGTTTGGCACCAAAATGTAGTAAAATCAAAAAGGTACCATTTTCAAAATAGTACTTTTCGAGATAAATTTATTTTAATTTGATTTTTTCAGCATTAACTTAACTTAATACTATTTGGAAAGTAAAGAAAAACGATATTTCTATATTAAAAATTACTAAATGTCAAAAGAACTTTCTGGGATTTATGATAATCTTGTGTTGCTAAAAAAGTACTTTTTTGTATAAAAATTGATTTGTTTACAAAGTATGTACTATATTGGTTATTTTTGAAGTACATATATTTTAGAAATCTTTATAAAAAGTTCTTAGTAAAAAAAGCAAACATTTTTAACAATTTAGAAAAAAGAAATAATTTAAATTACAAAAACTACGAAAAATAATCTTTTTTCAAAAAGTACTGCAGTTTTAATATATATTAGCTAGATTAAAAGAAATGTTTTGGTTAAAATTTTCCGACTTTTTTTAAATTTTATAAAAAGTACCTGATTTATTTTCAAACAAAAAATGCAAAATTGCATTACATAGTTTAAGTTTTTAATAAATATCTGTTTTTAATATATACTTGCAAGATTAATAGAAAAGTAATGCTTGGTTTTGAATTATCATAATTTTTCCGATGAAGTATTTTCAAAAAAAGTACTTTTTTATACAGCTAAAAAATATGTATTTAAAAGGTACATATTGAGTTATAAATTCTCAAGGAATTTGTAAAAAAGTACTTTTTTACAAAAAGTACTTTTCTGATATTAAAAAGTACTTTCCAAAATATACTTGCCTTTTTAAAAGGAATTTTATCATTATCAGAGAAATTATGTTTTTATATAAATTTAACAACTTTTTTCAAAAAGTAAGTACTAATTTATAAAAAGTACTAGGTTTTAAAAAAGTATTACTTTATTTTGTCAATACAGTTAACAGATTTTTATTAAATATGTATTAAATTGTGAATTTTCAATAAATTTGTAAAAATTTACTTTTTTATAAAAAAGTACTTTTTTTAAATATTTTCTGACAAATAACTTGAATTTTTAATAGCTAACAAATTATTAACCTTCCGTTTGTCTCAACTGATCTGGCTGATACAAGCAAGAATTTTTTTAATTGTAAATTCCCAAAATTTTAAGCTATTTTTTTTTGATAAAAAAAATATTTTTACTACAGTTTTATTTTTATTACTATTTCAAATGCTTTGAATTTAATATTTGTTCAATAAAGAAAAAGCCGCATTTGAAAATAATGTCTTCACTTTTTATTTCGTAAACATAAAGAACATTGGTCAATTCACAAAGTCTCTTATCATGTCATAATGTCCTAATATTTCACAATGGTTTTTACTGCTTTTCAAGCAAAAAATTTCCTAAAATAATACTACTTTCTTTGCTATGTTTATCGTGTTATCGTAACCAACCAGCGGATATCAATGCCGAATGCATAAGAGTCGGTTAAGCCGAGCCGCCGATGCGTGATATATTACCACATTATAACAATATGACTGATAAGAGACTTTGTGAATTGACCAATTGTCTTTATGTTTACGAAATAAAAAGTGAAGAGATTATTTTCAAACGGCTTTTTCTATATTAATATCAATTTGATACATTAAGACTGTCTCAATTGAAAATGATTGCGACTAACGGAGGGAAATTTAAAAATTAAATTTCTGTAATTTTTCTAAAAATTCCTACTATATTATCAAAAGTATCTTATTTATTGGGTGTATGACTTAAAAATTTGGGATTTAATAGATGGCATAACTCTTGAAAGCCATTTTTGTTTTTAATAACTTATATATCATTTTGAAGAATACATATCTGTTAGTTTTTCTCACTTAGTTATTGAATATTATTGGGTAAACAACAAAGTTTTTTTGCTTTCAAAATGTCGAATTTTGTACCAACAAAGCGTCATATGCGTGAAGTTTTGCTTTACTTCTTTAATTTGAAAAAAAAAACACAAACCGATTGCTCACCGAAGCTTATGGTGAAAGTGTTTCATCGGTTTCAACGTGCAAGAAATAGTATGTGATGTTAAGAAGTGGTGATTTTGAGAAAGGAAATGAAATATCGCCTAGGCTCCATGAAGATTGTTGTAAAACTCAACAAGAGCTTGCTAAATCATAAGAAGCTACTCAAGCAGAAATTTCAAAACGTTTGCGAGCACAGAATTCATCCAAAATCAGGGAAATTGACTACCATACTAATTGATGCTGAGAGACTTTCAAATACGATTTTGCATGTCCGAAATGATGCTTGAACGCTAAAAAGAATATAATTTTTTCACCGAATCATTACTTGCGATGAAAAATGCATACATTACCATAACTCGAAGAGTAAGAAAATGTATGTTAAGCCCGGTCAAACAGCTGAATCGACACTAAAGCCAAATATCCATGGTGCTAAGGTAATGCTCTGTATTTGGTGGGACCAAAAGGCTGAAATCTGACCAGACCACCACAGGGAACCTGTATCGAACGCAACTAATTCATTTGAATATGCAGCCAGACATGAAACCGATGGAATATTACATCATGACTACGCTCGTCCACATTATATATACCTGTAAAAAATTATTTAGAATCAATTGGTTGGGAAGTTTTGGCTCACCCGCTTTATAGTCCAGAGAGACGATTCACTTTGAAACAGAGTATCCGATATTGGGTTGATTCGTTCTAAGCCTCAAAAGATGAGCAGTTCTTTTGACTGGGGATCCATATGTTCCCATAAAGATGGCAAAATGTCATAGCTAACAATGCACTATGGCCGAAAAACCCCACGTAGAAGCAAAACCTATTTCTCGTCAAATTAGCCTCACCAATTTTCTACTCTCAAAATATTTCCCCCCATAACACAGTGGTCCAATTGCTCAATCTAGCCGGAAAAAAGTCATAACTCGCTTTTGAAAAGCCGTACCGACATGAAACTTAATACGTTTATAGATTTCATCAATATAAACAATCTGAGAAAAAAATAAAAAAACAATTTTTTTTTTTTGCGTGAATGTGTGTTTTTGAATGTAAATTTTTTCTTTGTGGGTTTGTTTGAAGCCTATAGACGACGAAACGGCTGGACAGATTTTACTAAAATTTTCACACAGTTTTTCTGTATGTGTTGAAGGAATAAAAGGCTACCTTTCACTAAAAAATTTAAAGTGGGCGATATGCCACGCCAACCTTAAAAATAAAAATACAGCTCCTTCCTTGTAATGGACATGTTGAACTCTAAATGAAATAAAAATCGTTGAGGCAAAAAGTGGCAGCTAATTTTTCAAACATTAGAAGGCTACATATATATTGATGACAACATAAGAACTAAAGCTTAACTCTGTTAAATAACCATTTGAAATTCTGATAGAATTCGGACATTGAACAAAAATTTCACATTTAAAACACACATGTACATTAGGGTGGCCCTTAATAAACGAAAGTTGGATTTTTGCCATTCTCACCCCCTAGTTTGGTGAACATTGGTAAAAAATTATCCTGAAAAAAATTTAGGAAAATCGGTTGGGGTTAAGACGTGCCGCAAGCCCTCAGAAGTTTTGAGATGCATTTACAAAGGGGAAAAAATGCATTTTTATCAGTTTTTGTAAACATTTTGCCATTAAAAAATTACTTTTGCACTTTAATTTAAAAGAATAGAAATGTGTACGTAATTGTCATTCTAATGAGACTAAATAATACCAAAAAAATAAAATTTTTTTAACGGCAGTTTCAAAACACAATTTTAAAATTTTTAAAAATGTTGTTAAACAAATTTCAGAATTTTTTGATCATCTGATTGGAACTTATTAAGAATATAATAGGAAATAAAAATGTGAACAAATTATGAAAATATCTTTTATAGCTGCGATTTAAATTTTGAAATTTTCGAGAAAAACTAATTATTTGGCCATTTTTTTTTTCCTTACTGTTATGAATTTTAAGTAAAGCCTATTCAGTCTAGGTAATTCTAAATATACCCTGAAAGTTTTACTTAAATTGGAAAATATTAAACATTAAATCTTGAAGGTCAAAGGTCAAATTTTTCAATATTTGGAATTTCTAATTTAAAGATAGCGAAATGTTATTTATTTTTGGCTCGATTTTGATGAAACTTAAGAAAAATATAATATTAAGTCTTAAAAATGGAAATTAACCGTTAATGGTACGTCTTAACCCCAACCGATTTTCCTAAAAAAATTTTTTTATATTATTATGGACACTTGTCAACATATTACCATGCAAACAATTTGCTTTTGAAACATTTAAAAAAATTACTTTTGTCCGGCTAGATTGAGCATTTTGGACCACTGGGCATAAGGAGGATTTTCGAAAAAAAAAATGAATGCTTACTCCCTAAAACTCTCCCTTTTGGTGGATACATTTCTATAAACCTTAGACAAAATTATAAAGCCGTGTCAGTTTTTTCTTGAAACCTTTTGCAAAGGCAGCAATAAATCGTGAACAAAATTTTACATGGCATTAAACCTTAGTTTCCCATGAACAACAACATGTAGGGAACTCCTTTGTCGGTTGTTATCCACGGGAGTTCTACTCCACAAACAGACAATTTCACTATTCATAATTTCACAAAAAAGATGACCCAGTAAAAAACATCAAAATAAGTTCTAAATTCTAACATTTACAAAATATCTTTACAACAGTTAAAAATACCCACCTCGAGTAATAGAATCAATATTAAAAGATTTATTTAAATGAAAGTATATTTTGCAAAACAACGTTTTATTTAATAAAAATTATATTGCTTCACAAGTGAAAACTAACACGAATTTGAATAAACTTGTCAATTGTCAATATTTGTATCTATTTTTACTTTCTTAATCGACTTTTTGCCGCAAAATTTGGAAATTCGGCCATAGTGCAATGGCCAATACTTTGAATATAAAAAAATTTTATTCTTGAGTTTTTAAAAAGCATTAAATCGGGTTTTAGAATAACTACGTTTTTGTAAACAGTATCCAAATTTTAATTAAAGTGCGAAATTCATTCCAAATTTGTTTTTATAATTAAACTTGACAGTTTCTAAGTTTTTATTAAATGTATTAATTTCAATACTTTTTATATAATTTAAAAAAAGTACATAAGTATTAAACTAAACATATTTTTAGCATTACCAAAATGTTTACAAATAGCACTTTAGTTTCATCTAGCTACTAAAGAATATTGTATTTTAACTTCATAAACATTTTTAAAGGAACTAAATATGTTATTTAAAAAAAGAAATTTCTAAAAATCTTTCATTATCAGCTTTTATTTCACTGAAATCAAAATGTATCACTAACATTAAAAAAAAAATCCATTCATATACAATTAATTAATAAAACAAAATGCTTTCACCCAAACCCAAAAAAATAACCCGGTCTCTATTTAAATATTACTCTCCCATTAATACTCACCATAAAAATTCCTTTACATGTCCTTGTTTCATTTCGCAACTGTAACACATCTTGTTTTCAGTTCCTTACCCAACAAATTTTCCAAAAATTCCAACTGTTTTGTTTACAATTTCACTGCAAAGAGATTCCTATTAACAGCTCTCTTATTAGCCACACAACAACAACAACTCTCTCATAGTGAGGGTGTTTTCTTTACCAATTCATTTCACAAACAATAAGCAACAAAAACAACAACAACATGAACTACACTAAGCATTCATTCCGTTTTGTTTTGTAATGTAATTTTTTTTCATATTGTTGTTGTTTTTATTTCACAGTACTTCTTGTTGGTTCTTTTTCAATGTAAGTTTGTGTGTGTATACATGTGTGTGTTGTTATTGTTGTTTCATTTTAATTCTTTGCAATTGTGAACAAGCCTGAACATTTTTAAAACGAAAGTTTCAGTTCAGTTCATATCGGGTTTTCATACGGGTTAGTGGTTTATTGGCAAGTTAAACGCAAACGCTAACGGGATATATATATTTTTTTTCATTAAAATTAATAATTAAAAGAAATCACCCAAAAAAAAAGAAAATAACAACAACAACGACACACATACTTAAATGAAATGTTGGAAAATTTAATGCAAGAAAAATTCTAGTATAAACGAGCAAATAAGAAAATCTAATTGATTTGTGCGAAAATAATTTAATTTTAAGGTCTTTAAGACCAACTTTAACGAAAATTTAAAGTAGTTGTTGGTGGCAAATGTTTGGAGAGCAAAGAAAAGTGTATTAGAAATATATAAGATGGAGATTTAAGTGAAGAAAAAAAAGAAAATTTATAGAAAAAGAGGTTAATAATACAAATTTAAGTGAATTAAGAAAAGTTCAAGTAAATATTTTAAAATTTGTTAAATGCTTAACAAATAAAAGTGTTTTAAAGTAAAAAAGAAAAGTGTAAAATATTTCATAATACAAATCTCACAGAGAAATTTGTTTTTGTTTACTGACCTGGTGAAATAAAATTGGATTTGTTATCACAACAACAACAACAACATCAAATATAAATATAAGGTAATTTTTTGTAATTGAAGTCTAGGGTTTTTATTGTTATTGTAATAAACAACAATGGCGGTGTTGACAGTTATATTAAAGGCCTAAAAGTAGGCTTTATGGTTTAATTAACAAAAAATACAGTGAAATAGTGAAATGTTAAGAATAAAAGGATTAAAATGAATAGCGGCACTGTAAAATCTCTTCGTTTTATAGAAATTTTAACTAAAATGTTTGTTATTCAGTGCACTGTTTGGAACTTTTCTATATTAAATTATTATAATGAAACACAGTTTAGTAAATTGTTTTAGCTTTATAGTACTTTGGAAAACTAAGTGAATTTTAGCTTAAGAATGGAATTTTTAAAGTAAATGGGAGCATAAGAAACATGATTTTAAGTTCTTTTCGAAGGTCGGATAATTCACGAAGAAAAAAATTACTCGAATTTTTTACAAAAAATAGAAAAGCAAATAAGATTTGGCAAATTTCTTAAGAAATTCAAAACAATTTGAACATATTGAAATTATAAGTAATAAATTTATGAGAAAAATTCAATCATCATAACTTTTAGATTAGAAATATGTTAATTTATCTATAAAAAGTTAAATAAGTAAACAACTTGGCAACAAATTGAGGAATAACAGGCTTTAAAACAATAAAAGCTGTAACAATTCTTGCAAAATTTCATAAATATTTAATGATTAAAATAAATAGCCGCCCAAAAGTATGCTTTAAAATACAAAGAGCCTAATAGAATGTAAACTCCTGGGATTCTAATTCTTATTTGAAAATTTAATTTTTTTTTGGGGATTATTAATGAAAATACATATAGTGGCGGCCAGCTTTTTAGAAACAAATAATTAATTTTTTTTTATCGATTGAATTTTAAGTGCGATAGTGCCAAAACAAAAGGAGTTAGGGGTATGAAAAAGATGATTAAAAATGTTTGAAAAAATCGGTACAACATATATGGATAAAGATATGTATATGGAAATACGTAGACCCGGCTCAGTGAACTTCCGCTGCTAATAACATGTTATGGCCGAAACAAGTAGAAAAATACGAAATTTGGTCTGCGATTAATCGAATAATCGTATAATCAACAACTTAGATTAATCAATTAATCAACATTGAAAGAGTAAATTAGTAAATTCTTGTATTGATTTTTAAAATTTGAATACTTTTGTTTAGAAAAATTAAAAAAAAAAAACTAAAATAAAAGAAACAAAAGTTACACAAAATTCAAATAATTTATTTGAAATTATTCAAATGTCTTACCAATCAATTACAAAGGTCAACAAATAAAAATAAAAAAATTGGAATCGTGGTACTGTTACATAGTGGGGGGAATCGAAAAAAAGTGGAAATAAATCTGTAACTTCTAAACGAAAAGCCCGATTTTAATAAAATTTTCCCTGACTATAGAGGAAGGAGGTGTTGATATGTTTAAGTTTTGAATTTGGGCTTATAACACCAAGAGGGGACCGAGCCACAGTGCCCGAAAGTGGGGCACTTCGGTTATATTAAAAATTAAAAATGATGCCAAGTTTAGTTTGCAAGATTTTTATATATGTGGAATCTACTCAACGAGATCTACAAAAAACATTGCGTTAGCCATATATTATCTCTTATAGTTTACGAGTTATTCGCATTTGAAAAGTAAAATTTTATATTTTTTACCTACCTTTGTATGCTTTTTGGCTAATAACGACTCCAATTCTTTCCCGATTTTGTTGAAATTTTGTTAAAATTTTGAATTAACAACAAATCTGTTAATAACAGTAAGAAAAAATTATGTAAAAACCTTTACTGAGTCAAAAGTTATGTGCATTCAAACTTAAAAAAAAATAAAATTTTTTTCGAAAAAACTACTTACATTAATTTTATATTATATAAAAAACAAGAAAAAGATAAGTAATGTATTTATATTTTTCTGAAAGATAACATTACGGGAAATTTAAAAAAAAAACAAAAAAATATCAAAAATCATATTATTGCGCGATCCACAGCCTTCCAAAATAGACGTATTTTCTATGTAAATTTCAAATTTAGACAACATTTTCTCAAATCGCATAGCTGCTTTCAAAAAATTAAGAGCTGCTTTGTATGTCCCAATATGTTCTTCAATATTGTGCAAAAGGTTTTCACAGCCCCCAGCTTAGTGCCTTCAATAGGTCCAAAAATCAAAAAAATCACAATTTTGGGATTTTTTAAAAGTTTTTTTTTGGAATTGTGGGATTGTCAAATACAATTCACTAATTACTTTTTCACTTTTGTATTTACATCTAAAGTGTCTATAAAAGTGTAAAATTTCATTAAAAACGATTAATAACTAAAACTTTTATTGCATTTTAAAAATTAAAATTTTCCACAAAAATCAGCTAACATTTTTTATTCCCATATTTTTGAAAAATGTCTTCTATATTTTTTTTAATTTTTAAAAATTATGTACATTTTTGAAAAGAGCACATAATTTTCTACACGTTGATATATAATATGTATATCTATTCTTTTCCTGTAGTCAAATTTATGGATTCAAAATAAACAACAAGAAGAAAATTATAAAATCTTGCCGTTTTGTAATTTATTTTTTGCACTGGCTTGCCGATTTTGGCATAACCAAATATCGGAGAACACTACAAGATTAAGATAATTACTGTGAGTCATGTGTTTTGAGGCCACTTTGGGGCATTGGGGCTCGGTCCCCCCTTGGTGTTATAAAATCGGTATTTTGGTTCTTCAGCAGTTTTTAAAGTTTCAAAGCCAATAACAGAATCATTTTATTTTTCATAATGTCTAACAGTTCTCATGCCAAAAGCTATCGAAAATTTGAGGGAATTCCCCTTTCTCGTTTTATTCACATTGTGTTTGATTGTTCAAAAATAATCGAAAAAAATTATAATTCCGGTTAATAGAGGTAATTACGGTTAATCGATGCAAACAAATTTAAAATGATCAAAAAACATTTTTTTTCCCGGATAATTGATGTTGCCGGTAAATCGAATCACGGATAATCGAGGCCTCACTGTATCATCATATATGACTTCTTACTGAAGGCAGATTATGGCTATACGAGCTGTTGGAACTTGTACTGAGGACATGTTCTCTGTTCTACAGTTCTATCTGTAGTTCTGTTTCAGCGATAGCATAAGTAAGCACCTGGTATATGTTTTATAAGCACATAAAGACAATGTAAAAATCGAAAATTTCAAAATTGAAACTTAAATATCTTTGACATGATCTGAATTCTAACATGATCACAATTACTTCATAATACTAGTATGGTTGCAACCATAATAAGATCATATCGCTTATCATATTTTTTTATATAGCCATATTATAGTTGAGCTGCCATCATATTATGGTTGTGCTACTTTTGTTTTATGATATTTTATAATGCTAAACTTTAGTAATATTCTGTTCACATACGAACCAGAGATCAGCAATGAGTAGTTAAAAAGTAAGCAGAGTTGAATCATGACTTAAAATTTCTTGTATTTATACGCATTAATATATTGTTACGTTTTTACCTTTTAAAAACGGGGTTTATTTCCTTTAATCAAACCGGATACTTTTGATTGCAAATAAAAAGCAGTTTAAAATTTTAACAACTCTTTATTTATTTAAAATGTACAACAACAACAGTTCAAATATTCACTCACGTTTATCAATTCGCAGAAATGCACACACACTCTATAACGTACAACCTTAAATATACAAGACAGTTGATGTTAACTCTAATAGCGCCTATGATCAACTCACTCACGACTGCCAGCTCTACCACTATTTATACACACGCCATCTTTCGTTAATCTTCTACAATGATCTTAACGGACAAACTAGAACATTCGAATTCTAGAGCTTTCGATGTTAATGTTAGCAGCTTAAACATGCAGTGTTGCCATACTTACAAACAATGCTAATAACCGCATGCTATCAACATTGTAGTTAAGTAGAAGCTGATGGACGTGTTTATAAACATGATGAATGTTGCAGGCAGTCGTTGCGGATCGTTAAATACAAATTGCTATTGCACATTCGTAACAATATATTACAATGTTGTGGAGACTCATATTTACTCGTAAAGTTTGAGGTAATCATCATACTCACACTTAACAATATTTATGACGTTGTTGATGTCGACTCTACTTAACTAAATTTGTATAGACGATGTAAAATAAGTATGATTCGAATATGAACATTAAAATGCTCATTATGAGGTTGTATGATTCACTGATGCCGAATTCTATATAATTGCATACAAAAAAAATCCCTGAGTCGAATGAGTTGAATCAATAGTAAGTATCATGAGTATTTTCCTAAATTTTTGTGTCAGGCTGAGGTTATTTATGAATCAAACAGATTTGAGTGCGTATGAGTATGTTGTCGACCTCGGATTCATATCTAATGCAAGGCATACTTATATCTCAATGTTATTGTGAGTATGAGAACGTCAGAATAGTTTAATTGAAATGATGGCTACTCACTTATACTTATGAATAGCAAAGTAAAGTGATTCATAGTTGATCTCTGACACTAACCATAAATACCACAATTTGACAGAAACCATAAAATCCAATCATAGTATGACACTGTTCAATTATGGCCACCACAACCATTCACTGCATGAATGAATGCATTTCTATGATCTCACTTAAATGGCTCTATAAAACACAATATTTTAATGATTTTACAGCATATTTTTATATAAATTATTAGCTTATTTCAATTTCAACTTTAATATGGGTAAACTAAGTCCATTTTTCTATTCGCCGTAAACTAGTTTATGAACTTTTGGCACTAAATAATAAAAAAGGATATATGGCTGACTTTTTTGTTTTCAAATCTAGGAATACAAAATTTCTTGTAAATACTAATGAAGATAAAATGCTTCCTTTGTGAAAGTTTCATATAATTTAAGAGCTTTTTATGGAAGTTATAAACATTTAAAAAAGTATTAAAATTTAATTTTCAAATGTTTCAATAACTCTTTAAGTCTATAAAATTTTAAAATTTAATTCATTGGCAATAAATCTAGTTTACAAAATTATTGCTGTAATACAAGAAAAAGGATATATGGGTGACTTTTTTGTTTCCAAATCAATTTGCACGAAATTAAGTGGGAATATTAATGAGCATGAAAGCCTTAAATTTACAATGTTTCATTTAATTTCTTGGATTTTTAGAAATGTTTTAAACTTTTCAAAGATATTCCTTGAATTTATTATAACTAATTTATTTTAGAATTCATTATTATCTATTAAACGAGGTATAAATGCAAGTTTATAGCTTTTTTACTGTAGTTAAAGAAAAAGGATATATGGGTGACTTTTTTGTTTTCAGATAAATTTCCATGAAATTTAGTGGGATATTAACAAGTATAAAGTTCGTTCATTTACAAAGTTTTATATGCTTTTATGAATTTTTATAAATGATATAAATATTTCTCAAACATTTTTAGAATTATTTATAATAATTTTATTAAAAATATATCAAGGACTACCAAGTATTTATAAGATTTTTAAAGTAGTTAAATAAAAAGGATATATGGGTGACTTTTTTGTTTTCAGACCAATTTGTATAAAATTTGGAGGGAATATTAACAAGTATTAAACTCTTCAATTTGCAAAGTTTCATTTCATGTCATGGTATTTTAGAAATGTTATTAACTTTTTAAACATATTCCTGGAATTTATTATAACTAATCTACTTTAGAATTCATTAATAACTTCTAAAGTAGGTATAAATTAGTGTAGTTAAAGAAAAAGGATATATTAGTGACTTTTTTGTTTTCAGACAAATTTCTATGAAACTTAGTGGGAATATTAACAAATATTTAATACGTCCTTTTACAAAGCTTCATTTAATTTCAAGGATTTTTCAAAATGTTTTAAACTTTTAAAAAAATTTATAGAATTTTTTATAAGTATTTTATTTTAAACTTATCAATGACTTCTAAGCCATGTATTAAGAAGAGTTTTTTAATATTTTTAAAGAAGTTAAAAAAAAGGATATATGGGTGACTTTTTTGTTTCTAGACCAATTTATACGAAATTTGGAAGGAGTATTAATGAGTATGAAGGTCTTCAATTTACAATATTTTATTTGATTTCATTGAATTTTAGAAATTTTAAAAACCTTTCAAAAATATTCCTGGAATTTATTATAACTAATCTACTTTAGAATTCATTAATAACTTCTAAAGTAGGTATAAATGCATGTTTATAGCATTTTTACTGTAGTTAAAGAAAAAGGATATATGGGTGACTTTTTTGTTTTCAGACAAATTTCTATGAAATTTAGTGGGAATATTAACAAGTATTTAATATGTCCTTTTACAAAGCTTCATTTAATTTGAAGGATTTTTCAATATGTTTTAAACTTTTAAAAAAATTTATAGAATTTTTTATAACCATTTTATTTAAAATTTATCAATGAATTTTCTAAGCCATGCAATAACAAGAGTTTTTTTAACATATTTAAAGAAGTTAAATAAAAGGATATATGGGGGACTTTTTTGTTTCTTGACCAATTTGTATAAAATTTGGAGGGAATAATAGCAAGTATAAAAGTCATCAATTTACAAAGTTTCATTAAATTTCATGGAATTTTAGAAATGTTATAAACTTTTCAACAATATTCCTGGAATTTTTTATAGCTAATTTACTTTAGAATTCATTATTAACCTCTAAACAAGGTATAAATGCAAGTTTATAGCATTTTTACTGTAGTTAAAGAAAAAGGATATATGGGTGACTTTTTTGTTTTCACACAAATTTCTATGAAATTTAGTGGGAATATTAACAATTATTAAATATGTCCTTTTACAAAGCTTCATTTAATTTGAAGGACTTTTCAAAATGTTTTCAACTTTTCAAAAAATGTTTAGAATTTTTGTATAACTATTTTATTTTTAATTTATCAGTGACTTCAAAAATATGTATTAAAAAGAGTTTATAGCCTCTTTAAAGTAGTTTAATAAAACGGATATATGGGTGACTTTTTTCTTTTAAGACCAATTTTTATGAAATTTAGTGGGAATATTATGGAGTATGAAAGTCTTCAATTTACAATGTTTCATTTGATTTCATGGAATTTTAGAAATGTTACGAACTTTTAAAAAATATCCTTAGAATTTATTATTACTATTTTTATTTTAAATTTATCAATGACTACTTAGCTATGTAATAAAATCAATTTATAGATTTTTACTGTAGCTAAAGAAAAATGCTATATGGGTGACATTTTTTTTCTTTACTTAGAAGTGAGACATTTTCAATAAATATTAAAGAATATGAAAGACATCAATTTAAAAGTTTTTTTAAATTCCATTCCATATTATAGACTTAATAAATATTTAATTTTTCTTGGATTTTTTTATGACTTGATGATTTTTTATTAAGGGTTTTTTCTAAATAAATCAATTTTGAATTTGACCAACACTTATAGTTTACAACAAATATTTCACTTATATTTGCTATGATGCTAAAAAAGCATTTATTTATATATTTTAAAGGTAACTTTAAAAATAAATAGCCTTAAAATAGGTAACATTTATTAAGCTTCTCCATAAGTACTTCTTTATTAGTACTTGAGACAAAACATTTTTGTTTTAGTCTTTTTGGGTCTAAAACAAAATCTATTAAAATATTGAACAAGTTTATGCCATTATTACAATGTAGAAAAAATTTCTTGAGAACAACACACACTTGAAATAATTGTCATTTTATATGAAACAATTTTTTACTCTACAGAATACTACCTTTTTTTTTTAGATATTTTAACACAAACTTTTATTGAATATTGCTTGGATAATTCTCATATATATATAATTTCTCATTTTAAATGTTTATAGACATTTCGAGCACCTTAAAGTAGACATTCATATTATTTGTCTAGTTACAGCCTAAAACTATGCTTTTTATAATGTTTTATTTAAATGTTTAAAGACTTTAACAAATATGTATGTATTTATAAGTCTCTTTTCTTTTGCTATTAAAACCTCACCTAAATGTATACATTGCAAGTGCTGCAGCCTAAAAGTATGCTTCAAAAATATAAAAGAATGAAAAGAAAATAGAGCACAGATAGTAGAAATAAATGCTTACACAAGAAACTGGTGTTAAAATCTTTTAAAATCTTGTCTCCAATATTTTGTTAAACTAAATACTTGTTTACTTTTGTTAAACAACCTGCATAAGCCTGTTCTTTTCATTCCACATGCTTTCTTTGCCTGCTTTATACATACGCTCTGCACAATAAATTCGTGCCCCTAAAATCTTGTTTGTTTGTGCTCTTTTGTAGTTGGAGTGTTGTTGGATTCTTGGCTAAACGTAAGTGTAGCAGCAGTTGTAGTAGTAGTTGTAGTATCTTTTTTCTTCTTCACAGAATTTACTGCACAACTAAAATACTTTGACATAGTTATTCTTATGCTGCTGCTTGTTGTTAGCTTAGTTTTTTTTTTCTGCTAATGTATTGTTGTTTTTGCTGTAGTTTGTTTTTTTCCTTTTAAGTCCTCGTTATGTTTGTATCAGTCTCCCAAGCTTTGCATCCATTTCCGGTATTGAGGGGTTTGGGAGGGGGAATGTAGGAGACACCCCTGGGTATATGGTTACGGCGGGGTCTACAAACTATGCCATAAAGTATGCAAACATTTATCTCTGTTTGTAGTTAGCAGTATGGCAGAGTTCAAGGAGCATTCTTATTTTTAGTTTCATGGTTACTACATTTTGTTTTTATTTTAATGTTGGTAGTTTTATTTTGTTTATTTTCTTATTTAAATGGCGTTTTTTTTCGTATTTTTTCTACATTTTTTTTATCGTATTTTTCTTCAATTTTATTTTTATATAGTTTCTGCGACATTTAGGATTTAATGCTTGGTTGCCTGAGTTAAAAACTTTTCGTAAATAAACTGGCATTTTTAAACTTACTCACTTACACAGCGCTTATACGGTTTGGGGTATGGACAGTAATGTATATGGCAGAATGTTTGAATGTTAGACTAGCGACTAACCCAGTAAACAAATAAATGATCGCCGTAAATTAATGTAAATTTTCTTAATAAAATTACTTCTATGTTGGGAAATGGTTAATAAAACAAATTAGCTTTAAATTTTAAATGTCAAAGATATGGTATTACTAAAATAGTTTTGTAAATATTGCCTACTTTTAGGTATACACTAAAAGTAAACAAGTAGCAGCTTAAGTTTTTATTACTACTAGCCGCTTTTAATGGTGAAAAATTAATAAATATATTGCCTACTTTTAGACATAAGACAAACAGTTAAAACGTCTGGCTATTAGTTTCCATATATTGCCTACTTTTAGGCGTATAATAAAAGCAAATAAATAACAGATTAAGTTTGCCTATAGTTTGGGGTTTAAGATAATAAAACTATTGATTTTTAGGCTTAATAATGTTGGCAAAACCATTCAATATCCACTTTTATTGAACTAATCCCATAATTTTGTTAAAGCATAAATTGTAAAGATGTTTTTCAGCAAAATTCAAACAATGTTGTTTTAATAAATGAGGGACGTTAACGGGCTTTAATACTCCAGTGATTTTAGTGTTTGAGAAATTTAATTTCTTGTGGATAATAATGATTTTCTGTAAACTTAAATCAAGTTTTATATTGTAGTAAAACATATTTTGCAAGTTGCTTTTGTCTTATTACTTAATTTTCACTCAAAAATGAGGATGTTTTGTACTTTTTTAAATAAATAAAAAAGTATATATGGGAGACCTCTATATTGTTTGACCAAATGCAAAAAATGTTGCTTTGATTTATAAAGACTATCTTTACGAAAAGTTGAATTGTTTTTTGTCCAATATTTCTGTTTTCTGTATATCAAAAAGAAGTTTTAAATTCAAGCAAATCAAATGCGTGAGTTTTGTTTCTGTCCTACGTTTTATTTTTGTTTCTACTCTTAAATTCGACTATGTAGTTTTAAAATTTTCTGAAAATTTTAAAAAGGATATATGGGAGACTTCTTTATTTGTAGACCAAATTCTGAATATTTTGTTTTAATATATAAACAGCATTACCAGGATTTCATTCTCCAACGATTTTCATGTTTGAGAATTTTTTTTTTTGTCGAGAATTTTGGTTTTTTGAAAATCAAACTCAAGCTATAAATTCCAGCAAAATATATTTCGCTTTGTTTCTGTCCTATTTTTTATTTATATTTCTATTCTTAAATTAGATTACTTTTGAAATTTTGTGGAAATTATAAAAAAGGATATATGGAAGACTTCTCTATATGTACACCAAATTAAGAATATTTTGTTTTAATATATAAAGAGTATTAAAACTCTTCCATTCTCCAATGATTTTGAAGTTTGAAAAATTTTATTTTTTTTGTCGAGAATTTTAGTTTTCTGTAAATCAAACTCAAGCTATAAATTCCAGCAAAATAT